>CM077673.1:322721787-323971787 GCA_039707655.1 Elymus sibiricus
TGTACTGAATCGGGTAAGTAATCACCAGCAGTGATAGCAAGACCACCGACCGGTTTCTCTGGATCATTAGCGATATCGGTAACCACCTTGAGCGGAGGGCACATTTTCAGTTCTTGTTCGCCGAGCTGGGGAATTGTTTTCCCACTTCTTGTGCCACTTCTACCTAAGCTTCCCGACCGCCTCGCTTGATCAAATGTCTTTTGAATACATTGGTCATAGTTTGATTGCGGCGGAGGCGGTGGTGGTCGCCTAAGGGCATCCAGAGTTCGCTTCGCTTTCACCGGATCTACTTTCTCCTTTGGAGGCGGACGTTTCGGTGCAAGCTGGCGTCTCACTTCTTCAGTCACGATCTCGTTGAGTTCCTCATCAGTCCTCTCGTAGGGTAACTTGGGAGGAACCTTAAGGCTTGGGCCTGCTCTGAATTTCTTCGTTTTCGTACTGCTGCTAGCCGCCGGAGCGGCGGCGGCTCTCTTCCGCTGTTGCTGAGGCGGCGGAGGAGGCGGAGTCCGCTGACGCGGCAGAGACAGCTGAGGCGGAGGAGGATTCTGCTGAGGGGCCTCCTCCGTCGGAGTCCGCTGAGGCGGCGGAGACGGCTGACGCGCCGGAGAGGACTCATGCAGCGAAGACGACTGACGCACCGGAGACGGCTGACGCACCGGAGACGACTCAGGCACCGGGGCCTCCTCCGGCTGAGTCTGCTGAGGCGGCGTCCAGTATGAAAGCAGGATGTGTTCCTTTCTCCATAGACAGGTAGTCCTTAAGGCATTTTGAAGATGAATCTCCCCTTCACCTGTAGCGTACTCAAGCTCCAGCCCCTCAAATCCGTCCATTATTTCATCCACCCCGACAATATCAAGGCCAGCTGGAACCGGAGTGAAATGGAAAGTTGCATCAGGTCGAGGAGGTAAGACATAGCCGACCGCCGCCTTCAAGGTCAGGTTATGGCATTTGGCCATTAGCACACAATGTTCATTATCCGTGATACCATCCACGGGGTAGCGAGGAGTCGTGCTATCAGGCTGAACGAGCTTCGTGGAAGCCACGCTGCTTCTCCGCTGAGATGGTGGGGTAGCATCGTGGGTAGTATCCAATGAAGGATCTTCGTGCCGCTGAGATGGTGGGCCGATAGCTCGTTGGCTCTCAAGTGTCTCTAGTTTCGCTAATCTTTCATTGATCTTCTGCATTTCGCTTGCTTCCTCTTTCTTCTTTCTCTGTCGGCTTCTATAACCAGTGCTGTCGGGAAACCCATGCATCCACGGAACGGAGCCTGATGTGCCTCGTGTTCGTCCAGGGTGTTCAGGATTCCCGAGGGCCATTGACAGCTCGTCCTTCTCTCTGTCGGGAACGAACCTCCCTTCCAGCGCTTTCTTGATTGCTTCCTCAAGCCTTGTGACGGGTGTTTGAAGTTGAGCTTTCGTCCAAACACACTTCCCTGATTCTGGGTCCAAAATTCCCCCAACCCCGAAGAACCAAGTTCTTGCCCGATCTGGCCAGTGCAATGTCGCTGGTTGGACATTTTTAGCAAGCATGTCTTGCTCAGCTTTGTCACACGTTGGCCGGGCTTTGCTGTAGCCACCTGACCCCGTAACATGGTGATACTGCTTCTTTGCAGCATTTTGCTTATTTATATGTGACCTTTGCTTGGCCTTCTCCAATTTCTTGTAGGCCACAAATGCGGGCCAGTGATCTTTTATCTTCAAGTATTGACCTTTGAATTCTGGAGTCTCGTCTTTCTCGACAAACTTTTTGTTCAATAGTTTCTTCCAGTTCTTGAATAGTTCTGCCATTTTCTTAAGAGCAAACGCCTTGACCTTTCGCTGTATAACTGGGTTATTCGGATCCTCCTCTGGTGGTAGGCTGAATTTTCTCAACAGCGAGTTCCAAAGATCATCTTTCAGTCTATCGTGGACATAAGAAACTTCAGGGTCCTTCTTCTTATTCCATTCTTGGATGCTGATCGGGACACTGTCCCTAACAATAACTCCGCACTGATGTATAAATTTGTCCTTGGTCCGCTTGGGAGCAATCGGTTGGCCTTCTGAAGAGACTTCTTCGATCGTGAACCTTTCATCCGGGTCCAACCTTTTCTTCGGGCCTCGTCTCCTTACCGAAGTTTTGCTCGATCCGGAGGGCTAAAAGAAAAAGAAGCGTTAATATAGGTACATACAAAACAATTAATGCATCTAGTCAGCAGAGGCTTAATTAATATATATATACCTCGCCGGACTTTGAAACAGTTAAGGCTCCCTTGTCAATTCGATCACCGGAGCCGTCATGATCTCCTTCCTCCTCCATTCCATCACCGGAGCCATCATGATCTCCTTCCTCCTCCTCTATTTCTATCACCGGAGCCGTCATCCTCTCTTCTAGCACCATCGGTGTCGTTGAGCCACGACAAGATATTATCATCACCTCCGTCGCGGATTATATCCCCCAACAACTCTTCTTTTTCTAAGTCTCTGTGATCCATAGTTTCTGCACATAAAGCATTGACCCTTCAAACTAGCTATCACATAAAGCAAAAAAGAAGTATATTTGTCACCAAAATACAACACTTGACAGAGTTTCCTCTATTTAAAAAATAGTTCTCTGTTTTCAAAAATCATTCCCTCCATATAGAAACTTGCGGACCCCCCCTCATGCCGAAGTTATCGGGGATATGTTGAATTCCTGAGAGAGTTAGGGGTGTTCTAACGCGGCACTACACGATATAGGTGAAGGGGGATAACATCCAGGAATGTTTTCCCGAACTCTGCATTTTCGGACAGATGAAACGGAGGGGGACGGTTCCAGGTTTGCTATGCTAGCTGCTTGTGACAGACGAACGGAGGGCATATTCGGATTCGTCATATTTTTCTGATCGATTTTCATATATAAATTATTTTCATCATATCAACATTTTCTATATATATACATCCATCCATCCATCGATCTTGAGCAGAGTAGATGATCGCCATTGATCTATAGTTCTAATGGAGACACTTCATATAAGTGTTTTACTCTACATATGAACATTTTCTATATACATCAATCCATCCATCCATACATATATACATACATGGTCAGGTGGCTATTAGAGTTTGATTGATACATAATCTGCTCCATCCATACATATATACATATATACATGGTCAGCAAATCATCAATCCATCCATCCATACATATATACATACATCAATCCATCCATCCATTATAAAACTCTAATAGCATAATCTGCTCAGCAAATCATCAAACAAGTAACATGTATGATATATCAACAAGAACACAAGAACTCTAGCAACCCCGAGATCCATGGCCGTGGCTGGAACAGGGACGAAGGGGTGGGAAGAGAGAGGAAGGAGGGAGGAGAGGGGTGGAGGGAGTACTATCTTTGGAGCGGCGGCATCGGGGCAGGGGCACAACGGCGTCGGGGAGAGGCGGTGTCGGGGCAGGGCGCGCGTCGGGGCAGAGGGGCAAGGCACGACGAGGGGCAGGGCGCGGATAGGGCGTCGACGACAAAATCCGGTAGCCTGGCGGCGTCGAGGTCGTCGTCGGCGCCGTCGAGGGAGAGAAGAGAAGAAACTGCAAATGGATTGGAAAATTCTCTAAGTGCCATTTATATAGCCCCCCCTTTAGTCCCGGTTGGTGGCTCCAACCGGGACTAAAGGGGGGCCTTTAGTCCCGGTTGGAGCCACCAACCGGGACTAAAGGTAAATTTCAGCAGCCCAAAGGGCGGGAAGCACAGCCCTTTAGTCCCGGTTGGTATCACCAACCGGAACTAAAGGCCCCCCTTTAGTACCGGTTGGAGCCACCAACCGGGACTAAAGGGTTGTGCTTCACGCAGCCAAAAGTTTAGTCCCACCTCGCTAGTCGAGAGGGGCTCGGAGTGGTTTATAAGCGCTGCTGCCACTGCCCTCTCGAGCTCCTCTCTATTGCAGGTAGTACATGCCTATCTCACGCCCTGTTGGGCCTGCTAGCACTGCGGGCCTGCATCCTGGCCCATTTCTAGGGTTTCTAGTCGTATGCAGGCCGTTGTGGCTAGTAGGCGGGCCTTTTTTATTTTTTGCATATATTATGTTTTTAAAATTTTAATGTTATTTTTTGCATATGTTTTAGTTGATTCCTTTTGCGGTTAGAGTTTTATAAAAGCTTTTTACTATTAAAGTTTTTAACAAATAAATACTTTGATAATTTTAGTTACTATTATTTTGATTCTTTTTAGTTGATTCTTTTTTCTATTAGAGTTTTATAAAAGCTTTTTAGTTTTCTATTAAAGCTTGTAAAAAATATACTTTACGAAAATTCTTTTTACTATTAAAGTTTTTAACAAATAAATACTTTGATAATTTTAGTTAATATTATTTTGATTCTTTTTAGTTGATTCTTTTTGCTATTAGAGTTTTATAAAATCTTTTTAGTTGATTCTTTTTGCTATTAGAGTTTTATAAAATCTTTTTAGTTCATTCTTTTTGCTATTAGAGTTTTATAAAAGCTTTTTAGTTTATTCTTTTTGCTATTAGTTCATTCTTTGAGCTAAATGACCCTGAATTTGAAAAGCACAGCAAATGAACTCTGAAAAGGTTGAAACTTGGCATGGTATCATAATTTCACCCACATAGCATGTGCTAAAAAGTTGAGAGGGTTACGGGAAAAACTGGATGCACTTCGTGTACAAACTGGACAATCTCTTTCGAAGTAACAGGGTTTCGGACGAAAACTCATCTATTACAAAAGGGATTTCATTTTTTAACATATTTTAACTCCAGACCTTTTCTGCATTCAATATGCACCATTCAAAGCCACATCATCAATTTTCAACCCTTTTCTAACTTCATTTGCTATTTTTCATGCATTTCATGATTTATTTTGAGCTAAATGATCCTGAATTTGAAAAGCACTGCAAATGAACTCTGAAAAGGTTGAACTTGGCATGGTATCATAATTTCACCCACATAGCATGTGCTAAAAAGTTGAGAGGGTTACGGGAAAAACTGGATGCACTTCGTGTACAAACTGGACAATCTCTTTCGAAGTAACAGGGTTTCGGACGAAGACTCGTCTATTACAAAAGGGATTTCATTTTTTTAACATATTTTAACACCAGACTTTTTCTGCATTCAATATGCACCATTCAAAGCCACATCATCAATTTTCAACCCTTTTCTGACTTCATTTGCTATTTTTCATGCATTTCATGATTTATTTTGAGCTAAATGATCCTGAAATTGACAAGCACTGCAAATGAACTCTGAAAAGGTTGAAACTTGGCATGGTATCATAATTTCACCCAAATAGCATGTGCTAAAAAGTTGAGAGGGTTACGGGAAAAACTGGATGCACTTCGTGTACAAACTGGACAATCTCTTTCGAAGTAACAGGGTTTCGGACGAAAACTCATCTATTACAAAAGGGATTTCATTTCTTGACATGTAACTGCAGTGATATTCTAGATCAAAGCCATCATCAGAATAGTTGTGGAGAGAAAGTCTTCACTTTTTCTTCGCGTGTGTCCCTTGCTTATTGCGCCGTAACCATGGATAATCTTCATCGTTTAACAGGATGCTTGGGTCAGCCTTCACTTTGAAGGGAGGAATTTCATGAAACTTTTCATAATCTTCAGACATGTCTGTCTTGTCCTCCACTCCCACGATGTTTCTTTTCCCTGAAAGAACAATGTGGCGCTTTGGCTCATCGTTTGATGTATTCACTTTCTTATCTTTTTTTCTCAGTTTGGTAGACATGTCCTTCACATAGAAAACCTGCGCCACATCATTGGCTAGGACGATTGGTTCGTCTGTGTACCCAAGATTGTTGAGATCCACTGTTGTCATTTCGTACTGCGGGTCTAACTGTACCCCGCCTCCTGACAGATTGACCCATTTGCACCGAAACAAAGGGACCTTAAATTCATGTCCATAGTCAAGTTCCCATATCTCCTCTATGTAACCATAATATGTGTCCTTTGCCCTATTGGTGATTGCTACATCAAAGCGGACACCACTGTTTTGGTTGGTGCTCTTTTTATCTTGGGCGATCGTGTAAAATGTATTACCATTTATCTCGTACCCTTGGTAAGTCAATACAGTCGAAGATGATGTCCTGGCCAACAAGTACAGGTCATCTCCAACAGTGTTGTTACGCATGAGATGCATTTGCAACCAACCGCCGAAAGTCCCGATGTGTTCACGTGTAATCCAGTCATCAGACTGCTCCGGGTGTTTGTAGCGTAGAATATTCTTGTGTTCATTGATATACGGGGCCACCAAGATAGAATTCTGTAGAACTGTGTAGTGTGCTTGCGCCCAGGAATGCCCGTCCGTACATATTATTGAATCCGCTCCTAGCGTGCCTTTTCCACTCAGTCTCCCCTCATACCGCGATTTAGGGACACCAATCGGCTTAAGGTCAGGAAAAAGTCAACACAAAACCCAATGACCTCCTCTGTTTGATGGCCCGTGGAGATGCTTCCTTCTGGCCTAGCACGATTACGAACATATTTCTTCAAGACTCCCATGAACCTCTCAAAGGAGAACACATTGTGTAGAAATACAGGACCCAGAATGGCAATCTCGTCCACTAGGTGAACTAGGACGTGCGTCATAATATTGAAGAAGGATGGTGGGAACACCAATTCGAAGCTGACAAGACATTGGACCAAATCATTTTGTAACCTTGGTAGGATTTCTGGATCGATTACCTTCTGAGAAATTGCATTGAGGCATGCACATAGCTTCACAATGGCTAATCGAACATTTTCTGGTAGAAGCCCCCTCAATGCAACCGGAAGCAGTTGCGTCATAATCAC
The DNA here is from genome assembly GCA_039707655.1 of Elymus sibiricus. Lineage (NCBI taxonomy): Eukaryota > Viridiplantae > Streptophyta > Magnoliopsida > Poales > Poaceae > Elymus > Elymus sibiricus. Next base: position 322,728,572 of record CM077673.1, read on the forward strand.
GTGGCAGTCATGAGACTTTAGGTTCTGGAATTTTTTTTCTCTGCCATGTTTATTATTCCCTTTATATTCGATGAGAAGCCAGGCGGGACCTTGATACTGAGCAGGCATTCAAAGAAGATTTCCTTCTCCGCTTTGGTTAGAGCATAGCTGGCAGGACCTTGATACTGCTTTGGATGCATGCCGTCTTTTTCGTTCACATGTTGCTGATCCTCCCGTGCCTCCGGTGTATCTTTTGTCTTCCCATACACGCCCAAGAAGCCTAGCACGTTCACGCAAACATTCTTCGTCACGTGCATCACGTCGATTGCAGAGCGGACCTATGGGTCTTTCCAATAGGGTAGGTCCCAAAATATAGATTTCTTCTTCCACATGGGTGCGTGTCCCTCAGCGTCATTCGGAACAGATTGTCCGCCAGGACCCTTTCCAAAGATTACTTGTAAATCTTTGACCATATCAAGTATATCATCACCAGTACGGAGGACGGGCTTCTTCCGGTGATCTGCCTCACCTTTGAAATGCTTGCCTTTCTTTCTTAAGGCATGCTTGGTCGGAAGAAATCGACGATGTCCCAGGTACACATTCTTCTTGCATTTGTCAAATATATACTTTGGGTATCATCTAAACAGTGCGTGCATGCATTGTATCCCTTGTTTGTCTGTCCTGAAAGGTTACTAAGAGCAGGCCAATCATTGATGGTTACAAACAGCAACGCTCGTAGGTCAAATTCCTCTTGTTCATGCTCATCCCACACACGTACACCTTTTCCATTCCACAGCTATAAAAGCTCTTCAACTAATGGCCTTAGGTACACATCAATGTCGTTGCCGGGTTGCTTAGGGCCTTGGATGAGCACTGGCATCATAATGAACTTCCGCTTCATGCACAACCAAGGAGGAAGGTTATAGATACATAGAGTCACGGGCCATGTGCTATGCTTGCTGCTCTGCTCCCCAAAAGGATTAACGTCATCTGCACTTAAACCAAACCATACATTCCTTGCGTCACCTGCAAAGTCCCCCCACTTTCTCTCGATTTTTCTCCACTGCGACCCGTCAGCGGGTGCTCTCAACTTCCCGTCTTTCTTACGGTCTTCTTTGTGCCATCGCAACAACAACATGCTGTTTGTTTCTGAACAGACGTTTCAACCGTGGTATTATAGGAGCATACCACATCACCTTGGCAGGAACCCTCTTCCTGGGACGCTCACCCTCAACATCACCAGGGTCATCTCTAATGATCTTATACCGCAATGCACCGCATACCGGGCATGCGTTCAATTCCTCGTACTCACCGCGGTAGAGGATGCAGTCATTAGGGCATGCATGTATCTTCTGCACCTCCAATCCTAGAGGGCAGAGAACCTTCTTTGCTTCGTACGTACTGTCGGGCAATTCGTTATCCTTTGGAAGCTTCTTCTTCATTATTTTCAGTAGCGAACCAAATCCCTTGTCAGATACACCATTATCTGCCTTCCATTGCAGCAATTCCAGTGTGGTACCGAGCTTTGTGTTGTCATCTTCGCAGTTTGGATACAACCCTTTTTTGTGATCCTCTAACATGCGATCGAACTTCAACTTCTCCCTTTCACTTTCGCATTCTCTCTGTGCATCAACAATGACCCGGCGAAGATCATCATCGGGCACATCGTCTGGTGCCTCTTGATCTTCAGCTTCCCCCGTTGCAGTATCACTGTATTCAGGGAACATAGGATAGCTGTCATCATCCTCTTCTTCTTCGGTGTCTTCCATCATAACCCCTCTTTTTCCGTGCTTGGTCCAAACATTATAGTGTGGCATGAAACCCTTCTCAAGCAGGTGGGAGTGAAGGGTTTTCGAGTTAGAGTAATCCTTCGTATTCTCACAGACAGTACATGGACAATACATAAAACCATTCTGCTTGTTTGCCTCAGCCACTTCGAGAAATTTATGCAGGCCCTCAATGTACTCGGAGGTGCGTAGGTCACCGTACATCCATTGCCGGTTCATCTGCATGCATTATATAATTAAGTGTATCAAAAACCATTACAGAACATCATGAATAGAGAAGTGACCAAATTAATACAAGTTCATCATCACATTAAAACCAAAGTACACTAGTGATCAAATGTTATTACTGAAAAAATAAATACATAAAGTTCATACATAGTTCTCATAGAACAACATACAACTCTCTAGAGCATATAATTAAAACATAAATTGAAACTAACATACAACTATGTAAAACATTTAAATGCAACAACAGATGCGATCATAATCGCAACTAAGGTAACAATTGATCCAACAGCATAATGATACCAAGCCTCATTATCAATGGCATATTTTCTTATCTTTCTAATCTTCAAGCGCATTACATCCATCTTGATCTTGTGGTCATCGACGACATCAGCAACATGCAACTCCAATTTCATCTTCTCCTCCTCAATTCTTTTCAATTTTTCTTTCAAATACTCGTTTTCTTTTTCAACTAAATTTAACCTCTCGACAAGAGGGTCGGTTGGAATTTCCGGTTCACATACCTCCTAGATAAACACATCTATGTCACGTTGGTCGGCATAATTGTCATAAACACTAAATGAAACAAATAGTTATAAAAGATAATATACCACATCCGAATCATAGACCGGACGAGGGCCGACGTGGGCGGATACCATAACCATGGCACTATATAATAACAAACAATAGTAAAAGTAAGAAATTTATACAAGTATCTATGTAAATCATACAAGTAAGAATTTTTTTTCTTTTAAAAAGAAGATAAGAACAAGAGGATCACCACGGTGGTGCCGGTGACGAGATCGGCGCGGGCGATCGACGACGGTGAGGACGGGGACGGGACGTGACAGACCGCCAAACCTAGACATTTCATCGAACACCTCGTGTGCATAGGAGGTGAGAGCAGAGCAGCACACACCTCCCACACGCCGGCCGGCCAAAAAACAGAGGAATGAGCGGGCAGGGGCAAGCATATATATAGGCATATCTTTAGTCCCGGTTGGTGGCTAGAACCGGGACAGAAGACTGCCCTTTAGTCCCGGTTCCAGCCACCAACCGGGACTAAAGGGGCTGCGCCAGGAGCGAGGACCTTTAGTCCCGGTTCGTGTCTGGAACCGGGACTAAAGGGGTCAGACGAACCGGGACTGGTGCTCGCCGAGGCCCGGCCGGCGTCCTGGCCTCATGAACCGGGACTGGTGCTCGCCGAGGCCCGGCCGGCGTCCTGGCCTCATGAACCGGGACTGATGCACCCATTAGTCCCGGTTCGTAACACGACCGGGACTAATGCAATATTCTGGCCTGGACCAAAGCCATGTTTTCTACTAGTGACACACCTCCCACCTCATATGAGAAAAAAACAAAGGAGAGGACGGACATGGCGAGGGTATATATAGGCAAACTTGTAGTCCCGGTTGGTGTCTAAAACCGAGACTGAAGACAGACCTTTAGTCCCGGTTGGAGACACCAACCGGGACGAAAGGGCCTCGCTCCTGGCGCAACCCCTTTAGTCCCGGTTGGTGTCACCAACCGGGACTAAAGGTCCCGTTCGAACCGGGACTGATGCCTGCCGAGCCCGGCCGGCGTCCTTGCCGCCCGAACCGGGACTGATGCTCACATTAGTCCCGGTTCGTAACTCGACCGGGACTATTGCTCCGATCGGTCTAGAACCAAAGCCCTATTTTCTACTAGTGTGTATAACACAGACATCAAGTTAAATGAACTATTTGACTTTCTTCTTATTACCTACTTCAGGGATCGTGATCAATATTCAGTTGATGCAAACGGGGACATACATATGCCTTTTATAAAGGCGTTGAAACATTTGGGTGCATTACAAATTGTGTGGACATTTTCAGAAAGGGCGCGAACTATGCAACCATGAATGCTATCCTGAGATGGCAGTACTTCTTTAGTGCAATATAATACTGAGTGGGAGATACAATCGTTGGAGTCAATATCACCACCAAGAGGTAAGAACTTGGAACAAACCCTGATGAGCAGGCGCACCATGATATCTAATAGATTCGGAATGAATACTACACGTTATATGAAAGGAGCATTGCACTTGGCGCGATATGATAAAAGGGGAGATAAGAAATCTTTTTGACGAAAAGCAGCAGCCTTGGTTTATTTTCCAATTAATTAAGAGAGGAGTGAGAACTTCTTTAGAACCCTATGTGGTTTTGTGGACAGCTAACTTCTTTGCCTATATAATTCAGCTGTAGGTTAACTATATCGGGGTTCAGCAAGGATTGTGCACGGACAATCAAGCAAGAACTATTCAAACTGACTGGCATTTTTTCTTTTCATCTAGCGTCTTGGTTACTGGTACTACTATTAATCTGGATAAGGAAAACTCGTGTATAGTATCCAACTGCAGCCTGCTAAATAAGGAAAGAAAGAACAAGTTTGAGACTCAAGTCTCTGCCCCTCTTGGCACCTACCGCGCCACAGGACGATGACATGGACCCGGCTGACTCTTTTCCAACGCCAAGTTGGCTATGAAAGGCACCACGCCGAGTTCATGGCGCCCGCCAAGCAAACTACCACGTGTGTGCATAAATACAGTAATCTAGTAGACGCAATGATCCGACATGGCACGCACTCTGGAGACCGGAGACCGGTGAATGAGTGGCTCCATGCAGACTGAGCCTGCAGGCTACAGGCACCAGCTGCTGCGTCGAAATTTCCGGCTTGGCAGAGTGGTGGACTAGTATGCAATGCACGTGTTGGTGAGATTCGAATGTTAGCCAGTGGAACCTCCTATATAAAGCTCCGCGGCAGCTGAATACAGCAGCAGCAGAGACGGAAATCGATCACCTCAGCAGCAGCGGCGGCAGCTGAGGCGAGCAAAGAAAGAGTTCACAGACTAGTTCCGTTTCCAACAAATCCATCACCTCGTCGGCGCCATGGACGCCTTGGAGAGAGGCGCGCTCCTACCCGAGGTAACGGTCGTCGATTAATTGCGTCCCTCCAATGTTCCTCCTCTGCTGCTAAATCCAGAACTTGCTTCTGCATCCGTCAACACCAGAAGAACATTTGTGTATACCTCCATTAGACCGAGTCTAAATGATGAAGAACATTTGCGTACATAACTTCTGAAAATGACCAAACGGTTCATCCAAGCGTGCGCACGTCAGCATTGAAGGCTTTCCACATCCTATCCAGAAATATTACCTGACATGTACATATTCTCTTCTGGTTGCTAACAATTTCTGCAATCTCTCTCCATTGCAGAGTCATGGCCCAAAGATTCAACAGGATGACAGCCTGCAGGTGCCACTCCTGAAACATAAGAAGCGGGGAGGCAGCAAGGCACCAGCACTAATTCTATGTAAGCAAACCTATATGTTCTTCTAATTGTTTTTCCAGTTACCAAAAATGTACTAAAAAAGATTAGTTAAAGAGGAGCTAGTGGTTTAACTGAAGTTTCTGAATTCTCTGATGCAGTGTTCGAATGCCTGGAGAGCACGGCGTTCAATGGCATCTCCACCAACCTGGTGGTGTACCTGGAGACCGTCCTCCACGGCACCAACCTCGCCAGCGCCTCCAACGTCGTCACATGGTTCGGCACCAGCTACCTCACCCCCGTCTTCGGCGCCATCATCGCCGACACCTTCTGGGGCAACTACAACACCATCCTCGTCTCCCTCGTCGTCTACCTTCTCGGCATGATGCTCGTCACCTTCTCTGCGTTCGTGCCCACCACCACGGCAGCACTGTGCGCGGCGGGCGCGTCGTGCGCCGGAACCACCGGCATGTGGCCGCTGAGCTCGCAGACAGTGGCTTTCGTGGGGCTGTACCTCGTGGCGATCGGGTGCGGCGGCGTGCGGTCGTCGCTGCTTCCGTTCGGCGCGGAGCAGTTCGACGACGACAACGCGGCGGACCGGGAGGGCAAGGTGTCCTTCTTCAGCTGGTTCTACCTCTGCGTTAGCTTCGGCCCCATCATCTCCGGCGTGTTCCTTGTCTGGATTCAGCAGAACATCAGCTGGGGCCTCGGCTTTGGCATAGCCACCGCCTGCATCGCGATCGCCTTCGCCGCCTTCGTGCTCGCCACGCCCTTGTACAAGCGCCGCATGCCCATCGGCACGCCGCTCAAGAGCCTCTGCCAGGTCGTCGCCGCCGCGTGCAGGAAGATCAGCATCAAGCTGCCCGCCGAAGCCGGACACCTATACGAGGTCAGCGACAAGATCGACTCGCCCCAGCCTAAGATCGCGCACACCAGCGACTTCAAGTTCCTCGACAAGGCGGCCATCGTCACGCAGTCGGACATGGAGGAGAGGCCGGAGGCAGCGACCTCGTGGAAGCTCTGCACCGTGACTCAGGTGGAGGAGCTCAAGATCCTGCTCCGCCTGCTGCCCGTTTGGATCACCAGCGTCGTCGTGTCATCGGCCTTCTCGCAGATGAACACCACGTTCGTGCAGCAGGGCAGCGCCATGGACACGACCATCCTGTTGGTGCCGGTGCCCGCGGCGTCGCTGGCTTCCTTCGAGGTGATCTGCGTCATGACATGGGTTCTCCTCTACAACAAGGTGATCGTGCCGGCGTTGAGGACCTTCTCCTCCAGCGGTGACGGCGAGCCGCCGCAGCTGCAGCGGATGGGTGCCGGGCGGCTCCTCATTGCGCTCACCATGGCGGTGGCAGCGCTCGTGGAAATGAAGCGGCTCGACAGCGCGGCGCGTGGGGAAGAGATCAGCATCTCTTGGCAGCTGCCCCAGTACTTCTTCCTGGCCGGCGGGGAGGTCTTCTGCTACATCGCGCAGCTCGAGTTCTTCTTTGACGAGGCGCCGGACACCATGAAGAGCATGTGCACGTCGCTCGCTCTGCTCACCATCGCGCTGGGGAGCTACATGAGCTCCTTCATCTACGCCATCGTGGAGGCCTTCACGGCGACGGGAGACAGCCCCGGGTGGATCTCCAACGACCTCAACAAGGGCCACCTCGACTACTTCTTCTGGGCCATGGCTGCAATGTGCACGCTCAACTTCGTCGTGTACAGCGGCATCGTCAAGAACTACAGGCTCAAGACGGTCATCTCGTGATTGATCGCGCAAGGATTCAGGATTCCATTCCATTACGTAGATTAGATTGCACAATCGCCAATTGGTGATGTGTGAACAGTAACTAGCTAGTAGACAGGTACATATATACACAAGAAGCAGTAGGAAGATGTAAGATATATACAAATTAAATGGATGGCAGAATCAAATTTTGGATTTCTTTTTCCTTCGCATGATGTTAAATTAACCCAAATGATAACGTCCACACGTGTGGCTGTTTTGCAACTCGCCCACACGCGTGGATTGTCGTCCAGTCGAGTATGCACGAATTTTGACACAATTTGGCAGAATTTATGTGCCACGTAGGAAGGGGTTGGTGTGTGGGCGTTTAACAGCTCGCCCGGACGCCTGTTTCTCGCCCGGACGCCTGTTTCTCGCACGGAGAGGTCGCGGTTGCCAAGCCGACGTGCGGTGGAACTGCCGTCGCGCCCGCACGCCGCACACGTCTCCTCTTCACCCCCTCCCCCGTCTACGCTTACCCTCCCGCGCGCTTCAGTTTCCCCACCCTGCCCGGCTTCTCTCCCCATTCCCCCACACCAACACCCCCATTCGAGAGCAACGACAAGTTCTAGGCGGAGCAGAGGAGAGGGGGCGGCGGCGGCGGAAGAGTCGCGGGTCTTCGTGGCCATCGCTGGTGCTCAGACAACCGAAGCGTCGTCGCCGGAGCAGTCACCGCGCAGAGGTAAGGTATCGGCGCTTCTACTGGTCCCAATCTGCCTCCCCTCTTCCCGGTTCATCTGCTGCTCGAATCCTTCAAGATTCGGGTGGATTTCGGGGCGCTCGAGTGCTCCCCGTCGGCGGGGGAGTCGCAGGTGTGCCATTAGGCCGGCATTACCTAGTTCCGTTGCCGCCGCTGTGGAAGTCACGCCGGCGAGGCTCGCCCGTTCCGTGCCGATGCATTCTCTGTTTTTAGAGATTAGACGTCTTCAAGTCTAGATTGCAGCGTTTCTGCTGTTTTTTTCTTAGTTTGATGGTTTTGTAGGCAATGATTCTTAGTTTTTAGGGGTGATGTTGTGATCGAAATCCGGGCCTGAGAGTAGGGCATGAACCCTAGATTTATTTTTGCCATGTTGTTATCTGTATTTCGTTTTGTAGGTTAATGGCAGTTGGGTGTTCCATGAAACTGACTTATTTGCCATGTTGTTTTGTGCAAACATGGCAACTCGAATCTACTGGTTTAGCTACAATTTGCCCCTCTGTTTATTTAGTAGATGGCAACTACCTATTTGAACACAAATTGTCAGTTGCCATGTTTTTGCACTGATTCAGGGGTCAATTTACCTACTGTGCTTTTAAGTAGACGGCAACTACCTGTTTTACACCAAGACTTTATTTGCCATGTTGTTTTGTGCAAACATGGCAACCTGAATCTACTGGTTCATCTACAATTTTCCACTATGTTTATTTAGTAGATGGCAACTGCCTATTGAACCCAAACTGTCAGTTGCCATGTTTCTGCAGTGATTCAGGGGGTCAATTACCTACTGTGCTTTTAAGAAGACGACAACTACCTCTTTACAGCAAGACATTATTTGCCATGCCTATTCTTTAGTGTGTTCTATTGGGAGCTGCCTATTTTGCTTAGGAGCACATGACAACTCCCACTTTACCCTAAGATATTATTTGCCATGCATTTCAAGTGTAACATGGCAATTCCCCTACTCTATTTTCAGTTTGCAGGTGGCAACTCCCTCTTTTTTACCCAATATTTTTTTTTGCCTTGCTTTCGGTAGTGTTACATGGCAATTATCTAATGTAATTTAGCTAGCAGGTGGCAGCTCTCTCTTTTTACACCAAGATTTTCTTTGCCATGTATTACGTAGTGTTACATGGCAACTTCTATAGTTTACTTACTTAGCAGGGCCACATTGCAAATGCATCCTGCTCACTTTCTTTGTTTGCAAGCATGGCAACTATGTATGTGTAACAACATACCAAATTTTGCAGTACTGCTTTAGTTTGCAAATGGGCAAGTCCCCAATTTTTTGCTTGTATGACAACTTCATTTTTTTGTGTTATGGTTTGCAAATATTACCAACCCACGGCATTTTTTTGTGCAAACCTCAATTGTGTTGTTTGCCATCAGTCTTTGTTTGTTCATGGCATTTGCCGTCTGTATGACTAGTAAACATGGCAGTTTCCTTTTGTCGTTGACATTATCAATTTGCCTTGCTTCTCCATGCTTTCCACATGCACTTTTCCACTCTTTTTATACTCATGTGTGCTTGTTCTTACTAGTGCATCATGGTTCGCGACCACCAGCAAGACGATGACGATGACTTCGTGGTGCCACTACCACGGAATCGTGCGGCTGGTCCCGGGAAAGACGGTGACGAGGTTCTTCCCCCGCCCCCCATGTTTTATTGTGTTATAGATATTTCATTCATTTTTCATTGGTATTTTTAAGCATATTTGAACATGACTAGAATCACTGTGTTTTTGTTTTTTGCAGAAGAAGAAACGTGTGCCGCGCAATAGGGCTTCGCAAGAACGGCTGACTATATTGACCAAGGGTTTTAGTGATGACCATAAGAAAGCTGCCGGCGAGATGGGGATGCAGTCTTTGATGGATGTCCTGTGCACAAATCTGGTGAACCCTGTCTGTGATTGGCTTGGGGAGATCTATGATGTGGAAGACTCCCTTTGGACGAGGAGTTCGTTTTCTGCACATTAGGTGTTCCCCATGGGGAATCGAAAGTTCCTTATGAGGTGAACAATAATATTGAGCAAGAATTGTTCCCCCGGTTGTTTCCTGGCCAGGCAACCATGCCTAATAAGACGGTGCTTGCTCAACTTTGACGACCCCGGGTGGATCTCCGACGACCTCAACGAGGGCCACCTCGACTACTTCTTCTGGGCCATGGCTGCAATGTGCACGCTCAACTTCGTCGTGTACAGCGGCATCGTCAAGAACTACAGGCTCAAGACGGTCATCTCCTGATCGATCGCGCAAGGCTCCAAGATTCAATTACATTGCACAATCGCCAATTGGTGATGTGTGAACGGTAACTAGCTAGTAGCCAGGTACATATATACACAAGAAACAGTAGGAAGAAAATATAAGATATAGATTTCTCTTTTCTTTTCAAGGCCGATGTACAATCAATGGATTGTCAGAAACATTTTTTGGATTTTTTATTCCCTTTCATTTTCTGGGTCTGATTTTAAATTGAATGAAACATCCCTATAAAACCCTTTAACTATATGTAAGTTGCCTGAATTTTGAATTTGGATCAATCAATTTCTTAGCCGTTCATTCCTGCTTTGAGATTCGTGCTAGTTTCCTTTGGACTGTTTGTAAGCCGGTTTGGACGGTGTGTTTTTTGACTGACCACATTTTTTGATCAGTTGATCTTGCAGTGGGCGAAGTCCATTATCTGTACCGCCAACCCATCCCTCTCCTCCTTTGTTATTTTTTTTTCTGTTTTCTATTTGTATGTGTTCTTTTGTTATTTGCTTTTCTTTATTAGTTAATTTTTTAGATGTTTGATGAGCGTAAATGTATGCACAAACAATATTATATAATATGTGCGAAAATTACACTATTATATGATTGTTGTTTCCATACTGCCATAGTGCAATTCTAGTTCAAAGTTGTGTGCAAGTTTTTTAAAACTATTTTTGTTATCTTTATTCTTTAAAGAGTATTACTATGACACTAATTCGTTATTTATTACAAAATTTTATTATTTTGATTTTTATTTAGTTATTATTCTGTTTTATTTCTTCTTTAAGGGTGATACCAATGCCACTAATTAATTTCTTCCTAGTTAATTTTTTTCCAAAAAAGTATTATATGCTTATTATTGCATATTTTTAAAAATGCAATTTTTGTGTACATCATGTGCAATTTTTTTATCCTCACAAAAGGCACAAATCACGGCAAGGATTCTCCAACATGCACACTCGTGGAGTTAGTGGCAAAGCTACAACCTGCCAACCCTAATCGGCTCGGTGAAAAATGTCCTTTCATACCTAGAAAAAGAGTTAGTTTAACCAAGAGTTCCTTAGGGAAAACTCTGATCAAGATGGCCACGATTGAGACTCGAACACGCGGCCTCCCCCCCTTCCCCCGCGTCGCCCCTCCTCTGGCGACTCAGGGGCAACCCGCGCCGCCGCCGGCACCTCCACCCACCCTCTCCCCTGCTTCGCCGCCGCCGGAGGGGACACAGGATAAGCCACGCGTGCTCCAGGGATGGCGGCGGCGGGGCTCTCGCGGCTGGCTCCCACGCGGATCCGGGATGGCAACCTCGACTCAGGTGGGCGGCGAGGCTCTCGCGGCTGGCGTCACCGCGGATCCGGGATGGCGGCCTCGACTGAGGTGGGCGGCAGGCGTCGGTGGCCGCGTCGCCAGGCGGATGCCGCTCTGTCGTCGGCGCTAAGGGCGGATCTGGGTCGCCCCGCGTGAGGTGACGACGCCGGGGGCTCTGATGGGCCTCGGGGGCACGGTGATGGCCTCCCCTGCTCCGGTGCTCCCTTGGGCGCACGCGGCGGCGGCCGGCCTATGGCCCTGCCTCCTGTTGGTTCTGGGCCTGTGTGGTTCACGTCGGGGGTAGATCTGGAGGCTCGCTGCTGATGCGTTTCGCTGGACTGGCTGGATCCGGTTGGATTGGCTCGTAGTCGTCCGGATTAGGGCTGAGGGGGTGGTTATGAGTGGTGCTGGTGGAGGTGATGGGTGGTGGTGGTGTTGCTGCAGCTGGTCTTGATCTCGCTGCCTCAGTTTGCGCGGTGGGCGCATCGGTTCTGGTCTCCGACGGGTGCACGGTGGCACGCATGGGGTGTGCCGGTGCGCCTGATGTATGGCTGCAACCCGGACCATGGTGGTTCCTGGCCTCGGGCAGTGCTCCTTTGCTCCTGGCCTCAGGTGAGGATCCTCTCCTCCCCCCCCCCCCCCCCCGGTGACCGTTCAAAAAAAAGGTGGCCACGATTAAATCTTGCCCAATCTTGGCAATTGGACTGACCTCTGCCACTAAGCGGAGTGAAATCCGCCATCCATACATGCTCTAAAACTGGGAAGGCATTTTGACATGAATTAATACATCCTAGCGTAATTTATCCATTGACATTCTTACAAGATCATTGGTGAATCATGCACTTATATGTTTATTCATTTTTTGTATATGCACAACTATTCATTTGAATTTGGAAAATGACTCCTGCACAATTGGTCTAGTGATCGTACTGGTTAGGTTGTATGCTCATGCTGCATCTTGACCTGATCCCCACCCCACTCATGGCCCAGAAGTATAGGGGATCAATCGTAGTCCTTTTGATAAGTAAGAGTGTTGAACCCAATGAGGAGCAGAAGGAACCAGTAAGCGGTTGTTCTTGATAACCCACAAGTATAGGGGATCGCAACAGTTTTCGAGGGTAGAGTATTCAACCCAAATTTATTGATTCGACACAAGGGGAGCCAAAGAATATTCTCGAGTATTAGCAGCTGAGTTGTCAATTCAACCACACCTGAAAGACTTAGTATCTGCAGCAAAGTATTCAGTAGCAAAGTAGTATGGAAGTAACGGTGACTATGGCAAAGTGACAGTAGCAGTTTTGTAGTGATTGTAACAGTAGCAACGGAAAAGTAACTTAGCAAAGATCAATATGTGAAAAGCTCGTAGGCAATGGATCAGTGATGGATAATTATGTCGGATTGCATTCATCATGCAACGGTTATAACATAGGGTGACACAGAACTAGCTCCAATTCATCAATGTAATATAGGCATGTATTCCATATATAGTCATACGTGCTTATGGAAAAGAACTTGCATGACATCTTTTGTCCTACCCTCCCGTGGCAGCGGGGTCCTAATGGAAACTAAGGGATATTAAGGCCTCCTTTTAATAGAGAACCGGACCAAAGCATTAGCACTTAGTGAATACATGAACTCCTCAAACTACGGTAATCACCGGAAAGAATCCGAGTTATTGTCACCCTGGGGGATGCAGATCATAACTCGTAATAGGTGTCTACAACTTGCAAGATAGGATCAAGAACACATATATATTCATGAAAACATAATAGGTTCAGATCTGAAATCATGGCACTCGGGCCCTAGTGACAAGCATTAAGCATAGCAAAGTCATAGCAACATCAATCTCAGAACATAGTGGATACTAGGGATCAGACCCTAACAAAACTAACTCGATTACATGATAAATCTCATCCAACCCATCACCGTCCAGCAAGCCTACGATGAGATTACTGACGAACAGCGGAGAGCATCATGAAATTGGTGATGAAGGATGGTTGGTGATGACGACGGCGTCGATTTCCCTTCTCCGGAGCCCAAAACGGACCCCAGATCTGCCGTCCCGAGGAAGAACAGGAGGTGGCGGCGGCTCCGTATCGTAAAACGCGATGAACTCTTCTTCTTTATTTTTTTCCTCCATGGATGTGAATATATAGAGTTGGAATCGAGGTCGGAGGAGCCACGGGGGGCCCACAAGCCACCAGGGCGTGCCCTAGGGGGGGGCACCCTCCTGGCTTGTGGTCAACAGGTGGACCCCCCTGGCTTGATTCTTTCGCCAATATTTTTTATTATTTCCAAAAATATTCTCTGTAAATTTTCAGGTCAATCCGAGAACTTTTATTTCTGCACAAAAATAACACCAAGGCAATTCTGCTGAAAACAGCGTTAGTCCGGGTTAGTTCCATTCAAATCATGCAAATTAGAGTCCAAAACAAGGGCAAAAGAGTTTGGAAAAGTAGATACGATGGAGACGTATCAACTCCCCCAAGCTTAACCCATTGCTTGTCCTCAAGCAATTCAGTTGACAAACTGAAAGTGATAAAGAAAAACTTTTACAAACTCTGTTTGATCTTGTTGTTGTAAATATGTCTAACTGATGTTCAGATTTTCAGCAAAGATTATAGACTAACCACATTCACAATAACATTTAGGTCTCACATTTACTCATATCAATGGCATAATCAACTAGCGAGCAATAATAATAAATCTCGGATGACAACAATTTTATCAAAACAATCATGATACAATATGATATAATGGCATCTCGCTAGCCCTTTCTGAGACCGCAAAACATAAATGCAGAGCACCTCTGAAGAACAAGGACTAACTAGACATTGTAATTCAGGTAAAAGAGATCCAGTCACACTCATACTCAATATCAATTAATAACAAAGCATACAAATGATGGTGGTGCTCTCTAACTGGTGTTTTTTATAAGAGGAGGATGACTCAACAGTAAAGTAAATAGATAGGCCTTCGCAGAGGGAAGCATTGATTTACAGAGGTGCCGGAGCTTGAGCTTTTAAAACGGGGATGAATAATAATTTTGAGCGGTATGCTTTCAATGTCAACATAAAAACTAAGAGATCTCGGTATCTTCCATGCTAGATACATTATAGGCGGTTCCCAAACAGAATAGTAAAGTTTTTACTCCCTCTCCACCAATCAATCACACTCCATGGCGGGCCGAATCCACGGGTACCGTCCATACAAACAACAATCCTGGGGGAGTTTTGTTTCATTATATTTTGATTTGATTTTTGAGCATGGAACTGGGCATCCCAAATACCAGCCACTTTCTCGTGAATGATAGTGAATAAACACATATCGTGAGAATAACCCACCTAGCATGGAAGATACTGACAGCCCCTAGTCACTACATGAGCGATTCAGGCATACAAAATAGGGTATTATTTGAAGGTTTGGAGTATGGCACATGCAAATTTACTTGGAACGGCAGGTAAATACCACATATAGGTAGGTATAGTGGAATCATATGGAACAACTTTGGGTTTATGGAAATGGATGCACAAGCAGTATTCCCGCTTAGTACAAGTGAAGGCTAGCAAAAGACTGGGAAGCGACCAACTAGAGAGCGACAACAGTCATAAACATGCTTTGAGATTAACCAACATTGAATGCAAGCATGAGTAGGATATAAATCACCATGAACATAAACATCGTGGAGGCTATGTTGGCTTTGTTTCAACTACATGCGTGAACATGTACCAAGTCAAGCCACTTGAATCATTCAGAGGAGGATACCATCCTGTCATACTACATCACAACCATTTTAAAATGCATGTTGGCACTCAAGACAAACCATTATACACTCTTAGCTAATTAAGCATGGCATGAGTAACTATAATCTCTAATTGTCATTGCAAACATGTTTCATCCATAACGAGCTGAATCCAGAACAATGAGCTAATCATATTTACAAAAACAAAATAGGTCGAGTTCATACCAGCTTTTCTCCATCTCAATCACTTCATCATATATCGTCATTATTGCCTTTCACTTGCACGACCGAACGGTGTGAATAATAAGGAGAGTGCACGTGCATTGGACTAAGCTAGAATCTGCACACAATAACTCAAAGGAGAAGGCAAGGTAATATGGGCTCTCTGATAGATAAACAATAATACATATGAGAGCCACTCAACATTTCATCGTGGTCTTCTCCTTACGACCCAAAGAAGAAAGGAAAACTATTTACACGGGAAAGCTCCCAACAAGCAAAAGAAGAACGAGAAATCTTTTTGGGTTTTCTTTTAACGATACAACTAAACAAACTAGAAGGTAAAGCTAGAACAATTTTTTTTGGATTTTCTCAAGGTTAATTAAACACACGGGAAGAAAGCGAAAAGAAGAAATAAACTACCATGGATGGTACAATGAAAAAGTATAAGCACCGACTACTAAGATGAGTGTGTGAACATGAATGTAATGTCGGTGAGAAATACGTACTCCCCCAAGCTTGGGCCTTTGGCCTAAGTTGGTCTAGGGCCATGGCTGGCCCGGATAATATCCAAAGTCATAGTTGGGGTTGAACTGGGCTGCGGCAGCTACTGCCTGAGCGGCTGCAGCGCGGAGGCGAGCGGCTTCCGCCTCTCTCTCATACTCGTTTGCCTCCTCTCTAGTTATAAAGTGTCTCCGTTTTTCCTGAAAGTTAAAGAAGGCAGGAGCAGGAAGGGTAATATGGACAGCACGTTGTCTGTCAAAAATTAGTCGGTACAGGAGGGATTGTCCGTTTCTCTCAAGAAATTGGTAGCGCACCATAGCCTCATAATCAAGAAAAGCAGGTGGTAGTTCAATATCATACCCCCTTATGGATACCCCAAGATATTTTAGCTGAACGGGTGGCATAGATCCCGCCAAAGAAATCTCCTTCTTTGGCGTTCAAATGTAGCCTCCTGGCAATATTAGCCCCCAAATTATAACGTCTATCATTCATTACCGCACACTTGAGGACGCTGAGATCTCATGCGCAAAGGTGGCTATGATCATGTTTACCATTAATACATCTACCTATAAAGAGAGCAAAATAATGTAAGGCAGGGAAGTGAATGCTCCCTATGGTAGCCTGTCTGATGTTCCTAGTCTCTCCCACACTGATGCTAGCAAGAAAATCGATATATTCAGTTTTGCGCGGCTTAATATAACTACCCCATTGTGTAATTTTGCATGCATCATTAAAATCTTCTAGGTCCATGGTAAAAGATTTATCATAAAGATTAAATAGGACAGAATGATTATTACGCTGGGAAGTAAACTCAAATCTTCGCACAAATGAATCAGTGAGGTAATGAAACTAATGGCACTTATTTGACACGAAGTCCTCAAGGCCAGCATTTCATACGTATTCGTCAAATTCTTCCTTGAAACCTGCTTGAATCATGAATTGATCCAACGGCCATTCGCAAGGCCGCACTTGTGCTTCCCTTGGTGTTTCAAAGTCAGGCTCACGTATAGCGATCCTTGGGCCTTGCTTCCTCGAGGGACCTCCTTGGTATGTCCTCCTAAACATTTTCTCTTTTTATGAAAAATTTCTGAAATTTTTAGTGACTCAAAATAAAGGTGAACAAAACTCAACAAAACTTATAGCAACTACTCCCACAAGTGCCTAGAGACTATATCATGCATCAAAACTACTCGGGACCATACAGATTTGACATGCAAGCTCAAGAACAAGGTCACCACAACAGCAAAAATTTGCAATATATAAAGCACTAGAACAAAAACTGATTGGACCATTGGAGGAGTCACATACCGTAGAACAATCCCCCAAAACAGTTTTGCAAATGGAGCTTTGAGCAAGGAGATCGAAAATGGCAGCAAGATGAGCTAGAACACGGGTTTGAGCAATGGTAGGATTTTTTCTAGGGGAAGACGAAGTGGATGGGTGCTGGAATAAGTGAGGGGGCCCCACGTGGGACCCACAAGCCACCAGGGCGCGCCCAGGGGGGTGGGCGCGCCCTGCAGGCTTGTGGCCCACTGGGGCAGCCCCCTGATGTGTTCTCAGTGCCAAAAATTCTAAAATATTCCAGACAAAATCATACTACATTTTCAGGGAATTCTGAGAACTTTTATTTTCAGGTCATTTTTCTAATGCACGGATAAAACAGAAAACAGAAAAATAATAGCATTTTTTACTAAATTAAATCTAAAGAACAGAAAATAAAAGTTGGGTGCAGAAGGTTGTGCTTTCTAAATTCATCCATCTCATGCTCATCAAAAAAGAATCCATCAATAAGGTTGATCAAGTCTTATTGACAAACTTTTTTCGAATGACACGGAACCGGAGAATTTTTGAATAACACTAGGTTACCTCAATGGGGATATGCATGTCCCCAACAATAAGTATATCATATTTCTTTTTTTGCAGTAGGAAGAGGGAATTCAAAGTCTCCAATAATAATCGTTGAAATTTTTTCAATGGAGTTGATACTATGAACTTGAGGTTGTTTCTTCGGAAAGTGTACCGTATGCTCATTACCATTAACATGAAAAGTGACATTGCCCTTGTTGCAATCAATAACAGCCCCTGCAGTATTCAAAAAGGGTCTACCAAGAATGATCGACATACTGTCGTCCTCGGGAATATCAAGAATAACAAAGTCCGTTAAGATAGTAACGTTTGCAACTACGACAGGCACATCCTCGCAAATGCCAATGGGAAAAGCAGTTGATTTATCAGCCATTTGCAAAGAGATTTCAGTACGTGTCAACTTATTCAAATGAAGTCTACGATACAAAGAGAAAGGCATAACACTAACACCGGCTCCAAGGTCACATACAGCAGTTTTAACATAATTTCCTTTAATAGAGCAAGGTATAGTAGGTACTCCGGGATCTCCTAGTTTCTTTGGTATTCCACCCTTAAAAGTATAATTAGCAAGCATGGTGGAAATCTCAGCTTACGGAATCTTTCTTTTATTTGTCACAATATCTTTCATATACTTAGCATAAGGAGACATTTTCAGAATATCAGTCAAGCGCATACGCTAAAAGACAGGTCTAAGCATTTCAACAAAGCGCTCAAAATCCTCATCATCCTTTTTCTTGGATGGCTTAGGAGGAAAGGGCATGGGTTTCTGAACCCAAGGTTCTCTTTCTCTACCATGCTTCCTAGCAACGAAGTCTCTTTTATCATATCTTTTATTCTTAGACTGTGGGTTATCAAGATCAACAGCAGGTTCAATCTCCACATCATTATCATTACTAGGTTGAGCATCAACATGAACATCATCATTAATATTATCACTAGGCTCCTGTTCATTACCAGATTGTGTCTTAGCATCAGAAATAGAAATATCATTTGGGTTCTCATGAGTATCTATAACAGGTTCACTACCAGCATGCAAAGCCCTATCGTCATTCTTTTTTCCTTCTATTACTAGAATGACTAGGTGCATCAGTATTAACTATCTGAGAATCTTGCTCAATTCTCTTAGGATGGCCCTCGGGATACAAAGGTTCCTGAGTCATTTTACCACCTCTAGTCACAACTCTAACAGAATGATCATTGTTCTTACCAATCATCTCATCAAGCAAATCATTCTGTGCCTTAAGTACTTGTTCTCCTTGAGTAGTTACCATGGAAGCATGTTTACTAATAAGCTTAAGATCATTAACAGTTCTACTCATATAATCACCTAAGCGATCAAGCATGTAAGCATTATGTTTCAATTGTCTACTAACATAAGCATTGAAATTTTCTTGCTTAACAATAAAGTTATCAAACTCATCCAAGCATTGGCTAGCAGACTTATTATAAGGAATATCACCTTTATCAAATCTACGGAGGGAATTTACCTCTACTACCTGTGTCGGGTTATCAACACCATGTATTTCTTCGATAGGTGGTAGATTCTTAACATCTTCAGCTTTAATACCTTTTTCTTTCATAGATTTCTTTGCCTCTTGCATATCTTCAGGACTGAGAAATAAAATACCTCTTTTCTTCGGAGTTGGCTTTGGAGGTGGTTCGGGAATAGTCCAATCATTATCATTGCTCAATATGTTATTCAATAGTAGTTCAGCTTGTTCAACAGTTCGTTCCCTGAAAACACAACCAGCACAACTATCTAGGTGGTCCCTAGAAGCATCAGTTAGTCCATTATAAAAGATATCAAGTATTTCGTTTTTCTTGAGAGGGTGATCAGGAAAAGCATTAAGTAATTGGAGAAGCCTCCCCCAAGCTTGTGGGAGGCTCTCTTCTTCAATTTGCACAAAGTTAAATATTTCCTGCAAGGCAGCTTGTTTCTTATGGGCAGGAAAATATTTTTCAGAGAAGTAATATATCATATCCTGGGGACTACGCACACAACCAGGAGCAAGAGAATTAAACCATATCTTAGCATCACCCTTTAATGAGAAAGGAAACAACTTGAGAATATAGTAATAACAAATTTTTTCCTCATGAGTAAATAGGGTGGCTATATCATTCAATTTAGTAAGATGTGCCACAACAGTCTCAAATTCATAACCATGGAAAGGATCAGATTCAACCAAAGTAATTAACTCAGGATCGACAGAGAATTCATAATCCTTATCAGTAACAAAGATAGGTGAAGTAGCAAACTTAGGATCATATTGCATTCTAGCATTCAAAGATTTTTCTTTCCACGTGCATAGTAATTTCTTAAAATCATCTCTATCTTTACAAGCAAGAAAGTCCCTAGCTACCTCTCCCTCCATAACATAACCCTTAGGTATATTAGGCAATTCATATCTAGGAGAGCTAGGTCTAGAAGGTGTCTCATAATGTTCAGTTTCAATAATTTCATCAGTTTCAGAAATATCATCAGTTGCAGCATTGACTCTAGCAATTTGTTCATCAAGAAATTCACCCAGTGGCATAGTAGTATCAAGCAAACTATCATCATAAGCATCATGCATAGCAGAAGTGGAATCATCAATTACTTGCAATATATCAGAATTACTAGCAGGTGGTGGTGTCGCAAGTTTACTCATAACAGAAGGTGAATCAAGTGCAGAGCTAGATGGCAGTTCCTTACCTGTCCTCGTAGTGGAGGGGTAGATCTTGGTTTTAGCATTTTTCAAATTCTTCATAGTGATCAACAGATATAAATCCCAAGTGACTCAGAGAATAGAGCTATGCTCCCCGGCAACGGCGCTAGAAAAAGGTCTTGATAACCCACAAGTATAGGGGATCGCAACAGTTTTCGAGGGTAGAGTATTCAACCCAAATTTATTGATTCGACACAAGGGGAGCCAAAGAATATTCTCGAGTATTAGCAGCTGAGTTGTCAATTCAACCACACCTGAAAGACTTAGTATCTGCAGCAAAGTATTCAGTAGCAAAGTAGTATGGAAGTAACGGTGACTATGGCAAAGTGACAGTAGCAGTTTTGTAGTGATTGTAACAGTAGCAACAGAAAAGTAACATAGCAAAGATCAATATGTGAAAAGCTCGTAGGCAATGGATCACTGATGGATAATTATGTCAGATGGCATTCATCATGCAACGGTTATAACATAGGGTGACACAGAACTAGCTCCAATTCATCAATGTAATGTAGGCATGTATTCCATATATAGTCATACGTGCTTATGGAAAAGAACTTGCATGACATCTTTTGTCCTACCCTCCCGTGGCAGCGGGGTCCTAATGGAAACTAAGGGATATTAAGGCCTCCTTTTAATAGAGAACCGGACCAAAGCATTAGCACTTAGTGAATACATGAACTCCTCAAACTACGGTAATCACCGGAAAGAATCCCAGTTATTGTCACCATGGGGAATGCGGATCATAACTCGTAATAGGTGTCTAGAACTTGCAAGATAGGATCAAGAACACATATATATTCATGAAAACATAATAGGTTCAGATCTGAAATCATGGCACTCGGGCCCTAGTGACAAGCATTAAGCATAGCAAAGTCATAGCAACATCAATCTAAGAACATAGTGGATACTAGGGATCAAACCCTAACAAAACTAACTCGATTACATGATAAATCTCATCCAACCCATCACCGTCCAGCAAGCCTACGATGAGATTACTCACGAACAACGGAGAACATCATGAAATTGGTGATGAAGGATGGTTGGTGATGACGACGGCGTCAATTTCCCTTCTCCGGAGCCCAAAACGGACCCCAGATCTGCCCTCCCGAGGAAGAACAGGCGGTGACGGCGGCTCCGTATCGTAAAACGCGATGAACTCTTCTTCTTTATTTTTTTCTCCACGGATGTGAATATATAGAGTTGGAATCGAGGTCGGAGGAGCCACGGGGGGCCCACAAGCCACCAGGGCGCGCCCTAGGGGTGGCGCCCTCCTGGCTTGTGGCCAACAGGTGGACCCCCTGGCTTGATTCTTTTGCCAATATTTTTTATTAATTTCAAAAATATTCTCCGTAAATTTTCAGGTCAATCCGAGAACTTTTATTTCTGCACAAAAATAACACCAAGGCAATTCTGCTGAAAACAGCGTCAGTCCAGGTTAGTTCCATTCAAATTAGAGTCCAAAACAAGGGCAAAAGAGTTTGGAAAAGTAGATACGATGGGGACGTATCAGTTGTCAGCAAGGTATTCTCCGCAAGTGCTATAAAGTAATAGTGATAGGTAGTTTGATAGCAAGATAATTCTTAGCAAGTAACAAGTAACCAAAGTAACAATGCAACAAGGTGCCACAATCCTTTTATTGCAAAGGACAAGTCGAAGGTACTTTTTATAGTGATTAAAGCATTCTCGAGGACACGTGGGGATATTGTCTAGTTACTTTCACCACGATTCATTGACTAACATTCATTGCTTTGATAAGTTGTCATGTGGCTAGGCCGGTGCTAAGGTGTCATTCTTACTTGAAGAAACAACCTACTTATGATTAACCACTCTCACAAGCATCTGCAACAACAAGAGAAGAATTAAGATAAATCGAACCATAACATGAAACATATGGACCCAAAACAGCCCCTTATGAAATAGCGGATAACCTAAGATTTAGGTTTCTGTCAACCCATCATCCACTTACTAATCCCATAATATCTTCCCCTACGCAACATGGTAACGTGTCATGTAGTCAGACGTTCACATGACAATACTAGAGGAAGAACAACATAACACGACATCAAAACATTGAGCGAAACTCAACTTCACAAGATTACTTATAACAAGACTTCTCCCATGTCCTTAAGAACAACCATAACTATTGAAAAATCGTATTCATGTTCATGATCGGAGAGGATAAATATGTAATTAGCAATCTGAACAGATAATCTTTCGCCAAATAAACCAACTAGCATCAACTACAAGATGTAATCAACACTACTAGTAACCCATAGGTACCAATCTGAGGTTTGAGACAAAGATTGCATACAAGAGATGAACTAAGGTTTGTAGAGGAGATGGTGCTGGTGAAGATGTTGATGCAGATGAGTCCTCCCACGAGGAGATGAGTGTTGGTGATGACGATGGCTTCGATTTCTCCCTCTCGGAGGGAAGTTTACCAAGCGTAATCGCACCGCCGGAGAGAAAAGGTGTTCCTGCCCATGTTCCGCCTCGAGACGGTAGCTCTTCATCCCGAAAATTTTCTCTTGAATTTTTTCTAGTGCAAATGGCTTCATATAGCAGAAAATGGGCACCAAAGGGACTCCATGGGCCCCACAAGGCACCTGGGCGCGCCCTAGGGGCTATGGCGTGCCCTCTGCCTTGTGGGCACACTGAGGGTCTTCTCCGGTACATCTTCCTTTTCAATTTTTTTTTATATTTCAAAATAATTTTTTGAAATTTCAAGTCATTTGTAGCTCCGGAGAATACTATTTGTGATGTAGCTTTTTCCGGCTCAGAATTCCAACTACCAACAATTTCCCTCTTCATGTGTATCTTGCATAATGAAAGAGAAAAGGTATTAGAATTGCATCACACTACTACAGAATGGTCCAAAGACGACACATCAATCAGAGACCCTTCGATAAAACTGTGTGCGATGACCAAATCGCAAACGGTATAGTTATAGCTCCGTCGCTAATGACGTAAACTGTGTGCGATGGCGTATCCATCAAATACGATCTAAAATATAGTTGCGTGTGCGATGTTTGGCAAACAGTTGGCCTAGATAAACTGTTTGCGATTGGATAATATAACGCAAACGCTTATAAAAATACAAGTGTGTGCGATGCACGGCATACAGTTCACCTCGATAAACTATTTGCGTTGATCAAGCAGAACACAAACGATTGTCCAGATGATCACGTGTGCGATAGACGGCATACAGGTCACTCGGATGAACTGTTTGTGATGAGGTAAAATAACATAAACGGTTACATAGATCAAGATGTGTGTGATAGACAGCATACAATTCACTGGGATGAACTGTGTGCGATAAGCAAAAATAACACAAATGGTTTCTGAGATCAAGATGTGTGTGATGTACATAGGCCACTCGGATGTGTTGTGGGCAAATGGTTCCGGATAAAGAACTATCAGGGGCTGATGAAATCATCACCGACGGTGTTGGTTGTTTATTCCGTATGCGATGTGATTTGCTCAATCTGCCCACAAACATCTATGCTCTGTTTAGAAGAACATGATTGCATAACCAAATTAAGCATCCAATACAAACATAACATTGGCGCACACCTTAATAAACTATTACATGCATAATAAACTTATCCCTCTAAAACTACGAACATTTCTGCATAGAGGGAGTATGAGAATTGAGAAACGATCATCAAATCATCTACTTCTTGTGACGCTTGCCGCCAGCGCTCTGCTTGTGGCTCGATCCCTCGTTATCTTCAGGTAGGAGGCACTTCCTCATGTCAACGATCCGCCTGAACATCTCGTAGCATGTGTACAGTTCCTTGGCCGCGGTCTGGAGGTGATATTCATCCAGTTTCTTCACCCAGGCCCTATGCCAGACAAGCTTGTTCTTGTTGCACTCAGCCTTCATGTCAGCGTAGTAGGGGTCGATGATGGCCTTGGCCAGGTCAACATGGGAGTCCATGTTCTTATTGCTGCCCCAGACCATGTAGTGGCCGCGGATGTCGACAAGCTTCTGGCAGGCCAAGCCCGAAGTCTTGAGCACCTTTGGATCGTTGGCGCTGTCCACCGTAGCGAACCTGTAGTCGGGGCTATTGACAAACCTGGTGAAACGATCGCATGGCACTGTGGCCAGGCAGTAGTGGTGAGGAGGACGTGATGGACCACGCACAACTGGGCAACGACAACCTTCTGATCATGCCCGGCACGACCGCCGGTGTAAGCGAGGTCGAAGCCGACCACTTTGTACTTGTCATCCGCATCAAGCAGCCGCTCCATGGTGTCGATGGAGTCCTCCACCATGCCCGGGTCGTTGGTGTACATCACCGTGAGGTCCGTCTTCCTCACGTGGGTCTCCACATGATGCACACCGAACTCCATTGGAGCGCCGCTGGACATCCTCTCTGTATGTGTCGCCCAGGGTGTGCGTATTGTGTTGTGGGGCGCGATCGAAAGCGTGAAGAGACTATGGTTAATGGCCGTGGGTATAAATGGGGGCCGGATGTCCTGGAAAACCGGCACGTCCGGATGGCAGTTTTTGCAGCGCGTGATTCAGTCGTGGAGCACGTAACTGCATGGGGCGACGCGCGTGGCGCAACCGCATGCATATGGAGCCCCGGGCGTGATCGTGGGCCGGCCCCAACCACTGGCAGAGCGCGCGCGGAGGGGCGCAAGAGCAGAGCACGAGTAGGGACGCGAGAGCAGCACGCGGTGGGAACGCGAGGTCGAACCAGACCACTCTGTACTTGTCCTCGTCAAGTAACAGGTCCATGACGCTGGAGTTGTCCATCCAGATCGGATGTTTGGTGTGCACTACGAACCGACAGGGCGTGTCCACTACATCATGCATGGTGAACTGGCGCTCGTCTTCGGCAGCCACTGGGAGCGCCATGGGAGCCGCGCAGCATACCCTCGGTCGTTGTTCTGCTTCTTAAGGTTCGGATATTAATCGTCAATTGCATATTGATGTCCAGATATTAATCGGCCATTGCATACTAAGGAAAAGATAGTACTACCAAAATAAGAGTCTCCCTCATAAGATGTCATTTGCATGGTTGTATGTGATACCCGGCAAACAGGTCGTTTGGACGAACTGTTTGTGTTGATCAAAAGTAACACAAACAATTCTGCGTAACAAGATGTGTGTCATAGTGATACCCGGCAAACAGGTCAGTACTCGGAATTGTGTGGGAAGACCGATAAAAAGACAGACGATTCCTGATAATAAGCTGTGTGTGATATGGCCTATGGGCAAACACTTGGTCGCACCCAATTGTTTGTGATTGTTGAAATCATCACCGACGTGTTCCTTTCTATAATCGTAAGCGATGTGATCGGCTATGTCTGCATATAGCTGATACGTCTCCAACGTATCTATAATTTTTTATTGTTCCATGCTATTATATTATCTGTTTTGGATGTTTTATATGCATTAATATGCTATTTTATATTATTTTTGGGACTAACCTATTAATCTAGAGCCTAGTGCCAGTTTCTGTTTTTTCCTTGTTTTTGAGTATTGCAGATAAGGAATATTAAACGGAGTCCAAACGGAATAAAATCTTTGGAATGATTTTTCTTGGACCAGAAGAAACCCAGCAGACTTGGAGATGAAGGCAGGAGACCTGCCGTGGAGTCACAAGCCACCAGGGCGCGCCCTAGGGAGGCGCCCCCTGGCTTGTGGCCCCACGGCAGCCCTCCTAACCCTATTCTTCAGCCTATAAATTCCCAAATATTCCCTAGATACCAAAAAGAGCCACGAAAATACTTTTCCGCCGCCGGAAGCCTCTGTTCCCGTGAGATCCCATCTTGGAGCCTTTTCTGGTAATCTGCCGGAGGGGGAATCGATCACGGAGGGCATCTACATCAACTCCATTGCCCCTCCGATGATGCGTGAGTAGTTTACCACAGACCTTCGGGTCCATAGCTAGTAGCTAGATGGCTTCTTCTCTCTCTTTGTTCTTCAATACCATGTTCTTCATGATCTTCATGGAGATCTATCCGATGTAATACTCTTTTGCGGTGTGTTTGTCGAGATCCGATGAATTGTGGGTTTATGATCAGCTTATCTATGAATATTATTTGAATCTTCTCTGAATTCTTATATGCATGATTTCATATCTTTGCAAGTCTCTTCGAGTTATTGGTTTGGTTTGGCCAACTAGATTGGTAATTCTTGCAATGGGAGAAGTGCTTAGTTTTGGGTTCAATCTTGCGGTGTCCTCACCCTGTGACAAAGTAGGGGTAGCGAGGCACGTATTTGTATTGTTGCCATCGATGATAAAAAGATGGGGTTTTCATCATATTGCTTGAGTTTATCCCTCTACATCATCTCATCTTACCTAATGCGTTACTCTTTTCTTCATGAACTTAATACTCTAGATGCAGGCAGGAGTCGGTCGATGTGTGGAGTAATAGTAGTAGATGCAGAATCGTTTCGGTCTACTTGACACGGACGTGATGCCTATATGCATAATCATTGCCTTGGATATCGTCATAACTATGCGCTTTTCTATCAATTGCTCGACAGTAATTTGTTCACCCACCGTATTATTTTCCTTCATGAGAGAAGCCTCTAGTGAAACCTATGGCCCCCGGGTCTATTTTCCATATTATATTTTCAGATCTATAAACCAAAAATACCAAAAATACTTCGCTGCATTATTTTTACTTTTGTTTTACTTTATGTTCTAGCAATCTTTTATATCTATCTCTATCAGATCTCATCCTTGCAAATAACCGTGAAGGGATTAACAACCCCTTTTAGCGTTGGGTGCAAGAGTTTGATTGTTTGTGTAGGTGCGAAGATTGGGGACTTGCTTGTATCTCCTACTGGATTGATACCTTGGTTCTCAACAACTGAGGGAAATACTTATCTACTTTGCTGCATCACCCTTTCCTCTTCAAGGGAAAACCAACGCAAGCTCAAGAAGTAGCAAGAAGGATTTCTGACGCCGTTGCCGGGGTGATCTACATCAAGCCTACCAAGTACCCATCACAAACTCATCTCTTGCATTTACATTATTTGCCTTTTGCCTCTCGTTTTCCTCTCCCCCACTTCACCAATTTGCCATTTTATTCGCCTTTTTCTCGCCGGATCTCTTTTTGTTTGCTTGTGTTGCTATGTGCCTTCTATTTGCTTGCATCTTCGCTTGCTAAAAATCTATTGATATGGATCCTCATCCACTTGCTAATCTTTTCAAAAGGCCAAATTATGATGAACCAATTGCTAGTAAGTTGAGTGCACTTGATTATCTCTATGAAGTTTTGTTTGAAAATCATGAATCTGAAAATTTTGATGAAGTGTTGAAAGAAGAAAATTATAAGGTGATTCATGATAGATCCTTGATTGAAAAGCATGATTGCAATGTTGCTAGTATGAATTCTATAAATATCCATGATGCTAATGATATGCAAAGCCACAAGCTTGGGGATGCTATGTTTCATGAAGATGATATTTTTTGTTCCCCAAGTTTTGATGAGCAAATTCATTATGATGATTGCATGCTCGTGCATCATGAAAAGAATGATTTATGTGACAGTTATATTGTTGAATTCCTTCATGATGCTTCTGAAATTTATTATGAGGGAGGAACATATGCTTGTAGGAATTGCAATAATATCAAGTTTCCTCTCTATGTGTTCAAAGTTTTGAAGTTATGCTTGTTTTGCCTTCCTATGCTAGTTGATTCTTGTTCCCATAAATTGTTTGCTCACAAAATCCCTATGCATAGGAAGTGGGTTAGACTTAAATGTGCTTTTCATGAGATTCATGATGCTTTCTTGCATATTTCAATTACTACTTTTTATGTGAGCATCATTGAAATCGTTATGCCTAGCTAGGGGCGTTAAACAATAGCGCTTGTTGGGAGGCAACCCAATTTTATTTTATGTTTTTGTTTTTTGCTTCTGTTCTTGAGTGATTTACACATTATTACCTCTGTAGTAATTGTGTTTTATTGTTTTAATTAGTGTTTGAGCCAAGTAAGACCTTTGGGATGGTCTACGGTGATTGTTGATTTGATCTTGCTGAAAAACAGAAACTTTTGCGCTCAGTCCAGGAATTTTATAAATTCACCATAGCGTCAAATGAGTATGAAATTTTTACACAAGATTGATATACAAATTTTCCTGATTGTCCTAATTTTTCAGAATTTTTGGAGTTACATAAGTATTCGAAGTCTATAGGTTGCTACAGACTCTTCTGTTTTAGACAGATTCTGTTTTCTTTGTGTTGTTTGCTTATTTTGATGTATCTATGGGTTGTATCGGGGGGTATGTGATGGGGATATGTACCTAGGGTAGGGTCATAGGCGTGACCTACATGCCCTACCTAAAGACACTACCCCAGAAAGCTTAAGAGCTACAAGGAAGTCTCCGACTGAAATCACCAAGACATACAAGTCACTCGACAACATACACTCGGAGGTACCTTTCACTCGACGCTTACCTTTCACTCGGAAGGACCAGAAGACAGTCGACCACAGAAGCCCAGAAGTCACCCCAGGGAGGCTAACGGGCAGGCATTCATCAAGACCATTAATAGCATTTATGTTGTACGTTACCAGTAACGTACGTCTTTATAACCACGATCTGACCCTTAAACGCCGGTCACTTATGAGGGGCAGCGCACTCTATATAAGCCACCCCTCCCCTCTGGCATAAGGGTTGGTTCGCACTCCCTGTAGCGATACTCCAATTACACTCGACAAAGAGCTCCCGAGCACCTGAGACGTAGGGCTATTACCTCCACGAGAGGGGCCTGAACTCATACATCTGTGTGTACACCCTCGCCGTAGCTAGGACTCTGCCCTCTCCTTACGTACCCCTACCTTCTACTGTTAGACTCACTCCCACGACAGTTGGCGCCCACCGTGGGGCAGGCGTCTAAGCGACTTCCAGCGAGGTTGCATTTGTTTTTCTTCGTCATGTCATCCGGCAGTGATTTGTTCCTGGGCCGCGAGATCCGTCTCGGAGCGCTCACCTTCATCGCCGACGATTCGGCATGGCTCCGGGAGGCGCCTCTGGACGTTGAGGCGCTCCCGAGTCACGGGGCGACGCACTTTTGCGCAAGCTCCTGCGGTGTTCTTCTCCTTCAGCCGTCGACTCCGTATGTGTCGGCCCTCCATGCTGTTCATCGCCGCAAGCGATCCGGTCGTTCGCGGCTACAGCGTTGGGTGCGACATGCGGCGGCCCGCCAGGCTTCGTCCCCGCAGATTGCGGCCATCGAGCCCGTTGAGTCACTTCTCGGCATGTTCAACTCGGCGTCAGATCGGTCTGGCGTTCCCTCCGAGTGCGAGAGCTGCGATCCTGCGGCTGAAGTTTTTATGGCTGGCTCTCATCAGAGTCCGCCGCCTGGCTTTAGCCACGCCAGGCGCGAAATTGGTGGAGCGTCGAATGAACAGCAGCACCGGGATGAGGATGTTCTCCGTACTCCCATCGTCGGCACAACTGCTGAGGCCCAGGCCATGGAGGCGGCTCGCCTTCGACTCAAAGAGATGCAGAAGGCACTCGACGAGCGTGCTCGACAGCGTCCGCCGCGTCCCAATCGACATCAGTGACAGTTGTTTCCGAGTGGATCGCGGAATAACGTCGAGGTATTCCGTACTCCAGTGTTGAATGTTGCGGCTGCTGCTAGGATTGCAGATTCTATACAGCCATCACGGTCGGAAGCTGGTAGAGGTTTGCAACAGATCAAAACGCTGCTCGAAGCAGCGCAGCAGCAGAATGCGGCTGTTTCTCAGTCGCAGAACAAATTACATAGCAATTCACCCAGGGCGGAAACAGTTCAATCGGCCCACAGTCCTGGGTCGCCCCTGCGCCACAGAGGCGGAGACTTCCGTGAAGATCGGTACAGAGATCAAGGGTGAGATCAGTTTGCTCCACGTTATCACCGCGATGACCGCCGTCGAGTGCTTTCTCCTCCGCGGAGTGGTTCCTATGTGCCCCGGCACAATGATGATAGGCGCCCGTTCGGTGACGAGCGGAATCCTGGATTTGACGCAAGGGATGTCCTCGCTCAAAGACGGGTCGACAGAGGCAGAGCCCACAGAGATGGTTATAACAGAGACTATCCGAGTGGAAGTGGGGCTGTTGTGTCTGGTCCCGAGTGTTTTAGCAGAGCCATCCGCTCTGCGGAGATTCCCCCCAACTTCAGGTTGGCGGCTGGAATTGGCAAGTTTTCTGGCGAGACGAAGCCTGAGACATGGTTAGATGATTACCAAGTGGCCGTGCAGATTGGTGGAGGAAACGACAACATAGCCATGAAGCATCTGTCCCTCATGTTAGATGGTTCGGCCAGAGCTTGGTTGAATCGTTTGGCTCCCTCTAGCATCTATTGCTGGGAGGACTTGGCCCGAGTGTTTATCAGAACCTTTGAGGGCACCTGTAAATGTCCGGCTGGTTTGATTGATTTGCAGCACTGTGTTCAGAAACCCAATGAGACCTTGCGAGACTACATTCAGCGCTGGTCCACCCTGCATCATACGGTGGAGAATGTTTCCGAACACCAGGCTGTTTGTGCTTTCAAGGCTGGTGTTAGATACAAAGAGCTCTATCTGAAATTTGGTCGCACTGGTGATATTTCTCTGAGCAAGATGATGGAGATTGCCACTCGGTACGCCAATGGGGAAGAAGAGGACCGCCTCCGAAGCGGTAAAGGAAAAGCAGTCGACAACGATGCAGGCGGAAACTCCAATCGGAAACAGAAGCGCAAGGCTGATCCCCCCGCTCCGGCAGAAGCGGCCGCTCTGGCGGCTCAAGCCAAAAATAAAGGAAAGTCCAAAGCTAAGTTCACCCCCAAGAAGTCAAAGAATCAGTCGGGTACAGATGTTATGGATTTACCGTGTGCAATCCACACGAGGAAATATGAAGAGGGCAATTTAATATTGCCAAAGCATACCACCCGACAGTGCCGTTTGCTGATCGAACAGTTCAAAGAGAGCCAGTCGAGTGAAAAAGACCCTGAAAAGGGAGATGAAGAAGATAAAGAAGAGTTTCCTGAGATCAATGCCACTCTGTTGATTTTTGCTGATGTTGAGAGCAAGAGTCGACTGAAAGTTATCAACAGGGAGGTTAACATGGCGGTTCCCTCTACCCCCACATATCTCAAGTGGTCTCAGACTGCTATCACGTTTGATCAGTCAGATCACCCTGTGCATATTGCTACCCCCGGGCGGCAAGCGCTGGTGGTGGACCCAGTTGTGGGGGGCACTCGACTCCGCAAGGTTTTGATGGACGGTGGAAGCGGTCTGAACATCCTATATGCAGATACCCTCAAGGGGATGGGCATTCCGATGTCCCGACTCAGTGAAAGCAACATGCAGTTCCATGGCGTCATCCCTAGGAAAAAGGCCCTTTCACTCGGTCAAATAGCGTTGGATGTTGTGTTTGGTGACAATAAGCATTTTCGCAAGGAAAAATTGACATTTGAAGTGGTGGACTTCCAGAGTGCATACCACGCCATCCTTGGTCGTTCGGCTTATGCCCGTTTCATGGCCCGTCCATGTTACGTGTATCTCAAGCTGAAGATGCCCGGACCCAAGGGTGTGATCACAGTCACTGGCAATCGACAGAGGGATGAGGAGTGCCTTTAGCAGGGCTCCAAGATCGCTGATCATCAGATGGCTATGGTCGAATTGGAAGAATATAAGAAAAACGTTGATCCTTCCGACCTATTGCGCGCTAAGAAGCCCGCTTCCGAGTCAGCTTTTCAGTCGGCAGGAGAAGTGAAGAAAGTGAACATTCACCCGACAGATCCAACAGCTGCCCCGACCAACATCTCGACGACACTCGACAGTAAATAGGAAACCGAGCTCATCCAGTTCCTCCGTGAGAACTGGGACATCTTCGCATGGAAGCCTGCTGACATGCCTGGTGTGCCCAGGGGACTGGCTGAGCACCGGTTGAGAGTTGACCCGAAGGCCAAGCCTGTGAAGGAGCATTTGCGTCGGTCAGCAACGGAGAAGCGAAAAGCAATCGGCGAGGAGGTGGCTCGTCTCTTGGCGGCTAAGTTCATACGCGAGATTTACCACTCCGAGTGGTTATCGAACGTCGTTATGGTCCCTAAGAAGGACAAGTCACTCCGCATGTGTATTGATTTCAAACATATCAATCGGGTCTGCCCGAAAGATCATTTTCCACTCCCCCGCATTGATCAAATTGTCGACTCAACTGCGGGGTGTGAGCGTCTATCTTTTCTGGATGCTTACTCTGGTTACCATCAGATCCGTCTGTTTGGTCCGGATGAAATAAAGACAGCCTTCGTCACCCCTTTCGGGTGTTTCTGTTATATCATCATGCCTTTTGGTTTGAAGAACGCCGGCGCTACTTTCATGCGCATGATTCAAAAATGTTTACTCAATCAGATTCCTCGGAATGTTGAAGCCTACATGGATGATATTGTCGTCAAGTCTCGCAAAGGTTCCGACCTGTTGTCTGACTTAGCTGAAACATTCGCCAATCTGAGGAGATATGATATCAAGCTAAATCCGACTAAGTGCACTTTCGGTGTTCCTGGCGGCAAATTACTCGGTTTTCTCGTTTCTGAAAAGGGAATCGACGTTAATCCTGAAAAGATCGGTGCCATCACCCGAATGAAAAGCCCTGAGCGTGTGCACGATGTCCAGAAGCTCACAGGTTGCTTGGCAGCATTGAGTCGATTCATTTCTCGTCTCGGTGAAAAGGCACTGCCTTTATACCGACTGATGAAGAAGTCTGATACATTCGAATGGACTTCTGAAGCTGAAGCAGCGTTTGTCGAGCTCAAAGCTCTGCTTTCCACCCAGCCGGTGCTTGCTGCTCCGCGCAGTAAAGAGCCATTGCTATTGTACATAGCGGCTACTAATCAGGTCGTCAGTACAGTTCTCACTGTCGAGAGGGAAGAGGAAGGTAAAGCTTACAAAGTCCAGCGTCCTGTTTATTACGTCTCTGAAGTGTTGACTCCTTCAAAGCAAAGATATCCACATTACCAGAAGCTCGTGTACGGTATATATCTGTCAGCTAAGAAGGTGGCACATTATTTTCAAGATCACTCAATTTCAGTCGTCAGTGATGCTCCATTGTCTGAAATTCTCCACAATCGAGATGCGTCTGGTCGAGTGGCCAAATGGGCTATTGAGCTCCTCTATTTTGACATCAAGTTTGAAGCAAAGAAAGCAATCAAGTCTCAAGCCCTTGCTGATTTCCTGGCCGAGTGGACTGAACAGCAGCAACCGATCCAAGTTTACTCGGCACACTGGACCATGTTCTTTGATGGCTCGAAGATGCTGAATGGGTCTGGTGCTGGCGTAGTACTGGTGTCCCCAAAAGGCGACAAACTCAGTTATGTCTTGCACATTCACTTTGATTCCTCCAACAATGAAGCTGAATATGAAGCACTCTTGTATGGGTTGCGTATGGCCATTTCACTCGGCGTCCGGCGCCTGATGGTATATGGCGACTCTGATTTGGTGGTCAATCAAGTGATGAAAGAGTGGGATGTCAGGAACCCTGCTATGACAGGATACTGCAATGCAGTAAGGAAACTTGAGAAGAAATTCGAAGGCTTGGAACTCCATCATGTTCCCCGAATGAAGAATCAAGCAGCTGATGAGCTGGCAAAGATTGGATCCACTCGGAAACCTGTCCCCAGCAATGTATTTCTCGAGCACCTTCATTCTCCTTCGGTACAGGAAGATCCTTTCACTGAAGACCCTCGCAAGCAAAGAGCGCCTCAGATCCGACTGAAGTCGACGCCCCAGCAGTTATTGATTTGGTTATGGAGGTTTTAGTGATCATCCCCGACTGGACTGTTCCTTATATTGCGTATATTCTGAGGCAAGAACTCCCAGATGATGAAGATGAAGCTCGACAGATAGTCCGCAGATCCAAGGCATTTACTGTTATGGATGGACAACTCTACAGAGAAAGTGTGACTGGCGTGATTCAGCGGTGTATTTCTCCTGAAGAAGGTCGACTGATTTTGGAGGAGATTCACTCGGGAACTTGTGGTCATCATGCGTCCTCTAGGACAATTGTTGCCAAAGCCTACCGAGCGGGTTTCTTTTGGCCATGCGCCAATGAGATAGCCAAAGATATAGTCGAGCACTGCGAAGGATGCCAGTTTTATTCGAACCTGTCACACAAACCTGCGTCTGCCTTGAAGACTATTCCACTCGTCTGGCCGTTTGCTGTATGGGGCTTGGATATGGTTGGACCCCTTAGAACAGGCCAGAGTGGATTCACTCACTTACTGGTTGCAGTCGACAAGTTCACTAAGTGGATTGAAGCTAAACCCATCAAGAAGCTGAACGCCCGCACTGCTATCAAATTCATGAAAGAAATAACCTTCCGGTATGGAGTCCCCCACAGTATCATTACAGACAATGGCTCTAACTTTGACTCGAAATAGTTCAGACACTTTTGCTCCTCTCAAGGCACTCGGGTGGACTACGCATCCGTTGCGCACCCCCAGTCTAACGGTCAAGATGAGCGAGCGAATGGCCTTATCCTCCAAGGACTGAAGCCTCGGCTCATGCGAGATCTTGATCATGCTGCTGGAGCTTGGGTCACTGAATTGCCGTCTGTCCTGTGGGGCTTGAGGACGACTCCTAACCGGTCGACTGGACGCACTCCTTTCTTCCTTGTGTATGGAGCTGAAGCCGTTCTGCCAAGTGACGTCCTTCACAATTCCCCCCGAGTGGAACTATACTCTGAAGACGAAGCTGAGCAAGCTAGACAAGATGGTGTGGCTCTCCTAGAGGAAGAACGAGAGATGGCCCTGATCCGGTCGACTGTATATCAACAAGACCTTCGCC
Source organism: Elymus sibiricus (assembly GCA_039707655.1). Classification (NCBI taxonomy): domain Eukaryota; kingdom Viridiplantae; phylum Streptophyta; class Magnoliopsida; order Poales; family Poaceae; genus Elymus; species Elymus sibiricus. Next base: position 322,763,682 of record CM077673.1, read on the forward strand.
GCTTCCATGCGAGACACGTCAAAAGCCGTTCATTCCACGAAGGTGATCTGGTGCTCCGAGTGGATCAGCAGCGACCCCACAAGTTGGCCCCAGCGTGGGAAGGCCCATTCGTCGTCACCAAGGTGCTGAACAATGGGGCGTACCATCTTTTCAACTTGAAGAAGAATATTGATGAGCCACGCGCCTGGAACGCGGATTTGCTTCGACGCTTTTATACTTGATGAATGAGTTGTTTTGATGTAATAAGAGTGCTCCAGACGATGTCGTTTGTTAAGTTATGACTTCCGCAGTCTATTGTCGATTCCGATCGCACAATTTCACATTCAAAGACTTCTCCGAGTGAAGAGCAACCCTCTCTCTCGGGGGCTTAGCTGCGAATCCGTTTCGCCTAAGTGAAAAACCCTTCCGAGTGTATAACATTCAATACACTCGGAGACTTAGCCGCGAGCCAGTCTTCGCCTAAGTTCAAAGACTTCTTCGAGTGCAGAGCAAGCCTCTCTCTCGGGGGCTTAGCTGCGAATCCGTTTCGCCTAAGTGAAACCCTTCCGAGTGTATAACATTCAATACACTCGGAGACTTAGCCGCGAACCAGTCTTCGCCTAAGTTCAAAGACTTCTCCGAGTGAAGAGCAACCCTCTCTCTCGGGGACTTAGCTGCGAATCCGTTTCGCCTAAGTGAAAAACCCTTCCGAGTGTATAACATTCAATACACTCGGAGACTTAGCCGCGAACCAGTCTTCGCCTAAGTTCAGAAAACTTCTCCGAGTGAAGAGCAATCCTCTTACTCGGGGGCTTAGCTGTGAACCAGTTCTCACCTAAGTTAAAAAATCCTGCCGAGTGTAAGGTATTCCTAACACTCGGAACTTAGCTGCGAACCAGTCTTCGCCTAAGTCCTAAATTCAACCAAGCAAAATGTCGGAAAGCAAAATGCGAGTAAGACTAGAATCTCTAGCGCAGCAAAAACTTGTTCGCGCAAAGGGAAGTTCTCAGGCTTAAGGCCTGAAAGAAGTTTTAATCGGTTACACCATCACTCGGCATACCGAGGCAAATAAAGTTTTAACTGAAAGCAACATACTTCTTCAAGCTCTGGTAGGGCTTGAAGGCTCGACAAAAGTATCCAGGTCAATTCCGTCGGCGATCCGAGTGGCTGCTTCGATGAAAGTCTCCATGAAATCTTCAAACTGCAGTTTCTTTGTGTTGATCACTCGGAGAGCCTTCAGTTTGTCCTCCCTGGCCTCCTTGCAATGAACCCTGACGAGTGAAAGTGCCACATCAGCACCACAACGAGCAGCGGATTTCTTCCACGCCTGCACTCGACTGGGAATTTCGTTGAGGCGAGTCATCATAGACTCGAGGTCAGTCTGGAGAGAATCTTCGGGCCACAACTCCTTGTCGACCTTCTCGAATGCAGCCTTCAGCCGAGTGACATATACTTGGACACTCTTAAGACGAGCTTCGAGTCGAAACATATCCATGGCCACGGCGTCTCCGACGAGTGACTCCGTGGGGTCCAGATTGGGCTCGATTTCTTCGGTTTCCTTCTCAAAGTCTTGACAGAATTCTGCGTGAAGAGAAAGGGAAAAGGTGATCACAATGCCGTTCTGAGGAAATCAAGGAAATTCATTCGACAGAAGAAAGTCACCTTCAAGCATGATGAACATTTTCTTCGCAAAGTCTCCTAAGTGTTTTTCCAGAGCACTCTTTCCCTTGGTCTGCACTTCAAGTTTCTTGATCCAGTCGGATCGTTCCTGCTTGAGTTTGGCGTTCTCTTCATCCAGTTTACTGGCTGCAGCAAGTTTCTTCTCAGCAGCTTCAGTTTTCTCCTTCGCTTCCTTCTGAGCATCAGCAAGTGATTTGTCCTTGTCCTCGAGCGCCTTCTTCATGGTATCTAAAGAAATAACATTGTTGAGTCGCGCTCGGAGACGACGGTTCTCGTCACGTACGTCTGTTTGAGTGGATTCACTCGGTTCAAAGGATGGGAGATGAAAGTGATAATGCAATTGATCGACAAAGATTACCTCCAAAAATCTTCAATTCGGTCTGTGCACGGTCTAGGTTGTTGTTCGTCAGCTCCAGATCCAGCAGAAGTCGATTCTTCTCCTTCTCCAGTTCGACGTACTTGGTCCCGAGCCCACAGGCTTTCTGAAATCAGCAAAAAAGGGGTTCAGTCGACATGGATATTTCTCTACTCCCGAGTGGAAAAGTACAAGTGCAGTCGACTGAAAGGCGGCCCGCTGCCCCACCCTACAACCCTATGCAGCGTCATATCATGGTTGATGAAAATGATGTCCATGAAACCTGCAGAATGGTTCTTAAGACTACTGCCCATCATCAACGATCGACAGTAGTCTCGGGGACTACACCCAGTGGGTGCACTCAGCGTGCCCCCACTGGATACAAAAACACTCGACCAGGTCTGGCCTGTCAGAGTATAAACAAAGAAGCAAGCAAGCGAACATTGTCTCTATCAGACCCCCGCCGGTACAAGCACTCGACGGCGGTCTCGGGGACTACACCCGGTGGGTGCACTCAGCGTGCCCCCACTGGACCTACTATCACTCGACCAGGCCCGTCCTGTCGAGTGACAAGAAACTTTCAATCAACTCTAAGACCCCTGCCGATGCCTTCGTCATTCGACAGCGGTCTCGGGGACTACACCCAGTGGGTGCACTCAGCGTGCCCCCACTGGACCAGAAACTACCTTATCTACTTGCGAAGAAAACACCCAGTGGGTGTAAAATCAAGGTGGACAGGAATTCAATCGGAAATGAACTTACAATAGCACTTACTCGGACGTTGGCTTGAAGCGCTGAGCTAGCATCATAGGCCAACTTGCTGGCTTCATACGCCTCCTTTGTTCGCAGCATCATCTGCCCAGCCTGAATCATGGCTTCCTTGGCGGCTCCAGTTTGGTCCTCCGGGACATGATACAAAGGGTATGCGGGCGTCGAAGGAGTTGGTGCTGTAAATGAGGCAGCAGGAGGTGCTTCAGATTGTCCAATAGGTGCTGAAGCCACCAGAATTGAAGTTGCTGGCGGAGCACTCGACAACGGGGCCACAAGGGCTGGAGGTGTCGCAGCAGTCGACCCATGGGGCGTCTGTCCTGACGACGTTCTCCGAGTGCGTACGTGTGGAGCCTCCAGAGGCATAGCTTCATCTTGCGTTCCTCGCTGCAGCTCCTCGTCATCTTCCAGTTCGATGACTTCGTCAACTATCAATCGGCAATTTTAATCAAGTCACTCGACGATTATTCTTCAAAAAACAGAGTAGAGTGTGGGTTTGTTATACCTCGTTGGGAGGTGGCCGCGTCAGGAGTGTCCACTTCCATATGGTCCCCATCATTTCGCTGGGGCGACGTCACAGAGGTAGCAGCTCTGGCCGATAAACTGCACTCGGTCAGCAGAGACATGAAGTGCCACAATCACAACTGCGGGAAAATAAACACTCACGCTGAGGCAACAGGCACAGCAATCTTGATACGAGGCAGGGCCTTCCGAGGTTTTGGCGCGTCTGGCTTGAGTTGTTTCGCAGCTTTTTCAGTCGACCCTGATGTTGCGGTACGGTCATGCTTTGGGTTCCTTGTGCTCGACGCCACAGTTTTGCTCGGAGTAAACTCTGGGTCTTCTTGCTGCTTGGTGCGACGCCCGGCACGCAGAGAGACCTGAGCTTCCACCTCGCCTTCCTCCAGGTCGTCATCGCTGCTCTCGCTGTCGTTGGCATAATCGCCGTCTGTGCTGTCATCTACGCTCTCTTCTTCTTCGTCAGACTGTTCTCCGTTTGGCACGGGCGAGTACATGTTTGTAAATTCCTGCAAGATACAAGCTTCAAAGTCAGTCGACTGAAGATCCAGTTACTCGACAGATATTAAAACAATCGACGGAGGTATAACTCACAAGATTCTTTGGTGGGTTCAAAGCAGAAAAGGGCGGAATTCGCTTCGCTCCCTCGGGATTGTCACAGGCTCCGGTGATGCTCCTGAGCCACTGGGAGACGGTCTCGTTGGAAACTTCTTCAGGATGAATCCGAGTGGTATCCTCAGGGCCCGAGTAGTGCCACATGGTGTGATCCCGGGCCTGGAGAGGCTGGATCCGTCGACTGAGAAACGTTTCAAGGAGATCCAAGCCAGTCACTCCGCCGCGGATGAGATCAGATACATCGTTCACCAGGATCCCTACCTGGATTTTCTCTACCTTTGTCACGTACAGCGGTTTGGGAGTGGTAGGTCGATCCAAGGTGAAAGGAGGAAGTCCAGTCGACATATTTGGTGATGCAACATCCTTGCAATAGAACCATGTCGACTGCCAACCCCGGACAGAATCAGGAAAGGTCATAGAAGGAAATGCGCTCCTACCTCTCTTTTGGATCCCTAAGCCACCACACAGTTGGATTACATTGGTTTTGCTATCACTGGGATTGGCTTTCTTGACGGATTGAGATCTAACAGAGAATATGTGTTTAAACAAACCCCAATGCGGAGGACAGCCCAAGAAGCATTCGCACAGGGTTATGAAACAGGAAAGATAGGCAATCGCATTCGGAGGAAAATGGTGGAGCTGCGCCCCGAAATAGTTCAGGAAACTGCGGATGAACGGGTGGGGTGGCATGGAGAAACCTCGTTCGATGTGAGTGAGAAGCAGAACTCGCTCGCCGTCGCGTGGCTCTGGTTCGGTCTCCCCCTTCGGCAATCTCCAGGACTCCGCAGCTATCAACCCGTCAATGACGAGATTTTGCACATCCTCCGCCGTGACCGTCGATTGGAGGAAATCCCCCTGGATCCACCCCGGCGGCACCGTCGACCGGGCGCCCGACGGCTTCTTTGCCTTGGCTCCTCCCTTCTTGGCGCGCTCGAGCTTCTCCGTCTTGCCCTTCGTCATGGCGGCGGCGGTCGTCGGAGCGGAGCTGAGCAGAGGAAGAGGAGGAGAAGAGCAGATTTGGGGGAAGAATACTGTACCAAGCACCGGCGTCGTCGCCCCTTATATGCGCCCGTGTGGGTCACTGACCTGCGGGCCCGTCGGATCTCTGGGTATCCCGAATCCAGAGGAGGCGCGGTACGTGGCGATTTTGGCGGTGCGGTAATCGAGGCGTCGGGTCCTCGCTTGCCTTTGCGGTTGCGTCATCCCCGCTCGGCGTGCGTTTATCCAATTTTCGAATCCCGTAAAATCCGGACCCGACGGAGCGAACCGTCACATCAGAAGACTCTGCAGACAACTCGAACCTGACTTCGAGCTCAGTTTCACTCGGATATACTTCAAGACAGAATCGATCAGGGCGAACGATAAAGGTTCCAATCGACGCAGATTCATAAGAAGCCTCAAAATGCACTCGGAATTTTTGTGTCTTGTCAGAACCTGCATTGACACTTTTTACACTCGAACCCTGATCCATTCGGGGGCTAATGATGGGGATATGTACCTAGGGTAGGGTCATAGGCCTGACCTACATGCCCTACCTAAAGACACTACCTCTCCGACTGAAATCACCAAGACATACAAGTCACTCGACAACATACACTCGGAGGTACCTTTCACTCGACGCTTACCTTTCACTCGGAAGGACTAGAAGACAGTCGACCACAGAAGCCCAGAAGTCACCCCAGGGAGGCTAATGGGCAGGCATTCATCAAGACCATTAATAGCATTTATGTTGTACGTTACCAGTAACGTACGTCTTTATAATCACGATCTGACCCTTAAACGACGGTCACTTATGAGGGGCAGCGCACTCTATATAAGCCACCCCTCCCCTCTGGCATAAGGGTTGGTTCGCACTCCCTGTAGCGATACTCCAATTACACTCGATAAAGAGCTCCCGAGCACCTGAGACGTAGGGCTATTACCTCCACAAGAGGGGCCTGAACTCATACATCTGTGTGTACACCCTCGCCGTAGCTAGGACTCTGCCCTCTCCTTACGTACCCCTACCTTCTACTGTCAGACTCGCTCCCACGACAGTATGAACCATGGAGAAGTTGGAATACAGTAGATATTACACCAATATAAATAAAGAATGAGTTCACAACAGTACCTAAAGTGGTGATTTATTTTTCTTATACTAACGGATCTCGTGAGTTTTCTGTTGAGTTTTGTGTTGTGAAGTTTTCAAGTTTTGGGTAAAGATTTGATGGACTATGGAATAAGGAGTGGCAAGAGCCTATGCTTGGGGATGCCCAAGGCACCCCAAGCCATATTCAAGGATACCAAAAAGCCTAAGCTTGGGGATGCCCCGGAAGGCATCCCCTCTTTCGTCTTCAATCCATCGGTAAATTTACTTGGGGCTATATTTTTATTCACCACATGATATGTGTTTTGCTTGGAGCGTCTTGTATGATATGAGTCTTTGCTTTTTAGTTTGCCACAATCATCCTTGCTGCACACATCTTTTGAGGGGGACACACATTAATCGTGAATTTATTAGAATACTCTATGTGCTTCACTTATATCTTTTGAGCTAGGCAATGTTGCTCTAGTGCTTCACTTATATCTTTTTAGAGCACGGTGGTGTTTTATTTTATAGAAATTATTGAACTCTCGTACCTCACTTATATTATTTTGAGAGTCTTTAAACAGCATGGTAATTGGTTTAGGTTATGAATTTAGTCCTAATATAATGGGCATCCAAGAGGGATATAATAAAAACTTTCATATTAAGTGCATTGAATACTATGAGAAGTTTGATTCCTTGCATATAGTTTTGAGATATGAAGATGGTAATATGAGAGTCATGCTAGTGAGTAATTATGAATTGGAAGAAATACTTGTGTTAAAGTTTGTGATTCCCGTAGCATGCACATATGGTGAACCGTTATGTAACGAAGTCGGAGCATGATTTGTTTAATGATTGTCAACCTTTCTGTGAGGGTCGGGAGCGCGCGATGGTTAACTCCTACCAACCTCTCCCCTAGGAGCATGCGTCTAATACTTTGCTTCGATAACTAATAGACTTTTGCAATAAGTATGTGAGTTATTTATGACTAATGTTGAGTCCATGGATTATACGCACTCTCACCCTTCCACCTTTGCTAGCCTCTCTAGTACCGCGCAACTTTCGCCGGTGCATTAAACCCACCTTCCTCAAAACAACCACCATATACTTTCCTCAAAACAGCCACCATACCTACCTATTATGGCATTTCCATAGCCATTCCGAGATATATTGCCATGCAACTTCCACCGTTCCATTTTTCATGACACGCACCATCACTTTCATATTGCATATAGAGTCATATTTTGTTCTAGGTATCGAGTTGTAATTTTTGAGTTGTAAGTAAATAAAAGTGTGATGATTTTCATTATTAGAGCATTTTCCCATGAGATAAAAGGATGATGGAAGCTATGACTCCCTCACAAGTTGGGATGAGTCTACGGACTTTGCAAATAATAAAAGAGGCCAGCGAAGCCAAAATAAAAAAATGAGAGAAAAAGAGAAGGGACAATGCTACTATCTTTTTCCACACTTGTGCTTCAAAGTAGCACCATGATCTTCATGATAGAGAGTCTCCTATTTTGTCACTTTCATATAACTAGTGGAATTTTTCATCTTATGCACAACCACTTAGTTTTCTTTTTGAGCTTTCATACACATATAGCTCTAGTGCATCCGTTGCATGGCAATACCTACTCACTCACATTGATATCTATTGATGGGCATCTCCATAGCCCGTTGATACGCCTAGTTGATGTGAGACTATCTTCTCCTTTTTCCTCACAACCTCCACCATATTCTATTCCACCTATAGTGCTATATCCATGGCTCACGCTCATGTATTGCATGAGAGTTGAAAAGGTTTGAGAACATAAAAGGTGTGAAACAATTGCTTGACTTGTCATCGGGGTTGTGCATGATTTAGATACTTTGTGTGGGGAAGATGGAGCATAGCCAGACTATATGATTTTGTAGGGATAACTTTCTAAGGCCATGTAATTTCGAAAGGACGCAATTGCCTTGTTAGTATGCTTGAAGTATTACTGTTTTTATGTCAATATTAGATTTTGGTTTGAATCTTATGGATCTGAATATTCATGCCACAATAAAGAATATTACATGGATAAATATGTTAGGTAGCATTCCACATCAAAAATTCTGTTTTTATCATTTACCTACTCGAGGACGAGCAGGAATTAAGCTTGGGGATGCTTGATACGTCTCCAACGTATCTATAATTTTTGATTGTTCCATGCTATTATATTATCTGTTTTGGATGTTTTATATGCATTAATATGCTATTTTATATTATTTTTGGGACTAACCTATTAATCTAGAGCCTAGTGCCAGTTTCTGTTTTTTTCCTTGTTTTTGAGTATTGCAGATAAGGAATATTAAACGGAGGCCAAACGGAATAAAATCTTCGGAATGATTTTTCTTGGACCAGAAGAAACCCAGCAGACTTGGAGATGAAGGCAGGAGACCTGCCGTGGAGTCACAAGCCACCAGGGCGCGCCCTAGGGGGGGGGGGGGCCTTGGCTTGTGGCCCCATGGCAGCCCTCCTAACCCTATTCTTCGGCCTATAAATTCCCAAATATTCCCTGGATACCAAAAAGAGCCACAAAAATACTTTTCCGCCGCCGGAAGCCTCTGTTCCCGTGAGATCCCATCTTGGAGCCTTTTCCGGTAATCTGCCGGAGGGGGAATCGATCACGGGGGGCATCTACATCAACTCCATTGCCCCTCCGATGATGCGTGAGTAGTTTACCACAGACCTTCGGGTCCATAGCTAGTAGCTAGATGGCTTCTTCTCTCTCTTTGTTCTTCAATACCATGTTCTTCATGATCTTCATGGGGATCTATCCGATGTAATACTCTTTTGGGGTGTGTTTGTCGAGATCCGATGAATTGTGGGTTTATGATCAGCTTATCTATGAATATTATTTGAATCTTCTCTGAATTCTTATATGCATGATTTCATATCTTTGCAAGTCTCTTCGAGTTATTGGTTTGGTTTGGCCAACTAGATTGGTAATTCTTGCAATGGGAGAAGTGCTTAGTTTTGGGTTCAATCTTGCGGTGTCCACACCCAGTGACAAAGTAGGGGTAGCGAGGCACGTATTTGTATTGTTGCCATCGAGGATAAAAAGATGGGGTTTTCATCATATTGCTTGAGTTTATCCCTCTACATCATGTCATCTTACCTAATGCGTTACTCTGTTCTTCATGAACTTAACACTCTAGATGCAGGCAGAAGTCGGTCGATGTGTGGAGTAATAGTAGTAGATGCAGAATCGTTTCGGTCTACTTGACACGAATGTGATGCCTATATGCATAATCATTGCCTTGGATATCGTCATAACTATGCGCTTTTCTATCAATTGCTCGACAGTAATTTGTTCACCCACCGTATTATTTTCCTTCATGAGAGAAGCCTCTAGTGAAACCTATGGCCCCCGGGTCTATTTTCCATATTATATTTTCAGATCTATAAACCAAAAATACCAAAAATACTTCGCTGCATTATTTTTTACTTTTGTTTTACTTTACGTTCTAGCGATCTTTTATATCTATCTCTATCAGATGTCATCCTTGCAAATAACCGTGAAGGGATTGGCAACCCCTTTTAGCGTTGGGTGCAAGAGTTTGATTATTTGTGTAGGTGCAAAGATTGGGGACTTGCTTGTATCTCCTACTAGATTGATACCTTGGTTCTCAACAACTGAGGGAAATACTTATCTACTTTGCTACATCACCCTTTCCTCTTCAAGGGAAAACCAACGCAAGCTCAAGAAGTAGCAATAGCATCTATGCTCTGTCTACATAACAACATCATGATTGCATAACCTAAATAAACATCCAATTACATTACTGACTACAAATAACATTTGCACACATCAATTGACAAGTACATGCTTACTAAACTAGTAGTGACGATCATCAAATCAATCATCTATACTTCTTGTGACGAGGGGTGCCGATTGGCGCAGGACAGAGGCACTTCCTCATGTCAATGATCCGCCTGCACATCTCGTAGCTTACGTATGCGTCCTTGGCCGCGTACTTGACGTGATCTTCATCCAGTCTTCGGACCCAGGCACGGTGCCAAGCAACCTTCTTCTTCTTGCAGACATCCTTCATGCCTCTGTAGTAGGGGTCGATGATGGCCATGGCGAGGTCAACCAGGGAGTCCTTATGCTTCTCCTCGCCGCCCAAGATCTTGTACAGGCATTGGATGTCCACAAGATTCCGGCAGGCGAAGCCAGTCGTCTTGAGCACCTTTTCATCGTTGGTGGTGTCCACCGTACCGAATATGTAGTCGGGGCTGTTGACAAACCTGGCAAATCGATCACAAGGCCTTGTGGCCAGGCAGTAGTGGTAGACGAGGACATAATGGCCCACGCAAAGCTGGGCGACAGCAACCTTCTGATCATGCCCGGCACGACCGCTGGTGTACTCGAGGTCGAAGCCGACCACTTTGTACTTGTCATAGACAAGTAACTGCTCCATGGTGTGGATGGAGTTCTCCACCCAGATCGGGTCGTTGGTGTACACCACCATGAGGTTCTTGAACCTTACGTGGGTGTCCACGTAGGCACGAATGGTGAACTGCCGCTCGTCGTCGGCAGCTGCTGGGAGCTCCGCCATTGGAGCCGAGCAGGATATCCTCTCTACATTTGGAGTGTGGGTGTGCTTCTTGCGTTATGGGGAAAGGTTGAAGAGAGACAAGGTTAAATGAGCGGTGGAGTAAATGGGGGCTGGACGGGCTGTAATTGGCACGTCTTGTCACCGCGTTCCCGGCGGAGGATTGCTGTGCAAGCTTGACCAGCGCACAAACAAGCGTTCCCGGCGGTTCGTTTGGTCATGTGGCGGCTCGATGTGCCGCCAACGTATCGTTGGTGAGCCCGTTCCCGCACGCGAACGCGCACAGCCTCCCGCCCAGCTCGGTTAGCCACGCGTCGGCTGGAAGAAGCTCCCATTATTGGGGGCGCTAAATGGCAAACGGTTAGCAAAAATGATGCGTGTGCAATGACTTAAAGCAGCATACAAGTTCAGAACTAAGCAGCGGTGTGGAATATGCAGTGCGGGTGCGACTAGGAAGGACGGTGCGGGTTTTGTTAAGCGGGGACGATGGTGAGAGTTTTCTCGGCCAGAATAATAATGCGCTTCGGAGGCGACGGTTCAATAGACACAGCCGTTTGCGATAAGTGTCACTATGGTGTAAATGGATTGCCGTGGTCCGTGTAAATCCTACTGCCGCAGACGCTCGATGCGCAGGAATGCATTCTGGACAAGCAGGACACATGCGTGTCACGGCACAATGTTAGTTAACCATGTTTTGGGGTTCCAAATTTCATCTTTTCGTGTGACACCTGAATTTTTTACCGCATTCAACAAGTTTGCAGGTAAGTCAAGCATTTTTACCGTAATATGCATCGTGTAAAAAAACTGCCAACACTGAAATGTAGCTATGCGTGCTGTGGGCAAACAGTTGCTAGTAGTAAATTGTGTGGGGACTCTAAGATAAGCATAAATATTCCATCAACCAAACTGTTTGCAGCTCAAGACTGCAATTACATTGCTCTACGTATTAGTTCATAATAAAACAGAGTCTCACCGACATCTAGATCAACACATAATAAACATACTCAAGCAGAGATATAAGACGCACAAACTATAGATAGCTAGGGTAGTGCTGGCATCAGGACATGTATATATAACTCAATCCTAATCGTACCCACCAACAACGTAAACTTTCTCCAGGTACTCCGCGTACGCGGCGTGCGCCACCCTCCGAGAATACTTCTGCTTGAAAGAGCCAACGGCTCGTCCTCTAGCATGCGTCAGAACACTTGCAAACATGGGGTTAAGCCTTTGGGCGCAGAACAGGGATCCGAAGCCCCCATTCCGGGTCCTGATACGACGATTATGCGTTCCCGCATAGAGCTCCCTGAGCTTTTGTTTCTTGTACCTTCTCTGGTCGTACTTATCGCTACCAATGTCGTCAGATAGCACCTATACATATAATAAAAATCCATGACATTGATGAATAATATGCATAAAAGGATATCACAAACAACTTAGTGCAACAAAATTATTAACTAATGACTTTAAATGCATGAACCGATTATTTTCAAACAAACAAGGAACTTTGAAGTAAGTACTACTCCACATTATCACTAAAGTAGTGATCTACATGCTCTTATACAGTGTTTATTTACAAATGGGTACATGTACAATCATCTATGTAGACCGATTATTAGCAAAATGATCATTTGTACAGGTCAACCATTAAATCACTGTAAAACCTTAGACATAATACCAGCATAATCGTATGTACGGTTGTCACTTATCCAAGTCACTTATCATTTACCTACCAAACAATCAATACGTACACACTAACACGGATCTATCGAATCTTACTCTGATTACATGGATTGAAATAACATGAACCCCGGACGAATTCCAAAAAAAGGCGGAAAACATAACTAATCAGAGATACCCTATGATATACTCCAAAATAGGGGGGGGGGTCTAACCTGTTCTCCGTCGTCGTCGGAGCTGTCGCCGTGGCCGTCGGCGTCATCGGAGTCGGTGGAGTGGTCATCAGAGAGGTCGTAGTAGTCTCTGTGCAGCACCGCCTCCTGCTGGGGAGGCACGACGGGGCTTACGACGTCATTGCCGTGCTTCTGTCCGCGCGAGACCTCATCGGCCGGGAGGGCAACCTCGTCGCCCAGCATCAAGAGATGCTTAGTTGCTTCGCTGGCCCCGGCTTCGACCCCCGCATCACCACTCCCTCCGATGGTGCGGTTGGTCGCCATCTGATACACTTCCGAGAGCGTTTACGACTGGGAACGGCGGCGAGGATGCAGGCACGGTGTGTGGAGAGAGGGGAGTGCGGCCGCCTGCTATAACCAGCGGCACATGAGCGATTAATATAGAGTGGTTGGGAGCTAGGCGGGAGGCGGGTAAACGGCTCGCCTCCCGGTGAGCCTGCGCAGCGGTCTTCTCGCATGCCTCACCCCTGCTCGCACGTCTCCCATCTAGCCCGCGCATAGGACTGCTCGCACGTCTCCCGGTTAGCCTGGGCAGAGGACTGCTCGCACGCGTCCCGTCAATTCACACACCAGCTCGCACGTCTCCCGGTGAGCCAGAGCGGCCTGCTCGCATGTGTCCCGTCAATTTACACACCTGCTCGCACGCCTCACGGTCAGCCTGAGCCGCGGACTGCTCGCATCATGCGTCCCGTCAACTCACGTCCGCTCGGACGGCACACGCGGCTCGTGGTGGTACGTAATATTTTGTTGGGACCAACGCACACGGTTGAATACTGTAATCGTTCGTGATGGTAACGTGACAAGTGTGTGTACCAAGCACCAACCTTTAATAAGCTCCCGTTTGTAAGAAAAGTGTATCAAAAAATTGTCTCTAATTAGGCCAGAAATTAGCACACTATATATATATAGACACGCACACACACACACACACACACACACACACACACACACACACACACACATATATATATATATATATATATATCTTGAAACGGAATCCCAAGTTTCATGATTTTCAGTTGATTTTTGGATTCACTTCAATTTAAAATGATTTTTCGATGTTTGATGCCGAGCTGTCTAAAAACCAAAATTTTCAATGTTTTCCACGACGCCAAGATGTTTGAGGTTCCTTACCATTTATTGCATGGCGACTAAACACATGAACCCAAGGGGACATATGATTTCCCCCAATGAATTCCTGGAAACTCAATTATTGCATATTTTTTGAATGATATATGGACATTTTATAATTATAACACGGACTGATGTGTCACGTGTTTTTTGCATAAAAATAGTTTGACGCGCCTCGAAGTGGTGTTTCCGGTGATGGCCGCGCGGGGGGTGGGGGGCTCTTTCCGTTTCACTTAGTTTGCACTAGCCTCTATGTGTGGGATTGTCCGTTTTGTGAGGCAGTTGCCACCCAAATTATCAAAATTGTGCATTGAAATGTTTAAAACAAGGCACGTCATGCATGTGTTTAGGACACATGCACACGATGGTGGTGGTCCCTCGGACAATAATCCTTCGTGCGTTATTAGTGATCCGCACATTCGTTGGTCCATGTGGTCTATCACTTTTGAGCCGCATCGGTAGGGGTTTGACAAAGGTGGGTTAAGTTAATCTGCTCTGTGTTGCTGTAGATCATGGTCAGATTCCACACCAAAGATTGACGTGACGTACTCATGAGTACCTCCTACCGCTCAAAGTTGAGGGGGCGCGTGGGAGGAGACATACATATTGCACGCAATTTTCTTTAGCCTGGGGAATTTCCAATTTGTGAAGCACGCAGTGTATCAAAGTCGTGCACTTGGCATTTTGAATCAAAAAAACATACCCATGCATATGTTTGTGTCACATATAATCTATGGTGGTCCTAAGTGTGGCTCCCTCACATGTTAATCGGTGACGCGTCACTCTATGGGGGCCATGTGTGGCACCTATATATTATATATTGTTTTGACCAATGTGGATCCTTTTTGGTATGCGTGCGTGTGGCCCTGTTTTGGATACTCTAACTTTAGCTAGAGGTTGGAGTTAATTTCTAGCTCATGACTAACCCTAAACTAACTCTAGCCAAAGAGGTGTTTGGATGACAGGGTTAGATTGACAATAGATGCACTTGATGGAGAGAAAAGTGATTTTTTAGTGAGCCCCACGAGAACTAGCTCCAATTAGCACTTCTTGGCTGGTGGGATAGAGAGGGCCCCATGAGAACTAGCTCCAATTAGCACCTCTTGGGTGGGATAGTTTTTTGTGTGGGTTAGATGCAAGCAGCTACAATCTAACCCTCATGTTGGAATACTTTAGGGCTATTTGAGCCCCAACTAGCTCAAACTAACTCTAACCCATGGATCCAAACAGGGCCTATATATATATGTGCGTTGTGATTGATCCTCTTTGTAAGTCGACTTACAGTTTCTAAGGCAAGTGACATTAAAGTTCCATTGGTTACTAACTAAACAAACACTTAACTACATATATAGATATATGTGTGGGCCTCATGCAGTGGGCGTTTGTTTTGTCAAACACTCTCTCATGTGGTCATCGGCATCATCACACACCGACACAACCATGTCCATGTGGGTCGTCACTTTGACAGATGTCTGTAGACATGTTTATTTGACCAAGGTGGATTCTTCTTGTTGGTATGTGTGTATATATTATACGTAGTTGTTATATGCATCGACATTTCAATTCTAACAAAAAATCAAACACATCGTACACATTGAATCCCTCCTATCGGATCGAACTATGGGCGTGCTTGGGGCTATATATGCATGGGTCGTTAACCTCAGTACGTGGCCATTCTGGTTCGAGACAAACACATGTGGCGGCGAAAGTTGTGCGTTAGTATTTGAAAACATCGCACAATGCTTTCATATATACATATGTGCCTGGGGCCATGCATGTGCGTTGGTGTTGTCTACAGACACTCCATCGCGTGGTTATATATGGACGACATGCCAAATTTGTGGACCCATGTGGTCTATCACTTAAACCGGCCCATATATACTACAGGTTAATTTGACCAATGTAGATATAGTCCTCTCATTATTTGTTACGATATAGTTCATGGTGAGATACGAGACAGAAGTTTGAGCGCATACATGTATATATAGGTCGTGGTGTTTGTTCGAAGCATGTGTACGCGTGGGGCGGGGCGGGGGCGGGGGAGGGCATCACAATAGTACTATACGTACGTATACACGAAACCTATTTATGAGGTCGGGTACTACATACCGTCCAACTTTTGAGCCACATCAAAAGGTTTTGCATGCACGAAATATCACACCACCTTAAGTAATTAGTTGAGCCACACACATGTAGTTGCGGTCTCACCCATCTTGTGAAGTTTCCGAGACGCGCCCATCATTGGGCCCGCGCAATCTACCCTCAGAACTAAAACACGGGGGAGGGGGTGATCATGATGGATTTCTATTGGTTTTGTGTTACGGTAGGGTGAATCTCCAGTTGTATTATAAGTTTGTAAGTTCATATATATACTGAGCTACCATCCCCTCGCCGTCTCGAAGGTGTATGTGTGGGGGGGGGGGGGACAGGGGGTCATAAGTCAACATTGTCGTGTGCTCTGCATGACATCGTGTGTCACATGAATGTTGTGCATTCCGTATTTGAACTCCACAACAACCTTTCCATACATACATTTGGTCCTCAAGCAGGTCTGCTTGTGCGATAACCCTCGATTTATCGTGTTTAATTTCCAATGTTGTTATATAAATGGCAGGGTAGTCTTTTTTGAAACTTAAATAGCAGACGAGTCGAATGAGACAACTGTGTGCGATTGTGTACGCAGTAGAGTAGTAGACACGGTTCCCGCATGCTAACTGTGTGCCACGCTTGATTCTCAAAAAAAAGAATTGTGTGCCACGCCCGGCCCGTGGTTGTCACGTAACTACATACCACCTTGCACCAACCCACATAGAGAAATCTTAAAAATAGTTACCCGCCTTGATCAATTTAAAAATTGATGGTTCCGCGGGTTTATCTCTTTGAATTGCACACAGGTATTATGGTCGGGCCGTGTGCGATGTTTGTTCCTCCGGCGCCACTTCAAACCCTTCATAAAAAATTACAGTTTGTCCTGGCTTTTCATTCCCTTCAAGTAAAATTTAAAGTAGCCGCGACATTTCCTCAAACACCACCTAGGCCCCTCCCACCCCCAACCCCACACAACTCCCTCGCTCGAACCCTAGCTACCTCGCCGTCGCCGCCGCCGCCCCCGACCCCGCTCCGCGTTCCACAGTCAACCTCTCCATCTCTCCCCGTCCAGGTTACGAACCCATCTCCGTACCCTCGCCGCCCTGAATTTCTTAGATGGCGCCTGCTAAACACCCCCTTCCTCACAGATCCGCACTGATCCCCACCGCAGACCGTCGCAGCCTTATCCCAGCTACACTTGCAGGGGAGATCGAGGAGCGAATGGCCAAAAGGAGGTATATCGCGGCCTTTCCGATGGACGATGCCGAGGTGGCCGCCGAGGCTGCCGGGGAAGCTGACTCCCATGACGAGGTGCCCGCCGGGATCGCCGGGGAAGCTGACTACGATGACGAGGTGGCCGCCGAGGCCTCAGAGGCCGCTGGGGAAGCTGACTACGATGACGAGGTGGCCGCCGAGGCCTCAGAGGCCGCTGGGGAAGCTGACTACGATGACAAGGTGGCCGCCAAGGCCGCCGGGGAAGCTGTCCATGATGACGAGGTGGCCGCCGACGCCGCCGGGGAAGCTGACTACAATGACGAGGTGGCCTCCGAGGCCGCCGGGAAATGTAAAGAGTACCAGGCTGTAAGACAGCGGGTTCCCGTTTGGACGCATATCGACGCAGCCGGCTATGACGTCGAGCTCGTCGACAGTGACAGCTTGTCGCGGGCTATCTCACAGGTTAAATGGCCCTACCAAGACCCCTCGGGTTCGACCCCCGTCGACCTCATGCAAGGCCCAACCGCTAATCTACTCTGCTTCGCTCTCAAGAATTTGCCTTCCTTCATCTCCATGGAGCCTCTTTTGTTATAGGACACGTTCTATGGCGGTGGCTCGGCATCGTCAGCTGCCGAGTCAGACCTCACCGACGACGCCAACGCCGACAATGGCACCCTATCCGTCTCTTCCAAGGGGAAAGAGCCCATCTGTGACATCAGGGAGGGTACCCTGCATCTCTGCTCTTCCAAGGGGAAGGAGCCCATCTGTGACAACAGGGAGCACACCCATAATCCGTGCTCTTCTAATGGGAATGAGCCCATCTGTGACAGGTGAGGAAACCCATCCCATGTTAAATTACTCCACTCATGCTAAATGTATGGACTCTGCAGTTGAATTTCATCAATACCTATCTCAAGAGCCATATATGGTCCATGTTAAACCTGGTGCAGTTAACACGTTCACTGTTTATTTCATTTCTTTCGCATGTGATATTCAGTTATACAATTTCATGTTTAAGCACCGGCTACGTTCTATGCAATTTCGACAGTACAGTTCGAATGACTATTTTTGGTTGCTATCAAGCCTGTTGGAATGAGCATATGCCTTGTTTAACTGTTTTTCCTAGATCGGCTGTTTGTACTGGGCATATGTCCCGGTTCAATTGCTATATAGTATGCCTTGTTTATTTCAGTTATTCACGTTGTGAAGTTCTATATCTGCAAGTATGCACTTTCCAGTTCAATTTCATCATACCAGTTTCAACGGCCATATGTAGTTCATGTTAAGCCTGGTGTAGTTAACACGCGCACTGTTTATTTCTGTTTTTTCACAATGTGATGTTCAGTTATACAATTTGATGTGTAAACACGAGCTACATTCTATGCAATTTCAATAGTACCACTATGAATGACTATATTTGGTTGCTGTTAAGCTTGTTGTAGTGACTACCTAGATGTGCAAACGTTAAAGTATATCTACCAGGCCACGGTGACTACCTAGATGTCCTCATCAACACAGAGAAGGATGGGCGGTCCGCCATCACAAGGGGCTGGCCTAGAGTCGTCCGTGCATTCTGCATGGAGGAGGACACAATATGGGCATTCCGCTTCACCTTGTACAACTGCCACAGTGTCTTTCGCCTCTTCCTTTACCGTATTTAATACAAGTATGCAACCGTGGTTCATCATTATTTATCTGGTCCTAATGTAATTATTATTTCTTGATGTAATTCTTGAACATATGTACCTGTGAATGGAATAATGCATTGGTTGTTGAACCTATGTCTATATAAGATGGATATGAAAAATGCAATAGCCTACTATCAAATTCAAATCCTGTAGAATTTTAAATTGTGGCGATTAAAATAGCCGAAAAATAAGCTCTGTAGGTCATTACACCGCACACGGTTTGTAAAGCAGAACGTGTGTGATATACCTCATGATTCGACACGTTTCAGAGAGAGAAACCATGTGCCACAATGCACACAATTGCCGTCTATAAACCGTGTGTGATGTTAGACAATATCAGAAACGGTTAAGCAGACCTAAATGTTTTGTGACAGTCTCCTTATCATACACGATTTATAATGTTTAACTGTTTGTTATGTCGTATGCATCCGACACGAGTATGACAGTTGGAGCATTTGCGAATCTTCGTATATCGCAAACGACGTTGTAGGACAAAATGTGTGTGATTGTCTCCTTATCTTACACGCTTTACTATTATGAACTGTTTGCGATTCGGCACACATCGTAAACACTACGCTACAGAATTCCGCGTGCGATGTTAGTGTGATCTCACACGAGTTGCAAGGATGGGCCGTATGGGAAGGGCGCCATATCTCAAACGGTTGACAGGTGACTCTCGATTGTGATAGATACGGAAATCCTATACGCTTCGTTTTGCTAAACATTTGCGTTCCTTGGCCTCCATCGCCGACGATTTTGCCGTGTCATGTGGGATGGACCCCATCTATCGCCCACACAGGCAAGGCGACGGTTTACAACTACGTCGCGGAAAGGGGTTAAAAACTGTTTGTATAGCACGTCGCTGCACCAGTGTCATAAAGTGAAATAAGCTCTAAAACTTGTAAATAACAGTAGGAAAACATTATGCAAGATGGATGTAGTCACACACCTGTTGGGGAACGTTGTATGGGAAACAAAAAAATTCTGCAAGGTGAAAATGGAGAAGAAAATGTTTGGCTTGGACGAGGGGGTTCATCATTCAGAAACCATATGTTTGATTTTGCTAAATATGTACTGATATTTGTGATCTACATTGGGTTTTCCGTGAAGAGGAACGGGTAATTGCCGCACAAAGTGGGTAAGTATTTCCCTCAGTTATGAAACCAAGGTTTATCGAACCAATAGGAATATCAATCCTCAACCGTCTTCAGCGGCTGCACACAAAAGAGCAAACAACTTGCACCCAACGCGGGCAAGAGGGTTGTCAATCCCCTTAATCTCGTTATTTGCAAGCAAATGAGTTGTGTAGATAATTGTAAATTGCAAAATAAAAATAAAATGTAAATAAAGGCAGCAAGGTAATAGTAGCGTTTATAAATTTATAAGTGAATAGATCTGGGGGCCATAGTTTTCCCTAGTAGCATCTCTCATGTAGGCAACATACGGTGGGTAACAAATTATTGTTGGGCAATTGATAGAAAAGCGGATAGTTATGACGATATCCAAGGCAATGATTATGCATATAGGCATCACGTCCATAAGAAAATACGACGACTCCTGCCTGCACCTATTTCTATTACTCCACTCATCGACCGCTATCCAACATGCATCTAGAGTATTAAGTAAAATAAAGTAATGCATGGAGAACGATGACATGATGTAGACAAAGTAAACTCAAGCAATATTAATAAACCCCATCGTGTTGTCCTTAGTAGCAATGCTACTTCTTGATCCTGCGTTGGTTTTCCCTTGAAGAGGAAAGGGTGATGCAGCAAAGTAGATAAGTATTTCCCTCAGTTGTTGAGAACCAAGGTATCAATCCAGTAGGAGGTACAAGCAAGGCCCCAATCTTTGCACCTACATAGACAATCAAACACTTGCACCCAACGCTATAAAGGGGTTGTCAATCCCTTCACGGTTACTTGTAAGGATGAGATCTGATAGAGATAGATATGAAAGATTACTAAAACGAAAAGTAAAACAAAAGTAAAAAGATTGCAGCAAAGTATTTTTGGTATTTTTGGTTTATAGATCTGAAAATATAATATGGAAAATAGACCCGGGGGACATAGGTTTCACTAGAGGCTTCTCTCTTGAAGGAAAATAATACGGTGGGTGAACAAATTACTGTCGAGCAATTGATAGAAAAGCGCATAGTTATGACGATATCCAAGGCAATGATTATGCATATAGGCATCACGTCCATGTCAAGTAGACCGAAACGATTCTGCATCTACTACTATTACTCCACACATCGACCGACTCCTGCCTGCATCTAGAGTATTAAGTTCATGAAGAACAGAGTAACGCATTAAGTAAGATGACATGATGTAGAGGGATAAACTCAAGCAATATGATGAAACCCCCATCTTTTTTCCCTTGATGGAAACAATACAAATACGTGCCTCGCTACCCCTACTTTGTCACTGGGTGAGGACACCGCAAGATTGAACCCAAAACTAAGCACTTCTCCCATTGCAAGAATTACCAATCTAGTTGGCCAAACCAAACCAATAACTCGAAGAGACTTGCAAAGATATGAAATCATGCATATAAGAATTCAAAGAAGATTCAAATAATATTCATAGATAATCTGATCATAAACCCACAATTCATCGGATCTCGACAAACACACCGCAAAAGAGTATTACATCGGATAGATCTCCACGAAGATCATGAAGAACATGGTATTGAAGAACATAGAGAGAGAAGAAGCCATCTAGCTACTAGCTATGGACCCAAAGGTCTGAGGTGAACTACTCACGCATCATCGGAGAGGCAATGGAGTTGATGTAGATGCCCTCCGTGATCGAATCCCCCTCCGGCAGATTACCGGAAAAGGCTCCAAGATGGGATCTCACGGGAACAGAGGCTTCCGACGGCGGAAAAGTATTTTCATGGCTCTTTTTGGTATTGGGGGAATATTTGGGAATTTATAGGACGAAGATTAGGGTTAGGAGGCCTGCAGGGGGGCCACAAGCCAGGAGGGCACCCCCCCCCTAGGGCGCGCCCTGCAGACTTGTCGTCTCCCGGCAGGTTTCCTGCCCCCCTCTTCAAGTCTGGCAGGTTTCTTCTGGTCCAAGAAAAATCATATCGAAGATTTTATTCCATTTGGACTCCGTTTAATATTCCTTATCTGCAATACTCAAAAACAAGGAAAAAGAACAGAAACTGGCACTAGGCTCTAGGTTAATAGGTTAGTCCCAAAAATAATATAAAATAGCATATTAATGCATATAAAACATCCAAAACAGATAATATAATAGCATGGAACAATCAAAAATTATAGATACATTGGAGACGTATCAAGCATCCCCAAGCTTAAATCCTGCTCGTCCTCGAGTAGGTAAATGATAAAAACAGAATTTTTTATGTGGAATGCTACCTAACATATTTATCCATGTAATATTCTTTATTGTGGCATGAATGTTCAGATCCGTAAGATTCAAAACAAAAGCTTAATATTGACATAAAAACAATAATACTTCAAGCATACTAACAAAGCAATTATGTCTTTTCAAAATAACATGGCCAAAGAAAGTTATCCCTACAAAATCATATGGTCTGGCTATGCTCCATCTTCCCCACACAAAGTATTTAAATCATGCACAACCCCGATGACAAGTCAAGCAATTGTTTCACACCTTTTGTGTTCTCAAACCTTTTCAACTTTCACGCAATACATGAGCGTGAGCCATGGCTATAGCACTATAGGTGGAATAGAATATGGTAGAGGTTGTGAGGAAAAGGAGAAGATAGTATCACATCAACTAGGCGTATCAACGGGCTATGGAGATGCCCATCAATATATATCAATGTGAGTGAGTAGGGATTGCCATGCAACGGATGCACTAGAGCTATAAGTGTATGAAAGCTCAAAAGAAACTAAGTGGGTGTGCATCCAACTCGCTTGCTCACGAAGACCTAGGGCAATTTGAGGAAGCCCATCATTGGAATATACAAGCCAAGTTATATAATGAAAAATTCCCACTAGTATATGAAAGTGACAATATAGGAGACTCTCTATCATGAAGATCATGGTGCTACTTTGAAGCACAAGTGTGGAAAAAGGATAGTAGCATTGTCCCTTCTCGCTTTTCTCTCATTTTTTTTGGTGGGCATCTTTGGCCTCTTTTTTTATTATTTGGGCTTCATTGGCCTCTTTTATTATTTGTAAAGTCCGGAGACTCATCCCAACTTGTGAGGGAATCATAGCTTCCATCATCCTTTTCTCTCATGGGATAACGCTCTAATAATGATGGTCATCACACTTTTATTTACTTACAACTCAAGAATTACAACTCGATACCTAGAACAAAATATGACTCTATATGAATGCTTCCGGTGGTGTACCGGGATGTGCAACGATCTAGCATAGCAAATGACATCAAAAAATGGACAAGCCATGAAAACATCATGCTAGCTATCTTACGATCATGCAAAGCAATATGAAAATGATGGTGCATGTCATAATAAACGGAACGGTGGAAGTTGCATGGCAATATATCTCGGAATGGCTATGGAAATTCCATAATAGGTAGGTATGGTGGCTATTTTGAGGAAGGTATATGGTGGCTGCTTTGAGGAAGGTGGGTTTAATGCACCGGCAAAAGTTGCGCGGTACTAGAGAGGCTAGCAATGGTGAAAGGGTGAGAGTGCGTATAATCCATGGACTCACATTAGTCATAAAGAACTCACATACTTATTGCAAAAGTCTATTAGTTATCGAAGCAAAGTATTAGACGCATGCTCCTAGGGGAGAGGTTGGTAGGAGTTAACCATCGCGCGCTCCCGACCATCACACAAAGGATGACAATCATTAAAGAAATCATGCTCCGACTTCGTTACATAACGGTTCACCATACGTGCATGCTACGGGAATCACAAACCTTAACACAAGTATTTCTACCAATCCACAATTACTTACTTGCATGACTCTAATATCACCATCTTTATATCTCAAAACTATATGCAAGGAATCAAACTTCTCATAGTATTCAATGCACTTTATATGAAAGTTTTTATTATATCCATCTTGGATGCCCATTATATTAGGGCTAAATTCATAACCTAAACCAATTACCATGCTGTTTAAAGACTCTCAACATAATATAAGTGAGGTACGAGAGTTCAATTATTTCTATAAAATAAAAACACCACCGTGCTCTAAAAAGATATCAGTGAAGCACTAGAGCAACATTGCCTAGCTCAAAAGATATAAGTGAAGCACATAGAGTATTCTAATAAATTCACGATTAATGTGTGTCCCCCTCAAAAGATGTGTGCAGCAAGGATGATTGTGGCAAACTAAAAAGCAAAGACTCATATCATACAAGACGCTCCAAGCAAAACACATATCATGTGGTGAATAAAAATATAGCCCCAAGTAAATTTACCGATGGATTGAAGACGAAAGAGGGGATGCCTTCCGGGGCATCCCCAAGCTTAGGCTTTTTGGTATCCTTGAATATGGCTTGGGGTGCCTTGGGCATCCCCAAGCATAGGCTCTTGCCACTCCTTATTCCATAGTCCATCAAATCTTTACCCAAAACTTGAAAACTTCACAACACAAAACTCAACAGAAAACTCACGAGATCCGTTAGTATAAGAAAAATAAATCACCACTTTAGGTACTGTTGTGAACTCATTCTTTATTTATATTGGTGTAATATCTACTGTATTCCAACTTCTCCATGGTTCATACTGTCGTGGGAGCGAGTCTGACAGTAGAAGGTAGGGGTACGTAAGGAGAGGGCAGAGTCCTAGCTACGGCGAGGGTGTACACACAGATGTATGAGTTCAGGCCGACTTCTGCCTGCACACATCGACCGACTTCTGCCTGCATCTAGAGTGTTAAGTTCATGAAGAACAGAGTAACGCATTAGGTAAGATGACATGATGTAGAGGGATAAACTCAAGCAATATGATGAAAACCCCATCTTTTTATCCTCGATGGCAACAATACAAATACGTGCCTCGCTACCCCTACTTTGTCACTGGGTGTGGACACCGCAAGATTGAACCCAAAACTAAGCACTTCTCCCATTGCAAGAATTACCAATCTAGTTGGCCAAACCAAACCAATAACTCGAAGAGACTTGCAAAGATATGAAATCATGCATATAAGAATTCAGAGAAGATTCAAATAATATTCATAGATAAGCTGATCATAAACCCACAATTCATCGGATCTCGACAAACACACCGCAAAAGAGTATTACATCGGATAGATCCCCATGAAGATCATGAAGAACATGGTATTGAAGAACAAAGAGAGAGAAGAAGCCATCTAGCTACTAGCTATGGACCCGAAGGTCTGTGGTAAACTACTCACGCATCATCGGAGGGGCAATGGAGTTGATGTAGATGCCCCCCGTGATCGATTCCCCCTCCGGCAGATTACCGGAAAAGGCTCCAAGATGGGATCTCACGGGAACAGAGGCTTCCGGCGGCGGAAAAGTATTTTTGTGGCTCTTTTTGGTATCCAGGGAATATTTGGGAATTTATAGGCCGAAGAATAGGGTTAGGAGGGCTGCCATGGGGCCACAAGCCAAGGCCCCCCCCCCTAGGGCGCGCCCTGGTGGCTTGTGACTCCACGGCAGGTCTCCTGCCTTCATCTCCAAGTCTGCTGGGTTTCTTCTGGTCCAAGAAAAATCATTCCGAAGATTTTATTCCGTTTGGCCTCCGTTTAATATTCCTTATCTGCAATACTCAAAAACAAGGAAAAAAACAGAAACTGGCACTAGGCTCTAGATTAATAGGTTAGTCCTAAAAATAATATAAAATAGCATATTAATGCATATAAAACATCCAAAACAGATAGTATAATAGCATGGAACAATCAAAAATTATAGATACGTTGGAGACGTATCAAGCATCCCCAAGCTTAATTCCTGCTCGTCCTCGAGTAGGTAAATGATAAAAACAGAATTTTTGATGTGGAATGCTACCTAACATATTTATCCATGTAATATTCTTTATTGTGGCATGAATATTCAGATCCATAAGATTCAAACCAAAATCTAATATTGACATAAAAACAGTAATACTTCAAGCATACTAACAAGGCAATTGCGTCCTTTCGAAATTACATGGCCTTAGAAAGTTATCCCTACAAAATCATATAGTCTGGCTATGCTCCATCTTCCCCACACAAAGTATCTAAATCATGCACAACCCCGATGACAAGTCAAGCAATTGTTTCACACCTTTTATGTTCTCAAACCTTTTCAACCCTCATGCAATACATGAGCGTGAGCCATGGATATAGCACTATAGGTGGAATAGAATATGGTGGAGGTTGTGAGGAAAAAGGAGAAGATAGTCTCACATCAACTAGGCGTATCAACGGGCTATGGAGATGCCCATCAATAGATATCAATGTGAGTGAGTAGGTATTGCCATGCAACGGATGCACTAGAGCTATATGTGTATGAAAGCTCAAAAAGAAAACTAAGTGGTTGTGCATAAGATGAAAAATTCCACTAGTTATATGAAAGTGACAAAATAGGAGACTCTCTATCATGAAGATCATGGTGCTACTTTGAAGCACAAGTGTGGAAAAAGATAGTAGCATTGTCCCTTCTCTTTTTCTCTCATTTTTTTATTTTGGCTTCGCTGGCCTCTTTTATTATTTGCAAAGTTCGTAGACTCATCCCAACTTGTGAGGGAGTCATAGCTTCCATCATCCTTTTCTCTCATGGGAAAATGCTCTAATAATGAAAATCATCACACTTTTATTTACTTACAACTCAAAAATTACAACTCGATACCTAGAACAAAATATGACTCTATATGCAATATGAAAGTGATGGTGCGTGTCATGAAAAATGGAACGGTGGAAGTTGCATGGCAATATATCTCGGAATGGCTATGGAAATGCCATAATAGGTAGGTATGGTGGCTGTTTTGAGGAAAGTATATGGTGGTTGTTTTGAGGAAGGTGGGTTTAATGCACCGGCGAAAGTTGCGCGGTACTAGAGAGGCTAGCAAAGGTGGAAGGGTGAGAGTGCGTATAATCCATGGACTCAACATTAGTCATAAATAACTCACATACTTATTGCAAAAGTCTATTAGTTATCGAAGCAAAGTATTAGACGCATGCTCCTAGGGGAGAGGTTGGTAGGAGTTAACCATCGCGCGCTCCCGACCCTCACAGAAAGGTTGACAATCATTAAACAAATCATGCTCCGACTTCGTTACATAACGGTTCACCATATGTGCATGCTACGGGAATCACAAACTTTAACACAAGTATTTCTTCCAATTCATAATTACTCACTAGCATGACTCTCATATTACCATCTTCATATCTCAAAACTATATGCAAGGAATCAAACTTCTCATAGTA
Organism: Elymus sibiricus; assembly: GCA_039707655.1. Lineage (NCBI taxonomy): Eukaryota > Viridiplantae > Streptophyta > Magnoliopsida > Poales > Poaceae > Elymus > Elymus sibiricus. The sequence goes on from CM077673.1 coordinate 322,790,632, forward strand.
TTCAATGCACTTAATATGAAAGTTTTTATTATATCCCTCTTGGATGCCCATTATATTAGGACTAAATTCATAACCTAAACCAATTACCATGCTGTTTAAAGACTCTCAAAATAATATAAGTGAGGTACGAGAGTTCAATAATTTCTATAAAATAAAACACCACCGTGCTCTAAAAAGATATAAGTGAAGCACTAGAGCAACATTGCCTAGCTCAAAAGATATAAGTGAAGCACATAGAGTACTCTAATAAATTCACGATTAATGCGTGTCCCTCTCAAAATATGTGTGCAGCAAGGATGATTGTGGCAAACTAAAAAGCAAAAAATCATATCATACAAGACGCTCCAAGCAAAACACATATCATGTGGTGAATAAAAATATAGCCTCAAGTAAATTTACCGATGGATTGAAGACGAAAGAGGGGATGCCTTCCGGGGCATACCCAAGCTTAGGCTCTTTGGTATCCTTGAATATGGCTTGGGGTGCCTTGGACATCCCCAAGCTTAGGTTCTTTCCACTCCTTATTCCATAGTCCATCAAATCTTTACCCAAAACTTGAAAACTTCACAACACAAAACTCAACAGAAAACTCGTGAGATCCGTTAGTATAAGAAAAATAAATCACCACTTTTGGTACTGTTGTGAACTCATTCTTTATTTATATTGGTGTAATATCTACTGTATTCCAACTTCTCCATGGTTCATACCCCCCGATACAACCCATAGATACATCAAAATAAGCAAACAACACAAAGAAAACAGAATCTGTCAAAAACAGAATAGTCTGTAGCAATCTGTAAACTTCGAATACTTATGTAACTCTACAAATTCTGAAAAAATAGGAAAATCTGGGAAAGTTGTACATCAATCTTGTGTAAAAATTTCAGACTCATTAGACTCTCTGGTGAATTTATAAAATTCCTGGACTGAGTGCAAAACTTTCTGTTTTTCAGCAAAATCAAATCAACAATCACCGTAGACCATCCCAAAGGTCTTACTTGGCTCAAACACTAATTAAAACAATAAAACAAAATTACTACAGAGGTAATAATGTGTAAAACACTCAATAACAGAAACAAAAACAAACAAAAATAAAAACATAAAATAAAATTGGGTTGCCTCCCAACAAGCGCTATTGTTTAACGCCCCTAGCTAGGCATAACGCAATAGATCTAGGTATTGTCATCTTTGGTATGCAATCCATAAGTAGCTCTCATAATAGATTCATAAGGTAATTTAATTCTCTTTCTAGGAAAGTGTTCCATGCCTTTCCTTAATGGAAATTGGAATCTAATGTTTCCTTCTTTCATGTCAATAATTGCTCCGATCGTTCTAAGGAAGGGTCTACCAAGAATAATAGGACATGTAGGATTGCAATCTATATCATGAACAATGAAATCTACGGGCACATAATTCCTATTTGCAACAATAAGAACATCATTAATCCTTCCCATAGGTTTCTTAATAGTGGAATCCGCTAGATGCAAATTTAAAGAGCAATCATCAAGTTCATGGAAACCTAGCACATCACATAAAGTTTTCGGAATCGTGGAAACGCTAGCACCCAAATCACACAAAGCATGGCACTAATAATCTTTAATTTTAATCTTAATAGTAGGTTCCCACTCATCATAAAGCTTTCTAGGTATAGAAACTTCCAACTCAAGTTTTTCTTCAAAAGATTTCATCATAGCATCAACGATATGTTTAGTAAAAGCTTTATTTTGATTATAAGCATGCGGAGAATTCAACATGGATTGCAACAAGGAAATACAATCAATCAAAGAACAACTATCATAATTAAAGTCCTTGAAATCCAAAAGAGTGGGTTCATTGCTATTTAAAGTTTTGACCTCTTCAATCCCACTTTTATCAATTTTAGCATTAAGATCTATAAACTCCGAATCATTGGAACAACTTTTAGCTAAAGTTGACTTATCTCCAGTCCCATCTTTATCAATATTTTTATTAGAAAACAAAGATTCAATAGGAGTCACATCAATCACTTTAAGATCTTCATCATTATTATCACGAGAACACACTTTTTCAAGCCATTCACGCTTAGCACGCATTCTAGCGGTTCTTTCCTTACACTCATAAATAGAAGTTCTCATAGCTTTTAAGGACTCATTAATATCACGCTTGGGTGGAGTAGATCTAATTTTCAAAGAATCAATCTCAAGTGAAATTCTATCAACGTTCCTAGCCAAATCATCAATCTTGAGCAATTTTTCTTCAATAGAAGCATTGAAAACCTTTTGCGAACTAATAAATTCTTTAATATTATTCTCAAGATCAGAGGGCATCTTATTATAATTTCCATAAGGATTGTTGTAGGAATTACCATAATTATTAGAGGAATTACTAGGAAACGGCCTAGGGTTGAAATTACCTCTATACGCGTTATTACCAAAATTGTTCCTACCAACAAAATTCACATCCATTGATTCATTATTATTTCCAATCAAAGAAGACAAAGGCATATCATTAGGATCAATAGGAGCACTCTTACTAGCAAATAATTTAATTAATTCATCCATCTTTTCACTCAAAGTATTTATTTCTTCAATAGCATGCACTTTTTTACTAGTAGGAGATCTTTCGGTATGCCATTGAGAGTAATTCGCCATAATATTATCTAGGAGTTTAGTAGCTTCTCCTAATGTTATTTCCATAAAAGTACCACCCGCGGCGGAATCTAAAAGATTTCTAGAAGCAAAATTCAATCCCGCATAAAAAATTTGTATAATCATCCATAAACTCAAACCATGTGCGGGGCAATTTCTAATCATTAGTTTCATCCTCTCCCAAGATTGTGCAACATGCTCATGATCAAGTTGCTTAAAATTCATTATATCGTTCCTAAGGGAGATGATCTTAGCGGGCGGAAAGTACTTGGAAATAAAAGCATCTTTACACTTATTCCATGAATCAATACTATTTTTAGGCAAAGATGAAAACCAAGTTTTAGCACGATCTCGTTGTGAGAACGGAAATAGCTTCAATTTAACAATATCATTATCCACATATTTCTTCTTTTGCATATCACACAATTCAACGAAAGTATTTCGATGGGATATGGCATCTTCACTAGGAAGGCCGGAAAATTGTTCTTTCATAACAAGATTAAGCAAAGCGGCATTAATTTCATAAGATTCCGCACTAGTGGCAGGAGCAATCGGAGTACTAATAAAATCATTATTATTAGTATTGGAAAAGTCACACAACTTGGTATTCTCTTGAGTCATCGTGACAAAGCAAGCAATCTAGCACACAAGCAAAGAAAAAGCAAACAAAAAGACGAACGAAAAGAGGGCGAATAAAAAGGCAAATCTTTTTGGTTTTTTTTTTAAATTGTTTTAGAAGTGGGGGAGAGGAAAACGAGAGGCAAATGGCAAATAATGTAAATGCAAGAGATGAGTTTGTGATGGGTACTTGGTAGGCTTGATGTAGATCTCCCCGGCAACGGCGCCAGAAATCCTTCTTGCTACTTCTTGAGCTTGCGTTGGTTTTCCCTTGAAGAGGAAAGGGTGATGTAGCAAAGTAGATAAGTATTTCCCTCAGTTATTGAGAAACAAGGTATCAATCCAGTAGGAGGTACAAGCAAGGCCCCAATCTTTGCACCTACACAAACAATCAAACACTTGCACCCAACGCTATAAAGGGGTTGTCAATCCCTTCAAGGTTACTTGCAAGGATGAGATCTGATAGAGATAGATATGAAAGATTACTAAATCGAAAAGTAAAACAAAAGTAAAAAAGATTGCAGCAAAGTATTTTTGGTATTTTTGGTTTATAGATCTGAAAATATAATATGGAAAATAGACCCGGGGGCCATAGGTTTCACTAGAGGCTTCTCTCTTGAAGGAAAATAATACGGTGGGTGAACAAATTACTGTCGAGCAATTGATAGAAAAGCGCATAGTTATGACGATACCCAAGGCAATGATTATGCATATAGGCATCACGTCCGTGTCAAGTAGACCAAAACGATTCTGCATCTACTACTATTACTCCACACATCGACCGACTCATGCCTGCATCTAGAGTATTAACTTCATGAAGAACAGAGTAACGCATTAAGTAAGATGACATGATGTAGAGGGATAAACTCAAGCAATATGATGAAAACCCCATCTTTTTATCCTCGATGGCAACAATACAAATACGTGCCTTGCTACCCCTACTTTGTCACTGGGTGAGGACACCTCAAGATTGAACCCAAAACTAAGCACTTCTCCCATTGCAAGAATTACCAATCTAGTTGGCCAAACCAAACCAAGAAATCGAAGAGACTTGCAAAGATATGAAATCATGCATATAAGAATTCAGAGAAGATTCAAATAATATTCATAGATAATCTGATCATAAACCCACAATTCATCGGATTTCGACAAACACACCGCAAAAGAGTATTACATCGGATAGATCTCCACGAAGATCATGAAGAACATGGTATTGAAGAACATAGAGAGAGAAGAAGCCATCTAGCTACTAGCTATGGACCCGAAGGTCTGAGGTGAACTACTCACGCATCATCGGAGGGGCAATGGAGTTGATGTAGATGCCCTCCGTGATCGAATCCCCCTCCGGCAGATTACCGGAAAAGGCTCCAAGATGGGATCTCACGGGAACAGAGGCTTCCGGCGGCGGAAAATTATTTTCGTGGCTCTTTTTGGTATTGGGGGAATATTTGGGAATTTATAGGACGAAGATTAGGGTTAGGAGGCCTGAGGGGGGCCACAAGCCAGGAGGGCGCCCCCCCTAGGGCGCGCCCTGCAGGCTTGTCGTCTCCCGGCAGGTCTCCTGCCCCCCTCTCCAAGTCTGGCAGGTTTCTTCTGGTGCAAGAAAAATCATATCGAAGATTTTATTCCGTTTGGACTCCGTTTAATATTCCTTATCTGCAATACTCAAAAACAAGGAAAAAAATAGAAACTGGCACTAGGCTCTAGGTTAATAGGTTAGTCCCAAAAATAATATAAAATAGCATATTAATGCATATAAAACATCCAAAACAGATAATATAATAGCATGGAACAATCTAAAATTATAGATACATTGGAGACGTATCAACAACAACACAAAGACATATCTTGTCCCCAACTTTGTCACTGGGATATAGAAACTCGTCAGGTTGAACCTACCACAACGCACCTCTCCCACTGAAGAAAGATCAATCTACTTGGCCAAAGCACATCGATAGATCGGAGAGAATTACGAAGCTATAATGATCATGCAAATAAGAATCTTAATATTCAGAGGTGACTCAAATACTTTTCATGGATAATCTGAACATAAACCCACAATTCATCGGATCCCAACAAACACACCGCACAATAGGATTATATCGGATAGATCAAAGCAAAGATGTGATGATCATTGTATTGAAGATCAAGAGATAGAGAGATTTCCATCTAGGTACTAGCTATGGACCCATAGGTCTGTGGTGAACTACTCACACATCATCATGAGGGCACCAAGGTTGATGAAGAGGCCCTCCATGATCGATCTCCCCTCCGGTAGGGTGCCGGAACGGAGCTCCAGATGGCCTCATGATAGAACAGAGACTTTCGGCGGCGTAAAAAGGGTTTCAGGACTGCCTTTAGGGTTTTTGCGATATTAGAGAATTTATAGGTTAGAGAACGAGGTCGGAAGAGCCTCCAAGGGCCACAAGCCATCAAGGCGCCCCCCCAGGGCGCGCCCTACTGGCTTGTGGGGCCCTGGTGTGGTCCCCAGCCACCAAATCTCCCAGGTCTTCTTTTGGTCCAGAAAAAAATCATCAAAAAGTTTTGTGGCAATTGGACTTCATTTGGTATTGTAAATCTGAGATGTGAAAAACATGCAGAAAACAGCAACTCACACTGGGCACTGGATCAATAAGTTAGTGCTCAAAAATATTATAAATTGGTAAATACAGACCCAAAAAGTATCCTAGAATGATAATATATTAGCATGGAACAATCAAAAATTATAGATACGTTGGAGACGTATCAAGCATCCCCAAGCTTAATTCCTGCTCGTCCTCGAGTAGGTAAATGATAAAAACAGAATTTTTGATGTGACATGCTATCCATTATGTAATCTTATGCATGTATGCTCATTGAGAAATGATGAATCAACAAATATTAACATAGCAATAATTAAAGTGTAAGAAACAAAATCATCAATCTTTCAAAGTATACGATCCTCAAGGAATGTTTACCACCCATTCATCTTATTATATTAGTAAGGTATGGCTCCATCTTCACCACATTAATACAAACTCAAGCACCACGGTGTCCAAGTGAGTCAATTGAATCATACTTTTCAATATGCATCAACTTTCTATTCTTCACGCAATACATGAGCATGAGCCATTGGACATAGCATTTAGGTGGAATAGAATATGGTGGTAGATATCAAATGGGCAAAAAGTGGAGAAGATAGTCTCACATCAACTAGGCGTACCAACGGGCTATGGAGATGCCCATCGATAGATGTCAATGCAAGGAGTAGGGATTGCCATGCAAATGATGCACTAGAGCTATAAGTGTATGAAAGCTGAAATGAAGATAAGTGGGGTGTGCATCCAACTTGCTTGCTCATGAAGACCTCGGGCATTTGAGGAAGCCCGTCTTAGGAATATACAAGCCAAGTTTATAATAATGAAAAGATAATTCCCACTAGCATATGAAAATGACATAACATGAGACTCTTTATATGAGGAACAAGGTGCCACTTTGAGGCATAAGTGTGGTAAAGGATAGTAGCAAAGTCCCTTCTCTCATTTTTTTTCTCATTTTTTTTATTCAGAATGGTGATCTCATTTGGCCTCCCCCCATTTTTATTTTCTCACTACGACAATGCTCTAACAATGATGATCATCACACTTTTATTTACTTACAACTCGATACGAAGAATTGATAGAAAGATATGAGTCTATATGAATGCCTCTGGCAATATACTATTGGAAATATGCCCTAGAAGCAATAATAAAATAGTTATTATCATATTTCCTTGTTCATGATAATCATTTATTATCCATGCTATAATTGTATTGATTGGAAAGTCAGATACATGTGTGGATACATAGACAACATTGTGTCCCTAGTGAGCCTCTACTAGACTAGCTCGTTGATCAAAGATGGTTAAGGTTTCCTGACCATGGACATGAGTTGTCATTTGATAACGAGATAACATCATTAGAAGAATGATGTGCTAGACAAAGACCCAACCGTAAGCATAGCATTTGATCGTTCTAGTTTATTGCTACTGCTTTAACCATGTCAAGTATCTGTTCCTAAGACCATGAGATCATGCAACTCCCGGACAATGGAGGAATGCCTTGTGTGTATCAAATGTCACAACATAACTGAGTGACTATAAATATGCTCTACAGGTATCTCCGAGGGTGTCTGTTGGGTTGGCATGAATCGAGACTAGGATTTGTCACTCCGTATGACAGAGAGGTATCTCTGGGCCCACTCGGTAATACAGCATCACAAGAAGCTTGCAAGCAATGTGACTAAGGAGTTAGTCATGGGATATTGCATTACGGAACGAGTAAAGAGACTTGCCAATAACGAGATTGAACTAGGTCTGGAGATACCGACGATCGAATCTCAGGCAAGTAACATACCGATGGACAAAGGGAACTGTAAATGGGATTGATTGAATCCTTGACATCGTGGTTCGACCGATAAAGATCTTCGTAGAATATGTAGGAACCAATATGGGCATCCAGGTCCCGCTATTGGTTATTGACCGTAGAGGTGTATCGGTCATGTCTACATAGTTCTCGAACCCGCAGGGTCTGCACACTTAACGTTCGGTGACGATTTGGTATTGTTGAGTTATATATGTTGGTGACCGAAGTTTGTTCGGAGTCCCGGATGAGATCCCGGGTGTCACGAGGAGCTCCGGAATGGTCTGGAGGTAAAGATTTATATATAGGAAAGTGGTATTCGGGTTCCAGAAAGGTTTCGGGTGTTTTCGGTAGTGTACCGGGAGTGCCGAAAGGGTTCCGGGGGTCCACCGGGAGGGGCCCACTCCCCCCGGGGGCCACATGGGCCAAAGAGGTGGCGCACCAGCCCCTGGTGGGCTGGGAAGCCGACCCCTATAGGGGCCCATGCGCCCTAGGTGGTAGGTGGGAGGTGCCTTGGGAGGGAGGGACTCCTCCCTAGGGCGCCCACCTCCCTTGTGGGAGGTGGACTCCTCCCCCCTTGGAGGAGGGGCTAGGACCGGCGCCCCACCTACCCCCTCCTCCTATAAATAGAGAGGGAGAGGGAGGGCAGCCGCACCCAAACCACGGCACAGCCCTCTCTCTCTCCCTCTACACCGTCTTCTCCTCTAGATCGGTTTCGGTAGTGCTTAGCGAAGCCCTGCCGGAACAGCTCCACCACCACCGCCACCACGCCATCGTGCTGCCGGAGATCTCATCTACCTCTCCACCCTCGCTTGCTGCATCAAGGAGGTGGAGACGTCATCGAGCTGTACGTGTGCTGAACGCGGAGGTGCCGTCTGTTCGGCGCTAGATCGGAACGGAACAAGATTGGATCGCGCGACGGATCGTGATCGGATCACGAAGACGTTCGACAACACCAACCGCGCTTCTTAACGCTTCCCGCTTAACGATCTACAAGGGTATGTAGATACACTCCCCCTCTCGTAGTTGTTGATCTCCATAGATAGATCTTGGGTGTTCGTAGGAAAAAAAATTGTTTCGCATGCAACGTTCCCCAACATATACCAGGGTGTGCAATGATCTAGCGTGACATGTATCAAAAATATGATGAACGGTGGCTTTGCCACAAATACTATGTCAGCTCTATATGATCATGCAAAGAAATATGATGATGAATGAAGTAGTCATGTGAAGTGACGATGAAATTTGCATGGCAATATATCTCGGAATGGCTATGAAAATGCCATGATAGGTAGGTATGGTGGCTGTTTTGAGGAAGATATAATAAGGCTTATGTGCAACAGAGCGTATCATGTCACGGGGTTTGGATGCACCGGCGAAAGTTGCACCGGTCCTCAAGGTGAGAACGGGCTATGCATGATACCGAAGAGGCTAGCAAATATGAGGTGGTGAGATTGCGTATGTCCATGGTTTCACATTAGTCATAAAGAACTCATATGATTATTGCGAAGTTTTATTAGTTTTATCACAAATCAAAGTACTACTCACATGCCTTGAGGGAAGAGGTTGGTAGGAGTTAACCATCGCGCGCCTCCGACCCGAAACAACATTAGGGTTTCAACGAGGAATAGAAATGCTCACACATCATCACCATGCCTTTTAATTTTTAGACGAACAAGACGTTAACCACTCTTAATATCGACACATCTACGAATCAACAATTATGAACTCACACCTTTTTCATATTACCACATCAATATCATTAACCCACAATTTCTTTATATGTGCTACATGATGGTTTTGATTATCACTCATTGAATACCTAATATTTTTGGACTAGTCTTATTACCCATGCAAATTACTATCAATATTTATTAACTCTCAAACAAATATGAGTGAAGAGCGAAAGTGAAATTATTTCTATAAAATCTACATGCCACCGTGCTCAAAAAGATATAAGTGAAGGACTAGAGCAACTGCTAAGCTCAAAAGATATAAGTGATGCACATAGACTAACAAATTATGATGAAGGTGTGTATATCTAAAATAGGTGTGTCTAGCAAACGATGATTATGGCAAACTGAAAGTAAAAGCAAACAAAAACAAACGACGCTCCAAGCAAAACTCATATCATGTGATGAATAAAAATATAGCTTCAAGTACATACCGATGGATTGAGACGAAAGAGGGGATGCCTTCCGGGGCATCCCCAAGCTTAGACGCTTGAGTCTTCCTTAAAATATTACCTTGGGGTGTCTTGGTAATCCCCAAGCTTAGGCTCTTACTGCTCCTTATTCATTTGTCCATCGTGATAACACCCAAAACTTGAAAACTTCAATCACACAAAACTCAACAAAACTTCGTGAGATCTATTAGTATAAGCAACATATTGAATACTTTAAGTACTGTTATAAATTTATTATTATTTTATAATTGCATAACAGGTACTGTATTCTAACTTCTCCATGGCTTATACCCCCCGATACAATCCATAGCATAATCAAAAGAAGCAAACTATGCAAGAAAAAACAGAATCTGTGTAAAACAGAACAGTCTATAGCAATCTGTAGAGAACCTAGACTTCTGTAACTCTAAAAATTCTTAAAAAATAGGAAAACCTCTAAAATGTTTTTAGCAATACTTTGTAAAAACTTTAGATGATTATCACGCTCCAGTAAAAAATTAAAATTCATGTACTGGAGTCAAAATTTTCTGTTTTGTTTCAGCATCGATTCTACTCATCTTGTGAGTCATCCCAAAGGCCTTACTTGGCACAAACACTAATTAAAACATAAAAACATAATAATTACAGAGGCAATAATCATGTTATCAAAAATAAACAGGAAGTAAAAAAGCAAAAAAAAGATAACTATTGGGTTGCCTCCCAACAAGTGCTATTGTTTTATGCCCCTAGCAAGGCATAATGCATAGTTTCAAGTGTTGTCATCTTTGACATCAAGCTCATCAATAACACAACTATGGATAATAGGGACAATAGGAGGCTTGGAAATAGGATCTTTTATCAGGTTTATAAATTTGGGATGAACACTAATCATTTTTAGGTCTTCGTTTCTTTTGGTAGGAGGTGTACTAATGCTGTTCGGAATATATATGAACTTGGGGCTTTTTTCGAGAGGTACTAGCATTAGTTTGAGGAGGTGTGAAAGCAGAACCTACTTTGTCAGTGACCTCCTCCATTTTATGAATTCTATTCAAGCCTTGTTCTATCCTCTCATCAATAATAGTGTCATTTTCCTTTAAAGCTTTCAAGGTCATTCCTACCTGTGACCCCAATTGGGTGATATGATTATGAAGTTTTTTATCTAACTCCTCAATTGGTTCATTCGTGATCATTTTCTTTTCAATAGCATCAAGCCTTTGCACAACATGTTCCAAGGTCAAACTAGTTTCATTAACGATAACGGGTGGTGTCCCAACGAGATTTTCAATTGCGTTATAAGCATCCAAGGTGTGACACATTAAGAAGTTTCCACCGGTGATGGTGTCAAGGACAAACCTATACCAAGTTGTCACACCAACATAAAAATTATGAAGCAAGGTAGTGATGTATAACTTTTTAGTTTCTTTATTTTGAGTGGAGCAAATCCCATATCATGCATCTTTCAAACTTTCTCCTCCCCTTTGTTTAAAATTGACTACATCATTATTGGGAGTAACGCGAGCAAAAGAAGAACTAGCCATGACTTCAAACAAGAAAACTAATAACAAGCAAAGATAAAAAAAATGTATTTTTGATTTTTATGAAACAAACAAAATATAACAGCAAATAAAAAGATAAACAAGTGAATCAAAATTTGTGTGAAGTTACTTGATAGTTGGTGATGATACTCCCCGGCAACGGCGCCAGAAATCCTTCCTCATACTTGTGATTTGCGTTGGGTTTTCCGTGAAGAGGAACGGGTAATTGCAGCACAAAGTGGGTAAGTATTTCCCTCAGTTATGAAACCAAGGTTTATCGAACCAATAGGAATATCAATCCTCAACCGTCTTCAGCGGCTGCACACAAAAGAGCAAACAACTTGCACCCAACGCGGGCAAGAGGGTTGTCAATCCCCTTGGTCTCGTTATTTGCAAGCAAATGAGTTGTGTAGATAATTATAGATAATTTTAAATTGCAAAATAAAAATAAAAATTAAATAAAGGCAGCAAGGTAATAGTAGCATTTGTAAATTTATAAGTGAATATACCCGGGGGCCATAGTTTTCCCTAGCGGCATCTCTCCTGTAGGCAACATACGGTGGGTAACAAATTACTGTTGGGCAATTGATAGAAAAGTGGATAGTTATGCGAGTTTCACGGCAATGATCATGTGTATATAGGCATCACATCCATAAACAAATAGGACGACTCCTGTCTGCACCTATTACTATTACTCCACTCATCGACCGCTATCCAGCATACATGTAGAGTATTAACTAAAACAGAGTAATGCATGGAGAACGATGACATGATGTAGACAAAGTAAACTCAAGCAATATGAATAAACCCCACTGTGTTATCCTTAGTAGCAACAACACAAAGACGTATCTTGTCCCCTACTTTGTCACTGGGATATAGAAACTCGTCAGGTTGAACCTACCACAACGCACCTCTCCCACTCAAGAAAAGATCAATCTACTTGGCCAAAGCACATCGATAGATCGGAGAGAATTACGAAGCTATAATGATAATGCAAATAAGAATCTTAATATTCAGAGGTGACTCAAATACTTTTCATGAATAATCTGAACATAAACCCACAATTCATCGGATCCCAACAAACACACCGCACAATAGGATTACATCGGATAGATCAAAGCAAAGATGTGATGATCATTGTATTGAAGATCAAGAGATAGAGAGATTGCCATCTAGGTACTAGCTATGGACCCGTAGGTCTGTGGTGAACTACTCACACATCATCATGAGGGCAGCAAGGTTGATGAAGAGGCCCTCCGTGATCGATCCCTCCTTCGGCAGGGTGCCGGAACGGAGCTCCACATGGCCTCGCGACGGAACAGAGACTTGCGGCAGCGTAAAAATGGTTTCAGGACTGCCTTCAGGGTTTTTGCGATATTAGAGAATTTATAGGCTAGAGAACGAGGTCGGCAGAGCCGCCAGGGGGGCACAATCCATCAGGGTGCCCCCCAAGGGCACGCCCTGTTGGCTTGTGGGGCCCTGGTGTGGCCCCCAGCCTTCTTCCAAATCTCCCAGGTCTTCTTTTGGTCTGGAAAAAATCATTAAAAAGTTTCGTGGCAATTGGACTTCGTTTTGTATTGTAAACCTGAGATGTGAAAAACATGCAGAAAATAGCAACTGGCACTGGGCACTGGATTAATAGGTTAGTAATCAAAAATATTATAAATTGGTAAATAAAGACCCAAAAAGTATCCTAGAATGATAATATATCAGCATGGAACAATCAAAAAATATAGATACGTTGGAGACGTATCATGTACTTATCAACAATATGGCATCACTTTGATTGATGTCTTGTCTTTGATCCTGACACTTAAGTAAGCAATTCTAAGTCGATCTTTTGTGATTCTATAGCGTAGCACGGGCATCTAACTAATATGGTTAGATCGATGATACACATGAGCACACGATCCTCGCGTCGTCCCTTGCTGGCGACTCGGGGGCAATTGGGGTTTATGCCACCCCCCTCCACAAAGCCCACAACCATTGGTGAGGGTGACGGCTAGGTCTCGAGCGGAGGATTTTTGGTATGCCAAGGCGGCAACATCGTGTCAAGAGGCATTGTCATATGACCATAGGTGTTGGCCAACATCGTCGGTCATGTAGGCTATGCGAGGTTAGTGCATGTCACTAATGCTCCCTCTCAAAGCGAGTGGTGCTCCTTTGATGTTTTTTTTCTCCTTCGATGTTCAAGCGCGAAGGGTGACACATCTTCAAGTTGCACTTAATATTTTAGCTTTTTTTGTTGCTTTTTTATGCGGGAAGAATCATATCTATTATAAAAGTTCACTAGAAGTACGGAGTATCTCAAAGACAACAAAAACTACTGTCGTCACAACGAGTCGCCGACTCGCCGATGTCCCTGCTCTCCTACCGGAGCTGGCTTGACTTTGTCGATGACAACCGGAAAGTCGGCATGCACGTACACTTAGGGACCAACGTCCTGGAGTCACAATCTTCGCCGTTGAACCCTTGCATAGATCTGAAGCACTTGATAGAAACCCTAACCTCACCGCCGTAAAGGGGCGGCAGGAATCTACGTCGAAACCACATCGACTATGTCCAAACAGACGACTCGAGGGGGATCGAAGCCCGGAAGAGAAACTCAAAGAAGAAGCACCGCCATCCGCCCGAGCGCCACACCTGCGAGGACTCAAAACCCTAAGCTAAACTACTAATCGAAGCGGAGGCACGATGATTCCTCTCTCCGTCACTGGCCGCTGGAGCGGCAGGTAGAGTGGAGGTGAATCCATGGGCTCGTCGGTGAAATCTGGAGGGAAAAGCTTGCCCTAATCGCCTAGGGTTAGGAGAGAAAACAAGGATGAAATCTACTTCAAGTAACAATTTTCTTTTGTGCTTGTCATGTGTGTTGTGTTATAAGCTGATTCCAAGCATCCGTGTACCATGTCATTTCTGATCGGTTGATGGCTTCATTCTTCTAAAGGTCGGTTTCTTATTTAACGTACATTATAATAAAAATGATAATAGGACTTAGGTAAATAAAAAGAAGTGTTGGCATCACCTCAGGCTCCTCAAATAAGGTCCGAAGAGTAACGGGCCATGACAGGCTATCCCAGCTCCGATCTCTTGCAGCCCAGTACATGTCTAAAAACGAAAATGATAAATATCTAACGTCAGGTATGAACACATGGCAAATCGAACATTTTCAATGGCATTTATAGCGATGAAAGAAAGACGAGTTAGTTGACACACACGATAATTTTCTGTCAAAAAGCAAATACTAGATGCGGGTTACCCCATCGCTCCTCCTCCTAGCGAACACAACATGCGGCTAGGGTTTTTGCTTCCCGCCGCCGGCGCCGTCGATCTACCTCGTCTCCTGTGGCCTTAGGGCCATGGGATCATGGTGTATCCCGGTCCTTGCCGGTGGGAGGGCTCCGTTTTTATGCGTTTCTTTGTGTTTTGCTAGGGTTTGTATCTTGTTTAGAAAGACGAAACGACGACGCCTCTCTGAAGATGGAATAATGGTCTCCCCGCCTAGCCCCCATCCTGGTGGTGCATCTAGCATCGTCGGAGGGCGTGTGGATGTGTGTCTCCGGCGGATCTCGCAGGATCCGGTCGATGGTTGTCTTTGGTGGATCCACTCGGATCTAGTCTTCGCTCGTCTACGTCAGTGTGTTTTCAGATTGGATACGTCCGATCTACACTTATCTTCATCGGCGACGGTTGCTTTTCTGGTGCGCTAGTCCTATGGGACCTTAGCGTGACGATTTTTTGAGTGTCTACTACAACAAGTTTTGCCCGGCTCCGGTGAGGGAGGGGTGATAACGGCGGCGCGCCTTCATCTCACTTCAGCGCTTGTAGTCGTCGCTAGGTGGTCTACGGATCTAGATGTAATCCATACCTACTAATAAAGTATGGAGTGTTTCTGCCCGTCCGTCATACGTTTTATAAAAAGGCCCTTGAATTTTCCTTTAAATAACCCGTGGTACAACATTAAGTGTCTTTTTCTGTTGGGCTTCGGCCCAACTATGGTTGCCACTATCTTGCGCTACTGGTGTCGGCGTTCTGGGATCGGGGGTACCCAGACCTGCCTGCCTGCAGCCCACCTCGTGGCCCACCAAGAAGGCCCGGTACGGCCCAGCAACAAGCCCCGCAAGTCAAGGCCCTCGCGAGAGCCCCCGCCTCGCGAGGAGGACAACGCCAAGACCTCCGGAGGAGTGGCACCCCTTCAGGCCGCCTCCTGAGGAGCGGAGATTCCTATGCAAGTACCCGGCCTCGTGAGGCCAGGGTGACATTGGTTCTGACGACCAAGCCAGGCGGGCGCCAGCGGGCGCAGAGGGAGGACAGTTTCCTCTTTGGTGCTAAGGAAACATGGACGTACGCGGGTTCCCAAGGAACCCCCCAAAGGTTTCCTTCCCGGTGCAAGAGGACCGAGACCACGAGCTCGGCAGGACGGATGTCATCACCGAGCCCACCACTGCGTCACGCCCAGAAGCTTTGCAGGCGAAGACCACCTTTAGTCAGGATAGGATGTACCTCTTGTCCCCTTTCAAATTTGGCCGTTGTGGGATCCCTTCCAGCCTGTGCGATGAGGGAAGAGGACCGTGGCCCCTATAAATAGGGACGAGCTCCCATCGTAGAAGTCAGGTTGAATCAGGTCAAGTTCAACATCACCAAGAGCCCTCACGAGGCCACCCAACCAATGTACTAGTTCATACACAGCCTCCTCGTGAGGCCAACCCACCACAAAGCACGAGTAGGGTTTTACACCGCAAGGTGGCCCGAACCTGGGCAAATCCCTGTGTCCATCTTCTTCCTTGCTAAAACTTACTCGGCGCAGCTAGGCCGTAGGGTGACAAGTTGAGACCTTGAGCCGGGGAGATCTATGCACACGCCCCAGTGTTCGAACCTAGTTGGGTTTTCCGGAGCCCCGATTCTGACATTTGGCGCGCCAGGTAGGGGCGTGTCGTGATCCCCCTCCGGTTCCACTTTGTCTCCACTCCGTCGCTCCCATGGCCGACGCCCGTCGAGTCCGCGCCGAGCGCCGGGCCGCCCGCGTTGCCCAGATGGCGCCCATGTGCCGCGGCGTCCCACGCCGCTCCGCCTCATCCGCGACAAACGCTGCTACCAAGTGGGCTGCTCGCGGTTCGCAGGACCTACCACTGCCACCTTCCGAGCGGCGGAACGGCCGCGTCGCCGTGCCTTCCCCCGCTCCCACCACGGCGTCGACCACCCACGCACGCCGCGGACCGGCGAATGCACCGGCTGCGCTGTCCGTGACGCGCGAGCTGTTGTGTTACCACCCCGACGACGACAACTCTGAAGACTGGCTTAGCCACGTCGTCGAGCCTGCCGACGCTGCTAGTGAAGCCCCGGCGCCTACCCGCTCGCTCCGCCCCCCGCCCTTCCAGGTGGGAGACATGGCTCACGGCACGCCACCTCCTCCTTCCCCACGAATGGCCGAACTCAAGCCCATGTGCGAAGCACGACGCCACGAACCAACACGTGGGGCGCTGGCACGTGCGGGGGACGAGACGGGCTGCCAGATGATGCCGCAGCCGCGAGACGGCGCCCGTGCACTCCCCAGAAGTTCGACTCGGCGAACAAGTGCGCAAGGGCCGGGGGCAGGCCATACCTCCCTTCGTGCACTCCCGGAGGCAGACCGTGAGGACGATAAAGCCAAGGCCAAGAAGGCAAAACGCAAGTACCCCACTGTTCTGGCCAATGAGCTCGGGGCCAAACGCAGTCGAGGCCAGGAAGAACCCCTCAAGAGCAACCGGCCATTCTGCGTCTTCCACTACACCAACACTCACGACACCAGCAGCTGCCTGGAGCTCAAGGAGCTCCGCGACGAGCGCTTCAGCCGCCGCCCCGAGTGCGGTAACCATGGCAGCGTCCGTGGGGAGGGCCGCAACGGGAACCGCTGGGACAACCACGACTAACGACGGGACTGGCGAGAGCAGCCTCATGAGGATTGCCTGCGCGGCGAGCCTCGAGGCGAACCTCGGCGTGATCATCCTCGGGAGGTCCGCCCCCAGGGCATGGCCGGCCTCCCTCCGCTGCCACCACCACCAAGAAGAACGACAGCCGACAGGACGATTGGGCTGGGGGCTTCCAAGAGCCCCACGCGATCGCTTGTGTCCTGAGCGGCGCGCAGGCCCCGGCCTCCAGCCATGCCTTCATGCAGCTCCTGCCCAAGAGCCGCCTGGGGGCTGGAGCCCACGCCGCCGGCGTCGCAAGCCCCGCGCCTACTGTTGGGGTGCCTTCCCTCTCCGCATAGGTGGGAGCGTCCGGCACCTCCCTCAGGACGGGCTCGGGGGCTCCCGCCTGGAGAGCTCCTGACCAGACCGGCGCAACGGAGGAGGAACTCGGGCACTGCCCAGAAGCATGCTTTGGTGCGCGACCCCGCAAGCAGGGAGCAAGGCGCGGGGCGCCAGGAGCGCGAGGGTCCGGTGCTCACAAGGGCGACGAGCGGCAGAGGATACAGGATGCGTGTGCCTCCTGAGGCGCCGGGGCACCACGGGTCCTCAAGACGTAAGGGAGCCGACCGAACCCCCCGCGCGCAGCCATCAGGTGACTTCATGGGTTGTTCCTACCAAACAATTCTCCGTGTTCTGTATTGCCCCGAGCAAGTGTCTTTTGAATACATAACGAATCCGGCTAACCCGCCACTCGAGATGGTATCGTTTGTCTAAGCCTCGGGCTCTGGCGCGTCGCCGCTACCGGGGGCTGGCGTGCCCCCCACGACCGCCCGCGATGGTTCCACATGGGGGCTGGGCACGACGTCTGCGTAGGACTTGTCCTCGCAGTGAATCGTTGAAAAATCTAAGTACCCGGGCTCTGACCCACGGGCTGGCCACCCGTGCGGATCATCTACCCTAGTGCCGCACCCCCTTAGTGAACCATTGCGGGTGGAGGGACGGAAGGCGGCTTGGCTCGCGATGCCGCCTCCCTTAACGACTCTCCTGCAGACGTGCCCTTATGGACACGCGGGGCGTGCCACGACGCTCATGTTTGGGCCGTAGGAGCACGCAATTGGTGAACAACGCCTCTCCTGCAGACGTGCCCTTACGGACACGCGGGGCGTGCCATGGCGCTCATGTTTGGTCCGTAGGGGCACGCAATTGGTGAACAACGCCTCTCCTGCAGACGTGCCCTTACGGACATGCGGGGCGTGCCACGGCGCTCATGTTTGGGCCGTAGGGGCACGCAATTGGTGAACAACGTCTCTCCTGTAGACATGCCCTTACGGACACGCGGGGCGTGCCACGGCACTCATGTTTGGGCCGTAGCGGCACACAATTGGTGAACAACGCCTCTCCTACAGACGTGCCCTTACGGACATGCGGGGCGTGCCACGACGCTCATGTTTGGGCCATAGGGGCACGCAATTGGTGATCATCGGCTCTCCTGTAGACGTGCCCTTACGGACACGCGGGGCGTGTCACGACGGTCATGTTTGGGCCGTAGGGGCACGCAACCGCATCCCTGTGGCCGCGCGGTGTACGACGGCGCTCGTACGCGGGCCCTAGGAGTGCAGCGCCGACTTGCGCACTCCCGCACCGAAATGTGCGGGGGCATCTGAAGACCGGGTTAGGAGCTTCTGAGCCTTGTGCCTAGGGTATCCACCCAATTATCGCAGTTGTGACAGTCTCACATAATAATGAGTTAGGGGTTGTACACACTCCGGACCCCCCAAAGTGGAAGCCCACAACGAGCCGCGTCGTGGCCGCAGAGGGAAGGGCTCCCACCCATGCCCAAGTAGAGGACCCCACGCTCCGTGCTGGGGAGAAGACAAAACGCGTACGGGGGTCACTCCCCCGGTCTAATATAGTGTCCGTGCCTGGGTCCGTCCCGACGACAGTGGAAGTTCAGAGACCGAGTTCCGGCTCGTGGGCGTATCGCTCGCACTATACCCCATCGGGGTCTTGAGGCCCACCTTTCTCGCGTAATGCCCAAATGCAGGCGGGGACGCCCAAATGCAGGCGGGCGGGCGCTTAACATTTGGGACAGGATAATTTCCTTGCAGGACCCTCATTTGCAGGCCTCGCGGAGCAGGCCTTGCTGGCAACGCTCTCCCCGGAGTGAGTCGCCCAAATGCTCAAGACGGGCCCCCAAGTGCCGCGCCTCAGGGTCCCTCGCGACACCGGCGCCCGAGCTTGAAATACACCACCCCACTCGCTGCACTCACGGACCAGCACGGACGCTACGGGAAGGAAATACAACATAGAAGAAGGAGAATTGAGCTCTCATGGCGCCGTCCCAGAGAGCCCGACGCTGGCGCCATTCAGGCTTCACGAACAAGGCCATCGCAAGGACGACGGCCTCGCAAGGATCGAGCGAGCGACAGCCCTGTGAGGTGAGTACAGGTGCAAGGAGGGGCACAGGGGCTGCCGCCACGTGGCCCCCACCGCCCGCCGGGAGCGAGGATCCCAGGAGCCGTCATCGAAGACCTCCGCCAGCAGGGGCGCAGGAGGAGCGCGAGGAAAACAGGAAACCACGCGAAGGAAACAAGGATGTTCAAAGCATGACAGGCAACAACTACCCAAAAGCAAAGGTATCATACAACGCTTAATGCGGCCAAATAGTTCATGATGCAATAGGAATAAAAGAGAAGGAGCTCAGGCGGAGGAGGCGCTGCCCCCGTCGTGGCCCATGGAGGACTCGTCGCCGGAGCTGCCACCCCCCTCGGACGACGCCTCTGGGGCAAACCGCTCGATCAGGGACTCCACGTGCTCGCGCACCACGTTCCCGAGGGGCCTCCGGAGCTCCGCGGGCACTGGCTCCATCGGCGGGAGAGGTCGAACGCGGGGACATGGCGGCGCAGGTTGGAGAAGACGCGCGTCAGCGCATTGTCCAGGAGGTCGCGCGCGCTGGATTCTACATCTTCATCCACCCGGGAGACGCCGGACTCAAGCGCCTCCACCACCTTCTGGAAGAAGGTGAGGTAGCCCCCGTTGCCATGCGCACACGGCAACGCGGGGGCTTCCCCGACGAATTGGCGGACCGCGCTGTCTGCGCGGTGGGCGATGCCCAGGTACTGTTTGGCGCACTGCGCCTCCATCATCTTCGCATGCGCCGCGTCGTCCTTGGCTGCCTGGACGGCGTTGACGGCCTCCTCAACTTGGGCCTGGAGGGATGCCAGCTCCACCTTGGGCATCCTTCTCGCCCCGCAACACGACTTGAAGGGCGGCCTCGGCGCTCAGCAGCTGGGCCCTGAGGGCTTCCGCCTCGCCCTGGAGCGCGTCGAGCATGCGCCTCTTGGGCGCGGGCGCCCTGAGGAAGGTCGGCAGTCAGGCCTGGCAAGACAGACATGACGAACAATAAAAACAGAGGCGACGACGCACTTACTCATCGGTGGCGGCCCAGCGCCGGCGCGCCTGGACCGGCCTCGAAGGTTGGCCTTCGCCGCCCTCCTGAGTCGGTCGCAGCGTGATAACCCACAAGTGTAGGGGATCGTTTGTAGCCTTTTTTGATAAGTAAGAGTGTCGAACCCAACGAGGAGCTAAAGGTAGAACAAATATTCCCTCAAGATCTATCGACCACCGATAGAACTCTACGCACACTTTAACGTTTGCTTTACCTAGAACAAGTATGAAACTACTTTGTAGGTGATAGGATAGTTTGCACGAATAAAACTATAAGTACTTTGCGGGAAATAAAACTACGAGTAAAAAGCAAGATAATAAAAGTTAGTTGTTTAGTATAAAGCTTTTGTCAAACAAGAAGGTTATTTGTCCCTAGGCAATTGATAACTAGACCGGTAATCATTCTTGCAATTTTCCATGAGGGAGAGGCATGAGCTAACATACTTTCTCTACTTGGATCATATGCACTTATGATTGGAACTCTAGCAAGCATCCGCAACTACTAAAGATCATTAAGGTAAAACTCAACCATAGCATTAAGTATCAAGTCCTGTTTACTCCCATATGCAACAACCCACCTACTCGGGTTTATGCTTCTGTCACTCAAGCAACCCACCATAGGCAAATCATGAACACATTGCAATACCCTACAGCGAAGATCCCTCACGTTTGCGCGAGACGGAGGACACCGTAGGACAACACCATAATAAAATATACAATCATACCAACCACAATCATCAATTAGCCCATAGGACAAAGCAGATCTACTCAAACATCATAGGATAGCAATATATCCTTGGGAAATAGTATATGGAGTTGAGCACCATGTTTAAGTAGAGATTACAACGGGGAGAAGGGGAGTTACACCGCTGCATAGAGGGGGAGAGAGTTGGTGTTGACGGCGACGAAGTTGTTGGAGTAGATCGCCGTCACGATGCTTGCCCCGGCGGCGTTCCAGCGCCACCGGGAGAGAGGGGGAGAGAGCCCCCATCCTTCTTCTTCTTCCTTAACCTCTCCCCTAGATGGGAGGAGAGTTCCCCCTCTGGTCCATGGCCGCCATGGCGGCGGAGGGGCAGGAGCCCCTCCTAGATTGGATCTCCCTCTCTGTTCTCTTCTGTTTCACGTTCTTGTTTTCTGGACGAAAACCGTTTCTTATATTGCCGGAGACCCGTAACTCCGATCGGGCTGAAATTTTGAGGGGATTTTTATCCAAAAATTAGCTTCCTTGCACCCGAAGGAGAGCTCCAACCGACATACGAGGTGGGCAGCACTCACCAGGCCGCGGTTGGCCCCCCTGACAGCGCCCTGATGTATCGTGGGGGCTGTGGGCCTCCGTTTGTGTTGATTCCACTTCTCAAAATTCACACATATTCCAAAAAAAATTCCGTTAATTTTTATCGCGTTTGGACTTCGTTTGATATGGTAATTCTACGAAACAAAAAACATGCAACAAACAGGAACTGGCACTGGGCACTGGATCAATAGGTTAGTCCAATAAATCATATAAAATGTTGCCAAAAATATGTGAAATTTGTATAATATTGGCATGAAACAATCAAAAATTATAGATACGACAGAGACGTATCACAGCGCTGAGGGCCACGCTCGCGCTCCGGCGCCGGCAACACTTCCCTTGGACGCCATCGGAAGAAGGAAGGATGGAGAAGTCGGTTTTCGACGAAGGAGAATGGGCAGTAATGGAAGGAGGCAAACAGGAAGGCAAGCAAGGATGGAACTGACCCTCGGGTGAGGCGGGTTTATAGGCGCAACCGCAATCCCCGAGGCGTCGTGGGGAGTGGAGGCGACGTGAGCTCCTCGGGCGCCACGTGTCATACTCGGCTCGTCGGCGGCTCTGCCTCGCGTCGCCTCAGTTCCCCTGGAGGGTCACTTCGGCGTGGGCCCGGGGTGACAAGAGAGTAGGAAGGGGACGTCAGTCGAGGAAGAGCAATGATGATCAACACAACGCACAGGCTATGAATGAACTTGACTCGGGACGGTTCCCGAGGGTCTATGGAGGAGGAGGAGTCCAGCGACCCGTCGGGCGCCTCGCGCCGGGCCCACAGGCGATTTGGGGCCCGCGGCGCTTCACCCTCGCTCCTTGCCTTCATCTCGAAGCCAGGGTTGGAACGCCTTGGGCTCGGGGGCTACTGCCGGCGTTCTGGGATCGGGGGTACCCAGACCTGCCTGCCTACGGCCCAGCGCGTGGCCCACCACGAAGGCCTGGTACGGCCCAGCAACAAGCCCCCCAAGTCAAGGCCCTCACGAGAGCCCCCGCCTCGCGAGGAGGACAACGCCAAGACCTCCGGAGGAGTGGCACCCCTTCAGGCTGCCTCCTGAGGAGCGGAGATTCCTATGCAAGTACCCGGCCTCGTGAGGCCGGGGTGACGTGGGTTCTGACGACCAAGCCAGGTGGGCACCAGCGGGCGCAGAGGGAGGACAGTTTCCTCTTTGGTGCTAAGGAAATAGGGACGTACGCGGGTTCCCAAGGAACCCCCCAAAGGTTTCCTTCCCGGTGCAAGAGGACCAAGACCACGAGCTTGGCAGGACGGATGTCATCGCCGAGCCCACCACTGCATCACGCCCAGAAGCTTTGCAGGCGAAGACCACCTTTAGTCAGGATAGGATGTACCTCTTGTCCGCTTTCAAATTTGGATGTTGTGGGATCCCTTCCCTCCTGTGCGATGAGGGAAGAGGACCGTGGCCCCTATAAATAGGGACGAGCTCCCATCGTAGAAGTCAGGTCGAATCGGGTCAAGTTCATCATCACCAAGAGCCCTCGCGAGGCCACCCAACCATTGTACTAGTTCATACACAGCCTCCTCGTGAGGCCAATCCACCACAAAGCAGGAGTAGGGTTTTACACCTCAAGGTGGCCCGAACCTGGGTAAATCCCTGTGTCCATCTTCTTCCTTGCTAAAACTTACTCGGCGCAGCTAGGCCGTAGGGTAACAAGTTGAGACCTTGAGCCGGGGGAGATCTACGCACACGCCCCAATGTTCGAACCTTGTTGGGTTTTGCGGAGCCCCGATTCCGACACCTGGGCATTCGTTAGTATTCTGCAAATGCCCAGTTCGCTTTGTTTTCGGCCCGTTTAGGTCTCTGGTCTTTTATTATTTATAAAAATATGGTAAACATGTTCACGCTATAACTTTGCAACCGTAACTTGGATTAAAATAATTTGTATATGTAATTTTATCAGAAAAATGTGCAGTTTTCAACCGTGCTATTATTTGTTCCTGTTAACCAATTTAATATTCTATTTAGTGCATAATATTAATTAACCTAATTAATTGTAATGGCGTATACTAGAAAATGCTAACACACAATATAATTTTTTATATAACCTTTATAAATATGAAGTACGTTAGAAGGGCCTATATGGATCGAAGGGAGTATGAATGATCCGTTTCAATGGGCATATAGTAGTAATAAACAAAGAAGAGAATAAAGGGCGGGAGGATTAAAAAAGAACGGGAGATTAAAAAATATGAAGGAGAGAATAAAAAAAAGGAATTGGTATCAATATTAAGGGGGTGGCATGCATGCAATGCAATAATGAAAATGAATTAATACCGAGAGTCATGGAACGGGCATGCATATATGCGTTGTTGTGCAATGTGCGACCGTTATGTGCAACAGAAATAACGCAATCAAGAAGGTGAGAGGCGCTTTGTGAGCGTCGAGTTGCATGCAACGAACTAGGGTCATTTCGCTCCGACTAGGGAGTTTTTTTATTAATCTTCAAGCGTATGCGTATGCAGAGATGGCCTAACACGCATTTAATAGAATCCTTTTATTGGATTTTTTTTCTTGACTTGGTGTAAATTTCAAACAGTGCTTCAACTTACAAATAATGCCTTGGTATTAAAAAATTAAAAAATAGGCTATTTAAGATCAGAATCGCCGTACCAAAAATATTGTCTGTGTAGCATCACTAGTAGGAAACAGGGCTTTGGTTCTGGCCAGATCAGAGCAATAGTCTCGGTCGTGCTACGAACCGGGACTAATGGAAGCATCAGTCCCGGTTCGAGCGGCCAGAACGCCGGTCGGGCCTCGGCAGGCATCAGTCCCGGTTCGGCTGGGACCTTTAGTCCCTGTTCCAGACACCAACTGGGACTAAAGGGCCTTGCTCCTGGCGCAGCCCCTTTAGTCCCGGTTGGTGTCTGGAACGGTGACTAAAGGTCATTCTTTAGTCCCGGTTCTAGGCACCAACCGGGACTAAAAAGATTCATATATATATATGCCCTGCCCGTGCCCTCTCCTCTGTTTTTTGGCCGTAGGTGGTGGGAGGTGTGTGCTGTGCTCTGTGCTCACTTCCTATGCACATGAGGTGTTTGATGAAATGCCCGAGCCACACTTAAGCTTTCTCCTCTGTTCTTCCTCCAAGCTCGGCCTCCAAGCTTCATTTTTCCCAAGATTTGTCTAGGTTTGGCGGTGCACCAACTATCCAAGTGTTCTAAAAAGGTTAGCAACTTCATCCTTTCATCTCTCACTGCTAGTTTAGCTCATTTCAAATGCTCTAGAAGTAGTGTGGTTTGTGGGTTTTAGTGGAGGAGTGTATGTGTGAGTTTATTTGATTTAGATGCACAATTTGAGCTCAAATTAACATCTTAGTTTGCACATGTGTAGGGTGTCGTCCCGTCCCCGTCCCCGTCCTCACTGCCGTTGATCACCCGCGCCGATCTCGTTGCCGGCACCACCGTGGTGAGCCTCTTGTTCTTATATTTTTTTAAAGAAAAAATTCTTACTTGTATGATTTATATAGCTACTTGTATAATTTTCTTACTTGTATTATTGTTTGTTATTATATATTGACATGGTTTTGGTATCCGCCCCCATCGGCTCTCGTCCGGTCTATGATTCGGATGTGGTATATTATCTTTTATAACTATTTGTTTCATTTAGTATTTATGACAATTATGACGACCAACTTGACATAGATGTCTTTATCTAGATGGTATGTGAACTGGAAATTCCAACTGACCCTCTTGTCGAGAGGTTAAATTTAGTTGAAAAAGAAAACAATTATTTGAAAGAAAAATTGAAAAGAGTTGAAGAAGAGAAGATGAAATTGGAGTTGCATGTTGCCGATGTCGTCGATCTACACAAGATCCAGATGGATGCAATGCGCTTGAAGATTAGAAAGATTAGAAAATATGCCATTGATAATGAGGCTAGGTATCATTATGTTGTTGGATCAATTGTTACCTTACTTGCGATTTTGACCGCATTTATTGTTGCATTTAAATGTTTTACATAGCTGTATGTTAGTTTCAATGTATGTTTTAATTAGATGCTCTAGAGAGCTGTATGTTGTTCTATGAGAACTATGTACGAACTTTATGTATTTATTTTTTCAGTAATAACATTTGATCACTACTGTACTTTGGTTTTAATGTGATGATGAACTTGTATTAATTTGGTCAGTTCTCTATTCATGATGTTCTGTAATGGTTTTTGATATACTTAATTATATAATGCACGCAGATGATCCGGCAATGGATGTACGGTGACCGACACACCTCCGACTACATTACGGGCCTGCATAATTTTCTCGAAGTGGCTGAGGCAAACAAGCAGAATGGTTTTATGTATTGTCCATGTACCGTCTGTGGGAATATGAAGGATTACTCTTCCTCGAAAACCCTTCACTTCCACCTGCTTGAGAAGGGTTTCATGCCACACTATAATGTTTGGGCCAAGCACGGACAAAGAGGGGTTATGATGGAAGACAACGAAGAAGAAGAGGATGATCAAAACTATCCTATGTTCCCTGAATACGGTGATACTACAACGAGGGAAGCTGAAGATCAAGAGGCACCAGATGTGCCCGATGATGATCTTCGCCGGGTCATTGTTGATGCACAGAGAGGATGCGAAAGTGAAAGCGAGAAGTTGAAGTTCGATCGCATGTTAGAGGATCACAAAAAAGGGTTGTACCCAAATTGCGAAGATGGCAACACAAAGCTCGGTACCGCACTAGAATTGCTACAATGGAAGGCAGAGAATGGTGTATCTCACAAGGGATTTGGGAAGCTACTGAAAAAAAATGAAGAAGAAGCTTCCAAAGGATAACGAATTGCCTGACAATACGTACGAAGCAAAGAAGGTTCTCTGCCCTCTAGGATTAGAGGTGCAGAAGATACATGCATGCCCTAATGACTGCATCTTCTACCGCGGTGAGGAGTACAAGAATTTGAATGCATGCCCGGTATGCGGTGCATTGCGGTATAAGATCAGACGATATGACCCTGGTGATGTTGAGGGTGAGTGCCCCAGGAAGAGGGTTCCTGCCAAGGTGATGTGGTATGCTCCTATAATACCACAGCTGGAACGTCTATTCAAAAACAAAGAGCATGCCAAGTTGTTGCGATGGCACAAAGAAGACTGTAAGAAAGACGGGAAGTTGAGAGTACCCGCTGATGGGTCGCAGTGGTGAAAAATTGAGAGAAAGTGGCCGGACTTTGCAGGTGACGCAAGGAACTTATGGTTTGGTTTAAGTGCAGATGGCATTAATCCTTTTGGGGAGGAGAGCAGCAATCATAGCACCTGGCCCGTGACTCTATGTATCCATAACCTTCCTCCTTGGTTGTGCATGAAGCGGAAGTTCATTATGATGTCAGTGCTCATCCAAGGCCTTAAGCAACCCGGTAACGACATTGATGTGTACCTAAGGCCATTAGTTGATGAACTTTTACAGCTGTGGAATAAAAAAGGTGTACGTGTGTGGGATGAGCACAAATAGCAGGAATTTGACCTACGAGCGTTGCTGTTTGTAACCATCAATGATTGGCATGCTCTTAGTAACCTTTGAGGACAGACAAACAAGGGATACCATGCATGCACGCACTATTTAGATGAGACTGCAAGTATATATTTGGACAAATGCAAGAAGAATGTGTACCTGGGACATCGTCGATTTCTTCTGACCAACATGCCTTAAGAAAGAAAGGCAAGCATTTCAAAGGTGAGGCAGATCACCGAAAGAAGCCTGTCCTCCATACTGGTGATGATATACTTGATATGGTCAAGGATTTACAAGTAATCTTTGGAAAGGGTCCCGGCGGACAATCTGTTCCGAATGACACTGACGGACACGCCCCCATGTGGAAGAAGAAATCTATATTTTGGGAGCTAGAATATTGGAAAGTCCTAGAGGTCCGCACTGCAATCAACGTGATGCACGTGACGAAGAATCTTTGCGTGAACCTGCTAGGCTTCCTGGGCGTGTATGGGAAGACAAAAGATACACCGGGGGCACGGGAGGACCAGCAACGTATGAACGAAAAAGATGGCATGCATCCAAAGCAGTATCAAGGTCCTGCCAGCTACGCTCTTACCAAAAAAGAGAAGGAAATCTTTTTTGAATGCATGCTCAGTATCAAGGTCCCGCCTGGCTTCTCATCGAATATAAAGGGAATAATAAATATGGCAGAGAAAAAATTCCAGAACCTAAAGTCTCATGACTGCCACGTGATTATGACGCAACTGCTTCCGGTTGCATTGAGGGGGCTTCTACCAGAAAATGTTCGATTAGCCATTGTGAAGCTATGTGCATTCCTCAATGCAATTTCTCATAAGGTAATCAATCCAGAAAACCTACCAAGGTTACAGAATGATTTGGTCTAATGTCTTGTCAGTTTCGAGTTGGTGTTCCCACCATCCTTCTTCAATATTATGACGCACGTCCTAGTCCACCTAGTCGACGAGATTGCCATTCTGGGTCCTGTATTTCTACACAATATGTTCCGCTTTGAGAGGTTCATGGGAGTCTTAAAGAAATATGTTCGTAACCGTGCTAGGCCAGAAGGAAGCATCTCCAAGGGCCATGAAACAAAAGAGGTTATTGAGTTTTGTGTTGACTTTATTCCTGACCTTAAGCCGATTGGTGCTCCTGAATTGCGGCATGAGGGGAGACTGGGTGGAAATGGCATGCTAGGACCGAACTCAATAATATGTAGGGACGGGCATTCTTGGGCGGAAGCACACTACACAGTTCTACAAAATTCTACCTTGGTGGCCCCATATATCAATGAACACAAGAATATTCTACGCTCCAAACACCCGGATCAGTCTGACGACTGGATTACACGTGAACACATGGGGACTTTCGGCGGTTGGTTGCAAACACATCTCATGGGTAACACCACTGTTGGAGATGATCTGTACTTGTTGGCCAGGACACCATCTTTGACTGTATTGACTTTCCAAGGGTACGAGATAAATGGGAATACATTTTACACTATCTCCCAAGATAAAAAGAGCACCGACCAAAACAGTGGTGTCCGCTTTGATGCAGCAAACACCAATAGTGCAAAGGACACATATTCTGGTTACATAGAGGACATATGGCAACTTGACTATGGATGTGATTTTAAGGTCCCTTTGTTTCGGTGCAAATAGGTCAATCTGTCAGGAGGCGGGGTACAGGTAGAACCGCAGTACGGAATGACAACAGTGGATCTCAACAATCTTGGGTACCTAGACGAACCATTCGTCCTAGCCAATGATGTGGCACAAGTTTTCTATGCGAAGGACATGTCTACCAAACCGAGAAAAAGAAAAGATAAGGAAGTGAATACATCATACGATGAGCCAAAGCGCCACGTAGTTCTTTCAGGGAAAAGAAACATCGTGGGAGTGGAGGACAAGACAGACATGTGATACATCTCCAACGTATCTATAATTTTTGCTTGTTCCATGTTGTTATATTATCATTCTTGGATGTTTTATAGCAACTTTATATCATTTTTATAGCAACTTTATATCATTTTTTGGGACTAACCTATTGACATAGTGCCAAAGTGCCAGTTGTTGTTTTTGCTTGGTTTTTTACTTCACAGAATATCAGTACCAAATGGAGTCCAATCGCGAGGAAACTTTTTGGAGATTTTTTTTGGGCCAGAAGACATCCAGTGGGCCAAAGAAGTACCAGAGAGGAGGGCCGAGGAGACCACAACCCAACAGGGTGTGCCCTGATGGGTTGTGCCCTCCTCGGGATGCCTCTCCACTGCCTCTGATGCCTATAAATTCCCAAATATTCCAGAAACCCTAAGGGAGTCGACGAAAAACACATCCAGCCGCCGCAATTCCAGAACCGCGAGATCCAATCTAACACCATCACGGAGGGGTTCATCATCCTCATTGGTGCCTCTTCGATGATGTGTGAGTAGTCCACCATAGACCTATGGGTCCGTAGGCAGTAGCTAGATGGCTTCCTCTCTCTCTTTTGATTCTCAATACATTGGTCTCTTGGAGATCTATTTGATGTAAACTTTTGCGGTGTGTTTGTTGGGATCCGATGAATTTTGAGTTCATGATCAGTTTCTATCCATGAATATTATTTGAGTCTTCTTTGATCTCTTATATGCATGATTACTTATAGCCTCATATTTCTTCTTTGAATATTTGGTTTAGTTAGGCCAACTAGATAAAATTTTCTTGCCATGGGAAGAGGTGCTTTGTGATGGGTTCGATCTTGCGGTGTCCTCTCCTAGTGACAGAAGGGGCAGTGAGGCACACATGTATCGTTTCTATTAAGGATAACAAGATGGGGTCTATTCCTACATGAATAGATATTGTCTACATCATGTCACCGTTCTTATTGCATTACTCCATTTTTCCATGAATTTAATACACTAGATGCATGCTAGATAGCGGTCGATGTGTGGAGTAATAGTAGTAGATGCAGAATCGTTTCGGTCTACTAATCTTGGACGTGATGCCTATATAATGATCATCGCCTTGGATATCGTCATGATTATTTGATCTTCTATCAATTTCCCAAAAGTAATTTGTTCACCCACCGTGTGCTATACTCATGACAGAAGCCACTAGTGAAACCTACGGCCCCCGGGTCTACTTTTCCAACATATTGCTTTCCGATCTATCTTTTTGCCGCTTTAGTTTTCAGATCTATTATTGCAAAAAAACAAAAATACCTTGCTGCACTTTTTATTTGCCTTTTTTTATTTTTTGTTCTTGAGAGATCTATCTACCCAATCTATCATATCCTAATCTATCTTTTTACCGTAGAGAGATTGACAACCTCTCTTTCGCGTCGGGTTGCAAGTATTTGTTCTTTGTGTGCAGGTGTTGTTTACGTAATGTTGGTGATTCTCCTACTGGTTCGATACCTTGGTTTCATAACTGAGGGAAATACTTACAAGTCGATGTGCTGCATCATACCTTCCTCTTTGTGGAAATACCGACGCAGTCTCAAGCCACGTCAACGTGTCAGAAGATTATGAAAAGTTTCATTATATTCCTCCCTTCAGAGTGAAGACTGACCCAAGCATCCTGTTAAATGATGAAGATTATCCATGGTTACAGCGCAATAAGCAAGGGACACACGCGAAGAAATAGTTTTATACCCCAAGATCCCACTCTGGGATGTGACCGGCTTCACCGCCATCACTTTCTCTCTAGTGTGAGTTTCCGGACTTATAGCTGGAAAGTGCCACTTCGGACAAACTGGAGGGAATCTTTGTAAGAGCTAGCTAGGGCATTTTGGCATTTGAAACATGATTTTAGAATAATTATTTATTAAGTTATGAAATTTCAATTATTCATATCCTTTCAGTCCCAATTTTGCAAGGTTGATCATACACGGTTAGTCCCGGTTGGTGGCTCCATATAAAATAACAAGGTTAATATAGACATGGCTTAAACGTCTTGACATAGATGAATACAGCAGATGCATCAGAGATGATAAGAGAGAAACGTTGTATGACATAAAGTTGGAGGTACTATGTGGTTTCTCGGATCGGAGGACCCCTCATGCCGAGCCAAGTCCAGATGAGGACAACATATTAGATGGCCATTCTCATGACCATCCAGGCACCTTTATACTATCTTACATCAGAAGCTCAAACCCCACACCAAGAGTATGTTGGGTTATAAAACTCTAGTTATGATCAAAATAATATTAACTTAAAATTATATAAAATTTATGCAACTAAAATTTTCATAAAGTATTATTTGTTAAAAACTTTAATGACAAAAAGAATTAAATGAAAACTAGGCATGTATGCATCTGTTTAAAAGAAAACTTTAGAATTAAAACCAAAAATAGGCATGATCTCTTTCATTAACACAAAAAGAATATGAAAGTTTTCCATTTTTTAGAATTTCATATATTTTGTTGAAATTCTTTGATAATCATGTGTATTACACATGAGTGAGTATGTATAAAAATTTGGATGTGATTTGAAGAAGGTCAAAAAATTGAGATAACATATGCAAAAAATAAAAAAATGCCCGCCTACTAGGCAGGAGAATTCACACACCACAGCCTGCATACGACTAGAAACCCAACTATATATGGGCCAGGATGCAGGCCCGCGGGGCACGAATATCTGCTGCCAGTAGGCCCCACAGGGCAGAGACGGGTGACGTGGCTTGAGACTGCGTCGGTATTTCGCCAAAGAGTAAGGGATGATGCAGCACAGCGACTGTAAGTATTTCCCTCAGTTATGAAACCAAGGTTATCGAACCAGTAGGAGGATCACCACCACCCAATAAGCAGCACCTGCCCACAAATAACAAATACT
Source organism: Elymus sibiricus (assembly GCA_039707655.1). Lineage (NCBI taxonomy): Eukaryota > Viridiplantae > Streptophyta > Magnoliopsida > Poales > Poaceae > Elymus > Elymus sibiricus. Next base: position 322,822,839 of record CM077673.1, read on the forward strand.
TGCAACCCGACGCGAAACAGAGGTTGTCAATCTCTCTACGGTAAAAAGATAGATTAGGTAGTGATGGATAGGAGAGATAGATCTCTCAAGAACACAAAATAAAAAGGGCAAATAAAAAGTGCAGCAATATATTTTTGGTTTTTTGGTTTTGTAGATCTGAAATAAAAGAGGCAAAAAGATAGATCGGAAAGCAATATGTTGGAAAAGTAGACCCGGGGGCCATACGATTCACTAGTGGCTTCTCTCATGAGTATAGCACATGGTGGTTAAACAAATTACTGTTGGGCAATTGATAGAAGATCAAGTAATCATGACGATATCCAAGGCGATGATCATTATATAGGCATCACGTCCAAGATAAGTAGACCGACTCCTGCCTGCATCTACCACTATTACTCCACACATCGACCGCTATCCAGCATGCATCTAGTGTATTAAGTTCATGGAAAAATGGAGTAATGCAATAAGAACAATGACATGATGTAGACAAGATCTATTCATGTAGGAATAGACCCCATCTTGTTATCCTTAATGGCAACGATACATGCGTGCCTTGCTGCCCCTTCTGTCACTTGGAAAGGACACCGCAAGATCGAACCCATCACAAAGCACCTCTTCCCATGGCAAGAAAAATCGATCTAGTCGGCCTAACTAAACCAATGATTCGAAGAAGAAATACAAGGCTATAAGTAATCATGCATATAAGAGATCAAAGAAGACTCAAATAATATTCATGGATAGAAATTGATCATGAACTCAAAATTCATCGGATCCCAACAAACACACCGCAAAAGTTTACATCAAATAGATCTCCAAGAGACCATTGTATTGAGAATCATAAGAGAGAGAGAGCAATCCATCTAGCTACTGCCTACGGACCAGTATGTCTATGGTGGACTACTCAAGCATCATCGGAGAGGCACCTATGAAGAAGATGAACCCCTCCGTGATGGTGTTTAGATTGGATTTCGCGGTTCTGGAACTTGCGGCGGCTGGAATTGTGTTTCGTCGACTCCCCTAGGGTTTTTGGAATATTTGGGAATTTATAGGCATCAGAGGCGGTGAAGAGGGTCCCCTGTGGAGGGCACAACCCATCAGGGCGCGCCGGGGGCCCCTGGCGCGCCCTGGTGGGTTGTGGTCTTCACGGCCCACCTCCCTGGCACTTCTTTGGCCCACTAGGTGTCTTCTGGTCCAAAAAAAATCTCTAAAAAGTTTCGTCGTGATTGGACTCCGTTTGGTACTGATATTCTGCGAAGTAAAAAACAAGCAAAAACAACAACTGGCACTTTGGCACTATGTCAATAGGTTAGTCCCAAAAAATGATATAAAGTTGTTATAAAATGAGTGTAAAACATCCAAGAATGATAATATAACAGCATGAAACAAGCAAAAATTATAGATACGTTGGAGATTCAAAGCAATAGTCTAGTTTTAACATAATGACTTCAATACTCAAGCATGTCAACAAGCAACCATGTCTTTCAAAATATCAGCACTAAATAAAGTTATCCTTAGCCCATCATGCTCAATCATTGATCCATTCATGCAACACACTCAAATATTAGCTATGCCCAATGCTCAAGTACGATCATAGTGCCCCCTAGTTAGTGCTTTATAAGAGAAGATGGAGACTCAAAGTAAAAATAAAAATTACATAAAGTAAATAGATAGGCCCTTCGCAGAGGGAAGTAGGGATTTGTAGAGGTGCAAGAGATCAAAGTTTAAATTGAGAGAGAAAACTATTTTGGGTGGCATGCTTTTCCTGTCAACGAAAATGACAAAGTAGCTCACAATACTTTCCATGCTAGATATATCATAGGCGGTTCCCAAACAGAAAATAAAGTTTATTCCTTTTTCCACCAAACTTTCACTTTCCATGGCGGGTCGTATCCACGGTTGCCTTCCATACCAACACTTTCCAAGGAATTTATTATTTGACAACATAAAGTAAATATGTTTTTCTTTTTCATTTCGGAATGGGCATCCCTATTACCGCCGCACTCTCGTGCAATGACAAGTGAATAAACACGCATCTTGAGAATAACACATCTAGCCTGGAAAAATATTGGACACTCCCCACCGTTTCATGAGCGGTACGAGCACACAAAAGAGAAAATTTATTTTGAAAATTTAGAGATGGCACATACAAATTTGCTTAGAACGGCATGGAAATACCGCATATAGCTAGGTATGGTGGACTCATAAGGCAAAACTTGGTTTACGGATTTTGGATGCACAAGTAATATTTCTACTTTGTACAAATGGAGGCTAGCAAATAGATTGAGAAGCAACCAAACCAAGAAACAAAAATTCACATAAGCGAGCATTGAGCATAACTAACACCAAATAATGCACCATAAGTAGGATGTAACTTCATTGCATAAGTATTGACTTTCGTGCATGCATAGGGAATCACAAACCTTAACACCAATATTCCTACTCAAGCATAATTACTCACTAAGATGACTCGCATATTACTATCATCATGTTTCAAAAATATTATAGGGAATCAAGTTTAATTTGCCCAATGATCTTCATGAAAGTTTTTATTATATCCTCCTTGGATATCTATCACTTTGAGACTAATTTCATATATTGCCATTGCTTTTTTCACAAGCTCGAACAAATTTAAGTGAAGCACATGAGCATAAAGATTTCATCTCTCAAAAAGGTATAAGTGAAGCATGAGAGGATTTCTTCAAAATTTACTAACTCTCAAATTAATCTAAGTTAAGCATGAGAGTATTTCTACAAAAATTTCCAAACACACCATGCTCAAAAAGATATAAGCGAAGCACTAGAGCAATTCTATAGCTCAAAAAGTTTAAGGGAAGCATAGAGAGCAATTCTAACAAATCATAGCATAATTTTGGCTCTCCCAAATAGGTGTGTACAGAAAGTATACAAAATAAAAACTAACAAGCAAAGCAAGGAAAGATACAAGATGCTCCAAGCAAAACTCATGATATGTGACGAATAAAAATATAGATCCAAGTAAAATACTGATGGTCGTTAGAAGAAAGAGGGGATGCCACTCGGGGGCATCCCCAAGCTTAGTTGCTTGTTACTCTTTGAATATATCTTGGGGGTGCGGTAGCATCCCCAATCTTAGGCTCTTATCACTCCTTATTCCTTCATCCATCGTGATCTCACCCAAAACTTGAAAACTTCAATCACACAAAACTCAACAAAATCTTCGTGAGATCTGTTAGTATAATAAAGCAAATCACTACTTTAGGTGCTGTTGCAAACCCATTCATATTTTATCATTGCGTTATACCTACTGTATTTTAACTTTACCATGGCTCATACCCTTCAATATAACCCATAGATTCATCAAAACAAGCACACAATGCAACGAAAACAGAATCTGTCTTAAACAGAACAGTCTATAGTAATATGTACTCTAACCATACTTCTGTAACTCTAACAATTCTGAAAAATTAGGACAAGGTAAGGGATCGGTATAGTAACACTGTTTTAAAATTTAAGATCAAGATCACATTCCAGAAAAAAATGAAAATTCATATACTGGACGCAAAGTTTCTGTTTCAGATTCAGCATCGCTTCTACTCATCTTATCATTCATCCTAATGGTTCTACTTGGCACAAACACTAAATAAACCATAAAAACACAATCATAACAGAGGCATAATTGTGTCAACACTCAAAAACAGAAAGGAAAAAGCAAAAATAAATTTATTCATTGGGTTGCCTCCCAACAAGCGCTATCGTTTTACGCCCCTAGCTAGGCATGATGATTTCAATGATGCTCACATACAAAGTAGTAATTGAAATATGCAAAAGAGCATCATGAATCTCATGACAAACACATTTAAGTCTAACCCACTTCCTATGCGTAGGGATTTTGTGAGCAAACAATTTATGGGAACAAGAATCAACTAGCATAGGAAGGCAAAACAAGGATAACTTCAAAACTTTGAACACATAGAGAGGAAACTTGATATTATTGCAATTCCTACAAGCATATGTTCCTCCATCATAATAAACTTCAGTAGAATCATGAAGGAAATCAACAATATAACTATCACATAAATCATTCTTTTCATGATGCACAAGCATAGAATTTTTATTACTCTCCACATAAGCAAATTCCTTATCATCCATGGTAGTGGGGGCAAACTCAACAAAATAACTATCATGAGACACTTGATTGACATAACCACATTGTAAATTAAAACCATGATGATAAGTTTCATGGTTATCAATACTCATTATAGCATATGTGTCATCACCATCATCATAAATAGGAGGCATGCAATCATCATAATAAATTTGCCCATCAAAACTTGGGGGACTAGAAATATCATCTTCATCAAACATAGCATCCCCAAGCTTTTGGCTTTGCATATCATTAGCATCATGGATATTTAGACAATTCATACTAGCAACATAGCAATCATGCTCATAATTCATGGAACTATCATGAATCACCTTATAAATTTCTTCTTTCAACACTTCTTCAAAATTTTCAGATTCATGATTTTCAAACGAAACTTCATAGAGATAATCGAGTGCACTCAACTCACTAACAATTGGTTCATCATAATTTGGCCTTTTGAAAAGATTAGCAAGTGGATGAGGATCCATATCAATAGATTTTTAGCAAGCGAAGATGCAAGCAAATAGAAGGCACATGGCAACACAAGCAAAGATAGCAAACAAGCAAAAAGGCAAACGAAAAAGAGGGCGAATAAAATGGCAAATTAGTGAAGTGGGGGAGAGGAAAACGAGAGGCAAATGGCAAATAATGTAATTGCAAGGAGATGAGATTTGTGATTAGGAACCTGGTAGATGATGATGGTGTCTCCTCGGCGCCTGAGATTGGCACGTAGAAGAGACCACTTCCTCCCCGGCAACGGCGCCAGAAATTCCTTTGACGTGGCTTGAGACTGCGTCGGTATTTCCCCAAAGAGGAAGGGATGATGCAGCACAACGACGGTAAGTATTTCCCTCAGTTATGAAACCAAGGTTATCGAACCAGTAGGAGGATCACCACAACCCAATAAGCAGCACCTGCACACAAATAACAAATACTTGCAACCCGACGCGAAAGAGAGGTTGTCAATCTCTCTTTATAGGCACGAAAGAGAATTTATAGGCATCAGAGGCGGTGGAGAGGGGCCCCGTGGAGGGCACAACCCATCAGGGCGCGCCGGGGGCCCCCTGGCGCGCCCTGGTGGGTTGTGGTCTCCACGGCCCACCTTCGTGGCACTTCTTTGGCCCACTGGGTGTCTTATGGCCCAAAAAAAATCTCCAAAAAGTTTCGTCGCGATTGGACTCCGTTTGGTACTGATATTCTGCGAAGTAAAAAACAAGCAAAAACAACAACTGGCACTTTGGCACTATGTCAATAGGTTAGTCCCAAAAAATGATATAAAGTTGTTATAAAATGATTGTAAAACATCAAAGAATGATAATATAACAGTATGGAACAAGCAAAAATTATAGATACATTGGAGACGTATCAACGGGCCAGATTAGACGATGAGCTGTCTACTTGAGAGGAACTTGCTAGGGTAGTTGCAGGCGGGCATATAAACCGGTGCGAGCGCCTCTTGCTTGGCGAGGTGGGACTAAACTCCCACCACCCCTCGGCTGTGCCAGGACCAACCCTTTAGTCCCGGTTGGTGGCTCCAACCGGGACTAAAGGCCCCCCTTTAGTCCCGGTCCGAGCCACCAACCGGGACTAAAGGCATGGGTTTCGCGCCCTTTGGGCTGGTGAAATTCACCTTTAGTCCCGGTTGGTGGCTCGGACCGGGACTAAAGGGGGTCCTTTAGTCCCGGTTGGAGCCACCAACCGGGACTAAAGGGTGGGGTATATAAGCAGCACTTAGAGAATTTTCCCCAATCTCTCCCATTCTCTCCCTCGACATCGAACTGCAGCACGGCGCCGCCAGGCTGCTGCGCCGGAGATCGCCGTTGCCTCCGAGCCCGCTCGGCCTCGTCGTCGGGCCTCCTCGCCATCGCCGCCCCCGTCGAGCTCCGCTGCTTCGACTAAGCAGACCGGTGTCGTTCTCCGTCGATCCCGCCCCCGTCAAGCTCCCCGCTGCTTCCTCCTATGGCCGTCGTCGTTCTCCGTCGATCCCGCTGCCGTCTGCTACTACTACTCCCTCAACGAGCCTTCGTGTGCTCCTCGGTGAGCACCGCTCTTTTCCCCTCTGTTAATTTCCTGCCTCGATCCGTCGTCGTGGCCAATGCACGAGACTTAGAGAAATGCTCAATTTTTTTGTTTATTTTGTGTAGTTTTACTAGGTTTTTAGATACATATACTCAATGTGATAGCTAGTTTGAAGTGTCAATGCTTCATATGTGACCTAGTTTGAAGTGCCATGCTATTTTTCTCTAAGTCTAAAACTGGCAGTATTAATACTTTGCATTTTGCCTTGAGGTTTGCAACAAATCTGTGCATCTTTGGATCATGATCAGTAAGGGTGTTTTGTTGAGGGTAATTAGTACATGCTTGCCATGCTCTTTGTTGCCATGAAAAACTGTTGTAACATATATTTTACTTGCCTCAAAGGTTGCATCATGAATCTGTTTTCTGCCACTCTATGCAAATATCACTAAGTCTGAAAATCTGTTAATACTTGTCAACTTGTCATGATGATTGCCATTGATATAGGGGTCATTTGAATTAGTTCAGTAAGCATGTTTTGCCATGTGTTACATGTAAATTCATGTCATGCCATTTGTTGCCATGTAGAAATTCTGTAGCATGTTCAAATCTTGCTTTCAAATTGGTATCTAGCTATAATGGACAGATTTGCATTGCATATTGCTTTGATCACCATTTGAGTTCCGTGCATTTGTTTGCCATGATCTTTAGGTCCATTTCAACTAAAATCTTCCATTCTATCCATTGGCATACTTGGGTTTACCTAAATTTTTTTAACTCGGTGGAATTACAGGTTGTGGTGTTGCATCTCTGTGGAGTTGGTCCCTGATCGTCCCTCCACTGTTCGACAAAAGGTGTTCATTTGTTGTATGTTGAGTTTTGTTCATAGGATGATGGTTGGTTCATTTGTTGAGTTGTGTAGTCATATTGTGTATAAATCTTGTATTCATTTTGTATTCATCTTGTGTATAAATCTTGTATTCATCTTGTACAAATATCGTCGTAACTTCGACATGAGGGGGGTCGTTAAAACATAACCCCGATAACTTTGATTTTGAGGCATATGAAAACATGATTTGCACGTCAGACAGGCATGAGAGAGGCGGTCCGCAAAGTATCCTCTCCCGAAAGATAGGATGACTCATCAGATGTGATTCTAGATAATGTCCCCAATGCCTCATATCGCGAACATAGTTATATTGGATAATTGATCTTCATATAAATGAAGCATAAAATTTTAGCAATCACTTAGAAATTTTCATGTTGTTCATTGACTTCGACATGAGGGGGGGTCGTTAAAACACATAACCCCGATAATTTTGGTATAACTTCGACATGAGGGGGGGGAGGAGTCCTCGACGATCGTCTGAAACTGACTGTTATAAAACTTGTCAACTTTGCATGATGTTTGCCACTAATACATTGCTCATATGCATACGATTCCTTGTTGTGATTAGGTCTATGTTTGCCACTAATCCATCTCTCATAGTTGTATATTGCCATTTTTTAATATTTGCAGAAACTATGGAACACGATAGAGACTTAGAAAAAGAAGAGATGTTGGGGGAAATGATCCGCGAGGGAGATGATGATATCACCTTGTCGTTTCTCAATGACATTGATGGTGAGGGAAGAGATGATGATGACTCCGGTGATCGAATGGAGGGAGGAGATGATGGCTCCGCCGGTGTTGGAGCCTTAACTGTTGCAAAGTCCGGCGAGGTATATATATATTAATTAAGCCTCTGCTGACTAGATGCGTTAATTGTTTTGTATGTACATACATTAATGCTTCTTTCTTCTTTTAGCCCTCCGGATCGAGCCAACCTTCTATACGGAGACGAGGCCCGAAGAAAAAGTTGGGCGAGAATGAAAGGTTCACGATCGAAGAAGTCGCTCCAGATGGCAAACCGACTCTTCCCAAGAGGACCCAAGACCGATTTATACATCAGTGTGGAGTTATTGTTAGGGACAGCGTCCCGATCAGCATCCAAGAATGGAATAAGAAGAAGGAAAATGGAGATTCTTATGTCGACAATAGATGCAAAGATGAGCTTTGGAACTCGCTCATGAAAAATTTTAGCCTACCGCGAGAGGAGGATCCAAATAACCCAGTTATACAGTGAAAAGTCAAGGTGTGGGCTGTTAAGAAGATGGCAGAACAATTCAAGAACTGGAAGAAAAGATTGAACGAATAGGTCGAGAAAGACGAGACTCTAGAATTCATCAGTCAATATGCGAAGATAAAAGATCACTGGCCCGCATTTGTGGCGTACAAGAAATCGGAGAAAGCTAAGAAAAGGTCACAGATAAATAAGCAAAATGCTGCAAAGAAGCAATATCACCATGTTACGGAGTCAGGTGGCTACAAAGTTGCCCGGCCTACGTGGGACAAAGCTGAGAATGACCTGTTTGCTAAAGAGATCCAACCAGAGACATTGAACTGGCCCGAACAGGCAAGGACTTGGTTCTTCGGGCATGGGGGAACTTTGCACCCAGAAACAGGGAAGTGTGTTTACACGAAAACTCAACTTAAAATACCCGTCAATGCCATTCTAGATGCAATAAAGGACGTGCAGGAAGGGAGGTTCCATCCCGACAGAGAGAAGGACGTGCTGTCACGCGCTCTCGGGAATCCTGAACACCCTGGACGAACACGAGGCACATCAGGCTCCGTTCCGTGGGTGCATGGGTTTCCCGACAGGACTGGTTATAGAAGCCGTGGGAGAAAGAAGAAAGAGGAAGCAGACCGGATTCAGAAGGTAGAAGAAAGATTAGTGATGCAGGAGAAGAAATTAGAGGCACTTAGCAGTCAGCGAGCTATCGGGCCACCATCTCAGCAGCACGAAGATCCTTCATTCGATACTGCCCACGAAGCTACCCCACCATCTCAGCGGAGAAGCAGCGTGGCTTCCACGGAGCTCGTTCGGCCTGATATCACGGCTCCTCGCTACCCCGTGGATGATATCACGGAGAGGGAACATTGTGAGCTAATTGCGAAATGCATGAACATAACCTTGAAGGTGGCGTTCGGCTATGTCTTACCTCCTGGACCTGATGGAACTTTCCATTGCACTCCGATTCCAGATGGCTATGCTATTGTCGGGGTGGATGAAGTTACCAACGGATTTGAGAGGCTGGACCTTGAGTACCCTACAGGTGAAGGGGAGACTCGTCTGGGAGATGCCCTAAGGACTACATTCTATGGAGAAAGGAAAACAGCGTGCTTCCACAATGGACGCCGCGTCAGCAGACTCAGCCGGAGGAGGCCCCTCAGCAGACTCCTCACAGTCCAGCTCTATCTCCGCTGTGTTAGTCATCTCCGCCGCGTCAGCACACTCCGCTGCCTCAGTTGTCTCCGCCGCGTGAGCGCACTCCGCCGAAGGAGGCCCAGCAATATCCTCCGCCTCCTCGACTGTCTCCGCCGCGTCAGCGGACTCCGACGGAGGAGGCCCCCCAGCAGAATCCGCCGCATCAGCTGACTCCGCCTCCTCCGTCGCCTCAGCAGCGGCGGAAGAGATCCATCGCCACTCTGGCGGCTAGTAGTACATCAGTGAAGAAATCCAGAGCAGGTAGCGTCAAGAAGGCGCCTACCAAGTTACCATACGACATGACTGACGACGAATTGAACGAGAGCGTGGCTGCCGACGTGAAACGCCAGCTTGGACCCAAACGTCTAGTTCCAACGGAGAAAATAGATCCGGTAAAAGCGAGGCACTGTTTGAAAAACCTTACGAAACCACCTCCGCCTCCGCCGCTATCAAACTATGACCGCTCTATTGTAAAGTCATATAGAGATCCAGAACAGCGGTCGGCAAGTACTAGTAGTAGTGAAAAGGGGAAAACAATTCCCCAGCTGGGCGAACAGAAAAACCAATCGTGCCCCCCGCTGAAGGTGTTTGCCGATATCGCTAATGATCCGGAGGTAGCGGCCGCTGCTCCCGGTTTCACTCTTGGTGATTACTTAGGCAATGAGGTACAGTTCAAAATGGCTGAGGTGGTGGCCAGATTCGAGCACGGGAAGCCTCTCGTCATACCTGAGGAGCTCCGCATCTACCAACACAAATGCAAAAATTGCATGAATGGTACTTGGAAGCCTCAAAGCAAGGGGCCGACTATATCAATGCGGGGGTTAAAGATGGGCATTACTTCAACGGAGAGGAGGAGATTTTCGTTCAATTTAAAGAATTATTTCAGTTATACAATCAAAATGCCATCGACAAATCTATCGCCAGTTGCTTTTCTTTGTAAGTATCATTTCTGTAATTAAGTCTCTAGCTCCGCTCATTCATTGCATGTATAATTATCCTCACTATATATATTATGCAGAAAGAAGATCCTCGAATGCAAAAGAGGAGGAATCTACTGGGACATTGGGTTCATTAACCCAAATAATATTCATGAAGTTACGGTAGAAAAGAACGCCAAGGATGTAGAGAAGATCTTGCTAAGGGCGTTAATTAAACAACAAACCAAAAGGGAAATACTATTTTCTTACAACTTCAAGTGAGTGTTATACTGTCTTGTACACATCATTCTGTTTCGATTACTCGATGTTAAGTGTAATTGATGAGCTATGAGTGCGCAGGTTCCACTTTATTCTGCTAGTCATTCAGCTTGACAAAGGAAAAGTACTTGTCATGGACTCGTTACGTAAAGACATGGAGTCATGGGCGAACCTGAGAGAAATGCTCCAAAGGTAATTTCAATCATTATCGCACTATATCGGCAACTTTCGTTCATTTCCTAATATCAAGTAACTAATAACTCCTTTATTCATTTTCTTTGTCGAGCAGAGTTTGGAAAAAGTTCACCAAGCAGGCTCTAGGGAGAGAGGAGCTGCGATTTGATCAACTCACTGTAAGCAGTACTAGCTAGGTCCTTGCATCTCTTTGATTGTAGTTTCAGTATATACCACTATCATGCTTGATTTTTATTTTGACTGAACTCTATTCTCGTAAAGTGCTCGAGGCAGGGATCCGGGAATAACTTATGTGGATACTACGTTTGCGAGTTCATTCGCCAGACGACCTCTGAGACAGGCAGGCTTTTAGAACAACTTGAAGTACGTAAACAACATTCACAAATTTATTTTATTACCATCAATTGTATTGAGTTTCATATATATATATATATATATATATATATATATATATATATATATATATATGTACATATATATATATATATATATATATATATATATATATATATATATATGTATTGACCCACTTCTTTAAATTAGATCGAACGGAGGCATCACGCACTCGTACCAAAGGCTCGCATACGAGCAATTCAAGAGGAATTGGCGGGATTCTTCCTTGAAGAGATCATAGCTAAAACCGGAGAATACCATCGAGAATAGATAATGAATGTTGGTAATTAGATAGGGATCGTAAGAGATATTACATTGTATATATGCATGAACGTGTACTATACATAATATCGTCGAATAGATATACGAAAACTTGTTGTTCGAGCAAGCACGGAGAAAAAGAGGTCACTTCTCTCTATATTCATGACACAATTTCTGTAATGGTTCATTCATTGCTATATGTAGTAGCTAGCGTCGAGTTGAATGAAAAACATAAAATAAAAATGAAAACCCTAAATGTAAAAGAATTATATGGTAAACACAAAAAGAAAAAGGGGAAACACAATATGAAACCCCTAAAACCTAAACCCCTCATTTCAAAAAAAAAATCCAACGCTTGGCTGGTGGTGACGCGTGGCTGCTTTTTAGTCCCGGTTAGTGTTACCAACCGGGACCAAAGGTCCTCCTGCCTGGGCGCCCAACAGCGACCACGTGGAGCTCCTTTAGTCCCGGTTCGTAACACAACCGGGACTAAAAGTGAGGGTCTTTAGTCCCGATTGCTTAGTCTTGGTTGCAGAACCGGGACTAAAGGCCCTTCAGAACCGGAACCAATGCCCGATTTTCTACTAGTGCATGCTTCTTAATGTACTACCGATATGTTGCTAGACATGAGTGTGCGTCTCTCTGTCGTGGCCGGACACAATTCAAATGTTGTTGGGCCGTGCTGACGGATATTTCACTGAACACGTCAGTTATATCCCCCGTTGCAACGAACGGACATATGTGCTAGTTTTTATTATCTTTGATTGATATTTGTTGTACTGTCATGATTGATAATGAATAGATTGAAAGTTTTCCGGAAAAAAAGGTATTTTTCTGTCAAAAATATACTAAAGCACCATGTTGTCATCCCGGATCACTAAATTTGTACCATATGAAAAGTTTGATTTGCCATGAAAAAAAAAGTAGCCCAGTATATATATACAAAAAACAAAATAAAAGGGCTAGTGCTTCTGGTCGTCCGTCATAAAATTGCCCCTAAAGTTGCCCATAATTACCCACCATGCCACCTATAACTAGGAAAACGTTAAAGTTTACTGCCTCCGCCGCTACCCTGGTTCATATACAGCGACCCCCCTTGTCTAAACACAAACACACCACTAGCCCATTGGCCAAAGCCTCAGTCTACCGCCCGAAAGCCCCAAGTTCGATCCCAGTCACGCCCCCTTTTCTTTTTCACTTCTTTTTTTGTGTAAATTCAAATGATTTTTAAAGTATTCATATCTTTCAAATCCTAACTCCAAATCTAACATATTATATATAAAAATTACTCAGAAAAATATGTAGATTTTAAATATGCTATTATATTGCATGTTACTAATTTATAGAATAAAATTTATGATGCAACTTTAATTATACATTCTCTATATTGGGTATTTTTCAAATGCCTATTACATATATTTTATGTCCCATTTAACTTGAGTAGATATGATAGTTTAATGCTCTCACAAAAGACCCCCTTTTCTTTTTCACTTCTTTTTTTGTGTAAATTCAAATGCTTTTTAAAGTATTCATATCTTTCAAATCCTAACTCCAAATCTAACATATTATATATAAAAATTACTCAGAAAAATATGTAGATTTCAAATATGCTATTATATTGCATGTTACTAATTTATAGAATAAAATTTATGATGCAACCTTAATTATACGTTCTCTATATTGGGGTATTTTTCAAATGCCTATTACATATATTTTATGTCCCATTTAACTTGAGTAGATATGATAGTTTAATGCTCTCACAAAAGATAGTATTTACACTATAAAGGATGAGGATGTCGATTCCTACTAGCTACCCTATGTTAAAGGTTACGATAGTTGCATAATCATCCTATTTTTCACCGTGTATAATAACCAACTAATATACAATGATGTACACTAAACTGTTGATAGGAGCTTTATGCAAACAAGTGGCTTAATGTTGATCTCCATAATTTTTAAAATTGTGCCCATAAAGATTTTTAAAAACACCTTGAATACACTTTCCAAAACCATTCAATCATTACGTTTTTACGCAACACCACTTATCATGTTGTTTGTTGTGTGAAGATTTCTAGGATTTACTAATATCGTGTAGTGTGTATAAGGGGATGATTTTTTTTCCCGTTGCAACGCACAGGCATGTTTGATAGTATATACAAAACAAAATAGAAAACCGCGTGCGTCGTACGTAGTATTGTTCGACAGAGCCCGCCAGCCAGCCCGGGACAGAGTCGCAGGTGACCCCGAAGCCGCGTGCTAGCTACGCGATGCCGTCTCCCGATCCAGCACGTTGGCGCCCGCACGGACGGCTCGGATGCTGTTTCCGTGCTGCATATTCCCACCAGCCAGAGGCGAGACCGGATTCTTCCAGGCCAGGGCGTTGCAACGCACAAACAAAAGCTGCTTTCAGAAGAAGGGTTCTTCCTTCTCCACTTCTTCTATTCCGTCACACGAGTCCGACGACGACGACGACGACTTGAGGGAGAAGACGAAGAGGAAGGCGGACTCGAGAGGTTCGACGGGGATTTTGTTGTTCGTCCGGGGGATTCTCAGCGATCGGTCGATCTCCGCCGGCGGATGGGGCAGGCGTTCCGCAAACTGTTCGATGCCTTCTTCGGCAACAGCGAGATGAGGGTACGGCGATGTTCCCTTTTGATCCTCCTCTAGGAACTGCCTGTTGGTTCTTTTTCTTCGGGTCATTTAATTGCTTTCGTTCGGGTGGTGCTCGATTTTCAGGTGGTGATGCTTGGGCTGGATGCAGCAGGCAAGACCACCATCCTGTACAAGCTGCACATCGGGGAGGTCCTCTCGACTGTCCCCACGATTGGTAGGCTATTCAGAATTTTCATTATCTTTTTGGTATCAGCTCAATTGTCTGCTGGCTCGCTGGTGTTAAACTGAAGTTATATGAAGGCCTTACTGATGTATTAAAACTGTTAATGAGGGGAGGCAAAATAGTTACTGCTGTTGGTAGTAGAGGAATAAATCAACCTACCGTATATCCTTTTGCGGAACAGGGGCTGGGAAGTTGCTTATGTAAATATAAATGTGGTTAGCTGAACACTCTGGTGTAGTATTTATGCCTGATTCTTTCTTCTGATTAGCCGAGCACCCTTGCAGTTTAGATAGTAATAATCATGCAAGAGTCAACCAGTTAACCTGCTAATCACATTGGCCTTAACAAACAGTGTTCTTAAATCTTTTATGTGGTTTAGTTGAAAAAGGAACTACCAAGTGCTGATGTTGCTTTTCTGCTCTTACTACTAGGTTTCAACGTTGAGAAAGTTCAGTACAAGAACGTGCTGTTTACAGTGTGCGATGTTGGTGGACAGGAGAAGTTGAGGCCCTTGTGGAGACATTACTTTAATAACACAGATGGATTGGTATGTTCCGATTACTCTAGTTATACACTTAAACAAACTTGACAGATGTATATTTGCCTTTTATCTTTCTGCTGAGGTAGTTATGGTTGGCCTTTCAAATGAAATTTGTTAGTTTGGCTCTTAGCTGGTTATGGAAATCCAATTTATGTTCTGTTTCATTATTTCCATTCAAACTATCCATTTATCTGGAAAGCTAGCCCAGGCTATCTTGACAGTAATTGAAATGTTGAAATCTTGATTCTGGCGTTGTATTTCTTGTGGTCCATCTATTTTTTTGCTATTTTGCACCTTTTGGTCCCACAAATCAGGGACCCAACCCCAGTGGCGATAATGGAACATAAAATGGCAACAATTAAGGTGTCTGTAAACACATTTAGTTCTTCAGTGCATAGTTCAGTTTCCTACATTTTGTTAGAGCTGGAGAAAGCTCTGCAGTTCTTTCTGAGCTCGTGGGTGAACTTGCTGACTAGTAGAAACATAAAAGGAACACTCGTGAGCAGCTCAATTGTATCTTATCTTGATTCGACTTCTTAAGTTACAGCTACCACTACTATTCTTATGCACAAAGATTGCCAGTTATCAGATGTTCTCACTTCTGACAAAATACATGAAAGTAAATTATCAGTAGTAACTTTGCTGATAATCTGGGACCAACCCTTAATGTGTTGCTAATATTTATCTCGTACTGTACAAAGCCCATCTTTTCAAATTTAGAATTATACTTGGATTATTCTGTGTTTTTTAACCCCGGTGGAACCGTGGGAAGTTGTTAAGTAGTAATAAGTTTAAATTGTCCACTTTGTGAATTAGTTAATCTTGTTGAGTATATTGATTATTAGGAAATATGAGATAGACTAGGATTTGTCCTGCCTTGTCTTGTACTCAAAGTTGGTCATTGTACTCCTATATATATGCCCACGAGGCTCAACCAATACAACAACTAGAATAGCAGTCACAACGGTAGCGACGCAGACGGTGAGACTGGAGAAGAATCCGAAGGTAAGCCGACGGTCATCCCCCCCACAGTCGTAACGGTCGATGCATTGCGGAAGTCGTGGCTGGAGTAGAAACCGACGAGGTTGCTCAAGCAAGGCGGTTGCCCTTTGTGCCGATGTCGAAGTAGCCGAGAGCGTAGGGTGGTGTAGCCGTGGTTGAGGTAGCCATGCGAAGAACGCCGTGGTCGATGTCGAGTCGGGGTAGCCGGTGTCGAGGAAGTCGTCGTGGAGCCGCGGGCGCAAGGAGGCGCCGAGTTAGCATGGGCGCAGTGGTATTGAAGTAGTGGTGCGCCAGGAAGAAAACGTAGTTGACGACGCGTCACGCCGGGATTGCCAAGCCCGGGGACACATCGTGGATGAAGGCACGCATCGGTGTTGCCAGCACCGGGCATGTGTAGACGGACGAAGTCGATGTTGACGATGCGTCGCTCCAGGCTTGCCAGGCCTGGGAACACATCGGGGACGAAGTCACACGTCGGTGTTGCCAGCACCGGGCATGCGTAGACGGGGACCTGCACACAACTTGTACGCCATGTCGAGGAGGCTAGCAGAGAAGGACTCGACGACGGTTGCGGCGCAAATCGGCGGGAAGCCGATGTCGCCCGCGGTGGTCGGAGTAGATGAAGTGGTCGGGGTAGACAACGGCGACGCTGGCGATGAGCTGGAGCTGGACGAAGACGAAGGGGGTGGATGGGACGGCGCGGCTCGGGTGAGCGAGCTGCAGCGACGCCGAAGAAGAGCGGCGGCGGCGGCGGCTGGTTAGGAGCGCGGCGGCGATGCTCGAAGTAGGCAAGGAACCCGACAACGTGACGAAGACCGGCGCGGACGGTGGCGTTCCTGCGTCGAGGGAGACGGCGCGGCGCATACCACGAGAAGTCGACGCACGGGGACGGCGGAGTGGACCGTGGGCCGCGGCGCTACGGCCCGAAGGGGCGAAGCAGCGGCAGCAGGCGGGTCGGGGCGACGGCGGGAAGACCTCGGGCGGCGGCGGTGACCGCGGGCCGCGGCGCTATGGCCCGAAGGGGCGGCACGGCGGCGAAGCGTGGGTCGGTGCGACCGCGGGGACGGCCTCGGGCGGCGGCGGAGACCGCGTGCCATGCTCGCTACGGCCCGATGGGGCGACGCAGCGGCAGCGCGAGGGTCGGTGCAGCCACGGGGACGGCCTGGAGCGGACGGCCTCGGGGCGGCGGTGGACCGCGGGCCGCGACACTACGGCCCGAAGGGGCGACGCAGCGGCAGCATGCGGGTCGGTGCGGCCGCGGGAAGAACCATGGGGCGGCGGCGCTGCGGCCCGACGGGGCGACGCAACGGCAGCCCGGTGCTCGATCGGTGGAGGGGCGCGCTTTACTCGGGACAGTCTTCACGGGACCTGCAGAGGCGCGCGCCACCGACGGGCCAGGTTGGTCGCACGGCGTAGATGAAGCGGATCGCGGCGACGGGCGGGTGATCAATCCGATCGCGCGCGAGGTCGAGGACGTTGCTGCTTGACGGAAGTTGATGGCGGTGTAGCTGGCATGGCCGGACGTGGTAGGACGGCACGACGTTCCAGCGGAGACACGCGCGAGCAAAGAGACGCCGAGGCCAACGGAGCAGTCACGTACATGTGACATGGAAGTGCCATGCACCCAACACATGCACGTACGTGACCTCGGGCGGTCGGGCCATATGCTCACGGCATGTATCATCTAGGGACGCCCATGCCCGACCGTCAGCCGACGCACTAGCACACCTTTTGCGACGCGTGCAGCCTAGGATCCACGAGGCAGCTGATCCGGATGGAAAGTGTTGGTGGAGGAGCCCGATCGAAGCAAGGCATCAACCGTTACGACTGTGGGGAGATGACCGTCGGCTTACCTTCGGATTATTCTCCAGTCTCACCGTCTGCGTCGCTACCGTTGTGACTGCGGGGGATGTTGAGTATATTGATTATTAGGAAATATGAGATAGACTAGGATTTATCCTGCCTTGTCTTGTACTCCAAGTTGGTCATTGTACTCCTATATATATGCCCACGAGGCTCAAGCAATACAACAACTATTCCACCAATCCCTCTCTCCCCATTAACAAATCTTACTCCGGACAGATGATGTTCATCAGTAAAACCTTACTAGTCATTAGGACAGCTAGATCATGCTCTTCAGTCAAAACCTTAGTCTTCATTTATGTTTTCTTCCGTTTTTTTGAAAGACAACTGTAGGGGAAACCTCGTCAGTATGAATAGTAACGTAAATTAGCGTCCGTGACAATTTGAATCGAGGTAGTGGGATTGTGCATCCACCTCACTCAGTAGGGGTTGGCTAACGTTTGTTGTCTTTCTCTTGAATGATCTGTGTGTAGCGTTGGACTCTCGATGTGTTCATGAACACATTCAACTATGATATATAAGTTATAATAACATCCTCACAATTGCAGATCTACGTGGTTGATTCATTGGATAGGGAGAGAATTGGAAAAGCCAAAGCAGAGTTTCAGGTTTATAAATTTTCATAACTGCTCATTGCTGTCTTACGTTTTCTTTGCGATGAAGCTAATGTTTGGCAGCTTTTTTGCAGGCAATAATCAACGATCCTTTCATGCTTAACAGTGTCATATTGGTATTTGCCAATAAACAAGATATGGTAAGGCAACAAAACTTGACCGCTATTTTAAACGCACACATGGTTGAATATATTGGCAAGGCAACAACACTTACAACTATTTTAAACATAGACATAACAAGTCTCTGCTTGTTGGTGTTATGGACTGTAGGTGAATGAATAGGTGTATGTTCTTTCCTTTATACTCGTTCTCCACTCATTTTTACCTTTGGGCTGTGATAGTAGTAGCACAGTAGAACCATCGTTGCTGCTCCTGTCTAACATAGCTTTTTTGTTCATTTAGAAAGGGGCGATGACACCGATGGAGGTGTGCGAAGGCCTTGGCCTATATGATTTGAAGAACCGCATGTGGCACATCCAAGGTTCCTGTGCCCTCAAAGGTGATGGTCTTTATGAGGGCTTGGACTGGCTGTCAAGTACTCTGAAGGATCTGCAAGCCTCCGGTCGCCTACCCTCAGGAGGGACCTAACAGTTCTAAGTAGCACTTCTGCTTATAAGACCCTAATGCTCATACTAACAACCTTTGGATGAAAGATGACACTCAGAATGAAAGAAAAGGATAGTGGTGAGAAACACCTTATAGCCACACATCCAATTTTCGCGATAAGCTTTGGTATTGATTCTGCTGAAGAAAAGACCTTCGCTTGGGTCTGACTACATCAAATTTACCAGGACAATTTTGTCATGGATAGTGTGGATTCTCTAATTCGTGACATATATCATGTAAATTTTCCTGTGAGTTTAGAGATGCTAACCATCTTATGCTTTTGTTCACATCTGAGGAGTGGAACATAATGTTATTGATGTAAAAAATTCTGTAAGATAATTTTGGCAGATACAATCATACTACAATTTATGCCTGAGAATCTGTCGCAGCACCTGCGAGCACCCCTTGCTCCCCTCTCTTCTTATGTCGCAGTTGGCTGTTTGGATTCTGGAGGTTATTGTTTTGGTGGACTGCTAAGCTGTTATAAATATCGACGGTGTCCCCAGCTTCTGCTTTCTAGCATGATGTATGGCCTGTTCTCTAAAAAGAAGGTGCTTTTTGCTTTAAGAAGAAAATACTTGCTGAATCAAAGAGGAGACATTCGCAGGCCAAAAGGATGGATGCCTTTGTTGGTTTGCTGCAGGAACGTGCCATTCTTCTCTGAATCATGCACCTCCAATTTCGAATCCTGCACCTCCAATTTCATATTAGCAAATGCTGTTGGGTGTGGGGTACACTTTTGACGCATTTGGTTACCTGCATAAAGCCCAACCAGTCTCGCGCGGGAAGGAAAAAGCCTGTTTGGTTGCATATAGGGAGGCCTGACTCACATCGGCACGAAACTTAAAAGCAGCTCAGAGCCTAACTCGATGGGAATGCTCGAATCAGCCGCTTTCCAGGGAACCAAGCTGAGTCGGGCGCAAAAGTAGGACACGTCGTACGCCACGGTGCAGGGGGGATCGGGGCGGAAATGGCGGGAGAAGGAAATTGGCCGTACGCCGCGGTGCAGGGAGGAATCGGGGTGGACATGGTGGGAGAAGGAAATCGGCGGAGGCAGGATGGCGCGAAATATAGGCACCCCACCCCATTTACTCGCTCATCCCTAGCTCTAGGACAAGCCATTTCTCTGTTCTTAGCACCGGCGACTCTAATCTGCGCAAGCGGCGGCAACAACACTCTTCGACAACACCAGCTGCTTCTACCCTTCTTCTTGGACTCCGTCTGGCCATTCTGGTCTCAGTCATGCCCCCCCCCCCCTCCCCGGTTCGCTTCGTCGGCTCCGAAGCTGGTAAGCACCATACAACGCCCCCCCCCCCACACACACACACCTCCTCTGTTAGGTCATTTGTTAGGATGGTGTAGGATCGATTGCGCCATTGTTGACCGCACCATGATGTCGCCTAGGTTGTGGACGAACAGATGAAGCTTGTAGTCCAGGCAAAAACAATGATACTTGTCATTCAGGCCTGGATCCCGTTGGTCCACAAGAGAGTTGTTCGTCAGAGTGACAAGCATGTCATCCGATATGGTCCACTATTAATCCGGGATCAGGAGAGGATAGCAAATATGAACTACATCTACAACTACAACGACACAGAGGCTCTGTGGATGCTTTGAATGAAAAGAGCACTTTTTGCAAAGCTTGTGAGGACATTTAGGAGCAGGGGGCTGCTAGAAGATAGCATCCACACCATTGTGGAAGAGAAAGTTGCCATGTCCCTCAATGTTGTAGGTCATAACCATAGGTTCAGTGTTATCCATAACACGTTCAAGAGATCAATGAAGACAATTTCGAGGTATTTCAAGCAAGTGTTGTATGTCTTGGGGAGCTCAGGGGAGAGATGATCAAGTCATCAAGCGGGCAAACCTACCGAGATTCGCACTGACCCAAGATGGTATTCGTATTTCAAGGTGAACACTACTCGTCGTTCATGCCTTCACATGCTTGTCATGCGATTTTGAGGATTGCCATAACACCATCTTGTCATGCCATTTTCAGGATTGCATTGGCGCAATAGATGGTACTCATGTGTCTGCTAAAGTGTCAAGGACACAGGCCGCAACATACAGGGGTAGTAAGCACTACACAAGGCAGAATGTTCTTGTTGTGGTTGACTTTGATCTCAAGTTCACCTATGTGTTAGATGGGTGGGAAGGATCACCCCATGATGCTAGCATCCTAACTAACAGCATGAGTCGACCTGATGGCATCAATATCCATGATGGCAAGTTCTACCTAGGAGATGTTGGTTATGCATGTCAGTCTGGTGTTCTTCCACTCTTCAGAAAAACAAGTTGAATTTCGGTGGAACCGGCGCAAAAGAATCAGTAGCACCGATTCACTTTTCTGGTCGACTGAGAACAATCTCGGTGAAACCGAGTGCCCATTTTCGGTCTCACCGAAAGTGGTGCCAAGTTTCTGTTATGGAGATTGTTTGTCTCGGTAGGTCCGAAATGTTTGCTTCGGTTGTACCGACATTCATTTGGCAGAATGCAAAACTTGAGAAATTTTAGTTCAATGTTTTGAAAATGTCTGCATTTTGTGATGACTCAACCTTTCCACTCTTCTATACTCCATTCACAGGGTCAGAGATGTCAGGTTCAGATGACAGCCAGAATGATCTCAGAGAGCAGAGTGTTGACATGAGCTCAGGCACTAGTCCTGAAGGGAGCTATGATGATGTTCCTAGCTCTCCTGATCTGCCCAAAGTTGCAACCAGGGAAAGGAGGAAGCTCAACTCAGATGAGGAAGATGAGGATTTCATACCCGAGGAGCTGTCCAAGAAAGATGATGCTGCCAAGAGGACCACTGTTGCCACTACTTCCAAGAAGAAGAAAGCCATCAGAAAAGAGTATGCTAGCTCAGAGACAGTGAGAGCACCAGAGCGTGCTAGGGCAACAATGTCCGTTGAGCCCTCCAAGAAGTCCATGCCTAAGAAGGCAGGAGAGAAGAAGAGAGAAAGGACAAGATTTGTCAAAGCAAAAGTTCTTCCATCTACTCCAGAGTATCTAGATGAGGAAGAAGAGGAGGAAGAGCCAGCTGCAAAGGCCCCTCCAAAGAAGAAAAAGAAGCTCATGGCAGATGCTATGCGTAAAGCCACTTCATCCAAGGGCACCAAGACTGCCCTCAAGAAGGCTGCTGCAGAAAAACCCAAGAGGTTCTCCAGAGAGATACCAGCTTCCAGCAAGAACAAGACTTCTACCTTTAGGGAAGCTGAGGATGATGATATTAAAGCTTTGATGAAGCTAAGACCACACCTTCCAGAGCACAATGCCAGCCACTTGCTTGCTGAGGACATGAAGAAGAGGAAGGACTCTGGTTTGAGAGAATGGAGAGCCATTGATCCATATTCTCACAGAAGGAAAACAGCTGTGGACTACAGATTTTATACCAAAGAGCAACAAGATTTCTACGAGACAATCTTGCTTGATAAGAGCCCTGCTGTAAGTGACATGAGGTATGTGGACTGGAAGTATATCAAGGAGAATGAGGACTACTTCCCAAGTGTGCAAGACAAGTTTCACTGCATTGGTCTGGATGAATTTGTTGGCAAGGAATTCACTACATGGAACGATAAGATGATCATGCAATTCTACTCCACTGCTCACTTCTATGGAGATGGTAGAATTGTGTGGATAACTGAAGGAGTAAGGTATGAATCAACTGTTGAGGAATGGGCTACCATCTTAGGAGTCCCAAAGGTGGAAGAAGGAGATCTGGATGTCTATTCTGAATCCAAGGAGAGCCATGATGCTATGAAGAACATGTACAATGAGATCCCTGCTGCAAACTTGAAATCTCACAAGTTAGGATCCATTTACTTCCTCCAGGCTGGTCTCCGCACCATGAACACCATCTTGAGACACACCTTGATGCCTAAGTTTGGAGATGACAAGATGATAAGAGGCTATTCTATCAACATGCTGATCCATCTTGATCGACACACCAGGATAAGGGTGATGGACTTGATTGTTGAAACTGTGAAGAGGGTTGCTGCTGATCAGAAGCGCTCGTGCTGCTATGCACCCTACATTCAGATGCTTATCAACTCCAAGCTGGAGAAGCACATCTTTGCTCTTGACAGGCCACATTTGCCCCTACAGCCAGATCTAGAAGACAACATTGTGATGATGAACCCAGATCATCCCACCTCAGCTGCAGCTCAGGCAGAGGCAGAGGCAGCTAGAGCCACTAGTGCTCAAGTCCCTAGATCTAGGAACGAGCAAATGGATCTCTTGATCAGTACTGTTCAGGGCATGCAGAAAGATATCAAGGACATCTTGGCAAATCAGCATAGTCTTGTGAGGATCATGAAGAACAGGATCAAGACACTCAATGACAAGGTGGATGGGCTGACCAAGACCGTGAACGAGCTCAAGAAGGAAGTTGATAGCGTGCCCAGTCCCCACACTACAAATGATGAGGATAACTCACCTCTCAGGCCAGGCACTCAGTTCACTACTAGATCAGCCACAGTGCCAGCTCCAGAGTTGAGGCCTTCTTCATCAGCACCTGCTACAGCCTCTTCAGCTCCATCAGCTCCTCCAGTTCCTCCAGTTACTACTCCAACTCCATCCATGACGTCTGCTGAAGTCTTCGCCGATGCCGTTCTCTTGACTCCTTCACCAGCTACCGGAGGAGATCAGCCCCATAAGAGCGCTTAGATATAAACCTTTGAACTTTTTGGTAACTTGTTGCCAAAGGGGGAGAATATGTATATAGATCTTTAGGCTTCGAGAGAGAGAGAGAGCGTTGATTTTTATCGCTTTTCAAAACGTTTGATAACTTTTGGTTTTCTTGTGTTAAACTTTGTTGGTGTTTGATCATACACTTGATGTGTATTGCTACTACTTTCTATCATTATGATGCTTATGAGATGATCATTCACCTTTGCTTGATTGTGTTGTGCTATGACATTCATTCTTATTATTCTCGCACACCACCAAGTTGTATGTGACATGAAAGAGTGCCCTATGTACCTAATCGATTGTGCATTTGCATTCAAACGCAAATTCAAAATAATGCACAAATTTAGGGGGAGCTCTTGCTTATCACATACTTCTCAAAGCGACGATTATATTCATTGATTATATCATATGTCGAAGCTTTGATCTATATGTTGTCATCAATTACCAAAAAGAGGGAGATTGAAAGCACATTTGCTCCCTTGGTGGTTTTGGTAATTAATAACAACATATATGTCATTGAACTAATGTTTCCACTAAGCATATTTCAGGAAAAGTTCAATGATAGGGATGGCAAAAGGATTGTGGAGAAACCCCAAGATGCAAGGAAATGGATTGGCAAAGCTTCAAGCAAGAGGACTCTACATTTTACTTTGTGAGAAATCACTTTGATTCCATAGGAAAGCCAATACTATTAAAAGGGGGTAAGGTACTGTTGGTGAAGAAGATGCTCCACGTGCACAAGATATAGTCACCAAAAACACCCACAAACTCTTCCACAAAAGTCTGTCCAAGCCAAACATCCAAAATCGGTGCAACCAACAATTCCCACTCGGTCCCACCGATTCCCAAAATCAGACAGACTCATGCCAAACCCTAGCCATTCGGTGCTACCGATTCTGCATTGGTGCCACCGAGTTCAGTTGCCAACTTTCTGTTTAGCTATTTTCAGTCTTCGGTACCACCGAGTTTTGCCAGTCGGTCTCACCGAGTTTCTGGACCAACTCTCTGGTTAGCCATGGTCAATAATCGATACCACCGAGACTTGAGAATCGGCGTCACCGAGTTGTGCAATCTGACCGTTGGTCACCTTATCGGTACCACCGAGAGTTATATATCGGTCTCACCGAGATTCAAAAGTTACTGCCTTTTGGTCACTTCGGTACCACCGAGATTCACACATCGGTGTCACCGAGTTGGTCACTTTAGGTGTAACGGTCGGATTTTTGGGGATGCCTATATATACCCCTTCACCACCACCCACTCGAGAGAGAAGCACTCAGAACTATTCCATGCTTGCCCCATCCAATTTTCTGAGAGAGAGCCACCTACTCATGTGTTGAGATCAAGCTATTCCATTCCTACCATATGAATCTTGATCTCTAGCCTCCCCAAGTTGCTTTCCACCAAATCAATCTCTTCTACCAAAGCCAAATCTGTGAGAGAGTGATTGTGTGTTGAGGATTCTATCATCTTGAAGCACAAGAGCAAGGAGTTCATCGACATTGCCGAGCCTATTACCTTTTGGAGGGTGGTGCCTCCTAGATTGGTTAGGTGTCGCTTGGGAGCCTGCTACTTCGTGTTGTGGAGTTGAACCAAGAAGTTTGTACGGGCAAGGAGATCGCCTACTTCGTGAAGATCTACCCATAGTGAGGCTAGTCCTTCGTGGACGGAAGCCGTTATGGAATAGTCAAGGTTGCTACTTCGTGGACCCTTATGGGTGGAGCCCTCCGTGGACTCTCGCGACCGTTACCCTCCATGGGTTGAAGACTCCATAAACGTGGACGTACGATAGCACCACCTATCGGAACCACGGGAAAAATCTTCGTGTCTACAAATTGCGTTTGATCTTCCTCCCTACCCTCTATTATACATGCTTGTTGTTACTTTCCGCTGCTATACTCTTAGACATGCATGTGTAGGGTGTGCTTGACTTGCTATCATTGCTAAAATCTGCCAACACTTAAAATTGGGAAAAGGTAGAATTTTTATTTGGTCAAGTAGTCTAATCACCCCCCTCTAGACATACTTTCGATCCTACATGTGGTATCAGAGCTTTGGTCTCCATTGTATTGGTTTCACAACCTAGGAGAGTATGGCGTCTAGTGAGGGAAATTATCACTGTAGAGGTCCGTACTTTGATGGCACAAATTTTGCTAGTTGGAAGCACAAAATGAAAATACATATTCTTGGTCATAACCCCGCCGTTTGGGCTGCTGTTCGTGTTGGCTTGCAAGGTGAATTCTTTGGTGATGGAAAGGAACCGGATCGTGAAGCGACCGCAGATGAATTGAAGTTGCAATACAACGTTCAAGCATGTGATATTCTCTTCAACTGCCTATGCCCCGAAGAATTCAACAAAATCAGCCGTCTTGAGAATGCAAAAGAGATTTGGGATACTTTGGTTGATATGCACGAAGGTACCGAATCCGTGAGAGAATCCAAGTTGGATGTTCTTCAAAGTCAGCTTGACAAGTTCAAGATGAAGGATGGTGAAGGAGTCGCAGAGATGTACTCTAGGCTAGCTCTCATCACCAATGAGATTGCCAGCTTAGGAAGCGAAGAAATGACCGACAAATTCATCATCAAGAAGATTCTTCGAGCTTTGGATGAGAGATACAACATCGTGTGCATATTGATCCAAATGATGCCCAACTACAAAGATCTCAAGCCTACGGAAGTCATTGGAAGGATTGTTGCTCATGAGATGACACTCAAAGACAAAGAAGAGCTTCACAACAAGTCTAGCGGTGCTTACAAAGCCATAAGTGATGCTCTCGCAACTTCAAGCGACAACCTTGTCACCAATGAAGAGATAAGCCTCATGGTCAAGAAATTCAACAAGTTCTACAAGAGTAGAGGCAAAGAACGAAGTTCCAACTCAAGATATGAAGAGAAGCGTTTGTCAAGTCGTGACCGAAACTGCTACAATTGTGGGAAGCCCGGACACTACTCAAATGAGTGCACGGCTCCCTACAAACGAAGAGAAGAGTCACCTAGAAGACGAAGCTCAAGGAATGAATCACCTCAAAGAGAGAGAAGGAGTAGAGATGATCGTTATGAACGAAGACCCTCAAGGAGAAGTAGGGACTCGGAGAAGAAGGACAAGTACACCAAGAGCTACACAAGAAGAAGACATCAAGCTCATGTTGGTGAATGGGTTTCCGGCTCCGAATCCGACAACAACTCCGAGAGAAGCTATCACTCCAACTCCAACTATAGTCAAGATGAAGGTGTTGCCGGACTTGCACTAGTGACTACCAACTCCTATGATCTATTTGATTCACCAAATGAAGGGAGTACAAGTTGCTTCATGGCTAAAGGCCCCAAGGTATCACACCCCGAGTATCTTGATTTCAATAGTGATGAAGATGATTTACTTTGTGATGATGACTTGCTCTTTGATAAAACTAGTGATGTTAGTCAAAATGAACTTGATAATTTTCATACTAGTCAAGATAAGTCATGTGATGATGATAAGATGGAAATAGAACGACTAACTAAAGAATTAAACACTCTTAAGTTAGCCCATGAATCTACTCTCGAAGATCATAGAGAGCTTGTAAGGACTCATGAGAAGCTACGCTTCGAGAAGCTCACCTTGGAGCAAGAACATGAGTTTCTTAAAGCTATCAATGACGATCTCCGAAAGAAGACTTCATCTTATCTAGCCAAACGACTACTCTTGTCTACATTCATGCCACAAGTTAAATCTAGACAAACTAGTACCAAAGGCAAGAAAGGTTCTTCATCTAGTAGCAACTATAAAAATGTTAAATCTAATGATGTTGCTCCTAGTAGTTCTATTGATTCCACTAATGATGATTCTCTTAGCCAAGTTACACTTGAGCAAGAAAACGCTTTATTGAAAGGAATTATAGAGAAAGGTATCTACAAGAGTCTTGCCGGGTGTAAGCAATTTGACGAAATTGTACGCAAGCACGGAGGATACCGGAAGAACCATGGCATTGGCTACTTCAACGCTAATGGAGTTGAATGGGAAGAAGGTTAATACCCCAAGCCCAAGTTTGTTCCTCAAAGGGAGAAGTATGAACATACTCTTCCCAAGGGAACAAACACTCAAGATGACCTTCCACCACAAGACCACAAGCTCAAGGGCAAGAACAAGCTTCAAGAGGACATTGACTCATATGAAGATGAATCCCAAGCTTTGGTGGAGTGGGTTCCCAAGGCTACTTCAAGCTCAACTTCTACAAGTGCCACTTCAACACCAAGGATCCCCATCAAGTTGATGTGGGTCCCCAAGAAGAAGAACTAGAGAAGTTCTTGAGGGGTGACTCCGCCAATGAAATTCACTCACATTCATTATTGGCAAGAACTAGTTGCAATCAACGTCAACATCATGCGATAGTTCAAGGAGTCACACATTCCCTCAAAGGTAAGCAAGGGACAAGGTAATCAACAAATCCATGGACATCATCACACATGCTTTGCACTCCATATCCATAGATATCCTTGTATTTGTCTCTTGGGTGTTGGGACTAACCCATGTAGGTGAGAAGAGTAAGGAAACAACAAGGATGCTCCCAACTCTTGGTGATCTTCATCAACCTTGAGCATCCACCACTACATCACCAACATGATGTCTTCATCGACAAAACCCAAGGTTAGTTTATCCCTCCTATGGGGGGATGTCACATCAAGGGGGAGCTTTACTCTAAGACTTGAGTTAAAGCATCTCATAGTATGTGACAACATTAAATGCTTTATGTAAAAGTGGTAACCCCACTTGTGCTTAAACGATGAGTATGAACTATGATCAAGTATTCTTACTTGGCTCCTAAGTCAATATACTCATATATATAGATGACTACGTCATCGCCAAAATGCTTGATAGATGCTAGTATGTATGTGCATGTTTGCCATGATTTCATTTGACATCTTATTGTGTGAGCATGTTGGTCTGCATTTCTTTATTCATTCGAGGACATCCAATTGTTGCTATTTGGCTCTTGATTTTTCTTTTCCAATTGGATGGACAAGAATGCCTAGGACCACTCTCTAGCTATCTATGTTTTCTCGTCTCATATTCCATTCTTGCTGCATCACAAAATTTGAACAAGGACTTTTCGATCTCTCTGTGTGAGGAGCACTCGGAGTTCCGTATCGACAAAGGACTGACCATTAAAACCTCCCAAGTGCATCTCGGTGGAACCAACCCAAAATCTCGGTCTCACCGAATGCCTAGGGTTGATCTGGTTTTCTATCTCGGTACCACCGATTCCATATTCTCGGTTACACCGAGTTTCCCTGCCAACAGACAGTTGAGGAACTCGGTGACACCGAAAAGTTAGAACCGGTGTCACCGACAGCTATGGGTTTATATAGAGGCGGACCCGACTTTTGAAATCTATTCCTCAAACGCCATCCCCTCCGAAACCCTTGCTGCCAAACCAAGGCCCCTGGTCATCGCCTTCGTCTTCCCGAGCGCCTCCGCCGTTGGAAGTCCCCGCCGTCGGCGGAATCCTCTCCCCCGTCGCCACCGTAGCGAAGTCGTCACCAAGCTAGGGTACGATTTCATCCCCTTATGCGCTCCAACCTCCGAATCTCACGCATTAGGACTTTTCCATCGATAATCCACAGTTTGAGAATGATTCATTGACAAGAAACTCCAGTAGAATAGGGAACGAACGATTTTTTAGGGTTTGCCATCCGCAACTTGAATTTCGGTGGAACCAACGCAAAAGAATCGGTAGCACCGATTCACTTTTCTGGTCGACTGAGAACAATCTCGGTGAAACTGAGTGCCCATTTTAGGTCTCACCGAAAGTGGTGCCAAGTTTCTGTTATGGAGATTGTCTGTCTCGGTAGGTCCGAAATGTTTGCTTCGGTTGTACCGACATTCATTTGGCAGAATGCAAAACTTGAGAAATTTTAGTTCAATCTTTTGAAAATGTATGCATTTTGTGTTGACTCAACCTTTCCACTATTCTATACTCTATTCACAGGGTCAGAGATGTCAGGTTCAGATGACAGTCAGAATGATCTCAGAGAGCAGAGTGTTGACATGAGCTCAGGCACTAGTCCTGAGGGGAGCTATGATGATGTTCCTAGCTCTCCTGATCTGCCCAAAGCTGCAACCAGGGCAAGGAGGAAGCTCAACTCAGATGAGGAAGATGGGGATTTCATACCTGAGGGGCTGTCCAAGAAAGATGATGCTGCCAAGAGCACCACTGCTCCCACTACTTCCAAGAAGAAGAAAGCCATCAGAAAAGAGTATGCTAGCTCAGAGACAGTGAGAGCACCAGAGCGTGCTAGGGCAACAATGTCTGTTGAGCCCTCCAAGAAGTCCATGCCTAAGAAGGCAGGAGATAAGAAGAGAGAAAGGACAAGATTTGTCAAAGCAAAAGTTCTTCCATCTACTCTAGAGTATCTAGACGAGGAAGAAGAGGAGGAAGAGCCAGCTGCAAAGGCCCCTCCAAAGAAGAAAAAGAAGCTCATGGCAGATGCTATGCCTAAAGCCACTTCATCCAAGGGTACAAAGGCTGCCCTCAAGAAGGCTGCTGCAGAAAAACCCAAGAGGTTCTCCAGAGAGATACCATCTTCCAGCAAGAACAAGACTTCTACCTTTAGGGAAGCTGAGGATGATGATATGACAGCTTTGATGAAGCTAAGACCACACCTTCCAGAGCACAATGCCAGCCACTTGCTTGCTGAGGACATGACGAAGAGGAAGGACTCTGGTTTGAGAGAATGGAGAGACATTGATCCATATTCTCAGAGAAGGAAAACAGCTGTGGACTACAGATTTTATACCAAAGAGCAACAAGATTTCTACGAGACAATCTTGCTTGATAAGAGCCCTGCTGTAAGTGACATGAGGTATGTGGACTAGAAGTATATCAAGGAGAATGAGGACTACTTCCCAAGTGTGCAAGACAACTTTCACTGCATTGGTCTGGATGAATTTGTTGGCAAGGAATTCACTGCATGGAACGATGAGATGATCATGCAATTCTACTCCACTGCTCACTTCTATGGAGATGGTAGAATTGTGTGGATGACTGAAGGAGCAAGTGAGGGAGTCCTGGACTAAGGGGTCCTCGGGCCGCTGGCCTATCTCCCAATAGGCCGGCTTGGTGGGCCGCTCTCTGATTATCGCAGGAAGGGCCGGATATGCCATGACCCCGTGTTCTAGAAGGAAGCCTCGAAGGCGTGTCGTGCACTCCAAGTCAAGATGAGGAAATCGACATCTCCATCCCCGGCAGGAGGCCTATCATGTGTAAACCCTAGGTATCCCCCGGTGTCTATATAAACCGGGGAGGTTTTAGACTGTAGGGAGAGGAAATCATCTAGGGTTTTAGCTATTCGATCTCGGGGTAGATCAACTCTGTAACCATTCATACACATCAATATAATCAAGCAGGACGTAGGGTTTTACCTCCATAGGAGGGCCCGAACCCGGGTAAACGTCGTCTCCTTCGTCTCATGTTACCATCGATCCTAGACTCACAGCTCGGGACCCCCTCCCCGAGATCCGCCGGTTTTGACACCGACATTGGTGCTTTCATTGAGAGTTCCGCTGTGATCGCCAAAGGAATCAATGGCTCGCTTAGTCATTAGCGAGGAAGTCCGCAACATGGACTCCTTTGTCCCTGGACAGATCTTCGCTTTCGGCAGCGTTGTGCTGCACGCCGACCCGACCGGCCGTCTTGGCCGGGTCGGGACTTTCGCCCCTGATCAAGAGGTCAGATTCGGGAACCTAGAGTTCTCCGTAGACTCTCGGGGCGATCTTTTGCTCACCGGGCTTGCAATCTCATCTGATGCGCCCGAGGACTCCGAGGCCTTGACTTCGGATTTCGCTCTCAACTCCGCCCACGGGACCAACCCCGACGACGATCTGGCTTCTAGTCCGGATCCGGCCATAGCACCAGATGGTCGGGGGTCAGCTCCTGCCGAACACACTCCTTGTTCGGACACGTCAGAGGTTAACTCCGAAAGCTCTAGGCAGATTGACCCGATCGAGCTCTTGACACTCAACGAGGCTCTAGATCGGATCCTATCGATGAAAATCACTGACGACCCAACCCCGATCCACGCCCAGATCGGTCTGAAGGTGGGTCAAGAGGAATTTTTCATCCCACCCACCACCCACTTAGTAGCCACTGTCGAAGACTTAATCGATATGTTGGACTACGCCTCCGAGGAGGCAGAAGACATGGATGAAGAGGATTGCGCTCCCGCCCCTGTCAACACCGGGTGATGGACTGCCACCTCCACCTACGACGTCTACATGGTGGATACTCCAGCCAATAAGGGCGATCACACACCCAAAAACAATGGCGATAAATCTGGCGAGGAGCCGTCAAGGCGCCGCAAACTGCGCAAACGGTCAAAGGCAAAAAAGGGAAGGGAAGCCATTGCTGACACCGGGGAAAATGACACCCCGGAAGACCTTGGCGATCCCGATATCCCTGAGCATCTGCTAGAGGACCAGGAGAGGTCGGAAGATCAGCGCGACCTCGAGGATCTATACGATTCCGGGGATGACAACTACCTCCCCCCTGTCGAGGAGGAGGACAGCCTGGAAGCCGAAGACTTCACCGTCCCCGAAAACCTTGAGGATCAGGAACAGCTTATAGCCACTGCCCGCAGCCTGAAGGCAAAAGAACGGCAGCTTAAGGCCAAACAGGATACCCTCAATGATAGATGGACAAGGGTCCTATCAGCCGAGGAAGGGTACGGTACCGGTCTCTTGGACCAACCCAAGAGCTACCCACGCCGACGGCTGCTGCAGCAGTTCGACGACGAGGTCTCTAATACACCGTCGCCCAAACACACTCCATGCGACCAGCCGGACCGCCCTCCCCGAGGACGAGATAGGACGGCTGGCGACACCGGTTATAGGCCGGCAATACCCCGCAGAAGGGGAAAAGAGCCAATAGAGCTCGAGCACAGGTACGACCGGCGACACGACCTGGATTATAGAACAGGCCGCACGAGATCCATCTACGGATCTAGAGGGTACTCCCCCGATAGACGGGACGGGTACCAGCCTCGGCTCGACCACAACAACAGAGGTCGGGAACCAAACTGGGCCAGATCAGGCGCCGACTACCGGCGTGACATAGCCCGGGTCAGAGGCGCTGCCCACCCACTGTGCTTCACCGACGAGGTGATGCAACATCAGTTCCCGGAAGGGTTTAAACCCGTGAACATAGAGCAATATGACGGGACAACTGACCCAACAGTATGGATCGAGGATTTCCTCCTCCACATTCATATGGCACGAGGAGATGATCTCCACGCCATCAAGTATCTGCCCCTAAAACTTAAGGGGCCATCTCGGCACTGGTTAAACAGCCTCCCCGAAAATTCTATCGGGAGTTGGGAGGATCTTGAGGATGCTTTCCGATCTAACTTCCAGGGCACCTATGTCCGGCCGCCAGACTCCTCCGACCTAAGCAATGTTGTCCAGAAAGCAGGCGAATCGGCTCGACAATTCTGGAATCGGTTCTTGACCAAGAAGAACCAGATTGTCGATTACCCAGACGCCGAGGCAATTGCCTCCTTCCGGCACAATATTCGGGATGAATGGCTGGCTCGCCAGCTCGGTCAGGACAAGCCTAGGACTATGTCCGCCCTTACATCACTCATGACCCGCTTTTGCACGGGCGAGGATAACTGGCTAGCTAGACGAAGCCACAACCCCGAAGACCCCGGCACCTCCAAAGTCCGGGATGCAAACGGTAAACCATGACGTAACAAAAGTAAACGCCGGCACAACAACGGTGATGCCGACGACACGGCCGTTAATGCCGGTTTCCGCAAGCCCCGATCCGGACAGCAGAAGAAGCCTTCTAAAGGCAATCGTGACGGACCCACCCCGCTGGACAAGATCATGGATAGGCCCTGCCAGATCCATGGCACTCAAGACAAGCCCGCCACCCACACCAACCGTAATTGTTGGGTGTTCAAACAAGCCGGCAAACTCACAGCAGAAGAGCAAGGCAAGGGCCCACGCAGCGAGGACGATGACGAGCCCCATGGTCCGAGCAATGGAGGACAGAAGCAGTTCCCTCCAGAGGTAAAGACTATGAACATGATATACGCCACTCATATACCTAAAAAGGAGAGGAAGCGCGCCCTTCGAGAGGTCTATGCCGTAGAGCCTGTAGCCCCAAAGTTTAACCCATGGCCGGCCTACCCGATCACCTTTGATCGACGAGACCATCCGACCAGTATCCATCATGGGGGTTCGGCGGCCCTCGTCCTAGACCCCATTATCGATGGGTATCACCTCACTAAAGTCCTAATGGACGGAGGAAGTACCCTCAATTTGATTTACTCAGACACGGTGAAAAAGATGGGTATAGATCCATCAAGGATCAAGCCTAGCAACACTACCTTTAAAGGAGTGATCCCAGGCGTCGAAGCCCGGTGCACGGGCTCTATTAGCCTGGAAGTAGTGTTCGGTTCGCCCGACAACTTCCGCAGTGAGGACTTGATCTTCGACATTGTCCCCTTCCGCAGTGGTTATCACGCCCTGCTGGGCCGCACAGTGTTCGCTCGCTTTAATGCCATCCCACACTACGCATACCTCAAGCTCAAGATGCTCGGGTCCAAGGGGGTCATTACTGTCAATGGCAACATAGAGCGTTCCTCCCAACTGAGGAACATGCATTGGCCCTGGCGGCCGAATTCCATTACGATGACGATCGGCCAACATCGAAATCTGCCATAAAGGCACGTAAGGCTAACAAACGAGCTCGGTCTCAGTCCGAACTCCCGGAATCTTATTCTCCCCAGAAATAGGGACACGCTCCTCACTGCACAGCCCTAGTGCCCGTCAAAGATGTGCCAAGACGGCACAACTTTGCACTCAAGATCCCATGGGCAGCAGTGAGGAACGACTATCAAAGGGAAAGTGTTCGGCTGGACCGAACTACTGCCAGTACATGTCCTCGGACATACCACAGGTACCATCAAGGACCTGTTAAAGCGTAAAGCTCATCCATACTTCGGCGACTTCTCAAGATCTTCTTCCCAAGGTCCGCTCGCCGACACCATCACCCTTAAAGGAACACACCTCCCTAGGAGGCGCAGGAGCGGACATACGACTGGGCACATCGAGGTCGTCAAGCCACCCATCGAAGACGCCTGGTACAACCTCTCCTCTATAAATTTTATATTTCCTCGTCAAATACCTGTAAACGGTGGCTTCGGCAATTTGAGTTATAAGAATTAATGAGAAAATAATAGACCATTGTACATGGCTTCTTCGCTGTATTTTATGCTACATACTCTGTTCTTCCCTCATCAACGCTTCTTGCGCAACTGTTCGGTATACATTACGATGCAACCGGCTAATCGACCGGGGGATTGAATGTAAAATATCACCCTAAGCATCACCCCGACACAATTGATCGTGTGTTCGGCGTCTTGGATTTTGCTTTATATGCATTGGATCCGAACTATGTCTTGGGTCAATAGTTGGGTTGGCCGGCTCCAGTGTTTACCCTCTTACGTTCCGCTCGTTCGGCTAAAAGGGCAAAGGGAGAACCACTGCGATTGTGCTTCCAGCTCGCCTGGTCAAGCACCTCAGGGGAGAAAGCCAAAAACTGACTGTCATAGTAAGCGAGAACTGATGACCCACAAGTATAGGGGATCTATCGTAGTCCTTTCGATAAGTAAGAGTGTCGAACCCAACGAGGAGCAGAAGGAAATGACAAGCGGTTTTTAGTAAGGTATTCTCTGCAAGCACTGAAATTATCGGTAACAGATAGTTTTGTGATAAGATAATTCGTAACGGGTAGCAAGTAACAAATGTAGCAAAGATGCAGCAAGGTGGCCCAATCCTTTTTGTAGCAAAGGACAAGCCTGGACAAACTCTTATATAAAGCAAAGCACTCCCGATGACACATGGGAATTTCTGTCAAGTTAGTTTTCATCATGCTCATATGATTCGCGTTCGTTACTTTGATAATTTGATATGTGGGTGGACCGGCGCTTGGGTGCTGCCCTTACTTGGACAAGCCTCCCACTTATGATTAACCTCTCTCGCAAGCATCCGCAACTACGAAAGAAGAATTAAGATAAATCTAACCATAGCATGAAACATATGGATCCAAATCAGCCCCTTACGAAGCAACGCATAAACTAGGGTTTAAGCTTCTGTCACTCTAGCAACCCATCATCTACTTATTACTTCCCAATGCCTTCCCCTAGGCCCAAATAATGGTGAAGTGTCATGTAGTCGACGTTCACATAACACCACTAGAGGAAAGACAACATACATCTCATCAAAATATCAAAGGAATACCAAATTCACATGATTACTTATAACAAGACTTATCCCATGTCCTCAGGAACAAACGTAACTACTCACAAAGCATATTCATGTTCATAATCAGAGGAGTATTAAAAATCATTAAGGATCTGAACATATGATCTTCCACCAAGTAAACCAACTAGCATCAACTACAAGGAGTAATCAACACTACTAGCAACCCACAGGTACCAATCTGAGGTTTTGAGACAAAGATCGGATACAAGAGATGAACTAGGGTTTGGAGAGGAGATGGTGCTGGTGAAGATGTTGATGGAGATTGACCCCCTCTCGATGAGAGGATCGTTGGTGATGACGATGGCTTCGATTTCCCCCTCCGGGAGGGAAGTTTCCCCGGCAGAACAGCTCCGCCGGAGCCCTAGATTGGTTCTGCCCAAGTTTTGCCTCGAGACGGTGGCGCTTCGTCCCGAAAGCTCTCTTATGATTTTTCCCAGGTCAAAACCCTCCATATAGCAGAAGATGGGCACCGGAGGGCTGCCAGGGGGCCCACAAGCCATTAGGGCGCGCCCTGGGGGGTAGGGCGCGCCCTCCAGGTTTGTGGCTGCCTGGTGGGTCCCCTCTGGTATTTTCTTCACCCAGTATTTTTTATATATTCCAAAATAATTCTCTGTAGATTTTCAGGACTTTTGGAGTTGTGCAGAATAGGTATCTCAGATTTGCTCCTTTTCCAGTCCAGAATTCCAACTGCCAGCATTCTCCCTCTTCATGTAAACCTTGTAAAATAAGAGAGAAAAGGCATAAGTATTGTACCAAAATGTGTAATAACAGCCCATAATGCAATAAATATCAATATAAAAGCATGATGCAAAATGGACGTATCAACTCCCCCAAGCTTAGACCTCGCTTGTCCTCAAGCAAAAGCCGAAATCGAAAAATATGGCCACATGTTTAGAGATAGAGGTGTCGATAAAATAAAATACGGACATGAAGGCATCATGATCATCTTTAGAACAGCAACATATATTGACATATAATTTCTTATGCTAAAGTAACAATTCATTCACAAGGTAAAGTATGAATCAACAACTCTATTGAGAACCAACAAACTATGATCTCAGTCATTGAAGCAATTGCAATTTATCATAACATCGGAAAGAGTCAATATAAAAGCTTGTAAAGCAAATCCACATACTCAATCATCTTTTAGTCTTTCATAATTGCTAACACTCACGCGGTACCTATGAGGTCAAAGCTTCAATTGGACACAGAGAAAGATAGGGGCTTATAGTTTTGCCTCCCAACTATCTACCTCAAGGGTAATGTCAACAGAAATAGCTCATGATCACCCACATCTGAGTGGATATATGTGTCTAGATCATTCCCCAACCCATGACGCTTGCCAAGAGAGAAAGGCGAAATAAAGGAAGTGGTGAAGATCACCACGACTCTTGCATAAAGGTAAGTACTAGAAAGTAAAAGTAACAGATAGGCCCTTTGCAGAGGGAAGCAGAGGTTGTCATGCGCTTTTATAGTTGGATGCGCAATCCCTTAATGCAAAAGAACGTCACTTTATATTGTCGCTTGTGATAAAGAACTTTATTATGCAGTCTGTCGCTTTTATTTCTTCCATATCACAAGTTCGTATAAAGTTTATTTTCCTCACACTAATAGATCATACATATTTAGAGAGCAATTTTTATTGCTTGCACCGATGACAACTTACTTGAAGGATCGTACTCAATCCATAGGTAGGTATGGTGGACTCTCATGGCAAAACTGGGTTAAGGGTGTTTGGATGCACAAGTAGTATCTCTACTTGGTGCGGAAGTTTTGGCTAATATGGGGTGGAAGCAAGCATCACATGTCAAAGGATCCATAACCATATAACTTCTATTCGGAAATAAGCAAACATAACCCATTATGTTGTCTTTCTTGTCCAACATCAACTTCTTAGCATATAATATTTTAATGAGTGCTCACAATCATAAAAGATGCCCAAGATAATATATTTATATGTGAACCTCTCTTTCTTTATTACTTCCTTTTAATTGCAACAATGACCAATCGCTATGTTTGTCAACTCACAACAAATTTCAATCGACATACTTCTTATATGTGAAGTCATCACTCCCCATAAGATCATCATATATACTCTTTGCTTTTATTCTATTCTTCTTTCTTTTTCTTTTTCTCAAGATCATAGCAAGCAAGCAAAGCCCTCAACTCAAAACTACTTTTTATTATATAACTCTCGGACTCGCTTACATAGGGGGAACATAAAGAAAAACTCAAAACTAGATTACACTAAAAACTTTATTCTACGAGATCAAGATATAACCAAAAGGATCGAACTGAGAAAAACGATGAAAGTAAAAGATGTGATGGTGATACGATACCGGGGCACCTCTCCCAAGCTTGGCACAAGCCAAGGGGAGTGCCCATACCCATGTGTTTAGTTGTCTTTCTTCGGAGGTGGTGATGTTGGAGTTGTTGATGAGGTTGGAAGCTTGTCCTCCGTCTTCCAAGGCATAGGCTCACCATCGTAAAAAGATCAACGAGTCTCCGGAATCCTCAAATCTGTAGCCAAACTCATTTTCTTAAATCTGTATTCATACTCACAGTTTTGGTTCTGCAAGTCATAGATCTGGGCTTGGAGATGCTCGATTTTCTCGTAAAGCTTGAAGATGTCCTCCCCGATGTCCTTGGCGTCCAGCTTGTGCTTATGGGTAAACTCCGCGATCATCATGTGATTGGCATTGAGTCCACATTCCACCATCCCTTGGCACTTGAAGACTTGCTTCTCCATTGCTTCGAGTCTTGTCTCCACGCTTCCGGTCTTCTTTGGCCCCTCAACATCACAATTGTGCAGCACCCCCTCAAGGTAAGGGTTGATGACCTTCTCGAAGAACTTGTCCTTTGAAGCACTTGGGGACGTCATGGCGATCTAAATCTATCCGGGAAACAACTCGAAACAAAAACAGGAGATATTGTTGTGAAACGAAGGTCAAAACCTTCGGGAAATTATATAATGAATTTTTACCGACCTAAAGGAGTATACCACAAGAAAACGGAGTCCGGAGGGTACACGGGGTGGCCACAAGCCACAAGGGCACGCCTAGGGGGGTAGGGCGCGCCCTCCTGGCTTGTCGCCTCCTCGTGCACTTTTCGGACTACTTTAAATTTTCCTAAATTATTAAATATTCCAAAACGGAGAAAAATTGCTATTGGAAAAGTTTTGGAGTCGGTTTGCTTACCGTACCACATACCTATTCCTTTTCGGAGTCTGAAACGTTCTGGTAGGTCTCCCTAATGTACTCCTCCGGAGATATGGTATTGATAATATTGGTTTCAACATTTATAGGAGTACCTGAGATATAATGTTTGACTCTTTGCCCGTTTACCACCTTCGGATTTGTGCCTTCGGCGTTGTTGATTTTGATGACACCGGAACGATACACTTCCTCGATAATGTAAGGCCCTTCCCATTTAGAGAGAAGTTTTCCTGCAAAAAATCTTAAACGAGAATTGTATAGCAAAACATGGTCACCTACATTGAATTCACGCTTTTGTATCCTTTTATCGTGCCATCTCTTAACCTTTTCTTTAAACAACTTGGCATTCTCATAGGCCTGGGTCCTCCATTCATCAAGTGAGCTAATGTCAAATAACCTCTTCTCACCAGCAAGTTTGAAATCATAGTTGAGCTCTTTGATTGCCCAATAAGATTTATGTTCTAGTTCTAGAGGTAAGTGACATGCTTTAGCATAAACCATTTTATACGGAGACATACCCATAGGGTTTTTGTAAGCAGTTCTATAGGCCCATAATGCATCATCAAGTTTCTTAGACCAATTCTTTCTAGATCTATTAACAGTCTTTTGCAAGATCAATTTAATTTCTCTATTGCTTAATTCTACTTGACCACTAGACTGAGGTGTTGGGGAACGTTGCATGGGAAACAAAAAATTTCCTACGCACACGCAAGATCTATCCATGGTGATGAGCATCTACGAGAGGGAGAGTGGATCTACATACCCTTGTAGATCGCTAAGCGGGAAGCGTTAAGAAACGCGATTGATGTAGTCGAACGTCTTCGCGATCCAAATCGCCGAACGTCCCGCGATCCCATCACGATCCATCTCGCGATCCAATCACGATCCGGCCCGTGATCCCATCACGATCCGTCCCGCGATCAAATCACGAATCGTCTCGCGATCCTGATCACGGTCCTTCCGATCTAGTGCCGAACGGACGGCACCTCCGCGTTCAGCACACGTATAGCTCGATGACGATCTCCGCCTTCTTGATCTTGCAAGAGGGGGCGGAGAGGTAGATGAGTTCTCCAGCAGAGCGACGGCGCGGCGGCGGTGGTGGTGGAACTATTCCGGCAGGGCTTCGCCTAAGCACCGCCGAAACTAGACTAAAGGAGAAAACGATCTAGAGGAAGTAGAGGGAGCACGTGGCAATTAGGGTTAGCTCTCCCCTCTAAATCCTCTAGTATATATAGGAGGGAGGGAGGGGAGGAGGCAGCCTCAAACCCTCAAGGGTTGGCCTAAATTGGAGGTGGAGGAGTCCTACTCCAATCCTACTAGGAGTAGGATTCCTCCTCTCCACTTGGAAACCCTTTCCACCTTTCCACCTTTGGGTTTTTCCCACCCCTAGCCGCATGGGCCTTAGTGGGGGGTTCGGCCAGCCCACCAGGGGCTGGTTTGACTCCTCCCACAGCCCATGAGGTCCTTTGGGTCGAGACACCCCTCCCGATGGCCCCCGGTACCCTCCCGGCACTCCCGGTACACTACCGAAGTACCCGAAACTTTTCCGGTGACCAAAACAGGACTTCCTTTATATCAATCTTTACCTCCGGACCATTCCGGAGCTCCTCGTGACGTCCAGGATCTCATCCGGGACTCCGAACAACCTTCGGTCACCACCATACATAACTCTACTATACCGAAACGTCACCGAACCTTAAGTGTGCAGATCCTGCGGGTTTGAGAATTATGTAGACATGACCGAGACACCTCCACGGTCAATAACCAATAGCGGGACCTAGATGCCCATATTGGTTCCTACATATTCTACGAAGATCTTTTTCGGTTGAACCTCTATGTCAAGGATTCAGTTAATCCCGTACGCTGTTCCCTTTGTTCTTCGGTATGTTACTTGCCCGAGATTCGATCGTCGGTATCTCTATACCTAGTTCAATCTCGTTACCGGCAAGTCTCTTTACTCATTCCGTAATACAAGATCCCGTGGCTAACACTTAGTCACATTGCTTGCAAGGCTTATTGTGATGTTGTATTACCGAGTGGGCCCTGAGATACCTCTCCGTCACACGGAGTAACAAATCCCAGTCTTGATCCATACCCACTCAACAGACACCCTCGGAGATACCTGTAGAGCATCTTTATAGTCACCCAGTTACGTTGTGACATTTGATACACACAAGGTATTTCTCCGGTGTCAGTGAGTTGCATGATCTCATGGTCATAGGAACAGATACTTGACATGCAGAAAACTATAGCAATAAACTGACACGATCATATGCTATGTTTATAGTTTGGGTCTTTTCCATCACATCATTCTCCTAATGATGTGATCCCGTTATCAAATGACATCTCATGTCTATGGCCAGGAAACCTTGACCATCTTTGATCAACGAACTAGTTAACTAGAGGCATACTAGGGACACAGTGTTGTCTATGTACCCACACATGTATTTGAGTTTCCAATCAATACAATTATAGCATGGATAATAAACGATTATCACGAACAAGGAAATATAATAATAACCAATTTATTATTGCCTCTAGGGCATATTTCCAACAGTCTCCCACTTGCACTAGAGTCAATAATCTAGTTCACATAACCATGTGATTTACATTGTTATGAATCTAACACCCAATGAGTTCTGGGGTTCGATCATGCTTTGCATGTGAGAGAGGTCTTTAGTCAACGGGTCTGCGACATTCAGATCCATGTGTACTTTACAAATCTCTATGTCATACTGTAGACACTGCTACCACACTCCACTTGGAGCTATTCCAAATGGCTGCTCCACTATACGTATCCGGATTGCTACTCAGAGTCATCCGGATTGGTGTTAAAGCTTGCATCGACGTAACCCTTTACGACGAACTCTTTATCACCTCCATAATCGAGAAATATTTCCTTAGTCCTCTAGTTACTAAGGATAATCTTGACCGTTGTCCAGTGATCTACTCCTGGATCACTCTTGTACCCCTTGACAGACTCATGGCAAGGCACACACAGGTGCGGTACACAGCATGGCATACTATACAGAGCCTATGGATAAGGCATAGGGCATGACCTTCGTCCTTTCTCTTTCTTCTGCCGTGGTCGAGCTTTGAGTCTC
This sequence comes from Elymus sibiricus, assembly GCA_039707655.1. Taxonomy (NCBI): domain Eukaryota; kingdom Viridiplantae; phylum Streptophyta; class Magnoliopsida; order Poales; family Poaceae; genus Elymus; species Elymus sibiricus. Next base: position 322,865,108 of record CM077673.1, read on the forward strand.
ACTCAACTCCACACCTTATAAATCAGGCAAGAACTCTTTCTTTGACTGATCCATTTTGAACTCTTTCAAAATCTTGTCAAGGTATGTACTCATTGAAAGTTTTATCACACGTCTTGATCTACCTCTATAGATCCTGACGCCCAACATTTAAGTAGCTTCATTCCAGGTTTTCCTTTGAAAAACTCCTTTTCAAACAACCCTTTATGCTTTCCAGAAATTCTACATCATTTCCGATCAACAATATGTCATCCACATATACTTATCAGAAATTCTATAGTGCTCCCACTCACTTTATTGTAAATACAAGTTTCTCATAAACTTTGTATAGACTCAAAAACTTTGATCACCTCATCAAAGCGTATATTCCAACTCCGAGATGCTTGCTCCAGTCCATAGAAGGATCGCTGGAGTTTGCATACATTTTAGCATCCTTAGGACTGACAAAACCTTCTCGTTGTATCACATACAACCTTTCCTCACTGATACCGTTAAGGAAACGATGTTTTGACATCCATCTACCAGATTTCATAATTGAAAAATGCAGCAACTGCTAACATAATTCCAACAGACTTTAGCATCGTTACGGGTGAGAAAATCTCATCGTAGTAAACTCCTTGAACTTGTGGAAAAACCCTTTGCCACAAGTCGAGCTTTATAGACGGTGACATTACCGTCCGCGTCCGTCTTCCTTTTAAAGGTCCATTTGTTCTGAATGGCCTTTCGCCCTTCAGGTAATACTTCCAAAGCCCATACTTTGTTTTCTGACATGGATCCCATCTCGGATTGCATGGCCTCTAACCATTTCTCGGAATCCGGGCCCATCATCGCTTCTCCATAGCTCATAGGTTCATCGTTGTCCAACAACATGACCTCTAAGACAGGGTTGTCGTACCACTCAGGAGCAGTACGCGTCCTTGTCGACCTACGAGGTTCGATAGTAACTTGATCCGAAGCTTCATGATCATCATCATTAACTTCCTCTTCAACTAACGTAGGCTCCACAGAAACAACTTTCTACGCTGCGCTACTCTCTGGTTGAAACAAAGGTTCAACAACCTCATCAAGTTCTATCTTCCTCCCACTCAATTCTTTCGAGGGAAACTCTTTCTCGAGAAAGGACCCGTTTTAGCAACAAACACTTTGTGCTTGGATCTAAGATAGAAGGTTTACCCAACTGTTACGTTAGGGTATTCTATGAAGATGCATTTGTCCGCTTTGGGTTCGAGCTCATTAGGTGAAAACCCTTTTTCACATAAGCGTCGCAGCCCCAAACATTAAGAAATGACAGCTTATGTTTCCGCCAAACCAAAATTCATACGGTGTCATCTCAACGGATTTAGATGGTGCCCATTTTAAAGTGAATGTAGTTGTCTCTAATGCGTAACCCCAAAACGATAGTGGCAAATCGATAAGAGACATCATAGTTCGCACCATATCCAATAGAGCATGACTACGACGTTCGGACACACCATCATACTATGGTGTTCCAGGTGGCGTGAGCTGTGAAACAAATTCCACATTGTCTTAAGTTGTATACCAATACTCGTAACTCAGGTATTTACCTCCACGATCATATTGTAGACATTTTATCTCCTTGTCACGATGATCTCAAACTTCACTCTGATTTTGTTTGAACTTTTCAAACATTTCAGACTTGTGTTTCATTAAGTAAATATCCCCATATCTACTCAAATCATCAGTGAAGGTAGGAAAATAACGATATCCACCGCATGCTACAACACTCATTGGACCGAATACATCAACATGTATCATTTTCAAAAAGTTACTTGCCCGCTCCATCATACCGGAAAACGGGGTCTTAGTCATCTTGCCCATGAGGCATGGTCCGCATGTCTCAACCGATTCGAAATCGAATGAGTCGAAAGATCCATCAGCATGGAGTTTCTTCATGCGTTTTACACCAATATGACATTTAGCGGCAGTGCCACAAGTATGTGGTACTATCATTATTAACTTTGTATCTTTTGGCATCATTATTATGAACATGTGTATCACTACGATCAAGATTCAATAAACCATTCTCATTGGGTGCATGACCATTGAAGGTATTATTCATGTAAACAGAATAACCATTATTCTCTAACTTAAATGAATAACCGTATTGCAATAAACATGATCTAATCACGTTCATGCTCAACGCAAACACCAAATAACATTTATTTAGGTTCATCACTAATCCCGAAGGTAGAGAGAGTGTGCAATGGTGATCACATCAACCTTGGAAACACTTCCAACACTCATCGTCACCTCACCCTTAGCTCGCCTCCGTTTATTCCGTAGCTTTTATTTCGAGTTACTAACATTTAGCAACCGAACCGGTATCCAATACACAGGTGCTACTAGGAGTACTAGCAAGGTACACATCAATAACACGTATATCAAATATACTTCTGTCGACGTTGCCAGCCTTCTTATCTACCAAGTATCTAGGGTTGTTCCACTTCAGCGACCGTTCTCCTCATAATAGAAGCACTTAGTCTCGGGTTTGGGTTCAACCTTGGGTTTCTTCACTAGAGCAGCAACTGACTTGCCATCCATGAAGTTTCCCTCCTAGCCCTTGCCCTTCTCGAAACTAGTGGTTTCACTAACCATCAACACTTGATGCTCCTTCTTGATTTCTAACTTCGCGGTGTCAAACATCGCGAATAGCTCAGGGATCATTATTTCCATCCCTGGCATTTTATAGTTCATCACGAAGCCCTAGTAGCTTAATGACAGTGACTTGGAGAACTATATCAATCACTATCTTATCTGGAAGATCAACTCCCACTCGATTCAAGCGATTGTAGCACCCAGACAATCTGAGCACATGCTCACCGATTGAGCTATTCTCCTTCATCTTGCAGGCAAAGAATCTTGTTGGACGTCTCATACCTCTCAACACGGGCACGAGCCTGAGATCCCAATTTCAGCTCTTAGAACATCTCATATGTTCCGTGACGTTCAAAACGTTTTGGAGCCTCAATTCTAAGCCGTAATGCATGACGCACTGACCTATCAAGTAGTCATCAGAACGTGCCTCTCAGATGTTCACAACATCTATAGACGACGCTTGAGGGGGTGGCGCACCGAGCAGTGCATTAAGGACATAAGCCTTCTGTGCAGAAATGAGGACAATCCTTAGATCACGGACCCAGTCCGCATTATTGCTACCATCATCTTTCAACTCTATTTCTCTAGGAACATATAAAAAATTCAAGGGAGCTACAGCGCGAGCTAGTAATCTACAACATAATTTGCAAAGACATTTTGACTATGTTCATGATAATGAGTTTAGTTAATCATATTACTTAAAAACTCCCACTCAAATTGACATCCCTCCGGTCATTCGAGTGTCACATGATCCAAATCCACCAACTCAAGTCCGATCATCACGTGAGTTGAGGTGGTTTCAATGGTGAACATCTTCATGTTGATCATATCTACTATATGACTCATGTTCGACCTTTCGGTCTCTTGTGTTCCGAGGTCATGTCTGTACATGCTAGGCTCGTCAAGTTTAACCCGAGTGTTCCGCACGTGCAACACTGGCTTGCACCCGTTGTATGCGAACGTAGAGTCTATCACACCCGATCATCACGTGGTGTCTCGAAACGACGAACTTTCGCAACGGTGCACACTCGGGGAGAACACAATTTTATCTTTAAATTTAAGTGAGGGATCACCTTATAATTCTATCGTCGTCCTAAGCAAAATAAGATGCATAAAAGGATTAACATCACATGCAAATCATAAGTGACATGATATGACCATGAACTTGTGCTTTTGATCTCCATCTCCAAAGCACCGGCATGATCTCCATCGTCACCGGCATGACACCATGATCTCCATCATCTTGATCTCCATCAATGTGTCGCCATGAGGTTGTCGTGCTGACTGTTGCTTCCACGACTATTGCTAACTCATAGCGATAAAGTAAAGCAAAACGGCGAAAATAATTAAAGAAAACCCTATCACATCGACATGCAAGTCGTGATATTCTATACAATACATGATCATCTCATACATCACATATATCTCATCATGTAATTGGCCATATCACATCACAACATACCCTGCAAAAACAAGTTAGACGTCCTCTAATTGTTGTTGCAAGTTTTACGTGGCTGCTACGGGTATCTAGCAAGAACAATTCTTACCTACGCAAAAACCACAACGGTGATACAAAAATTGCTATTCAACCTTCTCAAGGACCGCCTTTGTCAAATCTGATCCGACTAAAGTGGGAGAAACAGACACCCGCCAGCCATCTTTATGCAACGAAGTTCCATGTCAGTTGATGGAACCGGTCTCTCGTAAGCGTACGAGTAATGTTAGTCCGGGCCGCTTCATCCCACAATACCGCCGAAACAAGAAAAGACCAAGGGAGGAAGCAATCCGAATATCAACGCCCACAAACTCCTTTGTGTTCTACTCGAGATCTCATCTACACATAGACCTAGCTCATGATGCCACTGTTGGGGAACGTTGCATGGGAAACAAAAAATTTCCTACGCACACGCAAGATCTATCCATGGTGATTAGCATCTACGAGAGGGAGAGTGGATCTACATACCCTTGTAGATCGCTAAGCGGGAAGCGTTAAGAAACGCGGTTGATGTAGTCGAACGTCTTCGCGATCCAAATCGCCGAGCGTCCCGCGATCCCATCACGATCCATCTCGCGATCCAATCACGATCCGTCCTGTGATCCCATCACGATCCATCCCGCGATCAAATCACGAATTGTCTCGCGATCCTGATCACAGTCCTTCCGATCTAGTGCCGAACGGACGGCACCTCCGCGTTCAGCACACGTACAGCTCGATGACGATCTCCGCCTTCTTGATCCAGCAAGAGGGGGCAGAGAGGTAGATGAGTTCTCCGGCAGCGCGACGGCGCGGCGGCGGTGGTGGTGGAACTATTCCGGCAGGGCTTCGCCTAAGCACCGCCGAAACTAGACTAAAGGAGAAAACGATCTAGAGGAAGTATAGGGAGCACGTGGCAATTAGGGTTAGTTCTGCCCTCTAAATCCTCTAGTATATGTAGGAGGGAGGGAGGGGAGGAGGCATCCTCAAACCCTCAAGGGTTGGTCGAAATTGGAGGTGGAGGAGTCCTACTCCAATCCTACTAGGAGTAGGATTCCTCCTCTCCACTTGGAAACCCTTTCCACCTTTCCACCTTTGGGTTTTTCCCACCCATAGTCGCATGGGCCTTAGTGGGGGGTTCGGCCAGCCCACCAGGGGCTGGTTTGACTCCTCTGTCACGCCCAAGATGCGGTCCTATCCCTATTAAGGCTTGTGGCCTCGACGGGGATAGAAGCGCATCTCGTCGTTTGCAAGTACAGTAAAACATTGCAATACATGTATGAAGAGATGAGTATATGAGTTGGCTTACACTCGCCACAAGTTATCTTACAAGTTCACACAAATTATTCATACATCATTCAGAAGGCAGGGTCCGGCTACAGACGGAAACAAACGACAAAAGAAGCAATGAAAAACTGTCTTGCTATCCCAGGATCACCACCACGAAGCTCCCTACTCGTCTGGATACGTAACATACATCCGACCATGTTCTTCATCATACTCCCACTGGAGCTGAGTCACATCGTCTGGCACGTTCTCATCAACACCTGCACCTGTATTATTGTAATATGTGAGCCACAGGGACTCCGCAATCTCATAACCCGGGTACCGAAACTATGTAAGCCATTGGGTAAGGAATTGGTTAAGTGGTGAGGCTGCACCAAGCGCTAAGCATATATTTGGTGGCTAACTTACGAGAACATGAATGTAAATATGGTGGCATACGTATGACGATCGTGAACTAGCATGATCACTAAGTGATCTTGAACACCTACTTACGTCAATCATAACCCCACCGTGTTCTCTCTCGGTTCATGTTCACGAGCAGAGACAGTCACGGTTACGCACACGGTTGGTGTATTTTATTTGAGTTTACTTCAAGTTTACTATAACCGTGTGTTAAACAAATTTCCAAGTTGCCACATAACCGCGGGCACGACTTTCCGAAAAGATTAAACCCTGCAGGGGTGCTCCAACTCATCCATCACAAGCTAACCACACGCCGCGGGAATAACCTCGACCACGAATCTCGTGATCTTCCTAGGCAATTCCACTGGAAAACCGCAACCTCGAGATAGCCCGAAGAAACCGGAATTCCTCGCGCAAGACATTCTAGAAAGGTAAAACAAGTCCAGCAAGACCGCCCGACGTGTCAACGAACCAGATAAGAGCCGCGTATCTCGTTCTCAGGACACGACCGGATGGGACTAGCTACGGGGAAAACCAATCCCCGAGTTTCCTCTAGGCGGCCCCGCAGGCAGCCCAGGTTGGACCAACACTCATGAGGAGCACTGGCCCGGGTTGTTGATTAATTATCCACGGGGTAGCTATGCCCTATGCAATTTTATTAAGTTGTTTAGCAAATGTAGTACCAAAGTTGGGTCTTGCCAGACAAGTTTTAATCTAAAATGAATGGTCAAGGGGGTCCCCATAACAACCCCGAGCATGTTAGGAGCGCAAAATATGGAATATAACACCGGTACTCGGAACTAGTGCGGCAAAGCGGAACAAAACACTGAGCAAAAGGTCAAGCCTTCCACCATTGCCAGATATATATGTGCATTAATTTAAATAACAACAAATAGAGTGATATAAATAAAATCCATGTTGACACATGGAAAGCTTGCACCTGCAACTAGCAACGCTATAAGATAAGGGCTGAGCAGTGGTAACATAGCCAATCAATGTTTGCTAGGTAGTGGAAGGGTTAGAGGCTTTCATGGCAATTTAGGAGGCTGACAGTTTAAGTGGTAGGTAACGTAACATAACGGTAAAACGAGACATCTAGCAAGGCAAAAATAGTGTCGGGATCCGGGTATGATCATCTTGCCTGTTGGTTCTTTAGAGGGACAAAGAGCTGGGTCCTCGTAGTTGTACTCTCCTGGTTCCTCGTACTCAGGCTCAACACTCGCGTCTACCCAAAGAGAACAGCACCAAATAAACATACAAACAAGGTGCAATGCACAAACAAGATGATGCATGATCCATTTGAAGTATTTAACATGGCAACCCTAAGCTAGTCATGTTTCTCATGCACTTATTTAAGTTCTTTAGTATTCTGGACAGAACCTCAAGTTTAGTTATTTGAACATGCATGATCATGGAAAATATGAATGCTTCATGCAAAATTGATGCAAATGCATATGTAGAACGTTGCAAACGGAGTAACGTAGCTCACAGTACACTCACGGCAAGGTACGAACCTTAACGGAGACAAAACACAAGATGAGGGAGGCCATGGGCCATTCCTTGGTATTCCAAGGATGCCACTGGATAGGAAATGAAAATCTAGCAAGAATAGAGCTAAAGATCAAGCAAAACTATGGAGTAAAGCTCCCACAAGTCACAAAACAAATCTACACACAATCTGTCCACAGATAGCAACATGTCATCTTGCAACTCACATAACAAGAGCTACAACAAGTTCAAACCACTACCCAAGCATGTACAGAAACTATACAGCATGCTTAACAAATAATCCATCTACAGAAACTTGAAAGGAAGCATGGATCAATAGCAATGAAGCTCACAAGATGGCATGTTGAATCAGTTTTTAGGGACTTAGAGAAAATTCCAGTTTTATAGAATCTGAGTTAACCAGTTGGCATATTGACAGCACTATTTATATATGCTAGAGGGCATTTCATGGCATGAAATTTAACAGGGTTATAGAGGGCATCATCTACAACAAAACACTAGCACTGAGCATGAGCTAAAACATCACAGATCACATGGTAGCATCCCCTAAACATGGCATGAAAATAACTACAGATTCTCAGACTTAGACAAATTTAGCATGGGCAAAACTGGACACATGTTAATAAAATAGCAACTTGACAGCAGGTTTTAAATAAGTTGCAAGGGCTTAATGCTCAAGTTCTTAGCACAATTAGGTAGAGCATGAAGAGCTCAACAAAACATGTTAAGGCCCCAAACTCAAAGGAACAACACATCCATGGGAACCATCATCTAAACTTAGCAAGAAAATAAAAGCATTCAACACTTAGCAAAATTTGAGACATGAAACTAGTGTTATTTCATAGCATGTTAACAGCAAGAAACCCACTTATCCACAAGATTATCATGCCAAACAAAAATACCAGGGCCTAGTACCCACAAAACCTAGCATATTCATGTTGACAAGTTTCACATATGTTGCATAGGTTAATACATATGAAAATGACAAAATGGCATGTTGGGACAAAAAATGACATTTTGCAAACTTGCTCAAATGCCCAAACAAAGTTCACCATTGGATTCCTTGGGAAATTCTACCCCAAAATCATATATCACACTTATATGTACAAGTAGATAAAATGCCCAAAACCCCAATCGAAATTTTGCACAAGCACTTATAAGTCAAAACTTACCCAAATTGGATATTTCCCTATTTGGCATTGTCCTGATTTGGCAGGTTACCAGATTAGGAAAAGAAACAAACAGAGAGGACAAAAATCAAATAAAAAAAAGGGGAGGGGTCCCACTGGCAGAGAGCCAGGCCCCTCCCTGACTATGACAAGGTGGCCCCACAGGGTCCACCTGTCACACACACTCACACACAGCACACACACACAGGGGCACACACACGCATAGTGCACATAACACACACAGCCACACGGGATCCACACGCAGTCACACCGGATCCACACACACACACACAACATAGCACAGTGCCACGAAAAATAAAAGGGCAGGGGGGATTCGAACCCCTGGCCTCTCGGTCCTATCCTTGAGTCGAGGCCACTGAGCTAGCGAAGCGATACTTAACAGAGGAGGGGTTCTACGCTTCTAATATAAACACTAAGGGCATCCCCTCTGCCCGGCGACAGAGCCACGGCGGCGACTAAATTCCCGGCGAGGCGGCGGCAATCGAAGGCAGCGGGCACTTGCGGAGGTTGCGGGCACACAGGCGAACCCATTCCTGCATCTAACTCTAGCTAAACGCGGCGGCGATGAGGAGCTCGAGCACGAGCTTGCGCTCGGCTCGATCATGGCGGCGACGGCGAAACGGCGACCTGAACGCGACTAGGCGAGGCTACCCACGAGACAGAGAGGGGGAAGGAGACGCGATGCTCACTGCGGGGCTAATCGACGTCGCGGCGAGGCGGAGACGACGGGTTGGCGCAGCCTGTCGAAGCGCAGCTCCACCCGCGCGACGCGCCGACGGGAAGGCGATGCGGGGACGCTCCGGCTTCCCTAGCGCCGGGAACGGGACGCCGACGGCATCAGGAACCCCGCGGGCATCTCGGACGCCACGGAGAGGCCACCGGCGACGAAGGAGATGACGGAATCGACAGCGGCTCTCTGCTCTCTCTCTGAATCCTGAACTTCTCTCTGAAACTTACCACGGGAAGGGAGAAGAAGGAGGGGAGAGGGAGATGGCGGCGGCTGAGGGGAAGCGCGGAACCCTAGGCTAGGCAGGCGGCTTTATAGGGGCGCGGATGGGACGGCGCCTCGACGTCCGTGAGCCGGCGACGGCTCTCTCTCTAACGCTCTCTGACTGACGGAAAAGGAGGAAGACGGCGAAACAGTGACCGTCAGGAGCGAGGAGTTGGGCCATGGACCAGCGAGATGGGCTAGGAGGAGCCCATCCGGCCTCCTCTCTCTCTCAAACAAAAACAAATCAGCTTTTATTTAAAAATTCGGAGAAACAAAATGCGAGATGTTTTGAGGAGAAAGAAGTATATTTTTGGGTTCACAAAAATGCATACAATTTAATAAAAATGAGAATGTCATTTAGAGCAACAAAATAAATATTTTCTTTTAATTCAAATTGCAAACTGTTTTTGAAGAATGAGGATGCATGAGTTTCAAACATGATTAGGAGCTGGCTTAGAATTCATATTGGAATATTTGGAAGATGGCCAACATTTTTAATATAGGAAAATAGCAAGTAAAATATTAACATGTGGCATTTTTGAATAGAGAGAGGGATGGCATAGTGCTTATATAAAAGGGGTAGAACTCAAACCAAACACCACCACATCCATAACACAAGCACACACTCAACCACAACCCACACACATCATTACAACAATCACAAGCTCAATCATGGCAATGAATAGGATGCACTTGATAAAATGAGCATGATGCCATGATGCATGAAATGACAAGAAGCAATTATATTGACAAGCAAACCACAAAGGCAAAACATGAAGGTCCGCATGAGAATTATATTACAAAATGGCAAGGATGCACTTGGGCTGTTACAACTCTCCCCCACTACATGAGGATCTCGTCCCGAGATCTAGGAACGGAAGAATTCGGAAAATTCGGAACGGAGATGGTCCTCTCGTTCCCAAGTGGCTTCTTTGTCGGAGTGATGTGACCACTTCACCTTTAGAAACTTGATTGACTTGTTGCGAGTCTTACGCTCAGTTTCTTCAAGGATAGCAACTGGATGCTCATGATAGGATAGGTCTTCTTGGAGATCAACGGTGCACTCGGGAGTCTTGAAACACTTCCGGAGCTGAGAGACGTGAAACACATCATGCACATTTGCGAAATTGGGAGGAAGCTCGAGTTGGTAGGCAAGGTCACCCCTCTTGCCCACAATCTTGAAAGGACCCACAAAGCGTGGAGCAAGCTTTCCTTTGATGCCAAAGCATTGAGTGCCCTTCATGGGAGACACTCTGAGATAGACAAAATCATCGATCTGGAAGGTCATGTCACGATGCTTGCTATCGTAATAGCTCTTCTGACGGGATTGAGTTGCTTTGAGATTTGCACGAATGACACGGCACATTTCTTCTGCTTCAGTGATCATGTCATTGCCAAGGATTTGACGCTCACCGGTTTCAGACCAATTGAGCGGGGTACGGCACTTCCTGCCGTAGAGAATCTCAAAAGGAGCTTTGCCGAAACTTGCTTGGAAGCTATTGTTGTATGAGAACTCAGCAAATGGGAGACAATCTTCCCACTTCATGCCAAAATAAATCACACAAGCTCTGAGCATATCTTCGAGGATTTGATTGACTCTCTCAACTTGACCACTAGTCTGAGGATGGAAAGCTGTGCTGAAACGGAGATTGGTCCCCATTGCAGTCTGGAAGGAATCGCAAAACTTGGAAGTGAAGATACTTCCACGATCTGAGGATATGAGCTTAGGAACACCGTGCAACGAAACTATCCTTGACGTGTACAGCTCTGCTAGCTGAGCTGCCGAGATAGATTCTTTGACCGGAAGGAAGTGGGCAACTTTGGTGAGCTTGTCGATGACCACAAAGATGGCATCATTACCTCTCTTGGACTTAGGAAACCCAGTGACGAAATCCATTTCCACATGGTCGAATTTCCACTCTGGGATGGGCAAAGGCTGAAGGAGGCCTGCTGGACGTTGATGTTCCGCCTTCACTCTGCGACAAACATCACACTCGTTCACAAACTGAGCAATCTCTCGTTTCATACGAGTCCACCAGAAGGTCTGCTTCGGGTATTGATACATCTTGGAACTTCCTGGATGAATTGAGAGGAGGGAATTATGTGCTTCATCCATGATAACCTTCCTGAGATCACCTTTCGGAACCACCAGACGGTCCTCGAAGAACAAGGTATCTTTGTCATCAACACGGAAGCACTTATACTTTGGAATGCTCTTGGCCACACCTTTCTTCACTTTCTTCACCATAGCATCAAGAAGCCGAGCTTGGTGAATCTGATCTTCTAGAGTCGGAGAGACTTGAAGATTGGCCAGAAAACCTTGAGGAACCACTTGGAGATTGAGCTTGCGGAAGGCTTCGCAAAGCTCGGGTTGAAGAGGCTTGAGAATAAGACTGTTGCAGTACGCCTTCCTGCTCAGCGCGTCTGCAATGACATTTGCTTTTCCAGGAGTATATTCAATGCTTGGATTGTACTCCTCGATCATTTCCACCCAACGAGTTTGCCGAAGATTGAGATTGGGTTGAGTGAAAATGTACTTCAAGCTCTTGTGGTCAGTGAACACCTCAACTGGTCTCCCCAACAATAGATGTCTCCATGTCATCAGGGCATGCACAACTGTCGCCAGCTCAAGATCATGAGTGGGGTAGTTCTTCTCGCTAGGCTTCAGCTGCCGCGAGGTATAAGCCACAACTTTCTTATCTTGCATGAGAACGCCACCGAGACCTTGGAGAGAAGCATCACAAAATACTTGGAAAGGCTTCGATTGCTCGGGAGGAACAAGAACTGGAGCTGAAGTCAGCTTCTGTTTGATTGTATTGAACGCCACATCACACTCAAGAGACCACACAAACTTGACATTCTTCTGAAGGAGGTTGGACAGAGGCTTAGCAATTTGAGAAAAGTTCTCGACGAATCTTCTACAATAACTTACAAGGCCAAGGAAGCTACGAAGCTGCTTGACATTCTGAGGAGGCTCCCACTTCACAATTGCCTCAACTTTCTCAGGGTGCACTTTAATGCCCTTGGCAGAGATGACATGCCCAAGGTACACCACTTCATTGAGCCAAAATTCACACTTGGAGAACTTAGCATAAAACCGATGTTCTCTTAGCTTGTCAAGCACAAGCCTAAGATGCTCTGCATGCTCTTCTTCAGTCTCCGAGAACACGAGAATATCATCCAAATACACCAAGACGAACTCATTCTTGAAAGGAGAGAATATGAAGTTCATCATTCTGGAGAAGGTCGGAGGCGCATTTGCTAGACCAAAAGACATGACGGTGTACTCATAAGAGCCAAAACTCGTCCTGAAAGCAGTCTTTCGAATATCTTCTTCACGAATGCGGATTTGATGATAGCCCATACGGAGATCTAACTTCGAGAAAACCTTGGCACCTTTCAATTGCTCAAACAACTCATTGATGTTGGGAAGCGGATACTTGTTCCTGATTGTCTTCTTATTCAATGGACGGTAATCGACACATAGTCGGTCCGTGCCATCCTTCTTCTTGACAAACAGAACACCACAACCCCAAGGTGAAGAACTTGGTCTGATCAGACCCAGACGCTCTTGTTCATCTAGATGTTTCTTCAATTCTTTCAGCTCTTCGGGGCCAAGCTTATAAGGACGCTTGCACACCGGTTCAGTTCCAGGCTCGAGTTCAATCACAAACTCCACTGGCCTGTGAGGAGGCATTCCTGGCAACTCTTCTGGAAAGACATCTTCATACTCCGAGACAACGGGAATTTGAGAAATGGCAGAAATTTCACCCTTCTCATTGAGAGAAAATAGACGAATCGTGTCATCGCGAGCAGCGAAAATGATCACATCTTCAGAAGGATGAGTCAATTGGACTTCTTTAGCTTTGCAATCAACATATGCCTTGTTCATCGCCAGAAAATCCATGCCAAGAATAAGATCAATATCGGAATTGCCGAGCACACTTGGAGAGGCCAGAAAAGAATAATTGCCCATCTTGATAGAAACATCCAGAATCACCATATTTGAGCTGAGACGCTTACCCGGAGACACAACTTGCAATGCTCTTGGTAAATACTCAGTGGAAAAGCTATGCTTTGATGCAAAAGGATATGACATGAACGAATGCGATGCACCAGTGTCAAACAAAACTTTTGCAGGAATAGAATTAACTGGGAGATTACCCATGATCACTTGAGAAGAATCCTCTGCTTCAGCTGCATTCACCATGTTCACTTTTGCTGACTTGGGATTGTGCTTCACCATAGCACTTCCTGGGGGGCCTGATAGGAGGAGGAGGCGGAAGACGCCGCTGGTTGTTGCACTTGTTGGAGTAATGGCCCTTCTGACCACACTTGTGACAAGTAACCTCTGAGAGCGGACGGAAGTTGCCTGGAGGAGGAGCATTTGCTGACTTGGGTGCCTGAGGCCTCTGCTAAAAACCTGAGTTGGGTGGGTGGGAAGGACCACGACCACCGTGCTGCCTCTGCTGCTGAGGGGGACGAAACAGAGGAGGAGGAGGAACCCAATACTTCTGCTGCTTAGGAACAATCTGAGAGCTGGAAGAAGAAGAGTTGGTGTCTCTGAATCGCTTCCTGGAATTCTCCAAGCTGAGCTGAGTTGCCTCGACCTTTAGAGCCGTGTTGTAGAACTGATCAAACTCACGAGGCTCTTGCAGGACTAGACCCGGCTGAAGTTCATCCTTGAGACCACCTCTGAACTGGTAAATCATTGACTTCTCATCGGGAACATCTTGCTTAGCATAGCGGGCCAGATTCTGGAACTCGATGTTATACTGATAGACAGACTTTCTCCCCTGCTTCAAATTCCTGAACTTCTCACGCATCTCCTCGACAAAGCTCGTCGGGATATGATGAGCTCTGAAGTCACGGCAGAAATCATCCCAGCTAATTGCATGATCACCTCTGGAATCCTTGTATTGTTGCCACCAATCTGCTGCCTGACCCTTGAGCTGGAAAGTCGCGAACTTGACATAGTCCGCAGGTCTGACATTGCTGCACTCAAAATGCTTGTTCATGTCACGGAGCCAATCGTCTGCATCGAGAGGCTGCTCACAACAGGTGAATGACTTGGGCTGATTTGCGAGGAACTGGTTCAGAGTTGCGAACTGAGGCTGATTCTGAAAATTCCCTTGATGACCTTGTTGTCCCTGCTCTCTTTCCTGCAGCAACCTGAGCAACATCTGGGTATTCGCATTGGTTGCGGCCATCACTGCTTGCCATGCCTCCGGAGGTGGAGGTGGTGGTGGGGGTGGTGGAGGATCAGACTGCTCCCCCTCACGACCTGGGTTCCCACGAGTTGCCGGAGACATCCTGAAGATGGACAGAATAATCAGCAAACCATTGATAAGATGATTGAAATAAGCTGAATCAACGGCTTGAAGGAAATTGCAATAGAATATCATCAATTGCATTCAAACTGCAAATAGTAAGAACGCTTTCTGCAGGATCTTGATAACACCATAAGATCATGAAGCCACTTGAAATAACACAACAAGTATTGAGCTAAGGTTGCTCGGAACAAATGCACAACCATTATACATCTGTCGGAAGATGATCCTAAGAACTACTGGAATTCCCACCTAAGAATTTCCGAAGTCTTTCTTGTTTATGCGATTCGGGTTGCGGACCCAGGAACGTACCCAAGGTAATCAGCTACAACTGCACCCGCAACCTTCCACACCATAATTCAAGAAACTCCGCAAACTCGTCTACCTCAGACGCTCGTAATCACAACGATACTAAACATGGTAGTACCCCGCACGCCTCCCCAGTACTGGGTGACTCCAGCCTCATCTCACCACGAAAAGTATTGAAGCAATTTCGAACACCCTCCGTCCTGAGATACTAAGGAAACTGAACGATAACAATGTGTCAAGAATCCCCTGGAGCTCAACTCCCCGGAAGAAATCAAGTCAGACAGGAGGCACCAAGACAGAACTCCGTTACATCGGCATCATATAGTTTCCAAAATACCCGCGTGATCCTAAAAAAAATTGAGCGAGAAGAGGAGTAGAATGAAAATTCCTAAGTCGAATACCTCACCAGAGTATAGAAGAGGAGTAAAAGAATCCTACTCTCCGATATAACTAGACTCAAAATAGTTTTAACTAGACTCGACTCGGCCAAGTTCGATCAAGCAAGGGGGCTCCAATGGTCGGTATGGCTCTGATTACCAACTTGTCACGCCCAAGATGCGGTCCTATCCCTATTAAGGCTTGCGGCCTCGACGGGGATAGAAGCGCATCTCGCCGTTCGCAAGTACAGTAAAACATTGCAATACATGTATGAAGAGATGAGTATATGAGTTGGCTTACACTCGCCACAAGCTATCTTACAAGTTCACACAAATTATTCATACATCATTCAGAAGGCAGGGTCCGGCTACGGACGGAAACAAACGACAAAAGAAGCAATGAAAAATTGTCTTGCTATCCCAGGATCACCACCACGAAGCTCCCTACTCGTCTGGATACGTAACATACATCCGACCACGTTCTTCATCATACTCCCACTGGAGCTGAGTCACATCGTCTGGCACGTTCTCATCAACACCTGCACCTATATTATTGTAATCTGTGAGCCACAGGGACTCAGCAATCTCATAACCTGGGTACCGAAACTATGTAAGCCATTGGGTAAGGAATTGGTAAAGTGGTGAGGCTGCAGCAATCGCTAAGCATATATTTGGTGGCTAACTTACGAGAACATGAATGTAAATATGGTGGCATACGTATGACGATCGTGAACTAGCATGATCACTAAGTGATCCTGAACACCTACTTACGTCAATCATAACCCCACCGTGTTCTCTCTCGGTTCATGTTCACGAGCAGAGACAGTCACGGTTACGCACACGGTTGGTGTATTTTATTTGAGTTTACTTCAAGTTTACTATAACCGGGTGTTAAACAAATTTCCAAGTTGCCACGTAACCGCGGGCACGGCTTTCCGAAAAGATTAAACCCTGCAGGGGTGCTCCAACTTATCCATCACAAACTAACCACACGCCGCGGGAATAACCTCGACCACGAATCTTGTGATCTTCCTAGGCAATTCTACTGGAAAACCGCAACCTCGAGATAGCCCGAAGAAAACCGGAATTCCTCGCGCAAGACATTCTAGAAAGGTAAAACAAGTCCAGCAAGACCGCCCGACGTGTCGACGAACCCGATAAGAGCCGCGTATCTCGTTCTCAGGACACGACCGGATGGGACTAGCTACGGGGAAAACCAATCCCCGAGTTTCCTCGAGGCGGCCCCGCAGGCAGCCCAGGTTGGACCAACACTCATGAGGAGCACCGGCCCGGGTTGTTGATTAATTATCCACGGGGTAGCTATGCCCTATGCAATTTTATTAAGTTGTTTAGCAAATGTAGTACCAAAGTTGGGTCTTGCCAGACAAGTTTTAATCTAAAATGAATGGTCAAGGGGGTCCCCATAACAACCCCGAGCATGTTAGGAGCGCAAAATATGGAATATAACACCGGTACTCGGAACTAGTGCGGCAAAGCGGAACAAAACACTGAGCAAAAGGTCAAGCCTTCCACCGTTGCCAGATATATATGTGCATTAATTTAAATAACAACAAATAGAGTGATATAAACAAAATCCATGTTGACACATGGAAAGCTTGCACCTGCAACTAGCAACGCTATAAGATAAGGGCTAAGCAGCGGTAACATAGCCAATCAATGTTTGCTAGGTAGTGGAGGGGTTAGAGGCTTTCATGGCAATTTAGGAGGCTGACAGTTTAAGTGGTAGGTAACGTAACATAACGGTAAAACGAGACATCTAGCAAGGCAAAAATAGTGTCGGGATCCGGGTATGATCATCTTGCCTGTTGGTTCTTCAGAGGGACAAAGAGCTGGGTCCTCGTAGTTGTACTCTCCTGGTTCCGCGTACTCAGGCTCAACACTCGCGTCTACCCAAAGAGAACAGAACCAAATAAACATACAAACAAGGTGCAATGCACAAACAAGATGATGCATGATCCATTTGAAGTATTTAACATGGCAACCCTAAGCTAGTCATGTTTCTCATGCACTTATTTAAGTTCTTTAGTATTCTGGACAGAACCTCAAGTTTAGTTATTTGATCATGCATGATCATGGCAAATATGAATGCTTCATGCAAAATCGATGCAAATGCATATGTAGAACGTTGCAAACGGAGTAACGTAGCTCACGGTACACTCACGGCAAGGTACGAACCTTAACGGAGACAAAACACAAGATGAGGGAGGCCATGGGCTATTCCTTGGTATTCCAAGGATGCCACTGGATAGGAAATGAAAATCTAGCAAGAATAGAGCTAAATATCAAGCAAAACTATGGAGTAAAGCTCCCACAAGTCACAAAACAAATCTACACGCAATCTGTCCACAAATAGCAACATGTCATCTTGCAACTCACATAACAAGAGCTACAGCAAGTTCAAACCACTACCCAAGCATGTACAGAAACTATACAGCATGCTTAACAAATAATCCATCTACAGAAACTTGAAAGGAAGCATGGATCAATAGCAATGAAGCTCACAAGATGGCATGTTGAATCAGTTTTTAGGGACTTAGAGAAAATTCCAGTTTTATAGAATCTGCGTTAACCAGATGGCATATTGACAGCACTATTTATATATGCTAGAGGGCATTTCATGGCATGAAAATTAACATAGTTATAGAGGGCATCATCTACAACAAAACACTAGCACTGAGCATGAGCTAAAACATCACAGATCACATGGTAGCATCCCCTAAACATGGCATGAAAATAACTACAGATTCTCAGACTTGGACAAATTTAGCATGGGCAAAACTGGACAGATGTTAACAGAATAGCAACTTGACAGCAGGTTTTAAATAAGTTGCAAGGGCTTAATGCTCAAGTTCTTAGCACAATTAGGTAGAGCATGAAGAGCTCAACAAAACATGTTAAGGCCCCAAACTCAAAGGAACAACACATCCATGGGAACCATCATCTAAACTTAGCAAGAACCTCGGCATCTTCAAGGAGCCTCTCGCCGCCGACGAGATTGAAGCGGTCAGGGCTCTGTTTGGCTCCTTTCAGCTCTCCAAGGCCGGCCACCCTCCACGCAAGCGTCCGGCCGCCCTGCGCCGGCTGCGCGACCGCCGCGCTGTTGTCTGATGATGCGGCCCCTGCACCAGCACCGTGGTCCTCCGCCTCCCGCCCCCATGTCTTCACCACCACCATGCTCGCAGGGCTCCCCCGCCACTGCAGTTGTATCTCGCTTCAGTACTCTGTTATTTTTGTTGTTCCTCTTGCTTCAGTCGCTCCCGGTCTGTGTCCCCTGTACCCCGGCGCCAACTAGTTTCCATTATGGTTGATCACAACTATACAATCCTCAATTGGAACGTCCGGGGTCTCAACAACCCGGCTCGTCGCCAAATTGTCAGAAATCTATGCTCTCAAAATCGTGCCTCGGTAGTCTGTCTCCAGGAGACTAAACTCTCGTATGTTGATCGCCCTCTCATTCTTGATCTTCTTGGTGCTGAATTCGCTGACTCTTTTGTTTTCCTCCCCGCTGATGGCACCAGGGGCGGCATCATTCTTGCCTTCTCCTCTGATCATTTCAACATCTCCAGTTCACATGTCACTACAAACACTATATCTGCCTCTGTCTCAATGAGAGCTTCTGCTGCTTCTTGGAGCATTTCTGTGGTCTACGGGCCACAGTCCGACACGGACAAGTTAAATTTCATGACTGAACTAAAGGACTTGAAGCAACACATGTTGGCTTCATGGGTTCTTTTGGGAGATTTCAACCTCATATGCCGGGCTACTGACAAAAGTAATGGCGCCATCAATCGCCGGATGATCAACCGCTTTCAAGCTGCTCTGAATTCCCTGGAAGTTGATGAATTGCGGCTCCACGGCCGCAAGTTTACTTGGGCCAGCACCTGTCAGCAACAAACCAGAACCAAGATTGATCATGTTTTCTGCACGACGGATTGGAACATGCTCTTCTCGCAATGCCACCTGCGGGCTGCTTCTACCTCGATCTCAGACCACTGTGCTATGATTCTTACTGGACAGGTCTCTCAAAAGTGCTTCCGAGGGTTCAGATTTGAAAATTATTGGCTGAAAATCAGAGGTTTTCGAGAGGTCGTCCGTCAGTCCTGGGATGTCTCGGTCCTTCATGCTGATGCAATGTGGCGGTTGAATCATAAGCTTTCCCGCCTGGGCAAAGCCCTTCGCCTCTGGAGTCGCAGTAGGGTGGGAAACATTGCTCTGTTGTCCGCTATCGCCGAGCAAGTGATTCTTGGGTTGGACTCTGCCCAGGATGCCCGGGACCTGACGATCGCCGAGTTGGGGCTACGGTTGTTCCTGCGACAGAAGCTCCTTGGCTTGGCGGCAGTGCAATGGATCCGTATCCGCTAGCGATCCTGCATCCTCTGGTTGCGCCCAAACCATGCTAGCTCAAAACTATTCCACATCAAGGCTAATGGTCGTCGTAGACGCAACTTCATCCCTGTGCTTCATACTGACTCGGGGCAGCTCTTTATTCAGGCTGACAAGCAGAGGGAGTTTCTATCCCACTTCAAGAACTCCATTGGCTGCTCTCCGTCCAGGCCGTGCTCAATCAACTGGGACTCTTTGCAGATTCCGCGCCATGACCTGTCGGCCTTGGAGGCAGAATTCTCTGAAGATGAAATCAAAGATGCTGTTTTTGGTCTGCCGTCCGGGAAGGCACCTGGACCTGATGTTTCACAACAGATTTTTTCAAGTTTTGTTGGGATATTGTCAAGGGGGGTCTGATTGCAACTCTGAACCAAGTCTTCACCCTTCGAGCTAAGCGCTGGAACCTCCTTAACCATGCCATCATTTCTCTGCTGCCCAAATCCTCTAATGCCATGAGAGTGAAAGATTTCAGGCCAATAAGTCTCATGCACTCCATTGCCAAGATTCTATGCAAGCTGCTGGCCAACCGGCTGGCTCCTTTCCTGCACATCCTGGTCCCCCAGTCTCAGAGCGCTTTCATCAAGACACGTAGCATTCACGACAATTTTCTCTATGTCAAGAATGCGGTCAGATCTCTTCACAAGTCAAAAACTGCTGCCCTGCTTCTGAAACTGGACATTGCCGGTGCTTTCGATTCAGTCTCCTGGGGCTACATGTTCGAGCTGATGACTGCCATGGGTTTTGGACCCAGATGGTGTGATTTGATGGCTGTCCTTTGGCGCACCTCCTCGTCCCATATCATGGTGAATGGTGAGCTCGGCCTACCATTCTTCCACAAGCAGGGGTTGCGCCAGGGCGATCCTCTTTCCCCCATGCTCTTCACTATCGCGATTGCTCCTCTTCACTGGCTGTTTGCTAGGGCGATCTCGGCTGGTGCTCTCGCTACTTTGCAGCTTCCTGTATCTCGTCTCAGGGTCAGTCTTTATGCCGATGACGCTGCTCTTTTTGTTGCCCCAACAGCCAATGACATCCTCTGCACGCGTGAGATCCTGCGCCTTTTTGGTTCGGCTTCTGGCCTCAAAGCAAATACTTAGAAAAGCATTTTCCTGCCTATTGCCTGCGAAGATTTGGACCTCTGCTCGCTGCTTGAGAGCTTCCCGGTCCCTCTCGGCAGCTTCCCCTGCAAGTATCTTGGATTGCCTCTGCACTATAAGAAGATCACTCGCGCTGACATCCAACACACCCTGGATAAGATGGCTGCAAGGTTACAGCTTTGGAGAGGTAGACTCATGACCCCGGATGCTCGTCTCAGCTTGTGCAACTCTGTTCTGTCCGCTATCCCCGTGCACCTTCTCATGGCCTTCAAACTTGACGGCTGGGCTATTAAGCAAATGGACAAGCTGCGTAGGAACTTTCTGTGGCGTTCTAGGCCTAACAGTGACAAAGGAATTCCTCTTGTGAATTGGAAAACAGTTTGTTGTCCGAAGAACCTTGGAGGCCTTGGTATTCTTGACATAAGAAGATTTAGCAGAGCCTTGCGGCTGAGATGGAAGTGGTATGACTGGACTGATAAGGGACGGCAGTGGGCTGGATCTGAGTTGTCATGCGACAAAGAGGACTTGGCCCTCTTCCACGCGTCCACTCTGGTGACCATTGGCAATGGGCTTACTTCAAGTTTCTGGCATGACAGTTGGTTGGATGGACATGCTCCGAAGTCGCTTGCTCCTAACATCTTCAGACTGTGCTCTAGGAAGTCCATCTCTGTCCATGATGCCATTGTGGAAGGAAAATGGATGGCCGGGCTCCACCGCATCTCTCTTGCCTTTGAGCTTTGTCAATTCACCGGTCTGTGGCACCAAGTTCAGCAAGTCAACCTCTCGGAAACCGCGGAGGACTCCATTGCTTGGGTCTAGAACGACTCCAAGGTCTACACTGCTGCCTCTGCTTACCAAAGCCAGTTCATTGGTTCTTTTGCCAGCATGCATTTTGACAAGCTTTGGACTGCCAAGGTGGAACCCAAGTGCCACTTCTTCATGTGGGTCAGGCTGCGCGGCAAAATCCTCACCAACAACAACTTGGAGACCCGAGGTATTCCTCACAGCGAGAAGTGCAACCTCTGTGAGCAGCTTGATGAAACACCACAGCACCTCATCCTCAACTGCCCGTTTGCTCGCTCCGTGTGGTTCCTCGTGGCCAACGATCTGGACATCCCGTCGTTAACCCCCCCCCCCACCCGCACATCCCACTGTTTCCATTGCTATGTGGTGGAACGACCTTGCATCGCGCCTTGGTCCTAAGGCCAAATCTGTTGCGATCTATACTGCTTGGAACATATGGAAGGAACGGAACCGGCGCGTCTTCGAGCACAAGACCCTGCAGGAGTCTGCTATCCTGCAGCTCATTAAGCAAGACCTTCTTCAACCTGCACTCTCAGCTCACTGGCTCTCAGATGTTGAGAACTACCCGCCACCTAAACCAGATTAATTTTTCATACTGTTTTGTTACTTCCGGTAAGGGATACACCTAAAAACCAGCTCTGTAACAGACTATTTGTAACTTTCTTTACTCCTTAATATATCGGCAGTAACTGCCAGTCCCTCAAAAAAAATAACAGCATTCAACACTTAGCAAAATTTGAGACATGAAACCAGTGTTATTTCATAGCATGTTAACAGCAAGAAACCCACTTATCCACAAGATTATCATGCCAAACAAAAATACCAGGGCCTAGTACCCACAAAACCTAGCATATTCATGTTGACAAGTTTCACATATGTTGCATAGGTTAATACATATGAAAATGACAAAATGGCATGTTGGGACAAAAAATGACATTTTGCAAACTTGCTCAAATGCCCAAACAAAGTTCACCATTGGATTCCTTGGGAAATTCTACCCCAAAATCATATATCACACTCATATGTACAAGTAGATAAAATGCCCAAAACCCCAATCGAAATCTTGCACAAGCACTTATAAGTCAAAACTTACCCAAATTGGATATTTCCCTATTTGGCATTGTCCTGATTTGGCAGGTTACCAGATTAGGAAAAGAAACAAACAGAGAGGACAAAACAATCAAATAAATAAAAAAAGGGGAGGGGTCCCACTGGCAAAGAGCCAGGCCCCTCCCTGAGTATGACAAGGTGGCCCCACAGGGTCCACCTGTCACACACACACTCACACACAGCACACACACACACAGGGGCACACACACGCACAGTGCACATAACACACACAGCCACACGGGATCCACACGCAGTCACACCGGATCCACACACACACACAACATAGCACAGTGCCACGAAAAATAAAAGGGCAGGGGGGATTCGAACCCTTGACCTCTCGGTCCTCCCCCTGAGTCGAAGCCACTGAGCTAGCGAAGCGATACTTAACAGAGAAGGGGTTCTACGCTTCTAATATAAACACTAAGGGCATCCCCTCTGCCCGGCGACAGAGCCACGGCGGCGACTAAATTCCCGGCGAGGCAGCGGCAATAGAAGGCAGCGGGCACTTGCGGAGGTTGCGGGCACACAGGCGAACCCAATACTGCACCTAACTCTAGCTAAACGCGGCGGCGATGAGGAGCTCGAGCACGAGCTTGCGCTCGGCTCGATCATGGCGGCGACGGCGAAACGGCGACCTGAACGCGACTAGGCGAGGCTACGCACGAGACAGAGAGGGGGAAGGAGACGCGATGCTCATTACGGGGCTAATTGAGGTCGCGGCGAGGCGGAGATGACGGTTTGGCGCAGCCTGTCAAAGCGCAGCTCCACCCGCGCGACGCGCCGACGGGAAGGCGATGCGGGGACGCTCCGGCCTCCCTAGCGCCGGGAACGAGACGCCGACGGCATTAGGAACCCCGCGGGCATTTCGGACGCCACGGAGAGGCCACCAGCGACGAAGGAGACGACGGAATCGACGACGGCTCTCTGCTCTCTCTCTCTCTGAATCCTGAACTTCTCTCTGAAACTTACCACGGGAAGGGAGAAGAAGGAGGGGAGAGGGAGATGGCGGCAGCTGAGGGGAAGCGCGGAACCCTAGGCTAGGCAGGCGGCTTTATAGGGGCGCGGATGGGACGGCGCCTCGACGTCCGTGAGCCGGCGACGGCTCTCTCTCTCACGCTCTCTCTGACTGACGGAAAAGGAGGAAGACGGCGAAACAGTGACCGTCAGGAGCGAGGAGTTGGGCCATGGGCCAGCGAGATGGGCCAGGAGGAGCCCATCCGGCCTCCTCTCTCTCTCAAACAAAAACAAATCAGATTTTATTTAAAAATTCAGAGAAACAAAATGCGAGATGTTTTGAGGAGAAAGAAGTACATTTTTGGGTTCACAAAAATGCATACAATTTAATAAAAATGAGAATGTCATTTAGAGCAACAAAATAAATCTTTTCTTTTAATTCAAATTGCAAACTGTTTTTGAAGAATGAGGATGCATGAGTTTCAAACATGATTAGGAGCTGGCTTAGAATTCATATTGGAATATTTGGAAGATGCCCAACATTTTTAATATAGGAAAATAGCAAGTAAAATATTAACATGTGGCATGTTTTAATAGAGAGAGGGATGGCATAGTGCTTATAGAAAAGGGGTAGAACTCAAACCAAACACCACCACATCCATAACACAAGCACACACTCAACCACAACCCACACACATCATTACAACAATCACAAGCTCAATCATGGTAATGAATAGAATGCACTTCATAAAATGAGCATGATGCCATGATGCATGAAATGACAAGAAGCAATTATATTGACAAGCAAACCACAAAGGCAAACATTGAAGGTCCACATGAGAATTATATTACAAAATGGCAAGGATGCACTTGGGCTGTTACATCCTCCCACAGCCCATGAGGTCCTTTGGGTCGAGACACCCCTCCCGATGGCCCCCGGTACCCTCCGGGCACTCCCGGTACACAACCAAAGTACCCGAAACTTTTCCGGTGACCAAAACAGGACTTCCTTTATATCAATCTTTACCTCCGAACCATTCCGGAGCTCCTCGTGACGTCCAAGATCTCATCCGGGACTCCGAACAACCTTCGGTCACCACCATACATAACTCTACTATACCGAAACGTCACCGAACCTTAAGTGTGCAGACCCTGCGGGTTCAAGAACTATGTAGACATGACCGAGACACCTCCACGGTCAATAACCAATAGCGGGACCTGGATGCCCATATTGGTTCCTACATATTCTACGAAGATCTTTATCGGTTGAACCTTTATGTCAAGGATTCAGTTAATCCCGTACGTTGTTCCCTTTGTTCTTCGGTATGTTAGTTACCCGAGATTCGATCGTCGGTATCTCTATACCTAGTTCAATCTCGTTACCGGCAAGCCTCTTTACTCGTTCCGTAATACAAGATCCCGTGGCTAACACTTAGTCACATTGCTTGCAAGGCTTATTGTGATGTTGTATTACTGAGTGGGCCCTGAGATACCTCTCCGTCACACGGAGTAACAAATCCCAGTCTTGATCCATGCCCACTCAACAGACACCCTCGGAGATACCTGTAGAGCATCTTTATAGTCACCCAGTTACGTTGTGACGTTTGATACACACAAGGTATTCCTCCGGTGTCAGTGAGTTGCATGATCTCATGGTCATAGGAACAGATACTTGACATGCAGAAAACTATAGCAATAAACTGACACGATCATATGCTATGTTTATAGTTTGGGTCTTGTCCATCACATCATTCTCCTAATGATGTGATCCCGTTACCAAATGACATCTCATGTCTATGGCCAGGAAACCTTGACCATCTTTGATCAACGAACTAGTTAACTAGAGGCATACTAGGGACACAGTGTTGTCTATGTACCCACACATGTATTTGAGTTTCCAATCAATAAAATTATAGCACGGATAATAAACGATTATCACGAACAAGGAAATATAATAATAACCAATTTATTATTGCCTCTAGGGCATATTTCCAACATGAGGATGATATGGAGATGCAATTCTATGATTAACATCGTACTTAGCAAGCAATTTACGGAAAGCACCATGAATAAAGTGTGAACCACCATCAGTCATTAAATATCTGGGGACTCCAAATCTAGGGAAAATAACTTCTTTCAGCATTTTAATAGAAGTGTTATGATCAGCACTACTAGTTGGAATAGCTTCTACCCACTTAGTAACATAATCAACAGCAACTAGAATATGAGTATACCCGTTGGACTTTGGAAAAGGTCCCATATAATCAAAACCCCAAACATCAAATGGTTCAATAACAAGAGAGTAATTCATAGGCATTTCCTGACGTCTACTAATATTACCAATTCTTTGACATTCATCACAAGACAAGACAAACTTACGAGCATCCTTGAAGAGAGTAGGCCAATAAAAACCAGATTATAATACCTTGTGTGCAGTTCTATCTCCAGCATGGTGTCCTCCGTAGGCCTCGGAGTGACACTTGCGTAGGATCTGTTCCTGTTCATGCTCAGGTACACAACGTCTAATAACACCATCTACTCCTTCTTTATAAAGGTGTGGATCATCCCAAAAGTAATGTCTTAAATCATAGAAGAACTTTTTCTTTTGTTGGTATGTGAAACTAGGTGGTATAAATTTAGCAACAATGTAATTAGCATAATCAGCATACCATGGAGCATTACGTGAAGCATTTATGACAGTTAATTGTTCATCGGGAAAGCTATCATCAATAGGTAGTGGGTCATCAAGAACATTCTCTAACCTAGACAAGTTATCTGCTACGGGGTTCTCAGCACCCTTTCTATCAACAATATGCAAGTCAAATTCTTGTAGCAAGAGAACCCATCTAATAAGTCTAGGTTTAGCATCTTTCTTTTCCATAAGATATTTAATAGCAGCATGATCAGTGTGAACAGTTACTTTGGAATCAACAATATAAGGTCTGAACTTATCACAAGCAAACACAACTGCTAAAAATTCCTTTTCAGTGGTAGCATAGTTTCTTTGAGCACTGTCTAGAGTTTTACTAGCATAATGGATAACATTTAATTTCTTATCAACTCTTTGTCCAAGAACAGCGCCAACGGCATAATCACTAGCATCACACATAATTTCAAAGGGTAGGTTCCAATCAGGTGGTTGAACAACAGGTGCAGAAATCAAGGTTTTCTTAAGAATTTCAAATGCTTCTACACAATCATCATCAAAAACGAATGGAACATCTTTTTGCAAAAGATTAGAGAGAGGCCTAGAAATCTTAGAGAACTCTTTAATAAACCTCGTATAGAAACCAGCATGAACAAGGAAACTTCTTATACCTCTGATATCCGTAGGACACGGCTTTTTTTCAATAGCATCAACTTTAGCTTTATCAACTTCAATACCTCTTTCGGAGATTTTGTGCCCCAAGACAATACCTTCATTAACTATAAAGTGACACTTTTCCCAATTCAAGACAAGATTAGTTTCTTCGCATCTCTGCAAAACTCGATCAAGGTTGCTCAAGCAATCATCAAAAGAAGTTCCGTAAACTGAGAAATCGTCCATGAAAACCTCAACAATCTTTTCACAAAAGTCAGAGAATATGGCAGTCATACATCTTTGAAAGGTAGCAGGTGCATTGCATAAACCAAAAGGCATGCATCTATAAGCAAAGGTACCGAAAGGACAAGTAAAGGTGGTCTTCTCTTGGTCCTCTTTTGACACAGGTATTTGAGAAAAACCAGAATAACCATCTAGAAAGCAAAAGTGTGTGTGTTTGGATAGTCTTTCTAGCATTTGATCAATAAAAGGTAGAGGGTAATGATCTTTCCTAGTAGCTTTATTTAATTTCCTAAAATCAATTACCATTCTATATCCTGTAACAATTCTTTGCGGGATCAATTCATTTTTATCATTAGGAACAACGGTAATACCTCCCTTCTTAGGGACACAATGAACAGGACTAACCCATCTACTATCAGCAATAGGATAAATTATACCTGCCTCCAGAAGCTTTAATATTTCATTTCTTACCACTTCTTTCATTTTAGGATTTAACCGTCGTTGGTGATCAACAACTGGTTTAGCATCAGGCTTCATATTAATTTTATGCTGACATAGAGTGGGACTAATGCCCTTAAGATCATCAAGAGTATATCCAATAGCAGCACGGTGCTTCCTCAGAGTTTTCAATAATATCTTTTCTTCATGCTCTGAAAGGTTAGCACTAATAATAACAGGATATATCTTCTTTTCATCAAGATAAGCGTATTTCAGAGTATCCGGTAATTGTTTAATATCAAACACGGGATCACCCTTGGGTGGAGGAGGATCCCCAAGTATTTCAACACGCAGGTTGTGTTTCAAAATAGGATGCTGATGAAAGAAAATCTTATCTATTTCATTCCTTTCATTCATATGCATATCGTTTTCATGGTCTAGCAAGTATTGTTCTAAGGGATCAGTAGGATGCACAGCAATAGAAGCAAGACCAACAATTTCATCTTTACTAGGCAATTCTTTGTCATGGGGTTGTCTACGAAATTTAGAGAAATTAAACTCATGGGACACATCCCCAAAACTTACAGTAACAGTTTTTTTTTCACAATCTATCTTAGCATTAACAGTATTCAAGAAAGGTCTACCAAATATAATGGGACAAAAGTCATCTTGTGGGGAACCAAGGACAAGAAAATCAGTAGGATATTTTATTTTCCCACACAAGACTTCAACATCTCTAACAATCCCAACTGGTGCTATAGTATCTCTATTAGCAAGCTTAATGGTAACATCAATTTTTTCTAATTCAGCTGGTGCAATATCATTCATAATTTCTTGGTACAAGGTAAAGGGAATTGCACTCACACTAGCACCCACATCACATAAGCCATGATAACAATGATCTCC
This sequence comes from Elymus sibiricus, assembly GCA_039707655.1. Lineage (NCBI taxonomy): Eukaryota > Viridiplantae > Streptophyta > Magnoliopsida > Poales > Poaceae > Elymus > Elymus sibiricus. The sequence goes on from CM077673.1 coordinate 322,893,844, forward strand.
TATTTTAACAGAAACAACAGGCATGCCAACAACAGGTCTATGTTTATCTTAAGTATCAGGTCTAGCAATTCTAGCAGCTTCATCACAGAAATGAATAACATGCCCATCAATATTATCAACCAAGAGATCTTTAACCATAGCAATACTAGGTTCAACTTTGATTTGTTCAGGGGGTGTAGGTGTTCTAGTATAACTCTTACGAACCACAGTTGAAGCTTTAGCATGTTCCTTTATTCTAACAAGGAAAGGTGGTTTCTCAATATAAGCAGCAGGAATAACAGGATCAACATTATAAATAATAGTTTCTTCTTCAACTTTAATAGGTTCAACTATATTCACTTCAATGGGAGGATGATATTTAAACCACTTCTCCTTAGGGAGATCAACATGAGCAGCAAATGATTCACAGAAAGAAGCTACTATCTCAGAGTCAAGTCCATATTTAGTGCTAAATTCACGAAAAGCATCGGTGTCTATAAAGGATTTAACACAATCAAACTTAAGGTTTATACCTGACTTCTTACCTTCGTCGAGTTCCCAATCTTCAGAGTTGCGTCTAATTCTTTCCAATAAGTCCCATTTGAATTCAATATCTTTCTTCATAAAGGAACCAGTACAAGAAGTATCGAGCATGGATTGATCATTACGAGAAAGCTGAGCATAAAAATTCTGAATAATAATTTCTCTTGAGAGCTCATGATTGGGGCATGAATATAACATTAACTTAAGCCTCCCCCAAGCTTGAGCGATACTTTCTCCTTCACGAGGCCAAAAATTATAAATATAATTCCGATCATGATGAACCAGATGCATAGGATAAAACTTCTGATGAAATTCCAATTTCAATCGGTTGTAGTTCCATGATCCAATATCATCACATAGCCTATACCATGTCCACTAGTACAAAACAGGGCATCGGTCCACCCCTGAGAAGCCCATTAGTCCCGGTTCACTCACGAACCGGGACCCATGGGGGCATCGGTCCCGGTTCGTGAGGCCAGGGCGCCGGCCGGGCCTCGTGGGCCATTGGTCCCGGTTCGTCTGACCCCTTTTGTCCCGGTTCCAGACACGAACCGGGACCAATGCGCCTCGCTCCTGGCCCACAACCATTGGTCCTGGTTTGTGGCTGGAACCGGGACTAAAGGTGACTCCTTTGGTCCCGGTTCCAGCCACGAACCGGGACCAATGCGCCTCGCTCCTGGCCCACAACCATTGGTCCCGGTTTGTGGCTGGAACCGGGACCAATGGTTGGCCTATATATAGCCCCCGCCCGCGAGCAGAGCAATGCATTGCTCTGTTTTTTTGCCTGGCCGTGGGAGAGCTTTTGTGGTGCTCTAGCTCACCTCCTATGCACATGAGGTGTTCGATGAAATGCCCGAGCCACACTTAAGCTTTCTCCTCTCGAAGCTCCTTGTCCAAGCTCCATTTTCCTCAAGATTTGTCTAGGTTTGGCGGTCCGTCCTGTCCCGTCCTCGTCCTCACCGCCGTCGATCGCCCGCGCCCATCTCGGCGCCGGCAACACCGTGGTTAGCCTCTTCTTCTTATCTTCTTTCTAAAAGAAAAAAGTTCTTACTTGTGTGTTTTAATTAGATGCTCTAGAGAGTTATATGTTGTTCAATAATAAGAACTATATAACGCATGCAGATGAACCGGCAATGGATGTACGGTGACTGACGCACCTCCGAGTATATTAAGGGCCTGCATAATTTTCTTGAAGCGGCTGAGGCAAACAAGCAGAATGGTTTTATGCGTTATCCATGTACTGTCTGTGAGAATACAAAGGCTTTCTCCAACTCTAAAACCCTTCACTTCCACCTGCTTGAGAAGGGTTTTATGCCACACTATAATGTTTGGACCAAGCACGGAGAAAGAGGGGTTATGATGGAAGACAACGAAGAAGAAGAGGATGATGACAACTACCCGCCCCCTGAATACGGTGATGCTGCAATGGGGGAAGCTGAAGATCAAGAGGAACCAAACGATGTGCCCGATGATGATCTTCGCCGGGTCATTGTTGATGCACAGAGAGAATGCGAAAGTGAAAGGGAGAAGTTGAAGTTCGATCGCATGTTAGAGGATCACAAAAAAGGGTTGTACCCAAATTGTGAAGATGACAACAGAAAGCTCGGTACCACACTGGAATTGCTGCAATGGAAGGCAGACAATGGTGTATCTGACAAGGGATTTAGTTCGCTGCTGAAAATAATGAAGAAGAAGTTTCCAAAGGATAACGAATTGCCCGGCAGTACGTACGAAGCAAAGAAGGTTATATGCCCTCTAGGATTGGAGGTGCAGAAGATACATGCATGCCCTAATGACTGCATCCTCTACTGCGGTGAGTACGAGGATTTGAACGCATGCCCGGTATGCGGTGCATTGCGGTATAAGATCAGACGAGATGACCCTGGTGATGTTGAGGGCGAGCGCCCCAGGAAGAGGGTTCCTGCCAAGGTGATGTGGTATGCTCCTATAATACCACGGCTGAAACGTCTGTTCAGAAACAAAGAGCATGCCAAGTTGATGCGATGGCACAAAGAAGACCGTAAGAAAGACGGGAAGTTGAGAGCACCCGCTGACGGGTCGCAGTGGAGAAAAATCGAGAGAAGGTGGGGGGACTTTGCAGGTGACGCAAGGAACGTATGGTTTGGTTTAAGTGCAGATGGCATTAATCCTTTTGGGGAGCAGAGCAGCAATCATAGCACCTGGCCCGTGACTCTATGTATCTATAACCTTCCTCCTTGGTTGTGCATGAAGCGGAAGTTCATTATGATGCCAGTGCTCATCCAAGGCCCTAAGCAACCCGGCAATGACATTGATGTGTACCTAAGGCCATTAGTTGAAGAACTTTTACAGCTGTGGAATGGAGAAGGTGTACGTGTGTGGGATGAGCACAAACAGGAGGAATTTGACCTACATGCGTTGCTGTTTGTAACCATCAACGATTGGCCTGCTCTCAGTAACCTTTCAGGACAGACAAACAAGGGATACCACGCATTCACACACTGTTTAGATGACACCGACAGTATATATTTGGACAAATGCAGGAAGAATGTGTACCTGGGGCATCGTCGATTTCTTCCGACCAACCATCAATGTCGAAAGAAAGGAAAGCATTTCAAAGGTGAGGAAGATCACCGGAAGAAGCCCGCCCTACGTACTGGTGATCACATACTTGATATGGTCAATGATTTACAAGTAATCTTTGGAAAGGGTCCTGGCGGACTATCTGTTCCGACTGACGATGCGGGACGCGCACCCATGTGGAAGAAGAAATCTATATTTTGGGACCTACCCTATTGGAAAGACCTAGAGGTCCGCTCTGCAATCGACGTGATGCACGTGACGAAGAATCTTTGCGTGAACCTGCTAGGCTTCTTGGGAGTGTATGGGAAGACAAAAGATACACCGGAGGCACGGGAGGAACAGCAACGTGTGCATTAAAAAGACGGCATGCATCCAAAGCAGTATGAAGGTCCTGCCAGCTACGCTCTTACCAAAGAAGAGAAGGAAATCTTCTTTGAATGCCTGCTCAGTATGAAGGTCCCGTCTGGCTTCTCGTCGAATATAAAGGGAATAATAAATATGGCAGAGAAAAAGTTCCAGCACCTAAAGTCTCATGACTGCCACGTGATTATGACGCAACTGCTTCCGGTTGCATTGAGGGGGCTTCTACCGAAAAACGTTCGATTAGCCATTGTGAAGCTATGTGCATTCCTCAATGCAATCTCTCAGAAGGTGATCGATCCAGAAATCCTGTCAAGGTTACGGAGTGATTTGGTGCAATGTCTTGTTAGTTTCGAGCTGGTGTTCCCACCATCTTTCTTCAATATCATGACACACGTCCTAGTTCATCTAGTCGACGAGATTGTTGTTCTGGGCCCTGTATTTCTACACAATATGTTCCCCTTTGAGAGGTTCATGGGAGTCTTAAAGAAATATGTTCGTAACCGCGCTAGGCCAGAAGCAAGCATCTCCATGGGCCATCAAACAGAGGATGTCATTGGGTTTTGTGTTGACTTCATTCCTGACCTTAAGAAGATTGGTCTCCCTCAATCGCGGTATGAGGGGAGACTGACTGGAAAAGGCACGCTAGGAGCGGACTCAATAATATGTAGGGACGGGCATTCTTGGTCTCAAGCACACTACACAGTTCTACACAATTCTACCTTGGTGACCCCGTATGTCGATGAACACAAGAATATTCTGCGCTCCAAACACCCGGAGCAGTGTGACGACTGGATTACATATGAACACATCAGGACTTTCGGCAGTTGGTTGCAAACACGTCTCATGGGTGACAACACTGTTTCTGATGAGCTGTACTCGTTGGCCAGGGGACCATCTTCGACTGTATTGACTTACAAAGGGTACGAGATAAATGGGAATACATTTTACACGATCGCCCAAGATCAAAAGAGCACCAACCAAAACAGCGGTGTCCGCTTTGATGCAGCAACCAAGAGGGGAAAGGACACATATTATGGTTACATAGTGGACATATGGGAACTTGACTATGGACATGATTTCAAGGTCCCTTTGTTTCAGTGCAAATGGGTCAATCTGTCAGGAGGCAGGGTACAGGTAGACCCACAGTACGGAATGACAACAGTGGATCTCAACAATCTTGGGTACACAGACGAACCATTTGTCCTAGCCAATGATGTGGCGCAGGTTTTCTATGTGAAGGACATGTCTACCAAACCGAGAAAAAGAAAAGATAAGGAAGCGAATACATCATACGATGAGCCAAAGCGCCACATAGTTCTTTCAGGAAAAAGAGACATCGTGGGATTGGAGGGCAAGACAGACATGTCTGAAGATTATGAAAAGTTTCATGAAATTCCTCCCTTCAAAGTCAAGGCTGACCCAAGCACCCTGTTAAACGATGAAGATTATCCATGGTTACGGCGCAATAAGCAAAGGACACAAGCGAAGAAAAAGTGAAGACTTTCTCTCCACAACTATATCATTGCAGTTACATGTGAAGAAATTAAATGCCTTTTGTAACAGATGAGTTTTCGTCCGAAACCCTGATACTTCGAAAGAGATTGTCCGTTTTGTACACGAAGTGCATCCAGTTTTTGCCGTAACCCTCTCAACTTTTTAGCACATGCTATGTGGGTGAAATGATGATACCATGCCAACTTTCAACCTGTTCAGAGTTCATTTGTAGTGCTTTTCAATTTCAGGGTCATTTAGCTTAAAAAAATCAGTAAATGCATGAAAAATAGGAAATGAAGTCAGAAAGGGTTGAAAATTGATGATGTGGCTTTGAATGGTGCATTTTGAACATACAAAAAGTCTGGAGTTCAAATAAGTTCAAAAAAATGAAATCCCTTTGTAACAGATGAGTTTTCGTCCGAAACCCTGATACTTCGAAAGAGATTGTCCATTTTGTACATGAAGTGCATCCAGTTTTTGCCGTAACCCTCTCAACTTTTTAGAACATGCTATGTGGGTGTAATGATGATACCATGCCAACTTTCAACCTTTTCAGAGTTCATTTGAAGTGCTTTTCAATTTCAGGGTCATTTAGCTCAAAGAATGAACTAATAGCAAAAAGAATGAACTAGAAAACCTTTATGAAACTCTAATAGCAAAAATAATGAACTAAAAATAATTAATTAAAAAATTCTGTTATGATCAACTAAAATAAAACTATAATATTCTTCAATAGCAAAAAGAATCAACTAAAAAGCTTTTATAAAACTCTAATAGCAAAAGGAATCAACTAAAAATATTTTATAAACCTCTAGTATTTATGAAACTAAAATTATATAGAATTTATGCAACTAAAGTTATCAAAGTATTTTTTGTTCAAAACATTAATAGAAAAAAGAATTTTCATAAAGAATTTTTTTAGAAACTTTAATAGCAAACTAAAATAACAAAATCTGTTTTTGGTTAAAACAGACATTTAAAATTACCTAAAAATTACCAAATTGAATATAATGATAAAACACAGTAATATTAAATAGCAGGAAAAAGAATCACTCAAAAATCTATTTTTATAGTAAAGTTATTCACAAACTAGTGATTCACACCAATTTAAAAGAATTCAAATTTAAACTATTCAAATTTGGAAACTAATGGCACTAACAGAAAGTTTATAATTTTTGTGACCTAAAAGCAAAAAGAATCACTGAAAAACTGTAAGTAGAAACAAAAGAAAATAAATAAAGCAAAAAAGAAAACAAAAAAAGTAGAAAAAAATTAACAAAAAATTAAAAAAATTGCCGCCTAGTGGGCCACCACGGCCTGAATACGACTAGAAACCCAACCATCTAGTTGGGCCAGGATTCAGGCCCGCAGAAGGCCCAGAAGGCCCACAGGCAGAGGTGTGTGCGATTAGGCCCGTAAGACTGCTGTTGAGAGGAGCTCGAGAGTGCTGGCTCAGCAGCGCTTATAAACCACTCTCGAGCCCTCTCAGCTAGAGAGGTGGGACTAAACTTTTGGCCCCGGGTAGCACCACCCTTTAGTCCCGGTTGGTGGCACCAACCGGGACCAATGCCCACCTTTGGTCCCGGTTGGTGGCACCAACCGGGACCAATGCCACCCTTTAGTCCCGGTTGGTGCCACCAACCGGGACCAAAGGTCTCTGCTTCCCGCCCTTTGGGCTGACGAAAAGAGACCTTTGGTCCCGGTTGGTGGCACCAACCGGGACTAAAGGTGGGCATTGGTCCCGGTTGGTGCCACCAACCGGGACCAATACTTCTTGTATATAAGAAAACCCTTGGAAAATTTCAGGTTTTCATCTACCAGTTGCCCCGAGCCCGCCTCCCCGATTCCGCCGTCCCCGTCGTCGCCGCCGCCTCCCCATCTCCGCGTCGTCGACTCCCCGAGCCTGCCGTCCTCGTCGTCGCCGTCGCCGAGCCCGCCGTCCTCGTCGTCGTCGCCTCCCCGAGCCCGCCGTCCCCGTCGTCGCCGTCGCCTCCCCGACGTCGCCGCGTCATCGCCGTCGCCAAGCCCGCCGTCCTCGTCGTCGTCGCCTCCCCGAGCCCGCCGTCCCAGTCGTCGCCGTTGCCTCCCCATCGCCGCGTCGTCGCCTCCCCGAGCCCGCCGCCCTCGTCATCGTCGCCTCCCCGAGCGCCCGCCGTCCTCGTCCCCGTCACCGCGTGCCGCCCCTAGCCCGCCGTCCTCGTCGCCGGCCTCCAGCCATCGCCGCCCACCCAAGTGAGGCCCCCCCTTTCCGGCCATGTATATGTTTTTTTTCATGTATATGTATATGTTCATGTATATGTGTGTATATTTTCATGTAAAAAGTCATGTATATGTTTTTTTCATGTATATGTATATATGTTCATGTATATGTGTGTATATGTTCATGTAAAAACTAAAAAGTCATGTATATGTTTTTTTCATGTATATGTATATATGTTCATGTATATGTGTGTATATGTTATCCGGAATGTATGTCGTTGTCGATATACCCCCTCCCCGATAACTTCGACATGAGGGGGGAGGGGGGGTCGATATACCCCCTCCCCGATAACATTTTTTTTCTAAGTTACTAAGGTAAAATGTTCACCCCCCTCTCGATATACCGGGCGACCAACTCTCGAGGCCACCCAAACCCTAGAAAAAAAATTCATACAGAAAACTCCGGTAATATAGATTTAGCAAGAATGCCCCCATTATGGATGTGCAAAAGAAGAAAGAGCGTTGTCGATCTCCTACCCCCTCCCGTCCCTACCCGATAAACTCTCGAGGCCACCCAAACCCTAGAAGAAAGAGCGTTCTCGATCTCCTACCCCCTCCCGTCCCTACCCGATAAACTCTCGAGGCCACCCAAACCCTAGAAGAAAGAGTGTTGTCGATCTCCTACCCCCTCCCGTCCCTACCCGATAAACTCTCGAGGCCACCCAAACCCTAGAAGAAAGAGCATTTTTTTCCATGTATGTATGTGGCTATATGTATGTATGTCGCCGTCGCCCTCCATCTCCTACCCCCTCCCGCCCCTACCCGACAAACTCTCGAGGCCACCCAAACCCCTAGAAGAAAACTCCGGTAAATTCGACATGAGGGGGGACGTCGGACATATCGGGCGACCAACTCTCGAGGCCACGCAAACCCTAGAAAAAAAGCGTTGTCGATCTCCTACCCCCCCCCCTCCCCGACCTGACAAACTCTCGAGGTCAGCCAAACCCCTAGAAGAAAACTCCGGTAACTTCGACATGAGGGGGACGTCCGACATGACATGAGGGGGGACGTCTGACATGACATGAGGGGGGACGTCGGACGTCGGACATGAGGGGTGAGCGTCGTTGTCGTCTACCCCCTCCCCGATAACTTCGACATGAGGGGGGACGTCGGACATGACATGAGGGGTGAGCGTCGTTGTCGTCTACCCCCTCCGGTAACATAGATAACTCCGGTAACATAGATTTATCAAGAATGCCCCCATTATGGATGTGCACAAGTTGATCCAATTTTTTTTGATCTCATCTATATATATTCTTTATATGTCACGTTGTCTGTCAAAGTATTGAAGAAATCCATGGCTTCATCATTAGCTGGAAGTAACATGCGTATGATGCTATGAAGCTCTTCAAAGTTGTTTTGGAACGGAGTTCCGGATAGAATAATTTGCTTTTTGGTACGAATTTCAGCAAAGGCCTTCCAAATAGCGATATTCGGAAGGCTCTTGCTGAACTTCGTACCAAAAAGCTAATTAATTATCCTATCCGGGACTCCGTTCCAAAACAATTTTGGAGAGCTTCGTACCATTATGCGCCTGTTACTTCCGGCTAATGATGAAGCCTTGGTTTTCTTGAATCCTTTGACACTAGACAACGTGACATATAGAAGGGTAGATGAGATCAGGAAAAATATGGACCATTTTCTGCACTTCCAGAATGGCGCCATTTTGTTAATTAAATCCCTTAAAGGTTAAGAGAATCCCTTGTTTGACATTCATGAGAGAGGCGGTCCGGACGTCGGACATTCATGTTTGTATATTAATTGCCATGTTGTAATATTTGTAGAAACTATGGATCAAAGAGACTTGGAACAAGAACAGTTGTTGGGGGAGATAATCCTCGCCGGAGGTGATGCTGTCTTGTCGTTTCTCAATGACACCGATGGAACAATGGAGGAGGAAGGACATGATCATGATGGCTCCGGTGACATGATCATGATGGCTCCGGAGGTGCTGACTAGCTAATTGATGCATTAATTGTTTTGGTATGTACATATATTAACTCTTCTTTCTTCTTTTATAGCCCTCTGGATCGAGCCAAACTTCGGTAACGAGACGAGGCCCGAAGAAGAGGTTGCGCAAGGATGAAAGGTTCACGATCACAGCACTCGCGGACGATGGCCTACCGATTGAACCCAAGCGGACCAAGGACGCATTTTCTGCTCAGTGCGGAGCTATTGTTAGGGACAACATCCCGATCAGCATCAAGCAATGGAATAAGCCTAAGGACGACGCCCCTGAAGGTGATTATGTCACCGATAGACAGAAAGATGATCTTTGGACCTTGCTGAAGGCAAATTTCACCCTACCGCCAGAGGAGGATCCGAATAAGCCCGTTATAGAGCCACTGGTCAAGGCGTGTGCTCTTAAGAAGATGGCAGATCTATTCAGGAGGTGGAAGAAGGAGTTGAAATCAAAGTTTGTCGACAAAGGTGAGACTCCAGAATTCATCAGCCGATTTGAGAAGATAAGAGATCACTGGCCCGCATTTGTGGCCTACAAGACATCAGACAAGAGTAAGAAAATGTCAGAGACAAACAAGAACAACGCTGCAAAGAAGCAGTATCACCATCACACGGGGTCAGGTGGCTACCTCAAAGCCCGGCCGTTTGTGGGACAAAAGCTGAGAATGACCTGATTGCTAAAGGGGTCGAACCAGAGACATTGAAATGGCCAGACCGTTCAAGGACTTGGTTCTTCGGGGTTGGGGGAACTTTGGACCCTGAAACAGGGAAGTGCCGTTGGACGGAAGAGCAACTTGCAATACCCGTCACGAAGCTTCAGAAGTATATCACCGCAGCGCAGGAAGGGACGTTCATTCCCGACAGAGAGAAGGACGAGCTGACTGAGGCCCTAGGGAATGCTGAGCAGCCTGGACGAACACGAGGCACACCAGGCTCCGTTCCGTGGAAGTTTGGGTTTCCCGACGCAGGCGGTTACAGAAGCCGGGAGAGAAAGAGGAAAGCGGAGCTGAGCGACATGCAGAAGATGAGTGCAAGACTACAAAAGCTAGAGGAAGTTGAGAGCCAGCGAGCTGTCGGCCAACTATCTCAGCGGCACGAAGCTACCCCAGAAGCTACCCCGCCATCTCAGCGGAGAAGCAGCGTGGCTTCCACGGAGCCCGTTCAGACTGACTTCACGGAGCCTATCTACCTCGTGGATACTATCACGGAGGCTCAAAATTGTGAGCTTATGACGAAATGCCATAACCTCACTTTATTGGCGGCTGTCGGCTCTGTTGCACCTCCTCAACCCAACGGAACTTTTCACTGCCTTCCGATTCCACATGGCTATGCTGTTGTGATGGTGGATGAAGTAATGGAGGGATTTGAGGAGCTCGAGCTTTACCACTCTACAGGTGAAGGGGAGAATCAGCTGGTTCGTGCTCTGAGGAGTACATGTCTACGGCAGAAGGAGTACATCAAGCTTCCAAACTGGACGCCTCCGCCTCCTCCTCCTCCTCCGGCGAGTCAGGGCACTCCGCCTCCTCCTCCTCCTCCTCCTCCTCCGGCGAGTGATCAGGGCACTCCGCCTACTTCTCCGGCTCCTCCGACGCGTGAGGTCACTCCGCCTCCTCCTTTGCCTACTCCGGCGCGTCGGAGCACTCCGCCTCCTTCTCCGCCTCGTCAGCAACGACGGAAGAGAGACGCCGCCGCTCCGGCGGCTAGCAGTACAAGCAGAGGCGGGAGGCAATTCAGATACGGTCCATCTCTCAAGCCTGTGGAAAAGTTACCATATGAGAGGACCGAGTCTGAAAACGAGGAGATATGTCGTGCCCAAGTGAGGGACCATTTTGCAAAGAAAACTCCACCTCCGAAGGAGAAGCTAGATCCGGTGAAAGTGAAGCGCACTATCGATGCCCTGAAGCGACCACCACCGCCTCCGCCGGATTCCAACTATGTCCGCATTCTTAAAAGGACATATGAAGAAGCGCGGCGGTCAGGAAGTACTTCCAGTGATGCAAGGTTAGCAGAACGAAGAAGTGGGAAAACAATTCCCCAGCTCGGCGAACAGGAGAAGCAATCGTGCCCCCCGCTCAAGGTGTCTAGCGATATCGTCGCTAATCATCCGGGGATGGTGCCTGGTACCAATCCTGGTGATTACTTGGGGGATGATGTAATTTTTCAAACGGCTGAGGTAACAAAAGAAGAATATAAATACGTGCACGGGAAGCCTCTCGTCAAACCTGATCATCCTCCTCTAACAACGATGATGTACAAATTGCATGAGTGGTACATGAAAACCTGCAGGGAGTCTGGGAGAGACACTATGTATATGGCAGTGAAACCAGAGCACGAATTCATTGGACTTTCCGTGATGCCTGTTGAATTTGTGGAGTTATTTCAATTATACAATCAACTGGCCCTCGACAAACAACTCATGACTTCCTACTGTCTGTAAGTATTACTTCTATAGTTAAGTCTCTAGCTCAGCTCGTTCATTGCATGTATATATAATTATCCTCACTATATTATGCAGATTGAAGATCTTCGAATGCAAAAAAATAGGAATCTTCGACGTTGGGTTCATTAGTCCAGATGCCGTAAATGAATGGACGGTAAAAAACTCAATCAAAGAGACCGAGGAGAACTTGCTACAGTCGTTCCTTATACATCAAAACAAAAGGGAAATACTCTTTCCTTACAACTTCAAGTGAGTATTGCTGTCTTCTCTGTATACTCAGTTTCGCTTACTCGAGGTTAAGTAATGTAATTGATGAGTTATATATGCGTGCGCAGTTTCCACTTTATTCTGCTATCCATTAAGCTTGACGGGGCATTAGTAACTGTCTTAGACTCGAGACGTAAAGATCCCGAGAATTATGCGGACATGACTGCAATGCTCAAGAAGTAAGTTCAGTCAATACCGGGACCATATCGGCATGCAACTTTCGTTAATTTCCTGATATCAAGTAATCATTTTCTTTGCCTGGCAGGGTTTGGAAGAAGTTCACCCGAAAGGTTCCCGGTCTAAACAAAGAGTTACGATTTACGCACCCCAAAGTAAGTAGTACTAGCTAGTTCCGCGCATCTCTAATTGATTCAAATTTTCATCAATATATCATTACCATGCTTGCTTATCAGTTTGATTGAACTCTATTCTCGTAAAGTGCTTGTACCAGAAAGAAGGGACTGTTTTATGTGCATACTACGTATGCGAGTTCATTCGCCACTCGACCTCTGAGCGGGGCTTCTCTGACAAACAATTTGAAGTACGTAAATAATATTCACAATTTTATTTTATATATTACCATCAATTGTGTTGAGTTTTATTTATATATATGCATGTATTGACCCCCTTCTTTAAATTAGATCTGGCAGATGCGGGATGAACTCCTACCACATGATCGCATACGAGCAATTCAAGAGGAATTGGCGGGATTCTTTCTTGACCACGTCATACCTAAAGACGGGGAATACCATGCGAATTTGTGATTGGATCTTAGGTAGATGATGTTAGGGATTGTAAAAAATGTTATATTGTATATATGTAGTACCGTCGGATAGATATACGAAAACTTGTTGTTCGACCAAGCACGGAGAAAGAGATGTCACTTCTCTCTATATATGTTCAGCATGACGATCTTGTGTAATTAATGGTTTCCTTCATTTTCTTATTAGCTAGCATCAAGTTATCTCTATATGTATAGTAGCTACCGTCGACCGAGCACGGAGAAAGAGAGGACACTTCTCCCTATTAGCTAGCTAACACAATATGAAACCCCTAAATTAACCCTCCAAAACCCCCCAACCCCCCCCCCTTCAAAAAAAAAACCCCAGCTGCTGCCTGAAGCTGACGTGTGGATGACCTTTGGTCCCGGTGTTGGGGAACGTTGCATGGGAAACAAAAATTTTCCTACGCACACGCAAGATCTATCCATGGTGATGAGCATCTACGAGAGGGAGAGTGAATCTACATACCCTTGTAGATCGCTAAGCGGAAGCGTTTAAGAAACGCGGTTGATGTAGTCGAACGTCTCCGCGATCCAAATCGCAAGTCGTCCCTCGATCCGATCACGAACTAGCGCCGAACGGACGGCACCTCCGCGTTCAACACACGTACGGCTTGATGACGCCTTCACCTCCTCGATCCAGCGAGCGATGGTGAAGTAGTGGTTGAGTTCCAGCAGCACGACGGCGTGGTGATGGTGGTGAGGAACAATCTCTGCAGGGCTTCGCCAAGCACTACGGAGATTATGACGGAGGAACTAGAGGGTTAGGGTTGCCGCACACGGCTTGGGGAAATCTTGATGTGTCCCGTGTGCTAGCCCTGCCCCTCTATTTATATGTTGAGCCTTGGGGTCTAAACTTGGAGTAAAAGCCTCCTCCGGGTCGGTTTTGCCCGCACAAGGTCGGTTTGGCCCGCAGGGAAAGAGTCCAACTCGGATCCCTGCCGAACCGTGCACAGCCGCGCACAAGCGGTAGTACCGCTTCACACAAGCGGTAGTACCGCTTGGGCGGTAGTACCGCTTCACACAAGCGGTAGTACCGCTCGGGCGGTAGTACCGCTTCACCAAGCGGTAGTACCGCTTACGCGGCAGCAAAACTACTTTTGCACTTTCCAATACCTCGTGGGCTTTATCCCTTTGGCTCATATAAAGTGTTGCTGCACCCGAACACTTCGGTAAACATCCGGAACCCATTCCGGTGAACTCTGGAACTCTTCCGGAGATCGAAACACTATTATCACATATATCAATCTTTACCTCCGGACTCTTCCGGAGATCCTCGTCATGTCCGGGATCTTATCCGGGACTCCGAACAACTTTCGGTCACCAACATAATAACTCAATTATACTAATCGTCACCAAACGTTAAGTGTGTAGACCCTGCGGGTTCGAGAACTATGTAGACATGACCGAGACACCTCTACGGCCAATAACCAATAGCGGGACCTGGATGCCCATATTGGCTCCTACATATTCTACGAAGATCTTTTATCGGTCGAACCTCTATGTCAAGGATTCAGTTAATCCCGTATGCTGTTCCCTTTGTTCTTCGGTATGTTACTTGCCCGAGATTCGATCGTCGGTATCTCTATACCTAGTTCAATCTCGTTACCGGCAAGTCTCTTTACTCGTTCCGTAATACAAGATCTCGTGGCTAACACTTTAGTCACATTGCTTGCAAGGCTCATTGTGATGTTGTATTACCGAGTGGGCCCTGAGATACCTCTCCGTCATACGGAGTAACAAATCCCAGTCTTGATCCATGCCAACCCAACAGACACCCTCGGAGATACCTGTAGAGCACCTTTATAGTCACCCAGTTACGTTGCGACGTTTGATACACACAAGGTATTCCTCCGGTGTCAGTGAGTTGCATGATCTCATGGTCAAAGGAACAGATACTTGACATGCAGAAAACAATAGCAATAAACTGACACGATCAAATGCTACGTTTACAGTTTGGGTCTTGTCCATCACATCATTCTCCTAATGATGTGATCCCGTTATCAAATGACATCTCATGTCCATGGCTAGGAAACCTTAACCATCTTTGATCAACAAGCTAGTCAACTAGAGGCTTACTAGGGACACAGTGTTGTCTATGTACCCACACATGTATTTGAGTTTCCAATCAATACAATTATAGCATGGATAATAAACGATTATCATGAACAAGGAAATATAATAATAACCAATTTATTATTGCCTCTAGGGCATATTTCCAACAGTCTCCCACTTGCACTAGAGTCAATAATCTAGTTCACATCACTATGTGATTTACATTGTAATGAATCGAACACCCATGCAGTTCTGGTGTTGTTCATGTTTAGCCCTTGGAAGAGGTTTAGTCATCGGATCTGCAACTTTCAGATCCGTGTGTACTTTGCAAATATTTATGTCGTCCTCCTTGATGTAATCGCGGATGGAATTGAAACGTCGTTTTATGTGTCTGGTCCTCTTGTGAAATCTTGGTTCCTTGGCTAGAGCAATGGCACCAGTATTATCACAAAACAGAGTCATTGGGTTAAGTGCACTAGGCACTATTCCAAGATCTGTCATGAACTCCTTCATCCAGACACCTTCCTTCGCTGCCTCCGAGGCAGCGATGTACTCCGCTTCGCATGTAGAATCTGCTACCACGCTTTGCTTGGAACTGCACCAGCTAACCGCACCCCCATTAAGAATAAATACGTATCCGGTTTGCGATTTAGAGTCATCCGGATCAGTGTCAAAGCTTGCATCGACGTAACCCTTTACGACGAGCTCTTGATCACCTCCATAAACGAGAAACATGTCCTTAGTCCTTTTCAGGCACTTCAGGATATTCTTGACCGCCGTCCAGTGTTCCATTCCTGGATCACTTTGAAACCTTCCGGCCATACTTATGGCAAGGCTGACATCGGGTCTTGTGCACAGCATTGCATACATGATAGAGCCTATGGCTGAAGCATAGGGGATGACACTCATCTTTTCTCTATCTTCTGCAGTCACTGGGCATTGAGTCTTACTCAACTTCACACCTTGCAAAACAGGCAAGAACCCCTTCTTGGACTGATCCATTTTGAACTTCTTCAAAATCTTATCAAGGTATGTGCTTTGTGAAAGTCCTATTA
This sequence comes from Elymus sibiricus, assembly GCA_039707655.1. Lineage (NCBI taxonomy): Eukaryota > Viridiplantae > Streptophyta > Magnoliopsida > Poales > Poaceae > Elymus > Elymus sibiricus. Next base: position 322,909,604 of record CM077673.1, read on the forward strand.
AACGTCTTGATCTATCTCTATAGATCTTGATGCCTAATATGAAAGCAGCTTCTCCTAGGTCCTTCATTGAAAAACTCTTGTTCAAATATTCCTTTACGCTTTCCAGCATTTCTATATTGTTTCCAATCAGCAATATGTCATCCACATATAATATTAGAAACGCTATAGAGCTCCCACTCACTTTCTTGTAAATACAAGCTTCTCCGTAAACTTGTATAAACTCGAACGCTTTGATCACCTCATCAAAACGAAGATTCCAACTCCGAGATGCTTGCACCAGTCCATAAATGGATCGCTGGAGTTTGCAAACTTTGTCAGCATTCTCTGGATCGACAAAACCTTCTGGTTGCATCATATACAACTCTTCCTTAAGGAAACCGTTAAGGAACGCTGTTTTGACATCCATCTGCCAAATTTCATAATCAAAAAAGGCAGCTATTGCTAACATGATTCTGACGGACTTAAGCATCGCTACGGGTGAGAAGGTCTCATCGTAGTCAACTCCTTGAACTTGTGAAAAACCCTTTGCCACAAGTCGAGCTTTATAGACGGTGACATTACCGTCCGCGTCCGTCTTCCTCTTAAAGATCCATTTGTTCTGAATGGCCTTACGCCCTTCAGGTAATACTTCCAAAGTCCATACTTTGTTTTCATACATGGATCCCATCTCGGATTTCATGGCCTCTAACCACTTCTCGGAATCCGGGCCCATCATCGCTTCTCCATAGCTCGTAGGTTCATCGTTGTTTAACAACATGACCTCTAAGACAGGGTTGCCGTACCACTCAGGAGCAGTACGCGTCCTTGTCGACCTACGAGGTTCGATAGCAACTTGATCCAAAGCTTCATGATCATCATCATTAACTTCCTCTTCAGCTAATGTAGGCTCCACAGAAACAACTTTCTGCGCTGCGCTACTCTCAGGTTGAAGTAAAGGTTCAACAACCTCATCAAGTTCTATCTTCCTCCCACTCAATTCTTTCGAGAGAAACTCTTTCTCAAGAAATGTTCCGTTTTTAGCGACAAACACTTTGCCTTCGGATCTGAGGTAGAAGGTATACCCAACTGTCTCTTTTGGGTATCCTATGAAGACGCATTTCTCCGCTTTGGGTTCCAGCTTTTCAGGCTGAAGCTTTTTGACATAAGCATCACATCCCCAAACTTTAAGAAACGACAGTTTTGGCTTCTTGCCAAACCAAAGTTCATATGGCGTCGTCTCAACGGATTTCGATGGTGCCCTATTTAAAGTGAATGCAGCTGTCTCTAATGCATAACCCCAAAACGATAGTGGCAAATCGGCAAGAGACATCATAGATCGCACCATATCCAATAAGGTTCGATTACGACGTTCGGACACACCATTACGCTGTGGTGTTCCAGGCGGTGTCAATTGTGAAACAATTCCACACTGTCTTAAGTGACTGCCAAACTCATAACTCAGATATTCTCCTCCTCGATCAGATCGTAGGAATTTAATCTTTTTGTTACGATGATTCTCAACTTCACTCTGAAATTGTTTGAACTTTTCAAATGTTTCAGACTTGTGTTTCATTAAGTAAATATACCCATATCTACTTAAGTCATCAGTGAAGGTGAGAAAGTAACGATAACCACCGCGCGCCTCAATGCTCATCGGACCGCACACATCAGTATGTATGATTTCCAATAAGTCACTTGCCCGTTCCATTATTCCAGAGAACGGCGTTTTAGTCATCTTGCCCATGAGGCATGGCTCACATGTGTCAAGTGATTCAAAATCAAGTGACTCCAAAAGTCCATCAGCATGGAGCTTCCTCATGCGTTTTACGCCAATATGACCTAAACGGCAGTGCCACAAGAAAGTGGTATTATCATTATCAATTCTACATCTTTTGGCATCAATGTTATGAACATGTGTATCATTACTATCGAGATTCAATAAGAATAAACCCCTCACATTGGGTGCATGACCATAAAAGATATTACTCATATAAATAGAACAACCATTATTCTCTGATTTAAATGAGTAACCGTCTCGCAATAAACAAGATCCAGATATAATGTTCATGCTTAACGCAGGCACCAAATAACACTTATTTAGGTTCATCACTAATCCCGACGGTAATCGAAGAGCGAGCGTGCCGACGGCGATCACATCAACCTTGGAACCATTTCCCACGCGCATCGTCACTTCGTCCTTTGCCAGCCTCCGTTTATTCCGCAGTTCCTGTTTTGAGTTGCAAATATGAGCAACCGCACCGGTATCAAATACCCAGGCACTACAACGAGAGTTGGTAAGGTACACATCAATAACATGTATATCATATATACCTTGTTTGTTGTTGGCCGCCTTCTTGTCAGCCAAATACTTGGGGCAATTCCGCTTCCAGTGTCCAGTTCCCTTGCAATGAAAACACACAGTTTCTGGTTTGGGTCCAGCCTTGGGTTTCTTCACGAGAGGAGCAACTGCTTTGCCACTCTTCTTGGAGTTACCCTTCTTACCCTTGCCATTTTTCTTGAAACTAGTGGTTTTATTGACCATCAACACTTGATGCTCCTTCTGAATTTCAGACTCAGCGGCTTTCAGCATCGCAAACAGCTCGGCGACTGACTTGTTCATCCCGTGCATGTTATAGTTCAACACGAAGCTCTTGTAGCTAGGTGGCAATGATTGAAGAACTCTGTCAGTGATAGCCTCTGGCGGAAGGGGCATCCCTAACTCAGCCAGACGGGTGGAGTACCCAGACATTCTGAGCATGTGATCACTGATAGACCCGTTCTCCTCCATCTTGCAAGCATAGAACTTATCGGAGATCTCATATCTCTCGATCCGGGCATTCTTCTGAAAGATAAACTTCAACTCCTGGAACATCTCATATGCTCCATGACGTTCAAAACGTCTTTGAAGTCCCGGTTCTAAGCCATACAACATTGCACATTGAACTATTGAGTAATCATCAGAACGAGCCTGCCAGGCGTTCACAACGTCTAGAGACTCAACTGGAGCGGGTGGATCACCAAGCGGTGCATCAAGGACATAAGCCTTCTGGGAAGCCGTAAGGATAATCTTTAGATTACGGGCCCAGTCCACAAAGTTACTTCCATCATCTTTCAACTTAGCTTTCTCTAGGAACGCATTAAAATTCAGGGGTGCTACTGCGCGAGCCATGATCTACAACATAAATATAGCAAAGACAACTTAGACTATTGTTCTTAGATAATGAGTTTAGTTAATCATATTTAAAAAAACTCCCACTCAAATTGACATCCCTCCGATCATTCGAGTGTAACATGATCCAAATCCACCAACTCAAGTCCGATCATCACGTGAGTTGAGGTGGTTTCAATGGTGAACATCTTCATGTTGATCATATCTACTATATGACTCATGTTCGACCTTTCGGTCTCTTGTGTTCCGAGGCCATGTCTGTACATGCTAGGCTCGTCAAGTTTAACCCGAGTGTTCCGCACGTGCAACATGGCTTGCACCCGTTGTATGCGAACGTAGAGTCTATCACACCCGATCATCACGGCGTGTCTCGAAACGACGAACTTTCGCAACGGTGCACACTTGGGGAGAACACAATTTATCTTGAAATTTAAGTGAGGGATCACCTTATAATGCTATAGTCGTCCTAAGCAAAATAAGATGCATAAAAGGATTAACATCACATGCAAATCATAAGTGACATGATATGGCCATGAACTTGTGCTTTTGATCTCCATCTCCAAAGCACCGGCATGATCTCCATCGTCACCGGCATGACACCATGATCTCCATCATCTTGATCTCCATCAACGTGTCGCCATAAGGTTGTCGCGCCGACTGTTGCTTCCACGACTATTGCTAACGTTTAGCGATAAAGTAAAGCATTACATAGCGCTTAATGATTGACACGCAGGTCATACAATAATTAAAGACAACTCTATGGCTCCTGCCAGTTGCCGTACTCATCGACATGCAAGTCGTGATATTCTATACAAAACATGATCATCTCATACATCACATATATCTCATCATGTAATTGGCCATATCACATCACAACATACCCTGCAAAAACAAGTTAGACGTCCTCTAATTGTTGTTGCAAATTTTACGTGGCTGCTATGGGTTTGCAAGAACCGTTCTTACCTACGCAAAACCACAACGTGGTGTAGTGATTGCTTTTTGATCTTCTAAAAGAACCCTCTTCATTGAAATCGATTCAACTAAAGTGAGAGAGACAGACACCCGCTAGCCATCTTTATGCAACGAAGTTACATGTTAGTTGAAGGAACCTGTCTCGCGTAAGTGTACGCGTAATGTCGGTCCGGGCCGCTTCATCTCACAGTACCGCCGAATCAAATATCAACTAGTAACGGCAAGCAATATGTATACACCCATGCCCACAACTCGTTTGTGTTCTACTCGAGATCTCATCTACGCATAGACCTGGCTCATGATGCCACTGTTGGGGAACGTTGCATGGGAAACAAAAATTTTCCTACGCACACGCAAGATCTATCCATGGTGATGAGCATCTACGAGAGGGAGAGTGAATCTACATACCCTTGTAGATCGCTAAGCGGAAGCGTTTAAGAAACGCGGTTGATGTAGTCGAACGTCTCCGCGATCCAAATCGCAAGTCGTCCCTCGATCCGATCACGAACTAGCGCCGAACGGACGGCACCTCCGCGTTCAACACACGTACGGCTTGATGACGCCTTCACCTCCTCGATCCAGCGAGCGATGGTGAAGTAGTGGTTGAGTTCCAGCAGCACGACGGCGTGGTGATGGTGGTGAGGAACAATCTCTGCAGGGCTTCGCCAAGCACTACGGAGATTATGACGGAGGAACTAGAGGGTTAGGGTTGCCGCACACGGCTTGGGGAAATCTTGATGTGTCCCGTGTGCTAGCCCTGCCCCTCTATTTATATGTTGAGCCTTGGGGTCTAAACTTGGAGTAAAAGCCTCCTCCGGGTCGGTTTTGCCCGCACAAGGTCGGTTTGGCCCGCAGGGAAAGAGTCCAACTCGGATCCCTGCCGAACCGTGCACAGCCGCGCACAAGCGGTAGTACCGCTTCACACAAGCGGTAGTACCGCTTGGGCGGTAGTACCGCTTCACACAAGCGGTAGTACCGCTCGGGCGGTAGTACCGCTTCACCAAGCGGTAGTACCGCTTACGCGGCAGCAAAACTACTTTTGCACTTTCCAATACCTCGTGGGCTTTATCCCTTTGGCTCATATAAAGTGTTGCTGCACCCGAACACTTCGGTAAACATCCGGAACCCATTCCGGTGAACTCTGGAACTCTTCCGGAGATCGAAACACTATTATCACATATATCAATCTTTACCTCCGGACTCTTCCGGAGATCCTCGTCATGTCCGGGATCTTATCCGGGACTCCGAACAACTTTCGGTCACCAACATAATAACTCAATTATACTAATCGTCACCAAACGTTAAGTGTGTAGACCCTGCGGGTTCGAGAACTATGTAGACATGACCGAGACACCTCTACGGCCAATAACCAATAGCGGGACCTGGATGCCCATATTGGCTCCTACATATTCTACGAAGATCTTTTATCGGTCGAACCTCTATGTCAAGGATTCAGTTAATCCCGTATGCTGTTCCCTTTGTTCTTCGGTATGTTACTTGCCCGAGATTCGATCGTCGGTATCTCTATACCTAGTTCAATCTCGTTACCGGCAAGTCTCTTTACTCGTTCCGTAATACAAGATCTCGTGGCTAACACTTTAGTCACATTGCTTGCAAGGCTCATTGTGATGTTGTATTACCGAGTGGGCCCTGAGATACCTCTCCGTCATACGGAGTAACAAATCCCAGTCTTGATCCATGCCAACCCAACAGACACCCTCGGAGATACCTGTAGAGCACCTTTATAGTCACCCAGTTACGTTGCGACGTTTGATACACACAAGGTATTCCTCCGGTGTCAGTGAGTTGCATGATCTCATGGTCAAAGGAACAGATACTTGACATGCAGAAAACAATAGCAATAAACTGACACGATCAAATGCTACGTTTACAGTTTGGGTCTTGTCCATCACATCATTCTCCTAATGATGTGATCCCGTTATCAAATGACATCTCATGTCCATGGCTAGGAAACCTTAACCATCTTTGATCAACAAGCTAGTCAACTAGAGGCTTACTAGGGACACAGTGTTGTCTATGTACCCACACATGTATTTGAGTTTCCAATCAATACAATTATAGCATGGATAATAAACGATTATCATGAACAAGGAAATATAATAATAACCAATTTATTATTGCCTCTAGGGCATATTTCCAACACCCGGTTGGTGTGACCAACCGGGACTAAAGGTCATCCTGCCTGGGCTCCCCGCTGCGGCCACGTGGATGCCTTTTGGTCCCGGTTGGTGTTACCAACCGGGACCAAAGGTCCTCCTGCCTGGGCTACTCGCAGCGGCCACGTGGAGCCCCTTTGGTCCTGGTTCGTAAGCGAACCGGGACTAAAGGTATTGGGCTTTAGTCCCGACCCTTTAGTCCCGGTTCCAGAACCGGGACTAAAGGCCCTCTGGAACCGGGACTAAAGGCCCTTTTTCTACTAGTGGTCAATGCCTTCTCCTTCAAACATAAAGGAAAGACCTTCTTCTTGACATCATCCTCGGGCAAACCTGCAAGCTTAAATAATCCACAAACTTCATCCACATAGATTAGATGTAAATCAGGATGTAGTGTTCCATCTCCTGCATAAGGATTAGCTAGTAGTTTCTCTATCATACCCGAAGGAATTTCATAATAAATATTTTCAGTAGGTTCAGTAGGTTGAGGAGCAACTCTTTGTGCTTCCGGTCGAGGTGAAGATACCCCGAACAAGCCCCTCAAAGGATTATTTTCCATAGTAACAAGTGACAGTAAATTTCAGCACACTATATAAATTTTTCCTTACCAAATTCCACTCACCAAAGGCGCTTCACTCCCCGGCAACGGTGCCAGAAAAGAGTCTTGATGACCCACAAGTATAGGGGATCTATCGTAGTCCTTTCGATAAGTAAGAGTGTCGAACCCAATGAGGAGCAGAAGGAAATGACAAGCGGTTTTCAGAAAGGTATTCTCTGCAAGCACTGAAATTATCGGTAACAGATAGTTTTGTGATAAGATAATTCGTAACGGGTAGCAAGTAACAAATGTAGCAAAGATGCATCAAGGTGGCCTAATCCTTTTTGTAGCAAAGGACAAGCCTGGACAAACTCTTATATAAAGCAAAGCGCTCCCAAGGACACATGGGAATTTCTGTCAAGCTAGTTTTCATCATGCTCATATGATTCGCGTTCATTACTTTGATAATTTGATATGTGGGTGGACCGGCGCTTGGGTGCTGCCCTTACTTGGACAAGCCTCCCACTTATGATTAACCTCTCTCGCAAGCATCCACAACTACGAAAGAAGAATTAAGATAAATCTAACCATAGCATGAAACATATGGATCCAAATCAGCCCCTTACAAAGCAACGCATAAACTAGGGTTTAAGCTTCTGTCACTCTAGCAACCCATCATCTACTTATTACTTCCCAATGCCTTCCCGTAGGCCCAAATAATGGTGAAGTGTCATGTAGTCGACGTTCACATAACACCACTAGAGGAGAGACAACATACATCTCATCAAAATATCAAACGAATACCAAATTCACATGATTACTTATAACAAGACTTATCCCATGTACTCAGGAACAAACGTAACTACTCACAAAGCATATTCATGCTCATAATCAGAGGAGTATTAATTATCATTAAGGATCTGAACATATGATCTTCCACCAAGTAAACCAACTAGCATCAACTACAAGGAGTAATCAACACTACTAGCAACCCACAGGTACCAATCTGAGGTTTTGAGACAAAGATCGGATACAAGAGATGAACTAGGGTTTGGAGAGGAGATGATGCTCATGAAGATGTTGATGGAGATTGACCCCCTCTCGATGAGAGGATCGTTGGTCATGACGATGGCTTCGATTTCCCCCTCCGGGAGGGAAGTTTCCCCGGCAGAACAGGTCCGCCGGAGCCCTAGATTGGTTCTGCCCAAGTTCCGCCTCGAGACGGCGGCGCTTCATCCCGAAAGCTCTCTTATGATTTTTTCCAGGTCAAAACCCTCCATATAGCAGAAGATGGGCACCGGAGGGCTGCCAGGGGGCCCACAAGCCACTAGGGCGCGCCCTGGGGGGTAGGGCGCGCCCTCCAGGCTTGTGGCTGCCTGGTGGGTCCCCTCTGGTATTTTCTTCGCCCAGTATTTTTTATATATTCCAAAATAATTCTCCGTAGATTTTCAGAACTTTTGGAGTTGTGCAGAATAGGTATCTCAGATTTGCTCCTTTTCCAGTCCAGAATTCCAGCTGCCGGCATTCTCCCTCTTCATGTAAACCTTGTAAAATAAGAGAGAAAAGGCATAAGTATTGTACCAAAATGTGTAATAACAGTCCATAATGCAATAAAGATCAATATAAAAGCATGATGCAAAATGGACGTATCAAGAACTGGTCTGCAAATCCGAGCATAAGTGTCATACTAAAAAATCGATAGAGGTTATTCCGTGTCATACGAGGGGTTTCGTGCTTGTACGAACCAAGTGATGCTGGCTTAAGTCTCGGTAAAACCGAACATCACAATACACTGGGGGCTAGTCATCAGCCCCCGAATTTTTTTTCCTACGGCTAAGTGAAAGCAATAAGGCATCATAGTCCGATTGCCTTGTTCCCCTCGCACTACCACCTTCGGGCACCGATACCTCGGCTAAGGGTCACAGTGCGGAGGCAGAAACACCTCGTGTAGTATCTACGTGGGGGCTGAAGCCGACGACTTGCAACTTTCAGATAAAACGGCCACACAGGAGTCACAATAAATACAACACTCAAAAGACATGATAAATCATGCAGCCTAATTATAAAGCGTTCACAGTCTTAGGACATATTACAGCGCGCTCATTCATAAAAAACATCCTTGGAACATTGGGCCTCTATCACCCGAGCACCCTCCATCACAGCGGAGAAGTATAGCTCGGGGCGCCTATGCTGCTTTCCAGCGGACGGTGGAGCGGTGGCCATCTCGGTCGGCTTGAGCTTCGGCCAGTGCACCATGGTCCTTGCAAAGGCCATCCGAGCTCCCTCGATGCATGTAGAACGCTTTAGCGCGGCAATCCGAGGCGCAACATCGCACAGTTTCTGCACCAAGACGAAGTAGTTGCTCGGCAACGGCTCTTCAGGCCACAGCCGGATGCAGAGATCCTTCATGGCCGGCTCCGCCATCCTGTGCAGCTCCATCAGTTGCTTCATCTGCTCGGTCAGAAGAGGAGAACGCTCGGGGGACTCAAACTGTGCCCAGAATAGCTGAGCCTCATCATCCTCCTCCCGCGAACCATAAAACTTGTTCGCGTCCGCTGCACTCTTCTGGAGATCCGCACAGACGCCTGAAGAACGCCACACCTGGGTGAGCAAAGCAAACCTGCTACCACCAAAGGCGCATTGTAGTGAATACGGCTTACCATCTGTGACAGCCTTGACTTGGCGAACCTCTTCTTCAAAGGTCCGCCTATCCACCCACTCCTTTTGGAGCTCGGATTTCAGCGCGGATAGCTCGGTGGCTTGCTCTTTGCCTTTCTGCTCAAGGGCCTCGCACTTCGTGCTGGCATCCTTGAGCTCCTGCTGCACCTCCTCCACCCGGGCCTCGTGCTTATCGCTCGCAGCTTTTAATGCAGATAACGCGGCTGCTGCTTGTTCGGCTGCTGCCTTCTCATCCGCGGCCGCTTGCTTCATCTTTTTTAGCTCGGCCTTGAGGTTCTCGACCTCCGCAGCCGAAGCTGTGTTAGCAGTAAATGAGTCATTACACTGGGTTAACAGTCTGGATTAATAACGATAGATAGCCCGGATATTTTTCGACTTACCTTGCGCTTCGTCGAACCTCTTATTCAGGCGATCGAGCTCCTCATCGGAGCTCTTGAGCTTCCGATTCAGCTCGGCAAGCTCCGCAGCGTTGACGGCCGCCGCCGCCGCCGAGGCCTGCAAAAAATAAATTGTACAATATCAAGTTATGTGGGTTCAAACCCCCGAGTTGTTAAGAATATGACCTTGTGCTCGGTCCTCTTAAGGGCTTTTAGAACAGTACGGGACAAATGATGCATTATGCATCGTTGGTCATTCCGGGGGTATTTGACCCCCGGGTGGGTTTTTGCAAACCCACCCAGGGCTCGGGGGCTACTGCATATATAAAGATAGCGCAAACTTAATAAAATTAAACTTTTCGGGAAAAGGGTATTACGTGGCTCACCTTGAAGCCCGTCAAGAGACCATTGAAGGCCTCTTTCAGTCTGCTATCAACGGACTGAATACCTTGTAAAACCGCACCCATAAGAGTGCGGTGATCCTCGGAGATGGAGGCGCTTGATAAAGCCTCCTCCATCATGACCGGCCACCCAGTCATGGGTGGCACCGGTGGGGACTGGCCAACCCGATCTCTGATGGGGGATTGAGCCGGTATCTCTGGAGGCACAGCGCTCTCTAGAGATGTCCTCGGAGGGGACTGGACAGTATTTCGTCCTCCCTCCTCAGCAGCCAGGGGAGTTTCCCCCTCCTGGTCTTCGGCGGTCGACGCGTTAACCTCGGCCATAACATCGTCACCCTCGCCGCCGGTGTTTGGCTCCAAAGGAGCCGAGCGGGATGACACATCCGCGGCCTCCTTCGCGGCCCCTGGTATGGGGTGCGACGTAGTCCCACTCTCCGCCAGCTCGGCGGGTGGAGACTCCCCATCCGATATTTGGTCGGTGGGGAGGACGCGTGGTGGGCTGCAGATTAAAAGGCATTCGTCCATTTAAAACATTAAAAACTTCACATGAATGACCCAGGGGGTCTTCGGATTCATACCTTTGGGTTGGGGGCTTGACCCTTAGGTTCCTTCGGGGAACCCTCTCAAAGTTCTCAGACTCGGCGTGGGAGTCCGAGCTGTCATCGGCCAGGATTAACCTCGGCCGACACACCCTCTTCGGGGCCAGAGGAGGTAGATCCTCCGCGGCGTCCGGCGACGCCGCCCTCTTTCTTGTGAGGGGGGAATCGCCTTTTCCCCCGTCCTCGTGCTCTTCCTCATGAGTAGAGGAGGCATGGGTTTCCTCGGACATAGTGTCCGGTATGTCCCTTATGCGGAGGCCTTCTCGGCTTTTCTTCTTTTCCTTCTTCTCCGGCGCTGTGTACGGCACAGCGACAAGCATCGACATCATCAGATCCGACCCGGGGCCTTCGGGCTGTTGGGCCGGGCAGTCCATTTTGGCGGCCTTGCTTAGCAACTTCTGTAAAGATAAGAGGGAGGTTGTTCAGCTTTTTGTCAAACAACAGGGCCGGAGTATCAAAATAATATTGTACCTGGGTAGGAGGGTTATCGGCGCTTAGGCCCGAATCCTCCTCCTCGGCTGGCCAGCTCTTCTGGGGTTTGAATAATGCCTTCCACAACTTTTGGTGGGTAGTGCGGAAGAATGCTCGCACCGTAGGCTGGTCCTCGGGCTGATAGGCCCACATTGGGGAAGCCCGGCGCTGGCAGGGAAGAAGACGGCGGTGGAGCATAACCTGGACAACATTGACCAGCTTGACCCTGGCCGCGATCACCGAGAAATGCGCTCCTGTAGCAATTTGACCTCTGCATCCGACCCCTAGTCAAGCCCCTTCTTGAGCCACGAGGCTAACCTCGCAGGAGGTCCAGATCTGAACTCGGCAAATGCCGCCCAGCCCTCGTCCCTTGGTTCGGTGATGTAGAACCATTCCTTCTACCAGATCTTGATTGTATCGATGAAGGTACCGGTCGGCCACTCGACGCGAGGGTGCTTGCTGATTACTGCCCCTTCGCAGTCTGCGTGCTCACCCGCGACTATCTTCGGCTTGACATTGAAAACCTTGAGCCACAGGCCGAAGTGCGGCTCGACCCGCAGGAAGGCTTCGCAGATAATGATGAATGCCGAAATATGCATGAAGGAGTTCGGGGGAAGATCGTGGATATCCAGCCCGTAGAAGAACATGAGGCCCCTAACAAAGGGGTGGAACAGAAAGCCTAGTCCCCGGAGGAAGTGGGGGACGAACACCACCCTCTAGCCTGGCTTAGGGGTGGGGACCACCTGGTTCGCCTCTGGAGCGTGGTGGAAGACGTTGGCGGGGAGGTAGCCGGCGAGCTTTAACTCCCGGATGTCCTTGTCGGTGACCGTGGAGGCCTCCCACTTGCCCATAGAGCCTGAACTCGCCATGGCTAAGCTCGGAGGAGAAATTGAGGGAGAACTGGATCTGGGCTCTTGGAGCTTGGGAAGATTGAGGAAGCGAGGGATGCGAATGGGAAGCGTGAATGGGCCTCGGGGTGTTTTCCCCTTTTATGAGGCGTGACGCCGATGAGCCTCCCTCTACTGCGACGCGGGTCTCTCCGCTTCCCGAGATATCCGTGCCGTTATGCACGCATGAGAAAACCTAGGGTGTTAATCATATCCCGTGTGAAACGGAGCACGATCTATACATTGATGAGTCGTGCCAATGTAAAAACGGCCTCGAACCGCGAATCGAGTTTCCATAACTGGTTCAGTGGTCGTGATAGGCCGCGACCCTTCGTCAAAAGGGCTGACAGGAAACACTGTTTACACTTTGACGTTTGTGTTGGGGAACATCGCATGGGAAACAAAAAATTTCCGACACACACGCAAGATCTATCCATGGTGATGAGAATCTACGAGAGGGAGAGTGAATCTACATACCCTTGTAGATCGCTAAGCGGAAGCGTTAAGAAACGCGGTTGATGTAGTCGAACGTCTTCGCGATCCAAATCGCAAGTCGTCCCTCGATCCAATCACGATCTAGCGCCGAACGGACGGCACCTCCGCGTTCAACACACGTACTGCTTGATGACGCCTTCACCTCCTCGATCCAGCGAGCGATGGTGAAGTAGTAGATGAGTTTCGGCAGCACGACGGCGTGATGACGGTGGTGGTCAAGAACGATCTCCGCAGGGCTTCGCCAAACACTACGGAGATTATGACGGAGGAAGAAATAGAGTGTTGGGGTTGCTGGCACACAGCTTGGGGAAATCTTGATGTGTCCCGTGTGCTAGCCCTGCCCCTCTATTTATATGTTGAGCCATGGGGTCTAAACTTGGAGAGAAAGCCTCCACAAGGTCGGTTTTGCCCGCACAAGGTCGGTTTGGCCCGCACGAAAAGAGTCCCACTCGGATTCCAGCAGTACCGCGTACAAGCGGTAGTACCGCTCACGAGCGGTAGTACCACTTCACACAAGCGGTAGTACCGCTTACGCAGTAGTACCGCTTCACACAAGCGGTAGTACCGCTTACGCGGTAGTACTGCCTTACCAGCGGTAGTACCGCTTAAGGCAGCAGCAAAACTTCCTTTTGCACTTTCCAATACCTCGTGGGCTTTACCCCTTTGGCCCATATAAAGTGTTGCTGCACCCGAACACTTCGGTAAACACCCGGAACCCCTTCCGGTGAATTCCGGAACCCTTCCGGAGATCAAAACACTATTATCACATATATCAATCTTTACCTCCGGACTCTTCCGGAGATCCTTGTCATGTTCGGGATCTTATCCGGGACTCCGAACAACCTTCGGTCACCAACACAATAACTCAACTATACTAATCGTCACCAAACGTTAAGTGTGTAGACCCTGCGGGTTCGAGAACTATGTAGACATGACCGAGACACCTCTACGGCCAATAACCAATAGCGGGACCTGGATGCCCATATTGGTTCCTACATATTCTACGAAGATCTTCATCGGTTGAACCTCTATGTCAAGGATTCAGTTAATCCCGTATACTGTTCCCTTTGTTCTTCGGTATGTTACTTGCCCGAGATTCGATCGTCGGTATCTCTATACCTAGTTCAATCTCGTTACCGACAAGTCTGTTTACTCGTTCCCTAATACAAGATCATGTGGCTAACTCTTTAGTCACTTTGCTTGCAAGGCTCATTGTGATGTTGTATTACCGAGTGGGCCCTGAGATACCTCTCCGTTACACGGAGTAACAAATCCCAGTCTTGATCCATGCCAACCCAACAGACACCCTCGGAGATACCTGTAGAGCACCTTTATAGTCACCCAGTTACGTTGTGACGTTTGATACACACAAGGCACTCCTACGGTGTCAGTGAATTGCATGATCTCATGGTCATAGGAACAGATACTTGACATGCAGAAAACAATAGCAATAAACTGACACGATCATATGCTACGTTTATAGTTTGGGTCTTGTCCATCACATCATTCTCCTAATGATGTGATCCCGTTATCAAATGACATCTCATGTCCATGGCTAGGAAACCTTCACCATCTTTTGATCAACGAGCTAGTTAACTAGAGGCTTACTAGGGACACAGTGTTGTCTATGTACCCACACATGTATTTGAGTTTCCAATCAATACAATTATAGCATGGATAATAAACGATTATCATGAACAAGGAAATATAATAATAACCAATTTATTATTGCCCCTAGGGCATATTTCCAACAGTTTGGCCTTTGGGGCCAAGCGACTCATGGCGTCCGGACGATCGTATGATCGGAAAAATTACGCGACATCGGGAGCCGGACTAGTCTCAGCCGATCATTAATGGGAACAAGAACTCACCCCACAAGCCAAAGACTCCGATCACGTGGAACTGCCGGTGCTGTGACCCTTGGCGTTGGGGGCTAGTTCGGGGGATACTGAGGGAGTCCTGGACTAAGGGGTCCTCGGGCCGCTAGCCTATCTCCCAATAGGCCGGCTTGGTGGGCCGCTCTCTGATTATCGCAGGAAGGGCCGGATATGCCATGACCCCGTGTTCTAGAAGGAAGCCTCGAAGGCGCATCGTGCACTCCAAGTCAAGATGAGGAAATCGGCATCTCCATCCCTGGCAGGAGGCCTATCATGTGTAAACCCTAGGTACCCCCCGGTGTCTATATAAACCGGGGAGGTTTTAGACTGTAGGGAGAGGAACTAATCTAGGGTTTTAGCTATTCGATCTCGGGGTAGATCAACTCTGTAACCATTCATACACATCAATATAATCAAGCAGGACATAGGGTTTTACCTCCATAGGAGGGCCCGAACCTGGGTAAACGTCGTCTCCTTCGTCTCATGTTACCATCGATCCTAGACTCACAGCTCAGGACCCTCTACCCGAGATCCGACGGTTTTGACACCGACAGCAAGGTATGAATCAACTGTTGAGGAATGGGCTACCATCTTAGGAGTCCCAAAGGTGGAAGAAGGAGATATGGATGTCTATTCTGAATCCAAGGAGAGCCATGATGCTATGAAGAACATGTACAATGAGATCCCTGCTGCAAACTTGAAATCTCACAAGTTAGGATCCATTTACTTCCTCCAGGCTGGTCTCCACACCATGAACACCATCTTGAGACACACCTTGATGCCTAAGTCTAGAGATGACAAGATGATAAGAGGCTATTCCATCAACATGCTGATCCATCTTGATCGACACACCAGGATAAGGGTGATGGACTTGATTGTTGAAACTGTGAAGAGGGTTGCTGCTGATCAGAAGCGCTCATGCTGCTATGCACCCTACATTTAGATGCTTATCAACTCCAAGCTGGAGAAGCACATCTTTGCTCTTGACAGGCCACATTTGCCCCTACAGCCAGATCTAGAAGACAACATTATGGTGATGAACCCAGATCATCCCACCTCAGCTGCAGCTCAGGCAGAGGCAGAGGCAGCTAGAGCCACTAGTGCTCAAGTCCCTAGATCTAGGAACGAGCAAATGGATCTCTTGATCAGTACCGTTCAGGGCATGCAGAAAGATATCAAGGACATCTTGGCGAATCAGCATAGTCTTGTGAGGATCATTGAGAACAGGATCAAGACACTCAATGACAAGGTGGATGGGCTGACCAAGACCGTGAACGAGCTCAAGAAGGAAGTTGATAGCATGCCCAGTCCTCACACTACAGATGATGAGGATAACTCACCTCTCAGGCCAGGCACTCAGTTCACTACTAGATCAGCCACAGTGCCAGCTCCAGAGTTGAGGCCTTCTTCATCAGCACCTGCTACAGCCTCTTCAGCTCCATCAGCTCCTCCAGTTCCTCCAGTTGCTACTCCAACTTTGTCCATGACGTCTGCTGAAGTCTTCGCCGATGCCGTTCTCTCGACTCCTTCACCAGCTACAGAGGAGATCAGCCCCAGAAGAGCGCTTAGATATATACTTTTGAAATTTTTGGTAACTTGTTGCCAAAGGGGGAGAAGATGTATATAGATCTTTAGGCTTCGAGAGAGAGAGCGTTGATTTTTATCGCTTTTCAAAACGTTTGATAACTTTTGGTTTGCTTGTGTTAAACTTTGTTGGTGTTTCATCATACACTTGATGTGTATTGCTACTACTTTCTATCATTATGATGCTTATGAGATGATCATTCACCTTTGCTTGATTGTGTTGTGCTATGACATTCATTCTTATTATTCTCGCACACCACCAAGTTGTATGTGACATGAAAGAGTGCCCTATGTACCTAATCGATTGTGCATTTGCATTCAAACGCAAATTCAAAATAATGCACAAATTTAGGGGGAGCTCTTGCTTATCACATACTTCTCAAAGCGACGATTATATTCATTGATTATATCATATGTCGAAGCTTTGATCTATATGTTGTCATCAATTACCAAAAAGGGGGAGATTGAAAGCACATTTGCTCCCTTGGTGGTTTTGGTAATTAATAACAACATATATGTCATTGAACTAATGTTTCCACTAAGCATATTTCAGGAAAAGTTCAATGATAGGGATGGCAAAAGGATTGTGGAGAAACCCCAAGATGCAAGGAAATGGATTGGCAAAGCTTCAAGCAAGAGGACTCTACATTTTACTTTGTGAGAAATCATTTTGAGTCCATAGGAAAGCCAATACTATTAAAAGGGGGTAAGGTACTATTGGTGAACAAGATGCTCCACGTGCACAAGAGATAGTCACCAAAAACACCCACAAACTCTTCGACAAAAGTCTGTCCAATCCAAACATCCAAAATCGGTGCAACCAACAATTCCCACTCAGTCCCACCGATTCCCAAAATCAGACAGACTCATGCCAAACCCTAGCCATTCGGTGCAACCGATTCTGCATCGGTGCCACCGAGTTCAGCTGCCAACTTTCTGTTTAGCTATTTTCAATCTTCGGTACCACCGAGTTTTGCCAGTCGGTCTCACCGAGTTTCTGGACCAACTCTCTGGTTAGCCATGGTCAATAATCGGTACCACCGAGACTTGAGAATCGGCGTCACCGAGTTGTGCAATCTGACCGTTGATCACCTTATCGGTACCACCGAGAGTTATATATCGGTCTCTCCGAGATTCAAAAGTTACTGCCTTTTGGTCACTTTGGTACCACCGAGATTCACACATCGGTGTCACCGAGTTGGTCACTTTAGGTGTAACGGTTGGATTTTTGGGGATGCCTATATATACCCTGTCGGGGATATACCCCGTGGTTAACCCGTCAGACAGTTATAACTTGTAACCCGGCAGACAGTTAACCCGGCAGACAGTTAACCCGTCAGACAGTTATAACTCGTAACCCGACAGACAGTTAACCCGGCAGACAGTTAACCTGTCAGACAGTTATGACCCGTCAGACAGTTATGATCCGGCAGATAGTTAAGTCCTGGAGACGAGTCCCTGAAGATGAGTCTTGAAGATAAGCCCTGATTATAAGCCGCCCGGTTAAGCCGCCCACTCAGATAAGAAGCCCGGGACTCAGAAGCCCATGAGGAGAAGCCCATGAGGAGAAGCCCGCGATGGGAAGTCATAATAAGTTAAGTCTCAATCCGACTTAGACGCTACATGTAAACCGCCTCTTCAGCTTATATAAGGAGGGGCAGGTCACCCCAAGAGGGTGAAGTTTTTAGACGTCTCCATAGACAGGTCTTAGACAGACAAGCCTTACGGCGAGAGACGCCTTACGGCGAGAGACACCTTATGGCGAGAGAAGCCTTACGGCGAGAGAGATCAACTATCGGGAGTTAGGGCAAGCAAGCCGCCCCTTGTACTCGATATACCAGTTAATACAGCATAAGCAGGACGTAGGCTTTTACCTCCACCGTGAGGGGCCGAACCTGGGTAAACACGCATCTCTCGATCCCGACCAACCCCTCTCAAGCCGCCATATAGCTGCGATGACCTCACACCTCAAGTCCGTTAACCCGGACATCTTGCCGTGACAAAACCACGACAGTTGGCGCCCACCGTGGGGCGCGCACGGTGGTGTTAAGTTCTTGGAGGGATCTCTCCCAGGGATTGAGAATAACTCGCCATATCAACCCGGAGACAATCTTTCTGTGCAACAGTCAACAGATCAGACATGGCGTCTACAGTTGTTCTACACGACTCGCCAGGTGGCCGCTGCTGCGTACAAATTTTTAGCCACGAGTTGTTGCTGCTGTGGGCAAGTCCAGAGTCCCAACATCGAATCAGCCAAATTCATCTACTGTTCAAGATAAGCACACGGTCTGATGTTGATTCCAATTACAACATGAAGACCGGGTCAACACGGAAACAAGTCTTAAAGTCTCCCCGAGTCACTTCCAAGCCGCAGGACCAGCGCTGACCGGTTCAAACCTCCGTTTCTGTTAGCCATGGCCGTGGAGTCGCCGCCTTAAGTCGATCCCGTGATTCACCTCTACCATGGCTGGCCTCAACCCGCCTCGGCCGGGGTCCGACATCACCTCCGAAACCGGCTGTCCAAGCCGCCACCGCCGTAGCCATTTTCGTTGACTCACCGGTGCCTCATCGACCCGCTGCTTCCAAGCCGCCATGGCCTCGTGTCGCTTTGGCTGCGGCATCCTCAAGTCGCCGGCGCACCTTGGCCATGAGCCGCCTTCGCCACGCGGCCGGCGAGCACCGAGCCGCCTCGCGCGGCCTCGCTCTTCTACCATCGTTGGGCATTAAGTCGCCCTCGTCATGGGCAGTAAGCCGCCGTTGAGCTGCCTCTTTTACGGCGGGTCAACACCGAGCCGTGCCTGGCTTCGCTCCGAGCCGCAAGTCGCCGCTTCTACCACCTCAGCTGCGAGTCGCCGCCTCTACTCACAGAGCTTCGTTCCGAGTCGGATGCTCGCTTCGAACCGCCACGTGAGTCGCCGCATTCAAATTGCCTTTGGCCTCACTGTCGCGGAGAGCCACCGTCGCCAAGTCGCCGTAACCGTGGAGAGCAGCCTCACCCCTGCAGCAAGCCGCTTCTGTCATCGCTGACCTTGGACGCCTCCAAGCCGCCGTTGCTGGGCCCTTCGTCTTCATGCATCACTTCTGTTCCGACCTACGCAGGGGATGGCCGCCCGCCTATTCAACCTCTCCGCGGACGCATCCGAGATGCCGTGGTGGTCATTCTGCGATTCTGCTACCCTCGAGCCGCCCCCCAAGCAGGCCTTGAGTCGCCGCCGCTCGGCCTCCATCGACGGGTGTTCCCGCCTTGTATCCGCCGGGTGTCACCTCTGCCTCATTGACGGATCGCTGTGAGTCGCTGCTGCCGTGTTTCCGCCTCGGATTTCTGCTTCTGAGTCGCTAGCCGTCTCTGCCTCCTCCACAAAAGAGCCGCCCAGGGCACTGTCGAGTCATCGTCACGGCCTCTACCGGCTGTTGCTGCGCCATATCTGCCAGAGCTTCTAATCCGACTCTACCGCGAGCCGTGCACAAGCTGCTTCAGTTGAAGCTGCGCTGTGTCGTCTCAGCCTCGTCGTACCACCTCCCCTGCAATCGCCGCGTCTTTCTCGCGCGCGCACGACCACGCCTCCGCCTCCGCCACGGCCGTGCGCCTCCGAGCCGCCAGTGAGACGGTCTGCCTCAAGTCGCCATCGCCGCCAAGCCGCCGCCGTGGTCCACTTCATCGACCCACCACGTTTCTGGACCGCCGTGTGACTTCGCCCTAAGTCACCGTCGCCTGGGTTGCCTTCCAGCCGTGGACCCGCCTGCGAGCCGCCTTGGCCGCCCCTGCGAAACTCCGCCGGGTCGCCTCCGGCCATGGCCGGCTACGAGCCGCCCCGTTTCTTCGCCCGCGCGTCAAGGCCGCCGCGGCCATGGCCTGTCCCGCTCCGGACAGCGCCGGCTCGCTGCTGTCTCCACCGCCGGCCTCCCGTTGGCTCCGCCACGCTCTGGCGCACCCGCCCTCGCCTGCACCACTCTGCCTCACCCTCAAGATGGCCTTCGCTCCGTCCGCGCCTTGAGCCGGCCGTCGGCTGTCGCAAGCCGCCTGGGCGCGCGCCTCCGCCTCCACCTCGCTCCGCCTGGCCTCTGCCGCCTCGCGGTGTGCCAGCCCGTGCCCGAGCCGCCGCAGTCGCGACCCATTTCGCTCCGGCCGGCACGGGCTCACTGCTACCGTCCCGCTGGCCGCCCGAGCTGCCCTGTGTTTTGAGCCGCCTCGGCCCGCTCCTCCGCTTCCGCCTGTCATCGAACCGCCGCCGCACTCGCCGCTCGGAACCCGGCCGGCTCCGCTCCGCTTCGTCTGAGCCGCCCTGCCAGCAAGTCGCCGGCTGCCCCGCTCCACCTCGATCCCACCTCCTCCGCTTTCTGCTGCACGTAGGGAAGGAAAGTGGAAGGAGTTTGGATAAAGAAAGAAGTGGGGAGCCGGTTGCATCAACGCGAGGCATGTATGCACATACAGTTATTGCGTGCATCCCTGACCCGTCTACGGTCTACTTCAACAAATCAGCCGCAGTTATCATTTCCGCGGCTAATAATTTCCGATAAAACATATCAGGTGAAGTCAACCCAGTCAATTTTTGTTGATGCATTTTTATCCCTTCGAGAACAATTACTCTCGTCTGCGATGTCTTTATGCAGGATTGCCAAAGTGACCGTCGTACTACGGGAACAAAGCTCACGTCAGCACCCGCCCGTACGAGTTGTCCAACGGACGCACGGAAACCACATGCGGTCCGATCTACCTCAAATCGCCGGGAACGCGCCTACTTGCACAAACCGCCCAACGGACGTGCGCAAGACGCCGCCCACAGTCTGATCTACATCAACATATCGGTGCGATGCTCGCCTGTACGAGCCGCCTCTTTGAGTAATCTTAAGACTCGGGGGCGACAGACATGGTTCAGCAAATTCAAAGAACCCCGGATCACCCGATCTCGGGGGCTACTACCACATTGGTGAAGGTTTAAAGACGCCAGACAATTTCTGGCTCACAAAAGTTCCGGGCAGTTAGAAAGGTCCGGTTAAAAATCCGGCTCAAGGGAAATCTGTTTTCTCGCAAAGTTGTGACCTCTCAATATCCGGTTCAGCATCCGGTTCAAGAAGAATCCATATTTCGCAAGTTCGAGTTCTCAAGAAAGACTTAAAATCACCCAAGAGGACGAGCCGCCATGATGCGACCGTTCAAACATGGGTGCATTACCTTATTGGTGGAGGATTTAAAAGTCGCCCAAAGAGGACGAGCCGCCATGTTGCGATTATTCAAACATGGGTGCCCAAACATTGGATCATCATGAAGTCACTTGGAGGCTTCTGCCGTTTCTTCATACAAGATGGCGGCTTACAAGACGATGCACAAGTTATGACATCGATAGGGTCAATCGGGGTGCAGCGAGTTGTATACTTACCCCCTCTTGATCGGCATCTCAGACGCTATAAGCCGGGTTGTAAACCCAAAGGTTGGCTCCGTCAACAGTGCCAAAATTGGGGTGCAGCGAGTCGAGGACTTACCCCCTCTTTTGATGACTTATTCCAAAATTGGGGTGCAGCGAGTCGAGGACTTACCCCCTCTTTTGATGATTTATTCCAAAATTGGGGTGCAGCGAGTCGAGGACTTACCCCCTCTTTTGATGATTTATTCCAAAATTGGGGTGCAGCGAGTCGAGGACTTACCCCCTCTTTTGATGACTTATTCCAAAATTGGGGTGCAGCGAGTCGAGGACTTACCCCCTCTTTTGAACCAAAATTGGGGTGCCGACGAGTTAGCCACTCACCCCCTCTTTTGATAACCTCTCCAATATTGGGGTGCAGCGAGTTGGCCACTTACCCCCTCTTTGGATGACTTGTAAGAGCAGAGAACATCATGCATTGCATCATACATTGCATCATGCATTCCATCATACATTACATCATACATTTCATATCATGCCGGTTTGCCAAACCGGGTCAGAGCAAGATTATGGAAGAAGAGGCCAGACTATGTGAGAGTTAACCTCTCCGGGTTGTGCTTTTTCAAGCCGCCCTCACAACAATGCAGAACATACTCTGTATTGTTTATTTTTTGCAGGTCTTATCTTTTGATCTGAGCCGCCATTAAAGTGTGACGAAAAATGTCACGGACAGAATACAAGATGGTTTGGAAAATTGGTTATTCTTGAAGAGCCGCCATATCAATTATAATGCCGGGTCATCTAATTGACCGGCTCTTGGTTTTCTTCAACCAGTGCTCTGTAGTATACTACAGCACTCATGGATTTCTCAAGCATATATTTGCCGGGTTGCACCGCAACCACGAGCAGGGATTTCACTATTGACACCGGGTTACAACCACGGTCAAGGAGTCATATTCTTCTTATACAGTCCCGAGTCGCCGCAGGCAGACAACCCGGCACTTGGGGGCTACATTGTTCAAGTCCAGTTGATATCAAGTATGCAAGTCCCATGTCGCTGCAAGCACGCACCACGGCACTTGGGGGCTAATGCAAGCTGGTTTTCAAATCATGACATTATCAACAAGACCCTGTTATCTCAAGGAGATGAGCCGGCCGTTCTGTATTTTTCTAAGTCCCAGCCCAGTATTTCTTACTGACCCGGCACTTGGGGGCTACAGTGTTCAGCTGATTAACAAGACTATGAGGTTCAAAGTGAAGACCCGACCCATCACATACTGATGACCCGGCCCTTGGGGGCTACACCAGCTGAAGCTTTAAAAGGTACAAGACAGTTACAAGTCCCAGGCTGCAGCAGGCCAGACAACCTGGTACTTGGGGGCTACACAATCAAAGACATTATTGCAAAGCACCAAGTCAACATGGATAAACTTGGAGCTTGGGGGCTACAGGTAATATGGATATATCAAAAAATTGAAGAGAATTTTCAAGATGTCAATTATGAGTGAGACCGGCTCAACAGATTCTTATTTTAGCCGAAGTATTAAGAGACCGGCTCTACATCAGATGGATTTTCATCCCAATATTTTTATCAAGTCAGATGGAGTTCAGTTGTTTGACCCGGCGTCACCAACAATCATGACCCGGCATCATCAATGATTATGACCCGACGGTGATGACCCGCCAAGAGTGTTGGAGGCCGACTCAATGGCATATGGGTGTTGTATTCCCAGTATTTTACTTCAAAGGACACTGACAAGCAAGACGATTGAGAAGATGGCTCATTCATATGAAGAAGAAACCCGGATTTTTGAGGATCCACTCCAGTGAAATAAGCCGGCCAGAGGAGTGAGCCGGTCACTTAACATGTTTATTATTTTTTCAGGAGGTTACCATGAATAAATTCAAGCTAACCTGGGGGCTAATGTCGGGGATATACCCCGTGGTTAACCCGTCAGACAGTTATAACTCGTAACCCGGCAGACAGTTAACCCGGCAGACAGTTAACCCGTCAGACAGTTATAACTCGTAACCCGGCAGACAGTTAACCCGGCAGACAGTTAACCTGTCAGACAGTTATGACCCGTCAGACAGTTATGACCCGGCAGATAGTTAAGTCCTGGAGACGAGTCCCTGAAGATGAGTCTTGAAGATAAGCCCTGATTATAAGCCGCCCGGTTAAGCCGCCCACTCAGATAAGAAGCCCGGGACTCAGAAGCCCATGAGGAGAAGCCCGCGATGGGAAGTCATAATAAGTTAAGTCTCAATCCGACTTAGACGCTACATGTAAACCGCCTCTTCAGCTTATATAAGGAGGAGCGGGTCACCCCAAGAGGGTGAAGTTTTTAGACGTCTCCATAGACAGGTCTTAGACAGACAAGCCTTACGGCGAGAGACGCCTTACGGCGAGAGACACCTTACGGCGAGAGAAGCCTTACGGCGAGAGAGATCAACTATCGGGAGTTAGGGCAAGCAAGCCGCCCCTTGTACTCGATATACCAGTTAATACAGCATAAGCAGGACATAGGCTTTTACCTCCACCGTGAGGGGCCGAACCTGGGTAAACTCGCATCTCTTGATCCCGACCAACCCCTCTCAAGCCGCCATATAGCTGCGATGACCTCACACCTCAAGTCCGTTAACCCGGACATCTTGCCGTGACAAAACCACGACATACCCCTTCACCACCACCCACTCGAGAGAGAAGCACTGGGAACTATTCCATACTTGCCCCATCCAATTTTCTGAGAGAGAGCCACCTACTCATGTGGTGAGATCAAGCTATTCCATTCCTACCATATGAATCTTGATCTCTAGCCTCCCCAAGTTGCTTTCCACCAAATCAATCTCTTCTACCAAAGCCAAATCTGTGAGAGAGTGATTGTGTGTTGAGGAGTCTATCATCTTGAAGCACAAGAGCAAGGAGTTCATTGACATTGCCGAGCCTATTACCTTTTGGAGGGTGGTGCCTCCTAGATTGGTTAGGTGTTGCTTGGGAGCCTCCTACTTCGTGTTGTGGAGTTGAACCAAGAAGTTTGTACGGGCAAGGAGATCGCCTACTTCGTGAAGATCTACCCATAGTGAGGCTAGTCCTTCGTGGACGGAAGCCGTTATGGAATAGTCAAGGTTGCTACTTCGTGGACCCTTATGGGTGGAGCCCTCCGTGGACTCTCGCGACCGTTACCCTCCGTGGGTTGAAGACTCCATAAACGTGGACGTACGATAACACCACCTATCGAAACCACAGGAAAAATCTTCTTGTCTACAAATTGCGTTTGATCTTCCTCCCTACCCTCTACTATACATGCTTGTTGTTACTTTCCGCTGTTATACTCTTAGACATGCATATGTAGGGTGTGCTTGACTTGCTATCATTGCTAAAATCTGCCAACACTTAAAATTGGGAAAAGGTAGAATTTTTATTTGGTCAAGTAGTCTAATCACCCCCCCTCTAGACATACTTTTGATCCTACAAGTCTCTGTTCCACCGTGTGCCCATCTGGAGCTCTGTTCCGGTGCCCTGCCGGAGGGGGGGTCGATCATGGAGGGCCTCTACATCAACCTTGCTGCTCTCATGATGATGTGTGAGTAGTTCACCATAGACCTACGGGTCTGTAGTTAGTACCTAGATGGCTCTCTCTCTCTCTCTATGTTCTTTATTTCCATGATCACCGTGATTCCCGCGGTGATCTATCTTATGTAATCACTCTTTGTGATGCGTTTGTTGGGATCCGATGAATTGTGGGTTTATGTTCAAATTATTCATGAAAAAGATTTGTGTATTCTCTGGATTCTTATTTGATTCTTATTTGCATGATTGTTATAGCTTTGTAATTCTCTCCGATCTATCGGTTTAGTTTGGCCAACTACATTGGTTTATCTTCAGTGGAAGAGATGCGTTGTAGTGGGTTCAATCTTGCGGTGCTCTATATCCAAGTGACAAAGTAGGGGACAAGACACGTATTTTTATTGTTGCCACTAAGGATAAAACGATGGGGTTTATTCATATTAATTGGATTTACTTTGTTTACATCGTGTCATCGTTCTCCAATCATTACTCTGTTTGTTATGAACTTAATAGCTAGAGAGGCAAGCATAGAAACGCTCTCGAAGTGGAGTAATAGTAGTAGATGCAGGGAGGAGTCGGCCTACTTGTTTATGGACGTGATGCCTATATACATGATCATTGACGTGAATAAATATTGCATAACTATGCGCTTTTCTATCAATTGTCCAACAGTAATTTGTTCACCCACCGTATGCCTTCTTCGAGAGAGAACCTCTAGCAAACACTATGGCCCCAGGGTCTATTCACATATATATTTACAAACGCTCTTATTATCTTGCTGCCATTATTTAATTTTTATTTATTCAATTATCATCTACACTACCCATTTGCTTGCAAGTAACGAGTTCAAGGGGATTGACAACCCTCTTGCCCGCGTTGGGTGCAAGTGTTTGCTCTTTTGTGTGTAGGCGCTAAAGACGGGAGTTGTGTGATCCTCCTATTGGTTCGATAACCTTGGTTCTCACTGAGGGAAATACTTATCTATACTGTGCTGCATCATCCCCTCCTCTTCGGGGAAAAATTCAACGCAGATCACAAGTAGCAAGAAGGATTTTTGGCGCCGTTGCCGGGGAGTATCACCAACTTACTATCAAGTACCTTTGCACAAATTATCATTCACTTGTTCTACTTTTTATTTGTTGTTATATTTTGCTTGCTAAAAAATCAAAAATAGAAAAATATTTATCTTTGCTAGTTTACTTGTTTGCTTGCTTTACTTGCTAGTTTACTTGCTTCGCTTGTTACTTTGCTTGCTTGGTCACCATGTCTCAAGATAATACCAAGTTTTTTGACTTCTCGAATACTAATAACAATGATTTTTATTAGTACTCCTATACCACCCACCACTAGTGCGGAGTTTTATGATATTAATGCTGCATTGCTAAATCATGTGATGAAAGAACAATTTTTCGGAAGTCCTAATGAGGATTCGGTTGCGCATCTCAATACTTTTGTTGAATTATGTGATATGCAAAAGAAAAAGGATATGGATAATGATGTGGTCAAATTAAAATTATTTCCTTTTTCACTACGAGATAAAACTAAGGCTTAGTTTTCATCTTTACCGCGTAATAGTATTGGAACATGGGATAAATGTAAAGATGCTTTCATTACCAAGTATTTTCCTCCTGCTAAGATCATCTCCCTTAGAAATAAAATTATGAATTTTAAGCAACATGACCAAGAACATATTGCACAATCTTGGGAGAGGATGAAATTGATGATTAAAAA
The DNA here is from genome assembly GCA_039707655.1 of Elymus sibiricus. Lineage (NCBI taxonomy): Eukaryota > Viridiplantae > Streptophyta > Magnoliopsida > Poales > Poaceae > Elymus > Elymus sibiricus. Next base: position 322,936,465 of record CM077673.1, read on the forward strand.
TTGCCCAACTCATGGCTTGAACTTATGGATGATTATACAAAATTTCTATGTTGGACTAAACTTTGTGTCTAGAAATCTTCTAAATTCTGCCGCAGATGGTACCTTCATGGAGGTGACATTAGGAGAGGCCACTAAACTCCTGGACAACACCATGAAAAATTATTCTCAATGGCATACCGAGAGAGCTCCAACTGGTAAGAAGGTAAATTCTGTTGAAGAAATCGCTACTTTGACTGAGAAAGTGGATGCTCTTATGAATATGGTTGCTAGTAAACATGCTCATGTTGATCCCAATGATATGCCTTTGTCTACCTTGATTGAATAAAATGATGATGCTATTGATGTGAACTTTATCTCGGGAAACAATTTCAACAACAATGCTTATAGAGGAAATTTCAATGCTAGACCGTATCCCGATAAATCCTCTAATAATTATGGTAATTCTTATGAAAGTTCTTCTACAAATAATAGTAGGATATCCTCTGATCTTGAGAACACCATTAAAGAATTTATTAGTTCTCAAAAAAAATTAATACTATGGTAGAAGAAAAGTTGCATAAGGTTGATGATATGGCTAGGAACATGGATAGGATTGCTCTTGATGTGGAAACTCTTAAAAATAAAAATTTGTCACCTAAGCATGATATCAATGATTCCATTAAATCCATCCAAATATATTAATGAGAGTAAGGAGAGGTGTATGGGTGGACGGTACTATAAGTGTCTGGTCACACCATCTACTTTAGTGAAAAATAAAAATGATGGTGTTGTCTTTTAGAAACTAAATAAATAAATGTTGATGTAAGAGAAAAGTGGTCAGAACTCTTGATTTAGCAAGTAACAACATCTACAGCCAGACTCCTCAAATGCCCTCTATATGTCTGGGTGGACGGTTCTATATAAGTGTCCGGTCACATAATTGTGACGCATCTGGACTCCTCAAACCGGCCCTATATGTCTGGGTTAGCCGACACCCCATATTCATGTTGGAAATATGCCCTAGAGGCAATAATAAAAGTAGTTATTATTATATTTCCTTGTTCATGATAATCCTTTATTATCCATGCTATAATTGTATTAATTGGAAACACTGATACATGTGTGGATACATAGACAACAATGTGTCCCTAGTGTGCCTCTAGTAGACTAGCTTGTTGATCAAAGATGGTTAAGGTTTCCTAGCCATAGACATGAGATGTCATTTGATAACAGGATCACATCATTAGGAGAATGATGTGATGGACAAGACCCAAACTATGAACGTAGCATATGATCGTGTCAGTTTATTGCTATAGTTTTCTGCATGTCAAGTATCTGTTCCTATGACCATGAGATCATGCAACTCACTGACACCGGAGGAATACCTTGTGTGTATCAAACGTCACAACGTAACTGGGTGACTATAAAGATGCTCTACAGGTATCTCCAAAGGTGTTTGTTGAGCTGGCATGGATCGAGACTGGGATTTGTTACTCCGTGTGACGGAGAGGTATCTCAGGGCCCACTCGGTAATACAACATCACAACAAGCCTTGCAAGCAATGTGACTAAAGTGTTAGCCACGGGATCTTGTATTACGGAACGAGTAAAGAGACTTGCTGGTAACGATATTGAACTAGGTATAGAGATACCGACGATCGAATCTCGGGCAAGAAACATACCGAAGAACAAAGGGAACAGCATACGGGATTAACTGAATCCTTGTCATAGAGGTTCAACCGATAAAGATCTTCGTAGAATATGTAGGAACCAATATGGGCATCCAGGTCCTGCTATTGGTTATTGACCGTAGAGGTGTCTCGGTCATGTCTACATAGTTCTCGAACCCGCAGGGTCTGCACACTTAAGGTTCGGTGACATTTCGGTATAGTTGAGTTATGTATGTTGGTGACCGAAGGTTGTTCGGAGTCCCAGATGAGATCCCGGACGTCACGAGGAGCTCCAGAATGGTCCGGAGGTAAATATTGATATATAGGAAGTTGGTGTTTGAACTCTGGAAAAGTTTCGGGCATTTCCGGCAATGTACCGGGAGTGACGAATGGGTTCCGGGGGTCCACCAAGTGGGCCCACCACACCCCAAGTGGGTCACATGGACCTGAGGGTGGCGCACCAGCCCCTGGTGGGCTGGGCGGCCGTCCCAAGAAGGCCTATGCGGCTGGGCTTGAGGGAAAGGAAAGTCCAAGTGGGGGAAGGGAAGGAATCCTACTAGGAGTAGGATTGGAGGTGGACTCCTCCACCTCCTCCTCCTTGCGGCTGACTCCTAGGAGGAGATTTCGGCCGGCCGGCCAGCCCCTCCCCTCCCTCCTATATATACTAGAGGGAGAGAGGGCAAAAGCACTTCAACCCAAAAGGCCATAGTGCAGCCCTCTCTCCCGATAGATCAAGTCCCCTAGTTTTCAGCAGCGCTTAGGCGAAGCCCTGCTGGAATAGTTCCACCACCGCCGCCGCCGCGCCGTCGCACTGCCAGAGAACTCATCTACCTCTCCGCTCCCTCTTGCTGGATCAAGAAGGCGGAGATCGTCATCGAGTTGTACGTGTGCTGAACGCGGAGGTGGCGTTCGTTCGGTACTAGATCGTAATAGGATCGCGGGACGCTCGGCGATTTGGATCGCGAAGACGTTCGACTACATCAACCGCATTTCTTAACGCTTCCCGCTTAGCGATCTACAAGGGTATGTAGATCCACTCCCCCTCTCGTAGATGCTCATCACCATGGATAGATCTTGCGTGTGCGTAGGAAATTTTTTGTTTCCCATGCAACGTTTCCCAACAAGTGGCATCATGAGCTAGGTCTATGTGTAGATGAGATCACGAGTAGAACACAAAGGATTTTGTGGGCATTGATATTCAGATTGCTTCCTCCCTTGGTCTTTTCTTGATTTGGCGGTATTGTAGAATGAAGCGGCCCGGACCAACATTACTCGTACGCTTACGAGAGACCGGTTTCATGAACTGACATGTAACTTCATTGCATAAAGATGGCTGGCGGGTGTCTGTTTCTCCCACTTTAGTCGGATCGGATTTGACAAAGGCGGTCCTTGAGAAGGTTGAAAAGCAATTTTTGTATCACCATTGTGGTTTTTGCGTAGGTAAGAATTGTTCTTGCTAGATACCCGTAGCAGCCACGTAAAACTTGCAACAAAAATTAGAGGACGTCTAACTTGTTTTTGCAGGGTATGTTGTGATGTGATATGGCCAATTACATGATGAGATATATGTGATGTATGAGATGATCATGTATTGTATAGAATATCACGACTTGCACGTCGATGAGTACGGCAACCGGCAGGAGCCATAGGGTTGTCTTTAATTATTTTCGCCATTTTGCTTTATCGCTATGAGTTAGCAATAGTCGTGGAAGCAACAGTCGGCGCGACAACCTCATGGCGACACGTTGATGGAGATCATGGTGTCATGCCGGTGACGATGGAGATCATGCCGGTGCTTTGGAGATGGAGATCAAAAGCACAAGTTCATGGCCATATCATGTCACTTATGATTTGCATGTGATGTTAATCCTTTTATGCATCTTATTTTGCTTAGGACGACGGTAGCATTATAAGGTGATCCCTCACTTAAATTTCAAGATAAAATTGTGTTCTCCCCGAGTGTGCACCGTTGCGAAAGTTCGTCGTTTCGAGACACCACGTGATGATCGGGTGTGATAGACTCTACGTTCGCATACAACGGGTGCAAGCCAGTGTTGCACAAGCGGAACACTCGGGTTAAACTTGACGAGCCTAGCATGTACAGACATGGCCTTCGAACACAAGAGACCGAAAGGTCGAACATGAGTCATATAGTAGATATGATCAACATGAAGATGTTCACCATTGAAACCACCTCAACTCACGTGATGATCGGACTTGAGTTGGTGAATTTGGATCATGTGACACTCGAATGACCAGAGGGATGTCAATTTGAGTGGGAGTTTTTAAGTAATATGATTAACTAAACTCATTATCTTGAACAATAGTCTAAGTTGTCTTTGCAAAATTTATGTTGTAGATCATGGCTCGCGCAGTAGCACCCCTGAATTTTAATGCGTTCCTAGAGAAAGCTAAGTTGAAAGATGATGGAAGTAACTTTGTGGACTGGGCCCGTAATCTAAGGATTATCCTTACGGCTTCCCAAAAGGGTTATGTCCTTGATGCACCGCTTGGTGATCCACCAGCTCCAGTTAAGTCTCCAGACATTGTGAACGCCTGGCAGGCTCATTCTGATGATTACTCAATGGTTCAATGTGCAATGTTGTATGGCTTAGAACCGGGACTTCAAAGACGTTTTGAACGTCATGGAGCATATGATATGTTCCTAGAGTTGAAGTTTATCTTTCAGAAGAATGCCCGGATCGAGAGGTATGAGACCTCCGATAAGTTTTATGCCTGCAAGATGGAGGAAAACGGGTCTGTCAGTGAACACATACTCAAAATGTCTGGGTATTACACACGTCTAGCTGAATTGGGGATGCCCCTTCCAGCAGAGGCGATCACTGACAGAGTTCTTCAATCATTGCCACCTAGCTACAAGAGCTTCGTGTTGAACTATAACATGCACGGGATGAACAAGTCAGTCGTCGAGCTGTTTGCGATGTTGAAAGTCGCTGAGTCTGAAATTCAGAAGGAGCATCAAGTGTTGATGGTCAATAAAACCACTAGTTTCAAGAAGAATGGCAAGGGTAAGAAGGGTAACTCCAAGAAGAGTGGCAAAACAGTTGCCCCTCCCGTGAAGAAACCCAAGGCTGGACCCAAGCCAGAAACTGAGTGCTTTCATTGCAAGGGAACTGGTCACTGGAAGCAGAACTGCCCCAAGTATTTGGCTGACAAGAAGGCGGCTGACAAGAAGGCGGCCAACTCTCGTTGTAGTGCCTGGGTATTTGATACCGGTGCGGTTGCTCACATTTGCAACTCAAAACAGGAACTGCGGAATAGATGGAGGCTGGCAAAGGACGAAGTGACGATGCACGTGGGAAATGGTTCCAAGGTTGATGTGATCGCCGTCGGCACGCTCGCTCTTCGATTACCATCGGGATTAGTGATGAACCTGAATAATTGTTATTTAGTGCCTGCCTTAAGCATGAACATTATATCTGGATCTTGTTTATTGCGAGATGGTTACTCATTTAAATCAGAGAATAATGGTTGTTCTATTTATATGAGTAATATCTTTTATGGTCATGCACCCAATGTGAGGGGTTTATTCTTATTGAATCTCGATAGTGATGATACACATGTTCATAACATTGATGCCAAAAGATGTAGAGTTGATAATGATAGTACCACTTTCTTGTGGCATTGCCATTTAGGTCATATTGGTGTAAAACGCATGAAGAAGCTCCATGCTGATGGACTTTTGGAGTCACTTGATTTTGAATCACTTGACACATGTGAACCATGCCTCATGGGCAAGATGACTAAAACCCCGTTCTCTGGAACAATGGAATGGGCAAGTGACTTATTGGAAATCATACATACTGATGTGTGCGGTCCGATGAGCATTGAGGCGCGCGGTGGATATCGTTATTTTCTCACCTTCACAGATGATTTAAGTAGATATGGGTATATTTACTTAATGAAACACAAGTTTGAAAAGTTCAAGCAATTTCAGAGTGAAGTTGAGAATCATCGTAACAAGAAGATTAAATTCCTACGATCTGATCGAGGAGGAGAATATCTGAGTTATGAGTTTGGCAGTCACTTAAGACAATGTGGAATTGTTTCACAATTGACACCGCCTGGAACACCACAGCGTAATGGTGTGTCCGAACGTCGTAATCGGACCTTATTGGATATGGTGCGATCTATGATGTCTCTTGCCGATTTGCCACTATCGTTTTTGGTTTATGCATTAGAGACAGCTGCATTCACTTTAAATATGGCACCATCGAAATCCGTTGAGACGACGCCATATGAACTGTGGTTTGGCAAGAAGCCAAAGTTGTTGTTTCTTAAAGTTTGGGGATGTGATGCTTATGTCAAAAAGCTTCAGCCTGAAAAGCTGGAACCCAAAGTGGAGAAATGCGTCTTCATAGGATACCCAAAAGAGACAGTTGGGTATACCTTCTATCTCAGATCCGAAGGCAAAGTGTTTGTCGCTAAAAACGGAACATTTCTTGAGAAAGAGTTTCTCTCGAAATATTTGAGTGGGAGGAAGATAGAACTTGATGAGGTTGTTGAACCTTTACTTCAACCAGAGAGTAGCGCAGCACAGAAAGATGTTTCTGTAGAGCCTACATCGGTTGAAGAGGAAGTTAATGATGATGATCATGAAGTTTCGGATCAAGTTGCTATCGAACCTCGTAGGTCGACAAGGACGCGTACTGCTCCTGAGTGGTACAGCAACCCTGTCTTAGAGGTCATGTTGTTTGACAACGATGAACCTATGAGCTATGGAGAAGCGATGATGGGCCCGGATTCCGAGAAATGGTTAGAGGCCAAGAAATCCGAGATGGGATCCATGTATGAAAACAAAGTATGGGCTTTGGAAGTATTACCTGAAGGGCGTAAGGCCATTCAGAACAAATGGATCTTTAAGAGGAAGACGGACGCAGACGGTAATGTCACCGTCTATAAAGCTCGACTTGTGGCAAAGGGTTTTTCACAAGTTCAAGGAGTTGACTACGATGAGATCTTCTCACCCGTAGCGATGCTTAAGTCTGTCAGAATCATGTTAGCAATAGCTGCCTTTTTCGATTATGAAATTTGGCAGATGGATGTCAAAATAGCGTTCCTTGACGGTTTCCTTAAGGAAGAGTTGTATATGATGCAACCAGAAGGTTTTGTCGATCCAGAGAATGCTGACAAAGTTTGCAAACTCCAGCGATCCATTTATGGATTGGTGCAAGCATCTCGGAGTTGGAATCTTCGCTTTGATGAGGTGATCAAAGCGTTTGGGTTTATACAAGTTTACGGAGAAGCTTGTATTTACAAGAAAGTGAGTGGGAGCTCTATAGCGTTTCTAATATTATATGTGGATGACATATTGCTGATTGGAAACAATATAGAAATGTTGGAAAGCGTAAAGGAATATTTGAACAAGAGTTTTTCAATGAAGGACCTAGGAGAAGCTGCTTTCATATTAGGCATCAGGATCTATAGAGATAGATTAAGACGCTTAATAGGACTTTCACAGAGCACATACCTTGACAAAGTTTTGAAGAAGTTCAAAATGGATCAGTCCAAGAAGGGGTTCTTGCCTGTGTTGCAAGGTTTGAAGTTGAGTAAGACTCAATGCCCAGTGACTGCAGAAGATAGAGAAAAGATGAGTGTCGTCCCCTATGCTTCAGCCATAGGCTCTATCATGTATGCAATGTTGTGCACAAGACCCGATGTCAGTCTTGCCATAAGTATGGCCGGAAGGTTTCAAAGTGATCCAGGAGTGGAACACTGGACGGCGGTCAAGAATATCCTGAAGTACCTGAAAAGGACTAAGGACATGTTTCTCGTTTATGGAGGTGATCAAGAGCTCGTCGTAAAGGGTTACGTCGATGCAAGCTTTGACACTGATCCGGATGACTCTAAGTCGCAAACTGGATACGTATTTATTCTCAATGGGGGTGCGGTAAGCTGGTGCAGTTCCAAGCAGAGCGTGGTAGCTGATTCTACATGCGAAGCGGAGTACATCGCTGCCTCGGAGGCGGCGAAGGAAGGTGTCTGGATGAAGGAGTTCATGACAGATCTTGGAGTAGTGCCTAGTGCACTAAACCCAATGACTCTGTTCTGTGATAACATTGGTGCCATTGCTCTAGCCAAGGAACCAAGGTTTCACAAGAGGACCAGACACATAAAGCGACGTTTCAATTCCATCCGCGATTACATCAAGGAGGACGACATAAATATTTGCAAAGTGCACACGGATCTGAATGTTGCAGATCCGATGACTAAACCTCTTCCAAGGGCTAAACATGATCAACACCAGAACTGTATGGGTGTTAGATTCATTACAATGTAAATCACATAGTGATGTGAGCTACATTATTGACTCTAGTGCAAGTGGGAGACTATTGGAAATATGCCCTAGAGGCAATAATAAAAGTAGTTATTATTATATTTCCTTGTTCATCATAATCGTTTATTATCCATGCTATAATTGTATTAATTGGAAACACTGATACATGTGTGGATACATACACAACATCATGTCCCTAGTGTGCCTCTAGTAGACTAGCTTGTTGATCAAAGATGGTTAAGTTCTCCTAGCCATAGACATGAGATGTCATTTGATAACAGGATCACATCATTAGGAGAATGATGTGATGGACAAGACCCAAACTATGAATGTAGCATATGATCGTGTCCGTTTATTGCTATAGTTTTCTGCATGTCAAGTATCTGTTCCTATGACCATGAGATCATGCAACTCACTGACACCGGAGGAATACCTTGTGTGTATCAAACGTCACAACGTAACTGGGTGACTATAAAGATGCTCTACAGGTATCTCCGAAGGTGTCTGTTGAGCTGGCATGGATCGAGACTCGGATTTGTTACTCCGTGTGACGGAGAGGTATCTCAGGGCCCACTCGGTAATACAACATCACAACAAGCCTTGCAAGCAATGTGACTAAAGTGTTAGCCACGGGATCTTGTATTACGGAACGAGTAAAGAGACTTGCTGGTAACGAGATTGAACTAGGTATAGAGATATCGACAATCGAATCTCGGGCAAGAAACATACCGAAGAACAAAGGGAACAACATACGGGATTAACTGAATCCTTGACATAGAGGTTCAACCGATAAAGATCTTCGTAGAATATGTAGGAACCAATATGGGCATCCAGGTTCCGCTATTGGTTATTGACCGTAGAGGTGTCTCGGTCATGTCTACATAGTTCTCGAACCCGCAGGGTCTGCACACTTAAGGTTCGGTGACGTTTCGGTATAGTTGAGTTATGTATGTTGGTGACCGAAGGTAGTTCGGAGTCCCGGATGAGATCCCGGACGTCACGAGGAGCTCCGGAATGGTCCGGAGGTAAAGATTGATATATAGGAAGTTGGTGTTTGAACTCCGGAAAAGTTTCGGGCATTTCCGACAGTGTACCGGGAGTGACGAATGGGTTCCAGGGGTCCACCAAGTGGGCCCACCACACCCCAAGTGGGTCACATGGACCTGAGGGTGGTGCACCAGCCCCTGGTGGGCTGGGCGGCCGGCCCAAGAAGGCCTATGCGGCTGGGCTTGAGGGAAAGGAAAGTCCAAGTGGGGGAAGGGAAGGAATCCTACTAGGAGTAGGATTGGAGGTGGACTCCTCCACCTGTCCACCTCCTCCTCCTCCTTGCGGCCGACTCCTAGGAGGAGATTTTGGCCGGCCAGCCCCTCCCCTCCCTCCTATATATACTAGAGGGAGAGAGGGCAAAAGCACTTCAACCCAAAAGGCCATAGTGCAGCCCTCTCTCCCGATAGATCAAGTCCTCTAGTTTTCAGCAACGCTTAGGCGAAGCCCTGCTGGAATAGTTCCACCACCGCCGCCGCCGCGCCGTCGCGCTGCCGGAGAACTCATCTACCTCTCTGCTCCCTCTTGCTGGATCAAGAAGGCGGAGATCGTCATCGAGCTGTACGTGTGCTGAACGCGGAGGTGCCGTCCGTTCGGTACTAGATCGTAATTGGATCGCGGGACGCTCGGCGATTTGGATCGCGAAGACGTTCGACTACATCAACCGCGTTTCTTAACGCTTCCCGCTTAGCGATCTAAAAGGGTATGTAGATCCACTTCCCCACTCGTAGATGCTCATCACCATGGATAGATCTTGCGTGTGCGTAGGAAATTTTTTGTTTCCCATGCAACGTTTCCCAACAATTCAACCCATATCTGGGGCTGATATGAGAAGGCACGGACGCGCCCGGGCTCGTCCTCCACGTTCGATCCGACAGACAAGAACTACCACAAATTTCACCAAATCACCCTCGATCTTGTCGGACCAACCTTTTTCCTATACTCCCCCCTCGTTTGCGGCGGTCCTCCCTATAGCTCAGCCACCACCCTAGCTTCGCCACCCCAAGCCCCCAGCTATGCCACCACCGCCACAAAACTCCTCCCCGCCAGTCTCGCCGCCTTGGACACTGTTACCACCATGGTACACACAACTATTCTCGAACTACAACCATGCCCTATAGGTGTTCGATACATTTTTTAGTAGTTTTTATTGCTTTGTAGGAAAAACGATGGATTCAGGGGGTTCGTCAAATGAGGAGTATGAAAACAAGGAGCTTGATGAATTCACTCAAAAGGAGGTCTTCGATTCATAGGATTCAAACGAAGATGACGAGATGATGATCATGAGTATCCAGGAGGGTTTGATCAAAGTGAGAAGAATTTTGAACTGGGATAGTGTCGCTGGAGGACGGCTGGTCTACAAGGACTACTTCAAGTCCGGACCAACATTCCATGATACATTTTCTCGTCGACGTTTACGTATGACACTTGTTCTTGCGCGCGATGAAGGGAGTGAAGGCACATGATCTGTATTTCAGGCTCGACAGGGATTGTTGCGAAGAACTCTCGTTTTCTTCTAAGAAGAAATGTATGGCTTCTGTGAGAATGCCTGCATTAGGTACCGCCGCCGATGGCATTGATGAGATGGTCCGGATGTGAGAAATCACATGCTTTAAGACAACTGTGAGATTCACCCTGCGCCGTGGTGAGGGTGTTTGAATCAGAGTATCCAAGAGAACCAAATGTGTAAAATACAGAAATGTTGATGGCTATTGGAGTGACAAGAGGTTTTCAGGTATTTTCGATTCAGTTGATTGTATGCATTGACAATGAAAGAACTGCCCTAAAGATTTTGCGCGGGATATACCAAGATCACACCAATGGGGCCGCACCATATACAAGAAGCAGTGACATAAAAAAACTTGTAGATTTGAAATGCCTCTTACAACGATATTAATGGCTGCTATTTACATGTCATATTCATGTGTATGACTAACGTGTATGAATGATTTTGATATGAAAAACGCGTATGTCTGGTACTCCCTCCGTATCGGTGCATAAGTCATCTTACGAAAACCAAATAATCTAAAAACACTTAGGCGCGATGCATTAACTCCCACCTCGTTTCTTGTTTCTTGACATGAATAAAGGAATCAACCTATAAGAGACATGGGGCATGTATGATTTTAATTACTTGAGACTACCTAGCACGACATGTAGTGGTCACTTCATTGCGTGGTATTAATTAGCAAATAAACATTAAGTTCTCTCGTTTTCCGCTTCGCCTTGGTCGCGGTGCATAACATATGATGACTTAGACCTCTCCCAATGCATGGGTGCTTAGATGAGGTGCTAAGTGCATTAAAAGGCTTAGCAACTAAACTCCGCAATGCATTGGTGCTTAGTTTTTGGTTGCTAAGCTCCCTTCATTTAATTAGGTATAGACTCATATTCGTGTTTCCACCTAGGTACACGCGCTTAGCATTGGTTCTTTTTGAGGACATCATACTACTCTCTCTCTTCTTAATTAACATGTCACATCAATTTTTTTGCTTAGTTGACAACCTTAGCACCTGTATAAGGTGGAGCATTGGGAGGGGCCTTAGACCTCTTTCAATGCAAAGGTGCTTAGATATGATGCTAGGTGCATTAAAGAGCTTAGCAATCAAAGCCTATCATGCACTTTCATTTAAATGAGGGGAGCTTAGTTTGTTGTTGCTAAGCTCCCCTCATTTAACTGTTTAATATGTAAGCACTTTCATGCATAAGGCAAATTTCTTTCATTTAAGTTTTTGCATAAGTCCGCGCGCTTGACATTGGTTCTTTCTGGGTCACCAAACTCCTTTCTTTCTTTTTAACTACCTTGCCACATCAGATTTTTTAACATGCTTAGAGCAACTCCAACGCGGCGACCCATTTCGTCCGCGCGCGTCCGTTTGGGTCGGCGCGGACAGAAAAGTCGGCCCAACGCGCCGACCCAAACGGACGCGCGTTCGCTTTTCGTCCGCCTGCCGACCCATTCCCGGCCCATTTTTGAGCCGAATTTGCGTCGGCGCGGACACGAGATGGACGCGCGCGCGCGCCCGCCTACTCCCCCTGGCCCGTTGGTCGGTGGCACATTGGCCATCCTCTCCCATTCCAACAACAAACCCTCCTCCTTCGTCGCCGCCGCCGCCGCCCATTTTTCCGGTGCCGGTGCCGTCACCTGCAACGCCGCCACCTCCCACGTCGCCCCGCTCCCCGCCGTCTTGCCGCCGGGGAACCGAAAGCTTCCCGCCCCCACTCCCCCGACACAGCCGAGGCCGCGGCCAAGAAGCCGCCTCGCCGCCCCCCCGGCCAGTTCCTTCGTCTTGACACCGGCACGCTCGTCGGACGCAGGCACACTCGTCTGACGCCGCCAGGGTAGCTAGCTGGTCCGAGGGCGGCGCGACTCCCTTCGCCGGCCGGCTCCTTCGTCGACGCCCGCAAGCTGTTCGACAGTTTGCCTAGGTACAAAAATGAACTCCGCCGACGAGTTCTTCTTTCATAATTTTCTTTGTGACTCCGACGATTCCTCGTCCGATGATGAGGAGGAGATCTTGGCTGCCGTGTTGGTCCATCACCACATCAATAGCCAACGGCCGTTGTTCCGTGGCTCCATTCCGGGGCACCTTCCGGCGTTGAATCGCAACCGAGAGAGCGGGGATTTCCTTCTTTGGAAAGACTACTTTGACACAACGAACCCGTTGTTCAAACATCAGAAATTTCGTCGCTGTTTCCGTATGAGTAGGCATCTTTTCAACCGTATTAGAGAGGGAGTGGTCGGCTACGATAACTATTTCGAGTGCAAAGAGGATGCCGTTGGAAAGATTGGCTTCTCCTCTTATCAGAAATGCACTGCAGCCATCCGAATGCTTGCATACGGAGTGCCCGGTGATCTCATTGACGAGTACGTCCGTATGAGCGAGTCTACTTGCCTAGACTCCCTGTATAAGTTTTGCAAGGATGTTATTGCTGTGTTTGGCCCTGAGTACTTGAGAGAGCCGACTCCTGAAGATACAACCCGTTTGTTGGCGATGAATGCCAGCAGGGGCTTCCCAGGGATGCTTGGTAGCATAGACTGCATGCACTGGGAGTGGAAGAACTGCCCTTCTGCTTGGCAAGGGCAGTATAAGGGCCATGTCAGGGCTGGCACTGTCATACTTGAGGCCGTGGCATCTCAAGATCTCTGGATCTGGCACTCTTTCTTTGACATGGCCGGATCACACAATGATATCAGCGTGCTTCAGCGCTCGCCGGTGTTTGCTAGGCTTGCCGAAGGCAACAGCCCACCGGTTAATTTTACCATCAACGGCCACAACTACGACAAAGGATACTACCTGGGTGATGGTATCTATCCTCAATGGACCATTATTGTGAAGACAATCCCCAATCCTGTCGGAGAGAAGAGGAAAAGATTTGCCCAAGAGCAAGAGAGTGCTAGGAAAGACATCGAGCGTGCCTTTGGTGTTTTGCAATCTCGATGGGGCATCGTTTGGTATCCTGCAAAAACTTGGAGCACGAAGAAACTGTGGGAGGTGATGACTGCTTGTGTGGTCATGCACAATATGATCGTAGAAGATGAGCGTCCGGAACGTCTCTACGATCAAGGGTTTCAGTATCAGGGTGAGAATGTTGTGCCTGAGCATGGAGGAGCGGCAACGTTTGAACAGTTCGCCCAATTTCATCACGACATGCGTGATTGGGAAACTCACATGCAATTGCAAAATGATTTGGTTGAGCATATGTGGACTCATGTTGGCAACCAATAGATATATCTCTTTAATTCGGCTTGCAAAACTATGTTATTTATTTGGTTGAAACCATGCTATTTATTTTGTTGTGGACTATATGTTTGCTTTGTGAAATTAATGCAAAATATGTGTATGTAGTAATGCAAAATTTGTGCTATGTGTTCAAAAAGAACGGCCAGTCGGCCACGCCAACATATATGGGTCCGCGCGTTGGGCGTCCAGCCGACCCAAATGTTAAAGAGGCCGGACGCCGCGCGGACGGCCGATCCAAACGGACAAAAAACGGACAAATCCGCCGTCCGTTTGGGTCGGCCGTTGGAATTGCTCTTAGCACATATATACCATGAAGCATTGGAAAGCATCCGTACACCATGAAACATTGGCATGCTTATGCACCGGTAAAGAGTGAGTAATAAATTTGAGAAGCCGTCTGACATTGTCAGGAATCACAATAGCCGGATTAGCTAAATCCGGGTGGATGCTCAAGAGGAGAGAAGTGTAGCAGACAGCACAACAGGGGCGAGAGGGGACAGGCGGAGTGAGCAACGCCGTTCCGTCCCAGCCACAGCCACCACACAAACCCAACACGCCTCGGCGTCCTCACCCGGTCACCCCCTCCCCACCCCTCGTCGCCACTCACGCGCCGTGGGTGCCAGAATGAGATAGAAACCCCCCGCCCGCGCACGGCCGGAGAGCACCCCCGCAACCGCAGCGCCCCGCCCGACTCGCATGACGCCGTCGCCGGCGTCCACGTCAGCCCCCGACGCCGGCATGCTCGGCCGCCGCCTCGTGCTGCTCCCGGCGAGCGCCGCGGCGTCGTTGGCGCGCGGGGAGCGGAGGAGGGCGCGGTTGCGGCTGGGGTGCGTGCTCGAGCACGTGGCCCCGCGGCTCGCGCTGGCCTCGGCCGCGCTCGTAGGGGCCGGGGAGGTGATCGCCGCGGCCGCCGTCGCGGGGGGAAGCGGCGGCGCGGTTCACGGCGCCGTGGCATCCACGATCGCACAAGTGGCGGTCTCGGCCGTGGCGATCGCCTCTGGGGCGTGCCTGTCGACCAAGGTCGACTTCCTCTGGCCTCGCATCGAGCAGCTGCCTGGTAGATACCCTCTCTATAAGCAATTGTGAATCATATCTCCATGCTTCCATTCCATATGTGCGATTAGCTAATAAGCTCTATTAATCGCGTTCTAGACCATCTAAATCGCTGCGTCTTAGCTTTTTTATATAGATTTACAGTAATTTATTCGCATGCTTGAATTGTTGGAACTAGCAGTTGAGCGGTGTATGCACCGCAGAGCATTTTACATCTTATGGTGTACTTGTAGTAGTATGACATAACAAATCAGTAATAGGTTTGTTTGTTACTGCTTAGTTAACACTGTTGCTGCAATAAGCCAGTAACACTCCTATGACCGCAGGCCCTGCACCCATTTAAGTAAGATATGCATCTGTTCTTTTGCCTACTCTTACACTGTTATTCTGTATACGTGCAGATACTCTTGTATTTGAAGGAGTGGAGGTGACAGGATATCAAATATTTGAGGATCCAAAGGTGTTAAAGCACTAGATACATTCTTAACAAAATTTGTCATATATATGTATTCAGCTGAACTTCAACATTTTTGCTCTGTTATTTGACATCCTCAATTCCGTGATACAGGTACAGAAAGCAATTGTATTTGCAAGTACAGCTCACATTGGGCAATTTAGGAGAACAGGAGACCCATATGTTACACACTGCATACATACGGGGAAAATCTTAGCTGCCTTGGTTCCATCCACTGGAGAAAGAGTATGGCTGCGCCGCCCTTCTGCTTCTATATGTTTTAATTGATGAATGCTCTCCTTCTTTCTTCCCTAATCTCATGGTCCCATCTCATGTAGGCAATCAATACCGTTGTTGCTGGTATTCTTCATGATGTTATTGATGATACAGCTGAGAATCTAAAGAGTGTAGCAGAGCAATTTGGGGATGATGTTGCAAGCTTGGTGTCTGGTGTATCAAAACTAAGCTACATAAATCAGGTTATTCGTTTGTTAGTAAAGCATCCTATATAAGCATTTCTCTGCTGGTGCTAGCGTTGATTGATAAGTGCTATCTCGCTACCATATAATATCGCAAATCATAATGGTGAAAACATACAATTCGATGTGAACGTATGGACATGTGATTGATATAACAACTGTGCTCATTATTGCATGATGTACGCTGTATTACTAAAGTTGTTAATGAATGCAGTATACTGTGACATTCCTACTTGTTTTAACTTTTAAGTTCCATTTCAGTCCTTTTCTCTCCTGATGCTGAGTGATTTTCAAATTTTCAGTCTAGTTGCTTCAGATGTCTCAGTACACCATATGCATGCCAATTTTCTCTGTCCTTGTTGCAATATTCAGTTCCGCCCTTCCTATTGTTATCTTAGACCATAATCACTGCACTGCAGAACACTTCTGTGTCGTCTGTACTTTCTTTCTCTTAACATGTTTTGTCATTGTCCATGACTATGAGCTTTACATTACAGCTACTGCGCAGGCATCGGCAAAAGAACACTGGCGGAAGCACTCTTACTTCTGAAGAAGTATGTTCCCTTCCTGTAGTTTTTAGTTTGTAGTGACACGGTGTTATTAAGCCACTCTTAGAGATTGTTAATGTCCACTCTCTTTTCCTATGATTTTTCTCGTTCATGAAAATGAATTCCAAACAATGCATTGGTATATTTGCAATTTGTCATAAAAACATATAAACTGCTCCCATAAAACTCAGGAATTTATGATTGTCCGTTGTCAGCCAGGCAAACAACTTGCGTGCTATGCTATTGGGGATGGTTGATGATCCTCGTGTGGTGCTTATCAAGCTGGCAGACCGCCTGCATAATATGCGAACAATGTAAGTTATTTAGGCTTCTCCTTAATATGTAGCTTGCTGTACACTTAGAACCTGCCTTTTAATCTGTAGTATTTAGTATCTTTAATTGTACTCCCTCCGTAAAGAAATATAAGAGCGTTTAGATCACTACTTAGTGATCTAAACGCTCTTATATTTCTTTACGGAGGGAGTAATACCCTTTTTTTGGCTTGTCACATGACAATATACTTGACAATACCTCCATGTATGTTTTTGTGAGCTTCTAATGATTCTCATCAGCAATTTCTGTTTCACCTACAAGCATAAAGACCACCTGCTAGAGTCAGTGATGCAAAATGAACCATCCTTAACTATCTTGTTTGGATTGTTCCCATCTGGAACTTGCTGTGTATTTCATCTTCAAATCAGCAGCAGTACTTACTTTGAATCATTTATGTCCATCAGCATCATAACACAGTCCAATTCATTCAATGCTTCTCCTTTAGTTGCCTTATTGCCAGCACCTGAGCATGCTCTATATGTATTGAAATGCTCCTACTTTTAACTTAAGTATGCTTTCAAATAGCTATTGGATTATGTAAATGGTTGTGCGCTTACTAAGATCAGTATTTCAGCTATGCTCTTCCCATTCCCAAAGCTGAAGCTGTTGCTCAAGAGACATTAGCTGTCTGGTGCTCACTTGCTTCTCGATTGGGAGTCTGGGCTTTGAAAGCTGAGCTAGAAGACTTATGCTTTGCTGTCCTTCAGGTTTTTATTCTATTAAGCATATGGGTTACCTCCGAAATGTTACTTTTGTTCATCTGTACTATTACCCACTGCGATACTTCTTTTGGCTTTACTTGGTTCTGGATACATACCATGTGGGCTTTATGTTGTGTATTTGTTGTTATGCTCTCTTCAAATTTCAAGAGATACTTTGTTCATTCTCATGGTTAATAGCCATTATATTGTCGTAACATGAATGTTTGATGCAAGATTTGTTTGCATGCCACACCACTTGATGGGTCCCTCAAACATTTTGATTTGATGCTTAGGAGCCGTTTTAGAATGAATGATTGTGATAAACTAGATCTCTTTCACCGTTGGACCAAAATGCTTAAAATATGTTTAGGCAGACCAATTAGTAATATTTTGTGCATTTAAAAGGGCCAAAGAGACATTTCTGTCACTGGGCATATACTGTTATTTTTATTTTATTTTGATGAAAGCATAGGCTGTTGTTTTGACCCTGTTCATCGAGTTATTCATGTCTTGATCTTGCATCTGCAATGAGGTTATCATGGTACCTCTTGTTTTAGTACTCAATATAGTCTGTAATACCTTATTTTGTTCCGTCTATCATTATTTTTAAATGTTTCCTATCTCCTTCAAATTCTCGCAGCCCCAAGTTTTCAAGAAAATACGATCTGAACTTACTTCAATGTGGAATTCTACCAGCAAAGATAAAAGCATGCGAAGGTCATCAATTAGAAGTGATTTGCTTGCCTCCACGAAGGAAGTGCACGCGACTTCCACCCATGATCTATTTAGTTCGAACGACCAAGAACAATCAAATATGGAGGTGAGTAGCAACATGTATTAAACAGTCGGATTGACTAACATCGGTATTTCATGATAGTTTCACTTATATTGCCTCCTGCCCTCCTGTAATGATTGAACACAATAAATTCGTTCTCATTCTCCTCAAACTGGTAGGCTTGATAGCTTATCTTATTATAAATCCTTCCTTCACTGCAGGATTTGTTGCAAGCTGTATTGCCATTTGACCTCTTTTTGGATCGGAGAAGGCGCTCTGACTTCCTTAATAATCTCCAAAGTAGTTCTGAAGCATCCATACGAAAGCCTAAAATTGTTGATGACGCTGCTATTGCATTAACATCTTTAGCAGCTTGTGAGGAAGAACTTCAGCAGGAATTGCTTATAACAACATCGTAAGTTTACAACCTGATCTTAGGGATGCCCAACTTTGCATCTAATGTCTAAATCTGCAAGCCCACTAGTAGCGTTGAGGTTCTCATTATTGAATTACGCTACTTCTTCTGCAGGTATATACCTGGGATGGAAGTTAGGCTGTCAAGCAGACTGAAGAGCTTATATAGCATCTACTGTAAGGTACCATTAGTCAATTGTTTGACTACATACAAGTAGTATTATTTGTGTTGTTAAGTACATGTGTAACCAGTGCATTATGATCATAAAATGTATGCTGGAGTTGTCGGCC
This sequence comes from Elymus sibiricus, assembly GCA_039707655.1. NCBI lineage: Eukaryota > Viridiplantae > Streptophyta > Magnoliopsida > Poales > Poaceae > Elymus > Elymus sibiricus. The sequence goes on from CM077673.1 coordinate 322,955,248, forward strand.
TTGCTGAAAGAATTTTCTTATGGCGTGCACTTCTGCATGTTGGGTTTGTTAGTTACTGACACGTTTTGTGTTCGACAGATGAAAAGGAAACATGTAGGCATTAGACAAGTATACGATGCTCGTGCGTTGAGGGTGATTGTTGGAGACAAAAATGGTGCATTGCATGGACCTGCAGTCAAGAGTTGCTACAACATCCTTGATATAGTACACAGGTTTCTTGTGAATTTAATTATTTATCTGGAGCTACCCATGTTAACAAGGTCTAGACATGCTAAAAGTTTGCTACTTGACTAAATAAATGCTTCATTTGATGTATCGGTGTAGCACCATCACATTTCTGTGTTACTTGGCCTTTTTATCATCATGAATGTTCTTTGTGTATAATTTAAGGCCCATATTTTAATTGTCTGCTTTACCCGCATGTGCAGGCTATGGACTCCAATCGACGGAGAGTTTGATGACTATATTATCAACCCTAAGGGTAGCGGTTACCAAGTAAGCATCATCTCTCGCCAAATAAAACATCATTATGCATTGATAGGTGGTACCCTCAGCCATTTGTAGCCAGTATTAATGCGTAACTATGAATTAATCCAAAAATTCCAGTGTCCTTAGTTTTGCACTGGAACTGCTACTCACCCAAGCTAGTAATGGTTTTATGCTGTCCATACCATGAACTATTTTAGAGTTGAACCCTGACCTGCTTGTCAAATCAATTACTAGACTGCCTTGTTTACTGACTCCTTCCATCCCCTTTTTGCTCTTAAATTTTCCTGGTGGCTATTTTCTGTTCTAGTCACTCCATACAGCAGTTCAGGCATCCGATAGCTCACCGCTGGAGGTCCAAATTAGGACCCAGGTAGATAAAGTTTCTTCCTATTTTGTTTGAATAGATGCTTAACAGTTTGTCCTGATCCTGTTGGAGGTTGTTGTCCACAGCGAATGCATGAGTATGCAGAGTATGGACTGGCTGCGCACTGGTTGTACAAGGAGAGCAATGTTAACACGGGAAGTGGCATAGGTAACAAGATAAAACAAAGTACGTCGTATGCATCAAGTTCTTCGGAAGATGAAATAACAGACGGTGTGCCCTCAAAGTATATTTCTATGAAAGTGGGGCATCCGGTCCTCAGAATTGATGGTAATCACTTACTGGCAGCTGTCATTGTCAGGTATAGCTTCAACTTCAATTATGAACATACTTTATTGTTTATTTTGTCGCATTTTTTATTGCAGTTGATATCTGTTGTGTAAGTCAAATTGCAGTATAGAAAAAGGGGGTAAAGAATTGCTTGTTGCTGTACGTTTTACCCTTGAAGCTTCTGAAGATGTAGCCGAGCGACGATCTTCCTTTCAGTTAAAGCGTTGGGAAGCTTATGCTAGGCTTCATAAGAAGGTATATCTGATAATGACAATTTTTCGTTAATGGATTCTGCATGTGAGAAGGTTTTTATTTCTATCTCACACTGGTACTTATTTCAGGTAACTGAGAAATGGTGGTGTGCACCAGGACACGGTGACTGGTCAACAAACCTGGAGAAGTACACACTATGCCGGGATGGTATATACCATAAGGTTTGCATGTCTGAAACATTACTACTTCGTATCAATTTGTTTCTGCACTCATTTTTTTTTTTTTTGTTCCTTTGGTTTTGATTTGAATGGTCTGTGTTGAAATATCATTTGTTCTTTTTTCAAATGTGGGACTAGTTGTGCATGCCAGTGTGGAAAATTTGCTCAAATTGAAACCTGGAGTGCTGATGACTAAGTCACTGTGTACTAGGTTATTGTTGTTCATATGGTTGATTGATATCCCGTACACCTTTAATGTCTTTTGTAGCAAGACCAATTTGGGAGACTTTTGCCGACATTTATTCAAATAATTGATTTGACGGAAGAGGAAGAGGAGGAGTACTGGATGGTTGTATCTGCAGTATTTGAAGGCAAAGAAACCTCCACTCTGACATCTGAATCGAGCAACGGTGATAGATCAACTTCTGACCTTCCAATCTCTACTCCCTTGAGTGATCCCATCAACAATAAGGTCAACATGTTGTTGCCGTTTCTCATATCTACTTTGTTTGGAGAAAGGAAACCTTGATTTCTCACCGCGTATTCATTATATGTGTCATAGGTTCATTTGCTCAGGACAATGCTTCAATGGGAGGAGCAAGTACGCCGTCGAGCATCGGTGGCGGAGAGAAGTCTCGGTGCAAAATCGCTGACCGATGAAATTCTTCGTGAGGTGGCCATCATCTGCTGGCCGTATGGGAAGATAATGAGGATGAGTACCGGCAGCACAGCCGCTGACGCCGGTAGAAGAATGGGCGTGGATGGGAAGCTGCTTTGGGTCAATGGCCAACTCGTGCTGCCTCAGACCGAGCTCAAGGATGGAGATATAGTCGAAGTGAGGACGTAGTTGCGATTTCCTCCACACAGATCTCAGGGTAATTGGTCAGATTGGCTCGTTGATACATACAGGGGATGCAAAATGCAGAAGAATGTTAGACGTAGACAAGCCAAAACCTCCGAAGTGTACAGTCCATCTGTGGAAATGGAAAATAATCGAAGGAAGCAGCCAGGGAGTGACAAGGTGTTGTATTCTGTACATATAACTGTACGTGTCCTTGTTCATAGTAGTGGTGGAGTACTAATTTCAGCATGTAAAAAACATGTTCTAAGTACTACGTATACTATGTACAATGTGTAATCGAGTTCTCTTGGCAGCGTCAGCAATTCTGTACATATTTGTCCTGGATTTTTTTTCAAAACTGGCACTGTATTTGGAGCAAATTCGAAAACTAGCAGTCCTAACGTGTATATATCAATAATAGCACCCCGTCGGTCTGCCGTAGGCCAAAGAGGGACTTTTCGGCCTGGAAAAAACCGAAGAGGCCATTTCGGCTTACTGTGGGCCGAAGATGGGCGTTGCTGGGCCGAAGACCTGTCTTCGGTCAGCAGTAGGCCGAAGAGGCTTTTCTGCTTCCTGTTGACCGAAGAGTGCACACTCTTTACGTTGAACGTTAGCCGAAGTTGCATGGAGCACTTTTCGGCCTGCAGCTGACCGAAGACTATTTTTTTTTCAAAAAAATGCATTATAATTGCTGCACAACCATTCCTCCTATTTGACATGCCAACTTTGTACTTTCCCGCAACCATTTCCCGACAATATATCTCGTCATTTTCTTTCCTGCCATTTTCCTTCCCGCCCTTCTTTCCCGCCATTCTCTCCCGACATTCTCTCCCGCCATTCTCTCTCCCACCATTTTCTTTCCCGCCATTCTCTCCCGCCATTTTTTTCCCGCCATTCTCTCCCTCCATTCTTTCCCGCCATCTTCTCTTCTCAACCTATAAAACCCCCTCCGCACTAAGGTGGGTGAGCAGGCAAGTGTAGTCTCGTGAAGATGTCCGGTTATCCTTTCGATCGTAGTTGTTTTCACCCTTGTATGTCCAAAGCTCTTCTTAGTTTAGCCGCCAACTTCAAGATAGACAACAGGAGGGTTCCATGGGACGAACTTCTCGGTAGTGACATCTTCATGAATGAGTTGGCTCACCAGTTAAGCAGGAGCGGGTGGCCTACAAGGACCTTTGAGGAGATACGGAAAGAACTTCTCAGGTTGCATGGTAGGTGGGAAAAAGTACAACATAAGAGTGCAGGTTATCAAAGGGCTGCAGTAGGAAATATTTGGTTATGGAGCCAAGACAGTGAGGACGAAGACGATCTTTTCATGCCGAGCACCAAGGCCAAGAGACCCGCGTCGTCGAAGACTACCGCATCGTCGAAGGGCAAGGGGGCTGCATCAACGGTGGATGACGACGATGACTTCATGCCGAGCACGAAGGCCAAGAGACCCACATCGTCGAAGTCCAAGACTACCGCATCGTCCAAGGGTAAGAGTGCTGCATCAACGAAGGATGACGACGATGACTTCATGTAGTTTGTGGGATGTATTTTTCTAGTTAAGTCGTACCGTTTAATTCAGATGTACTTCTATCTTAATTATCTGTTGTAGTCTCTTTGGAAATGTATCTCGTACCGTTTAGTTGCTATCTTAATATGCAGTAGACAAGTATCTTGAAAACAAATCAGTCTCTTACATAGATAATGGCTCATACATAGATAGTAGCACATACATGAAGGATGTCTGATACATAGATAAGTCCTCACACATAAGAATAGTCTGAAACTAACATGGATGTCTCATACATATATAAACATATCACTGCTCAGTACTACGGCGACGAGTCTGGACCTTCCTCGGACGAGGACCAGAAAGCGATAAGCGCTGACGCGGTGGGTGAGCCTCACGGTGTCCACGACCGTACATAACCTGGCCTGTCACGGTCTGTGTCTCCTGCGTCGGTGGTGGTGGTGGAGTATGATGCAGCGGCTGAGAGAAGTCATACGTGTTTGCAGCGTGGTCATCGTCATCGCCGCAGCCGTCTAAGAGCGAATCATAACCACTAAGCATCGGCGACTGCACGACATGCGTGAACGGAGGCGGCTGGTTGCTGACTGTAGTAGTGAAGCACATGTAAAATTGAATTGCGAACGTACACTGCTTAAAAGAAAAACCAAAAGTAAAGTTACCTGGCCCCATTTGTTGATGCCATGCCGACCCCCCTGGCCGTGAAGGAGATGGCTCTTGCCATGCCGAGCTCCCTGGCTGTGAAGGAGATGGCTCTTGCCATGCCGAGCTCCCTGGCTGTGAAGGAGATGGCTCATGCCATGACGACCTTCGTGGTTGTGAAGGAGGTGGCGCCGGTGAAGCCATGTGCCGTGAAGGACGTGGCGGACGAAGTGCTGGACGAGGAACCGCAACATCAGAAGATCTTCTACATGTCATTGGTGCGTAAATCCCTCGTAGCTTCTCATCAAAACGCTTCAACCATGAGAGGTGCTCTGGCTGTGGGATAGTTTCTCCGCTCTCAACCCGCCCCATTAAAGCGGAAATCTCATCTTGCGCTTCAAGCATCAAGTCACTCTGTACATTAAATAGTTAGCCAATTGTAAATGTTCAGGTTATGACATGAGTACACATATTAGAACCATAATAGAGCAAGTTGGTTACGTACCGCGTGGTGTCTGGTTCCCATAATAGAGGAAGTTGGGCAACCTGTGCCTCTGACAACTGAACTCCGGGGTATCCTAACAAGCGAATCTACATATAACAGAAACGATTGTATTATTCTATTTACTGAGGACAACTATAAAAACAATATTCGTTTAGCTGACCGAGAAGGTTACCTGAAACTGGCCCAACCACTTAAAACGAGGCCCGTGAGGATCGTTGTCTAAGCCCCTAGCAGTTGGCACCGCAGCTAGAAAACGGGTCTGCATCGTACCTAGCCAGCCAGGTTCTGCATCTAAAGGACCTATGGCAGCACCGGCCAACGGTAATCCCAACAAGTAAGACACATCCTGTAGAGTAGGCGCCATCTCTCCCCAGGGAAAGTGAAACGTATGTGTCTCCGGTCTCCATCTATCTACTAAGCAGGTAAGGAGTGACCTGTCGTAAGAGAAGCGTTTCGTTGGCCTCTTGCGTAGTTGCAATGGTTCACCAGTTTCATCCATTTCCGGATGATCAACCCACTCATCCAATGTACCCTCAACCAGCCGTGCCAAGGGTAGCAGTCCAGCCCACATTAACCTACAAAATAAAGAGAATGTACAGCAAACAGTTAGCGGGCATCATATATTACAAAATACGAATTAAAAAATTATAAGCACACAAACCTATCAACCCATGCAGGGTGTATCAGCCAGTTAGACTTTGGGGTGCGAGTGGTCAACACATCTAAGTTCTTGCCCGTTTGCATAAGTGCGGCCCGGTGTTTTTTTTCAATTGTATCTTTAAGCAACGCATACGAAGACATATCTAAAATTAAAACATAGTTCGACATATTAGAAAATAAAATATAGTCCAGACATATTACAAATTAAAACATAGTCCGACATATTACAAATTAAAACATAGTCCGACATATTACAAAATAAAACATAGTCCGGACATATTACAAAATAAAACATAGTCCGACATATTACAAATTAAAACATAGTCCGACATATTACAAAATAAAATATAGTCCAGACATATTACAAAATAAAACATAGTCCGACATAATACAAATTAAAACATAGTCCGACATATTACAAATTAAAACATAGTCCGACTCATTATATAGCTTCTGAGTTATTTATTCCTCGTCGTCCCCTTCGGCCTCGACTGCCTCGACCACGTCCGCCTCTTGCTCCTGTTGTCGCACTCGTCGATGTGGACGCACTCGTTGATGTGGATGCACCGTCTTTGTTAAGGTCGGGACAATATTTCATCCTATGCCCATAATTCGCGCATAGCAAGCACTGTCTGGTTGCTCCACCAGCTTCAGATTGGTCCATATCATTACGGATGCGACGGACCTTACGTCTACCCCTACTGGTTCGCCGAAGATCAGGATCCGGGATGTATACTCTCTCATCATCGTTTACCTTGTTGAAATTGCCGACGACTCTAAACCCTGTCATCTCACCGGTCCATGTGTTGCGTACTGACTCTTTCAAATAGTATGGGGACACGAAGGAGATGGCATCCAACTTAATCTGGCCGCACGCAGCCAACACATGTGAGCAAGGAAGGTGCAACAACTGCGGTTTGTTGCATGTACACTCACACGTTGGATAAAATTCCGTTCCTATTTTTACCTCATGCGTCTTCACCTCATTTGACGTACCAAAACCATCGGTAGGTAGCTGAACCTCATACCTCCTTTCCTGATTACCTTAGCATCGTATTTAGAGTAATTTCGAAAACCAGCAGGCCCAAAACGTATATTTCAAAAATAGCACCCCGTCGGTCAACAGTTGACCGAAGAAGGACTTTTCGGTCAGCAGAAAACCGAAGAGTACTCTTCGGTCAACCGTAGGCCGAAGACTGCGAGAGGTGGGCCGAAGAGGACTCTTTGGTGTTTGGTTGGCCGAAGAGTACTCTTTGGTGTTTGGTTGGCCGAAGAGTACTCTTTGGTCAACCGTTGACCAAAGAGTCCATGCACTTTACGCTAGCAGTTAACCGAAGTTGCATGTGACCTATTTCGGTTTTCCGTTGACCAAAGAGTCCTTTTCGGTATTTCCTTAGCCGGATACTGCATTTTCTTCGCCCTTCTTTCCCGCCCTTCTTTCCCGCCCTTCTCTCCTGCCCTTCTCTCCCGCCCTTCTTTCCCGCCCTTCTCTCCCGCCCTTCTCTCCCGCCCTTCTTTCCCGCCCTTCTCTCCCGCCCTTCTTTCCCGAATTTTTTTCACAAATAGTACATATTTTTGAACAAATTGGGAAAATAAGATCAAAACATTACAAATTGCAAAACTAGCACACCGTCGTCCTACTGTTCCCGCCCTTCTTTCCCGCCATTCTCGTTCCCGCCCTTCTCTCCCGCCCTTCTTTCCCGCCCTTCTCTCCTGCCCTTCTTTCTCGCCAGTTTCGTTCCCGCCCTTCTTTCCCGCCATTCTCGTTCCCGCCCTTCTCTCCCGCCCTTATTTCCCGCCATTCTCTCCCGCCATCTTCTCTTCTGACCCTATAAAACCCCCTCCGCAGCAAGGTGGGTGAGCAGGCAAGTGTAGTGTTTTTTTGGTCACCGTTTCTTTGCAGGTAATGGCTTGCCCCTTTTGCCGAGCTCCAGGTGGCCCTTGTTCTTCCTTTGATTCTAGTGCGTCTGTCTTCACTGTGGTGCTGGATCGTCGCTGTTCAAGGCGTGTTGTAAGATTCTATATCTTGTTTATCTGATTGTGGCATATGGTTCATGTTGTTTAGGTTGGAATGTATTCTAATGGCTTTGTTTATATGATTATGATGTTTGCTTCCATTCTTTTTGTAGTATGTTCCGTGCAGTGTTAGATCACATCTTGCTCGGTACATTGAGGAGTGCAGAGCTTTAGCTATTCGGAGGGGTGACACAGATATTGATCTTGCTCTTCACAACAGTGAGGGTAACTTATACCATGTTCTGTTTACACATGGTCGGGTGAGCAGTAAATTCCATGGTCCTTCCTGGGAGGAACTTGTGAATGATTATGGTCTCCGTCATCGTGACATGATGACTGTTAGGCTTGAGCACTATGGAACATGGTGTAGTGTTGATATTCATTGGGATGGTGTTATGTTGTTCCCTTTACCCTGTGTTGGTAAGTTTTTTTTTTGAGTGATTTAAAGTTTTGTTTCAACTTTTACGTTTTGCTGTTCTGCTAAATTTGTGAAATTATTTTTTTGTAGCTCTTGATGATCTGAGTGAAACTCAGAGGGAACTTGTTGACAGTTGTTTTTATAGTCGTGGTATCTTAAGTCTGAATTATCACCAAATGTATGTCATGTCGCGACAGCTCTTTGATGACAACTACATATTGTGTACTCCTTTTGTTCATAGGATTGATTCCATGAATGTCAATGGTCAACATATGGTGAGCTTTGTTTTTGGCTACTGTTTTAAATTTGTAAGCTCAACATCATATAACTTGATGTATTTTGTCAGGTTATTCCGACCATGGTTGTGAGGAGTTTGACGGAATTTGTGTCAATTCCTAGGACCGGTTCTTTAACTCTCGAAATTACTTTGGATTCTGAAGATGATGATATATCTGTGAGCATTCCTTGTTCCTACTTTATTGGCTTGGGTGATAGAATGGTGTTCAAGAAGGAAGGCTTCGGTAATTTTCTGCGGGCATCGTCTATTGAAGTCAACAATTTGGTGCTCATAACCTTCAAAGAGCGTGATCAGGAGCTAGTTGTTGTTTTCAGTCATCTGCCACAGTGATCGCACTATCTCGCCCTACTATCCCCCCATTTTATTTTTCCGCCCTACTATCCCGCCATTTTCTTTCCCGCCATACTCTCCCGCCACCTTTTCTCCCGACATTCTCTCCCGCCATTATGTCCCGCCATTTTCTTTCCCGCCTTTCTTTCCCGCCTTTCTCTCCCGCCATCTTCTCTTGTGAACCTATATAACCACATCCGCAGTAAGGTGGGTGAGCAGGCCCTTCTGTCCCCCCTTTCTCTCACGCCTTTCGCTCCCGCCATCCTTTCGTGGAGATGTCTCATCCTCATTATCCTTTTGATCGTAGTTTTCACTCCGGTATGTCCGATCGTCTTCTCAAACTAGCCGCCAATTTCAAGATGGATGATAGAGTAGTTCCATGGGAGGAACTCATCAGTAGTGACACCATAATGAATGAGTTGGCTCACTCATTAGCTAGGAGTGGGTGGCCTCCCAGGACATTTGAGGAGATACGAAAAGAACTTCCCAGGTTGCATGGCAGATGGCAGAAGGTCAAACTGCATAAGAGTGAATCTTACATCAGGCTTGGGAGGAAGAATTCAGATTTATGGTCAGCAGACAGTGAGGACGAAGACGACCTCTTCATGCCGAGCAGCAAGGTCAAGACTCCCTCATCGTCGAAGGCCAAGAGTTCTACTTCGACAAAGGGCAAGAGATCTGCATCGACGGAGGAGGAGGATGATGCATTCATGTAGTACTGTTTTATGTAGTACTGTTTAATTTCAGTTGTAGTGTTTAATTCAGCTGTACTGTTTAATTCAGTTGTAATGTTTAATTCAGTTGTACTGTTTAAGTCAGTAGTAATGTTTAATTTCAGTTGGATGCATTTAGTTCGCAGTACAAGTGTTATCTCTCTAAACCAATTGACCAACTTTGTACTGAAGTTTTTTTGCCACCGACGGCTTCTCCCTCGGCCAGCTCGCTTTTCCCTTGCTTTTTCCCATGCGCGGACGCTGATTCTGATGCCCACCCTGCAGCAAAATGCGCCGATTTCCACGGCAGACTGTAGTGATTGGCAGAATCAGCGTAGTGATTGGCAGACTGTAGTGATTGGCAGAATCAGCGTAGTGATTGGCAGACTGTAGTGATTGGCAGACTGACGCTGATTCCTGCTGTCTGCTTTGTCTGATTCCTGCTGTCTGCGGTGCTGTGATGTTGCTGCGGCGGACGCGCGTGTTTTATTTTCTTCTACCGACAACACAGTGCTCCTCATCTTTATATACGAGATGCCCATGCCTGCTCTCTCACGCTCTTCTCTTTGCTTCTGCCCACACTGCTTGCTCTTTCTCACTCTCTTCTCCATCGTCCAACCGCACTTCAAAACACCAACGCGCTAGTCATTATGAGTTTGCCTTGCTCGGATCAAAGCATTAGGCCTACGAAAATGAAGAGTGCGCCTTTGCCTCGGGGGGTGGAAGTACTTCGTTGTTGGTGTGGCGATCTCTGCAAGGTGAAGGAGGTGACGGATTTTTCAGATTGGTTGGGCATGAAGTTTTTCATGTGCGCCAATTATGAGGAAGATCCACCCGTTGCTATTTCACCGTACATCAGGCCTCCGGTATGTTTCAGTCACCAAGTAGACAAGTGTCTTGAAAACAAATCAGTCTCTTACATAGATAGTGACTCATACATAGATAGTAACACATACATGAAGGATGTCTGATACATAGATAAGTCCTCATACATGAGAATAGTCTGAAACTAACATGGGTGTCTCATACATATATAATCATATCACTGACGGCGACGAGTCTGGATCTTCCTCGGACGGCGACCGGAAGGTGATAAGCGCTGACGCGGTGGGTGAGGGTCACGAAAACCACGACCGTAAATAACCTCGCCTGACTCGGTCTGTGTCTCCTGCGTCGGTGGTGGTGGTGGAGTATGATACATAGGCTGAGAGAAGTCAAACGTGTTTGCAGCTTGGTCATCGTCATCGCCATAGCTGTCTAAGAATGAACCATCACCACTACGCATCGGCGACTGCACGACATGTGTGAACGGAAGCGGCTGGTTGCTGACTGTAGTAGTGAAGCACATGTCAAATTGAATTGCGATCGTACACTGCTTAAAAGAAAAAACGAAAGTAAAGTTACCTGGCCCCATTTGTTGATGCCATGCCGACCCCCCTGGTTGTGAAGGATGTGGCTCATGCCAGGCTGAGCTCCCTGGCTGTGAAGGAGATGGCTCTTGCCAGGCCGAGCTCCCAGGATGTGAAGAAGGTGCCTGATGCCATGGTGACCGCCCTGGCTGTGAAGGAGATGGCTCTTGCCAGGCCAAGCTCCCTGGATGTGAAGGAGGTGCCTGATGCCATGACGACCTTGCTGGTTGTGAAGGAGGTGGCGCCGGTGAAGCCATGCGCCGTGACTCTGAACGATGCACAGATGGACGTGGCGGACGAAGTCCGGGACGAGATACCGCAACGTCCGAAGATCTTCTACATGTCACTGCTGCGTAAATCCCTCGTAGCTTGTCATCAAATGGCGGGAAAGAAGGGCGGGAACAGTAGGACGACGGTGTGCTAGTTTTGCAATTTGTAATGTTTTGATCTTATTTTCCCAATTTGTTCAAAAATATGTACTATTTGTGAAAAAAATTCGGGAAAGAAGGGCGGGAGAGAAGGGCGGGAAAGAAGGGCGGGAGAGAAGGGCGGGAAAGAAGGGCGGGAGAGAAGGGCGGGAGAGAAGGGCGGGAAAGAAGGGCGGGAAAGAAGGGCGAAGAAAATGCAGTATCCGGCTAAGGAAATACCGAAAAGGACTCTTTGGTCAACGAAAAACCGAAATAGGTCACATGCAACTTCGGTTAACTGCTAACGTAAAGTGCATGGACTCTTTGGTCAACGGTTGACCAAAGAGTACTCTTCGGCCAACCAAACACCAAAGAGTACTCTTCGGCCCACCTCTCGCAGTCTTCGGCCTACGGTTGACCGAAGAGTACTCTTCGGTTTTCTGCTGACCGAAAAGTCCTTCTTCGGTCAACTGTTGACCGACGGGGTGCTATTTTTGAAATATACGTTTTGGGCCTGCTGGTTTTCGAAATTACTCTAAATACGATGCTAGTTACAAAAAAAATCTTTGTCCTGGATCACTTGTAGTCTTGTACCCCTCTGGTGTTGAACGAGGAACTGGCTATGACATACGCTAGCTGAGAATATACGTCATCACATTTTTTTTTGAGCAAATACGTCGGAGAAAAATATTTTTTGAATATTTTTTGTGTCGCGAGCAAATCCGTTCCTTTTCGCACACCCCGGCAACAAGTAAAACAGTTACTACTGTACTTTCCACACGGAAACCCGGTGTCCGTGAAAATCCATGAGGTTTCTATTGGCTCGACAATAATGTGACAACCAACAAAGCAGCAGATGCTACTACTAGAAAAAAAAAACGATCTCCATTTATGGCAAAATCGGGGAGCCTCGAACGATCCAATCGATCAAATTTCGGCCGGTCGCCGCGCTAGCGTCCGATACAACTAATTTTGCCCGTCGGATGTGGGGCTTGCAGCAGAAAAAAAGAATCGCTATTCCTTTTCCATCTCCGCTCCGCCTCTCGCCTTGCTTTATCCCCGCAAAACTCTCAACGCCGCCGCCGCACACTCCCACCGCATGTCGCAGCCTCGCCGGCTCCGCTCGCCATTGTAGCACCGTTGGTTGCTCCCTCGGTTGCAGCTCCCTTTCCCGGATTTTGCCGGTTGCAGCAAAAAATCTCAGCAGCAGAAAACCATGGCTCGCCAACGCTCGCCCCTCACCGGTGCTACCTACCTTTGTCCCCTGCAGATTCAATGGCGACGACGCCATGGCTCGCAACCAACAGGGGTAGTAGGAAAAAATTTGTTGGTTCCAGCAAACCCAAAAACAGTGGAAGCAAAAATACAAAACTCGGCGATGTTCTAGCAAAAATCGAAACACCGGTGGTAGCAAAAATAAAAGCTGGTTGTAGCAAACCAAAACGCCATTTGTAGCCAAAATGCAAACTTGGATGTTCTTCCAACAAAGCAAAAGTGGCAGTTGTAGCAAAAATTGGAGCTGGTTCCAGCAAACCAAAACACCGGTTGTAGCAAATTTCAAAAATTTGGCGTCTGTAGCAGCAAATCAAAATGCCGACGGTAGCAAAAATTGGAGCCGGTTCCAGCAAAGCAAAACACCGGTTGTAGCAAATTGCAAAAATTTGGCACCGGTAGCAGAAAACCAAAATGCCGATGGTAGCAAAAATTGGAGCTGGTTCCAGCAAACCAAATCATTGGTGGTAGCAAAACTGGTCCCTCGTCCCAGCATCTGGCGCCCGAAGTTGTAGCACTCGCCGGTCATGGTCACCCACCGTCATATCTTGCGGTAAACACCGGCTCAATCTCGTGTGGTCCGTGGAGGATTGATGCAGGAAAGAGAGAAAGCAACACAAAGAAGCTCAAACTCAAGGGAGGGGGGGGAGCGAAGAAGGAGGGGGCAACGGTGGCGGAGCACAACGAGGGAGCAGAAAGCCGGCGTCCATGGGTGTCCAGAAAAGATGAGAAAGGGTGTGGCCAAGAGTTGTCCACGCGTGTGTTTGGATGAGGAGAAGATAAGGTGCGCAGAGAGTAAAAGGGAGAGCGGTGTGTGGGACCCGCCGTATACGTCGCGCAGTATAAAACGAGCGCTGTATGCGTGAGGCGACCGGCGTTGCGTTCGGCCGGCGCACCACGTTTCCCATCCATCAATCAACGCGTTCCAAAATCCAAACTCGCAAAGCGAAGCGTGTTTACACCTCACGCTATCCCGGGACCCACGCGGCAGCGAGGCTGGTAATAAAAAACCGGGAATAATCAACAGGGACAGATCTGTGGACAGCGCGTTCACTCGTACGGCGTCTCCCTCCCCCGGGCCCGCACGCAGCGACGTGACCGGCGGAGCCGCCACGCGGATCTGGCCTGGCCTCGCCCCTGTTCAAACATTCAAAAAAGAGGGCAAGGGCAAACCCTAGGCGAGCGGAGCGCCGCCTCGCCCCGCCCCCAACGGTCATAAAGCCCGCCCCGAACGCGCGCTCCTATATAACCCCTCGCCCCCCCCCCCCCCCCCCCCCCCGATTTGCTCCGCCGCATCTCAGCATTCATTTCGCCATCCACGAGCAAATCCACCCGCCGCGCCGCGCCACGCCACGTCGGGAGAAGGAGGAGGAGGTAGGTGAGAGACAGATGGAGATGGCGATGGCGACGGAGGCGGCGGCGGCGGCCATGGACTTCAACGCCCTCTCGCGCCGCGAACTCCAGGCGCTCTGCAAGCTCAACGGCGTCCGCGCCAACATGACCAACCTCGCCATGGTCGAGGCCCTACAGTCCCTCCCCTCGGTAAGCCGCCCGTCCTCCTCCTCGGTTTCCCCCTTCCGATTCGCGATTTTTGAGGTGTGGATGTTTCGTTGCGGTGGATGAATTCGGGTTTTGATGTGGGGTTTCGCTGCCGCTGCTGTTGTTGTTGTTGTTGTCGTGGATTATCAGGTGGACGGGATCGACCAGATCGGCACCACGCTCGGCCTCCCGACCCCAGGCAAGTCGGCGATGAAGTCGGTCCTCAGGGCCACGCCGGCGGCCGGGGAGGACCAGCAGCAGCTAGGTAGCCCGCTCCCCCGCGGCCGCCGCGTCTCTGTCAAGTCGCCCGAGGCCATCCGGATGGACGTCGAGGAGGGCGAGGACGAGGTGAAGCGGAATCTCATCAAGGAGATCGTCAGGACCCCCGGCGTCGCGCTGCGCAGCACCAGCCGCCGCCCGCGGGCCACGCCCGCGCCGCTCCCGACCCCCGCGGCCGGCACTCTGCGGAGGAGCCAGAGGTCGACCAGGAAGACTGAGAAGGCCCTGGAGGTAGAGGCGTCCACCGCTAAGAGATCGACTAGGAAGACTGCGAGATCGAAGGTGATGTTTGATCTGGACCACGATGAGGAGGATTCGACCGCAGTGAAGGAGGACAAGGTCCAGGAAGCAGAGCCCAAGGGTAGTGAGAGTCATTTCCTTCCTTCCCCTAATCAGTATGTTTGATTGATCGATTCCTGGAGGCAGTTTTTCATGCGAGTTTTCTTCTGATCATGCAGGTGTTACTTCTGACGAGAAGTGTGATGATCCCGAGGAGGAGGAGGAAGTTACAAAGCTTCCGGAAGAAGGAAACAAAGCGGATGAACCAGAGCAGGGAGATGAAGGTAATTATATTTACTGATTCCGGTTACTGTTATAAGTTGGTTTCTGTATTGCTTGAGGATAGTTGCTGATTCGACTTCCTGATTGTGCAGTGGTTTCTTCTGTTGTGCCCATTGAATCTGCTGACAAGAGCTGTGATAATTCTAAGCTGGATGAAGTTGTGGAAGAGGCTACCAAGCTCCAGGAAGGTGAGATGGTTCTATTCACCCATGCATCAGAATTCAGAATCCATCCATCTATTAAGACTCAAGACTCTGGCTATTACAAATCCATCCATTTATTCTTGTTTTATCTGTACTAAGTCAAAATTTGCAGTTCGAAATTCATTCATCTGGTTCTTGTTTATCTATACTGATTAGCACTCTGGATTGTTGCATTGGTCTAAAATATTTCATTTCAAACATTCATCTGTTTTTCTGTACTTATCAAGAGCTTTCTGAAATGTATCCATTTGTTTTTTAACTCTATAGGCTGCGGCAGTTAAAAATTCATCCATTTATTCCTGTGTTATTTGTACTCAGTCTAGATTTGTATTTAGAAATTCATTCATCTGTTACTTGTTTATATGTACCCATTAGTACTCTGGATTGTTGCATTAGGACTAAAATGTTTCATTTCAAACTTCATCTGTTCATCTCTAGTGATTCTGAAATGTATCCATTTGTTCCTTTCTTTATCTGTAGCCAATAGGATCTTGATTGTAGCATCCCAAAATCCACCCATGTCTATACTTCTGTATTTTCTAAATTATGTCTTTTATCTGTTGATTCCATTTGCTAATTTAAGAACCATGATGCATCTCTAGCTGCAGTTGAGGAAGAGCAGAAGCTTGCCAGTGCTGAGAAGTCTATTCCCTTACCAGCAATGGAGGATTCACCTATCTTAGGTGTCATTTCCAAGGCCACACCGGAACCAGCCATCAAGAACGTTGAAGGTACCTCGACTGAAGATGGTGAAAGCGGCAAATGGTCACCGGTGTTGGAGATAGATGATGAGATCAACAGTGCCAGTGAAGCTAAGGAAGTAGTTGTTGCTGAAGAGGAAGCCATCAACGAAGATGCTTTCAATTCCACCGCTGAGGCTGCTGATGTTCCTAACAAGACGATCCCAGCTGCTGTGACAGAGAAGGAAGTCGCTGGTGATGGTTTGAAGGAAGATGCTTTCAATTCCACCGTTGAGGCTTCTGATGCTCTTTACCAGATGACCCCAGCTGCTGTGACAGAGAAGGAAGTAGCTGCTGCTGATTTCCAGGAAGATGCTTTCAATTCCACCGTTAAGGCTAATGATGCTATTAACGAGATGACCCCAGCTGCTGTGACCGAGAAGGAAGTTGCTGCTGCTGATTTCCAGGAAGATGCTTTCAATTCCACTGTTGAGACTGCTGATGCTCCTAACGAGATGACACCAGCTGCGGTGACAGAGAAGGATGTTGCTGACGATGATATTAAGCAAAATGGTTTCAGTTCAACTGTTGAGACTGCTGATGCTCCTAACAAGATGATTCCAGCTGCTGTTACAGAGAAGGAAGTCGCTGATGATGATTTGCCACAAAGTGATCTGACAGAAGATGAGAGTGCTGAGGAACATGACCTTGATGGAGTGGGCAGCGAGGAGGATGACCTCAGTGAGTACAGCTGCGAGGAGGATGACCCCAGTGAGTACAGCAGCGAGGAGGATGACCTCAGTGAGGAGGATATGCAGAAGGTGACCGACTCTGCTGTTGTGAACTTTTATTCTGATGAAGAGGAGGACCTCGAGGACGAGGATATGCAGAAGGCTAACGACTCCACTGAAGCCAACTTTGATTCTAATGAAGAAGAGGAGGATCTCAAGATGCCGGAGACAGTTGAAGAACCTAAAGAAAATGAGGAGAGTGGAGAGGAAGATGATTTCAGCACTGATCTGTCAGCAGAGTTTGACAATGTTGAATTCAGTGATGCTGAAACTGAAAGTCCAAGCTCTCCGGTGGTGCTTGAGGGAATCCATGCTGCCCCTGCCTCATCTGCAGCCAAGACTGTTGACTCTGCCATCACTAACATGAGCCTAAGGAAGCTTAAAAGTGCTTTAAAGGAGGGTCTTGAAGCCAAGACTGTTGACTCTGCCATCACCGAAGAACTTGAAGAATCCAGCGAGGGCAGTGAAGTTTCTCAGCACGTCGAGACACTGGACAAGGTCGCCATCACTGAGGAGAAGTGCCCAAAGCAAAACGCCGCCCTCACCAACATGAGCCTAAGGAAGCTCAAGAGTGCTTTAAAGGAGGGTCTTATTGCTGCCAAGGTAATGACAATTGACAAACCTCTGTTAATATCAATATCTCATCTCTGCTAATTTATCTGCTGTTCCTTGTACTGTATGTACACTGACCAAAGATTCATGCCCTCTATCTTGTGCAGGAAGGGAAGAAGCTGGTCATCACCGCCGATGAAGGCAGCAGGGTGGCGCTCGCGGAGCTGGACGACAACGCCGAGTACTGATCGGCGCAGGAGTTCGCTGGAATCATCAAGCATCTGCTGGGACTGAATGAAGGAGAGAGGGCTCTAGTTGTGAAGTGATAACTAGGCTTCGCTTTTTTTCATTTCCAAATGCTGCAGAGGAGTGAAACGCTCAGTTTTTCGTGTGTGTGTGGGTCGAGAGCATCGGGTTGTGAAACCATGGTTTCTCTGAACCAACCTATACAGTTCGTGTCGGTTCTCTCCCACCCTTGTTTCGTTTTTCTGGTTGTTCGTGTTTGTTCCGTGGTATGTCGAATGGATGTGGATTATATAATGAGTGATATATATATACCGGTTCATTAGGCTGCTGTTGCCTTGTTAATCAAATGTGAATCTAGCAATTTCAACTGCTTCTTGTTTGTTTGAGTGCTCAGGAATGAATTTGCCATGAGTTATCAGTAGTCATTCCTACTAATTTGCCATGAGTTATCATTAGTCATTAGTTATCGCCGACTTGGTTATCATGGAGCAACAGTGAGTGTTCTTTGCATCCTGTTTTGTATGCAAGCAAACTGTACAGATTGTTGCTCTTGGGTTTTCGTCCTGATCCTTTCCCCTCTTTGTTCTCTGTCTTTTTGAGAGAGAGAGAGAGAGATTGTTCTCAGTGTTTGAACTGCTTATTTCTGTTATATACAAGCAGAGAGTGTGTGTTCTCAGCAGGAATTTTTCTCATGTGAACTATGTCTGAGGGAGAGTAATATCCTAGACTTGTGTGTGGACAGGAGATCGTCTGCCTTTCATTGTATCTAGCCTAGTGGACGATGTAACTATGTTCGAAAATTAATGAACCATGATGGCTTAAAATTGTATAATGGAAATTGCGGTTATTCTGGTTTAAAAAAATAAAGTAGTATTACAATAAGAGTTCCTCATGGGTTCAAAAGCTTATAGTCGTAAGATTTGATCTGCAATATTCATGTGAATGCTCATTTTAATAATCAGAAAGAGATTCCTGGCCAAGGAGGGTCGGCTAGAAGTATCCTCAAAACAAGACAAGTGAGTCAAGTATTTCTTTTCTATTTTCTTTTCCCTCTTTTGTTTAAATTTCACGTACTTTTTTTCAAATTCATGAACATTTTAAAAATCCATAAAGTATTTCAAATTCAGATTTTCTTAATTCATAATCATTTTTTAATTTCATGAACTTTTTTCATATTCATGAATATTTTTTGGATTCACGAACATTTTTTAAATTCATGAACAGTTTTCAAATTGTGAACTTTTCAATATTGCGTTCATATCCCTGAATATTTTTCGGATACGTGAACTTTTTTGAATTTGTAAACTTTTTCATATTTACGAATATTTTTTAATTTCGAGAATGTTTTCGCCAAACTCGTCTTCATATTCATGAACATTTTTCGGTCTGCGATCATTTTTGAAATACGCGGTTTTTTTCATATTCATGAACATTTTTAAATTCGATATTCATGAAATTTTTTTGAATTCGATATCTTTTTCATATTCGAGAACTTTTTTATAAATTCATGAACTTTTTTCATATTCATGAACATTTTTCAATTTCAGAAAGATTTTTGTCAAAACTCATGACCACATTTTGCTTTGATCATTTTGTTCAGATTTTAAAAACCATTTTTTTTGCTAGTAATTGTTTTTTTTATAAACAGCAACTGTCGTATGAGTCTTTTTTACGCCAGCGATCTAGCTCACGGCCGAACCAAATTGAGTGAGCGAGGCACCAAAGGGATTGGGCCCCCGCTATGTTAGCGCCGAAGATGCTAAAGAGGAGGTCTGGTGCAATTCACTATACTTTTTCAGGAGCAACTAGTTAAGGTTTACCACTTGAAGGGCTCCGGCAGAGATCATTTTCTTGGTCCGGGAGCGCACCAAGTGGTGCGCCCATTCGCGCGCCACGTGTTGCGCGCTAGGCACACCCTCGGGATTTTTTCCTGCACCTGTTTTCGGGATTCGTTTGGTTTTCCCTAGATTTTGGCCAATCTTTTTGTTGGGAACCATTGCTTTTTCGTATTGTGCTTCTGCGAGAAGCAAAAGTGGTGCTTTAAAAAAGGTGTAAAGCATAGTTGTGCTTCCATGAAAAGCACTGTGCTTCCACAAGAAACACAAATGTACTTACAAAAAGGGAAACATACATTTATTCTTCCGAGAGCTGTGCTTCTCGAAAAGGGAACACACACAATTGTTCTTTCAAAAAAAGTTGAAAAGGCATAGTTGTGCTTCCCTTTACACAATTGTGCTTTTAGATTTTGGTTTTTGATTTTCCTGACTTTTGGTCCTTTTTTGGGTTTCTAATTTTCTTCTTCTTTTTTTCTGTTTTTTTAGCTCGTGTATCCAATGGTGAAAATGGTTCATGATTTAGAGGGAAGGTGCAAGAGATAAAATATTTTGAGAAAAACGAATCTAAAAAAAGGTAAAACTCTTAGATAGCAATAAGTTGGCACACATGCAGTGTGTCACTTGTCACATCACAAAAGGTAAGAATGAGCTTTGTAAGGGTACAACTAATTACTGATTTCGTATTTTTTTAATTAAAAATATCCGCTACTTCAGCCCAACAGGTGCGGTGCAGCCCATTTAATCTCCCAAATGGCCTGATTCTGACAATCCTCGACGGCCCAATATACACCACAGAATAAGCCACCAAACCCTAAGCCCCCGTCCGCTCCAGACAGTATATAATCCCAACACAAGCCCGCGCCTCAAACCCTAGCATCTCCAACTCCAGCCGCCGCCACACACACAGCCAATCCTCCCCAGCCCAAGCTCGCAGCCATGCCTCCCAAGCTCGACCCGTCCCAGATCGTGGAGGTGTATGTCCGCGTTACCGGCGGGGAGGTCGGCGCTGCGTCGTCCCTGGCCCCCAAGATCGGTCCGCTCGGTCTCTCTCCCAAGAAGATCGGAGAAGACATCGCCAAGGAGACTGCCAAGGACTGGAAGGGCCTCCGCGTCACCGTCAAGCTCACCGTCCAGAATCGCCAGGCCAAGGTGTCCGTCGTCCCCTCCGCCGCAGCCCTCGTCATCAAGGCGCTCAAGGAGCCCGAGAGGGACCGCAAGAAGGTCAAGAACATCAAGCACAACGGCAACATCAGCCTCGACGACGTCATCGAGATCGCCAAGATCATGAAGGTGCGCTCCATGGCCAAGGAGATGGCCGGCACCGTCAAGGAGATCCTCGGCACCTGCGTCAGCGTCGGCTGCACCGTCGACGGCAAGGACCCCAAGGATCTGCAGACGGAGATCGACGACGGCGAGGTTGAGATCCCCGCTTAAAGGTATGACCAAGTTGTTCATTGCCCGTAATTATTTGTTGCTTTGCTGGTACCAAAAATGCTCTTGTGGTCTGCGAACTTGTTAGGGATAGTGTGACTTGTAGTAGTATGTCATATGAACTTGAATTGTAACAATTGTAACTAGGTAGAATGTGGTAAGATCATCAGTTGATTCAGTGCTAAAGCTGATACAAAGTGGCCAGATGTTTGCAAGTAGAAGGATTGTGAATTTGTATTGATAGGGTGATTGTATGCTCATGCTAGTCCATTTTATTCTTTTAACTTGTCACGTTGTGTTCTTAGCTATGAATTTAACATTCTGTTGTTAAACTGCATACGAATCCATTGTAACAGCTTTATATTTAATCATGCAGGCTTGGCTTTGGGGAGGTTGTTATGTGAGGCTGCTGAAGTAGTTATTTCTATCTAGATGCTTCCTGATACAGTTGAGAGAATGGATGTGATATCTGCACTTGTTCTACTCTTGCTGAAGAAGAAACTTTTGTCATGCTTTAGTGGTTCCATTGTGAGACTATTTTTTTACCGCTTTAATGAGTACCTTGCGGAATCAATGTTATTATTGCAGCTAGAATATCATATGTTGAATTTGGCAGTGGTGTTTCGAGCGATTCTGATCAATTGTTGGTCGCTGCATTTGCTTTGCCGTTTTCATCGCTTAGGGCAGTTGATAGCAGCTGGATTATTTCATCATACAACTATACCAGGTCCACTGAATTCAGTTATCAGAACGAAAATTACCTTATTTGATCTTAACCTTACATGAAAAAGAATTCAGGCATGGATGCTACAGATAGAATGACAGAACTGTAGATAGTATGATCTTTCTTGCATCCTTAGACAGCCATTTTGCATTTAGCTTTAGGTCTGCCCAATTTTCTGAAATACTCCTATTGTTGGAAAAATTATTGGCCTGTGCTATTTATATTACCGTGTATTTGGAGTTTATTGCTTGTATATTACGCCAGTGTCCTCATTGAGAAGTCGTCTTTTGGTTGAAGTATGCCAGAAGGTGAGCTGCCAAAAGCTATTGGAGGAAGTCATGGTTGAATCGGAGCAACTCTAAGAGCATCTGATGCGGATGCAAAGATAACCAACGTATACATCTTCCAGGTTCCAAAACCCCACCTTCAGAGTCAGATTTTGGGCGGCTGAACCCACTTAAGAGGCCCTAAAACCCCACCTTCAACAGATAATGTATTCCTAAATATAAGTCTTTTTAGAGGTTTCATTAGCGAACTACATATGGATGTATGTAGATATACTTTAGAGCCGTATGTAGATATACTTTAGAGTGTAGATTCACTCATTTTGTTTCGTATGCAGTCCTATGGATGTATGTAGATATACTTTAGAGCCGTATGTAGATATACTTTAGAGTGTAGATTCACTCATTTTGTTTCGTATGCAGTCCTCTAATGGAATCTCTAAAAAGACTTGTATTTAGGAACGGAGAGACTAGATGCAAAATTTTCTACATCTCCACCTTTGCTCGCCAGCCACCTGGGCCATGACAGACTTCAATGACCCCGCAGCTTCCTCTGCTGCAGACAGACTTCAATGACCCTGCCGCATCCTCCACTGCAGACGCACACCTCGCCACGGCCTTTGTCGGTGCGACCACACCCAGCCCACTCCGGCCCGTCGCCGGCGAAGAAGCAGCGGGCCGCCAATCCCTCCCACGGTGGAGGTGTGAAGTAGCCGGTGCGGCGCAACCTGGCGAGATGGGTGGGCATCAAAGGTGGCCACGGTTGGACGGTTCGTTGATTCATTGCTGCCGACGGCCGTGGCATCCGCATCCTGTCAAGGAACCCTTACTCCACCTTTGGCGCCGCCGTCGTCGGTCATGAAGGAAGATGTGGTCACGCTCACGGCCATCGCATTCAACGTGTTCAACGAAATGCCGCACGACCGTTGTTCGGTTTTACATCTTTAATATATACATCATCTGTGGGAGTTACACTTTTACATCACCAATATACATCATCTTTTGGAGTTGCCTTTTTTTGAAGATGTAAAATGCAGTTTTTAGTGATGCAAACTTTACATCTTCTAGTTTACATCTTCAAATTTGCATCATCAGTTAGAGATGCTCTAATCCATCCAAATACCCATTCCTAAAACTTAAATCCATCCATTTCCAAAACTTAAATACTCCATCTACAGTATCATAATTTACAAAAATAGTGCACGAAATAGTATTCCCGAAACTTAAATCCACCCACTTCCAAAACTTAAATACTCCATCTACAGTACCATAATTTACAAAATAGTGAACATTCATTCACAAAAATAGCGCGTGTTCGTTTGCTTTAGAACGGACAAAAACAACGACCCAACGCGCCAACCCAATCCCCAAAAGCGCCCGCTCGGTGTCCGTCTGGACGCATTTCAGGTTCAAATACGTGCCCGGTTTGCGTCCATGCGGGCATGAGACGGACGCGCCATGCGTACATTCGGTGTCCGTTGCGGCCCCGCCTGTCGCCCAACCACCGCCCCCGATCGTATTAAACGTGACCACCTACCTTGGGCCTGTTTGGCAGTGGGTGGAAGCACCGGGTCGCCGTCCTTTGTTAATGCAAGCGTGCGGCGGGTCCGGCCTCATCCACTTCCTGACCCCGTCCACATATGGTCAAACTTGCTCCCTCGCCGGCGATACCAAAACCCTAGCCACCCTAGCCATGGGTATCTTTGGAAAGGGCAAGGGGAAGCTCACCCCCGCGCCAGCTCTTCCCGCGCGCCTCCTCCGCCGGCGCCCGCTCCTCCATGCGACGGGCCACGTGAGCGGTTGTACATCCCGGTGCACCAAGCACGCTAGCACTGGGGGTACCACCAGCCGCTGCCGTATCCAGATGTCAACCTGCCCCACGATTGGCATTTGGATACGCACCACATCCCTGTGCTGGCGGTGCCGTGGTCGCCGCAGGAGCACGTAGAGGAGGTGCGCCGACGCCGTGCCCTCCTTAAGACGGAGCAACGACGTCTCTCTGCCTACGCGTCGGACTCCCCCAATTGGGAGGCTTAGTTCGCGATGGAGCATGACGTCGCTCACCACTGCGACATGCAACTCGACCCCGGCTACGTGCCGCCGCCCCCAAAGGTCAAGACGGAGGAGGAGGCGGCGACGCAGCGCGCCCTGGAGGAGACCAAGCGCGAAGAGAAAACGCACTGGGACCGCCTAGAGGAGGCCCTCGCCCTCTCTGCTGTTGGGGACCGCGTCACCCCCCACCGCCGACGCTCCCCGAGCCCCAGGCCGAGCCGTCACCCACGGAGCCCAAGCCGGAGAGGTACGAGTGGACCGGCTACCTCTGTGAGTGGGTCAGCGCGCTGACTGTCACACTGGGTGCTTATTTAAAATTTATTAGTGTTTAAGTGAACTTTGGCCGACGGTTGATGGGCCACTTAATGTTTAATTAAGTTAAATTTGAACGCATGCGTACGGTTTTTCTATAAGTTGACACGCAACAAAATGCGTCCGGCCAGCGTTGGGTACAAGGACCAACTCAAATGTCCGGCCAGCGTTGGGTACAAGGACCAACTCAAATGAAAAGACAGACACAACCGTCCACTCAACCGACCCAAATACAAAAAAAAGACGTTCGTTTGGGTCGACCAGTTGGAGTTGCCCTAACTTGTCTGGGAGTGAGAATGGTCCCTCTCGCTCACCCAATCCTCACGCCCTCGCCACATCCCCTTGATGACCCGTTGCGTCCATAGTTTTTTTTGAACTTCGGCAACTTTATTTAATTAATAACCATGTCTTTTACAATAAGGGGACCCAGGAAATCTGGAGGTTTATCAAGCCACACCCCTGATTCCCGACCCATAAAACTAGAACGTGCAATAGCATGAGCACATTCATTAACCTCTTGCACACAATGATTTATAGTCGCCTTGTCGAAAGAACTCATCAACTTTCGACAATCATCAGTAATAACTGCTCTTGACACCCGGTAGTCAGACGGATTCTGAATAGCTTGAACAATCTCCATAGAATCGCTCTCAATAGAAATCGAAAAAAATGCCAAGCTCTTCTGCTAGTCTTAGACCCCAATAACAATGCAAAGGCCTCCATTGTGGCAGCGTCAAGAGCGTGCCATTTAAATTCCATCGCTGCAACCATAAATCCTCCCTAGAGTCACGTAAGATTGCACCACATGCACATCGCTGCAACCATAAATCCTCCCTAGAGTCACGTAAGATTGCACCACATGCACATGCACCTGAGTCTGCATGGTAAGAAGCATCGACATTAAGTTTTATGCAGCCTCTCGCCGGCCTGGACCAGCTAGCCTGTCGAGGTGGTGTAAGCTTCTTATCTGCTACCCAGTTTGCCACAACGCCTCTGATTTGTAAAGCCGATCGTGCTGGCGTACCAATATTTTCACCGCGAGATACCTGACGTCTTTCCCATCAAATATATCAACACGCAATCATTGCTAGCTCCACTGTATTTTCACCTGGAAATGGTACACCACCTAGTAGGTTTGAACATATAATCTCATCAAGTATTAAAGAACATGATCTGTATTGTGCCGCCATGGATGTCACACTCGCCTCAAGACCAAGTTCCTTCCAAGCCTTCTTTGCTCTCGGACAAATGAACAACATATGTTTGAGGTCTTCAGGATCCACCTTGCAAACTGGGCAAGTCACCGTCGCGTCCATAGTTAAGCTAGCTATGGGTAAGCGCAATTGGCGTAAAGTCCATGGTTAAGCAAGCTATAGGCAATGCGTCTAATGAATGCTCGTTTTATGGATGATGCTTCTGCCCAACCAACTGCAAGGTACAACCACATCCAACTACAATAATCGTATTGCATCATACTATTGGAGGATGTTTGATTCCATACATGACTATGAATAAGCACTCCTTCCGTTTCTTTTTACTCCGCGTATAAGATTTCTATCAAGTCAAACTTTACAAAGTTTGACCAAATTTATATTTAAAAATATCAACATCTACAATACAAAAAATATATAATATGAAATCACATTCCATAAAAATCTAATGATATTGATTTGGTGTTGTGAATGTTGATACCTTTTTTCTATAAATTTGGTTAAACTAAAGATATTTTGACTTCAAACAAAATTTATATGCAAACTAAAAAGAAATGGAGAGAGTAATAAGGTAGGTGAAACAGATTTGTGAACCTGTTTTTTCAGGCTTCTTTCCTATGAAATCGAGCTGGGGAGCTCTCCCTATTATTCTATTTTTTCTTGAAATAGACTCTAACGAACGCTGCTTAAAAGGTAAGCAAACCATCTGAAAGCACGATGTTAACCTATATACAATTAGTTTAGCATGGCTGAATTGGTTTTGCTCGCCTTAGGGAGACAAAACAGTCAAAAGCATCACAAAAGCAAAGAAAGTCATATGAAACATGTTTTATCCAAAAGATTAATAACATAGCTAAAGCCCGACCTCTCTACGCAAGAGGTACTTAACACATACTCCCTTTGTTTCTTTATATAGTGTGTATTTGTTTTTGATAAAATTTTATAATGTAAGATGCATTTTTTCTACTCCCTCATAATTCCCTTTTCAGCCTTCCATGAAAAATAAAAGTATCGATTCCCTGATTGCATGTATCTCTCCTTGTAGAGAAGAAAAGAAAGTATCTCTCTCCCGATTACGTGTATCTCTTCTTTTCCTGGCCTAAATGATTTATGTGCCGCTAATCAATAATTTAACCAGGGTTAATTTCATCCTAAGTTGTATATAATTATGTGTCTTTGTCACCGTGTCAAAAATAATACACCTTACATAAAGGAATAGAGGAAGTAGTACTTAACAATCAAGATTTAAGAAAAGTATCGTCAAAGGATTTGCAAGACAAAATATCGTCAATGAACAGGAAAAAACCATTCGACGCCTTCGTAGAGCATGAGCATAACATTGACTCCTATTGTCAAATATGGATGGATTGCCACCACAACCGGACACCTATTAATGAGAATGCTTCCATTTCTAGGAGAAATAAAGTTGGGACTTTTACATTTTTGCCCCCTAACTCAAATCCACTACTCAGATTTGCCCCTAATTTCGAAGCATGCTCAAATTTGCCTCTCTTCCGTTAAGTGCACTTATAAAAATGCCCTTCCGTACATTTTTCGTCCAGTCAAAGGCCTTTGACCGTTAAGTGCGCTTATAGAAAAATCTAACGGTCAAACGCCTTTGACCGGATGGAAAATGTACGGAAGGGCATTTTTATAAGCGCACTTAACGGAAGAGGGGCAAATTTGAGCATGCTTCAAAATTAGGGGCAAATCTGAGTAGGTGGTTCGAGTTAGGGACAGAAATGCAAGTGGCCCAATAAAGTACATTGCCATCACTTTCTTGTTCTCACCAATAGCTAGTGTGATTGGACTAGAATAGGGAATCAATTCAGGAACAACTCTAGGCGGCAATAGTTGTTGCAAGACGAATAAAAGAATTGTAACACCGCATTAAGCAATAGTACTACTGGCACACATATGCTCATTATGAAGAGCGTATATAACATAAAATACTGTACACCCGCTTTCTATGAATGATACAATTGGTCTTATCCAAAGTATGCACCAGTGGCATACATATTCCCATTATATGTCCACTTGGTAAGGAAGCGAAGACTACAAACAAATTTTACGACATGCTTCAGTCTTCCCACTGGAATTTGAAATGAGGAGTAACCTGCATCTTGTCAACCACACATTTAACAAACCCTGCATGGAAATAACATGTTTGCCGCAAATTATTAGACATAGTTTAGTAATTATAAGCATAGGAACATATTCAGAAAAGGAAATCCCAAACCCTTGCTTAAGGACTTATTATCTAGTTAGAGCATGTACATTAATTTTGCTAAGTGTAGGTCAACATGCAACAACTTGAAAGAAAACTAACTTTGATTATTAGTCCATCGAAGGATCTCTTTTGGTAAGGCCACATAGATGATAAGACGAGGTTGTATTATGTCCGCTAACACTTTAGTGCCAACCCTCATAGGTAACGCGTATCAAAATCTCTCCACATTCCCGGATAAAAATAGAAGCGACCTTCTTCATCGGTATCTAGTTGAACTCAGAACTTATATCCATGATTTGTCTGCAACATGACTTCAATAGAGTATTCATTTAAGTAACAACCAAACTTCGCTAGCACAGACGTTGTTACAAAAGCAAGCGACATATTGCGGGAAATCCTAAGGCACAATATACTTGTTAATCGTGAAACGGTAACGTGTTAGTGAAAGCACAAAATATACAACACATAATATATCTGGTATCTAAAACTGTGCTATCCATAATACGTAAGAGATAGTTTGTTAAAAAAATATAGGCATTATTTCACACACGAAAATACTACACGTGAATGGAAAAGTAGCAACTATGTGCACATTTTTATCTTGCAATGCAAATGTAAGCTTTTTTGATAGAACTATACAACAATAATTTGCCAAATATAGCAGGAATTTTTCAGTTTGACATCAATGCTGCATGGCATCTTTTTAATCGAAATTAAGCAGTATTGCATGTGTATTGTAGTCAATATTCTAAAATTATCTTAAAGCAGAACAATGGAGTACTAAAAGAATCATTAAATATTGAATTTCATATAAATTGCATTACATCCACATTCGAATGAGATAAGAGAAATTAATCCATGCCCTACCGAAGAATATGTCGTGCACTTAAGAATGTCCTATCGTAGGGTGATAATGAACAACTCGTCTATTTGGTCGACGCCGCAAAGACCTCTCGTGTCTTGACACTTTGGACACTAAGAATGAAAACCCTCGAATCTGAATAAAGGAAATTCCATGCACGACGATTATCGCGGGGGGATTATCAGTGACGGACATGCTGCAAATTCGAGCTACATCATATGGATGAAGATTGCACTCACCATGTTTCCTATGAGAAAACCCCAATCGGGCACAGGCAGTCGCCACCACGAGCAACATCGGATACAGTTGGGCCTGATAGTCGACGCCGACAGGAGAGGCGAAGGTCGGTGGTGTTTGCCGACGACTGCACCCTATAGAAACATCCGACAGCGAAGACAAGTATCTGGGAAGAGTTGCGAATGAGGGGAGGACTCTAGAGGGAACGTCATGCAAGCGAGGACGAAGTGCTTTTCTGAAGTTGACGGGACCCTTCGTGCGAGGGCGATCCGCATGTCAGCGAGCATAGGCCGTCTACTCCTTTTGTTAGCGCATAAGGCATGCCCTAGATGTGAATGAACAAATATGAGCTAAAATATATGCTAGTAAATAGCACTACCGAGCGATCCAGCGTGTGTTTTGTGCACGTGTGATCATGACTATGACTATGAACATGGACCCGACCCTTCAATGAATACTCTGTAACATTCCGTGATAGGGTTGAGCGAAAAATGGCACCGAGTAGCATCCCTAGCACGTGCAACAACACGGGCACCAACACGTCCTTCGGCAATGCCGAAACTAACTTATCCTCTGCAACTCAACTGTTGAAACGAGTTTTTTCTTCGCAACCGTTTGCAAATACGACAACAACGACTATGCTCATGTTGTGTTATTTTACACCGATCGTTTGATAGGGTAGTCCGTTAAGGACTACCACATGACCTCATCCCGACCAAGGCAACACCAAACTGGACCAAGCAAGTAAGATGGTGTGACCTGGACAAACCGACAACAAGCCTCCCCACCAAAAGTGACCCTAACCCATAATTGGAAGCGAATACCCTTCACCGGACCAACCATTACCCAGGGTTAAGTGCCCGGCACAAGCCAACATGACGTACGACAATAGCCGAACAACCCGCGACATCGGCCACTCGGGAGCCCCCAATGCGTTGAACGGCGGTGCGTCCGGGCCCAACTCTTCTATCATCAACCACTCTCCCCTGCGCGCGCCACCCTGTGCATTAGTGGCGGGGCCCGGTGCCTGCTCCACTGGAAAGAGGCGTTCGGTGTGCATGCGCCGGAAAAACGGACAAATCTAACCTATTGACGCAAGAAATTCACAAAGTGAACCGTGCTTGAATTTTTTTCACTCGCCTAACCCTTTTGTGTTGCGCCCGACAGCCAGGCGCCACACTACACTGTGTGGTGCTCGACGCCTAGGCGTTGCACCTCTGGCCACGGTGGCACCCCATGTCAGGCCCGACCCCCCCCCCCCCCCCCCCCGCAGTGTAGCGCCTAAGGCCAAGGCGCCACACTTGCAATGTGTGGCGCCTAGCTCTTAGGCGCCATACTTTGACTTATGTCCCCACGACCCAGCCCCCCATCCCCACTCCCACAGATCTTAAGAACAACAGCTCCAGCGCCCCTAGTTCCTCTCCCCCCTTCTCATATCCCTCCTGAAATCAAGCAGATCTGAAGGTTTGGTCTGGGGATTTTGACCCCAATCCCTCCCTTAAGGTAATCTCCCCCGATCCCCTCCCTCTCATCCAAAAAATGCCCTCATTTGCTCACTTTTTTGCAAGTTTGAGCAAATCCTAGTTCTTCATGAATTTTGGAATGTGTATACTTTTGTTGCACTTTGTTAGGGTTAGGCTTGTTTGTATGTAAGGGTTATGCTTATTGGTATGTTAGGGTTAGGGTTCTTTGTATGTAAGGGTTAGGGTTATGTTGGGGTTAGGGTTTTTCAATATATATGTTAGGAGAAAGGCTTGTTCTTTTGATTATGCGAATGTTGTAATCTTTGGATGAGCGCTTATAGAATATATTCTATGTTGTGTTGTTCAAATTTTTTAGGGATGGGAAGAAAATGTGTTTATGTTCATCACGTGGACAAGGATGCCTTTTTGAAAGGAAATATTGACCTGGACCCGGATGAGCTTGACATGGTGTTTGAGTGTAGTCCTAGCTATGCTGAGTTGTTGGAACAAGTGCGAAAAGATTTGAATTGGATGGACCCAAGTTATGTTATTGCGTTTGATGGTAGGCATAATGTGGGATTTGGAATGCACACTCGTTGGAAGACCATGCGTGTGAACTCCGAGCAACGTTGGGTTGCATACAAGGAGATGGTGGCCGAATCACTAGACAAGGCTCTAGAGTTATTTGCCATAAAAAGGTTGATGCTAACTTGCACTTGAATTTGAACCAGGTTGCCTCTCTGATTATTGATAGTAGTCCTTCACGCAAGAACCAAGATGACACGAGTGAACCTCTTTTGAGCCAACATGTGAGGCCAACATTGACCCCGATTTCGAAGATCCAAGATGAAGCATTACAAGAGGAGAATAATGAGTATGAGGATGATGAGAATGATGATGTTGTTCTCCATGACAACAATGTTGGTGATTTGGAAAAATACTATTTGCAAGAGACCATGGACCATTCCATTCCGTATTCCCATGGCTATGCATCAGAGTCGGACGATGATGGTCCCGATGAAGAAGTTCATGAGGAAGGGTTCACGACCAAGGAGGCCGAAGCTTTCAAGAAGGTATTATGGCGGGATCACCATTGCTCTAGGATCTTAGTCTTGCCGATGAAGCCATGGTTGACGGCAGCAAAGGCATATTGCTTGGAGTTAGGCCAACTTCTCACCGGGATAAACATGGGAAGAA
Source organism: Elymus sibiricus (assembly GCA_039707655.1). NCBI lineage: Eukaryota > Viridiplantae > Streptophyta > Magnoliopsida > Poales > Poaceae > Elymus > Elymus sibiricus. The sequence goes on from CM077673.1 coordinate 322,986,536, forward strand.
CGGTATTTCTACCGGGTCAAAGTTCAAAACATTCCTGGAATTGAAGATGTGGTTGGATGACTTTTCGGTTACGCATTATCGTCCATAGAAAGTTGTTCATTTAGACGTCAAGGTGCGTTACACGGTTGCATGTGAGGATCCAGGATGTCCATGGATTGTGCGTGCAAGACCATGGAAAGGAGGGACCGGATGGCACATAGCGAGTTGCGTACCACTTCACATGTGTCCAGGCAAGAGGGTTGATGGTGAGCTTGTGTCCCAAAACCATAGACAACTCACCTCCGAGTTCATAACTTACAGGCTTTCCAACTTCATCTCCTCACTTCCAACAATGAGCATAAGGAGCGTACAAGATCTTGTGAAAGCCCTTTTTCACTACGAGGTGAAATACGGGAAGGCATGGAAGGCGAAGCAAGCTGCATTCAAGATGTTGTATGGTGATTGGGAGCAAGCATAGAACCGACTCCCTAGGTTGTTGGGAGTTATGGCCGCCACTAACCTGGGCATGGTTCATGTGGTCGAGACGTATGGGAAAAAATAATGATTTACAATGGAAGGACGGCCCGAGTCTTTGGCCGTGCATTTTGGGCATTTGAGCAATGCGTGAGGGCTTTCCAACACTGCAGGCCGGTCATCTCCATTGATGGCACCTTTTTGACCAGAAAATTCAAGGGCACTCTCTTGGTTGCAATAGGAAATGATGCCAATAACTGGTTGTTGCCTTTGGCTTTTGCTTTGGCTGAGGCGGAGACCAATGATAACTGGGAGTGGTTCTTGCGTCTTTTGAGAACCAAGGTATTACTGTCCGAAAGGGAAATTTGTGTCATATCGGATCACCATCAAGGAATTCTTAACGCGGTTGACATTGTCATTCCCGGGCATGCTCCTTTGCACCATCGATGGTGCATGAGGCATTTTTGTTCAAATTTCTATCGGGCGTGTGGTAGCAAGGAGTTGACGGATGATCTTCAATATTGTTGTCAAGCTTATTCTGACAAACGTTTCGCAAGATTGTACAACGCTTTGGTCGCAAACAAAAAACTTGATGCAGGGGGTCTTGAATTTCTTAATAGGCACATTCAACTTAGGACAAAGTGGGCACGAGCTTATGATGAAGACGGCCGAAGATACGGTCAAATGACAAGCAACATGGTAGAATGCTTCAACCGGGTGCTCAAGGGTGTCCGTGCGTTGCCCGTGACGGCAATAGTTCAATACACATTTGACAAGTTGAGAGCATACTTTCTAAAGTACTCAATTGAAACAGATAAGTAGATTGCAGGAGAGAACAAGCACAAGTACAAGTACAAGTTCCCACCAAAGGTTGATGAATGGATGGGATTTCAATCATGGAAGGCGGACTCCCAAAAAGCTACATTATACAATAACGAGGATTGGACGTACAAAGTGAATGAGCTCGGAGGAACCACAAACGATGGCCATCAACACGGAAACCGGGCGTTCAAGGTATCTTTATCGGAGTATGATTTCTCTTGCGGGAGGCCAAGGTTGATTCATCTCGCATGCTCGCACTTGTACACGACAGCTCGCACTAGGAATGTGGACTTCAACCATCCGCTCACCATGAGGGAGTCCGAGTTCTCTATCGTGACCACCAAGCATACGTGGGCTCCTAGATTTGAACCATACTTTGACCAATCACAATGGCCGGAGTATCATGGACTTCAACTATGGCCCAACCTGGAATGGAAGGTGGTCAAACGGGGAAGACGAAATACAAAGTGTCTTAGAGGAGATCTGGATGGATGGGGCCGTGGTGGTGGCCGAGAAATGGGGAACAACCAATTCCAAGAGCCTAGTGAGAGAGCCCATTGTGGAGAGTGCGATGGTAGAGGGCACAACACAAGAAGTTGTACCAAGCGGAAGAAGTCCAAAAAAATGAATCAAGGACAAGCCAACCAAGTAGTAGCCAACAAGTTCCTAGCCAACCAAGTAGTAGCCAACAAGTTCCTAGCCAACCAAGCAGTAGCCAACAAGGTCCTAATACCTAACAAAGAGGGAGCCGACTTGGACTTACAAGAGGATGTGATCGTGGTAGAGGCCGTGGTGGTTCTAGAGGTGGTGGTGGTAGAGCTCGTGGTGGTGGTAGAGGCGGTGTTGGTGAGACTAGGATTGGTATGCCTAGATACCTACGGGGATCATTTCCGTATGTCACTACTATTCACTTATCTTTTCATGTTGTTTTTAATGCTCACTTCTTTGTTTACCATGTACTATTTTTGTTTATGATCATATTCTTTCTTGTCCTTACTAACTATTATATTGCTATTCGTTCGTAGGTATGGCGGCGTCTCAACCCAGCAAGGCAACGGCGGAGTGGGTGGAGGAGAAGGATGTGGTCGGTGAGGAGTCGGGGTTGTGGGAGAGGGCTACAAAGAAGTTGAGAGAGGAGGATGAAGCCAAAGCGGAGAGGAAGAAGCAAGAGGCGGTTGAAGCGAAGATTAAGGAGAAGATACGAATGCAGATTGAGTGGAGCGCGTACCAAGATAGGTTGAAGGAGGAAAAGAAGAGGAATGAGCAACGTCAAAAGGATTTTGAAGCGAGGTGCCGGAAGAAGTGGGCAGAGGAGGCCGCAAGAAAAGAGTGGGAGCATCAACGCTTCACGGAGAGGGTGATTCAAGAGGCTTCAAGGATGCACAAAAGGGAGGAGGAGGAGGAAGAGGAGAGGAAGAAGAAGAATGGAAAGGGGCCTTGCTCGACACAATAGAGCATTGTACTTCTTGTCGTCGTGCGTGCTTTAATCTTTGAACCTCTTGTGTTGTCGAACCGTGTCGTCTTGCGCACTTTGCTATTTGGAACTTGTCGTCCCATGAACTTTGAACAACCATCATGAAACTCTATATGTACTCCGCTATGTCATGGACATATTTAAATTGTGATGTGCTATAAGTATCGTGAATGCTATGTATTGCAGCTTATCGTGCTAAATTGTTAGTGTTGCACATCAAAACAACTGTTTACTACAGATTTTTATGAAATTTGACAGTGTGGCGCCTGAGACACAGGCTCCACACTAGACAATGTGGCACCTGAGCCTAAGGCTCCACACTATCGAAAATAAATGCGAGAAGCTTAATAGAGAGCATCTAGAGAGCTACAACCGTTTTCCACCCTCCCAGAGCGCTAAGTCAATGTGTGGTGCCTGAGACAAAGGCGCCACACTAGACAGTGTGGCGCCTGAGGCTAAGGCGCCACACTGTCGAAAAAAAAATGCCATAAACTTACCAGAGAGCTACAACCGTTTTCCACCCCCCTAGAGCGCTAAGTCAGTGTGTGGCGCCTGAGGCACAAGCGCCACACTAGATAGTGTAGCGCTTGAGGCCAAGGCGCCACACTAGATAGTGTAGCGCTTGAGGCCAAGGCGCCACACTGTCGAAAAATAAATGCTAGAAACTTACCAAAGAGCATCCAGAGAGCTACAACCATTTTCCACCCTCCCAGAGCGCTAAGTCAGTGTGTGGCGCCCGAGGCACAGGCGCCACACTAGACACTGTGGCGCCCGAGGCTAAGTCGCCACACTATCGAAAAATAAATTCCAAAAACTTACCAGAGAGCATCCAGAGAGCTACAACCATTTTCCACCCTCCCAGAGCGCTAAGTCTATGTGTGGCGCCTAAGACTGAGGTGCCACACATGCTATTATCTGCAAAACCTTAGAAAAGAATTTGTAATCTTCACAAACAGGTAAGTTACACAATATATAATCTTAACAAACAGCAAAACACACTTCAGAAACAACAAATACAATGAGCTCAACATAACTTCAAATTCAACCAACAACTTGTTTTGATGGTACTACGAGTTCAACACGGATAACAAAGACAACAAGTTCAACATTGCTAGTAGTTCAAGAACATAAGACACCGACAACTGGTTTTACTTCATAAGAAAACAACCACAACAAGTTCAACAACACTACTCTTTCCTTCCTCGTGTACTCTTGCCTCGTCCCCTCTTAGTAGGTAGCTTCTCTCTCACAACCGCCTACGGTTCCTCCAACTCTATTTCCTACTCATTGTCATCATCCATACCTCTCATCCTCGTCATCCCTCTTGTCATACGCGAGCCCTCAACGACCGATTTCTTTCCTTTGTTGAGAAAGTTGTCTGGTGTGTACCGCTTGATTCCCATCCTTGGCTTCAAAATGTAAGCGGAGTGTTGGAAGGCCTGCAATGTCATGTCGTCCTCAACCTTCAACAAAAAAGTGGCATCATCATCTGCAGGCGAGGTATGAAAAGTTGAAAGTACGGTATTGGCATACCTCTGTAGAGACCACATCATCATCCTCTAAATGAGCTCCCGAGGTAATGTCATCGTCGTCCATACGAGCTCCCGAGGTAGTAGAATCATCCAGATTGGCATTCCTATGGGATGAACTAGATCTGGATGGTTCTAAATATTTGGGGCCACGACAACCTGAAATGTTGGATAATCGCTGGAAACTTTGGCCCTGACGCTGTGACATTGACAAATGAATGAGATATAGAGCAAAGAGTACGCACGATGTTGAAATATGGCAAAGCACCTTGATGAAAAGTCGAAGTGAAGATTCTCCCTTTTCCCTCTATGGGCTGTGTCTAGAGTAGCCTGGGTTTCATCAGCTTGTTTCTTGATCTCCTTGCGCTATGGATGAAACAAAATCGACACGTTAGGCAAGCAAATATGTGTAGTACTGTCCATAGATAACAAAGGAGGGCACACTTACCACAAAGTTGAGCACTGGAGCAAAAGGGGTTTGGTACCCTTCCCAGATAAGCTTGTTCTATTCGTCTTGGGCAAGTTCATCGAATGCGGTGGGATCTTCCAATATATCCTCCTCAAAAGCCGGCGGACATATCTCGAAACGAGTATTCTCCCGAAGCCATCGAACGTAGTTGTTGATCGCAAGTGGACAATACTCGCGAAGCTGGGATCCTGCCATACTCTTAGCTCGCTCCACACATAGCTCAAACGTGGTGACGTACTTCTTATGATGCTTATCCCAATCCTTGATCTTTTGCTGATTCCTCCTATCCAACCTGCATGTTAAATAGCTCATTATTAACACCATTTAAATTTGGACGATGGTAGTTGTTTATTGTTCATGCTTTGTTACCTTTGAAGCTATAGGTCCGTGTCCACCCACTCCGGTGGGTGACCCTTGATACGTCCATTTTGCATCATGATTTCTTATTAATATTTATGTTATCCTTGTCAATTATTCCTTATTATCATGCAATTCTTATGCCTTTTCTCTCTGAATATGCAAGGTACATCACAAAGAGGCAAATCTCTGAAAACTGGAATTCTGGACCGGGAAACCAAGAAAAAGGCAGAAAAATCACCAGACTCCAAATGACCTGAAACTTCATGGAGAATTTTTATGGAATATTTAAGAATTATTGGGACAAAAATATACCAGAGGGGGGCCACCTGCTGGCTGACGTGGCTTGAGACTGCGTCAGTATTTCCCCAAAGAGTAAGGGATGATGCAGCACAACTACGGTAAGTATTTCCCTCAGTTATGAAACCGAGGTTATCGAACCTAGGAGGAGGACCACACAACGCTATGTAAACGGTACCTGTACAGAAAGAACAAATACTTGCAACCCGACGCGTAAGAGAGGTTGTCAATCTCTCAAGGGTAAAAAGATAGATTGGGTTGTAATAGATTGGATAAATAGATCGCACAAGAACACAAAATAAAAGAAGCAAATAAAAAGTGCAGCAAGGTATTTTTGTGTTTTTGGAATAATAGATCTGAAAGCAAAAGCGGAAAAAGATAGATCGGCAAGCAATATATTAAAACGATAGACCCGGGGGCCGTAGATATCACTAGTGGCTTCTCTCATGAGTATAGCACAGGGTGGGTAAACAAATTACTGTTGGGCAATTGATAGAAGATCAAATAATCACGACGATATCCAAGGCGATGATCAATATATAGGCATCACGTCCAAGATTAGTAGACCGAAACGATTCTACATCTACTACTATTACTCCACACATCGACCGCTATCCAGCATGCATCTAGTGTATTAAGTTCATGGAGAAACGAAGTAATGCAATAAGAACGGTGACATGATGTAAACAAGATCTATTCATGTAGGAATATACCCCATCTAGTTATGCTTAATAGCAATGATACATGCGTGCCTCGCTGCCCTTTCTCTCACTAGGAGAGGACAACGCAAGATCGAACCCATCACAAAGCACCTCTTCCCATGGCAAGAAAAATCGATCTAGTTGGCCTAACTAAACCAAAGATTCGAAGAAGAAATACGAGGCTATAAATAATCATGCATATAAGAGATCAAAGAAGACTCAAATAATATTCATGGATAGAAACTGATCATGAGCTCAAAATTCATCGGATCCCAACAAACACACCGCAAAAAGTAATTAAATCAAATAGATCTCCAAGAGACCATTGTATTGAGAATCAAAAGAGAGAGAGAAATCCATCTAGCTACTGCCTACGGACCCGTAGGTCTATGGTGGACTACTCACGCATCATCAGAGAGGCACCAATGAGGATGATGAACCCCTCCGTGATGGTGTTAGATTGGATCTTGCGGTCCTGGAACTTGCGGCGGCTGGAATTGTGTTTCGTCGACTCCTCTAGGGTTTCTGGAATTTCTGAGGATTTATAGAGCTGAGAGGCGGTGGAGGAGACCCCCGTGGGCCCCACAACCCATCAGGGCGCGCCAGGGGCCTCTGACGCGCCCTGGTGTCTTCTGGGCCCCACGGGCCTCCCCCCAGGTGCTTCCTTTTCTCCCAAGTTGTCTTCTGGTCCAAAAAAATCTCCAAAAAGTTTTGTGGCAATTGGACTCCGTTTGGTACTGAGATTGTGCAAAGTAAAAAACAAGCAAAAAACAGCAACTGGCACTTGGCACTATGTCAATAGGTTAGTCTAAAAAAATGATATAAAGTTGCTATAAAATGATTGTAAAACATCCAAGAATGATAATATAACAACATGGAACAATCAAAAATTATAGATACGTTGGAGACGTATCTGCATCCCCAAGCTTAATTCCTACTCGTCCTCGAGTAGGTAAATGATAAAAACAGATTTTTTGATGTGGAATGCTACCTAACATGCTGATCACATATTTTTCTTTTGTAGCATGGACATTTGGACTTTTATATGGTTCAAAGCAATAGTCTAGTGTTGAGATGAAGACTTCAATACTCAAGCATACTAACAAGCAACCATGTCTTTCAAAATATCAACACTAAAGAAAGTTATTCCTAGCCCATCATGGTCAATCATTGATCCATTCATGAAACACACTCAAATATTAGCTATAACCAATGCACAAGTATGATCATAGTGCCCCCTAGTTGGTGCTTTATAAGAGAAGATGGAGATTCAAATAAAAGTAAAAATTGCGTAAAGTAAATAGATAGGCCATTCGCAGAGGGAAGTAGGGATTTGTAGAGGTGCCAGAGCTCAAAACTTAAATTGAGAGATAATTTTTTTTGAGAGGCATGCTTTTCCTGTCAACGAAAAGGACAAAGTAGTTCTCAATACTTTCCATGCTAGATATATCATAGGCGGTTCCCAAACAGAAAATAAAGTTTATTCCTTTTTCCACCTTTCTTTCACAATCCATGGCTAGCCGTATCCACGGTTGCCTTCCATACCAACACTTTCCAAGGAATTTATTATTTGACAACATAAAGTAAATTTCTTTTTCATTTCGGGACTGGGCATCCCTATTACCGCCGTACTCTCATGCAATGACAAGTGAATAAACACTCATCTTGAGAATAACACATCTAGCATGGAAAAATATCGGGCACCCCTACCGTTTCATGAGCGGTACGAGCACACAAAAAGGAAATTCATTTTGAAAATTAGAGATGGCACATACAAATTTGCTTAGAACGGCATGGAAATACCGCATATAGGTAGGTATGGTGGACTCATATGGCAAAACTGGGTTTAAGGATTTTGGATGCAGAAGTAGTATTTCTACTTAGTACAAGTGGAGGCTAGCAAATATATTGAGAAGCAACCAACCAAGAAATGAAAATTCACATAAACGAGCAATAAGCATAACTAACACCGAATAATGCACCACAAGTAGGATGTAATTTCATTGCAAAACTATTGACTTTCATGCTTGCATAGGGAATCACAAACCTTAACACCAATATTCTTACTGAAGCACAATTACTCATCAACATGACTCACATATTACTATCATCATGTCTCAAAACTATTACAAGGAATCAAGTTTAATTTCTCCAATGATCTTCATGAAAGTTTTTATTACATCCCTCTTGAATATCTATCACTTTGGGACTAGTTTCATATATTGCCATTGCTTTTGACAAGCTCAAATAAATTTAAGTGAAGAACATGAGCATACAAATTTCGTCTCTCAAAATAATATAAGTGAAGCATGAGAGAATTTCTTCAAAATTTACTAACTCTCAAATTAATCTAAGTGAAGCATGAGAGTATTTCTTCAAAAATTTAAAGCACACCGTGCTCAAAAAGATATAAGCGAAGCACTAGAGCAATTCCATAGCTCAAAAAATTTAAGTGAAGCATATAGAGCAATTCTAACAGCATAATTTTGGCTCTCTCAAATAGGTGTGTCCAGCAAGGATACTTGTGACAAAATAAAAAGAAAATAAAGCAAAGACTCAAATAATATAGGACGCTCCAAGCAAAACTCATGATATGTGACGAATAAAAATATAGTTCCAAGTAGAATACCGATGGTCGTTAGAAGAAAGAGGGGATGCCACTCGGGGCATCCCGAAGCTTAGTTGCTTGTTTCTCCTTGGATATTATCTTGGGGTGCCATAGCATCCCCAAGCTTAGGCTCTTTTCACTCCTTATTCCTTCATCCATCGTGATCTCACCCAAAACTTGAAAACTACAATCACACAAAACTCAACAAAACCTTCGTGAGATCCGTTAGTATAATAAAGCAAATCACCACTCTGAGTACTTTTACAAACCCATTAATATTTTATTATTGCATTATGTATACTGTATTATAAATTTACCATGGCTTATACCGTTCAATACAAACCATAGATTCATCAAAACAAGCACACAATGCAACAAAAGCAGAATCTGTCAAAAACAGAACAGCCTGTAGTAATCTGTAGTCTAACCATACTTCTGTAAATCAAAAAATTCTGAAAAATTAGGACAACATCAGAAATTTGTATACCAATCTTTTCTAAAAAATACAGAATTTTTCGTCTCTTCTGTGAGTTTTAAAAATTCTGCTACTGGACGCAAAAGTTTCTGTTTTTCAACAAGATCAAATCAACTATCACCCAACATGATCCTAAAGGCTATACTTGGCACAAACACTAATTAAAACATAAAAAACACAATCATAACATTATAATTGTGTAAACACTCAAGAACAGAAATAAAAAGGTAAAAATAAATTTATTCATTGGGTTGCCTCCCAACAAGCGCTATCGTTTGACGCCCCTAGCTAGGCATAACACATAGATTCAAGTGTTGTCATGTTTAGTTTTTGCCCTATAGGATGCCCTCATAATTGATTCATATGGTGGCTTAATTATTGTTCTAGGGAAGTGTTCCATACCCTTTCTTAGTGGAAATTGAAATTTAATGTTGCCTTCTTTCATATCAATCACGGCACCTATAGTGCGTAAAAACGGTCTACCAAGTATAATGACAAGACGGATTGCAATCAATATCAAGAACATCATTAATTCTTCCCAAAGGCTTTTTAATAGTAGAATCCGCCAAGTGTAAATTAAGAGAGCATTCTTCAATATTGGTAAGACCAAGCACATCACATAGAGATTTCGGTATTGTGGAAACACTAGCACCCAAATCACATAAAGCAAAACACTCATACTTTTTAATCTTGACTTTAATGGTAGGTTCCCACTCATCATGTAATTTTCTAGGAATTGAAATCTCTAACTCCAACTTTTCTTCAAAAGATTTCATCATGGCATCAACAATATGTTTAGTGAAAGCTTTATTTTGTTCATAAGCATGGGGTGAATTTATCATGGATTGTAGCAAAGAAATACATTCAATCAAAGAGCAACTATCATAATTAAAGTCTTTGCAATCCAAAATAGTGGGCACATCCTTAAAGTTTTGACCTCTTCAAACCCACTTTCATCAATTTTTTCATCAAGATTTTCACCCTCCAAATCATTGGGAAGCCTTCTAGCTAAAGTTGACTCTACTTCAGTCCCCTTATCAACAATTTTAATATTACTAAACAAGGAATCAATAGAAGAAACACCAATCACTTTAAGATCTTCATCATTTTTATGAAAGCGATCACTAGAAAACGTTTTTCTAAAAATTCTCTTTTAGCTCTAAGCATAGCGGTTCTTTTCTTACTTTCATCCATAGAAACATATAAAGCTTTAATTGATTCATCAATCTTAGGTGAAAAAGCTTTTAACTTGAGATTTTCTACATCATGGGAAATTCTACCAAGGTTTTTTTGACATTGGTGCCCTTGGTTCCTTAGTTGTACTCATTCATCCCCACGCTCTTAACTTTTGCTCACGTTTCCCCACTCCCTTGTCCGAAATCCTCAGAAATGGTCATAGCGGAGGATGCCGTCGGGTCAATGGTTTGACCGTTAACCCTGATGAGTGGGGCCGTGTCGGAACGGCTCCTCCTTTGGCCATTCTGACACGTGGGGCCGCATTGAGACACGTCGGATGGGCTTGTCTGAACCTCGAGTTCGAGCCCTACAGCACCGCGTTGCTCCGCCCCTCCGCCGCCATGCTTCACCCCCTCCGCCGCCGTCGTGCCCTCCAACCTCTAACCCCATTCCGCCTCCGCCGCCGTCGTGCCCTCTACCAGATATACCCCCACATCCCCATCTGGATCAAGCAGCGATGTCGGGGGAGCAGGCTCTCAAGCCCCTGTACCGTGGAGAGGATTGGGTGGAATCAGCGGCGGATAATTCATGGATTACACCTGGGTAAGCATCGTTTTCCCCCTAACTGATTTGCTGATTCGTAAATTCGGCCCTTTTTGACCGCTAGTCGCTCGAATCGTTCAAATTTTGCTGAATTGTTCCCGGCCTAACAGCACCCCTTATTTGAATCGAATAGGATTGATCCTGCGCTTGCTTTCCGGCTGCCGGTTAGGATGGAAGTTAGTGTGCTGCGCAGTAGAAAACCGCAATTGCTTACTGGATTTTACTATCTGAAGGTGGTAGAAACTAGTATGACGTTCAAATATTTGCTTGCGGCGCTCTGAAATTCTTCATATGGATGGAGCACTGCCGATGCTGTTGAACTGAAATATTTCAGCAGTACCGAGCAAAAATTTATACCACTAACTTGCGATGAGCATCTGGGATTGCTCTTTTCTTTGAATGCTGAAAGCCGCTTCGGTAAAATCCATATCGAGGTGCTTCAGCCATGCAATGATCGTGAGAAGGGGAAGAGTGTTCAGGAATCTTCTGCCTCTGCTAACGGAGAGCGCCCCGGCACTCCTTGTAGGTCGAAACCAAGCAGAGCTAGTGGCTCTGAAAGTCACAATATATCTGCTGCCGTTTCTTGTGCCGTTTCTCCTGTCGCTGCCGCACCCGATGTAGTACAGGATGGAGAGCCAGACGAAGAGGTGCCTCAACATGATGGCGAGGATGAGAATATGTTCCCTGACCTTGTAGATATTGCCAGTAAACAAGCAATGGAAGATGAATTTCAGGAGCAACCTATTAGCCGTGCTAGATTTGATGACACTGACGATGAAGAGAGGGAGGAGAACATCGACAACTTAGTTGTAGATGAATATGATGGTGAGGACATGCCAACAATTGAGTGGAACAGGGAAGATCCTCAGCTTGGTGTCGGCACCATATTCCAGTCGATGGTAGACTGCCGTAATGCAGTGACTACATAATGCATTCTCACACAAAATACATATGTGATTGAAAGGAGTGAGCCATCAAGGTTCACTGTTCGTTGCCCATATGATAGGTGTAGATGGAGGTTGCATGCATCACGTATGTTGAGGAGCAAGTTCATTCAGGTTTGTGTATTTCAGTATATACAGATTCTATGTTCAGATCATTGTGTAATGTTTTCAGATCATATTTTTTTAGATATAAAGGAACCCACACCAGCACACTTGTCCACCTGGAGGGGGAGGGGGGAAGGCTAAAACAAAGCTAGAAAAGAGTAGATGGGTGGCAGATGCAATTTTGGATTGGTTGAGAGAAAAACCAACACTTGGTCCATCAGAACTCCAAGGGAAGCTATTTGATAAGTACAAGATTGTTGTACCTTACATGAAGATTTTTTATGGTAAGGAAATAGCTCTTGACAGGATTAATGGTCCTTGGAATGAGAGCTTTCAGTTGATCTACACATTTAAAGCTGAAGTGGAAACTGCTAGTCCAGGGAGTGTTGTAGAGATTGAGAAGCATACAGTTCCATACAAAATAAAAGGGAAGTCATTTGAGAAGGAGTGCTTCAGGAGGGCTTTTGTTTGTTTCAAGGCTTGTTGGCAGGGGTTTCTGGATGGCTGCAGGACCTATTTGGCTATTGATGCAACTGCTTTGAATGGAAGGTGGAGAGGACAACTGGTGGCAGCTTCTGCAGTTGATGGACACAACTGGCTATTCCCAGTTGCATTTGGTGTGGTGGAGGCAGAGTCCGAGGAAAGTTGGGTCTGGTTTCTGCAGCATTTGCGCAACCTTATAGGTACACCCCCAGGTTTAGCTATACACACAGATGCTTGCAAGGGTTTGGAGAGTGTAGTGGAAATTGTATTCCCTGGAGTGGAGCATAGGGAATGTATGCGACACCTAGCGCAGAATTTCAGAAGCAAATTCAAAGGTAAAGTTTATGATGAGAACTTATGGCCAGCATCATACACATGTAGTGAGAGGAAGCATGAGCATCATTTGAGAGTGTTGTATGCTCACAATCCTCTGGTGAAGGAGTACCTAGATGCACATCATGGAAAGTTGTGGTCAAGAAGCAAATTCAATACAATATGCAAAGTGGACTATGTGACCAGCAACCTGGCAGAGTGTTTCAATTCAAAGATTAAGTCATTGAAAGGGCTTCTGATATAGCAAATATTTGATAAGATTCGGCAGATGATCATGATAAAGATGGCTCTTCACAAAAGAATCGCAGAAACAGAATATGTTGGCCATCTCATGCTCCCATCTCTTATTAAGGCATTGCATGCCAAGGCAAGAGGACTGAGCAGAATGAAATGCATTCGAGCGGCAGCACACGAGGCTGAGGTAACATATACTGACAATAAAAACAGGGAATGGAGGTATCCAGTTAACCTAGCAACTAGGGAATGTAGTTGTAGGCAATGGCAGCTCCGTGGGAAGCCATGCATACATGCCCTACATCTGATGACTGTTATCGGTGGTGACGATGGTGAAGTTGATCAGTACATCTCTGAATATTTTTCTGTTGCCAGATTCAGGGCTGCTGATGCTTCCAATGTGCCTGCACTCTTGGGAAAAGACTAATGGAACATAGTAGATCCAGGGTTGAAACTACATTCTCTTGTACTGACTAGGCCACCAGGAAGACCAAGGAAGAATATGTACAGAAGAGATGAAGAGGGTCGTGTAAAAAGACAGCGTAAGTGCAAAAAATTGGAACCCTAGGGCACATTGCTAGGAAATGTACCAATCCAGTGGATGCTTCATTCGGAGAAGAGGAACAATGGGCAACAACAAATGCAGAGGATAACGCAGCATTAGAGCAGATTGCAGCTAATGCAGGGGAGGATGGAGCATTAGAGCAGATTACAGCTAATGCAGGGGAGGATGCAGCATTAGAGCAGATTGCAGCTAATGTAGGGGAGGATGAAGCATTAGATCAGATTGCAGCTAATCCAGAGGATGATGAAGCAATAGAGCAGATTGCAGCTAATCCAGAGGATAATGCAGCATTAGAGGAGAATGAAGCAACTAAATTAGCACTGCCGGCAGCTTGGTATGTGTGCAACAACCTTCCCATTTTTTGCATTTCTTCTGTTTTTTATCGATGGCTTATCCTCTTTTCTCTGTTTGATCTAGCTCTAGGGAAATTAAAGGAAAAGGAGAGAAAAGGCCAAGAGAGAATGAAACTTCGGTTCAGCCATCATCTTGACAGCAACCAACCGAAGTGAAGACCAAAAGGAAGAAGAAAAGGGTGGATATCCTAGCTAGGGAAACCAGGAGCAAGTCTGTTAAACCGTCTAGGAACACAAGGAGCAAGGCAAAGATGCGAACTTTGAACGTTGAATGCAAGTTGTCAACTTTGAACTTTTAGGCTTTGTAATAATTCAAAATTGGGTCCCTTCAAAATTAGAGACGAAATTTGAATTTGAACTAACCTTTCAATTTTAAGGATTTGTAATAATTCGAAATTGAAGACAACATTTGAAGTCCATTTGTGATGTGATGTTTGCAAAATTTGAATTATTGTTTGGGACTAAAGGCTTTGTTGTTGTTAATGATGATGATGTCGGCAAAATTTGAATTATTACACGTGACAAAATTTGAATAATGAAAAAATAAGTTCAGATCCTTCTTATTGAAACTAAGACAAAGCTTTGGTGATTTTCTTGATTTTTTTAAAAAATTCGCAAACCTAAACCCAATATCACTCTCTTCTCGAACTCTATACAACCTCGTACGTGATAGCTCATTTTTGTGAAGGAGTTTTCATGAAAATGTTCATAAACCAATGTTATTTTTTTGTCATAACCATGTCACATACAACTGCATTGTGCGCAGGTCTTCCATTTTTTGATTTTTTTTGGATTAGTTATGCTCATTTGAACTTGGAAATGGTCGCTCACCTCAAAAAAGATTTTTCATAAAAATAGCCCTAAACCAACTTTATATTTTTAATGGTAAATATGTCTTATAAAACGACGATCCGCGAAGGTTTCATATTTTTTAGATTTTTTTTGATTTAGTTAAGGTCATTTGAAAAGTTGGTCAAAACTATAATAACCCCGCTGACCGGTTCAAAACCCCGCAGCATCTCTCCAAACCCTAGCGTTGAACTGCAGTCGTCCGATCATACCCTAGCACCAAGCGTCAGCCCTCAGATATGGCCTTCTAGAAGGAATTCCGAGGGCAGGCTGCGCGCCGTTGGATCACATGGACTGCTCCGCATCATTGGATCGTTGGGCGATCCGCGAGACGGCGAGAGGTTGGTTCTGCTCGCCCACCAATGCGGCATTGCCTCCCCTTTCCTCTGCTTCTTCTTCTGCGGCGACGACAGGAGCCCCTCATCTGCTTCGTCTTCCCCGGCGACGAGATATGTCGAGTTCCACCTCAGCCTCCCGCCCCGCGTGGACCCGGTATGGTCAACTGCCCATGCAGCCATGTCCCGACTGCCCACGTACCGCGCCACTGAAACGGTTGACTTCAGTGGGCGCGAGTTCGTGAAATGCAAGAGCAAGCCAGAGGGGCAGGTTAGATCTCATGATCTTCCTCTTTCCTTTTAATTCTTTTTCGTTGGATCTTGGATTTAGGGCTCATGATTTCGTTTCAGATCGTGAAGAAGTGCACACATTTTGAATGGCTAGATGACTACGTTCTAAGGCTTCAAGGGGAGGTCTTGATTCAATTCAATGGGCCGCAACCCGGGAGCTCAATCTGCCGTCAGCCGTGCGGAATTTGGTCTCTGAAAGTGCTGCTCCGACAGTTGGGGATGCGTATCTGAAGGGAGAATTAAAGAAGATGAACAAGAACGTGAGGAAGATGATTCAATTGAACAAGCAGGCGAATCTAATAGCTTTAGGATTGTATTTTTGTATAGTTGCCCTAGGATTTGCTTACTTGCTGGTCATCACTCGTTAGAGATGTTATTAGTGTGGTGTAAGCTTAATTTGTGGATCATGTGCTCTCTGGGTTGCTAAAACTATGTCACTGTCTCCAGCTCTGGTTGGGCCGTCACATGGCGTTGGATGTCGAAGGCCCAAAGAAAAAAGAGGCCTACAAAATAGTGCACGCGCTGGCTCTGTTTTTTTGGCTTAATGATTTGATTCATGCGTGCACGCGCTTTCTCCTCATCCGCCTCGGGGACGCGTGGCGGCCTTCCAACTACACCCACAACCCGAAGTAAATGCGCACGCGCGGCGGGCCCCGGTAGTCAGCCACCCATGTTCGGGTCGTCGTTCTTCTTTGAGTGGAAACCGTGGACAGTACTCCATCCAGGTGCATAGCCTAGGCGTGTATGGTATGGATTGGACTAAAAACATTAATTAGCATGTGTTTTACGCGCACTTAATGAACTATTTTGGGACAATGCACTACCGGTTGCCGTTCGCATGCACAGGTTGTATGCAAACGACATGGCTCATTTTTATCATTTTTTACACTTCAACTAGCCCATTAGCCGCGCATGCCAAAAGGTTTTATGCATTGATACGGTGATGTTTTGAGGTTTTATCATTTTTGAAGAAGAGGACTCCTCTGCTTGATGTTTTGATACGGTGAGGGAACAGGTTTTATATCACGGAATGGGCTACAAAATAACAAAGAAAACTAGCAAGCATAACATAGATAGATAGTTCTTCATTTAGGGTAGCAAGCATATAATAGATAGATAGTTCTTACATAAACATTATATAACACGACATACATAAAATAACATAGAAATAAAGCCCTAGGGTCTAACACCCTAGGGCAAGACAAGCTTCTCCGCGCCTCCTCTTTGCTGCTCCGCGCCTCCTCTTCACTTCTCCGCCTCCCTGCCATTCTCGCCGAGGAGGTAGGGGAGGCTGTGGATGACGTTGCGGTTGGAGAAGATCATATCCACATCCGTGAAGATGTTGTAGGTTGTGATGCGATGAGCTCGCACCCACACCAAAACACCTTCCCGAGCAGGTGGAACGCATCGAACCTGTTGTTGAAGGTGGCGATGAGCCCTAACGGCGGAGAGCTGGAGTTTGGACGCAGTTCCTCCAGTCGGAACATGACCGGCGAGCCCGCCGGGAGGTGGGCAAAGCCTGCACGGAGGAACCACTGGGCCAAATCCCAGCCAGTCCTCCAGCGTGAGATCGTCCACACGTGAAGCGTCTTCTCGACGACGACGCCGGCGGGGTACCGCGCCTCCGGCCTAACTGGTGGCATCTGGAAGGTGGGGCCGTAGTACTGCATCTTCACCTAGCTTGGAGAGTGCTCTGGATTGGGGTGAAGAAGAGAAGGGGAGCGACGCAAATGGATGTGTGGAGAATAGGTGGAGGGGTGGGCGATTTAAATAAGGGCATCGGCCCCATGTTTGCTACGTTTAAACGCCGCACGTCGATCGATATGCCCTAGACTTTAATTGCCATGCTGAATTGATGCTGCCAGAGGTCAAAGGCTGAGACGGTGTGAACTGTGAACTGTGAATCGATCGAGGAGGCGCGTGCGAGAAGGGACGAACCGGCAGCAGCGACAGACGCTGCGTTCGTGGTGGCTCACAGGAAGGCTGTGTCCGTGGCGACGCGCATCGGCGCATGCATGCAGGCAGGATGGATCATGTCGCGCATGCATAGCGGGCTTATCATGGCGGCGTGCATGAGCGCATGCACGCGGGCGTTTAATGCAACGGCCCAAACGAAACCACGACCCAACGGTCCAACCAGCGCCACTGTCCAACGCAGCCCCACTTGGCAGGTCCAACGGGCGACACAGTCTAGCGCGGCCCCACACGTCATAATGGTCAAAGGAGGGCGACACACTCCAACGCGTCCCCACTTGGCAGGTCCAACGGGCAACACAGTCCAGCGCGGCCCCACACGCCAGAGTTAACGGTCAAACCATTGACCCGACGGCATCCCCCCGTGTGAGCATTTCTGAGGGTTTCGGACTAAGGAATGGGGAAAAGTGGGCAAAAGTTAAGAGCGTGGGGATGAATGAGTACAACTAAGGAACCAGGGGCACAAGAATAGAAATCCCTTCTATCAATGCTTCTAGACATATCATCAATCTTATTCAACTTTTCTTCTATCGTAGTATTGAAAACCTTTTGAGCATTGATAAATTCTTTAATATTACTCTCAAGATCAGAGGGGTTCCTATTATTACTGTAAGAAGAATTACCATAGGAATTACCATAATTATTAGAGGAATTTCCAGGAAAAGGCCTAGGATTAAAATTACCTCTATAAGCATTGTTATTAAAATTGTTTCGCGAGATGAAATTTACATCTACGGAATCACTATTTTTCTCAATCAAAGTAGACAAAGGCACATCATTAAGATAAATAGGAGCATTTTTACTAGCAACCAACTTCATAAGAGCATCAACCTTTTCACTCAAAGTACTAATTTCTTCAACCGAATTAACCTTTTTACTAATAGGTGCTCTTTCAGTATGCCATTGTGAATAATTTGCCATAATATTATCTAGCAATTTAGTAGCTTCACCCAAAGTAATTTCCATAAAAATACCACCCGTGGTGGAATCTAAAAGATTTCTAGAGACAAAATTCAATCCCACATAATTTTTTTTGTATGATCATCCAAAGATTTAAACCATGAGTAGGACAATTTCTTAGCATCAATTTCATTTTTTCCCAAGATTGTGGAACATGTTCATGCTCAAGTTGCTTAAAATTCATGATTTTAGCTCTAAGGGAAATAATTTCCGCGGGCGGAAAATACTTAGTAATAAAAGCATCCTTGCACTTATCCCAAGAATCGATACTATTGCGAGGCAAAGAAGAAAACCAAATATTTGCACGATCCCGCAAGGAGAAAGGAAATAATTTCAACTTCACTATATCATTGTCCACATCTTTTTTATTTTGCATATCACACAACTCTACGAATATGTTTAGATGGGACGTGGCATCCTCATTAGGAGTACCGGAAAATTGATCTTTCATGACAAGATTCAACAAAGCGACATTAATATCACAAGACTCCGCACTAGTGGCGGGAGGAGCAATCGGAGTACTAATAAAATCATTATTATTGGTATTGGAAAAATCACACAATTTTGTATTTTCTTGAGTCATCATGACTACGCAAACAAGATTGCAAGCAAACAAGAGATCTGACGAGAAACAGGCAAACGAAAAAGAGGGTGAATAAAACGGCAAATTTTGTGAAGTGGGGGAGAGGAAAACGAGAGGCAAATGGCAAATAATGTAAATTGCAAGTAGACGAGATTTGTGATTAGGAACCTGATAGATGTTGATGATGTCTCCCCAGTGCCAGAGATTAGCAAGTTGAAGAGAGACTACTTTCACACCTCCTCCCCGGCAACGGCGCCAGAAATTCCTTTGACGTGGCTTGAGACTGCGTCGGTATTTCCCCAAAGAGGAAGGGATGATGCAACACAGCTACGGTAAGTATTTCCCTCAGTTATGGAACCAAGGTTATCGAACCTAGGAGGAGGACCACACAACGCTATGTAAACGCTACCTGCACACAAAGAACAAATACTTGCAACCCAACGCGTAAGATAGGTTGTCAATCTCTCAACGATAAAAAGATAGATTAGGTTGTAATAGATTAGATAAATAAATCGCACAAGAACACAAAAAAAGAAGCAAATAAAAAGTGCAGCAAGGTATTTTTGGGTTTTTGGAATAATAGATCTGAAAGCAAAAGCGACAAAAGATAGATCGAAAAGCAATATATTAAAAGGATAGACCCGGGGGCCGTAGATTTCACTAGTGGCTTCTCTCATGAGTATAGCACACGGTGGGTAAACAAATTACTGTTGGGCAATTGATAGAAGATCAAATAATCATGATGATATCCAAGGTGATGATCAATATATAGGCATCACGTCCAAGATTAGTAGACCGAAATGATTCTGCATCTACTACTATTACTCCACACAGCGACCGCTATCCAGCATGCATCTAGTGTATTAAGTTAAGGAGAAACGGAGTAATGCAATAAGAACGGTGACATGATGTAGTCAAGATCTATTCATGTAGGAATAGACCCCATCTTGTTATCCTTAATAGCAACGATACATGCGTGCCTCGCTGCCCTTTCTATCACTGGGAGAGGACACCGCAAGATCGAGCCTATCACAAAGCACCTCTTCCCATGGCAAGAAAAACCGATCTAGTTGGCCTAACTAAACCAAAGATTCGAAGAAGAAATATGAGGCTTGAAATAATCATACATATAAGAGATCAAAGAAGACTCAAATAATATTCATGGATAGAAACTGATCATGAACTCAAAATTCATCGGATCCCAACAAACACACCGCAAAAAGTCATTACATCAAATAGATCTCCAAGAGACCATTGTATTGTGAATCAAAAGAGAGAGAGAAAGACATCTAGCTACTGCCTACGGACCCGTAGGTCTATGGTGGACTACTCACGCATCATCGGAGAGGCACCAATGAGGATGATGAACCCCTCCGTGATGGTGTTAGATTGGATCTCACGGTTCTGGAACTTGCGGCGGCTGGAATTTTGTTTCGTAGACTCCTCTAGGGTTTCCGGAATTTATGAGGATTTATAGAGCTGAGAGGCGGTGGAGGAGACCCCCGTGGGCCCCACAACCCATCAGGTCATGCCAGGTGCCTCTTGCGCGCCCTGGTATCTTCTGGGCCCCACGGGACTCCCCCCAGGTGCTTCCTTGGCTCCCAAGTTGTCTTCAGGTCCAAAAAAATCTCCAAAAAGTTTCGTGGCAATTGGACTCCGTTTGGTACTGATATTCTGCGAAGTAAAAAACAAGCAAAAAACAGCAACTGGCACTTGGCACTATGTCAATAGGTTAGTCTCAAAAAATAATATAAAGTTGCTATAAAATGATTGTAAAACATCCAAGAATGATAATATAACAACATGGAACAATAAAAAATTATAGATATGTTGGAGACGTATCACTGGCCACAAGCCAACAGGGCGCGCCCATCCCCCTGGGTGCGCCCTAATGGCTTGTGGGGCCCTAGCAGGCCTCCTGACCCCCTATTCTCCTATATGGTATGTTTTACCCTAGAGAAAATCATAAGCAACCTTTCAGGATGAAGCGCCGCCGTCTCGAGGCGGAAACCTAGGCAGAGGCCCTTTGGCACTCCGGCAGGCTGATTCTGCCGGAGAAACTTCTCTCCGGGATGGGGAGATCGAAGCCATCGTCACCACCAATGCTTCCTCCTTCGTGGGAGGACCAATCTTCATCAACATCTTCACCAGCACAATCTCATCTCAAGCCCTAGTTCATCTCTTATATTCAATCTTCGTCCCAAAACCTCAGATTGGTACCTGTGGGTTGCTAGTAGTGTTGATTACCTCTTATAGTTGATGCTTGTTGGTTTACTTGGTGAAAGATATTATGTTCATATCCTTGATCTTCATTATTATACCTCTAGTCTTGAACATATTGATGAGGTGTGAGTAGTTACTATTGTTCCTGAGGACATGGGAGAAGTCTTGTTATAAGTAATCATGTGAAGTTGGTATTCGTTCGATATTTTGATGATATGTATGTTGTTACTTCTCTTAGCGGTGTCATGTGAATGTCGCCTACATGACACTTCACCATGTTATGGGCCTAAGGGAAGTCATTGTGGAGTAACAAGTAGATGATGGGTTGCTAGAGTGAGAAAATCTTAAACCCCAATTTATGTGTTGCTTCATAAGGGGCTGATTTGGATCCACACGTTTCATGCTATGGTTAGATTTATCTTAATTCTTCTTTCATAGTTGCGGATGCTTGTGAGAGGGGGTAATCATAAGTGGGTTGCTTGTTCAAGTAAGAACATCATCCTAGCACCGGTCCACCCACATATCAAATTATCAAAGTAGCGAACGCGAATCAACTCAACATGATGAACCTGACTAGACATTAATTCCCATGTGTCCTCGGGAGCGCTTGCTTCATATAAGAATACTTTTCGGCATGTACTTTGCTGTAAAAAGGATTGGGCTATCTTGCTGCACCTTGGTTACTATTGTTACTTGTCACTTGTTACAAATTATCTTGCTGCAAAACTGTCTACTACTGTTACTAATAGCACTTGTAGAGAATACCTTGCTGAAAATTGCTTATCATTTCCTTCTGCTCCTCGTTGGGTTCGACACTATTACTTATTGAAAGGACTACGATTGATCCCCTATACTTGTGGGTCATCAAGACTCTTTTCTGGCGCCATTGCCGGGGAGTGAAGCACCTTTGGTAAGTGGAAATTGGTAAGGAAACATTTTTGATACGTGCTGAAATTTACTGTTGCTTGTCACTATGAACCGTCACCCTTTGAGTGGCTTGTTCGGGGCATCTTCGCCTCGAACAGAAGATGAAAAAGTTGTTCCTCAACCTACTGAAAATATTTATTATGATATGCCTTCGGGTATGTTAGAAAAACTGCTAGCTAATCCTTATGATGGTACGACTCATCCTGATTACCATTTGATTTTTGTCGATGAGGTTTGTGGATTATTTCAGCTTGCAGGTTTGTCTGGAGACAAAGTTAAGAAGAAGGTTTTCCCTTTATCTTTGCAGGGAAAGGCATTGATGTGGTATAGGCTATTGGATGATATTGTATCATGGGACTAGAATCGCTTGAAGCTGGAATTTCATCAGAAGTTTTATCCTATGCACCTAGTCCATCGTGATCGAAACTTTATTTATAATTGCTAGCCTCGTGAACGAGAAAGTGTCGCTCAAGCTTGGGGGAGGCTTAAATCTATGATGCACACTTGCCCCAACCACGAGCTCTCAAGAGAAATGATTAGACAAAAATTTTATGCTCGGCTTTCTTATGATGATCAAGTATTACTTGATTCTTCTTCTTCTGGTTCCTATATGACGAGAACTATTGAATTCAAATGGGATCTTCTGGAAAGAATTAAACGCAACTTTGAAGATTGGGAACTCGACAAAGGTAAAGAGTCAGGTATAAGGCTTAATTTTTATTGTGTTAATTTTTTTGTGGGAACTAATACTTTCCATGAGTTTAGTAATAAATATGTCTCGACTCTGAGATAGTAGCTACTTTCTGTGAATCATTTGCTACGCATGTTGATCTCCCCAAGGAGAAGTGGTTTAAATATCATCTGCCCATTGAAAAACCATTAGAGGAACCTGTTAAAATTAAGAAGGAAGAAATAATTGTCAGCCACGTTGATCCAATTGTTCCAACTGCTTACATTGAGAGGCCACCTTTCCTTGTTAGAATTAGGGAACATTCTAAAGCTACAACTATGGTTAATAAAAGTCATGTTAGGACACCTAAACCTTCTGAACAAATAAATGTTGAGCCTAATGTTGCTGTGGTTAAAGATCTCCTAGTGGATAATATTGATGGTCAGGTTATTTACTTCTGTGATGAAGCTGCTAGAATTGCAAAACCTGTTAGAAACAAGCGGGATGAGCTAGATAAAAACAAACCAGTTGTTGGCATGCCTGTTATTTCTGTTAAAATTTGAGATCATTGTTACCATGGTTTGTGTGACATTGGTGCTAGTGTTAGTGCTATCCCTTTTACCTTATATCAAGAAATTATGCATGACATAGCACCCTCTGAGATTGAAGATATTGATGTTACTATTAAACTTGCAAATAGAGATACTATTACACCACTTGGGATTGTTAGGGACGTTGAATTCTTGTGTGGAAAAATTAAGTACCCAACTGATTTCTTAGTACTTGGTTCAGAACAAGATAACTTTTGTGCCATTATATTTGGTAGACCTTTCTTGAATACTGTTAATGCTGAAATTAATTGCGCTACTAAGAAGGTCAAAGTAAGCTTTGGTGATATGTCTCATGAATTTAATTTCTCTAGGTTTAGAAGACAACCACACGATAAAGAATTACCTAGAAAGGATGAAATAATTGGTTTTGCTTCTATTGCCGTACCTCCTACTGATCCGTTAGAACAATACATGTTAGACCATGAAAATGATATGCATATGAATGAAAGAAATGAAATCTATGATATATTTCTTAGACAAACACCTATTCTTAAACACAATTTACCAGTTGATATTTTAGGGGATCCTCCTCCACCCAAGGGCGACCCCGTGTTCGAGCTAAAAACATTACCTGATACTTCAAAATATGCTTATCTTGATGAAAAGAAGATATATCCTGTTATTATCAGTGCTAACCTTTCAGAGCATGAAGAGAAGAAATTACTTAAAACTCTGAAGAAGCACAGGGCTGCTATTGGATATACTCTTGATGATCTTAAAGGCATAAGCCCCACTCTATGTCAGCACAAGATTAATATGGAACTTGATGCTAAACCCATCGTTGATCATCAACGCCGTTTGAATCCAAAGATGAAGGAGGTGGTAAGTACTGAAATACTAAAGCTTCTGGAGGTAGGTATAATTTATCCCATAGCTGATAGTAGATGGGTAAGTCCTGTTCACTGTGTTCCTAAGAAAGGAGGTATAATAGTTGTCCCTAATGATAAAAATGAACTTATTGCACAAAGAATCGTAACTGGTTATAGGATGGTAATTGATTTCAGGAAATTAAATAAAGCTACTAGGAAAGATCATTACCCATTGCCTTTTATTGATCAAATGATAGAGAGACTATCTAAGCACACACACTTTTGTTTTCTTGATGGATATTCTGGTTTCTCTCAAATTCCTGTGTCAAAAGAAGACCAGGAGAAAACCACCTTTACTTGCCCTTTTGGAACTTATGCTTATAGACGTATGACTTTTGGTCTATGCAATGCACCTGCTACTTTTCAAAGATGCATGACTGCTATATTCTCTGACTTTTGTGAAAAGATTGTTGAGGTTTTCATGGATGATTTTTCTGTTTACGGGACTTCTTTTGATGATTGCTTGAGAAACCTTGATCGAGTTTTGCAGAGATGTGAAGAAACTAATCCTGTCTTGAATTGGGAGACGTGCCACTTTATGGTAAATGAAGGTATAGTATTTGGGCATAAAATTTCTGAACAAGGGATTGAAGTGGACAAAGCCAAAGTTGATGCAATAGAAAAAATGCCATGTCCGAAAGATATCAAAGGTATAAGAAGTTTCCTTGGTCATGCTGGTTTTATAGGCATTTCATTAAAGATTTCCCAAAGATTTGTAGGCCACTGACTAATCTTCTTCAAAAAGATATTCCTTTTTTGATGATGATTGTGTAGAAGCCTTTGAAATACTTAAGAAAGCTTTGATTTCTACAACTATTGTACAACCACCTGATTGGAATCTACCATTTGAAATTATGTGTGATGCTAGTGATTATGCTGTTGGTGCCGTTCTAGGGCAAAGAGTAGACAAGAAATTGAATGTCATACATTATGCTAGTAAGACCTTAGACACTGCCCAAAGAAATTATGCTACTACTGAGAAAGAATTTTTAGCAGTTGTGTTTGCATGTGATAAGTTTAGACCTTATATTGTCGACTCCAAAGTAACTATTCACACTGATCATACTGCTATTAAATACCTTATGGAAAAGAAAGGTGCTAAGTCTAGACTTATTAGGTGGGTTCTTTTACTTCAAGAATTTGACTTGCATATCGTTGATAGGAAGGGAGCTGAAAACCCTGTAGCAGATAACTTGTCTAGGATGGAAAATGTTCTTGATGACCCACTACCTATTGATGATAATTTTCCTGATGAGCAACTTGCTGTTATAAATACTTCACATAGCACTCCTTGGTATGTGGATTATGCTAATTACATTGTCGCTAAATATATTCCACCTAGCTTCAACCTTCAACAAAAGAAAAAATATTTTATGATTTACGACATTACTTTTGGGATGACCCACATCTTTATAAAGAAGGAGTAGATGGTGTTATTAGACGTTGTGTACCTGAGCATGAACAGGGACAGATCCTATGGAAGTGTTACTCCGAGTCTTATAGAGGACACCATGCTGGAGACAGAACTGCAGACAAGGTATTACAATCCGGTTTTTATTGGCCTACTCTTTTTAATAATGCTTGTAAGTATGTCCTTTCTTGTGATGAATGTCAAAGAATTGGTAACATTGGTAGATGTCAGGAAATGCCTATGAATTATTCACTTGCTATTGAACCATTTGATGTTTGGGGATTTGATTATATGGGACCTTTTCCTTCCTCTAATGGGTATACTCATATTCTAGTTGCTGTTGATTATGTTACTAAGTGGGTAGAAGCCGTTCCAACTAGTAGTGCTGATCATAACACTTCTATTGAAATGCTTAAAGATATCATTTTCCCGAGGTTTGGAGTCTCTAGATATTTAATGACTGATGGTGGTTCACATTTTATTCATGGTGCTTTCCGTAAACTTCTAGCTAAATATGACGTTAACTGTCGGGGATATAACCTCGCGGTATAACCCACCCTATTGGGCCGGGTCAGCGTATTGGCGGCTTGTGAATCATACTCAAGGTGGGCCGTGCTGTTGAATACAAGGCATGCAAGGCGACTTACCAAGTAAGCCGGATGACGACCCAACACATGAAGACGGTGACTCAAGTCCCAAGAGGCAGAAGATGCCCGGAGTTTCCTTGCTTGAAAGGAAGACGAGTTAGAGACATAGTAGGTCACAAATCATAGCACGACTCGAACTCTTGTAAAGCGCAGGGTCTCGACCTGTATATAAAGGCGAGCCCCTAGGGCCAAAAGACTTAAGTTACACACCCTCGAAAGCTAGGTTAGCGATTCCTCACCCTTGTAATCGAGATCATCATAAATATAGACACAAAGCAGGACGTAGGCTTTTACCTCCATTGGAGGGGCCGAACCTGGGTAAACTCGTCTCTCATTCCCGATCATCCCCTTTGAGTCGCCACCTAGCGGCGATGGACTCACACTCAAGTTCTCCTAAGAGAACATCTGCCATGACAAGACCACGACAGTTGGCGCCCACCATGGGGCTCTCGCCCGGTGGAGTTGAGTTCTCAAAGGAAGCCCTTCCAGGGTTCGGGAGATTCGCGGTTGGTCAGATGACCAAAAGCCGCCGCGGCAAGCTCGACATTGACGACTCAGGCTGGGGCCCCGAGGCCGACTCAATCGAGTATGGGTACCGGGTCCCCTTCAGCAAGATCCACGTCTTCATCGGCAAAATCGGCGCGTCGGTGCCCGAGTCGGACATCTGCACCAACCTCGTCTAGCCGTCTCGGCGCGCCCAACCCGTCCGGCCTCAAGCCGGCCGGCGTCACGTCTTCATTGGCTTCACGCAAGGAATTAGTCTCTCGGATGAGCCGACAGGCAGCAGGGACACCCTCGTCAACTCTGATGGTGAATCTTCCATGGGAGACACCGAATCGATCTGTCCTCTTTACAATGGCAGACTTGGGGGATCTATGGAAGCGGAAGCTCCCAGGGAGTCACATCATCTGCCTCGTCAGATCACTGTCTACATGGCAGGAACAACGGCGGCTCAAGACCCGTCGTCAACAGGTGCAGCTGGCGGCTCTGGCGGATCAGGCAAGGCACCGACTCAAGCCATGATAGATCTAATGGACGAGATGGCGAAGTTGGTGGGAAAGCCCGTCACTGCAGAGAATCAGGAGGAGCGTAACACTGAGTTGGTAAAACTCTGCGAGCAGATGACTAAGGTACAGGAGGAAATTGACATCGAAAACGCCCGGATGGCGGAAATACAAGCTCGTATCCACAATGAGTCGGAGCGTCTGAAGGCCGATGCTTGGTAGTTAGGGCTTCGTCGAGATGCCTCTGAGGCGGTTTATCAGAGGAGACACCAGGGCCGGCTACCGTTGAATCTCGAGCCAACCCGTTTATTCCCCACTCCACAGCAGACGCTTGGGGCTGAACGAGCGCGTGAGGATCTCCCTCGCCAAACAGCCCGACAAACGGATCCGCCTCAACCATCGCCGGCTCAGCCTTCCCCGCCACGGTTCCAGACACCGCAAGGACACTTCTCCAACCCCGTTGATAACATGTTAGCGACGAATCGCAATCTAGAGGCACTTCCCATCCACGGAACACCCCCGTCGAGATCGAGGCCAGGAACGCCATTGAGATGTTGAAAACAGCGGTGGTGTAGCAAGCGCAGTATTCTTATAGCCGTGATCGGATGCACTCCACCCCGTACGCCAGCCGCAGCAAGAGTCGCCACGTAGAATCTCCAGCTGTTTCTAGCAGTGGACGCATGCAACAGCCTCAGGTCTCCGTGACCCGGCCTGTGCTGTCAAATGCCCAGGAGGTTATCGATGAGGCTAGGGCCGCGCGACAGGCAGAGGCGGAAGCAGCGGCAACGCGGGCAACTCAGCAGCTTCATCCTCAACCGGCGACTATGGGGGCTGGGGTGAATAGTAGGATGATTGGGATCCCTTGCTTATCCCCGGCTTTCCATGGCGAGCGTATGCCCAAGGACTTCAAGGGGCCTCGTAAGCTGCCAAACTACACAACAGACCTTGAGCCGGCAGCATGGATCGAGAGTTACGAGCTGGCCATGGATATGCTCGACGTCAGCGACGCCGTGTGCGCAAAGTACCTGACCATGATGCTGGAAGGACCGACTAGCACGCGGCTAAAGAACTTGCCACCCAATTCCATCAACACTTGGGTAGAGCTGAAGGAGCGGTTTATCAAGAATTTCCAGGGAACGTGCAAGCGACCAATGACGATTGTGGATCTTCAGCATTGTGTCCAGCGCGGGGACGAGTCGGTTCATCATTGGACTCACTGGGTTGCCGAAATCATCCACTCATCGGACAACATCATGACGGCTCAAGCCGTCCTAATCTTGGAAAAGAACTGCCACTTTCAGCCGCTGGTCCAAAAGCTTGGCCGTCTCAAGCGAAAGGTGCAGGATATGGGCGACTTGATGGTTGTTCTTACCAGGTACGCCGAGTCAGACATCACAAAGGATCCCGGCTCAGATGAGGACAAAACTGGCAAGAACAAGAAGGGCGACGGTGGCAAGGGTCAGCAAAACCATGGGAACAGTGGGAACCCGGGGGGACAAGGCAATAATAGTAAGCGAAAACAACACGATGGCGGGTCAGAGTTCGTCGCTAATACCAACACCGGTTTCAAGAACCAGTGTCACAACAATCGCGCGGGAGGATCTTACAACGGGAACAAGCCGCACAATTATGAGGAGGCTCTCAAGGCGCCTTGTCCCAAACATAGTACCCCGGATAAGCTGTCTAAGCACTCATGGGAAAACTGTTACATCATGCAGGAGTTCCGCAACCAGGCTTTCCAGAATCACCAAGGAGGCAATGGTGGGGGACATCCGGGTCAGCTTGGTCAGGGCGGCTCACATGGTGGTTCGTCTGGCGGATTTGCGGGATCAGGTTTCTCTAGCCAAGGCGGCTCAGGAGCAGGTTTTCAGCATCTAGGGAATAACGGCAATGAGCAGCACTCCAGCCAAGGCAATCAGCAACATAATAATCAAACCGGGTTCCTGAGCAATCCGAAGCAATTGAGCAGTGGGCAATATCATGTGTTTACCACTAGCACTTGCAGGAAGGATCGCAAATGGAAGCAGAGGGCCATTAATTTAGTTGAGCCGACGGTCCCAAGATACTTAAACTGGTCCGAGCAGCTAATTACTTGGAGCCGGGAAGAGCATCCCCCGCAGGTTGATAACCTGGGTGGCCTTGCTTTGGTGGTGGTGCCACAAGTTGGCGGTTATACCTTGACAAAGGTTCTCATGGATGGTGGAAGTAGCATAAACATCCTGTATTATGACACTTTTCGGCGGATGAACCTTCCTGAAAGCAGGTTGCAAACTTCAACTACGGTTTTTCACGGTATTGTATCTGGGAAGTCGGCATACCCAATCGGGCAGATTAAACTTGACCTCGCTTTTGGTGATGAGTTCAACTACCGATGCGAGCCCCTGACCTTTGAGGTGGTTAAGATAAAGAGCCCATACCACGCCCTCTTTGTGCAGCCGGCTTATGCTTGTTTCCTGGCTCGACCCTGCTATGTTTACCTCAAGCTCAAAATGCCGGGTATGGAGGGTACCATACTGTGAGTGGCAGCTGGAAAATAGCTCAAGAGTGCGAGGAAGGCGATGCAGCTTTCGCAGAGTCATCCTGCGCAACAGAGGAGTTAAAGTTTTATGTGGCCAACGTTGATCCTGCTGATATGAGCCCTCTCAAGAAGCCTCCTACTGAGTCTGAGTCTCTGCTCAAATTTAAGCCGACTGAAGATACAAAGCAGGACTTCACGCCGGGCGACTCGTCTCAGCAGTTCATTATTGGGACCGGCTTGGATCCCAAATAGGAAAGCGTGCTCATCGAGTTCATCCGTGAGAATCGGTACATCTTTGCATGGAAGCCTTCTGACATGCCTGGAGTCCCGAGAGAATTCGCTGAGCACCATATTAATGTGGATCCAAAGATGAAACCAGTACGCCAATACCTTCGTCGTTTTAACGAGGAGAGACACAAGGCTATCGGGGAAGAGTTAGCCCGGCTCCTAGCTGCCGGGTTTATCGTTGAAGTTTTCCACCCCGAGTGGTTGGCTAACCCGGTGCTCTTTCTGAAAAAGAACGGTACTTGGCGCATGTGTGTTGATTACACAGATCTCAACAAAGCTTGTCCTAAGGATCCTTTTGCTCTCCCCCGAATCGATCAGATCATTTACTCTACGACGGGTTGTGAGCGTTTGTGCTTCCTAGATGCATACTCTGGTTATCATCAGATCAAGATGGCTGTTGGGGATCAAGAGAATACGGCTTTCATAACTCCTTTTGGTGCTTTTTGCTATGTTTCCATGCCCTTTGGGATCAAGAGCGCAGGGGCGACTTACCAACGCTGTGTTCAGAATTGCCTTCATCCACAGATTGGGCGCAATGTTCATGCTTATGTCGATGACATCGTGGTGAAATCTCAGAAGAAGGAGACACTCTTGGATGACCTCAAGGAGACATTTGATAATCTTCGAGTGTACCCGATGAAACTTAACCCAGCAAAGTGTGTCTTTGGTGTTCCTGCAGGCAAGCTATTGGGATTCCTGGTTTCCGAGTGAGGCATCGAAGCTAATGCGGAGAAGATCAAGGCGGTGACTTTGCTTGGTAAGCCGGCAAATATAAATCAGGTCCAGCGCATGGCTGGCCGTATCGCGGCATTGAGCCGGTTTATAAGCCGCCTTGGAGAGAAGGCAATCCCTCTTTATCAATTGTTGAAGAAGACGGATAACTTCGTCTGGACTGATGCAGCTAACGAAGCTTTTGAAGCCCTCAAAAGGCAGCTAGCTGAGCCGCCCATTTTAGCCGCCCCAACCGACAAAGAGCCCATGTTCATGTACATTGCTTCTAATTCCAAGGCGGTAAGTGTTGCAGTTGTCGTTGAGCGAAAGGAGGCAGGGAAGGAGTATCCGGTTCAGCGGCCAGTTTATTTCGTCAGCGAAGTCTTGACCTTGTCCAAGCAGCAGTATCCGCATTGGCAAAAGCTGGTCTTTAGAGTGTTTATGGCAAGCCGGAAGTTGAAGCACTATTTTTAGGAGCATCCAATTACCATGGTCAGTTCAGCACCCCTTGGAGATATCATACAAAATCGAGAGGCTACTGGTCCAATCGCCAACTGGGCAATTGAGCTTGGTCCTCACCATGTGAAATATGTGCCCAGAACTGCCATCAAGTCCCAAGCACTGGTAGATTTCATCAATGATTGGACAGAGATGCAAATTCTAGAGGATAACACATACTGGACTATACACTTTGATGGGTCCAGACAATTGGAAGGCTCGGGGGCTGGAGTTATATTGTCCTCTCCACGAGGTGACAAATTTTGTTATGTTTTACGGCTCATGTTCCCTTGCACTAACAATGCAGCTGAGTACGAGGCCCTCCTACAAGGACTCAGAGTGGCTAACGAGATGAATCTTAGCCGGGTCAGGTGTTTGGGCGACTCAGATTTGCTAGCTCAGTAAGTTTCAGGGACTTGGGATTCTAAGGACCCCTTGATGGCGGCTTACCGGCGGGCATTCACTGACGTGGTGGGTTATTTTCAAGGATATCAAGTCAACCATATAGATCGCCGACTCAATGAGGCGGTCGATGCCCTGTCACAACTTGGCTCTCAACGGAAGCCGGTCCCCCCTAACGTCTTTTTAGACATTCTTCACAATCCTTCAGTTAAGTTGCCATCTGAGGAGGACATGGCTATTCCTGACCTAGAGGCACACTTGGTGGCGGCTCTGCACACTATCCCTGATTGGACGGTGCCTTATCTGGATTATCTGACTCAAGGTGAGCTCCCAGCTGAGGAAGTCATCGCTCGATAGATAGTTCGGCGGTCCAAATCAATGACTATCGTCAATGGTGAGTTACATTGGCGACGCAACACCGGCGTGTTTCAACGCTGTGTTTCTCCTGATGAAGGCCAGGAGATTCTTAGTGAAATCCATGATGGTGACTGTGGACACCATGCCGGCTCACGGTCCCTGGTGGCAAAGGCTTTTCGTCACGGGTTTTATTGGCCGACGGCTCACGCAGATGCAGAAGACATTGTGCACAAGTGCGATGGGTGTCAAAAGTTCGGTCGACAAGCTCATGTGCCAGCTCAAGAATTGCGCATGATCCAAATTACTTGGCCGTTTGCGGTCTAGGGGCTCAATATGGTTGGCCCATTCAAGCCATCTTTTGATAAGAAGACTCACCTGTTGGTGGCAGTTGATAAATTCACCAAGTGGGTAGAAGCAGAACCTGTCAGCAACTGTGACGCGGAGACAGCAGTCAAATTTTTGAAAAAGTTGATCTTCCGCTTTGGCTACCCTCATAGCATTATTACTCACAATAGTACCAATCTATCCACAGGAGCTATGGAACAGTTTTGTCAGCGTGAGCATATCCGGCTTGACTTGGCAGCGGTGGCACATCCACAGTCCAATGGGCAGGCTGAACGAGCTAATCAAGAGATTTTTAGAGGGATCAAACCCCGGCTCATGGTTCCACTACACCGTACTCCAGGCTGTTGGGGTTGAGGAACTCCCCGCAATACTTTGGAGTATCAGAACAACTCCAAACAGATCCACTGGATACACCCCCTTTTTCCTGGTTTATGGAGCTGAGGCGGTTTTACCAAGTGATATCCGCCATGACTCGCCTTGAGTCACTGCTTATGTTGAGGCAGATAATGAGCAAGCACGTCAAGATTCTTTGGATGCCTTGGAAGAAGAACGTGACTTAGCAGCAGCCAGATCTGCTATATATCAGCAAGATCTACGTCGCTATCACAGCCGTAGGGTCCGGAGCTGCACTTTTCAAGAAGGCGACTTAGTGCTCCATCTGATTCAAGATCAAACAGGGATGCACAAACTTTCCCCACCTTGGGAGGGTCCTTTCGTCATCAGCAGGAACCTCAATAATGGTTCATATTATCTGATAGATTTATGAGAAGGATCATATACTTCCGAAGAGGTGACAACCCGACCCTGGAAAATTGCTCACCTGCGGCCTTATTGTACTTAGAGCCACCGACTCCTTTTTCCTTTTTTGTAACCCCCCTGCAAATTATGTACATACTTCTTTATGTTCAAATATAATAAAGACGGCACCCCCGAAACTCAGGGTCTCTGTCGTTTCAGCCTACAAATTGAGCACGAGTCTTTATTTTTTGGAAACATAGGTCACTTGGGGGCTTCCAACTCATCGAGATTAGCTTTCTCACCCTCTTGACCCGGCAAAAAATGCCACAATATATGGTTAAACCTGCCTATATGCTTGATGCGACTCCGATCATGTGACCCCGTGTACTCTTGACAAGTCAATCCACTTTGGACCCTGAACTTATCAAGGTTAAAACACCGGCTTGAGTCACGTGAGAGCCGGCATATAGAGAGTTAGGATAGACCATGGGTTATCATACCCGCTTCATTGAAGCAAGAGTTGAGCCTCAAAATGCAGTCTCCTTGCCGAGTCTCACTGAGCCGGCTTATTAACAATTTTTTTATCATTATTACCATATGCGGTTACTTCTTAAAACTTTATAGGTACAATATTATTACTGTTACCGGCTCATAAAAGAGCATCCGGGTTACAAAACTGTGCTCGTATCACGGCCAGTTCAAATAACATATTCTACAAACAATTTTTGTGGAAAGATTTCAAGAAGCCAAGTTATCAAGACCCGCCTATATTGATTCCAACAATAGCTTATTGAGCAGGGTCAGCGGAAATATTCGCAGACACGAGGGAAATACATGTTCATATTTCAACAACTTACTAGAAGATCTAAAGCTCAAGGGCGACTCAGCCAAAATAATACAAAGTACAAGACACAGGCTGAAGGATTCCTAATCCAAAGGATAAAAGGCGAGTTAACAAGGCTTGATAATATACAAATCAATCACCATCAAGACAAGATCAAAAGTTTGAAACGTGCATGAAGGCACGTCACAGGCAAACAATTGTTGGCTTCAAGCTATTACAAGGCGCCATTGAGCCCAGACAGTTGAATCAAAGTTTTTACAACAATTTTTATAACCTGGCCTATGCATCATCCGGGTTAGCCTCGGGCTGATCTTTCGCCTGAGCCGCCTCCGGGTTATCCTCTGCTGGGGCTTCTGGGTCTTGGATCTAAAGATTGTCCAAATCCCAGTTGCAATGGGTTAAAGTCTGGAATACAACTTCTTCATTCAAGACGGGGGATGGGTCAACATCAGGGGTGAAGATGTGCTTACGCGTTGAGGAGTCAGGTCCACCGGCTCAAAGGTGGGTGGCCGAATCCGCGAGTTGTTAGCATCGTAAGCCGCCTGATAGTTCTTCAACTCCATTTCGGCAACAAGCTGGGTGGCTAACACTCGAGCCATCTTGACGCACTTCGCATAGTCAACATCGGTGAATGTTGACCCGTCGTCCTTAAACTCAGGAAACCCTTTGGCCATCTCTACTGGGTCAAGCTCCGCTGAGTAAGCCCAAGGCCCAACTCAAAGAATACATTGCACCTGCTCGGGCGGCTGATCTTTTCAATTCTTCAATTTGTTTTGGGATCGCCGAGAGGCGTCTAAGTACATCCTTGATGAGCTTCACCAGCTCTTTGTTCCCCATAACGGCCTTGATTACGTAGTGACTTCCAGCATAGAGTTGTTCAGTCAGCGAATACACAGCCTTAAGCTTCAGCAAGCTGTTATCTTGGAGGTTGCGAGTCCGAGGGCCTGCAAAGCAATTCAAGTACATGAGTCACCAGGCGACTTATCTTCATCCATGAGTATTAGAGTGGGTTAGCAAGAGATCATAAGGTGATTACCAAAGATGGCCTGGGTCTTGTGGGCAATATGTCGTTTCAACCCGGATAGCTCTTTAGTGATGGGCTTCAGTTGACCCTCAGCGTTTTCTGCGCGCTTTAGCAAGGCAAGTCTTTCAGTCTCGAAAGACTCCTTTTCTTTTTCAAAGCCTGCCTTAGCTTTCTCCAATTCTTCCAAGGAAAGTCGAAGTTTCTGTTCAGCCTCTGCCCGGGCGGATTGCCCCACTTCAAGATCTTTTTTCAAGCTGGTCACATTTGACTCGGCTGCTTTCAGAGCTTCCTGCACAATAGGGGTTATCATATTATAGCGAGGTGCAGCATGACTATTGTCGGGGATATACCCCGCGGTGTAACCCGGCCGGAAGTATGACCCGGCCAGGACTTGGCGACTCACTGGTGACCCGGTCAAGACTTGGCGATTCATTGGTAACCCGGCAGGTGGGTCAGACGAGCGACAAGGCCCAAGGCCCAGCGAGCAAGCCGACGCAAGGCGGCTCATGGACGGGTTTGGAGGGGCGGCTCACAGAGAAGACCCAAGGAGAGGAAAGACTCCATCACGAAGGAAACAAGACCCGGATTAGGATTCATGAAAGACTAGTCCTAGTCCTACTCCCAGTAGGACTCTACATGTAAACCTACCCCTTCCACTTATATAAGGAGGGGTAAGGCGCCCCTAGAAGGACAACTTCAAGTCATTAGAGATAGACAGATTAGAGGCTCTCGAGATTAGAGGTAGCGAGACAACACCCTTGTAATCGAGATCGCCCTCATCATCAATATAGACATAAAGCAGGACGTAGGCTTTTACCTCCATCGGAGGGGCCGAACCTGGGTAAACTCGCGTCTCTCGATTCCGACCAACCCCTCTCAAGCCGCCACATAGTTGCGATGGCCTCACACCTAAGTTCTCTCACGAGGACATCTTGCCGTGACAAAACCACGACAGTTGGCGCCCACCGTGGGGCGAGAGCACAGTGATGTTGTGTTCTTGGAGGGAGACCTCAAGGGATCAAGAAGGCCGCGATTCATCGAATAAAGAAGAGCCGGCCCGAAGCAACCATGCAGGATAACCCGCCGTGGGACAACTATGGGCGCAACCAAAAAATTTGTTGTTTGTGATCAAAGTCATGGTTTGTTTTGGAGCTGGTAGATACAAGATTGAGTTTGAAAAATTAGGGTTGCATGCGCTGCTGCATGCGCATCTCTCGGCGGTCTGTCGAATCCGAGAGGAGATCCAATTTCTACTACTACTTCCGTCCGTTTCCCAAATTAGCAGGAGTTCCAATGCATCTAGGCGTCAGTTATTCTACCGAGTCGCCGTTGCTGCTCCCGAGGAGATCGGACGAAGATACTGCCGAGTTGATTGCCACTAGTACCGGGCAACCAGAAGAAACGTCGGCAGCCCGAAAAAAGTGACCAGTTTGTCCTCACAGCAGAAACAGAAAATCAAGGACCGGACCTAGCGCTAGCTCGGGTTGATGATCAGGATCAAGAAAACATTGGCATAACGCAACACTTGTGGAGGGCCGGAGCGCAGCCGTCTGGTAGAGACTATACGAAGCAAATACATGTGTCATACGGATAAAAAGAAAACAAGGAGAGGAAAAAGCCACGACCCAAGTACGGATCGCCCTTGGACTCGGCTGGCTCCGCCTCCGTTCGACCGCGCCAGTCCGGCCTCGACTCGCCTTGCATGCGCCTGCGCCCGCGACCTCGCCTCCACCACCGAGGACTCGCCCCGCTTCGCTGGCCTCTGTCGCCCTGGCTCCGCCTCCACGCCCGTCGGCTCGCCGCTGCAGTTTCGCCTCCGCCTCCGCACACCCCGCTGGCTCTGCGCCTGAGGCTACCTCCGAGTCGCCCGGCCGCCAAGTGTTCGTCGCTGCGGTCGAACCGCCCCTGCCGCGACCGGATCTACACCTCGGCTCGCCGCGCGCGCCTCTGCCCTGGCTCGCGCCGCTGCTGCGACCACTCCGAGCCGGCTCCGCCTCGGTGGTCGCTTCCAAGACGGCCGCTCTGGCCGCGTTCGCCGCGTTGCGCTCCCGCCGGCTTGGCCACCGCCTCGTCCCGAGCCGCGGCGCTCGCCGCGCTTCACGCTGGCCGGCTCGACCGCCGCCTGGCCTGCTCCATCCGCCCGCGACCTCGCCGGGCCCGCCACTGCTGCCGCGCCACGCCGATGGCTCACCACTGCCGCACCTCACCTTGCCCCCGTCACGAGCTGCCGCTCGGGACCCGCCGCCTCGGCCTCGCCTCTGTCCCTCGCCCTGCCGTCCGCACCTCACCGATCCGCATCGGCCGCCTCCCCCGCACCCTGCCGGCTCATGGCACCGCGTCGGCCGATTCCCCCACGCCGGCTTGCCCCGCTCCACCCCGCTCATTTTCTTCGCCACTACCTCGTCGCCTCTTGCTGCTGTGGTGGTCTGAGCCAGTTGACTCTGCCCCTCGCCTTATCCGCACTGGTGGACTGAGGATAAAAAAAGAGAAGTAGAGGCTGGTGGGGCTAAAATCAATCAGATGTACATCTGTTCTCGTCTATCCCGCACCGGCAGTTGCGTTCACTCAATAAAAATATCAGGTGATATGTATTTTATCTATTATTCAGTACATATTATTTTCTGTGAAGAACAGTTACTTTGGCCTGCAATATTTTCCGCAGGACAATTACTCAAGTGGCATCATACCGTGGAGATGGAGCGCATGACAGCATCGTTATGTACTGGTGTTCGTCTGTAGCGCGCTGCTCAATAGACGCACGCAAGCCACCACTGCCGCGGTCCGGTTTACATCAACACATCGGTACCGCGCACCCTCACCCGCCAGTATGAGCCGCCCAATGAGTGCGGCAAGCCGCCGTAGCTGTGGCATGGTTTTTACCAACAACGCCACGGCCGACTCGCTGTCTGCACCGGATTACAACGCCGCGGTCTTCTCTCGAGACCGCACCGGCTTACAACGCCACGACCGTCTCTCGCGACCGCACCGGCTTACAATGCCGCGGCCGTCTCGCAACTGCGCCGTCTTCAAACGCGCGGCTGACTTTTACATCTACATCAACACGCCAGGGGCCGCATGCACCAGTACAAGCTGCCCAACGGACGCTTATGAGTCGCCGCCCTGCGGTCAAATCTACATTGACATACCGGTGCGGTGCTCGCCTATACGAGCCACCCAACGGACGCACGCAAGATGCGTCCCCCGTGGTTTGGTCTACATCAACACGCCGGTGCCGCGCCTGCTCACTTGAAACACCCAACGGACGTGCGCAAGCCGCCGTGCCCGCGGTCCGGTTTACATCGACTCATCGGTGCAGGGCTTGCCTATCTGAGCTGTCCAACAGACGCGCCTTCAGCACATTCAAGTGTTTTCCGGTGTCAACTATATGCCGGTTTATGCCACGGTCAAGTATGGAGAATCTCAAGCCAACTCTTCGAGTCGACTTAAGACTCGGGGGCTACAGACATGGCTCGACACATTTGGTCATTTTCAACGAGAACCCCGGGTCATTGCAAGGAAGTTAACTTGGTTCCGGGGGCTACTACATTATTGGCGGAAGATTAAAAGTTGCCCAAGAGGACGAACCGCCGTGATGCACCATTCAAACATGGGTGCCCGGATTTATTGGATCATCATAAAGTCACTTGGAGTTTCTGTCGTTTCTTCAAAAAAGATGGCGGCTTACAAGATGGCGGCTTACAAGATGGTGCAAAAATTGACTCCGTCAACAAGGTCATTTGGGGGCTTCCAACCCACCGGGTTTAGCTTACACACCCTCTTGATCGGCTCTTCAGCCACAGTAAGGCCGGGTTATATACCCAAAAAGTTGACTCCGTCAACAAGGTCATTTGGGGGCTTCCAACCCACCGGGTTTAGCTTACACACCCTCTTGATCGGCTCTTCAGCCACCGCAAGTTCGAGTTAAACCTGCCTGTATGTTGTTGCTGCTCCGCTGGGTGACCCGCCGAACTCTTGCCAGTTAATCTCGATTAGAGACCCTGAGCTGTTCAAAATATTTGACAGTCACTCTCGCTAGAGACCCTGTACTGGTCAAGGTTCAACCGGCGGATCTTGTCACGTGAGGGCCGGCTTACGGAAAGCGAGGATAAACTCACCCATCTCCTGCCGACTCTCCGCTATGTGGCCCGTTCGTACTCTTAGACAGTTACTCTTTTAAAGACCCTGCACTGTTTAAGGTTCAAACGACGGATTTATGTCATGTGAGAGGTAGCTTATGGGCCCTGGGGGTACTCATGCCCTGCTGTGCCTCTTTCTGGTTCGTTGTGCTCTTACCAGTTAATCTCGCCTAGAGACCCTGAGCCGCTCAAATGAGTTAACGGTCACTCTCACTAGAGACCCTGTACTGTTAAGAGTTCAAACAGCGAGTTCACCCAGGAGAGCCGGCATATGAGTTTTCGAAAACAAAAAGAAAAAGCAAGGTCATCAAGGATTTAACATCTCCGGGTTGTGCTTTTCAAGCCGCCCTCAAAACGATACAGGATATACTCTGTCTTGTTTGTTTTTGCAGGTCTTGTCTCCTAAGATAAGCCGCCATTAAGTGTGAAGAAAGATGGTTATGGCCATACATTGCATCTTGCATTACATCATCCTGCATTGCATCATCATATCATGCATCATCATACATGCATATCCATATTTGTTTATGCTGCTGAAAGCCGGTCACCAAACCGGGTTACACCGTAACCTCTGCAGGAACAAATAGATCTTTAATAGCCAACATGGCTGGATCTTCATCATGGTTTATCATAACCAGTATTAAATGACTGGGGTTTTTCAAGCCAGCTTGGAAAATTGATTATTCTTGAAGAGTCGCCCTATCAGATATAATGCCGTGTCATTTAATTGACCGACTCTTGGATTTCTTCAACCTGTGCTCTGTAGTATACTACAACACTCATGGATTTCTCAGACATATATTTGCCAGGTTGCACCGCAACCACGAGTAGGGATTTTCATTTTCAAGGGTAAAGACATTATTCCAGGATATTCGACAAAATACCGGGTTACAACCACGGTCAAGGATTCATTCAACAAATTATGATGAGTTATATTATTTTCACACAGTCCCGAGTCGCTGCAGGCAGACGACCTGACACTTGGGGGCTAATGCAAGTTGCTTTTCAAATCATTACATGGTCAACAGATCCTGTTGTCTCAAGGAGATAAGCCAGCCTTTCTGTATTTTTCTAAGTCCCAGTCCAGTACTTCTTACTGACCCGGCACTTGGGGGCTACAGTATTCAGCTGTTTAACAGACTATGAGGTTCAAATTGAAGACCCGGCCCATCACATACTGATGACCCGGCCCTTGGGGGCTACACCAGCTGAAGCTTTATAAGGTATAAGACAGTTACAAGTCCCAGGCTGCTGCAGGCAAGACAACCCGGTACTTGGGGGCTACACAATCAAAGATATTATTGCAAAGCACCAAGTCATCATGGATAAACTTGGAGCTTGGGGGCTACAGGTAATATGGATATATCAAAAAATTGAAGAGAGTTTTCAAGATGTCAATTGTGAGTGAGACCGGCTCAACAGATTCTTATTTTAGCCGAAGTATTAAAAGACCGGCTCTACATCAGATGGATTTTCATCCCAATATTTTTATCAAGTCAGCTGGAGTCTAGTTGTTTGACCCGGCGTCACCAACAATCATGACCCGACATTATCAAAAGATCATAACCCGGCAGAGTTTATATAAGCAACCCGGCTTCACAAGTTGAAGAGTATTGGAGGCCAACTCAATGGCATATGGGTGTTGTATTCCCAATATTTTACTTCAAAGGACACTGACAAGCAAGACGATTGAGAAGACGGCTCGTTCATATGAAGAAGAAACCCGGATTTTCAAGGAGCTACTTCATTAAGCCGGCCAGTGGAGCGAGCCGGTCACTTAACATATTTATTCTTATTTCAGGAGCTTAGCATGAATAAATTCAAGCTAACCGGGGGCTAATGTCGGGGATATACCCTGCGGTGTAACCCGGCCGGAAGTATGACCCGGCCAGGACTTGGCGACTCACTGGTGACCCGGTCGAGACTTGGCGGTTCATTGGTAACCCGGCAGGCGGGTCAGACGAGCGACAAGGCCCAAGGCCCAGCGAGCAAGCCGGCGCAAGGCGGCTCATGGATGGGTTTGGAGGGGCGGCTCACAGAGAAGATCCAAGGAGATAAAAGACTCCATCACGAAGGAAACAAGACCCAGATTAGGATTCAT
Organism: Elymus sibiricus; assembly: GCA_039707655.1. NCBI lineage: Eukaryota > Viridiplantae > Streptophyta > Magnoliopsida > Poales > Poaceae > Elymus > Elymus sibiricus. The sequence continues at coordinate 323,027,836 of CM077673.1, forward strand.
GAAAGACTAGTCCTAGTCCTACTCCCAGTAGGACTCTACATGTAAACCTACCCCTTCCACTTATATAAGGAGGGGTAAGGCGCCCCTAGAGGGACAACTTCAAGTCATTAGAGATAGACAGATTAGAGGCTCTCGAGATTAGAGGTAGCGAGATAGCACCCTTGTAATCGAGATCGCCCTCATCATCAATATAGACATAAAGCAGGACGTAGGCTTTTACCTCCATCGGAGGGGCCGAACTTGGGTAAACTCGCGTCTCTCGATTCCGACCAACCCCTCTCAAGCCGCCACATAGTTGCGATGGCCTCACACCTAAGTTCTCTCACGAGGACATCTTGCCGTGACAAAACCACGACAACTATGATTAAGAAAAATTATAACAAAGTCCCAAGCAGATTGCAAGCAATATACTTGACACTTGGGGGCTAATGCATATCAGTTCTTCCCAACAAAATTATTAAGAAAGACCCGACTCATCTCAACAAGATGAGCCGGCCCTTGGGGGCTACAGGTTGATTTCTTCAAAATTACTAAGAAGACCCAACTCATCTCAAGAAGATGAGCCGGCCCTTGGGGGCTACAGGTTGATTTTTTCAAAATTACAAAGAAGACCCGACTCATCTCAAGAAGATGAGCCGGCCCTTGGGGGCTATAGGTTGATTTCTTCAAAATTACTAAGACGACCCGACTCATCTCAAGAAGATGAGCCGGCCCTTGGGGGCTATAGGTTGATTTCTTCAACATTACAAAGAAGACCCAACTCATCTCTAGAAGATGAGCCGGCCCTTGGGGGCTACAGGTTGATTTCTTCAAAATTATTAAGACCCGACTCATCTCAAGAAGATGAGCCAGCCCTTGGAGGCTACAACAGTTTCATATTTACAAGACCCACCTCATCTCATAAAGATGAGCCGGCCCTTGGGGGCTACGTAAGGATATATGGAATACACAAATAAAGTGGAGCATACCTCATATTTTCTTTTCATTATGCCAACAAGGCTGATTTCCATATCCCGACTTGTGGAGAGGCGGTTTAAGTATCCGGCGTGCAGCTCATCAGCATCGAGGACCTCATAATTGGGAAGCTCGAGCTTAGCCTTCCCCTTATCAAGAGGTGGCGCCTCATCTTTGGTGACAAACTTGGCCAGCACATTGGGGGTCCCTGGAGCTGTGTAACCCGTCCCGGTGACAATTACGTCCTTGTTCTTCTCAGGAGGAGCATCTTCAGTTTCCTTTTGAAGATTGAGTGGGTTAAGATCAACCGTCAGAGTAGTTGCAGCCTCTTTAGCTTCCGTATTTACTGGTTCAGAAGGCTGGGGTAGTATGTCTTGGTGCTCCTGCTGATCTTGACGATTCTCGGTATAAGCTTCAGAAGTCGCCAGCATTGGATCTGCCGGCTCAGGAAACTCAGGAGTGGTGGATGACTCGCCACCTTTTCTCTTCTTAGCCTTAGCTTGGGCTCTGCAAACAAAGCAGCAGAGTAAAACATATGCAAGTATAAGTACAAATAAGCAATGCATGGTGCAAAGGAAAAAACTTACCCTTGATTGATAACAAGGGGTGGCAGCTTAGAGGCGGTTGAGTCGCCCGATGAAGGAGATGACTCCTGGTAATTTGAATCAGAAGGATTAAGAGGATGCCAGAAAAGGCCGGCTTTTGGAAGAGAGGGAGTTGGGCTATGAGGCACCTCATGCTGACGTTTGCTGGCGCCTGGTTTGTCGGGTAAGCCGGCTGTAAGGTCACCATTGCCGCTCCGAGTTTAGCGCTTCAATTTGTGCTGAGTCTTCTTCAAAATAAAATTGGAATCCAAGTAAGCATATGGGTGAGAGAAACTTACTTTCTGAATTACCCGCCTTGTTTTCATTGGATACAAGGATTCTGAGCCGGAAGAGACGGAAATTACCTCAACACCTTTGGCACGGCTGGTTGCAGCGTCACCCTGAGAGTAAGAGGTGTCAGCAAAGCTCAATAAAAAGACAGTGGAGGGAGTCGAGTTTTACCTCCGACTGTGCAACAGCTACAGGTGACTCGCCCCTAGTTGACGGCCCTTCTACAGCCGCCTTATTCTTCTGGGCGGGCTTTGGCTTTTGTGCTGCAACCTTCCCCCTTTTCTTCTTCCAGAATGAAGAATTTGCGTGTAAAGGTTAATAGTGAAAACGACAAGTAAGCTTTGGAGCTTAAAAAGTGTTATGAGCCGGATGAATAATTATCAAGGTTTCTTTCTGATGGAGCCGGGTTGAGAGTACAGAAGGGATTCAACCCAACTTTACAGCAATCTACTAAAGTTTCTCCCAGCAGCTTCTTCACAATCTTGTTGATATCATCAGCCTGCAAATCTTGGTTACTGTATCTTTGCGCGTCGTCTAAACCGCCAGAGTAGTTACACATCAAATCATTGCGGTGACTCAATGGCAGGATCTTCCAAGATACCCAGCACCGGGTTAGCTCAATCCCAGTTAACTCATGGGCTTGCAAAGCCTTCAGTTTTGGGTATACAAAGGTGAGTTGGTCACGTTCTTCTTGAGAAGCTCGGCCAGGTAGCTCGAAATTCATGGGAAGACGATCTGGTCTGTAACCCGGCAGGGGGTTTTCATTAGCAGGAGCCGTGTTCCGGCAGTAGAACCAAGTCTTGACCCATCCTTTTGGGTGGCTTGGCAGAATAGCAGGAGGGAAGGCACCATCTCTCCGCCGTTGAATAGAAATCCCGCCGAGTTCCAGGTTGAGGCCATCTACACACTCAATTTGACGGTTGAGGTGGAAGACTTCCATGAAAAGGGGGGGACGGTGGGTTCTATTTGTTGGGTAACGTTGCATGGGAAACAAAAAATTTCCTACGCACACGCAAGATCTATCCATGGAGATGTATAGCTATGAGAGGGGGAGTGTATCAACATACCCTTGTAGATCGCTAAGAGGAAGCGTATATAACGCGGTTGATGTAGTCGTACTCTTCACGATCCAATCATGATCCAATCCGATCCAGCGCCGAACGGACGACGCCTCCGCGTTCAGCACATGTGCGGCTCGATGACGTCTCCTCCTTGATCCAGCAAGAGAGGAAGGAGAAGTAGATGGGATCTCAACCAGCACAATGGCATGGTGGAGAAGGTGGCGTCGCAGTGCCGACAGGGCTTTGCCAAGCGCCTCCGGAACGACGTACAAGGAAGAAACGGGAGAGACGGGAGGAGGGCCGCGGCCGTGGGAGAGTCATCAGCCCCTTTGCGCCTCCCCACCTTTATATAGGCGTGGGATGGGCTGGTGGCTTGCCCTCCAAGCCCCTAGGGTCTTTGGTCAAGGGGGGAGGAAGGAAATCCCTCCTTTCCTTCCCCACCGATCACTATCCCCCCTTTTTAGGGATCTCGGTCTTATCCTTTCGGGATATGATCCTATTCCTTTTAAGGGGGGATCTTGATGCGCCTAGACCAGGGGTGTGGGGACTTTCCCCGTTACCCACGTTCATGTGGGTCCACATGAAGGTGGGCCCCACTCCGGAACGTTCTAGAACCTTCCCGGTACAATACCGAAAAATCTCGAACATTTTCCGGAACCCTGAATATGACTTCCCATATATAAATCTTTACCTCTGGACCATTCCGGAGTTCCTCGTGATGTCCAGGATCTCATCCGGGACTCCGAACAACGTTCGGTCACCAACGTACATATTGCAATACTACTCTAGCGTCACCGAACGTTAAGCGTGCGGACCCTACGGGTTCGAGAATCATGTGGACATGACCGAGACACCTCTCCGGTCAATAACTAATAGCGGGACCTAGATGCCCATATTGGTTCCCACATATTCCACGAAGATCATTATCGGTCGAACCACGATGTCAAGGATTCAGTCAATCCTGTATTCAGTTCCCTTTGTCCAGCGGTATGTTACTTGCCCGAGATTCGATCGTCGGTATCACCATACCTAGTTCAATCTCGTTACCGGCAAGTCTCTTTACTCGTTTCGAAATACTAGATCCCTTGACTACCTCCTTAGTCACATTGCTTGCAAGCTTCTTGTGATGTTGTATTACCGAGTGGGCCCAGAGATACCTCTCCGTCATATGGAGTGACAAATCCCAGTCTCGATCCATGCCAACCCAACAGACACCCTCGGAGATACCTGTAGAGCATCTTTATGATCACCCAGTTACGTTGTGTCAGGGAGTTGCATGATCTCATGGTCATAGGAACAGATACTTGACATGAAGAAAGCAGTAGCAATAAACTAACACGATTGAATGCTATGCTTACGGTTGGGTCTTGTCCATCACACCATTCTCCTAATGATGTGAACCCATTATCAAATGACAACTCATGTCTATGGTCAGGATACCTTGACCATATTTGATCAACGAGCTAGTCTAGTAGAGGCTCACCAGGGACACAGTGTTGTCTATGTATCCACACATGTATCTGAGTTTCCAATCAATACAATTATAGCATGGATAGTAAACGATTACCATGAACAAGGAAATATGATAATAACCAATTTATTATTGCCTCTAGGGCATATTTCCAACAGTCTACCACTTGCACTAGAGTCAATAATCTACTTCACATCACCGTGTGATTAACACCCAATGAGTTCTGGGGTTTTATCATGTCTTTCTTGTGAGAGAGGTTTTAGTCAACGGTTGTGAAACATTCCGATCCGTGTGTACTTTGCAAATCTCTATGTCATACTGTAGATGCTGCTAGCATGCTCCACTTGGAGCTATTCCAAATGACTTCCCCACTATACGTATCCGGATTGCTACTCAGAGTCATCCGGATTGGTGTCAAAGCTTGCATCGACGTAACCCTTTACGACAAACTCTTTATCGCCTCCATAATCGAGAAACATTTCCTTAGTCCTCTATTTACTAAGGATAATTTTGATCGTTGTCCAGTGATCCATTTCTGGATCACTCTCGTACCCCTTGACAGACTCATGGCAAGGCACACACGAGGTGTGGTACACAACATGGCATACTATACAGAGCCTATGTCCAAGGCATAGGAGACGACCTTCGTCCTTTCTCTTTCTTCTGCCGTGGTCAAGCTTTGAGTCTTACTCAATTTCACACCTTACAAATCAGACAAGAACTCCTTCTTTGGCTAATTCATTTTGAACTCTTTCAAAATCTTGTCAAGGTATGTACTCATTAAAAGTCTTATCATGCGTCTTGATCTATCTCTATAGATCTTGACGCCCAATATTTAAGTAGCTTTATCCAGGTCTTCCTTTGAAAAACTCCTTTCAAACAACCCTTTATGCTTTCCAGAAATTCTACATTATTTCCGATCAACAATTTGTCATCCACATACTTATCAGAAATTCTATAGTGCTCCCACTCACTTTCTTGTAAATACAAGTTTCTTATAAACTTTGTATAAACCCAAAAGCTTTGATTAACTCATCAAAGCGTATATTCCAACTCCGAGATACTTGCTCCAGTCCATAGAAGGATCGCTAGAGCTTGCATACCTTTTAGCATCCTTAGGACCGACAAAACATTTTGGTTGTATCACATACAACCTTTCCTCACATAAATCGTTAAGGAAACTCTGTTTTGACATCCATCTGCCAGATTTCATAATCGAAAAATGCAGCAACTGCTAACACAATTCCAACAGACTTTAGAATCTCTACAGGTGAGAGAGTCTCATCATAGTCAACTCCTTGAACTTGTCAGAAACCAATTTGCGATAAGTCGAGCTTTATAAATGGTGACAATTACCATCAACGTCTGTCTTCTTCTTAAAGATCCATTTGTACTTAATGTCATGCCGTTCAACTGGCAAGTCTACCAAAGTCCATACTTGGTTTTCATACATGGATCCTTGACGTGGCTTGAGACTGCGTCGGTGACGTGGCTTGAGACTGCGTCGGTATTTCCCGAAATAGGAAGGGATGATGCAGCACAACGACGGTAAGTATTTCCCTCAGTTATGAAACCAAGGTTATCAAACCAGTAGGAGGATCACCACCACCCAATAAGCAGCACCTGCACACAAACAACAAATACTTGCAACCCGACGCGAAAGAGAGGTTGTCAATCTCTATACGGTAAAAAGATAGATTAGGTAATGACAGATAGGAGAGATAGATCTCTCAAGAACAAAAAATAGAAAGGGCAAATAAAATATGCAGCAATATATTTTTGGATGTTTGGTTTTGTAGATCTGAAAACAAAGATGCAAAAAGATAGATCTGAAAGCAATATTTTGGAAAAGTAGACCGGGGGGCATAGGGTTCACTAGTGGCTTCTCTCATGAGTATAGCGCACGGTGGGTGAACAAATTACTGTTGGGCAATTGACAGAAAAATGAATAGTCATGACGATATCCAAGGCGATGATCATTATATAGGCATCATGTCCAAGATAAGTAGACCGACTCCTGCCTGCATCTACCACCATTACTCCACACATCGACCGCTATCCAGCATGCATCTAGTGTATTAAGTTCATGGAAAAATGGAGTGATGCAATAAGAACGATGACATGATGTAGACAAGATCTATTCATGTACGAATAGACCCCATCTTGTTATACTTAATAGCAATGATACATGCGTGTCTTGCTGCCCCTTGTGTCACTGCGAAAGAACACTGCAAGATCGAACCCATCACAAAGCACCTCTTCCCATGGCAAGAAAAATCGATCTAGTTGGCCTAACTAAACCAAAGATTCGTAGAAGAAATATGAGGCTATAAGTAATCATGCATATAAGAGATCAAAGAAAACTCAAATAATATTCATGGATAGAAACTGATCATGAACTCAAAATTCATCGGATCCCAATAAACACACCGCAAAAGTTTACATCAAATAGATCTCCAAGAGACCATTGTATTGAGAATCATAAGAGAGAGAGAGGAAGCCATCTAGCTACTGCGTACGGACCCGTAGGTCTATGGTGGACTACTCACGCATCATCGGAGAGACACCTATGAAGAAGATGAACCCCTCCGTGATGGTGTTTAGATTGGATCTCGAGGTTCTGGAACTTGCGGCAGCTGGAATTGTGTTTCGTCGACTCCCCTAGGGTTTTTGGAATATTTGGGAATTTATAGGCATCAGAGGCACTGGAGAGGTCCCCCAAGGAGGGCACAACCCATCAGGGCGCGCCGGGGCCCCCCTGGCGCGCCCCGGGGGGTTGTGGTCTCCTAGGCCCACTTCTCCGGTACTTCTTTGGCCCACTGGGTCTCTTTTGGTCCAGAAAAAATCTCCAAAAAGTTTCGTCACGATTGGACTCCGTTTGGTATTGATTTTCTGCAAAGTAAAAAACAAGCAAAAACAGCAACTGGCACTTTGGCACTATGTCAATAGGTTAGTCCCAAAAATGATATAAAGTTGTTATAAAATGATTGTAAAACATCCAAGAATGATAATATAACAGCATGGAACAAGCAAAAAATTATAGATACGTTGGAGACGTATCAGCATCCCCAAGCTTAATTCCTACTCGTCCGCGAGTAGGTAAATGATAAAAACAGAATTTTTGATGTGGAATGTTGCCTAACATGTTCATCATATTCTTTTATTTTGTATAGCATGGACATTTGGACTTGTAAATGATTCAAAGCAATAGTCTAGTTTTAACATAATGACTTAAATACTCAAGCATGTCAACAAGCAACCATGTCTTTCAAAATATCAAGACTAAAGAAAGTTATCCCTAGCCCATCATGCTCAATCATTGATCCATTCATGAGACACACTCAAATATTAGCTATGCCCAATGCTCAAGTATGATCATAGTGCCCCCTAGTTGGTGCTTTATAAGAGAAGATGGAGACTCAAAGTAAAAATAAAAATTGCATGAAGTAAATAGATAGGCCCTTCTCAGGGAAGTAGGGATTTGTAGAGGTGTCATAGCTCAAGGTTTAAATTGAGAGAGAAAAATATTTTGGGTGGCATGCCTTTCCTGTCAACGAAAACGACAAAGTAGCTCACAATACTTTCCATGCTAGATATATCATAGGCGGTTCCCAAACTTTCACTTTCCATGGCGGGCCGTATCCACGGTTGCCTTCCATACCAACACTTTCCAAGGAATTTATTATTTGACAACATAAAGTAAATATTTGTTTTCTGTTTCATTTCGGGAATGGGCATCCCTATTACCGCCGCACTCTCGTGCAATGACAAGTGAATAAACACTCATCTTGAGAATAACACATCTAGCATGGAAAAATATTGGACACTCCCCACCGTTTCATGAGCGGTACGAGCACACAAAAGAGAAAATTTATTTTGAAAATTTAGAGATGGCACATACAAATTTGCTTGGAACAGAATGGAAATACCGCATATAGGTAGGTATGGTGGACTCATAAGGCAAAACTTGGTTTAAGGATTTTGGATGCACAAGTAGTATTTCTACTTAGTACAAATGGAGGCTAGCAAATAGATGGAGAAGCAACCAAACCAAGAAACAAAAATTCACATAAGCGAGCATTGAGCATAACTAACATCGAATAATGCACCATAAGTAGGATGTAACTTCATTGCATAACTATTGACTTTCATGCATGCATAGGGAATCACAAACCTTAACACCAATATTCCTACTAAAGCACAATTACTCACTAACATGACTCACATATTACTATCATCATGTTTCAAAACTATTACAAAGAATCAAGTTTAATTTGACCAATGATCTTCATGAAAGTTTTTATTATATCCTCCTTGGATATCTATCACTTTGGGACTAGTTTCATATATTGCCATTGCTTTTTGGCAAGCTCAAACAAATTTAAGTGAAGCACATGAGCATAAAGATTTCATCTCTCAAAAAGGTATAATTGAAGCATGAGAGGATTTATTCAAAATTTACTAACTCTCAAATTAATCTAAGTGAAGCATGAGAGTATTTCTACAAAAATTTCCAAGCACACCGTGCTCAAAAAGATATAAGTGAAGCACTAGAGCAATTCTATAGCTCAAAAAGTTTAAGTGAAGCACATAGAGCAATTCAAACAAATGATAACATGATTTTGGCTCTCTCAAATAGGTGTGTACAGCAAGGATACAAGTGAAAAACTAACAAACAAATCAAGCAAAGATACAAGATGCTCCAAGCAAAACTCATGATATGTGACGAATAAAAATATAGCTCCAAGTAAAACACCGATGGTCGTTTGAAGAAAGAGGGGATGCCACTCGGGGGCATCCCCAAGCGTAGTTGCTTGTTTATATTTGGATATATCTTGGGGGTGCGGTAGAATCCCCAAGCTTAGGATCTTTTCACTCCTTATTCCTTCATCCATCGTGATCTCACCCAAAACTTGAAAACTTCAATCACACAAAACTCAACAAAATCTTCATGAGATCCGTTAGTATAATAAAGCAAATCACTACTTTAGGTGATGTTGAAAACCCATTCATATTTTATTATTGCATTATACCTACTGTATTTTAACTTTACCATGGCTCATACCCTTCAATATAACCCATAGATTCATCAAAACAAGCACACAATGCAACGAAAACAGAATCTGTCTTAAACAGAACAGTCTGTAGTAATCTGTACTCTAACCATAATTCTGTAACTCTAAAAATTCTGAAAACTTAGGACAACGTAAGGAATTTATATAGCAACACTGTGTTAAAATTTCAGCTCAAGATCACATTCCAGAAAAAAAAATGAAAATTAATATACTGGACGCAAAGTTCCTGTTTCAGATTCAGCATCGCTTCTAACCATCCTATGAATCATCCTAAAGGCTTTACTTGGCACAAACACTAAATAAACCATAAAAACACAATCATAACAGAGGCATAATTGTGTCAACACTCAAAAACAGAAAGGAAAAAGGAAAAATAAATTTATTCATTGGGTTGCCTCCCAACAAGCGTTATCGTTTTACGCCCCTAGCTAGGCATAACGCATAGATTCAAGTATTGTCATCTTTGGTTTTAGATCTATAGGATGCCCTCATGATTGCCTCATATGGTGGCTTACATCTTGTTCTAGGGAAGTGTTCCATACCTTTCTCAAGGGAAATCGGAAACGAATACTGCCTTCTTTCATATCAATCACGACACCTATAGTGCGTAAAAATGGTCTAGCAAGTATAATGGGACAAGACGGATTGCAATCAATATCAAGCACAATAATATCTATGGGCACATAGTTCCTATTTGCAAGAATAAGAACATTATTAATTATTCCCAAAAGCTTTTAATAGTAGAGTCCGCCAAGTGCAAATTAAGAGAACATTCTTCAATATTGGTAAGACCAAGCACATCACATAGAGATTTCGGAATCGTGGAAACACTAGCACCCAAATCACACAAAGCAAAGCACTCATAATTTTTAATATTGACCTTAATGGTAGGTTCCCACTCATCATGTAATTTTCTAGGAATAGAAATCTCCAATTCTAACTTTTCTTCAAAAGATTTCATCATGGCATCAACGATATGTTTAGTAAAAGCTTTATTTTGCTCATAAGCATGGGGTGAATTCAACATGGATTGCAGCAAAGAAATACATATAATCAAAGAGCAACTATCATAATTAAAGTATTTGCAATCCAAAATAGTGGGCACATCACTAGTTAAAGTTTTGACCTCTTCAAACCAACTTTTATGAAAAATTTCATCAAGATTTTCACCCTCCAAATTATTGGGATGCCTTCTAGCTAAAGTTGACTCTACTTCAGTCCCTTTATCATCAATCTTAATATTACTAAACAAGGAATCAATAGAAGAAACACCAATCACTTTAAGATCTTCATCTTTTTTATCCTCTAGAAAGATTGGTTTGGCGGCCATTTGATTTATCAAAGTAGCTTGTGCATCGGAGATTTTACCAAGCAAATTTTCAGCATGAGCATATTTAGATTGAAGATTGCAAACTTCTCTATTGATATCATCAAGTTGTTTCGTTATGGCATCTAGCACGGTAGAGTGTTCTCTAAGCTCATCGGTAAAATACTTATTATGCTCAAATTGTGTAGTCATATATTCCTTAGAACTTTTCTCAATTTCAAGCAAAATATTGGGGTAAGGAACTTTGTAGTACTTTCGTTGAGGCATCATGCCTACGGAAACAAGATTGCAAGCAAGGAAGAGATCCGGCAAGAAAAAGGCAAATGAAAAAGAGGGCGAATAAAACGGCAAATTGGTGAAGTGGGGGAGAGGAAAACGAGAGGCAAATGGCAAATAATGTAATTGCAAGGAGATGAGATTTGTGATTAGGAACCTGGTAGATGATGATGGAGTCCCCTCAGCGCCTATGATAGGCACGTCGAAGAGACCGCTTCCTCCCCGGCAACGGCGCCAGAAATTCCTTTGACGTGGCTTGAGACTGCATCGGTATTTTCCCAAAGAGGAAGGGATGATGCAACACAGCGACGGTAAGTATTTCCCTCAGTTATGAAACCAAGGTTGTCGAACTAGTAGGAGGATCACCGCCACCCAATAAGCAGCACCTGCACACAAACAACAAATACTTGCAACCCGACGCGAAAGAGAGGTTGTCAATCTCTCTACGGTAAAAAGATAGATTAGGTAGTGATAGATAGGAGAGATAGATCTCTCAAGAACACAAAATAGAAAGGGCAAATAAAGTATGCAGCAAGGTATTTTTGGGTTTTTGGTTTTGTAGATCTGAAAACAAAGATGCAAAAAGATAGATCTGAAAGCAATATGTTGGAAAAGTAGACCCGGGGGCCGTAGGGTTCACTAGTGGCTTCTCTCATGAGTATAGCGCACGGTGGGTGAACAAATTACTGTTGGGGAATTGATAGAAAATCGAATAGTCATGATGATATCCAATGCGATGATCATTATATAGGCATCATGTCCAAGATAAGTAGACCGACTCCTGCCTGCATCTACCACTATTACTCCACACATCGACCGCTATCCAGCATTCATCTAGTGTATTAAGTTCATGGAAAAACGGAGTAATGCAATAAGAATGACGACATGATGTAGACAAGATATATTCATGTAGGAATAGACCCCATCTTGTTATCCTTAATAGCAACGATATATGCGTGCCTCGCTTTCCCTTCTGTCACAGGGAGAGGACATCGCAAGATCGAACCCGTCACAAAGCACCTCTTCCCATGGCAAGAAAAATCGATCTAGTCGGCCTAAATAAACCAAAGATTCGAAGAAGAAATACGAGGCTATAAGTAATCATGCATATAAGAGGTCAAAGAAGACTCAAATAATATTCATGGATAGAAACTGATCATGAACTCAAAATTCATCGGATCCCAACAAACACACCGCAAAAGTTTACATCAAATAGATCTCCAAGAGACCATTGTATTGAGAATCAAAATAGAGAGAGAACAAGCCATCTAGCTACTGCCTACCGACCCGTAGGTCTATGGTGGACTACTCACGCATCATCAGAGAGACACCAATGAGGATGATGAACGCCTCCGTGATGGTGTTAGATTGGATCTTGAGGCTCTGGAACTTGCGACGACTGGATGTGTTTTTCATCGACTCCCCTAGGGTTTCTGGAATATATGGGAATTTATAGGCATCAGAGGCAGTGGAGAGGGGCCCCAAGGAGGGCACAACCCATCAGGGCGCGCCTAGGGCCCTTGGCACGCCCTGGTGGGTTGTGGTCTCCCTGGCCCACCTCTTTGGCACTTCTTTGGCTCACTGGGTGTCTTCTGGTCCAAAAAAAATATCTAAAAAGTTTCATCGCGATTGGACTCCGTTTGGTACTGATATTCCGCGATGTAAAAAACAAGCAAAAACAGCAACTGGCACTTTGGCACTATGTCAACAGGTTAGTCCAAAAAAATGATATAAAGTTGCTATAAAGTGATTGTAAAACATCCAAGAATGATAACATAACAACATGGAACAAGCAAAAATTATAGATACGTTGGAGACGTATCAATCCTATCTCGGATTTCAGGGCTCCTAGCCATTTGTTGGAATCCGGGCCCACCATCGCTTCTTCATAGCTCGTAGGTTCACTGTTGTCCAACAACATGACCTCCAAGACAGGATTGCCATACCACTCAGGGGCGGTACGATTCCTTGTCGACCTACGAGGCTCAGTAGTAACTTGATCTGAAGTTTCATGATCATGACCATTAGATTCCTCTTCATTTGGTGTAGGCGCCGTAGAAACATCTTTCTGCATCGTGCTACCATCCAACTGAAGTGACGGTTCAATAACCTCATCAAGTTCTACCTTCCTCCCACTCAATTCTTTTGAGAGAAACTCTTTCTCGAGAAAGGACCCGTTTTTAGCAACAAACACTTTGCCCTCGGATCTTGAGATAGAAGGTATACCCAACTATTTCCTTAGGGTATCCTATGAAGACGCATTTGTTCGCTTTGGCTCCGAGCTTATCAGGTTGAAGACTTTTCACATAAGCATCGCATTCCCAAACTCTAAGAAATGACAGCTTAGGCTTCTGCCAAACCATAATTCATACGGTGTCATCTCAATGGACTTTAGACGGTGCCCTATTTAAAGTGAATGTGGTTGTCTCTAATGCATAACCCAAAAATTATAGTGGCAAATTGATAAGAGACATCATAGTACGTACTATATCCAATAGAGCACGACTACGACGTACGGACACACCATCACACTATGTGTTCCAGGTGGCGTGAGTTGTGAAACAATTTCCACATTGTCTTAAGTTGCATACCAAACTCGTAACTCAGATATTCACCTCCATGATCATATCAAAGACATTTTATCTTCTTGTCACGATGATCTTCGACTTCACTCTGAAATTGCTTGAACTTTTCAAACATTTCAGACTTGTGTTTCATTAAGTAAATATACCCATATCTACTCAAATCATCAGTGAAGGTAAGAAAATAATGATATCCACCACATGCTTCAACACTCATTTGACCGCATACATCAACATGTATCATTTCCAATAAGTCACCTGCCCGCTCCATCATACCGGAAAACGGGATCTCAGTCATCTTGCGCATGAGGCATGGTCCGCATGTCCCAACCGATTCGAAATCGAGTGAGTTCAAAGATCCATCAGCATGGAGTTTCTTCATGCGCTTTACACCAATATGACCTTAGCGGCAGTGCCACAAGTATGTGGTACTATCATTATTAACTTTGCATCTTTTGGCATCAATATTATGAACATGTGTATCACTATGATCAAGATTCAATAAACCATTCACATTGGGTGCATGACCATTGAAGGTATTATTCATGTAAACAGAATAACCATTATTCTCTGACTTAAAGGAAGGGTTTTTTACGTCCCCACGCTCTTAACTTTTGCTCACTTTTCCCCACTCTCTTGTCCGAAACCCTCAGAAATGGTCACAACGGAGGATGCCGTCCGGTCAATGGTTTGACCGTTAACCCTGACGAGTGGGGCCGTGTCGGAATGGCTCCTCCTTTGCCCATTCTGACACATGGGGCCGCATTGAGACACGTCGGATGGGCTTGTCTGAACCTCGAGTTCGAGCCCTACAACACCGTGTTGCTCCGCCCCTTCCGCCGCCGTGCTCCGCCCCCTCCGCCGCCGTCATGCCCTCCAACCTCTAACCCGATTCCGCCTTCACTGCCGTCATGCCCTCCGCCAGATATACCCCCACATCCCCATCTGGATCAAGCAGCGATGTCGGGGGAGCAGGCTCTCAAGCCCGTGGACCGTGGAGAGGATTGGGTGGAATCGGCGGCGGATAATTCATGGATTACACCTGGGTAAGCGTCGTTTTTCCCCCTAACTGATTTGCTGATTCATAAATTCGGCCCTTTTTGACCACTAGTCGCTTGAATCATTCAAATTTTGCTGAATTGTTCCCAGCCTAATAGCACCCATTATTTGAATCGAATAGGATTGATCCTGCGCTTGCTTTCCGGCTGTCGGTTAGGATGGAAGTTAGTGTGCTGCGCGGTAGAAAACCGCAGTTGCTAACTAGATTTTACTATCCGAAGGTGGTAGAAACCAGTATGACGTTCAAAGATTTGCTCACGGCACTCCGAAATTCTTCATATGGATGGAGCCCTGCCGATGCCGTTGAACTGACATATTTCAGCAGTACCAAGCAAAAATTTATATCACTAACTTGCGATGAGCATCCGGGATTGCTCTTTTCTTTGAATGCTGAAAGCCGCTTCGGTAAAATCCATATCGAGGTGCTTCAGCCATGCAATGATCATGGGAAGGTGAACAGTGTTCAGGAATCTTCTGCCTCTGCTAACGGAGAGCGCCCCGGCACTCCTTGTAGGTTGAAACCAAGCAGAGCCAGTGGTTCTGAAAGTCACAATATATATGTTGTCGTTTCTTGTGTCGTTTCTCCTGTCGCTGCCGCACCCGATGTAGTAGAAGATGGAGAGCCAGACGAAGAGGAATCTCAACATGATGACGAGGATGAGAATATGTTCCCTGACCTTGTAGATATGGCCAGTAAACAAGCAATGGAAGATGAATTTCAGGAGCAACCTATCAGCCGTGCTAGATTTGATGATAATAACGATGAAGAGAGGGAGGAGAACATCGACAGCTTAGTTATAGATGAATATGATGGTGAGGACATGCCAACAATTGAGTGGAACAGGGAAGATCCTCAGCTTGGTGTGGGCACCATATTCTAGTCGATGGTGGACTGCCATAATGCAGTGACTACATACTGCATTCTCACACAAAATACATATGTGATTAAAAGGAGTGAGCCATGAAGGTTCACTGTTCGTTGCCCATATGGTAGGTGTAAATGGAGGTTGCATGCATCACGTATGTTGAGGAGCAAGTTCATTCATGTTTGTGTATTTCATTATATACAGATTCTATGTTCAGATCATTGTGTAATGTTTTCAGATCATATTTTTTCAAATAAAAAGGAACCCACACCAGCACACTTGTCCACCTGGAGGGTGAGGGGGGAAGGCTAAAACAAAGCTAGCAAAGAGTAGATGGGTGGCAGATGCAATTTTGGATTGGTTGAGAGACAAACCAACACTTGGTCCAACAGAACTCCAAGGGAAGCTATTTGATAAGTACAAGATTGTTGTACCTTACATGAAGATTTTTTATGGTAAGGAAATAGCTCGTGACAGGATTAATGGTCCTTGGAATGAGAGCTTTCAGTTGCTCTACACATTTAAAGCTGAAGTGGAAGCTGCTAGTCCAGGGAGTGTTGTAGAGATTGAGAAGCATACAGTTCCATACAAAATAAAAGGGAAGTCAATTGAGAAGGAGTGCTTTGGGAGGGCTTTTGTTTGTTTCAAGGCTTGTTGGCAGGGGTTTCTAGATGGTTGCATGCCCTATTTGGCTATTGATGCAACTGCTTTGAATGGAAGGTGGAGAGGCCAACTGGTGGCAGCTTCTGCAGTTGATGGACACAACTGGCTATTCTCGGTTGCATTTGGTGTGGTGGAGGCAGAGTCTGAGGAAAGTTGGGTCTGGTTTCTACAACATTTGCGCAACCTTATAGGTACACCCCAAGGTTTAGCTATACACACAGATGCTTTCAAGGGTTTGGAGAGTGCAGTGGAAATTGTATTCCCTGGAGTGGAGCATAGAGAATGTATGCGACACCTAGCGCAGAATTTCAGAAGCAAATTCAAAGGTAAAGTTTATGATGAGAACTTATGGCCAGCATCATACACATGCATTGAGAGGAAGCGTGAGCATCATTTGAGAGTGTCGTATGCTCACAATCCTCTGGTGAAGGAGTACCTAGATGCACATCATGGAAAGTTGTGGTCAAGAAGCAAATTCAATACAATATGCAAAGTGGACTATGTGACCAGCAACCTGGCAGAGTGTTTCAATTCAAAGATTAAGTCATTGAAAGGGCTTTTGATATGGCAAATATTTGATAAGATTCCGCAGATGATCATGATAAAGATGGCTCTTCGGAAAAGAATCGCAGAAACAGAATATGTTGGCCATCTCATGCTCCCATCTCTTATTAAGGCATTGCATGCCAAGGTAAGAGGACTGAGCAGAATGAAATGCATTCGAGCGGCAACACACGAGGCTGAGGTAACATATACTGACAGTAAAAACAGGGAACGGAGGTATCCAGTTAACCTAGCAACAAGGGAATGCAGTTGTAGGCAATGGCAGCTCCGTGGGAAGCCATGCATACATGCCCTACATCTGATGACTGTTATCGGTGGTGAAGATGGTGAAGTTGATCAGTACATCTCTGAATATTTTTCTATTGCCAGATTCAAGGCTGCTTATGCTTCCAATGTGCCTGCACTCTTGGGAAAAGACCAATGGAACATAGTAGATTCAGGGTTCAAACTACATTCTCCTGTACTGACTAGGCCACCAGGAAGACCAAGGAAGAACATGTACAGAAGAGGTGAAGAGGGTCGTGTAAAAAGACAGTGTAAGTGCAAAAAATGTGGAACCCTAGGGCACATTGCTAGGAAATGTACCAATCTAGTGAATGCTTCATTCGGAGAAGAGGAACAATGGGCAGCAACAAATGCAGAGGATAATGCAGCATTAGAGCAGATTACAGCTAATGCAGGGGAGGATGCAACATTAGAGCAGATTGCAGCTAATGTAGGGGAGGATGCAACATTAGAGCAGATTGTAGCTAATGCAGGGGAGGATGAAGCATTAGAGCAGATTGCAGCTAATGCAGGGGAGGATGAAGCATTAGAGCAGATTGCAGCTAATCCACAGGAGGATGAAGCAATAGAGCAGATTGCAGCTAATCCAGAGGATAATGCAGCACTAGAGGAGAATGATGCAACTAAATTAGCACTGCCGCTAGCTTGGTATGTGTGCAACAACCATCCCTTTTTGTGCATTTCTTCTGTTTTTTATCGATGGCTTATACTCTTTTTTCCGTTTGATCTAGCTCTAGGGAAATTAAAGGAAAAGGAGAGAAAAGGCCGAGAGAGAATGAAACTTCGGTTCAGCCATCCGAAGTGAAGACCAAAAGGAAGAAGAAAAGGGTGGATATCCCAGCTAGGGAAACCAGGAGCAAGTCTGTTAAACCGTCTAGGAACACAAGGAGCAAGGCCAAGATGTGAACTTTGAACGTTGAATGCGAGTTGTAAACTTTGAACTTTTAGGCTTTGTAATAATTCAAAATTTGGTCCCTTAAATTTGAATTTGAACTAACCTTTCAATTTTAAGGATTTGTAATAATTCGAAATTGAAGACAACATTTGAAGTCCATTTGTGATGTGATGTTTGCAAAATTTGAATTATTGTTTGGGACTAAAGGCTTTGTTGTTGTTGATGATGATGATGTCGGCAAATTTTGAATTATTACACGTGACAAAATTTGAATAATGAAAAAATAAGTTCAGATCCTTCTTATTGACACTAAGACGAAGCTTTGCTGATTTTCTTGATTTTTTTAAAAAATTCACAAACCTAAACCCACTATCACTCTCTTCTCGAACTCTATACAACCTCGTACGTGATAGCTCATTTTTGTGAAGGAGTTTTCATGAAAATGTTCATAAACCAATGTTATTATTTTTTGTCATAACCATTTCACATACAACGGCATTGTGCGCAGGTCTTCCATTTTTTTGATTTTTTTAATTAGTTATGCTCATTTGAACTTGGAAATGGTAGCTCACCTCAAAAAAAGATTTTTCATAAAAATAGCCCTAAACCAAGTTTATATTTTAATGGTAAATATGTCTTATAAAACGACGATCCGCGAAGGTTTCATATTTTTTAGATTTTTTTGATTTAGTTAAGGTCATTTGAGAAGTTGGTCAAAACTATAATAACCCCACTGACTGGTTCAAAACCCCGCAGCATCTCTCCAAACCCTAGCGTCGAACTCCAGTCGTCCGATCATACCCTAGCACCAAGCGTCAGCCCTCAGAGATGGCCTTGTAGAAGGAATTCCGAGGGCAGGCTGCGCGCCGTTGGATCACATGGACTGCTCCGCATCGTTGGATCGTTGGGCGATCCGCGAGACGGCGAGAGGTTGGTTCTGCTCGCCCACCAATGCGGCATTGCCTTCCCTTTCCTCTGCTTCTTCTTCTGCGGCGACGACAGGAGCCCCTCGTCTGCTTCGTCTTCCCCGACGACGAGATATGTCGAGCTCCACCTCAGCCTCCCGCCCCGCGTGGACCCGGTATGGTCAACTGCCCATGCAGCCATGTCCCGACTGCCCACGCACCGCGCCACTGAAACGGTTGACTTCGAAGGAGGACAGGAACGGCAACTTTGGGCGCGAGTTCGTGAAATGCGAGAGCAAGCCAGAGGGGCAGGTTAGATCTCATGATTTTCCTCTTTGCTTTTAATTATTTTTCGTTGGATCTTGGATTTAGGGCTCATGATTTCGTTTCAGATCGTGAAGAAGTGCACACATTTTGAATGGCTAGATGACTACGTTCTAAGGCTTCAAGGGGAGGGCTTGATTCAATTCAATGGGCCGCAACCCGGGAGCTCAATCTGCCATCAGCCGTGCGGAATTTGGTCTCTGAAAGTGCTGCTCCGACAGTTGGGGATGCGTATCTGAAGGGAGAATTAAAGAAGATGAACAAGAACTTGAGGCAGATGATTCAATTGAACAAGCAGGCGAATCTGATAGCCTTTGGATTTTATTTTTGTATAGTTGCCCTAGGATTTGCTTACTTGCTGGTCATCACTCGTTAGAGATGTTATTATTGTGGTGTAAGCTTAATTTGTGGATCATGTGCTCTCTGGGTTGCTAAAACTATGTCACTGTCTCCAGCTCTGGTTGGGCCGTCGCATGGCGTTGGATGTCGAAGGCCCAAAGAAAAAAGAGGCCTACAAAATAGTGCACGCGCTGGCCCTGTTTTTTGGCTTACTGATTTGATTCGTGCGTGCACGCGCTTTCTCCTCGTCCGCCTCGGGAACGCGTGGCGGCCTTCCAACTACACCCACAGCCCGAAGTAAATGCGCACGCGCGGCGGGCCCTGGTAGTCACCCACCCATGTCCGGGTCGTCGTTCTTCTTTGAGTGGAAACCGTGGACAGTACTCCGTCCAGGTGCATAGCCTAGGCATGTATGGTATGGATTGGACTGAAAACATTAATTAGCATGTGTTTTTACGCGCACTTAATGAACTATTTTGTGACAATGCACTACCGGTTGCCGTTCGCATGCACAGGTTGTATGCAAACGACTGGACAGAGGGAGTAGCTTCCACCCTTCCAAAGCCCAGCCTGCAGTTGTCCCCTCCACCCCCGACAGGATCTACAAACCTAGAACGCCGGCGACAATTCAAAAAATTTAGCTTTTTTTAATTCTTCTTTTCAACATCGACATGGCTCATTTTTATCATTTTTTACACTTCAACTAGCCCATTAGCCGCGCGTGCCAAAAGGTTTTATGCGTTGATACGGTGATGTTTTGAGGTTTTATCATTTTTGAAGAAGAGGACTCCTGTGCTTGATGTTTTGATACGGCGAGGGAACAGGTTTTATGCGTTGTTTGAAGCCAAGGTCTAAATATCGCCGAATGGGCTACAAAATAACAAAGAAAACTAGCAAGCATAACATAGATAGATAGTTCTTCATTTAGGGTAGCAAGCATAACATAGATAGATAGTTCTTACATAAAACATTATATAGCATGACATACATAAAATAACATAGAAATAAAACCCTAGGGTCTAACACCTTAGGGCAAGACAAGCTTCTCTGTGCCTCCTCTTCGCTGCTCCGCGCCTCCTCTTCACTCCTCCGCCTCCCTGTCGTTCTCGCCGAGGAGGTAGGGGAGGCTGTGGATGACGTTGTGGTTGGAGAAGATCATATCCACATCCGTGAAGATGTTGTAGGTTGTGAATGCGATGAGCTCACACCCACACCAAAACACCTTCCCGAGCAGGTGGAATGCATCAAACATGTTGTTGAAGGTGGCGATGAGCCCTGACAGCGGAGAGCTGGAGTTTGGACACAGTTCCTCCAGTCGGAACATGACCGACGAGCCCACCGGGAGGTGGGCGAAGCCCGCACGGAGGAACCAGCGGGCCAAATCCCAGCCAGTCCTCCAGCATGAGATTGTCCACACACGAAGCGTCTTCTCGACGATGATGCCGGCGGGGTACCGCGCCTCCGGCCTAACTGGTGGCATCTGGAAGGTGGGGCCATAGTACTGCATCTTCACCTAGCTTGGAGAGTACTCTGGATTGGGGTGAAGAAGAGAAGGGGAGCGGCGCAAATGGATGTGTGGAGAATAGGTGGAGGGGTGGGCAGTTTAAATAAGGGCATCAGCCGCATGTTTGCTACGTTCAAACGTCGCACGTCGATCGGTATGCCCTAGACTTTAATTGCCACGCTGAATTGATGCTGCCGGAGGTCAAAGGCTGAGACGGTGTGAACTGTGAACTGTGAATCGATCGAGGAGGCGCGTGCGAGAAGGGACGAACCGGCAGCAGCGACAGACGCTGTGTCCGTGGCGGCTCACAGGAAGGCTGCGTCCGTGGCAGCGCACATCGGCGCATGCAGGCAGGCTGGCTGGATCATGTCGCGCATGCATAGCAGGCTTATCGTTGCGGCGTGCATCAGCGCATGCACGCGGGCGTTTAATGCAACGGCCCAAACGAAACCACGGCCCAACTGTCCAACCAGCGCCACCGTCCAACGCGACCCCACTTGGCAGGTCCAACGGGCGACACAGTCCAGCGCGGCCACACACGTTAGAATGGTTAAAGGAGAGTGACACACTCCAACGCGGCCCCACCTGGCAGGTCCAACGGGCGACATAGTCCAGCGCGGCCCCACACGCCAAAGTTAACGGTCAAACCATTGACCCGACGGCATCCCCCCGTGTGATAATTTCTGAGGGTTTCAGACTAAGGAATGGGGAAAAGTAAGCAAAAGTTAAAAGCGTGGGGATGAATGAGTACAACTAAGGAATCAGGGGCACAAGATTAGAAAACCCTTAAATGAATAACCGTATTGCAATAAACACGATCTAATCATGTTCATGCTCAACTCCAACACCAAATAACATTTATTTAGGTTCAACACTAATCCCGAAGGTAGAGGGAGCGTGCGATGGTGATCACATCAACCTTGGAAACACTTCCAACACACATCGTCACCTCGCCCTTAGCTAGTCTTCGTTTATTCCGTAGCTTTTATTTTGAGTTACCAATATTAGCAACTGAACCGGTATCTAATACCCAGGTGCTACTGGGAGTACTAGTAAGGTACACATCAATAACACGTATATCAAATATAATTTTGTTGACGTTGCCATCCTTCTTATCTACCAAGCATTTGGGGTAGTTCTGCTATCAGTGACCGTTCCCCTTACAATAGAAGCACTCTCGAGTTTGGGTTCAACCTTGGGTTTCTTCACTAGAGCGGCAACTGTTTTTCCATTCTTGAAGTTTCCCTTCTTGCCCTTGCCCTTCTTGAAACTAGTGGTGTTACCATCAACACTTGATGCTCCTTCTTGATTTCTACCTTCGAGTCGTAAAACATCGCGAATAGTTCAGGGATCATCTTCTCTATCCCTTGCATGTTATAGTTTATCATGAAGCTCTAGTAGCTTGGTGGCAGTGACTTGGAGAACTCTGTCAATCACTATGTTATATGGAAGATGAACTCCCACTAGATTCAAGCGATTGTAGCACCCAGACATTCTGAGCACATGCTCACTGACTGAGCTATTCTCCTCCATCTGGTAAGTAAAGAACATGTCAGAGGTCTCATACCTCTCAACACGGGCATGAGCCTGGAATACCAATTTCAGCTCTTGGAACATCTCATATGATCCATGGCGTTCAAAATGTCTTTGGAGCCCCAGTTCTAAGCCGTAAAGCATGGCACACTAAACTATCTAGTAGTCATCAGAACGTGTCTGCCAAACGTTCAGAACATCCACAGATGACGCTTGAGGGGGTGGCGTATCGAGTGATGCATCAAGGACATAAGCCTTCTGTGCAGCAATGAGGACAATCCTCAGATCACGGACCCAGTCTGCATAATTGCTACTATCATCTCTCAACTTAGTTTTTCTCTAGGAACGTATCAAAATATAGGGGAGCTACTGCGCGAGCCATTGATCTACAACATAATTTTGCAAAGACAACTTTAGACTATGTTCATGATAATGAGTTCAATTAATCATATTACCTAAGAACTCCCACTCAAATCAACATCCCTCAGGTTGTCTAAGTGTAACATGATCCAAGTCCACCAACCCAAGTCCGATCATCACGTGAGATGAGGTGGTTTCAATGGTGAATATCTCCATGTTGATCATATCTACTATAGGACTCATGTTCGACCTTTCGGTCTCCTATGTTCTGAGGCCATGTCTGTACATGCTAGGCTCGTCAAGGTTAACCCAAGTATTCCGTGTGTGTAAATCTGGCTTACACCTGTTGTATGCGAACGCAGAGTCTATCTCACCCGATCATCACGAGGTGCTTCAAAACGACGAACCTTCGCAACGGTGCATACTCGGGGAGAACACAATTTATCTTAAAATTCTAGTGAGGGATCATCTTATAATGCTACTGTCGTCCTAAGGAAAATAAGATGCATAAAAGGATTAACATCACATGCAAATCATATAAGTGACATGATATGGCCATCATCATCTTGTGCTTTTGATCTCCATCTCCAAAGCACCGGCATGATCTCCATCGTCACCGGCATGACACATGATCTCCATCATCATGATCTCCATCATCGTGTCGTCATGTGGTTGTCGCGCCAACTATTGCTTCTACAACTATTGCTAACTCATAGCGATAAAGTAAAGCAAAAATGGCGAAAATAATTAAAGACAAACCTATGGCTCCTGTCGGTTGCCGTACTCATCGACATGCAAGTCGTGATAATCTATACAAAAACATGATCATATCATACATCACATATATCACATCATGTCATTGGCCATATCACATCACAACATGCCCTGCAAAAACAAGTTAGACGTCCTCTACTTTGTTGTTGCAAGTTTAACGTGGCTGCTATGGGCAACTAGTAAGAACTGTTCTTACCTACGAAAAGCCACATCGGTGATATTCAAGTTGCCTTTTAACCTTCTACAAGGACCGCCTCGGTCGAATCCGATTCAACTAAAGTGGGAGAGACAGACACCCGCCAGCCATCTTTATGCAACAAGTTACATGTCAGTCGATGGAACCAGTCTCTCTTACGTGGACGAGTAAGGTTGGTCCGAGCTGCTTCATCCCACAATACCGCCGAATCAAGATAAGACTAAGGAGGTAAGCAATCTGAACATCAACACCCACATACTCTTTTGTGTTCTACTCGTGCATATCATCTACGCATAGACCTGGCTCTGATACCACTGTTGGGTAACGTTGCATGGGAAACAAAAAAATTCCTACGCACACGCAAGATCTATCCATGGAGATGTATAGCTACGAGAGGGGGAGTGTATCTACATACCCTTGTAGATTGCTAAGCGGAAGCGTATATAACGCGGTTGATGTAGTCGTACTGTTCACGATCCAATCGTGATCCAGCGCTGAACAGACGGTGCCTTCGCGTTCAGCACACGTGTGGCTCGATGACGTCTCCTCCTTCTTGATCCAGCAAGAGAGGAAGGATAAGTAGATGGGGTCTCAACCAGCACGACGGCGTGGTGGAGATGGTGGCGTCGCAGTGCCGGCAGGGCTTCGCCAAGCGCCTCCTGTCAGGGATATTACCAACGGTTTGACCCGGCGAGGAGTATGACCCGACCCATTGTTTGGCAGCTTATAAAATCACCGTGTTTACCGGGTCAACCTGTACGACAAGGCATAAGGCCCAATGTGCACCTCGTGGAAGGCGGCTCATGGAGAGGCCTGGAGGGCCGGCTCACAGAGAAGACCCAAGGAGAGGAAAGATTCCCTCACAAAGGAAACAAGACCCGAATTAGGATTCAAGAGAGACTAGTCCTAGTCCTACTCCCAGTAGGACTCTACATGTAAACCTACCCCTTCAACTTATATAAGGAGGGGTAAGGCACCCCAAGAGGGACAAGGTCAATTCATTAGAGATAGACAGATTAGAGACTCTCGAGACTAGAGGTAGCAAAACAACACCCTTGTAATCGAGATCATCCTCCTTATCAATACACACAAAGCAGGACGTAGGCTTTTACCTCCATTGGAGGGGCCGAACCTGGGTAAACTCGCGTCTCTCGATTCCGACCAACCCCTCTCAAGCCGCCACCTAGTTGCGATGGCCTCACACCTAAGTTCTCTCACGAGGACATCTTGCCGTGACAAAACCACGACAGTTGGCACCCACCGTGGGGCCAACGCACGGTGGTATTGTGTTCTTGAAGGGAGCTCTTCAGGGATCGAGAAGCTCGCAATTGGTCAGATGGATAAAGAGTCGCTACGAAACAATCACACAGGATAACCCGGCATGGGAAAACCCTCAAGCTTGGAGCACGCGGATTCAGATTTCGGTGGAAGCCATCTTCATCAACAATAGTGACGACTTCAGCGCCGCATAATTTCTTCACAAACGTGTGCGCGGGAGCTCGCCATGCCATACGCTCACAACAAATCAGGTTTATAAGATCAACATCTGTCAGCAGACGTCGCGACACCATTATCATCAGAGTTGCACAATCTCGGCCTGCGCGTCACCCACGAGATCGTGTGTGGTCTGAGTCACACGTGCATCGGATTCCATCTGGACTTAGAGTTCTAAAGTGTCATGGAGTCATATGCAGTTCATCAATTGGGGCATCCTCCGACAGCCGCACAAGGAAATACTAGTAGAAAGCTAATAGCCTTTCAATGCGTGCAAGTACTAAAAAAAAGCTAGGGTTTTTGCCTCTCGCCGGTCCGCCTCGTCTCCGGTGGCCCTAGGGCCATGGGGACGTGGTGGATCCTGGTAAGGGCCGGCGAGAGGGCTCCGTTTTTAGTTGTTCCTTTGAGTTTTGTTAGGGTTTGTGTCCTGCTCAGGAAGGCGAGACGGCGGCGGCTCCCTGAAGATGGAATAAAGGTCTCCCCGCCTAGCCCCCGTTCCGGTGGTGCGTCTAGCATCGTTGGTGGGCGTGTGGAGGTGTGTCTCCGGCGGATCTATCTTTGGTGGATTTGCTCGGATCTAGTCGTTGTTCGTCTACGTTCGTGTGTTTTCGGGTTGGATCCTTTCGATCTACGTTATTCTTCATCGGCGGCGGTTGCTGTTCTGGTGCGCTGGTCCTATGGGGCCTTAGCACGACGACTTCCCGACTGTCTACTACAACAAGTTGTGCCCGACTCCGGCGGTGGAGGGGCGATGATGGCGGCGCGCCTTCGGCTCGCTTCAGTGCTTGTAGTCGTCGCTAGGTGGTCTACGGATCTGGATGTAATTTTTATTATTTCTGGTGTTCGTTGTACTGCCATGATTGAAGATGAATAGATTGGAAGTTTTTCGAAAAGAAAAAAAATGCGTGCAAGTACTAGTTACATCTGGCGACGGAATCAAGAATAGGCAAGAAGGTCAACAACCCACTAGTTGGAACGATGTCTCAAGTTAAAATAGAAAAGGGTGACCAGCACGACCAGCCATCCAATCTGAAAGTGAAAACGATCAGAGGACAAAAGAAGGACCTGGCCGCGGCCGTGTCCAAGCCCGCCTCCAACTCGCCTCCACTGCTTCCGCGACCGCCTCCGAATCGCCTGCCTCCACTGCGCCTGCGAGCCGGCCTCCCGCGGGCTCCGCCTCGCCTCCGGCCATCCTTCCCCGTGCGCACCTCCTCACCGCTCCGGCCAATGGCCTCGCCTCCACAGCCGCTCTGCCGCACTCTGGCGGCTCGCCGTTCCGCGGTCCAGCATGACCCCTCGCCCCTCGCCTCGCTTCCGGCTGACCCCGTCTCGGCCGCGCCCCGCCTCCACCGGCGCCTCTCCGAGTCGTCTCGGACTCGACCTCGTCTTTGAGCCGCCGTGGCGCCGGCCTCCGACGCGCCTCGAACCGCCGCTGCGCCGGCCTTCGCCGCGCCTGAGCCGCTACGACGCCGGCCTCCGATGCGCCTCGAGCCGCCGCTGCGCCGGCCTCCACCGCGCCCCGGCCGGCTCGGCCGCTGCCTCGCCTCGCCTCAAGCCGCCTCCACGCACCGCTACTCCGGGCGGCTTCGCGTCCGCGCGCCGGCCCGCTGGTTCCGCTGCGCTCACCCGCCAGTTTTCAGAGATCAGTAGCTCCCCCCGGGCATGTGAGAACCCTTTCGACGATGGCGTACACTCGTCCCCGGTGACCTGCTGTCAGATCGACGGCCAAGGACCGCCTGCTAGAAGAATATGGACACGATTGGCTAAGCAATTTGCCTGATGAGTGATGATATTCTGCTCAGCATGGTCGAACGTCTTGACATTTCCGATGTGGCACGAACCAGCGTCCTCTCCAGTCGTTGGAAGCAGGTCCCTGCTATACTCTTCAAAATCATCATAACAGTCGATTCCTTTAAGCACAAGTTTCACAAGTCGAACCTACCCTGCTTTGATGCTCGTTCCAATTCCACCATGATTGAAGCAACTAGCAGCATATTGGGAAATAGGAGATGTACAAATCTATACACCATTCGACTCCTACGCATGGAATTCTACTTGGGAGATGACTGTGTTTTCATTGGCCAGGCTGTTGCCGAGACCATAGCAACACAAAATGTTGTTTGGCTGAATTCATAGTCATTACGAAGAAGGAAGCTACATAATTTGAGGTTAGATGAATGAGTTACCTGAAATTGTTAGTACATGCAAGCGATTAGAGTTCTTCCGCTTGATAAACTGTGACATGGGGAGGTTGTCTTTCCTAGAATTGGAACACCCGCAACACAGTGAACTTGAGATTGCTGACAATGAATTTGAGAGGGTTGATCTGAAGTGGCTACCAAAGCTCACTGTTCTGACATTTTCACCCGGCCGCCGGGCGCTGCCGCTGTGGCCCGCCGCACCATCACATGCCGGCGCTGGGGCCGCATCATGGCCACGAGGGCAGCCATCATCTCCCGTTACCTGTAGCCAGTCATCCGATGAGCCGAGAGCAAAACTGGCAACGGTAGCATATGGCAGTAGTGAACGGCGGCGAGGCAATTAATTCGATCCATCTAAAATTCTGAATTTCTGTTATGTGGGCAGCTCCGCCACTGACTATCAATACGTACAAAGAACAAGGGAAGTTGCTAGTAATACTTGCACAAGAGCTGAGACTTGCCAAAAAAGAACGAGAAGACACTGCTCCATATGGAGACTTGCTCATATTGCTTGCACGTGGGCACATACCAAAGCTCCCTCTCTCAAATTCCTATGGGTACGAAGGGATCACCACGGAGACTTGTTTGCAAATCAAGTATATGGAATTTGCCCGTGTTCGGCACATGGCCTCCACCGATCCCTTGACCCACTGTACGCCGCCGTGGTTCATTATATTGCCGCACGAACAACATTAAGGCGCATATCAAGCTGCCGCTCGTGGTCGTGGGTTCAGTTTATACAACAACAATTAAAAGACTGCGTGAAGAGTCTGTCCGCGGGCGAAGCTATCAGACGGACAAACGCACAACGCATCATCCCGGCGGACGTGACATGACGAGATCATTTATCTTCCAAACTAAATCAGGTGCTATCTATTTAATCTATTTTTATCAGTACACTTTAGTTTCTCTGAAGACAATTATTCTGCTTTTAATATTTTTTAAACGCAGGATTTATACACAAAACAATTGTTCACTGTTTATGAGAAGCCATGGCAAGATCATCGGTCATTCAAATACATTAGGACAATAATTCAGTGCAAAAGTGGCGCTATATCATGAATACGGAGCTCGCGCAACATCATCATACGCCAGCGTCCGTCCACGCCGCACTGTTTGACGGACACGTGTGCAAGCCGCGGCCCGTGCGGTCCAGTCTACATCAACATGTCGCGGCCGACTCTCACGTCCGCGCCAGCTCCCAACACCGTTGCCGACCCACACATCTGCGCCGGTTTTCAATGCCATGGTCGACTCTCGCATCTACATCAACATGCTGGCGCTGCGCCTACTCACTCAAGCCGCCCAGTGGACACGCGCAAGACGCCATCCCACGGTCCGATCTACAACAACACGCCGGTGCCATGCCTGCTCGCTCGAGCCGCCAAACGAATACGCGCGAACCGCCACCCCCGCGATACGGTGTACCCCAACAACGATGGAGCAAAACAAGGGAAATGTATATCTATTACCAAACTCCACTCGCGCCGGGTTGTCCAATGGATAGGCGCACAGTTTTGCCGTCCCCTGATCCGGTCTACTTTGACACATAAAAGAAAACAGGAGAGCCAGATCCACAGAGGAACCATCCCTGGAGAAGCTACAGTTTGAACCGGCCACCATTTGATCTGGCAAAATTCACAGAGCCAGCAACAAAGAAACAAAACATGGCCCTGGAGGAGCAGGGAGAGCTAGACTAAGAGATAATAACAAAGAATGGGTCAAGAGGCATATGAACTCAATTTGGTCACGACATTTGCCAAAGATATACGATGAGCATCATGAAGATCATCAACTCGCCACATCGTCTCCAGCTTCAATAAATTCCATCGTTCAGTCGTCAACCTTATGTCGGCTTATGCCATAGCCAAGTATGAAGACTCTTAAGCCGCCTCCTCGAGTCGACTTAAGACTTAGAGGCTACATAGACATGGCTCGGCAGATTTGATCAGATTCAACAAATACAATAAACCCCGGGTCATTGCAAGGAAGACAACCCTGTCCAGGGGGCTACTGCCTTATTGGCAAAAAAATAAAAGTCTCCCAAGACGACTAGCTACCATGATGCGCAGTTCAAACATGGGTGCCCTACCTTATGGGCGAAAAATTAAAGGTTGCCAAAGAGGACCAGCTGTCATGATGCACTGTTCAAACATAGGTATCATGTTTTATTGGATCATCGTATTATCATATTATGAACAATGGAATAAAGCCGGCTTATCTGGACCACAGATGTTTTGCAGTAGTAGCATTGTCTCCTGTATATCCTATGCTGAGCTTTTCCATGATCATAGGTCACTTGGGGGCTTCCAACTCATCGAGTTTAGCTTTCTCACCCTCTTGATCCGGCAAAGACGCCACAAAATGGTTAAACCTGCCTGTATGTTTGATGCGACTCCGATCAGGTGACCCCATGTACTCTTGACAAGTCAATCCATCCGGACCCTGATTTATCAAGGTTAAAACATCGGCTTGAGTCACGTGAGAGCCGGCTTACAGAGAGTTAGGATAAACCATGGGTTATCACACCCGCTTCATTGAAGCAAGACTCGAGCCTCGAAAGCCGGTCTTTATGTCATGCCTTGAAAACTGGCACTTTATATTCTGTTATCATATACATACATGATCCTGCATTGCATCATGCATCATACATACATATCAAGCCGGTCATGAAACCGGGTTACATCGTAACCTCTGCAGGAACAAATAGATCTTTGATAGCCAAAATAGCTGAATCTTCATCATGGTTTATCATAACCAGTATTAAATGATTGGGGTTTTTCAAGTCAGCTCGAAAGAAATGACTATTCTCGAAGAGCCGCCCTATCACATATAATGCCGGGTCATCTAATTGACCGGCTCTTGGATTTCTTCAACTTGTGCTCTTTAGTAAACTACAACACTTATGGGTTTCTCAAACATATATTTGCTGGTTTGCACTGCAACCACGAGCAGGGATTTCATTCCAAGCACAAAGGCATTATTCCAGGATATTCATACAAGACAATAAATTACCGGGTTGCATTACAACCACGGTCAAGGATTAATTCAAGTTCAAGAGAACCTATGACGTGCATTATGATGGATTATATTATTATAACACGGTCCCAAGTCACTGCAGGCATACGACCCGGCACTTGTGGGCTACATCATATGATGTTTTTCTATCAAAGGAGAAGTGCATATAAGTTCCGAGTCGCTGCAGGCAAACGACCCGGCACTTGGGAGCTACACTACTCAGATCAAATTTTCTAAAGTCCCAAGTGGCTGCAGGCATGCGACCCGGCACTTGGGGGCTACAGTATTCAGCTGTTCAAACAGATTATAAGGTCCAAATTTAAGACCCGTCCCATCACATACTGATGAGCCGGTCCTTGGGGGCTACACATGTGAAATTCAAGACATTCAGTCCATATCTGGCGATTCAGATGACAACCCGGATTTCTCCAAAGCTATCTATCTACAACATTCAAAACCAAGTTCAAAGTCCCAGGTTGTTGCAGGAAAAAACAACCCGGCCCTTGGGGGCTACACTAGCTAAAGCTTTATAAAATAAAAGACAATTACAATTCCCAGGCTGCTACAGGCAAGACAACCCGGCACTTGGGGGCTACACAGTCAAAGATATTGTTACAAATCACCAAGTCATCATGAACTGATAAACTTGGAGCTTGGGGGCTACAGGTAATATGGATATATCAAAAAAATAGAAGAACACTTTCAAGATGTCAATTGTGAGCGAGACTGATCTCACTTCTTCATGGAGCTGAAGCATTAAAAGACCGCCTCAGCGTTATCAAAGATCATGACCCGGCAGAGTCTATATAAGCGACCCAGATTCACAAGTTGGCAAGTTCCACATCCATAAATCAGCAATGTTTTTATCCTAAGTTGACATCCATTACGTCTCATGACCCGGCAAGATCCCCGCGTCTCATGAAGTGGTTTAACAACGGACGAATTTCTATTCCCAATATTTTCATTAAAGCCGAAGCAATGGAAGCCGGCTCAACTTCATATGGTTTTCTTATCTCCAATATTTTCATCCAAGCCAAAGCAATGGAAGCCGGCTCAACATCACGTGGATTTCTAATTCCCAATTTTTTCATCAAGCCAAAGCATTGGAGGCCGACTCAACGGCATACGGGTGTTTTATTCCCAAAATTTTATTGCAAAGGACATGGACCTGCAAGATGATTGTGAAGACGGCTCGTAATATGAAGAAGAAACCCGGATTTTCAAGGAGCCACTTCATTAAACTAAGCCGTCCAAGTGGAGAATGCTGGTCGCTTAACATATTTGTTATTCTTATTTCAGGAGCATACCATGAATATCGGGGGTATTACCCGGAGTTAGACCCGGCCAGGAGTATGACCCGGCCCATCGTTTGGCGGCTTATAAAATCACCGTGTTTAACGGGTCAACCTGGACGACAAGGCGTAAGGCCCAATGTGCACCTCGTGGAAGGCGGCTCATGGAGAGGCCTGGAGGTCCGGCTCACATAGAAGGCCCAAGGAGAGGAAAGATTCCCTCACAAAGGAAACAAGACCCGGATTAGGATTCAAGAGAGACTAGTCCTAGTCCTACTCCCAGTAGGACTTGATACGTCTCCAACGTATCTATAATTTTTGCTTGTTCCATGCTGTTATATTATCATTCTTGGATGTTTTACAATCATTTTACTACAACTTTATATTATTTTTGGGACTAACCTATTAACCTAGAGCCCAGTGCCAGTTTCTGATTTTTCCTTGTTTTTGAGTTTTACAGAAAAGGAATATCAAATGGAGTCCAAACGGAATAAAAATTTACGGTGATTTTTTATGGACCAGAAGAGACCCACGGGGCATCGGAGTTGGGCCAGAAGAGCCACGAGGCAGCCACAAGCCCCTAGGGCGCCCCCCTAGGGCGCGCCCTGCTGGCTTGTCGCCGCCTCGTGGCCCCCTGGACTCATTTCCGCCGCCAAAAATTCCTATAAATAGAGAAACCCCCAGAAACAAACCTAGATCGGGAGTTCCGCCGCCGCAAGCCTCCAGAGCCACGAAAAACCAATCGGGAGCCCGTTCCGGCACCCTGCCGGAGGAGGAAACCATCACCGGAGGCCATCTTCATCATCCCGACGATCTCCATGACGAGGAGGGAGTAGTTAACCCTCGGGGCTGAGTGTATGTACCAGTAGCTATGTGTTTGATCTCTCTCTCTCGTGTTCTTGAGATGACACGATCTTGATGTATCGCGAGCTTTATTAATATAGATGAATCATATGGAGTTTTCCCCTCTCTATCTTCTCGTGATGAATTGCGTTTTCCCTTTGAAGTTTACTTATCGGATTGAGTCTTTAAGGATTTGAGAACACTTGATGTATGTCTTGTGATGGGATATCTGTGGTGACAATGGGATGTTCTATTGATCCACTTGATGTATGTTTTGGTGATCAACTTGCGGGTTCCGTGACCTTGGGAATCTATGCATAGGGGTTGGCACATGTTTTCGTCTTGACTCTCCGGTAGAAACTTTGGGGCACTCTTTGAAGTTTTTTGTGTTGGATTGAACATGATGAATCTGAAATTGTGTGATGCATATCGTATAATCAAGCCCATGGGTACTCGTGGTGACATTGGAGTATCTAGGTGACATTAGGGTTTTGGTTGATGTGTATCTTAAGGTGTTATTTTAGTACGAACTCTAGGGCTGTTCGTGACACTTATTGGGATAGCTCATACGATTGATCGGAAAAGATAACTTTGAGGTGGTTTCGTACCCTACAATAATTTCTTCGTTTGTTCTCCGCTATTTGTGACTTTGGAGTGAACTCTTTGCCGCATGTGAGGGATTTGCATATGATTCAACTATGTTAGTATTGTTGAGAGTACTTGCACTAGTGAAAGTATGAACCCTAGGCCTTGTTTCTAAGCATTGCAATACCGTTTGTGCTCACTTTTGTTACTAGTTACCTTGCTGTTTTTATATTTTCAGATTACAAAAACCTATATCTACCATCCATATTACACTTGTATCACCATCTCTTCGCCGAACTAGTGCACCTATACAATTTACCATTGTATTGGGTGTGTTGGGGACACAAGAGACTCTTTGTTATTTGGTTGCAGGGTTGTTTGAGAGAGACCATCTTCATCCCACGCCTCCCACAGATTGATAAACCTTAGGTCATCCACTTGAGGGAAATTTGCTACTGTCCTACAAAACTCTGCGCTTGGAGGCCCAACACGAGTCTACAAGAATAAGTTGTGTAGTAGACATCAAGCTCTTTTCTGGCGCCGTTGCCGGGGAGGTGAGTGCTTGAAGGTATATCTTTAGATCTTGCAATTGAATCTTTTAGTTTCTTGTTTTATCACTAGTTTGGTTTTATAAAAGAAAACTACAAAAAAATATATGGAATTGAGGTTGCCTCATATGCTTCATCTTTTTAATGTCTTTCGTGAAAATGATGGAAAGGAAAATTGTGCTCAAGTGTTAGAAGAAAAGTTATTAAAATGTTTGGCACTAAATCTTTGTATGATGAGCATGATTGCAATGTTGTTAGTATGAATTCCTTGAAGATTCATGATGATAATGATATGCAAAGCTACAAGCTTGGGGATGCTATGTTTGATGAAGATGATATGTTTAGTCCCCCAAGTTTTGATGAGCAAATTTATTATGATGAAAGCATGCCTCCTATTTATGATGATTATTGTGATGACATGTATGCTATAAAGAATAATGATAACCATGAAACTTGTCATCATGATTTTAATTTTCAATTGGATTATGCTTCACATGATAGTTATTTTGTTGAGTTTGCTCCCACTACTATTGATGAGAATAAATTTGCTTGTGTGGTGAGTAGTAAAATTTCTATGCTTGTGGATCATGAAAAGAATGCTTTATGTGCTGGTTATATTGTGAAATTCCTTCATGATGCTACTGAAAATTATTATGAGGGAGGAATATATGCTTGTAGGAATTGCAATAATATCAAGTTTCCTCTCTATGTGTTCAAAGTTTTGAAGTTATGCTTGTTTTGCCTTCCTATGCTAGTTGATTCTTGCTCCTATAAATTGTTTGCTCACAAAATCCCTATGCATAGGAAGTGGGTTAGACTTAAATGTGCTTGTCATGAGATTCATGATGCTCTTTTGCATGTTTCAATTATTATTCCTATGTGAGCATCATCGAAATCATCATGCCTAGCTAAAAGGCATTAAAGAAAAGAGCTTGTTGGGAGACAACCCAACACTTTTACCTTCTGTTTTGGTATGTTCACATGATTAAGCTACTGTATAATCATGTTTTATAGCTTTTGTTTCAATAAAGTGCCAAGTAAAGCCTTTGGGATAGTGTGGATGATAGTTGACTTGATTCTGTGGAAAAACAGAAACTTTTGCTCTCAGTCCAGGAATTTTGTAAATTCACTGGAACGTGATTTTTATCTGAATTTTTTACACATGATTTATATACAAATTTCCTAGATTTTCATAATTTTTCAGAATTTTTAGAGACAGGTAAATATGGTTACTCTACAGACCTT
Organism: Elymus sibiricus; assembly: GCA_039707655.1. NCBI lineage: Eukaryota > Viridiplantae > Streptophyta > Magnoliopsida > Poales > Poaceae > Elymus > Elymus sibiricus. The sequence continues at coordinate 323,062,950 of CM077673.1, forward strand.
CACAGACTTTTCTGTTTTTGACAGATTCTGTTTTGCATGCATAGTTTGCTTGTTTTAGTGTTTCCATAGCTTATATTGAGTGATATAAATTATGGGAATGATAGAATACAGTAGGTATTATGTGAGAACAATTATGAATCTTGTCTTGACAGTACCCAAGTGAATGATCTTTGTTTATTATACTAACCCATCTCATGAAGTTCCGTTAAGTTTTGTGTGATTGAAGTTTTCAAGTTTTGGGTGAGACACCGATATGAGGAGAATAAGGAGTGACAAGAACCTAAGCTTGGGGATGCCAAAGGCACCCCCAAGGCAATATCCAAGGAATACTCAAGCACCTAAGCTTGGGGATGCCCCGGAAGGCATCCCCTCTTTCGTCTTCAACACTATCGGTATATCTTACTTGGAGCTATATTTTTATTCATCACATAATATGAGTCTTGCTTGGAGCGTCATTTTATTTTTCTTGTTTTCTGTTAGGTGTTATTTATAATCTTGTTTTTCAATAAAAATTTCCAAGAATTTCCTTAGGATGCTTGCATTGCATGTTTGATGTGTGCTGTGTATAAACAGAAACTTTTGATGTAATGTTTGAATTTTCATATTTTACTGGAACGTGGAAAGTTTCTGAAATTTTTACACAGGGTTGTCATATAAATTTTATAGCATGTCCTAAATTTTCATAATTTTTTGAGTTACAGAAGTACACTGTTTTCATAAATTTCTACAGACTGTTCTGTTTGGACAGATTGCTGTCATAATTTTGTTATCTACTTATCCTATAGTTTCCATAGCCTATATTGGTAGATATAAATTGTGGAAATGATAGTATACAGTACCTAATGTTTGAAAATTATTGTGCAACATGTCTTGGCAGTACATAAAGAGTTGTTTTATTATTATGTGTACTAACCTATCTCACGAGTTCTTTTCGAGTTTTGTGTGGATGATGTTTTTTAGAATAGGTGAAACCATGATATGAGAGGATTGAACGAGATACAAAAGCTCAAGCTTGGGGATGCCCAAGGCACCCCAAGTAGATATTTCAAGAACTCTCAAGAATCTAAGCTTGGGGATGCTACGCATCCCACCTCTCTTCATCAACAATTATCGGTTAGCCTATGTTGAGCCTAAATTTTTATTCGTTCACATGATGCGTGCTATTCTTGGAGTGCTATTTTTCTTTTGCTTGCTGTTTAATAAAATACTCAGATCTGAAAATATTCATTGAGGGAGAGAGAGTCCTCACATAGCTCCTTAATTGCTTGACCCCTCATTGATCTTCACTTATATCTTTTGTGAGTAGCTTGTCATTTCCTCTCATGCTTCACTTGTACCTTTTTGAGAGATGAAATTTTTATGCTCTTGTACTTCACTTAAATTTGTTTGAGCTTGCCAAAAAGCAATAGCAACATATGAAACTAGTCCCAAAGTGATAGATATCCAAGGAAGATATAATAAAAACTTTCATGAAGATCATGGGACAAATTATACTTGATTCTTTGTAATAGTTTTGAAACATGATGATATTAATATGTGAGTCATGTTAGTGAGTAATTATGCTTAGTAGGAATATTGGTGTTAAGGTTTGTGATTCCCTATGCATGCACGAAAGTCAATAGTTATGCAATGAAGTTATATCCTACTTGTGGTGCATTATTCGGTGTTAGTTATGACTCAATTCTCACTTATGTGAATTTTCGTTCCTTGGTTTGGTTGCTTCCCAATCTATTTGCTAGCCTCCATTTGTACTAAGTAGAAATACTACTTGTGCATACAAAATCCTTAAACCAAGTTTTGCCTTATGAGTCCACCATACCTACCTATATGCGGTATTTCCATGCCGTTCCAAGCAAATTTGTATGTGCCATCTCTAAATCTTCAAAATAATTTTTCTCTTTTGTGTGCCCGTACCGCTCATGAAACGGTGGGGAGTATCCAATATTTTTCCATGCTAGGTGTGTTATTCTCACGATAAGTGTTGATTCACTATCATTCACGAGAAAGTGGCTGGTATTCGGGATGCCCAGTCCCATGCTCAAAATTCAAATAAAAAAATAATGAAACAAAACTCCCCCAGGATTGTTGTTTGTATGGACGGTACCCGTGGATTCGGCTCGCCGTGGAGTGTGATTGATTGGTGGAGGGGGAGTAAAAATTTACTATTCTGTTTGGGAACCGCCTATAATGTATCTAGCATGGAAAGTATTGTGAGCTACTTTGTCGTTTTCGTTGACAGGAAAAGCATGCCTCTCAAAATATTTTTCTCTCTCAATTTAAACCTTGAGCTCTGGCACCTCTACAAATCCCTACTTCCCTCTGCGAAGGGCCTATCTATTTACTTTATGCATTTTTTATTTTTGCTTTGAGTCTCCATCTTCTCTTATAAGCACCAACTAGGGGGCACTATGATCGTACTTGAGCATTGGGCATAGCTAATATTTGGGTGTGTTTCATGAATGGATCAATGATTGAGCATGATGGGCTAGGGATAACTTTCTTTAGTGTTGATATTTTGAAAGACATGGTTGCTTGTTGACATGCTTGAGTATTGAAGTCATTATGTTAAAACTAGACTATTGCTTTGAATCATTTACAAGTCCAAATGTCCATGCTATACAAAGAAGGAAAGAATATGATGAACATGTTAGGCAGCATTCCACATCAAAAATTCTGTTTTTATCATTTACCTACTCGAGGACGAGCAGGAATTAAGCTTGGGGATGCTGATACGTCTCCAACGTATCTATAATTTTTGCTTGTTCCATGCTGTTATATTATCATTCTTGGATGTTTTACAATCATTTTACTACAACTTTATATTATTTTTGGGACTAACCTATTAACCTAGAGCCCAGTGCCAGTTTCTGTTTTTTCCTTGTTTTTGAGTTTTACAAAAAAGGAATATCAAACGAAGTCCAAACGGAATAAAAATTTACGGTGATTTTTTATGGACCAGAAGAGACCCATGGGGCATCGGAGTTGGGCCAGAAGAGCCACGAGGCAGCCACAAGCCCCTAGGGCGCCCCCCTAGGGCGCGCCCTGCTGGCTTGTCGCCGCCTCGTGGCCCCCCTGGACTCGTTTCCGTCGCCAAAAATTCCTATAAATAGAGAAACCCCCAGAAACAAACCTAGATCGGGAGTTCCGCCGCCGCAAGCCTCCAGAGCCACGAAAAACCAATCGGGAGCCCGTTCCGGCACCCTGCCGGAGGGGGAAACCATCACCGGAGGCCATCTTCATCATCCCGACGATCTCCATGACGAGGAGGGAGTAGTTCACCCTCGGGGCTGAGGGTATGTACCAGTAGCTATGTGTTTGATCTCTCTCTCTCTCGTGTTCTTGAGATGACACGATCTTGATGTATCGCGAGCTTTATTAATATAGATGAATCATATGGAGTTTTCCCCTCTCTATCTTCTTGTGATGAATTGCGTTTTCCCTTTGAAGTTTACTTATCGGATTGAGTCTTTAAGGATTTGAGAACACTTGATGTATGTCTTGCGATGGGATATCTGTGGTGACAATGGGATGTTCTATTGATCCACTTGATGTATGTTTTGGTGATCAACTTGCGGGTTCCGTGACCTTGGGAATCTATGCATAGGGGTTGGCACATGTTTTCGTCTTGACTCTCCGGTAGAAACTTTGGGGCACTCTTTGAAGTTCTTTGTGTTGGATTGAACATGATGAATCTGAAATTGTGTGATGCATATCGTATAATCAAGCCCATGGGTACTCGTGGTGACATTGGAGTATCTAGGTGACATTAGGGTTTTGGTTGATGTGTATCTTAAGGTGTTATTTTAGTACGAACTCTAGGGCTGTTCGTGACACTTATAGGGATAGCTCATACGATTGATCGGAAAAGATAACTTTGAGGTGGTTTCGTACCCTACAATAATTTCTTCGTTTGTTCTCCGCTATTTGTGACTTTGGAGTGAACTCTTTGTCGCACGTGAGGGATTTGCATATGATTCAACTATGTTAGTATCGTTGAGAGTACTTGCACTAGTGAAAGTATGAACCCTAGGCCTTGTTTCTAAGCATTGCAATACCGTTTGTGCTCACTTTTGTTACTAGTTACCTTGCTGTTTTTATATTTTCAGATTACAAAAACCTATATCTACCATCCATATTACACTTGTATCACCATCTCTTCACCAAACTAGTGCACCTATACAATTTACCATTGTATTGGGTGTGTTGGGGACACAAGAGACTCTTTGTTATTTGGTTCCAGGGTTGTTTAAGAGAGACCATCTTCATCCTACGCCTCCCACGGATTGATAAACCTTAGGTCATCCACTTGAGGGAAATTTGCTACTGTCCTACAAAACTCTGCGCTTGGAGGCCCAACACGAGTCTACAAGAATAAGTTGTGTAGTAGACATCAGGACTCTACATGTAAACCTACCAATTCAACTTATACAAGGAGGCGTAAGGCACCCCAAGAGGGACAAGTTCAAGTCATTAGAGATAGATAGATTAGAGACTCTCGAGAATAGAGGTAGCAAAACAGCACCCTTGTAATCGAGATCATCCTCCTCATCAATACACACAAAGCAGGACGTAGGCTTTTACCTCCATCGGAGGGGCCGAACCTGGGTAAACTCGCGTCTCTCGATTCCGACCAACCCCTCTCAAGTCGCCACCTAGTTGCGATGGCCTCACACCTAGGTTCTCTCACGAGGACATCTTGCCGTGACAAAACCAAACCACCTCCGGAACGACGTACGAGGAAGAAACGGGAGAGACGGGAGGAGGGCCGCGGCCGTAGGAGAGTCATCAGACCCCTTGCGCCTCCCCACCATTATATAGGCGTGGGAGGGGCTGGTGGCTTGCCCTCCAAGCCCCTAGGGTCATTGGTCAAGGGGGGGGGGGAGGAAATCCCTCCTTTCCTTCCCCACCGATCACTATCCCCCCTTTTTAGGGATCTCGATCTTATCCTTTCGGGATATGATCCTATTCCTTTTATGTGGGATCTTGATGCGCCTAGACCAGGGGTGCGGGGACTTTCCCCATTACCCACGTTCATGTGGGTCCACATGTAGGTGGGCCCCACGTCGGAACCTTCTAGAACCTTCCCGGTATAATACCGAAAAATCCCGACCATTTTCTGGAACCCTGAATATGACTTCCCGTATATAAATCTTTACCTCCGGACCATTCCAGAGCTCGTCGTGACGTCCGGGATCTCATCCGGGACTCCGAACAACATTTGGTCACCAATGTACATATCCCAATACTACTCTAGCGTCACCGAACGTTAAGCGTGCGGACCCTACGGGTTCGAGAATCATGTGGACATGACCGAGACACCTCTCCGGTCAATAAACAATAGTGGGACCTGGATGCCCATATTGGTTCCCACATATTCCACGAAGATCATTATCGGTCGAACCACGATGTCAAGGATTCAGTCAATCCTATATTCAGTTCCCTTTGTCCAGCGGTATGTTACTTGCCCGAGATTCGATCGTCGATATCTCCATACCTAGTTCAATCTCGTTACCGGCAAGTCTGTTTACTCGTTCCGTAATACTAGATCCCTTGACTAACTCCTTAGTCACATTGCTTGCAAGTTTCTTGTGATGTTGTATTAGCGAGTGGGACTAGAGATACCTCTCCATCATATGGAGTGACAAATCCCAGTCTTGATCCATGCCAACCCAACATACACCCTCGGAGATACCTGTAGAGCATCTTTATGATCACCCAGTTACGTTGTGACGTTTGATACACACAAGGCATTCCTCTGATGTCAGGGAGTTGCATGATCTCATGGTCATAGGAACAGATACTTGACATGAAGAAAGCAGTAGCAATAAACTAACATGATCAAATGCTATGCTTACGGTTGGGTCTTGTCCATCACATGATTCTCCTAATGATGTGATCCCGTTATCAACTGACAACTCATGTCTATGGTCAGGAAATCTTGACCATATTTGATCAACGAGCTAGTCTAGTAGAGGCTCACCAGGGACACAGTGTTGTCTATGTATCCACACATTTATGTGAGTTTCCAATCAATACAATTATAGCATGGATAATAAACGATTATCATGAACAAGGAAATATGATAATAACCAATTTAGTATTGCCTCTAGGGCATATTTCCAACAGTCTCCCACTTGCACTAGAGTCAATAATCTAGTTCACATCACCATGTGATTAACACCCAATGAGTTCTGGGGTTTTATCATGTCTTGCTTGTGAGAGAGGTTTTAGTCAACGGGTCTGCAACATCCAGATATCTGTGTACTTTGCAAATCTCTATGTCATACTGTAGATGCTGCTAGCATGCTCACTTGGAGCTATTCCAAATGACTTTCCCACTATACGTATCCAGATTGCTACTCAGAGTCATCCGGATTGGTGTCAAAGCTTGCATCGACATAACCCTTTACGATGAACTCTTTATCACCTCCATAATTGAGAAACATTTCCTTAGTCCTATAGTTACTAAGGATAATTTTGACAGTTGTCTAGTGATCCACTCCTGGATCACTCTTGTACCCCTTGACAGACTCATGGCAAGGCACACACGAGGTGCGGTACACAACATGGCATACTATACAGAGCCTATGGCTAAGGCATAGGGGACGACCTTCGTCCTTTCTCTGTCTTCTGTCCTGGTCGAGCTTTGAGGCTTACTCAACTTCACACCTTACAAATCAGGCAAGAACTCCTTCTTTGACTAATTCATTTTGAACTCTTTCAAAATCTTGTCAAGGTATGTACTCATTGAAAGTCTTATCAGCCGTCTTGAATATCTCTATAGATCTTGACGCCCAATATTTAAGTAGCTTTATCCAGGTCTTCCTTTGAAAAACTCCTTTCAAACAACCCTTTATGCTTTCCAGAAATTCTACATTATTTCCGATCAACAATATGTCATCCACATATACTTATCAGAAATTCTATAGTGCTCCCACTCACTTTCTTGTAAATACAAGTTTCTTATAAACTTTGTATAAACCCAAAAGCTTTGATTACCTCATCAAAGCGTATATTCCAACTCCGAGATGCTTGCTCCAGTCCATAGAAGGATCGCTGGAGCTTGCATACCTTTTAGCATCCTTAGGACCGACAAAACCTTCTGGTTGCATCACATACAACCTTTCCTCACAGAAATCGTTAAGGAAACTCTGTTTTGACATCCATTTGCCAGATTTCATAATAAAAAAATGCAGCAACTGCTAACACAATTCCAACAGACTTTAGCATCGCTACGGGTGAGAGAGTCTCATCGTAGTCAACTCCTTGAACTTGTCGGAAACCACTTTGCGATAAGTCGAGCTTTATAAATGGTGACAATTACCATCAGCGTCTGTCTTCTTCTTAAATATCCATTTGTACTTAATGGCCTGCCATTCAATGGGCAAGTCTACCAAAGTCCATACTTGGTTTTCATACATGGATCCTATCTCGGATTTCATGGATCCTAGCCATTTGTTGGAATCCGGGCCCACCATCGCTTCTTCATAGCTCGTAGGTTCACTGTTGTCCAACAACATGACCTCCAAGATAGCATTGCCATACCACTCAGGGTCAGTACGATTCCTTGTCGACCTACGAGTCTTAGTAGTAACTTGATCTGAAGTTTCATGATCATGACCATTAGCTTTCTCTTCATTTGGTGTAGGCGCCACAGAAACATCTTTCTGCTTCGTGCTACCATCCAACTGAAGTGACGGTTCAATAACCTCATCAAGTTCTACCTTCCTCCCACTCAATTCTTTCGAGAGAAACTCTTTCTCAAGAAAGGACCCATTTTTAGCAACAAACACTTTGCCCTCGGATCTAGAGATAGAAGGTATACCAAACTATTTCCTCAGGGTATCCTATGAAGACGCATTTGTCCGCTTTGGGTTCAAGCTTATCAGGTTGAAGACTTTTCACATAAGCATCGCATTCCCAAACTCTAAGAAATGACAGCTTAGGCTTCTGCCAAACCATAATTCATACGGTGTCATCTCAACGGACTTTAGATGGTGCCCTATTTAAAGTGGATGTGGTTGTCTCTAATGCATAACCCAGAAACGATAGTGGCAAATTGATAAGAGACATCATAGTACGTACTATATCCAATAGAGCACGGCTACGACGTACGGACACACGATCACACTATGTGTTCCAGGCGGCGTGAGTTGTGAAACAATTTCCACATTGTCTTAAGTTGCATACCAAACTCGTAACTCAGATATTCACCTCCATGATCATATCAAAGACATTTTATCTTCTTGTCACGATGATCTTCAATTTCACTCTAAAATTGCTTGAACTTTTTAAACGTTTCAGACTTGTGTTTCAGTAATTAAATATACCCATATCTACTAAAATCATCAGTGAAGGTAAGAAAATAATGATATCCACCGCACGCTTCAACACTAGTTGGACCGCATACATCAACATGTATCATTTCCAATAAGTCACCTGCCCGCTCCATCATACCGAAAAACGGGGTCTCAGTCATGTTGCGCATGAGGCATGGTCCGCATGTCTCAACCGATTCGAAATCAAGTGAGTCCAAAGATCCATCAACATGGATATTCTTCATGCGCTTTACACCAATATGACATTAGCGGCAGTGCCACAAGTATGTGGTACTATCATTATTAACTTTGCATCTTTTGGCATCAATATTATGAACATGTGTATCACTACGATCGAGATTCAATAAACCATTCACATTGGGTGCATGACCATTGAAGGTATTATTCATGTAAACAGAATAACCATTATTATCTGACTTAAATGAATAACCGTATTACAATAAACACGCTCTAATAATGTTCATGCTCAACGCCAACACCAAATAACATTTATTTAGGTTCAACACTAATCCCGAAGGTAGAGGAAGCGTGCGATGGTGATCACATCAACCTTGGAAAGACTTCCAACACACATCGTCACCTCGCCCTTAGCTAGTCTCCATTTATTCCGTAGCTTTTATTTCGAGTTACCAATATTAGCAACTGAACCGGTATCTAATACCCAGGTGCTACCAGGAGTACTAGTAAGGTACACATCAATTACACGTATATCAAATATAATTTTGTTGACGTTGCCATCCTTCTTATCTACCAAGCATTTGGGGTAGTTCCGCTATAAGTGACCGTTCCCCTTACAATAGAAGCACTTAGTCTCGGGTTTGGGTTCAACCTTGGGTTTCTTCACTTGAGCGGCAACTGTTTTGCCATTCTTGAAGTTTCCCTTCTTGCCCTTGCCCTTCTTGAAACTAGTGGTCTTACCATCAACATTTGAAGCTCCTTCTTGATTTCTACCTTCGCATCGTAAAACATCGCGAATAGCTCATGGATCATATTCTCTATCCCTTGGATGTTATAGTTTATCACGAAGTTCTCGTAGCTTGGTGGCAGTGACTTGGAGAACTCTGTCAATCACTATCTTATCTGGAAGATGAACTCCCACTAGATTCAAGCGATTGTAGCACCCAGACATTTTGAGCACATGCTCACTGACTAATTTATTCTCCTCCATCTTGTAAGCAAAGAAAATGTCAGAGGTCTCATACCTCTCAACACGGGCATGAGCCTAGAATAATAATTTCAGCTCTTGTAACATCTCATATGATCCATGGCGTTCAAAACGTCTTTGGAGCCCCAGTTCTAAGCCGTAAAGCATGGGGCACTAAACTATCAAGTAGTCGTCAGAATGTGTCTGCCAGACGTTCACAACATCCACAGATGACGCTTGAGGGGGTGGCGTACCGAGCGGTGCATCGAGGACTTAAGCCTTCTGTTGGGGATATAACCCCAGGGTGAGACCCGCCCAGGTGGGGCCGGGTCATGCGGTTGGCGGCTTACGACAAGATTAGGAGTAAGTTTATCCAATGGGCTAGGAGGCCCAGAGCCAAAAGACAGGATGTAACCCGGCGGGCTTGAGCCGCCGGGGGCGACTTGTTAGATAAAGCATGTATAGTTAGAGGCGAGGTCGGTTATCAAGTGGAACCCGGCACGGACTCTTGTAAGCTCAGGGCCTTGACCCGTGTATATAAGGGCGGGTTACCTGGGCGGCTTAGGCCACGAAACAACTCATCGATAGCTAGGTCAAGCGAACTCGCTCCCTTGTAATCGATAACCAATCAATACAACACCAAGCAGGACGTAGGCTTTTACCTCTTTCCGAGGGGCCGAACCTGGGTAACTCTTGTCTCTCGATTCCGATCAACCCCTTCGAGCTCACATGAGCGATGGCCTCGAACCTAAGTCCTTTCACGAGGACATCTGCCGTGACAAAACCACGACAGTTGGCGCCCACCGTGGGGCCAGCGCTCGGTGGTGTGGAGTTCTCGAAGGGCTCTCTCCCAGGGATCGAGGGATACGCCGTCGGCAGGATGACCAAGAGTCGCCACAGCAAGCTCTACATTGACGACGCCGGCTGGGGCCCCGAGGCCGACTCAATCGAGTACGGGTACCGGGTCCCCTTCGGCGGAATTCACGTCTTCATCGGCAAGATCGGCGGATCTAAACCCGGGCCGGACGTCTGCACCGACCTCGTTGAGCCGGCCCGGCGCGTGCAACCCGCCCGTGTTAATCCGGGCGAGAAGCATGTCTTCGTCGGCTTTACCCAAGGCATGGAGCTTGAAGGTTCCATGTCGAGGGAGGAAACTCTCATCTGCTTAGAGGATGGATCCTCGAGCGGAGAGATGGAATCAATCTATCATCTTCACAACGGCGGGCTTGGGGGCTACGTTGAGGATTACCCCGAGCGAGAGTATCATGAGCCGGAGGACTATGAGCCGCCGAACCGCGCTGCTGTCTTCATGGCAGGTTCAGCGCCGGCCCCTAGTAGCACAGCCGCCGGTGCAACCAGGTCTGGAGCTGGCATGCCGCCGGCTCAAGTTCTTCTGGATCTGATGAACGAGCTTACAACTCTGATGGAAACCGAGGTCACTGCTGAAAACCAAGCGGTCCGTAACGCGGAGATCACGAGGTTGAAGAACCAGATGGCCGGAGTCCAACAGGAAATCAATGCGCTGAAGGCTCAGATGGATGCTGAGGCAGAGTGCCTTAGGGTGGATGCTTTCCGCCTTGAGCTAGAGCAGCAGTCTGTAGCGGCGGTTCATCGAATGAGGCATCAATCCCGCCTGCCGGATCAATATGAAGCCAGAAATCTTTTTAACACGCCGGGGACGGGACGGAATGTGCCTCTGACCGTAACCCGGACGGCGGAAGTACCTGGAAGCCGGGCGGCGGTTTAGCGTCAGCAGCCAGACCCGCCCCATCGGAATCAGACCCCACCACAGTCTTTTCCGACGCCGCCGGGTCATTATTCTAACCCGGCGGAGAACATGGTGGCAGCGGCAACTAGACTTGGCACAATCCCTATCCCCGATGAGGCGCCCTTTGCAGAGGAAGTGCAGAACGCCATTGGATACCTGCAGACGGCGGTGGCCCAGCAGGAGAAATATACTTACAGCCGGAGCCGCGTGCACTCAACCCCCATCCCCAGCCGCAGGTACAGCCGGCGTTATGAGTTGCCGGCGGTTTCCAGTAGTGATCGACATCGAAACCCGCCACGAGGCGATCGGGCGGCTCTGGATGCTCAGGCGCTGGTGGATCGGGCAAGAGCACAGCGAGAGGCGACGGCTCTGGCAGCTGCAGCGGTTTATCAAGAACCCACGGTCGCACCTACCGTTTTGGTAGGAGCCGGAGTAACGTCCAGGGCTGTGGGAGTGCCGTGCTTAGCGCCGGCTTTGCGTAATGAGCGTCTGCCGAAAGACTTTAAAGGTCCTCGCAAGGTGCCCAATTATACTACTGACCTGCCTCCAGAGGCTTGGATTGAAAGCTATGAGCTAGCCATGGAGATGTTGGATGTTAGCGATGCAGTATGTGCTAAGTACTTCATCATGATGCTGGAAGGGCCGGCTCGCACATGGTTGAAGGGTTTGCCACCTAACACTATTAATTCCTGGGCCGAGTTAAAGGCGAAGTTTATCAAGAACTTTCAGGGAACGTGCAAGCAGCCTATGACGATTGTGGATTTGGATCATTGCGTGCAGCGTGAGGACGAGTCGGCTCATCATTGGGTCCGGCGGGTCTCAACCATCATCCACTCTTCTGATAACATTACGGCGGCTCAAGCGGTTTTGATTCTGGAGAAGAATTGCCACTTTACACCTTTGAAGCAGAAGCTTGGCCGGCTTAAACGCTCATGCCAAGACATGGGGGAACTCATGGCGGCTCTCACCAAGTATGCAGACTCTGATAACACAAAGGACCCCGGCTCTGATGATGAGAAATCGGCCAAGGGTAAGAAGAATAACAATGGCAAGGGTCAGTTGCAGAACGGGGGAGGAAACAACAACAATGGCAACGGCGGAAAGCGGAAACACCAGGATGGCGGGTCAGATCTAGTGGCCAACACCAATACTGGGAATAACCGTGGCAAGGGGAACGGCAAGCCGCCGTTTAAGCAGAAGCCGACTGACATGGAGGCGATACTGAATGCTCCTTGCCCAAAACATAGCCTTTCGGATCAACCGTCTACTCATGCTTGGAGGGATTGTTGGATTATGCGTGAGTATCGAAACCTCAACACTAACCAGCAACAAGGCGGCGGCGGTGGACCGTCCGGCGGGTCAGGATCCGGTCCTTCCGGGTCTGGCTTTGGTCTGGGCGGCTCAGGCTTTGGCCATCAGGGCCAAGGAAACCATGGAGGTAGTAATCAACAGTCTAGCGGTGGAGGTCAGCAACAAAATAACCAGTCCGGGTATCAGAGTAACCCCAAGCAGCTTAATGGACGGCAGTACCATGTTTTCACAACCAGCCTTGACAAGCGAGACCGGAAGGTGCGCAAGCGGGCGGTTAATGCAGTCATGCCGGCTCTCCCGCAATATTTGAAGTGGTCTGGGTATGACATAACTTGGAGCAGGGAGGATCACACGCCGCGTGTTGATAACCCGGGGCAGCTGGCTTTGGTAGTTGCCCCCCCAAGTGGGAGGATACGTGTTCACTAAAGTACTTATGGATGGTGGCAGCAGCATCAACATCCTGTACTATGACACTTTCCGCCGGATGAATTTGCTTGACAAGGATCTTAAGCCCTCTTCAACAGTTTTTCATGGTGTAGTACCCGGAAAGTCGGCTTATCCAGTAGGAAAGATTTCCTTGGAGGTAGCTTTTGGTGATGAATTCAATTACAGGGTGGAGTCTTTATGGTTTGAGGTGGTCAAAATCAAGAGCCCCTACCACGCTCTGTTCGGTCGACCGGCTTACGCCAAATTCATGGCTAGGCCTTGTTACGTTTACTTACAGCTCAAGATGCCTGGGTTAAATGGGACGATTACTGTGCATGGTGATCGGAACACGGCTCTTGAGTGTGAGGAAGGTGATGCAGCATACGTAGAATCGAGTTGCGCTGAGGCGGAGCTCAAGTTTTATAAAGAGACCGTTGACCCGACGGATATGACTCCACTAAAGAAACCCAACATGGAATCTGAGCCGCCCCTCAAATTTGTGGCAGAAGATACCAAAATGGTGGACTTTACGCCGGGCGACTCATCACAGCAGTTCTATATTGGGGCCAATATGGATCCCAAATAGGAAAGCGCGCTCATCGAATTCATCTGTGAGAATCAGGACCTCTTTGCATGGAAACCTTCTGACATGCCGGGTGTACCGAGAGAATTCGCTGAGCACGACCTTAATGTGGATCCTAAATTTAAGCCAGTCAAACAGTTTCTCCGTCGGTTTAATGAGGAGAGGTGCAAGGCTATTGGTGAAGAGGTGGCCTGGCTCTTGGCAGCAGGGTTCATCGTTGAAGTTTTTCACCCGGAGTGGCTTGCTAACCCGGTGTTGGTACTAAAGAAGAATGGCACGTGGCATATGTGCATGGATTACACGGATCTTAACAAGGCGTGTCCAATAGACCCGTTTGCTCTCCCCCGTATTGATCAAATCATTGATGCGACGGCGGGTTGTGAGAGTTTGTGTTTCCTGGATGCTTATTCAGGTTATCATCAGATCAAGATGGCAGTTAAAGACAAAGAGAAGACGGCTTTCAGTACGCCTTTTGGTGCTTTCTGCTATGTATCTATGCCTTTTGGGCTCAAGAGTGCCCAGGCAACTTACCAGCGTTGTGTGCAAAACTGTCTTCATGGTCAAATTGGGCGCAATGTTCATGCTTATGTGGATGATATCGTGGTTAAGTCAAGGAAGAAGGAAACTTTGCTGGCTGATTTGAAGGAAACCTTTGACAATTTGCGGGTTTACAAGATGATGCTTAACCCGGCAAAGTGTGTTTTTGGTGTACCTGCAGGCAAGCTCTTGGGATTCTTAGTCTCTGAGCGTGGCATTGAAGCTAACCCGGACAAGATAAAAGCTATTACTTCCTTGTCTGAGCCGGCGTGCATCAATGATGTTCAGCGCCTGGCGGGTCGTATCGCTGCGTTAAGCCGGTTTATAAGCTGCCTGGGTGAGAAGGCTATTCCTCTGTATCAGATGATGAAGAAGACAGACAATTTCGTCTGGAGTGATGCAGCAAAGGAGGCGTTTGAGGCGCTCAAAAGGCAGTTGGCTGAGCCGCCTGTTCTGGCTGCTCCCATGGAAAAAGAACCTCTGCTCTTATATGTGGCGGCTAATAATAAGGCTGTTAGTGCTGCAGTTGTGGTGGAGCGCAAGGAGGCGGGTAAGGAGTATCCAGTTCAGCGGCCGGTTTATTATGTCAGTGAGGTCCTTACGGAATCTAAGCAAAGATACCCTCATTGGCAAAAACTGGTGCTCGGGGTGTTCATGGCCAATCACAAGCTGAAGCATTATTTTCTTGGTCACCCGATCACAGTGGTCAGTTCTGCTCCTTTGGGAGATATAATTCAAAACAGAGAAGCCACTGGAAGGATTGCTAAGTGGGCAATTGAGCTTGGGCCTCTCAATCTGAAATATGTGCCCCGGACAGCTATCAAGTCTCAAGCCCTGGTGGATTTCATCAATGATTGGACAGAATGTCAAATTCCTGAGGAGAAGCCGGACAATACTTATTGGACGATTCACTTCGATGGATCCAGGCAATTGGAAGGCTCGGGGGCTGGAGTTGTTTTAACTTCCCCACGAGGTGATAAGTTCTGTTACGTTTTAAGGCTAATGTTTCCTTGTACTAACAATGCAGCAGAGTACGAGGCTTTGCTTCATGGGCTCCGGGTTGCCAAAGAGATGAACTTAAGCCAGGTCAGATGTCTTGGCGACTCAGACCTGGTGGCTCAGCAAGTCTCTGGCACCTGGGATTCTAAGGACCCTCGCATGGCGGCTTATCGTCAGGCGGTTGATGTTATTGCTGGCCACTTTAAAGGTTATCAGGTGGATCATATTGACCGCCGAAAGAACGAGGCGGCTGATGCTTTATCAAGGCTGGGGTCTCAGCATAAGCCGGTGCCGCCTAATGTGTTCTTGGACGTTTTGCATCACCCGTCAGTCAAGTTACCGTCGGAGGAGGACTTGTCTATACCTGACCCGGAGGAGCAATTGGTGGCGGCTCTTTGCGTGATTCCTGACTGGACATTGCCTTATCTGACGTACCTGACTCGCGGCGAGTTACCTCAAGACGAGACTCTGGCACGGCAGATCATAAGGCGGTCTAAGTCTATGACTATTATCAACGGCGAGTTACATCGACGCAGTGTGACTGGTGTTTTCCAGCGCTGTGTTTCTCCTGATGAGGGCCGTGAGATCTTGCAAGAAATTCATGCTGGCGATTGTGGTCATCACGCTGGGTCAAAATCATTGGTGGCGAAGGCCTTTCGACACGGCTTTTACTGGTTAATAGCTCATAAAGATGCGAAGGATCTGGTCACTAAATGCGGCGGGTGTCAAAAATTTGGGCGACGTGCCCATGTGCTGGCTCAAGAACTACGGATGATTCCAATCACCTGGCCGTTTGCGGTCTGGGGGCTTGATATGGTAGGACCTTTTAAGAGGTCTAAAGACAAGAAGACCCACCTCTTGGTAGCGGTTGATAAGTTTACTAAGTGGATTGAGGCTGAGCCGGTCAGCAAGTGCGATGCAGCAACAACAGTTCAGTTCATCAAAAAGCTGATCTTTCGTTTTGGCTATCCACATAGTATCATCACTGATAAAGGTACAAATCTGTCAAAGGGGGCTATGAAGGAGTTCTGTGATGAGGAGAATATCCATCTTGATGTATCTTCGGTAGCTCACCCACAGTCTAATGGTTAAGCTGAGCGTGCTAACCAGGAAATTTTGAGAGGTATCAAACCCCGGCTTATGGTTCCTTTGGAGCGCACGCCGGGTTGTTGGGTGGAGGAGTTGCCGTCTGTTCTTTGGAGTATAAGAACCACCCCGAACAGGTCTACAGGCTTTACGCCTTTCTTCATGGTTTATGGCGTAGAAGCTGTTCTCCCCAGTGATATTCGTCATGACTCGCCCAGAGTGGCGGCTTACGTGGAAACTGATAATGAGGCGGTGCGTCAGGATGCTTTGGATGCCTTGGACGAGGCGCGTGATCTTGCAGCTGCTCGGTTGGTGATTTATCAACAAGACCTGCGTCGCTATCATAGCCGCAGGGTCAAGACCCGGACGTTCCAAGAAGGCGACTTAGTACTCCGGCTGATTCAAGACCAGTCCGATATGCATAAGTTGTCACCTCCCTGGGAAGGGCCGTTTGTGATCAGCAGAAATCTTAACAATGGCTCTTATTATCTCATGGATATACGGGAAAGTGACAAGTCTCGCACTTCTGGTGAGGAGACCAAGAGGCCGTGGAATATTGCTCACCTTCGGCCATACTATACTTAAGCCGCCGACCGGCTCTCATCAATGTACATACCCCTGTCATTGTATAAACCATCTTTTATGATATAATAAAGTTGGCCTCCCCATGATTAGGGGCCTCTGCCGTTTTTCTCCACACTAAGTGTCATACAAAGGAGTTGATCCTTTCATCAGGTCACTTGGGGGCTTTTAAACCCTCTTGGCCAGGTTTATATTACAAAGGAGTTGATCCTTAAATTGGTCACTTGGGGGCTTTCAACCCTATGGGTTTAGCTTATTTACCCTCTTGACCCGGTTTTCCGCCATGTCCGAGTTAAACCTGCCTGTTTGCAACTTGCTACTCCGCCATGTGACCCGCCGAACTCTTGACAGTTATTCTTGATAAGTGACCCTAAACTTTTTTAAGTTATTCTCGCACGAAGACACTGAACTTGTCAAGGTTTAAACGGCGGATTTTGTCACGAGAGAGCTGGCTTACAGTGAGCGAGGACAAACTCGTCTTGTCTACCGTACCCCCTCCGCTATGTGGCCTGTTCGTACTCTTAGCAATGTTAATCTTTTAAAGACCCCAAACTTGCTAAGGTTTAAACGACGGATTTATGTCACGTGAGGCCCGGTTTACAAGTTTTCAGGCTTTCCGCCTAGTTTCTTCGGAAACAAAATATTTTTATAAAAACACAAGTTATCTTGTCCTGCCGTGCCTTTAAAGCCGACTTATAGGATGAGACATAAAGTTGCTTGTTCTTGCAGGTGCTCTCATGATAAGATTCTAAGTTTTGGAAAATTTCCGACTTGGTCCATGGAGTATAACCCGCCCGGCGAGTCAAAGCAGTCAAAATGATCATACATCAACAGATGAGTATTGCTAAGTCGCCAGCACAGCTTTCAAGCATGCCATCAAAAAAGTACAGGAGCAGGCAGTTAAAGAGTCTTCTATGACTATTACAAGGCTATCCAAAAGCCCCAAGCATTGTAGACGTCAAAGTTTTTAACAAGTATTAACCCAGCGATTCAAACAAAGGCCGGGTTACAGTTTTTAACTCGCCGCCGGGTCATCCTGCGCCGGGTCTTCGGCTTCTTTGATCTGGAGGTTGTCCACATCCCAATTGCAATTGGTCAAAGCTTCAAACATAGCTTCATCATGCATGATTGGAGACGGGTCAACATCAGGAGCGAAGAGATGCTTACGACGTTGCGGAATCAAGCTTTTCGCCTCAAAAGTAGGCCCTCGAACCCGCCTGTTATCTTCAGTATAAGCCGCCTGGTAGACTGACAGATCAGCTTCTGTGGCCAGCCGGCTTGCAAGGATCCGGGACGCCTTATGACAGCAGGTATAGTCCTCTTGTGTAAACTGCGAGCCGTCGTCCTTCAGTTGAGGGAAGCCGTCCATCATCTCTTCCGGGTTAAGCTCTGGGGTGTAAGCCAATGACCGGCTCAAAGCAGCAATTGCGCCCTTACGGGCGGCTGATCTCTTTAATTCCTGAAGCTGCATTGGGATAGTTGACATGGTCTCCAGCACGCCCTTCATAAACTTCGGGATACCCCTTTCAGACATGACGGCTTTGATGGTGATTAAAGACCTGGCATACAGTTGTTCTGTTAACGAATACAAGGCCTTGAGCTTCAGAAGATTGTTGCTGGACAATTGGCGGCTCCGTTCACCTACAGGCAAGTCAAAAATTTCATAAGCCGCTGGGGAAGAATATTAAACAGTGTTTATAGTTGACAGATAAAAGCACTTACCAAACACGGCTCCAATCATATGGGTGATATGGCCCTTCAGAGTGTTCAGCTCGTCAGTCACCTCTTTGAGCCGGCCTTCTGCGTCTTTAGCACACTTGACAAGGGCAGTTTGGCTTGATTTAGCATTCTGTTTGAAAGTCTCAAACTCTATCTTGACCTTCTCAAGCTCTATGGAACAGAGCCGCCACTTTTCTTCTGTTTCTGCTCGGCCTGTCTGTTGTTGTGCTAAGCTCTTCTTCAGGCCGGTCATAATCAACTCAGCGGCGTTCAAAGATTCCTGCATAGGACAAGTCATGATAGAGCAAAATTGTCAGTTTTAAGCCGCCAGTCTGGCTCACACAGTTTACAGCAAAATCTAGTACAATGATTACAAGTCCCAAGCATATTGCAAGCAATTCACTTGACACTTGGGGGCTAATGTGCCTCAGTTCTTTCTATAGAACCGGCTCTATGACGGAGTGCCGGCTCATTACTTAGGTAATGACCCGGCCCTTGGGGGCTACGATCGGCGCTTACTCTCTGATTGAGTACTGGCTCATTACTTAGGTAATGACCCGGCCCTTGGGGGCTACGATCGGCGCTTAATTGAGTGCCGGTTCATTACTTAAATAATGACCCGGCCCTTGGGGGCTACAATTGGCTCTTATTCTATTTCAGCTCTTTCTTATAGAGCCGACTCATTACTTAAATAATGACCCGGCCCTTGGGGCCTACAGATTGGCTTTTACTCTTTTCTTGAGTGTCGGCTCATTACTTAGGTACTGACCCGGCACTTGGGGGCTACATAAGTATATGCATGAAGAGTCAAGGGAGGTGAAGTACCTCATATTTTGCCTTCATCTTGGCAACTAGGCTGGCTTCCATGTCTCGACTGGCAAACAGACGGCTCAGATAGCCGGAGTGTAATTCTTCAGCAGTGAGCTTATCCAAGTTTGAAAGATCAGAAGGAGTCTTCTCTTCCTGGGAAGGAGCCGTCTCATCGACCTTCATATGCTTGGATAGTGCACGTGAAGGAGTGGGAGGTTTGTAAGCCACCCCGGTGACAATGACTTCTTCATGAGAAGACACGTTCTCAGTTGACGGCCGGGGGCTGGGCGGCTTAGGAGCAGAGTCTACACGGGCTTCAGGAGCCTCAATATCCATGGCAGCCGATTCAGCCTGTGGTGGAACTTCTTCAGGGGCGTCTTTGGCAGCCTCAGCAGGCTCAATATGAGAATCAGGAATATTGGGCGTCGGGATTTCCGGGTCTTGGACGTCAGGAGTTGAGGATGACCCGGCCCCTTTCCTTCGTTTGGCTTGAGCCCTGTGAACAAAGACAATGTTGGATATATCATGATAAAATATGAGATATTAAAGCACATTTCGGGATATAGAAATACTTACCCCGGGTTAATAATGAGAGGGGGCAGCTTTGAGGCGGTTGAATCGCCAGAAGAAGGAGGCGAGTCCTGGAAAAGGTTAGCATTATGTAACAGTCAATAGGTTGCAAGGATAATGTACAGACAGAGCAAGTTTAAGGCAAGGAAGTACTTCGGTACGTTGTTTCCGAGGGGCCGGCTCATTTGGTAAGCCGGCTAAAAGGTATCCAGAGCCGGCGCTCCGGGTCTGACGTCTGCTATCGTCTTGCTGTTTCTTCAAAAGAAAGTTATGACTCAAGTAAGCAAAAGGACGGGAACTCTTTACCTTCCGTACAGCTCGCCATACTCTCTTTATTGGTGAAAGATCCGAGTCAGAAGAGACAATGGTTACCTCGGCAACATCGGCATGGCTTGTTTCAGCTTTTTCCTGTGAGTGATTACCGTCATTAAGTTGCATAAAGAGAAGGCCAAGGGAGTCAAGTTCTACCTCTGAATCGTCCAAATCAAATAGCTCTTCTGTTGACTGTTTCCTCTTGCAGGTCTGCGCCTTAGGCTTTGATGCCTTTGGGACCTTGCTCTTCTTCTTGAGAGTCGGAGGCAACAGCTTTTTCCAGAAGGAAGAGCCGGCCTATGTATGACAAGGCATATTGGCAGGAAAAAGGTTTAATAAGAATGTAAAATACAACAGCAAAAGAATGAATGGAGGCTAGGATGAAATGACTTACATCCGGAGCAGGGTTAAGTGCAGAAAAGGGGTGTAAGCTAGTCTTGCTGCAGGCGGCTAATGTCTCCCCCAGCAGAGACTTGATGATGGTGTTAAGATCCTGGTCTTTCAGAGGGGTCCGGGTGAAGCGTTGAGGGTCATCTAGTCTGCCGGTGTACTGGCACATTAAAGCGCCACGGCGGCTTAGCAGCAGAATCCTCCAGGAGACCCAGCAGCGGGTCAGATCGATACCCGTCAATCCGTTGGCCAGCAGGGCCCTGACCTTTGAGAAGGTGGCGGCATATTGAACACGCCCGGCGGCTGACATTCTATCTGGAAGCTATGTGTCTGTGCTAGGCCGGTAAGGACGGTAACCTGGCAGAGGACTCTCCCCCTTTGGTGAAGTGTCTCGGCAATAAAACCAAGTCTTGTTCCATTCCTTGGGTTGACTAGGCAGAGTCGCCGTTGGAAAGAGTATGTCTCTCCGCCTCTGAAGAGTGACACCCCCGAGCTCAAGGCTTAACCCGTCTGCCATTTCCGTCTGGCGGTTGATGTAAAAGTATTCCTTGAAAAGGTCAACCGACGGCTCTTCCTGAAGGTAGGCTTCGTAGAAGGTTTGGAATTGGCACACGTTGGTCACAGAATTTGGGCCGATGTCTTGGGGGTGCAGATTGAATGCGTGTAAGACGTCCCGGAAGAACTTTGACCCGGGCGGGGAAAAGCCCCGAAGAAGGTGATCTGTAAAGATAATGACCTCCCCGTCTTTAGGCTTAGGGGTGGTTTCGTTTCCTGGAACCCGCCAATGGATGACGTCCTGAGCCGGCAGAACCCCCATGGTGACGAACTCCTTGAGAGATTCTTTGGTCACTCCAGACTTTACCCAATTGCAAGTAGACGGAGTCTTCGACATGGTGGCGGCTTTAGAAGCTGTGGGAAGGCATGAATATTTGGCGGCTTAAAAATACATTTTTGACAAAGATGGCTACAGCTATAAATGGTGAAAACATTGGGCGGGTCAATGAAAATTGTGAGCCGCCGAAGCTACTGGTGGCGAGACAAAGTGAGCCGGCAGCATTTTTGGCGTGTCAAATTTATCCACGCAGATTGGGAAAATGGCTAAGTGTTGAGAAACAACTTCCGCAACTACAGCTACTGATCTAAGATCTAGAGACGAAGAAAAAATAAAAATATTCTAGCCCTAAAAGAGCTAGCGGAAGAACAGGTGGTTGTTACTCTGATTCAAACAAGTTATAGAGCTACAATGAGTGCGGCATGAGTGCGGAGCAGGCGGCCGCGGGATTCTGGCAGCATCGCGAGGCTTCAAAGAGGGTGTTTTCCACCAATCGATGAAGAGCGCTCCCGCGAATGGTGATGAACACCGAAGAACTCCATGGATTCAAAGAAACCCTAGTGCAGATCTGTAGGAGGCAGGATTGGAACCTTAAGGGTGTGGCGGCTGCGCGGAAACTCTGGTTCGTTTCAGGTTGATGCAGCGGCCAATGTCGATGAAGACGACGAGGATCGAGCGGCGCGACTGGCTTCGGCGGCGCGGGAGTTCGGAGGAAGAAGAAGAAGCTGGAGGCGGGGGAAAATGAAAACGATAACCCCCCGTGCCTATTTATAAGGGCATGATGGTCTTTCAAACGGTACGATACGGGAATCGAGGGAGCACGGTGATGATTAAACTAAGAAGACGCCTCGATTTTCAGGTTGGTCATATTAATGACGAAAGATCCAATCTGACGTCAGAGGAATCTTTTTGGATTTTGCTGATGATGTCACGGCGGGTCATGAAAGCTTATCAGACGCAACGATCGCCCATTTTCAGCGGGTCATGAAGATTATAAGAGAAAGCAAGACTCGCCAACCAGAAGACTTGAGGATTGACATGAACCGGTTCAAATCAATCTGGGGCCTAATGTTGGGGATATAACCCCAGGGTGAGACCCGCCCAGGTGGGGCTGGGTCATGTGGTTGGCGGCTTACGGCAAGATTAGGAGTAAGTTTATCCAATGGGCTAGGAGGCCCAGAGCCAGAAGACAGGATGTAACCCGGCGGGCTTGAGCCGCCGGGGGCGACTTGTTAGATAAGGCATGTATAGTTAGAGGCGAGGTCGGTTATCAAGTGGAACCCGGCCCGGACTCTTGTAAGCTCAGGGCCTTGACCCGTGTATATAAGGGCGGGTTACCTGGGCGGCTTAGGCCACGAAACAACTCATCGATAGCTAGGTCAAGCGAACTCGCTCCCTTGTAATCGATAACCAATCAATACAACACCAAGCAGGACGTAGGCTTTTGCCTCTTTCCGAGGGGCCGAACCTGGGTAACTCTTGTCTCTCGATTCCGATCAACCCCTTCGAGCTCACCTTAGCGATGGCCTCGAACCTAACTCCTTTCACGAGGACATCTGCCGTGACAAAACCCCGACACCTTCTGTGCAACAATGATGACAATCCTCAGATCACGGACCCAGTATGCATAATTGCTACTATCAACTCGCAACTTAGTTTTTCTCTAGGAACTTATCAAAATATAGGGGAGCTACTGCGCGAGCCATTGATCTACAACATAATTTTGCAAAGACAACTTTAGACTATATTCATGATAATGAGTTCAATTAATCATATTACCTAAGAACTCCCACTAAAATCAACATCCCTCAGGTTGTCTAAGTGTAACATGATCCAAATCCACCAACCCAAGTCCGATCATCACGTGAGATGAGGTGGTTTCAATGGTGAATATCTCCATGTTGATCATATCTTCTATATGACTCATGTTCGAAATTTTGGTCTCCTATGTTTCGAGGCCATGTCTGTACATGCTAGACTCGTCAAGGTTAACCCAAGTATTTCCTGTGTAAATCTGGCTTACACCCGTTGTATGCGAACGCAAAGTCTATCACACCTGATCATCACGAGGTTCTTCGAAACGACGAACCTTCGCAACAGTGCATACTCGGGGAGAACACAATTTATCTTGAAATTTTAGTGAGGGATCATCTTATAATGCTACCGTCATCCTAAGCAAAATAAGATGCATAAAAGGATTAACATCACATGCAAATCATATAAGTGACATGATATGGCCATCATCATCTTCTGCTTGTGATCTCCATCTCCAAAGCACCGGCATGATCTCCATCATCACCGGCATGACACCATGATCTCCATCATCGTGTCGTCATGTGGTTGTCGCGCCAACTATTGCTTCTACAACTATTGCTAACTCATAGCGATAAAGTAAAGCAAAAATGGCAAAAATAATTAAAGACAACCCTATGGCTCCTGCCGATTGCCGTACTCATCTACATGCAAGTCGTGTAATCTATACAAAAACATGATCATCTCATACATCACATATATCACATCATGTCATTGGCCATATCACATCACAACATGCCCTTGTTGCAAGTTTTACGTGGCTGCTATGGGAAACTAGTAAGGACCGTTCTTACCTATGCAAAGCCACAACGGTGATATTCAAGTTGCCTTTTAACCTTCTACAAGGACAACCTCGGTCGAATCCGATTCAACTAAAGTGGGAGACACAGACACCCGCCAGCCATCTTTTTGCAACAAGTTGCATGTCAGTCGATGGAACCAGTCTCTCGTACGAGGACGAGTAAGGTTGGTCCGAGCTACTTCATCCCACAATACTGCCGAATCAAGATAAGAGTAAGGAGGTAAGCAATCTGAACATCAATGCCCACAAACCCTTTTGTGTTCTACTCGTGCATATCATCTACGCATAGACCTGGCTCTGATACCACTGTTGGGTAACGTTGCATAAACAAAAAAATTCCTACGCACACGCAAGATCTATCCATGGAAATGTATAGCTATGAGAGGGGGAGTGTATCTACATACCCTCGTAGATCTCTAAGCAGAAGCGTATATAACGCGGTTGATGTAGTCGTACTCTTCACGATCCAATCGTGATCCAATCCGTTCCAGCGTCGAACGGACGGCGCCTCCGCGTCCAGCACACGTGCGGCTTGATGATGTCTCCTCCTTCTTGATCCATCAAGAGAGGAAGGAGAATTAGATGGGATCTCAAATAGTGCGATGGCGTGGTGGAGATGGTGGCGTCGCAGTGCCGGCAGGGCTTCGCCAAGCTCCTCCGGGACGATGTACGAGGAAGAAACGGGAGAGACGGGAGGACGGCCGCGGCCGTGGGAGAGTCACCAGACCCCTTGCGCCTCCCCACCTTTATATAGGCGTGGGAGGGGCTGGTGGCTTGCCCTCCAAGCCCCTAGGGTCATTTGTCAAGGAGGGAGGAAGGAAATCCCTCCTTTCCTTCCCCACAGATCACTATCCCCCCTTTTTAGGGATCTCGATCTTATCCTTTCGGGATATGATCCTATTCCTTTTAAGGAGGGATCTTGATGTGCCTAGATCAGGGCTGTGGGGACTTTCACCATTACCCACATTCATGTGGGTCCACATGCAGGTGGGCCCCACTCCGGAACCTTCTAGAACCTTCCCGATACAATACTGAAAAATCCCAAACATTTTCCGAAACCATGAATATGACTTCCCATATATAAATCTTTACCTCCAAACAATTCTGGAGCTCCTCGTGACATCCGGGATATCATCCGGGACTCCGAACAACATTCGGTCACCAACGTACATATCGCAATACTACTCTAGCGTCACCGAACGTTAAGCGTGCAGACCCTACGGGTTCGAGAATCATGTGGACATGGCCGAGACACCTCTCCGGTCAATAACCAATAGCGGGACCTGGATGCCCATATTGGTTCCCACATATTCCACGAAGATCATTATCAGTCGAACCACGATGTGAAGGATTCAGTCAATCCCGTATTCAGTTCCTTATGTTCAGCGGTATGTTACGTTCCCGTGATTCGATCGTTGGTATCTCCATACCTAGTTCAATATCGTTACCGGCAAGTCTCTTTACTCATTTCGTAATACTAGATCCCTTGACTAACTCCTTAGTCACATTGCTTGCAAGCTTCTTGTGATGTTGTATTACCGAGTGAGCCCACAGATACCTCTCCGTCATATGGAGTGACAATTCCCAGTCTCGATCCATGCCAACCCAACAGACACCCTCGGAGATACCTGTAGAGCATATTTATGATCACCCAGTTACGTTGTGACATTTGATACACACAAGGAATTCCTCCGGTGTCAGGGAGTTGCATGATCTCATGGTCATAGGAACAGATACTTGACATGAAGAAAGCAGTAGCAATAAACTAACATGATCAAATGCTATGCTTACGGTTGGGTCTTGTCCATCACATGATTCTCCTAATGATGTGATCCCGTTATCAAATGACAACTCATGTCTATGGTCAGGAAACCTTGACCATCTTTGATCAACGAGCTAGTCTAGTAGAGGTTCACCAAGGACACAGTGTTGTCTATGTATCCACACATGTATATGAGTTTCCAATCAATACAATTATAGCATGGATAATAAACGATTATCATGAACAAGGAAATATGATAATAACCAATTTATTATTGCCTCTAGGGCATATTTCCAACACTATTTGCAGGTACACCTCACAGAATACTTGAAACTGGCAGAGATTGGTTATAGAGTTGGCAGCGAGAGCTTGAGGATGAAGGTGGAAAGAGTGTAAAGCATCCCGAAAGAATTTTGACTCGGGGGGAGAAAAGCCCCGAAGAAGGTGATGATATGGGGTGTCCCGATCTTCTCAGTAAGCGGCGGTGGTGATGATGATGGTGTAGGATAACTTGTATGTCG
Organism: Elymus sibiricus; assembly: GCA_039707655.1. Taxonomy (NCBI): domain Eukaryota; kingdom Viridiplantae; phylum Streptophyta; class Magnoliopsida; order Poales; family Poaceae; genus Elymus; species Elymus sibiricus. The sequence continues at coordinate 323,089,255 of CM077673.1, forward strand.
CCGATGAACTCTCCCTCGCTTGATCCCTGATGCCAATGCAAAAGGTCTCAACCCTTTGGATATTCACAACGTCACACACTTGCGCACGCAGCCGTCGACCACGAACGGTTAGAATTGCAATATACTAATTCCCAATGGAACAGCAGATCACACTTGACTTGCAGTATATAATCACCAGATCGATACGAATTGGTGATGAGGATTCAAGATGAATGCTTACAAGCAATCTCATGAACTAGGGTTTATCTTAAACGTGGTCTAACTCTAACTAACCCTAAGGAAGAGTATTTATATCCTAAGATAGATCGAAGGGGTACATGGGCTGTCAGCCCGAAACTCTGCGCGCAGGCAGCACGGTAGTACCGCTGATGTCATGCGGTACTACCGCTCCAAGCGGTACTACCGCTTCAGTACCGCTCTACTACCGGTTAGCGTCAAAAGATGCCAGTAGTTTTCACGGTAGTAGGGGCGGTAGTACCGCCTCAAGCGGTACTACCGCTGGGGTGGGGCGGTACTACCGCCCTGGGAATTGCAGAAGCCTCCTCCCAGCTCAGCTGCATTGCCTCCTTGCTCTCCTTCTTGCCCCAAGTTGCTCCTTGCGCCATGCCTTCCTCTCCAATGTACCTAATGACACATACACACAAGGATTTAGGCAGTATAAAGCTCTCATCAAAATAATTGGCATTATCAACTAAGAGAGAATTCACCTGTTGTTCATCATTGGCTAGGCTTAATATTTCCTTCCAGCTGAGACAATTAGAATCATCGTATTCATAGAATATATCCTCATCATCCTCCCTTTCTTCAAGAAAAGCCGTCCTCGGCTTTGGGTAAGCTGAAAATGGCAGAAACAAAAAGAACAACGTGTACGCATAATATATGTATAGATAACGTGTTGTATCATTTTTGTTGTCATGAAAAAGATGCCCAGTATGCAATATGCAACTTAAATTGCAAGTATAAGTGAAGTTCATATAGTCATGACCAGAATGAGGAACACACATGTACAATGTCTTATTGTTTAGTATTAAGTCCAAAGTCCTCACAGAAGATCGATGATCAAATGTGCTATAAGCAAGGTCAAACCAGTCCAAAATATGCAAAGGTACATATATTGGATACCATGCTTCAACTGTGCCACGCTGATATATAGAACAAACGTAGGTATGTTCACGAGCACTACACGCAGCGGGTAAGATGCAACTCAGTTTGCAAATAAAAGTGAAGTCTATAGCAGTAGCATATAAATGCAACAGGTGTTGGGACAACCACAATGGATTACATTCGGTTATAGCAAGATCAGAACAACCCAACATAGCTGAAATTTTTGTTGGCCGCAAGAAATCAACTAGAACATAATGATATTTCATATTCTTAGGAAAATGAGCGACCGTCCCACAACACAATGATTTTGTCACATAGCATATAGGATGCAAAACAGCAAGTTTCAAATCAGCAATCCTATCACAGGTAATGCATATGTGATCCACCAGAAAATTATCAGTCATGCTATATTCACCAATTAAATTAAAAATGAAACTATAGGCATATGTGCTAGAATTTAGATGTGAAATTTCAGAAATCTTCTTCATAGCACTACGCAAACTAATAGGTTCATTGAGCAGGATGGAATACACAATATCAACGGGTGGTATTCTAGTAAGTAGTTCGTTATGTGTTATCAGTACCACATGATCAGAATTTGAATTTAGCAAAGTATCACATGGTGCTGAAATATTTGGACTGATCAACGCACAAGAATCAACCAGCAAAGGAATAGACTCACTGAATGCCTCATTGGCTGGTTGCAGCTCAAAATTAGTACCAGTATCAATGTCAATCTCCTGAGATGTAGCAGGTACTAGAAAATCTTGCGCAAGTGGTGATGCAGGTTGTACGACATGCTGCTCCCTTTCTTCAAAAACAACCTGCACATCAGAAGACACAACACTAGGAGCAATTGGGAGCATAGGTTGTACAACAGATGGCTCCCTTTCTTCAAAAGCAACCTGGATATCACAAGAAACAACACTAGGAGTAGACATGATTACGTTAGGTGAAACCTGACTTGTCTCATTAACATGTACTCCCAAGATTGTGTGATCACGCAAATGCTCATTATTAACTATGGGAATAACAGGTGGACAGAGATTTTGACGTCTAACCTTCTGAAAATCCTTAAGTCGTGTATGTGCTAACCAAGTGTGCTTATTATGCCAAAAGAATACAGGATCGGTCTGAGCACTATCAAATTTAACCTTATGCTTATCACACCAAGGTTTTCCCAACAAAACGTGACAACAATTAAGTGTTCTAGGAAGGACATCACAGCGCATGCTAACAGTGTAGCCATAAATGGTGATAGGAACATAAGCACGATGAGTAATTGGAAATGCCTCATCATAAGCAGCTAACGTATATGGCACAAGTTTGGTATATTTACGCAACTGTAGCTTGTTAACAACATCAATACTGACCAAGTTTGTGAGAGAATAATTATCAAGGATCACTGCAGCAGGTCTACCTTCGATGTCTGCAGTAAAGTGGAACAAACCTGAATCAGGATGTACACCAAGATCTTCCTCCTCCCAGAATGCATCACTGCACAAAAACTGTAATGGGAATGGCTTGTCCTTGAGAGGATTCACCATTATTAGTACATAAAAAGTATAGCAGATGTATATGGTGTACTCTCACAACTCACTCAAAAACTGACAAGAAAAGGAAATCTTACCGTTCCAAAGTGAATAGCAATGCGTACCCGTTCGGATGGAAGACTAGTGCACAGATGTGATGAAGTGAATATCCGGGTATGAGAGCAATCACACGACAAACCAGGGTATATGGTGGAGCTTGGTTGGGATACCTAACAACACCAATTCACAAATCCTAGTGCTGATCGTGTGATACAAAAAGACCCACGGAAACTCACACGGTGGAGATAAATGGGGCAATTGCAACTCTGAAAATGAGCTCAAATTTGATGTATGTGTCGGAGGAATGCTCGTGTTGCAATGCACAGGGAGAGACGCTAGCAAAAAGCTCAAAAACAGGGCACAAGATTGCTCAATTCTACAAGTGCAAACAGCAAGATAATAAATACAGCACTGCAATAGATAGCAACAACTTCCGGCCACTGTTTCTCTCGTTTCTTTTTGTCTCTCTGTTTTTTTTTTTTTTGATACGCCTTTTTTTTTTTCTCTCTCTTTTTTTTTTTTTCACAGCAGGTCACGTGAACAGTAACGTGAACAGTACCACGGGATTTTTTTTTTTCTTTTTTTTTTTCAGACTTGAGCAACAAACAACAAATCTGATCTTGCCAATCGCAAAGATGCACTTACCAAAAACCAAGATGAGCAGCCCGTAGAGCATAAGGATATGCTAGTCTCAATAGGAAAGTGCTACGCAAAGGAAGATTGGCTTGTCTATGGCTCACAAAAGGAAAGACTCGATTTAACTCGGATTGGAAAAAGGAAACCGGAAAGAAAACGCTAAAGGAAAATCCTAGACGCGATTCCGACGAACACAAGAACAAAAAGACGCCGACGAACACAAGAACAAAAAGACGCCGACGAACACAAGAACAAAAAGACGCGGATCAGAACAAAACCCTAGACACCGACTAGATGACACGGATGACAAAGTGACGCAAAAAGAAAGACACAACGACCAGCAACTAAAACTTGGAAACGATGCAATCTAGGCGATGGCAAAAACCCTAACCCTAATCTTTTTGTGAGGCTTTTTCTGGATAGGATGAAACACAGAACTAATCTACGGATGATTTGGTGGATGCTTACCGAGGAAACGCTGGATATCTGATACCAAGATGATATGGGGTGTCCCGATCTTCTCAGTAAGCGGCGGTGGTGATGATGATGGTGTAGGATAACTTGTATGTCGCCGATGAACTCTCCCTCGCTTGATCCCTGATGCCAATGCAAAAGGTCTCAACCCTTTGGATATTCACAACGTCACACACTTGCGCACGCAGCCGTCGACCACGAACGGTTAGAATTGCAATATACTAATTCCCAATGGAACAGCAGATCACACTTGACTTGCAGTATATAATCACCAGATCGATACGAATTGGTGATGAGGATTCAAGATGAATGCTTACAAGCAATCTCATGAACTAGGGTTTATCTTAAACGTGGTCTAACTCTAACTAACCCTAAGGAAGAGTATTTATATCCTAAGATAGATCGAAGGGGTACATGGGCTGTCAGCCCGAAACTCTGCGCGCAGGCAGCACGGTAGTACCGCTGATGTCATGCGGTACTACCGCTCCAAGCGGTACTACCGCTTCAGTACCGCTCTACTACCGGTTAGCGTCAAAAGATGCCAGTAGTTTTCACGGTAGTAGGGGCGGTAGTACCGCCTCAAGCGGTACTACCGCTGGGGTGGGGCGGTACTACCGCCCTGGGAATTGCAGAAGCCTCCTCCCAGCTCAGCTGCATTGCCTCCTTGCTCTCCTTCTTGCCCCAAGTTGCTCCTTGCGCCATGCCTTCCTCTCCAATGTACCTAATGACACATACACACAAGGATTTAGGCAGTATAAAGCTCTCATCAAAATAATTGGCATTATCAACTAAGAGAGAATTCACCTGTTGTTCATCATTGGCTAGGCTTAATATTTCCTTCCAGCTGAGACAATTAGAATCATCGTATTCATAGAATATATCCTCATCAGGTGATCTATGAATACCACTACTTCCCCTTCGCCGGGTTCTGGGCGTTCCTCTCCTTGGGGAGCCCGCCATCCAATTGCCTCCTTAGACTGCAGGAGACTTTGATCTTCATAATCTTTAAGCACAAGTTTAGAGACTTGTGAAGGCACCCAGTTATAGGTGGTAGTTTTTGACATGATGAGACGCCTAAGTACAAATAAAACTAGCTGCATAAGCATATATGTTATGATCAAGGTTAAGACGACATAAAAATCTGCAACAGGTGAGTCGCCTCATGATAAGCCGGCGTTTAAACGAAGAAGTTCTTAAACAGGGCGGGTCATGGACACAATGATGAGCCAGCGCTTAAAAGAGACGGTATCTACATATGGCGGGTTATACTCATAAGAAGGAGCCGACAAACATAAGGGCGTCTTATGCCAAATCAGCGATTTCTAGTTTTTGCTAAGTGTGGGACAAACAAATTTCTACCAAACAAGATACAATTATGGATCTAAAAATGGTTCAGAAAAGGAAAATATTTGCTAAACCTAATGACGAAGCATGGAAGCAGTGGCAGTCTAGTCTGCAGATTCTTAAAGGGGATTTGAATACACTGCGCATGAAATGGATATGTTGCTCAAACCACTTTGTTTCTACGATAAAACTCATGAGAACTATGGACCAACTAGCAATGGCGATGAACAAACAATGAACTCCGGAATATCCGAGGAACTCCGATGAACTACTATAGATCTGGGGAAAAAAAATGGCCTACCTGAAGGTGACCGGGGGTAGCGGAGATGCTCAGCTGGACCTTGATGAAGACGAGGTGTCGCCGTAGTCCCGAAAGCAGTCACCGGCGACGGATGAACAACAGTGGTGGCACGTTGAAGCTTCGCGCTCGAGGAAGAAGAAGAAGTGAAGGGGCGAGGTAAAAGTGAATGAGGGCCCCCCCAGTGAATATTTATAAGGAAGAAATCCGAAGGGGCAACCGGCAGGCGCAAGAATCAAGGAGGTGCAGTAAATTTCTGGAAACAAAGATGCCTCGATTTTCAGGATAAACGGATACATGCGCAGATCCGTTGTGATGTCATCATTGGTTTCCTAGATTTCCGGCGGGTGACGTCAATGATGGATGGCAGAAGAAAAATTACAATTCTGAAAATGTTGTAAGCCGACATTTCATAATTCAAGGAAGACACAAATACAAGCAGATGATAAGCCGCCAAGTGAAGGTGAGGAATATTGACATGAATAAATTCAAATCAATCTAGGGCCTAATGTCGGGGATATAACCGAGCGGTATAACCTGCCCTACTTGGTCGGGTCAGCGTATTGGCGGCTTGTGAATCATACTCAAGGTGGGCCATGCTATTGAACACAAGGCAGGCAAGGCGACTTACCAAGTAAGCCTGATGATGGCCCAACACATGAAGACGGCGACTCAAGGCCCAAGAGGCAGAAGACGCCCGGAGTTTCCTTGCTTGAAAGGCAAGACGAGTTAGAGACATAGTAGGTCACGAATCGTAGCACGACTCGAACTCTTGTAAAGCCCAGGGTCTCGACCTGTATATAAAGGCGAGCCCCTAGGGCCGAAAGACTTAAGTTACACACCCTCGAAAGCTAGGTTAGCGATTCTGCACCCTTGTAATCGAGATCATCATCAATATAGACACAAAGCAGGACGTAGGCTCTTACCTCCATTGGAGGGGCTGAACCTGGGTAAACTCGTCTCTCGTTCCCGATCAACTCCTTTGAGTCACCACCTAGCGGCGATGGCCTCACACTCAAGTTATCCTAAGAGAACATTTGCCGTGACAAAACCATGACATTAACCATAGAATTGCATCACCGTATCATCCCTAGTCTAGCGTCCAAGTTGAATTGAGCAATCGAGAAATAAAATTAATTTTTCAAAAGACTTTTAATATATCTAGAAAGAATTGGTCTAAGAAACTTGATGATGCTCTATGGGCTTATAGAACTCCTTACAAAAATCCCATGGGGATGTCCCCTTATAAGATGGTCTATGGAAAAGCATGTCATTTACCTCTTCAGTTAGAACATAAAGCTTATTGGGCAATTAAAGAACTTAATTATGACTTTAAACTTGCGGGTGAAAAGAGGTTATTTGATATTAGTTCATTAGATGAATGGAGGACGCAAGCTTATGAAAATGCCAAGTTGTTTGAAGAAAAAGTTAAAGGATGGCATGACAAGAGAATTCAAACGTAGGAATTCAATGTAGGAGACCTAGTTCTTTTGTACAATTCTCGTTTCAGATTTTTTGCAGGTAAGCTCCTCTCCAAAAGGGAAGGCCCGTATGTTGTTGAGGAGGTCTATCGCTCCAGTGCTATAACGATTAATAACTTCGAAGGCAAAAATCCGAGAGTGGTAAATGGGCAAAGAATTAAGCATTATATCTCAGGTACGCCCATTAATGTTTAAACTAATATTATTCAAGTGATAACACTGGAGGAGTACATAAGAGAGACCTTCCGGAACACTCCAGAAACCTGAAAAGGGAGTAGGTACGTGATATGGTAAGTAAACCGACTCCAAAAATTTCAAAAAAATATGTTCTGTTGGTTTTGGTATTTTAGAAAAAAATTCAAAAATAAAAAGGAGTCAGGGGGACCCACGAGGGAGGAACAAGCCAACAGGCCGCGCCCACCCCTTGGGCGTGCCCTGATGGCTTGTGGGGCCCTCACGTGCCTCCCGGACTCCGTTTTCTTCCCGAACACGTATTCTGACCTAGAAAAATCATTATATACACTCTTGTATGTTTTGACCACCGCATCACAAGTTTCTCCTATGTTCTTGTTTCGGGTTGTTTTTCTGACAGATCTAGATCGCCATGACGTCGCCAAGCTCCTCCAAGGACAAGTTCTTTGAGAAGGTCATCAACCCTTACCTGCCAGAGGTGATGAGGCACTCTCAAGCCGTTGAGATGCGTGAGGGGGTGCTCCACATCCGGGATGTTCAAGGCCCAAGAAGGAGGGGAGCGAGAAGGCCAGGCTTGCAGCAGTGGAGCAGGAGATCTTCAAGCATCAAGGGATGGTTGAACGTGGTCTGAGTGCTAATCACTCTATGATCACGGACTTCAATCGAGAAAACAAGATGGGCACAAGGAACATCGGAGAGGCTCTCTTCAAGCTTCAAGAGCGGATCGAACACCTCCAAACTCAAATCTATATGACCTACAAAACCAAAACTATGAGTATGAATCCAGGTTTAAAAGGACGAGCATTGCTACCGATTTCAGGATTCCGGGGACGAGGTCTTCTTTCTATGATGGAGAGCCTATGCCTTGGAAGATGGAGGACAAACCCACCACATCATCACCACCTTCACCCAAGAGGGATGGTTGAGTACATGGGTATGGGCACCACCCTTAGCTTGTTCCAAGCTTGGGGGAGGTGCCCCGGTATCGTATCACCAACACATTTTTACCATTACCATTTATCTTAGTTCGATCCTTAGCTATTTTGTGATTTAGGGAAATGAAATTCCAGATTTGCTTTTCTTAGAATTTTTGCTTTGAGATCTATCTATCCTTGTAATCGAGTGTGGAGTTATATAATAAAAATTAGTTGAGTTCGTGTGCTTTACTTTCATGCACCTATCATCATAGCATGGCAATAAAAGAAATAGAAAAGATCATATTCTTATTTCATGAGGAGTAATGACTTCACATAGAAAAGGGTATAAGTGATAAAAATATGTTGATAACAAACAAACATAGCCTTAGTAATTGATATAATCTATGCAAGATTATGATATAGAAGAGGAGATTCACATATAAATACACTATCTTGGACACCTTCTATGATTGTGAGCCCCCATCAAATATTATATAATGATCGAGTGTTGATGTTGGACATGGAAGACAACATAATGATCATGATTGTTTACATTTGCATAGATGTTATATTGTCATGGATCCTTTAACATGTGGTGCTTGCTTTAGATCTTTTGCTAGCCAACATTTTTTGTATTAAGTAGAGATACTACTTGTGCATCAAATAAACCCTTGAAACCAGTTTCTTTCCTTGAGAGTCCACCATACCTACCTATGGGTTGAATAAGATCCTTCAAGTAAGTTGTCATCAGTGCATAAAGCAATAAAAATTGCTTCTAAATATGTATGATCTTTTATTGTAAGGGAAAATAAACTTTGTACGATCTTGTGATGGCGAAGAAATAAAAGCGAGAGAGTGCATAATAAAGTTCGCTATCACAAGGGGCAATATAAAGTGACGTTCCTTTGCACTAAGAGTTCGCACATCCAAACAAACAAAAGCGCATGACAACCTATGCTTCCCTCTACGAAGGGCCTATCTTTTACCTTCTTAAAGCATTTACTTTCGTGCTTGAGTCAATAATATCCTTATTTCAATCTATTAACTCTTTAGCTGGCAATCATCATGTGTTGAGGAAAGATCCAGATATATATATATATCCAGTTGGATTTAGGAAATGATGACCCATTATTGTTGACGTTATCCTTGAGATAAATAAGTTGGGTGGCAACTAATAAAGCCCCCATCTTCCTATGTGTCCGACGGAAACATTAGCTCAAAAAATATGCAATGAGCGTCAACAATCATAGAAGGCTAAATGATAGTTGAGTATGTGAACTTGCTAGAATAAAAGCTCTTTCATAGACTATTCTCTTGAATATGATGAATTATGATTATTTCAATGACTAATAGCACCATTTGTTGGCTGTCAATAAAGTTTATGCTTCATACTTCTTCAGTTGTGAATAGATCATTACTTGTTTATGAGAAGCTATATGGTGCAAAAACTTGCTGCTATGTTAATATTCATGATGCTCTCATGTTCGTATTATGTTTCTTTTTATCGGCTCCTCTCTCTCAAATCATGTGGTCATTATTTTCGAGCTCGGCTTTCGCTCGAGGACAAGCGAGGTCTAAGCTTGGGGGAGTTGATACGTCCATTTTGCATCATGATTTCTTATTGATATTTATGTTATTCTTGTCCATTATTCCTTATTATCGTACAATTCTTATGCCTTTTGTCTCTGAATATGCAAGGTACATCACGGAGAGGGAAATATCTGGAAACTGGAATTTTGGACCGGGAAACCAAGAAAAATGCAGAAAAATCACCAGACTCCAAATGACCTGAAACTTCACAGAGAATTTTTTATGGAATATTTAAGAATTATTGGGCCAAAAATATACCAGAGGGGGTCCACCTGCTGGCTACAAGCCAATAGGGCGCGCCCACCCCCTAGGCGCGCCCTGATGGCTTGTGGGGCCCCAGCAGGCCTCCTGACCCACCTCTTCTCCTATATGGTGTGTTTTACCCTAGAAAAAATCATAAGCAACCTTTTGGGATGAAGTGCCGCCGTCTCGAGGCGGAAACCTGGGCAGAGGCCCTTTTGCATTCCGGCAGGCTGATTCTGCCGGAGAAACTTCACTCCGGGAGGGGGAGATCAAAGCAATCGTCATCACCAACGCTTCCTCCTTCGTGGGAGGACCAATATTCATCAACATCTTCACTAGCACCATCTCATCTCAAACCCTAGTTCACCTCTTATATTCAATATTTGTCCCAAAACCTCAGATTGGTACCTGTGGGTTGCTAGTAGTGTTGATTACCTCTTGTAGTTGATGCTTGTCGGTTTACTTGGTGAAAGATATTATGTTCAGATCCTTGATCTTCATTATTATACCTCTGATCTTGAACATGTTGATGAGGTGTGAGTAGTTACTATTGTTCCTGAGGACATGGGAGAAGTCTTGTTATAAGTAATCATGTGAAGTTGGTATTCGTTCGATATTTTGATGATATGTATGTTGTTACTTCTCTTAGTGGTGCCATGTGAACGTCGACTACATGACACTTCACCATGTTATGGGCCTAAGGGTAGTCATTGTGGAGTAACAAGTAGATGATGGTTTTCTAGATTGACAGAACCTTAAACCCCAGTTTATGCGTTGCTTCATAAGGGGCTGATTTGGATCCACACGTTTCATGCTATGGTTAGATTTATCTTAATTCTTGTTTAGTAGTTGCGGATGCTTGCGAGAGGGGGTAATCATAAGTGGGTTGGTTGTTCAAGTAAGAACAACACCTTAGAACCGATCCACCCACATATCAAATTATCAAATTAGCGAACGCGAATCAACTCGACATGATGAACATGACTAGAAAGTAATTCCCATGTGTCCTCGGGAGCGCTGCTTCATATAACAATACTTTTCAACCTGTCCTTTGCTATAAAAAGGATTGGGCTATCTTGCTGCACCTTGGTTACTATTGTTAGTTGTCACTTGTTACAAATTATCTTGCTGCAAAACTATCTACTACTGTTACTAATAGCACTTGTAGAGAATACCTTGCTGAAACTGCTTATCATTTCCTTCTGCTCCTCACTGGGTTCGACACTCTTACTTATAGAAAGGACTACGATTGATCCCCTATACTTGTGGGTCATCAACCCTGAAACAACCCAAATTAACGGAACACACGATGCGGGAGATGAAACTCAACCGCCCAATTGCATATCAATGGGCACCTCATAAGCCAAAAATGTTTTCCTGCAAGCACATTGGATTGAGCTAGAACGTGACTGCTTCACCAAAGCAATCCCCGACACCATATGGCTGCCATTTCACCAGCAACACAGCAAAAAAGGCAACATTCATGTTTTCCTTTCATGTAGAGCAGTCAAGTGAGTGATTTAATGTCAATGTTTACCTGCTCGACGTAAGCAAATCCATCTCGTTGGTGTATTGCTTGTACATGATATTGACATAGCTCGTCATCTCCGATACCACACCCCACTTCTAAGACCAAGTGGGAAGCCGTATAGGGTTGTCGTGGTCATCCTAGGCCTTGAACATTACCTCTCTAGGGTGTCCAACTGGAAGGCGTTCCCAACTCCATAACGAAAGTGGGAGCATACAACCACCAATTCTGCTGTCTTTCGAGGACCTACGACAAGCTTCGTCCAATTGCACGTAAAGCCAAACATGGATAAGTTAAGGGCAAGAGTGAAAGCCAAACAGAAACTAAATACGAACAATTTATTACCTGCCGGTACAAGTAGGCCAATGCCGCCGAGCCCCAGCTGAAGTTGTGGTCGAGGACTGTCAACACCTTCAGGAACATCCATTGGGCATTCTTGCTGTCACCGTCAGCGAAGATAGTCCTAGAGATAACGTACCACATGTATACGCGAGCATAAATCTGGATCACATCTTCATTGGCGCCCTCAAGACAATGCACAAAGTTGGCTACGATCCAAGTGAAAGGAGCGTCGACTGCAACTCTTTCTTTCTTGTATCCGTCTGCTGGTGCCGGCTCTACAGGAGACATACCAATAAGGGCCTCCATTTGTTGACGCCATCCCTCAGAATTAGTGCTCATACAAAGAGGCTTCCCCTCGATTGGAAGTGCGGTGATCATGGAAACATCCTGAAGTGTCACAGTCATCTCTCCGGTCTGGAGGTGGAAACTATGGGTCTCCGGCCTCCATCAATTCGTAAGTGCGGTGATTGTCGCAGCGTTCAGGTTGGGCGTCGACCGGCTCACAAGCTGAATGAAAGGGAGGAGTCATGTATTCTCGATGTATGGTGTGTACCGCTCATCGTACGGCATGACCCTCGATGATGCTCCGTGAGACCGAATCTTCAGGGGCATAAGTTTCTGCAAATATAGAAGTGAGATGATTACGGTTTGATCTTTTCAAATAAACACAAGATATAAACTACCAAGTAGTATGCTCTCATTACGATCCCCTTCTTCGACATCAAATAGGCCCGGTGTTCAACGTCATAGAAATCATCCAAAAGCCACACCATCCTACATAATTCAAGAAAATAGACATATATGACCACGTGAGTATCTCATACACATAATGGCCAAATATGAACTAATATGTCCCTACTATGAACAAATATTGAAAAAAATAATATATCAATGCTAATAGAAACAAATATCAAAACAAATACTATACGAACGCTAATATGAACAAATATTGAAAATATGTTCTCTTTGTCCTATTTCCACACATATGTTCCTATTACATTAGTTTGTACCAAAATTAACAATCTACATTTCCATAAGTGACTACTATACGTATGCTAATGCTACACATCAAATAATCATGTCATTCTTCCATAACACATTCAAAATCAACTAGGATCTAAATTAAATCGAAGAGAGTACAAAAAGGAGAAATGAGATAGAATTTACGGATGAAAACTAAGGGATCGGAGGAGAAATCCCTTAGGGATGAAATCCCCACAGATTTCCTCCGGTTGGGGGGGGGTGAGAGAGGGATTTGGTGAGGGCGGATGAACCCTAACCACCACCCTCTCTCTATTCTTGCTGGATGGGGGGATGGGGTGGGATGGGGGGAGGGCCGGCCTGCGACTGAATAACTGGAAGTGTGGTGCCTTTGGGCTCGATGCTGCACATTTGAAGTGTGGCACCTTTGCCTTAGGCGTCACACAGCGGGGGGTGTGATACGTCTCAAACGTATCTACTTTTCCAAACACTCTTGCTCTGGTTTTGGACTCTAATTTGCATGATTTGAATGGAACTAACCCGGACTGATGTTGTTTTCAGCAGAACTACCTTGGTGTTATTTTTGTGCAGAAATAAAAGTTCCTGGAATTGGACGAAACTTTTTGTGAATTATTTTTGGAATAAATAATGAATTATGCAGCAAAGAACCACTGGAGGGGGTTGCCTGTGAGCCACAAGGTAACAGGGCACGCGCACCCCCTCGGCGCGCCCTATTAGCTTGTGTGGCCCACGTGGCTCCCCTGACCCTAATTCCACTCCTATAAATTCACATCTTCGGAGAAAAAAATAGGAGAGAAGATTTCATCACGTTTTACGATACAGAGCCGCCGCCACGTCCTGTTCTTCCTCGGGAGGGCTGATCTAGAGTCCGTTTGGGGCTATGGAGAGGGGGATTCGTCGCCGTCGTCATCATCAACCCTTCTTCATCAACACTGCCATGATGCTCACCACCGGGAGCGAGTAATTCCTTTGTAGGCTTGCTGGACGGTGATGGGATTGGATGAGATTGATCATGTAACCGAGTTAAGTTGATAGGGCTTGATCCCTAGTATCCACTATGTTCTGAGATTGATGTTGCTATGACATTGATATGCTTAATGCTTGTCACTAGGGACTGAGTGCCACGATTTCATATCTGAACCTATTATGTTTTCATGAATATAAGAGCGATTTGGATCTGATCTTGCAAGTTGTATGCACCTATTACGTGTCATGATCTGCATACCCCAAGGTGACAATAATTGGGATTCTTTCCGGTGATTGCTGTAGTTTGAGGAGTTCATGTATTCACCATGTGTTAATGCTTTTTTTCGGTTCTCTATTAAAAGGAGGCTTTAATATCCCTTAGTTTCCATTAGGACCCCGCTGCCACGGGAGGGTAGGACAAAACATGTCATACAAGTTCTTATTGCTAGCACGTATGACTATATACGGAATACATGCCTACATTACATTGATGAATTGGAGCTAGTTCTGTGTCGCCCTGGTGTGTAACTGTTATATGATTGATGTCATCTAAATCATTATCCATCACCGATCCACGTGCCTACGCTTTACATATACTGAAACTTGCTAAGTTAGTACTGCTGCTATTATAGTCACAACTGCTACAAAATTACTGATGTCACTGTTGTTGTTGCTACTACTACTATCACTTGCCGTGCTAGTAAAACTTTGTTGCAGAGAGATATCCCAGGTGTGGTTGAATTGACAACTCAACTGCTAAGGCCGATAAATATTCTTTGGCTCCCCTTCTGTCGAATCAACAAATCAGGGTGAAATACTACCCGCGAAGACTGTTGTGATCCCCTATACTTGTGGGTTATCAAGACCTTTTTCTAGCGCCGTTGCCGGGGAGCATAGCTATATTTATTGTGTTAACTTGAGGATATCCAATTGGTACTATGAAGAATCTAAAAGATGCTCGAACCAAGATCGTCCCCTCTCGTACGAGAGGAGGTAAGGAAGTGCCATCTAGCTCTGCTTTTGATTCACCTACTGTTTTGAATCAGCTTATAACAGCAACACCTATTGCTCGTTCTGATACGTCACATGAACTTGATGATGCTACTTCTAAAATTAATGATGATACTACTGTTACACTTGATGAAACTAAAACTGTGCCACTGAATGAATTAATTGATGCTCATATTGCTAAAGCTAGAGAACTTGAAAATGTTGAAACTGAGGAAGATTTTGTGTCACCTATTACACCTCGCTCTCCTAATAGATCTGAATTGCCTGATGTACCTAAGGGTTATATTATGGATGGAGAGCTAGCTACGGACTTGCTTGCTTGTAATCATAGAGATGATCTGAAGAAACTACTATGCAAACTGAAAGAAAAATCTATGATGGAGAAAATGAAACATGATCCTAAATTTGCTACTTCTCCTATATTTGTTACTGATAAGGATTATGAATTCTCTGTAGACCCTGAGTTAATATCTATAGTAGAGTCTGATCCTTTCCATGGTTATGAAACTGAAACAGTTGTTGGACATCTTACGAAACTGAATGATATTGCCGCCTCATTTACTAATGAGGAAAAAATACGTTACTACTACATTCTTAAGCTTTTTCCTTTCTCGCTAAAAGTCTAGGGCAAGGAATGGTTCCTCACTCTTTGTGTGTGTAGCCCCCAGGATATGATATATTACTTCTCTGAAAAATATTTTCTTGCCCATAAGAAACAAGCTGCTTTACAGGAAATATTTAACTTTGTGCAAAGTGAAGAAGAGAGTCTCCCTCAACCTTGGGGGTGGCCTCTCTAGTTATTAAGAGCTTTACCTAGTTATCCTCTCAAGAAGGATGAAATACTTGATATCTTTTATAATGGACTAACCGATGCTTCTAGGGCTACCTAGATAGTTGTGCTGGTTGTGTTTTCATGGAAAGAACCATTGGCCAAGCTGAAGAATTATTGAATAACATATTGCAAAATGCTGATAATTGGACACTTCCTGAGCCACCGCCGGAACCTATTCAAAAGAAGAGATGTATTCTATTCCTCGGTCCTGAAGATATGCAAGAAGCCAAACGAACTATGAAGGAGAAAGGTATTAAATCTAAAGATGTCAAGAAGTTACCGCCTGATGACCCACAAGTATAGGGGATCAATCATAGTCCTTTCGATAAGTTAGAGTGTCGAACCCAACAAGAAGCAGAAGGAAATGCCAAGCGGTTCTCAGTAAGGCAATTTCTGCAAGCACTGAAATTGTAGGTAACAGATAGTTTGATAGCAAGATAATTGGTAACAAGCAAGTAACGGTAAAGGTAAATAAAGTGCAGCAAGGTAGCCCAATCCTTTTTGTGGCAAAGGACAAGCCAGAACAGTTTCTTATAATAGGCAAAGTGTTCTTGAGGGTACACGAGAATTTCATCTTGTCACTTTTATCATGTTGGTTTGATTTGTGTTCGCTATGATGATAATTTGATATGTGGGTGAACCGGTGCTTGGGTGTTGTTCTTACTTCAACAACCTCCCACTTATGATTAACCCCCTCGCAAGCACCTGCAACTACGAGAAAAGTATTAAGATAAAATCTAACCATAGCCTTAAACGTTTGCATCCAAATCAGCCCCTTATGAAGTAGCGCATAAACTAGGGTTTAAGCTTCTGTCACTCTAGCAACCCATCATCTAATAACTACTCCACAATGCATTCCCGTAGGCCCAAGGATGGTGAAGTGTCATGTAGTCGATGTTCACATGACACTTATACGTCTCCAATGTATCTATAATTTTTGCTTGTTCCATGTTGTTATATTATCATTCTTGGATGTTTTACAATCATTTTATAACAACTTTATATCATTTTTTGGGACTAACCTATTGACATAGTGCCAAAGTGCCAGTTGCTGTTTTTGCTTGTTTTTTACTTCGCAGAAAATCAATACCAAACGGAGTCCAATCGCGACGAAACTTTTTGGAGATTTTTTCTAGACCAGAAGACACCCAGTGGGCCAAAGAAGTACCGGAGAAGTGGGCCGAGGAGACCACAACTCACCAGGGCGCGCCGGGGCAGTTGTGCCCTCCTCGGGCCCCTCTCCACCACCTCTGATGCCTATAAATTCCCAAATATTCCAAAAACTCTAGGGGAGTCGACGAAACACAATTCCAGCCGGCGCAAGTTCCAGAACCTCGAGATCCAATCTAAACACCATCACGGAGGGGTTCATCTTCTTCATAGGTGCCTCTCTGATGATGTGTGAGTAGTCCACCATAGACCTACGGGTCCGAAGGCCATAGCTAGATGGCTTCCTCTCACTCTCTTATGATTCTCAATACAATGGTCTCTTGGAGATCTATTTGATGTAAACTTTTGCGGTGTGTTTGTTGGCATCCGATGAATTTTGAGTTCATGATCAGTTTCTATCCATGAATATTATTTGAGTCTTCTTTGATCTCTTATATGCATGATTACTTATAGCCTCGTATTTCTTCTTCGAATATTTGGTTTAGTTAGGCCAACTAGATCGATTTTCTTGCCATGGGACGAGGTGCTTTGTGATGGGTTCGATCTTGCGGTGTTCTTTCCCAGTGACAGAAGGGGCAGCAAGACACGCATGTATCGTTCCTATTAAGGATAACAAGATGGGGTCTATTCCTACATGAATAGATCTTGTCTACATCATGTCATCGTTCTTATTGCATTACTCCATTTTCCCATGAACTTAATATACTAGATGCATGCTGGATAGCGGTCGATGTGTGGAGTAATAGTGGTAGATGCAAGCAGGAGTCAGTCTACTTATCTTGGACGTGATGCCTATATAATGATCATCGCCTTGGATATCGTCATGACTATTCGATTTTCTGTCAATTGCCCAACAGTAATTTGTTCACCCACCATGCGATATACTCATGAGAGAAGCCACTAGTGAACCCTACGGCCCCCGGGTCTACTTTTCCAACATATTGCTTTCAGATCTATCTTTTTGCATCTTTGTTTTCAGATCTACAAAACCAAAAACTCAAAAATATATTGCTGCATATTTTATTTGCCCTTTCTATTTTGTGTTCTTGAGAGATCTATCTCTCCTATCTATCACTACCTAATCTATCTTTTTACCGTAGAGAGATTGACAACCTCTCTTTCGCGTCGGGTTGCAAGTATTTGTTGTTTGTGTGCAGGTGCTGCTTATTGGGTGGTGGTGATCCTCCTACTGGTTTGATAACCTTGGTTTTATAACTGAGGGAAATACTTACCGTCGCTGTGCTGCATCATCCCTTCCTCTTTGGGGAAATACCGACGCAGTCTCAAGCCACGTCAAAGGAACTTCTGGCACCATTGCCGGGGAGGAAGCGGTCTCTTCTACGTGCCTATCGTGGGCGCTGAGGGGACTCCATCATCATCTACCAGGTTCCTAATCACAAATCTCATCTCCTTGCAATTACATTATTTGCCATTTACCTCTCGTTTTCCTCTCCCCCACTTCACCAATTTGCCGTTTTATTCGCCCTCTTTTTCGTTTGCCTTTTTCTTGCCGGATCTATTCCTTGCTTGCAATCTTGTTTGCGTAGTCATGATGACTCAAGAAAACACCAAGTTGTGTGACTTTTCCAATACTAATAATAATGATTTTATTAGTACTCCGATTGCTCCCCCCGCCACTAGTGCGGAGTCTTGTGATATTAATGCCGCTTTGTTGAATCTTGTCATGAAAGATCAATTTGCCGGTAATCCTAATGAGGATGCCACGTCCCATCTAAACACGTTCGTAGAATTGTGTGATATGCAAAA
This sequence comes from Elymus sibiricus, assembly GCA_039707655.1. Lineage (NCBI taxonomy): Eukaryota > Viridiplantae > Streptophyta > Magnoliopsida > Poales > Poaceae > Elymus > Elymus sibiricus. The sequence goes on from CM077673.1 coordinate 323,107,744, forward strand.
GAAAAAATATGTGGATAATGATATTGTGAAGTTGAAATTATTTCCTTTTCCTTGCGGGATCGTGCAAAAAATTGGTTTTCCTCTTTGCCTCGCAATAGTATCGATTCTTGGAATAAGTGCAAGGATGCTTTTACCACTAAGTATTTTCCTCCCGCGGAATTTTTTTCCCTTAGGACGCAAATCATGAATTTTAAGCAACTCGAGCATGAACATGTTGCACAATCTTGGGAAAGAATGAAGTTGATGCTAAGAAATTGTCCTACTCATGGTTTAAATCTTTGGATGATCATACAAAAAATTTATGCGGGGTTGAATTTTGTCTCTAGAAATCTTTTAGATTCCGCCGTGGGTGGTACTTTTATGGAGATTACTTTGGGTGAAGCTACTAAATTGCTAGATAATATCATGGCTAATTATTCTCAATGGCATACCGAAAGAGCACCTACTAGTAAGAAAGTTAATTTGGTTGAGGAAATTAGTACTTTGAGTGATAAGGTTGATGCTTTGATGAAATTGGTTGCTAGTAAAAATGCTCCTATTGATCTTAATGATGTGTCTTTGTCTACCTTGATTGAGCAAAATAATGATTCCGTAGATGTGAACTTTGTCTCGCAAAACAATTTCAATAACAATGCTTATAGAGGTCATTTTAATCCTAGGCCTTTTCTTGGAAATTCCTCTAATAATTATGGTAATTCTTCTTACAATAATAATAGGAACACCTCTCATCTTGAGAGTAATATTAAAGAATTTATCAATGCGCAAAAGGCTTTCAATACTATGATAGAAGAAAAGGTGAATAAGATTGATGATATGTCTAGAAGCATTGATAGAATTTCTCATGATGTTGAAAATCTCAAGTTGAAAGCTTTTGTGCCTAAGATTGATGAATCTATTAAAGCTTTATATGTCTCTATGGATGAAAGTAAGAAAAGAACCGCTATTGTTAGAGCTAAAAGAGAAATCTTAGAAAAATCGTTTTCTAGTGATTGCCTTCATAAAAAAGATAAAGATCTTAAAGTGATTGGTGTTTCTTCTATTGATTCCTTGTTTAGTGATATTAAGATTTATGATAAAGGGACTGAAGTAGAGTCAACTTTAGATAGAAAGCATCCCAATAATTTGGAGGGTGAAAATCTTGATGAAAATTTTGATAAAAGTGGGTTTGAAGAGGTCAAAACTTTAACTAGTGATGTGCCCACTATTTTGGATTACAAAGGCTTTAAATGATAGTTGCTCTTTGATTGAATGTATTTCTTTGCTGCAATCCATGTTGAATTCACCCCATGCTTATGAGCAAAATAAAGCTTTTACTAAACATATCGTTGATGCCATGATGAAATCTTTTGAAGAAAAGTTAGAATTGGAGATTTCTATTCCTAGAAAATTACATGATGAGTGGGAACCTACCATTAAGGTCAAGATTAAAAATTGTGAGTGCTTTGCTTTGTGTTATTTGGGTGCTAGTGTTTCCAGGATTCCGAAATCTCTATGTGATGTGCTTGGTCTTACCAATATTGAAGAATGTTCTCTAAATTTGCACTTGGCGGATTCTAATATTAAAAAGCATTTGGGAAGAATTAATGATGTTCTTATTCTTGCAAATAGGAACTATGTGCCCATAGATTTTATTGTGCTTGATATTTATTGCAATCCGTCTTGTCCCATTATACTTGGTAGACCGTTTTTACGCACTATAGGTGTCGTGATTGATATGAAAGAAGGCAATATTCGTTTCCAATTTCCCTTGAGAAAGGGTATGGAACACTTCCCTGGAACAAGAATTAAGCTACCATATGAATCAATCGTGAGGGCATCATATGGATCTAAAACCAAAGATGACAATACTTGAATCTATGCGTTATGCCTAGCTAGGGCGTAAAACGATAGCGCTTGTTGGGAGGCAAACCTATGAATAAATTTATTTTTGCTTTTTCCTTTCTGTTTTTGAGTGTTGACACAATTATGCCTCTGTTATGATTGTGTTTTTATGGTTTATTTAGTGTTTGTGCCAAGTAAAACCTTTAGGATGATTCATAGGATGAGTAGAAGCGATGCTGAATCTGAAACAGAAACTTTGCGTCCAGTATATGAATTTTCATTTTTTTTTATGCAACGTGATATTGAGCTGAAATTTTAACACAGTGTTTGTATACAAATTACTTACATTGTCCTAATTTTTCAGAATTTTTAGAGTTACAGAAGTATGGTTAGAGTACAGATTACTACAGACTGTTCTGTTCAAGACAGATTCTGTTTTCGTTGCATTGTGTGCTTGTTTTGATGAATCTATGGGTTATATTGAAGGGTATGAGCCATGGTAAAGTTAAAATATAGTAGGTATAATGCAATAATAAAATATGAATGGGTTTGCAACAGCACCTAAAGTAGTGATTTGCTTTATTATACTAACGGATCTCACAAAGATTTTGTTGAGTTTTGTGTGATTGAAGTTTTCAAGTTTTGGGTGAGATCACGATGGATGAAGGAATAAGGAGTGAAAAGAGTCAAAGCTTGGGGATGCTACCGCACCCCCAAGATATATCCAAAGATAAACAAGCAACTCAGCTTGGGGATGCCCCCGAGTGGCATCCCCTCTTTCTTCTAACGACCATCGGTATTTTACTTGGAGCTATATTTTTATTCGTCACATATCATGAGTTTTGCTTGGAGCGTCTTGTATCTTTGCTTGCTTTGTTTTTTAGTTTGTCACTTGTATCCTTGCTGTACACACCTATTTGAGAGAGCCAAAATCATGTTATCATTTGTTAGAATTGCTCTATGTGCTTCACTTAAACTTTTTGAGCTATAGAATTGCTCTAGTGCTTCACTTATATCTTTTTGAGCACGGTGTGCTTGGAAATTTTTGTAGAAATACTCTCATGCTTCACTTAGATTAATTTGAGAGTTAGTAAATTTTGAATAAATCCTCTCATGCTTCACTTATACCTTTTTGAGAGATGAAATCTTTATGCTCATGTGCTTCACTTAAATTTGTTTGAGCTTGCTAAAAAGCAATGGCAATATATGAAACTAGTCCCAAAGTGATAGATATCCAAGGAGGATATAATAAAAACTTTCATGAAGATCATTGGGAAAATTAAACTTGATTCTTTGTAATAGTTTTGAAACATGATGATAGTAATATGTGAGTCATGTTAGTGAGTAATTGTGCTTTAGTAGGAATATTGGTGTTAAGGTTTGTGATTCCCTATGCATGCATGAAAGTCAATAGTTAAGCAATGAAGTTACATCCTACTTATGGTGCATTATTCGGTGTTAGTTATGCTCAATGCTCGCTTATGTGAATTTTCGTTTCTTGGTTTGGTTGCTTCTCAATCTATTTGCTAGCCTTCATTTGTACTAAGTAGAAATACTATTTGTGCATCCAAAATCCTTAAACCAAGTTTTGCCTTATGAGTCCACCATACGTACCTATATGTGGTATTTCCATGCCGTTCCAAGCAAATTTGTACGTGCCATCTCTAAAATTTCAAAATAAATTTTCTCTTTTGTGTGCTCGTACTGCTCATGAAACGGTGGGGGGTGTCCAATATTTTTCCGTGCTAGATGTGTTATTCTCAAGATGAGTGTTTATTCACTTGTCATTGCACGAGAGTGTGGCGGTAATAGGGATGCCCATTCCCAAAATGAAAAAGAAAAAATATTTACTTTATGTTGTCAAATAATAAATTCGTTGGAAAGTGTTGGTATGGAAGGCAACCGTGGATACGGCCCGCCATGGAAAGTGAAAGTTTGGTGGAAAAAGGAATAAACTTTATTTTCTGTTTGGGAACCGCCTATGATATATCTAGCATGGAAAGTATTGTGAGCTACTTTGTCGTTTTTGTTGACAGCAAAGGCATGCCACCCAAAATATTTTTCTCTCTCAATTTTAACCTTGAGCTCTAGCACCTCTACAAATCCCTACTTCCCTCTGGGAAGGGCCTATCTATTTACTTTATGCAATTTTTATTTTTACTTTGAGTCTCCATCTTCTCTTATAAAGCACCAACTAGGGGGAACTATGATCGTACTTGAGCATTGGGCATAGCTAATATTTGAGTGTGTCTCATGAATGGATCAATTATTGAGCATGATGGGCTAGGGATAACTTTCTTTAGTGTTGATATTTTGAAAGACATGGTTGCTTGTTGACATGCTTGAGTATTGAAGTCATTATGTTAAAACTAGACTATTGCTTTGAATCATTTACAAGTCCAAATGTCCATGCTATACAAAGAAGGAAAGAATATGATGAACATGTTAGGCAACATTACACATCAAAAATTCTCTTTTTATCATTTACCTACTCGAGGACGAGTAGGAATTAAGCTTGGGGATGCTGATACGTCTCCAACGTATCTATAATTTTTGCTTGTTCCATGCTGTTATATTATCATTCTTGGATGGTTTACAATCATTTTATAACAACTTTGTATCATTTTTTGGGACTAACCTATTGCCATAGTGCCAAAGTGCCAGTTGCTGTTTTTGCTTGTTTTTTACTTCGCAGAAAATCAATACCAAACGGAGTCCAATCGCGATGAAACTTTTTGGAGATTTTTTCTGGACCAGAAGACAACCAATGGGCCAAAGAAGTACCGGAGAAGTGGGCCGAGGAGACTACAACCCACCAGGGCGCGCCAGGGGGGGCCCGTCACGCCCTGATGGGTTGTGCCCTCCTCGGGGCCCCTCTCCACCGCCTCTGATGCCTATAAATTCCCAAGTATTCCAAAAACCCTAGGGGAGTCGACGAAACACAATTCCAGCTGCCGCAAGTTCCAGAACCTCGAGATCCAATCTAAACACCATCACAGAGGGGTTCATCTTCTTCATAGGTGCCTCTCCGATGATGCGTGAGTAGTCCACCATAGACCTACGGGTCCGTAGGCAGTAGCTATATGGCTTCCTCTCTCTCTCTCTCTTATGATTCTCAATACAATGGTCTCTTGGAGATCTATTTGATGTAAACTTTTGCGGTGTGTTTGTTGGGATCCGATGAATTTTGAGTTCATGTCAATTTCTATCCATGAATATTATTTGAGTCTTCTTTGATCTCTTATATGCATGATTACTTATAGCCTCATATTTCTTCTTCGAATCTTTGGTTTAGTTAGGCCAACTAGATCGATTTTTCTTGCCATGGGAAGAGGTGCTTTGTGATGGGTTCGATCTTGCGGTGTTCTTTTCCCGTGACAGAAGGGGCAGCAAGACACGCATGTATCGTTGCTATTAAGGATAACAAGATGGGGTCTATTCCTACATGAATAGATCTTGTCTACATCATGTCATCGTTATTATTGCATTACTCCGTTTTTCCTTGAACTTAATACACTAGATGCATGATGGATAGCGGTCGATGTGTGGAGTAATAGTGGTAGATGCAGGCAGGAGTCAGTCTACTTAACTTGGACGTGATGCCTATATAATGATCATCGCCTTGGATATCGTCATGACTATTCGATTTTCTATCAATTACCCAACAGTAATTTGTTCACCCACCGTGCGCTATACTCATGAGAGAAGCTACTAGTGAACCCTACGGCCCTCGGGTCTACTTTTCCAACATATTGCTTTCAGATCTATCTTTTTGCATCTTTATTTTCAGATCTACCAAACCAAAAACCCAAAAATATATTGCTACATATTTTATTTGCCCTTTCTATTTTGTGTTCTTGAGAGATCTATCTCTCATATCTATCACTACCTAATCTATCTTCCGTAGAGAGATTGACAACCTCTCTTTCGCGTCGGGTTGCAAGTATTTGTTGCTTGTGTGCAGGTGCTGCTTATTGGGTGGTGGTGATCCTCCTGCTGGTTCAATAACCTTGGTTTCATAACTGAGGGAAATACTTACCGTCCCTGTGCTGCATCATCCCTTCCTCTTTGGGGAAATACCGACGCAGTCTCAAGCCACGTCAGACACCACTATGGAAATCACAACATACATATCATCAAAATATCGAACACATATCAAATTCACATGACTTATCCCGTGACCTCAAGAACAAAGGTAACTACTCACAAATAATATTCATGCTCAAGATCAGAGGGGTATTGAATAGCATAATGGATCTGAACATATAATCTTCCACCCAATAAACCATATAGTAATCAACTACAAGATGTAATCAACACTACTAGTCACCCACAGGTACCAATCTGAGGTTCTGGTACAAAGATTGAACACAAGAGATGAACTAGGGTTTGAGAGGAGATGGTGATATTGTAGATGTTGATGAAGATTGGCCTCCCAAAGATGAGAGGGGTGTTGGTGATGACGATGCTTCGATTTCCCCCTCCGGGAGGGAAGTTCCCCCGACGGAATCGCTCCACCGGAGGGCAAAAGTGCTCCTGCCCAAGTTTCGCCTCGAGACAGCGGCGTTCCATCCCGAAAGTCCTCTCCTTATTTTTTCTAGGTCAAAAGACCTTATATACCAGAAGATGGGCACCAGAGGTGGGCCGTGCTGAGCACAACCCACCAGGGCGCGCCTGGGGGGCCTGGCGTGCCCTAGTGTCTTGTGCTCACCAGGCTGGCCCCCTCCTGTAGTTATTTGCTCCAATATTTATTATATAATCCAAAATAATTCTCTGTTAAGTTTCAGCTTATTTGGAGATGTGCAGAATAGGTATCTCTGATGTGCTTTTTCAGGTCCAGAATTCCAGCTACCGGTATACGCCCTCTTTGTGTAAACCTTGCATATTATGAGATAAAAGGCATTAGAATCACTCCCTAAAGCATTATTATTTAAAAAACATTATAAATAACAATAGGAAATCATGATGCAAAATGGACGTACCAACTCCCCCAAGCTTAGACCTCGCTTGTCCTCAAGCGAAAGCCGATATTGAAAAGCATGTCCACATGGTTTGAGAGAGAGGTGTCGATAAAAACAAAAGTACGGACATAGTAGCATCATGCTTATTATCATAGAAGCAACAAACTTTATCAAAGAACTTATTCAAATAACTTCATCATATAAATCCTCATGAACAAGTAACAATTGATCACAACATAGAAGTATAAAGCACAAACCTTATTGGAAACCAACAAACTATGTTCTCAGTCAACTTTGCAACTACAATTCATCATATTTTTAGGAAGGGTCTCTTGTCAGAGCCTTTTGGCAAGTCCACATACTCAACCATCATTTAGTCTTCTATGATTGCTAACACTCACAGCATACCCATGAGCAAAAACTTTCAACCGGACACATAGAAAGATAGGGGCTTATAGTTTCGCCTCCCAACGTATTCACCTCAAGGGTGATGTCAACAATAGTAACTCATGCTCACTCACATCCAACTGGATATATGTGCCTAGATCTTTCATCACCACATGATGCTTGCAAAAAGAAAAAGTAAAAAGGAATAGGGGAGAATACTTTGACTCTTGCATAAAAGTAAATACATAAAAGTAAAAGATAGGCCCTTCGCAGAGGGAAGCAGAGGTTGTCATGCACTTTTTGATTTGTATGCCCAATCCCTTAATGTAAAAGAACGTCACACTATATTTCCCCCTATGATAGAAACCTTTATTATGCAGTCTGTCATTTTATTACTTTGCCATCATAAGTTCGTATAGCGCTCAATTTTCTCTTACACTAATTGATCAAAACACATTTAGAAGCAATTTTTATTGCCTTATTGAACCGATGACAACTTACTTGAAGGATCTTACTCGATCCGTAGGTAGGTATGGTGGACTCTCAAAGCATGAATTTGGGTTTTGGATTTTTGGATGCACAAGTAGTATCTCTACTTAGTGCGGAATTTTTGGCTAGCAAAGATAATGAGCAAGCACCACATGTTGAAGGATCTATGACAATATAACTTCTATGTGAATATGAACAAACATAAATCATTATGTTGTTTTCCTTGTCCAACATCAACAATTTTGACATATAATATTTAATGGGGGCTCACAATCATAAAAGATGTCCAAGATAGTGTATCTGCATGTGAATCTTCTCTTCCCTTATTAATTCTTTCATGAATTGCATCATTGACCAATGCTATCTTTGTCAATCTCCAATAAATTTTACCATTTATACTTTTCCTTATGTGATGTCATTACTTACCATAAGATTAGGATATGATTCTTCTCATTTATTTCTCTTTCCCTCTATTTTGATTGCAACAAGAAAATAAAGAAGCAAAAGCTCAAACTAAACTTTATTATATAACTCTCACTCGATTACATAGATAGATAGATCACGAATCTAACACACAAAAATAGATCATGCTAAACTTTTATTCAACTAAATCAAGAACAAGGCTAAAGATCGAACTAAAATAGGTAAAGGTGAATAAAAGTGATGGTGATACGATACCGGGGCACCTCCCCCAAGCTTGGCTCAAGCCAAGGGGAGTGCCCATACCCGTGTGCCCAAGTCTCCTTTGGTGGTGGTGATGAAGTAGGTGGTGGTGATGAAGTAGCCTTCTTCTTCAACTTATATTTGAGCATAAAATTTTCCTCCCTTAGATCATCATTCTCCAACTCGAGCTTTAATATCTTTTTGCATAATGCCGCCTTGCTCTCCTGCAGAAAACGGGATGGAATAAATTGAACCTCAGGTTTGTATCCTTTAGAGAGGCTTGACTTCTTGAATTCCACATGCATGTCTCCGGGCTGAGGTAGTGGGTCATCCTCTTCCTCAGAGATATCTTCCTTTGTTTCCTTCATGGCAGCGTCTTCCTCCTCATCTGAGGTCCATCCATAATGTTCCACTGCTCCATAGATCTTGGGGTTTACAATATAGTCAACAACATAGCTCTCCCCCTCTGAATCTTGAGACGACATATTTTCAGATCTGCCAGGAAAACATCACGGAACAAGAACAGAGGATTTTTCTGCGATGCGGTGGTCAAAACAGTCGGGGGTATATATAGAGAATTTTTGTTCTTGGGAAGCAAGCATATGGAAGGAAAACAGAGTCGGGAAGGTGTCCGAGGTGGGCACAACCCACCAGGGCGCGCCTGGCAGGGCTGGCGCGCCCTGGTGTATCATGCTCACCTCGGTTGCTTTCCCGTTTATTTCTTATTTTCCTAATTTTGCAATATTCCAAAACTGACAGAAAATATTTTTGCGGACTTTTCGAAGTCCGTTTACTTACCGTATCACGTACTTCCTGTTTTTCAGAATTCTGGAGTGTTCTGGAAGGTTTCTTTTATGTGTTCCTCCGGTGTCATGGTTTGGATAACATTGCTTTCAACACTAATAGGCGTACCTGAGATATAGTGTTTAATTCTTTGTCCAGTGACCACATTCAGGTTAGTACCTTCGGCATTATTGATCTTGATAGCTCCAGAGAGATAAACCTCTTCGATAATATATGGTCCTTCCCATTTGGAGAGAAGCTTACCTGCAAAAAATCTTAAACGAGAGTTGTACAAAAGAACATAGTCTCCTATTTTGAATTCTCGCTTTTAGATTCTTTTGTCATGCCATCTTTTTACTTTTCCTTTGAATAGTTTGGCATTTTCATAGGCTTGGGTTCTCCATTCATCTAGTGAGCTAATATCAAATAACCTCTTCTCACCGGCAAGTTTGAAATCATAATTGAGTTCTTTAATTGCCCAAAATGCTTTATGTTCTAACTCTAGAGGCAAATGACAAGCTTTTCCATATACCATTTTGTATGGAGACATACCCATAGGATTTTTATAAGCTGTTCTATTGGCCCAAAGTGCATCATCTAGTTTCTTAGACCAATTCATTCAAGACCTATTGATAGTTTTTTGTAATATCAATTTTATTTCTCTATTGCTAAGTTCAACTTGACCACTAGATTGAGGATGATATGGTGATGCAATTCTATGGTTAACATCATATTTAGCGAGCATCTTATGGAAAGCACCATGGATAAAGTGTGAACCACCATTAGTCATTAAATATCTAGGGACTCCAAACCTCGGGAAGATAACTTCTTTAAGAATTTTAATGGAGGTGTTGTGATCAACACTACTAGTTGGAATAACTTCTACCCATTTAGTGACATAATCAACATCAACCAAAATATGAGTGTACCCGTTAGAGGAAGGAAAAGGTCCCATATAATCAAAACCCCAAACATCAAATGTTTCGACAACAAGTGAATAATTCATAGGCATTTCCTGACGCTTACCGATATTACCAATTCTTTGACATTCATCACAAGATAAGACAAACTTATGGGCATCCTTGTAGAGAGTAGGCCAATAAAAACCAGATTGCAATACCTTGTGAGCAGTTCTATCTCCCGCATGATGTCCTCCATAAGCTTCAGAATGACATTTCCGTAGGATTTGTTCTGGTTCATGCTTAGGTACACAACGTCTAATAATACCATATACTCCTTCTTTATAAAGATGTGTGTCATCTCAAAAGTAATGTCTTAAATCATAGAAGAATTTTTGCTTTTGTTGGTATGAGAAGCTAGGTGGTATATATTTAGCGACAATGTAATTAGCATAATCATCATACCAAGGAGTGTTTTGAGAAACATTTATTGCAGCTAACTGTTCATCAGGAAAATTATCATCAATAGGTAGTGGGTCATCAAGAATATTTTCTAACCTAAACAAGTTATCAGCTACAGGGTTCTCAGCTCCCTTCCTATCAACGATATGTAAGTCAAATTCTTGAAGCAAGAGAAGCCACCTAGTGAGTCTAGGTTTAGCATCTTTCTTTGCCATAAGATATTTTATAGCAGCATGATCGGTGTGAACAATGACTTTGGAATCAACAATGTAGGATCTAAATTTATCACAAGCAAACACAACTGCTAAAAATTGTTTTTCAGTAGTAGCATAGTTTCTTTGGGCACTGTCTAGAGTTTTGCTAGCATAATGGATAACATTCAATTTCTTATCAACCCTTTGTCCTAGAACAACACCAACAACATCATCACTAGCATCACACATAATTTCAAAAGGGAAGTTCCAATCAGGTGGTTGGACGATAGGTGCAGAAGTTAAGGCTTTCTTGAGTGTTTCAAAGGCTTCTACACAATCATCATAAAAAACAAAAGGGATATCCTTTTGCAAAAGATTAGTAAGAGGCCTAGAAATTTTAGAGAAGTCTTTAAGGAACCTCCTATAGAAACCAGCATGACCAAGGAAACTTCGAATACCTTTAATATCTTTAGGACATGGCATTTTCTGAATTGCATCAACTTTAGCTTTATCCACCTCAATACCTCGTTCGGATATTTTATGACCCAAGACAATACCTTCATTAACCATAAAGTGGCACTTCTCCCAATTCAAGAAAAGATTAGTTTGTTCACATCTCTGCAAAACTCGATCAAGATTGCTTAAGCAATCATCAAAAGAAGTTCCGTAAACGGAAAAAACATCCATGAAAACCTCCACAATCTTTTCACAAAAGTCAAAGAATATAGCAGTCATACATCTTTGCAAGGTAGCAGGTGCATTGCATAAACCAAAAGGCATGCGTCTATAGGCATAGGTTCCAAAAGGACAAGTAAAGGTGATTTTCTATTGATCAGATTGTGATACAGGTATTTGAGAGAAACCAGAATATCCGTCCAGAAAACAAAAGTGTGTGTGCTTAGATAATCTTTCTAACATCTGATCAATGAATGGTAGAGGGTAATGATCTTTTCTAGTGGCTTCATTTAATTTTCTAAAATCAATCACCATTCTATAGCCAGTGATAATTCTTTGTGGAATGAGTTTATTTTTATCATTAGGAACAACGGTAATACCTCCTTTCTTAGGGACACAATGAATGGGACTTACCCATCTGTTATCAGCTATGGTATAGATTATATCTGCTTCCAGAAGCTTTAATATTTCAGTTCTTACCACTTCTTTCATCTTAGGATTCAATCGCCGTTGGTGATCAACAACGGGTTTAGCATCAGGTTCCGTATTAATCTTGTGCTGACATAGAGTGGGACTAATGCCCTTAAGATCATCAAGAGTATATCCAATAGCAGCCCGGCTCTTCCTCAGAATTTTTAATAATCTTTCTTGTTCATGTTCTGAAAGGTTAGCACTAATAATAACAGGATATATCTTTTTCTCATCAAGATACATGCAATTGCTTTAATTCAAACACAGGGTCACCTTTAGGTGGAGGAGGACCTCCAAGAGTTTCAATAGGCAAATTGTGTTTTAGGAGAGGTTGTTGTTCAAAGAAAATTTTATCTATTTCATTTCATTCACGCAAGTGCATATCATTTTCATGGTCAATCAAATATTGTTCTAGTGGATCATTAGGAGGCACGGCAATAGAAGCAAGACCAATTATTTTATCCTTACTAGATACTTCTCTATCACGAGGTCGTCTACTAAACTTGGAGAAATTAAATTCGTGAGACACATCACAGAAACTAACACCGATAGTTTGTTTTTCGCAATCTATCTTAGCATTGACGGTGCTCAAGAAAGGTCTACCAAAGATAATGGGACAAAAGTCATCTTGTGGGGAACCAAGAACTAGAAAATCGGTAGGGTATTTTACTTTCCCACACAAGACTTCAACATCTCTAACAATCCCAAGTGGTGTGATGGTGTCTCTATTAGCAAGTTTAATAGTAACATCAATGTCTTCTATTTCAGCGGGTGCTATACCATTCATAATTTCTTGGTATAAGGTAAAAGGAATAGCACTCACACTAGCACCCAAATTACATAAACCATGATAGCAATGATCTCCTATTTTGACTGAGACAACAGGCATGCCCACTACGGGTCTATGTTTATCTTTTTCATCGGGTTTAGCAATTCTAGCAGCTTCATTATAGAGGTAAATGACATGCCCATCAATATTTTCTACCAAGAGATCTTTAACCATAGCAACACTAGGTTCTACTTTAATTTGCTCAAGGGGCTTAGGTGCTCCAATATTACTCTTGCGAACCACAGTTGATACCTTAGCATGTTCCTTTATCCTAACAGGGAAAGGTGGGTTTTCAATATAAGCGGTAGGCACAGCTGGATCAAAATTGTAAATGATGGTTTCATCTTTAGCTATTACCGGTTCTTTAATTTCTTCTTTAATAGGGGGGTGATATTTAAACCACTTATCCTTAGGGAGATCAACATGAGTAGCAAATGCTTCACAGAAAGAGGCTACTATCTCAGAGTCAAGTCCATATTTAGTTCTAAACTTGTGAAAAATATTGGTATTCATAAAAGATTTAACACAATAAAACTTAAGATTTATACCTGACTCATTACCTTCATCGAGTTCCCAATCTTCAGAGTTGCATTTAATTCTTTCCAAGAGATCCCACTTGAATTCAGTAGTCTTCTTCATAAAAGAACCAGCACAAGAAGTATCAAGCACGAATTGATCATTATGAGAAAGCCGAGAATAAAAATTCTGAATAATAACTTCTCTCGGGTATCATGATTGGGGCATGAATATAACATTGACTTAAGCCTCCCCCAAGCTAGTGCGATGCTTTCTCCTTCACGAGGCCAAAAATTATATATATATATATATATAATTCCGATCACGATGAACTAGATGCATGGGATAAAACTTTTGATGGAATTCCAATTGCAATCGATTCCAGTTCGATGATCCAATACCATCACATAGCCTATACCATGTCAATGCTTTTCCCTTCAAAGATAAACGGAAAACCTTCTTCTTAGCTTCATCTCCAGATAAACCTGCAAGCTTAAATAATCCATAAATTACATTCACATATAATAGGTGCATGTCAGGATGTTCAGTTCCATCTCCTGCATATGGTTTAGCAAGCAGTTGTTGTACCATACTCGAAGGAATTTCATAACCATATTTTCAGTAGGTGTAGTAGGTTGAGGGGCAACTAATTGTGGTTCCGGTCGAGGTGAAGATACCCCGAACAAACCCCTCAAAGGATTGTTTTCCATAGTAGCAAGTGATAATAAATTTCAGCACGCAGTATAAGTTTTTCCTTACCGATTTCCACTTACCAAGAGCGCTTCACTCCCCGGCAACGGCGCCAGAAAAGAGTCTTGATGACCCACAAGTATAGGGGATCAATCGTAGTCCTTTCGATAAGTAAGAGTGTCGAACCCAATGAGGAGCAGACGGAAATGACAAGCGGTTTCCAGCAAGGTAATTTCTGCAAGCACTGAAATTGTAGGTAACAGATAGTTTGATAGCAACATAATTGGTAACAAGCAAGTAACGGTAACGGTAAATAAAGTGCAGCAAGGTAGCCCAATCCTTTTTTGGCAAAGGACAGGCCAGAATAGTTTCTTATAATAGGCAAAGTGTTCTTGAGGGTACACGGGAATTTCATCTTGTCACTTTTGTCATGTTGGTTTGATTTGTGTTCGCTACTTTGATAATTTGATATATGGGTGGGCCGGTGCTTGGGTTCTGTTATTACTTGAACAACCTCCCACTTATGATTAACCCCCTCGCAAGAATCCGCAACTATTAGAAAAGTATTAAGATAAAATCTAACCATAGCCTTAAACGTTTGAATCCAAATCAGCCCCTTACGAAGTAGCGCATAAACTAGGGTTTAAGCTTCTGTCACTCTAGCAACCCACCATCTAATAACTACTCCAAAATGCATTCCCTTAGGCCCAAGGATGGTGAAGTGTCATGTAGTAGACGTTCACATGACACCACTAAGGGAATCACAACATACATAACATCAAAATATCGAACACATATCAAATTCACATGATTACTTGCAATATGACTTCTCCCGTGACCTCAAGAACAAAGGTAATGCTACTTCTTGAGCTTGTGTTGGTTTTCCTTTGAAGAGGAAAGGGTGATGCAACAAAGTAGATAAGTATTTCCCTCAGTTGTTGAGAACCAAGGTATCAATCTAGTAGGAGATACAAGCAAGTCCCCAATCTTTGCACCTACACAAACAATCAAACACTTGCACCCAACGCTATAAAGGGGTTGTCAATCCCTTCACGGTTACTTGCAAGGATGAGATCTGATAGAGATAGATATAAAAGATTACTAAAACGAAAAGTAAAACAAAAGTAAAAAGATTGCAACAAAGTATTTTTGGTATTTTTGGTTTATAGATATGAAAATATAATATGGAAAATAGACCCGGGGGCCATAGGTTTCACTAGAGGCTTCTCTCTTGAAGGAAAATAATACGGTGGGTGAACAAATTAATGTCGAGCAATTGATAGAAAAGCACATAGTTATGACGATGTCCAAGGCAATGATTATGCATATAGGCATCACGTCCGTGTCAAGTAGACCGAAACGATTCTGCATCTACTACTATTACTCCACACATCGACCGACTCCTGTCTGCATCTAGAGTATTAAGTTCATGAAGAACAGAGTAACACATTAGGTAAGATGACATGATGTAGAGGGATAAACTCAAGCAATATGATGAAAACCCCATCTTTTTATCCTTGATGGCAACAATACAAATACGTGCCTCGCTACCCCTACTATGTCACTGAGTGAGGACACCGCAAGATTGAACCCAAAACTAAGCACTTCTCCCATTGCAAGAATTACCAATCTAGTTGGCCAAACCAAACCAATAACTCGAAGAGACTTGCAAAGATATGAAATCATGCATATAAGAATTCAGAGAAGATTCAAATAATATTCATAGATAGTCTGATCATATACCCACAATTCATCGGATCTCGACAAACACACCGCAAAAGAGTATTACATCGGATAGATCTCCATGAAGATCATGAAGAACATGGTATTGAAGACCAAAGAGAGAGAAGAAGTCCATAGCTACTAGCTATGGACCCGAAGGTCTGAGGTGAACTACTCACGCATCATCGGAGGGGCAATGGAGTTGGTGTAGATGCCCTCCGTGATCGAATCCCCCTCCGGCAGATTACCGGAAAAGGCTCCAAGATGGGATCTCACGGGAATAGAGGCTTCCGGCGACGAAAAAGTATTTTCGTGGCTCCTTCTGGTATTGGGGGAATATTTGGGAATTTATAGGATGAAGATTAGGGTTAGGAGGCCTGCTGGGGGGCCACAAGCCAGGGGGCGCCCCCCCCAGGGGCGCGCCCTACAGGCTTGTCGCCTCCCGGCAGGTCTCCTGCCCTCCTCTCCAAGTCTGGTAGGTTTCTTCTGGTCCAAGAAAAATCATCGCGAAGATTTTATTCCGTTTGGACTCCGTTTAATATTCCTTATCTGCAATACTCAAAAACAAGGAAAAAACAGAAACTGGCACTAGGCACTAGATTAATAGATTAGTCCCAAAAATAATATAAAATAGCATATTAATGCATATAAAACATCCAAAACAGATAATATAATAGCATGGAACAATCAAAAATTATAGATACGTTGGAGACGTATCAAGCATCCCCAAGCTTAATTCCTGCTCGTCCTCGAGTAGGTAAATGATAAAAACAGAATTTTTGATGTGGAATGCTACCTAACATATTTATCCATGAATATTCAGATCCATAAGACTCAGAACAAAAGCTTAATATTGACATAAAACAATAATACTTCAAGCATACTAACAAGGCAATTGTTCCCTTTCGAAATAACATGGCCTAAGAAAGTTATCCCTACAAAATCATATGGTCTGGCTATGCTCCATCTTCCCCACACAAAGTATCTAAATCATGCACACCCCCGATGACAAGTCAAGCAATTGTTTCACACCTTTTATGTTCTCAAACCTTTTCAACTCCCACGCAATACATGAGCGTGAGCCATGGATATAGCACTATAGGTGGAATAGAATATCGTGGAGGTTGTAAGGAAAAGGAGAAGATAGCCTCACATCAACTAGGCGTATCAACGGGCTATGGAGATGCCCATCAATAGATATCAATGTGAGTGAGTAGGGATTGCCATGCAACGGATGCACTAGAGCTATAAGTGTATGAAAGCTCAAAAAGAAACTAAGTGGGTGTGCATCCAACTCGCTTGCTCAAGAAGACCTAGGGCAATTTTGAGGAAGCCCATCATTGGAATATACAAGCCAAGTTATATAATGAAAAATTCCCACTAGTATATGAAAGTGACAAAATAGGAGACTCTCTATCATGAAGATCATGGTGCTACTTTGAAGCACAAGTGTGGAAAAAGATAATAGCATTGTCCCTTCTCTCTTTTCTCTCATTTTTTTTATTTTGGTGGGCATCTTTGGCCTCTTTTTTTTATTTGGGCTTCACTGGCCTCTTTTATTATTTGTAAAGTCCGGATACTCATCCCAACTTGTGAGGGAATCATAGCTTCCATCATCCATTCCTCTCATGGGACAATGCTCTAATAATGATGACCATCACACTTTTATTTACTTACAACTCAAGAATTACGGAACGGTGGAAGTTGCATGGCAATATATCTCGGAATGGCTATGGAAATGCCATAATAGGTAGGTATGGTGGCTGTTTTGAGGAAGGATATATGGTGGGTTTAATGCACCGGCGAAAGTTGCGCGGTACTAGAGAGGCTAGCAATGGTGGAAGGGTGAGAGTGCGTATAATCCATGGACTCACATTAGTCATAAAGAACTCACATACTTATTGCAAAAGTCTATTAGTTATCGAAGCAAAGTATTAGACGCATGCTCCTAGGGGAGAGGTTGGTAGGAGTTAACCATAGCACGCTCCCGACCCTCACACAAAGGATGACAATCATTAAACAAATCATGCTCCGACTTCGTTACATAACGGTTCACCATACGTGCATGCTACGGGAATCACGAACTTCAACACAAGTATTTCTACCAATCCATAATTACTCACTAGCATGACTCTAATATCACCATCTTTATATCTCAAAACTATATGCAAGGAATCAAACTTCTCATAGTATTCAATGCACTTTATATGAAAGTTTTTATTATATCCCTCTTGGATGCCCATTATATTAGGACTAAATTCATAACCTAAGCAAATTACCATGCTGTTTAAAGACTCTCAAAATAATATAAGTGAGGTACGAGAGTTCAATTATTTCTATAAAAACACCACCGTGCTCTAAAAAGATATAAGTGAAGCACTAGAGCAACATTGCCTAGCTCAAAAGATATAAGTGAAGCACATAGAGTATTCTAATAAATTCACGATTAATGCGTGTCCCTCTCAAAAGATGTGTGCAGCAAGGATGATTGTGGCAAACTAAAAAGCAAAGACTCATATCATACAAGACGCTCCAAGCCAAACACATATCATGTGGTGAATAAAAATATAGCCTCAAGTAAATTTACCGATGGATTGAAGACGAAAGAGGGGATGCCTTCCGGGGCATCCCGAAGCTTAGGCTTTTTGGTATCCTTGAATATGGCTTGGGGTTCCTTGGGCATCCCCAAGCTTAGGCTATTGCCACTCCTTATTCCTTAGTCTATCAAATCTTTACCCAAAACTTGAAAACTTCACAACACAAAACTCAACAGAAAACTCGTGAGATCTGTTAGTATAAGAAAGATAAATCACCACTTTAGGTACTGTTGTGAACTCATTATTTATTTATATTGGTGTAATATCTACTGTATTCCAACTTCTCCATGGTTCATACCCCCCGATACAACCCATAGATACATCAAAATAAGCAAACAACACAAAGAAAACAGAATCTGCCAAAAACAGAACAGTCTGTAGCAATCTGTAGACTTCGAATAATTCTGTAATTCCAAAAATTCTGAAAAATTAGGAAAATCTGGGAAATTTGTATATCAATCTTGTGTAAAAATTTCAGACTCATTAGACGCTCTGGTGAATTTATAAAATTCCTGGACTGAGCGCAAAAGTTTCTGTTTTTCAGCAAAATCAAATCAACGATCACCGTACACCATCCCAAAGGTCTTACTTGGCTCAAACACTAATTAAAACAATAAAACACAATTACTACAGAGGTAATAATGTGTAAATCACTCAAAAACATAAGCAAAAACAAACAAAAAGAACATAAAGTTGGGTTGCCTCCCAACAAGCGCTATTGTTTAACGCCCCTAGCTAGGCATAACACAATAGATCTAGGTATTGTCATCTTTGGTATGCAATCCATAAGTAGCTATCATAATAGATTCATAAGGTAATTTAATTTTATTTCTAGGAAAGTGTTCCATGCCTTTCCTTAACGGAAATTGGAATCTAATGTTTCCTTCTTTCATATCAATAATTGCACCGATCGTTCTAAGGAAAGGTCTACCAAGGATAATAGGACATGTAGGATTGCAATCTATATCAAGAACAATGAAATCTACGGGCACATAATTCCTATTTGCAACAATAAGAACATCATTAATCCTTCCCATAGGTTTCTTAATAATGGAATCCGCTAGATGCAAATTTAAAGAGCAATCATCAATATCATGGAAACCTAGCACATCACATAAAGTTTTCGGAATCGTGGAAACGCTAGCACCCAAATCACACAAAGCATGGCACTCATAATCTTTAATTTTAATCTTAATAGTAGGTTCCCACTCATCATAAAGCTTTATAGGTATGGAAACTTCCAACTCAAGTTTTTCTTCAAAAGATTTCATCATAGGATCAACAATATGTTTAGTAAAAGCTTTATTTTGATTATAAGCATGAGGAGAATTCAACATGGATTGCAACAAGGAAATACAATAAATCAAAGGACAGCTATCATAATTAAAGTCCTTGAAATCCAAAAGAGTGGGTTCATTGCTATTTAAAGTTTTGACCTCTTCAATCCCACTTTTATCAATCTTAGCATTAAGATCTATAAACTCCAAATCATTGGGATGCCTTGTAACTAAAGTTGACTTATCTCCAGTCCCATATTTATCAAGATTTATATTAGAAATCAAAGATTCAATAGGAATCACATCAATCACTTTAAGATCTTCATCATTATTATCACGAGAACACACCTTTTCAAGCCATTCACGCTTAGCACGCATTCTAGCGGTTCTTTCCTTACACTCATCAATATAAGTTCTCATAGCTTTTAAAGACTCATTAATATCACGCTTGGGTGGAGTAGATCTAATTTTCAAAGAATCAATCTCAAGTGAAATTCTATCAACGTTCCTAGCCAAATCATCAATCTTGAGCATTTTTTCTTCAATCATAGTATTGAAAACCTTTTGCGAACTAATAAATTCTTTAATATTATTCTCAAGATCAGAGGTCATCTTATTATAATTTCCATAAGGATTGTTGTAGGAATTACCATAATTATTAGAGGAATTACTAGGAAACGGCCTAGGATTGAAATTACCTCTATACGCGTTATTACCAAAAGATTCCTACCAATCAAATTCACATCCATAGATTCATTATTATTTCCAATCAAAGAAGACAAAGGCATATCATTAGGATCAATAGGAGCATTCTTGCTAGCAAACAATTTTATTAATTCATCCATATTTTCACTCAAAGTATTTATTTCTTCAATAGCATGCACTTTTTTACTAGTAGGAGATCTTTCGGTATGCCGTTGAGAGTAATTTGCCATAATATTATCTAGGAGTTTAGTAGCTTCTCCTAATGTGATTTCCATAAAAGTACCACCCGTGGCGAAATCTAAAAGATTTCTAGATGCAAAATTCAATCCCGCATAAAAAAAATTATAATCATCCATAAACTTAAACCATGTGCGGGGCAATTTCTAATCATTAGTTTCATCCTCTCCCAAGATTGTGCAACATGCTCATGATCAAGTTGCTTAAAATTCATTATATCGTTCCTAAGAGAGATGATCTTAGCGGGCGGGAAGTACTTGGAAATAAAAGCATCTTTACACTTATTCCATGAAAAAATACTATTTTTAGGCAAAGATGAAAACCAAGTTTTAGCACGATCTCGTAGTGCGAACGGAAATAGCTTCAATTTAACAATATCATTATCCACATATTTCTTCTTTTGCATATCACACAACTCAACGAAAGTATTTAGATGGGATGCGGCATCTTCACTAGCAAGGCCGGAAAATTGTTCTTTCGTAACAAGATTAAGCAAAGCGGCATTAATTTCATAAGATTCCGCACTAGTGGCGGGAGCAATCGGAGTACTAATAAAATCATTATTATTAGTATTGGAGAAGTCACACAACTTGGTATTCTCTTGAGTCATCGTGAAAAAGCAAGCAATCTAGCACACAAGCACACAAAAAGCAAACGAAAAGACGAACGGAAGAAGGGCGAATAAAAAGGCAAATCTTTTTGGTTTTTTCTGAAAATCGTTTTAGAAGTGGGGGAGAGAAAAACGAGAGGCAAATGGAAAATAATGTAAATGCAAGAGATGAGTTTGTGATGGGTACTTGGTAGGCTTGATGTAGATCTCCCCGGCAACGGCGCCAGAAATCCTTCTTGCTACTTCTTGAGCTTGCGTTGGTTTTCCCTTGAAGAGGAAAGGGTGATGCAGCAAAGTAGATAAGTATTTCCCTCAGTTGTTGAGAACCAAGGTATCAATCCAGTAGGAGATACAAGCAAGTCCCCAATCTTTGTACCTACACAAACAATCAAACACTTGCACCCAACGCTATAAAGGGGTTGTCAATCCCTTCACGGTTACTTGCAAGGATGAGATCTTATAGAGATAGATATAAAAGATTACTAAAACGAAAAGTAAAACAAAAGTAAAAAGATTGCAGCAAAGTATTTTTGGTATTTTTGGTTTATAGATCTGAAAATATAATATAGAAAATAGATCCGGGGGCCATAGGTTTCACTAGAGGTTTCTCTCTTGAAGGAAAATAATATGTTGGGTGAACAAATTACTGTCGAGCAATTGATAGAAAAGCGCATAGTTATGACGATATCCAAGGCAATGATTATGCATATAGGCATCACGTCCGTGTCAAGTAGACCGAAACGATTCTGCATCTACTACTATTACTCCACACATCGACCGACTCCTGCCTGCATCTAGAGTATTAAGTTCATGAAGAACAGAGTAACGCATTAGGTAAGATGACATGATGTAGAGGGATAAACTCAAGCAATATGATGAAAACCCCATCTTTTTATCCTTGATGGCAACAATACAAATACGTGCCTCGCTACCCCTACTATGTCACTGGGTGAGCACACCGCAAGATTGAACCCAAAACTAAGCACTTCTCCCATTGCAAGAATTACCAATCTAGTTGGCCAAACCAAACCAATAACTCGAAGAGACTTGCAAAGATATGAAATCATGCATATAAGAATTCAGAGAAGATTCAAATAATATTCATAGATAGTCTGATCATATACCCACAATTCATCGGATCTCGACAAACACACCGCAAAAGAGTATTACATCGGATAGATCTCCATGAAGATCATGAAGAACATGGTATTGAAGAACAAAGAGAGAGAAGAAGCCATCTAGCTACTAGCTATGGACCCGAAGGTCTGAGGTGAACTACTCACGCATCATCGGAGGGGCAATGGAGTTGATGTAGATGCCCTCCGTGATCGAATCCCCCTCCGGCAGATTACCAGAAAAGGCTCCAAGATGGGATCTCACGGGAACAGATGCTTCCGGTGGCGGAAAAGTATTTCCATGGCTCCTTCTGGTATTGGGGGAATATTTGGGAATTTATAGGATGAAGATTAGGGTTAGGAGGCCTGCTGGGGGGCCACAAGCCAAGGGGCGCCCCACCCCCAGGGGCGCGCCCTGCAGGCTTGTCGCCTCCCGACAGGTCTCCTGCCCTCCTCTCCAAGTCTGGTAGGTTTCTTCTGGTCCAAGAAAAATCATTGCGAAGATTTTATTCCGTTTGGACTCCGTTTAATATTCCTTATCTGCAATACTCAAAAACAAGGAAAAAACAGAAACTGTCACTAGGCACTAGATTAATAGATTAGTCCCAAAAATAATATAAAATAGCATATTAATGCATATAAAACATCCAAAACAGATAATATAATAGCATGGAACAATCAAAAATTATAGATACGTTGGAGACGTATCAGGTAACCACTCACAAATAATATTCATGCTCAAGATCAGAGGGGTATTGAATAGCATAATGGATCTGAACATATAATCTTCCACCAAATAAACCATATAGTAATCAACTACAAGATGTAATCAACACTACTAGTCACCCACATGTACCAATCTGAGGTTCCGGTACAAAGATTGAACACAAGAGATGAACTAGGGTTTGAGAGGAGATGGTGTTGTTGAAGATGTTGATGAAGATTGGCCTCCCAAAGATGAGAGCGGTGTTGGTGATGACGATGGCTTCGATTTCGCCCTCCGGGAGGGAAGTTCCCCCAGAGGAATCGCTCCGCCGGAGGGCAAAAGTGCTCCTGCCCAAGTTCCGCCTCGAGACGGAGGCGTTAGAATCACTCCCTAAAGCATTATTATTTAACAAAACATTATAAATAACAGTAGGAAATTATGATGCAAAAGGGACGTATCACCACCTATCGAAGAAATACTTGGACTTGACACCCCGACACAAGTAATAGAGGTAAAATCTCTCCGTGCCTTTAATAAAGGTGATATACCTTATACTAAGACTCCTAGTCAATGCATGGATGAATTTGTTAATTACATTGTTAAGCAAGAACATTTCAATAACTATGTCAAAGATCAATTAAGACGTAATGCCATGATGATAGATCGCTTGAGTGACTTGATGTTCAGAATTGCTAATGATGTTAAGGGTCTAGGTAAACATGCTTCTATGGTTTATAATGAACTAGATCAAGTTGCTAAGTCACAAAATGATTTGCTTGCTGAATTAAATGAGAATATGAATGATCATGCTGCCAGAGTAATGACTAGAGGAGGTAGAATGACCCAGGAACCTCTTTATCTTGAAGGTCATCCTAAAATAATAGAACATGATTCTTAGAGAATTAATGCTGATGCACCTAGTCCATCTAAGAAGAAAAAGAAAAAGAAAAAGAAAAATGATAGGACTTTGCATGCTTCTAGTGAACCTTTTATAGAAAAACCTGCTGAAAAACATAATGATGTTTCTATTTCTGATGCTGAGACACAATCTTGTAGTGAACATGCACCTAGTGATAATGAGAATGATAATAATAATGATGATGTTCACGTAGATGCTCAGCCAGATAATAATAAAGAACATGATAATGATGTGGAAATAGAACCTACAGAAGATCTTGATAACCACATCCCAAAAATAAACGTTATGAGAAGAAAGACTTTGTTGCTAGGAAACATGGTAAGGAAAGAGAGCCATGGGTTCAAAAACCCATGCCATTTCCTCATAAGTCTTCTAAGAGTAAAGATGATGAGGAGTTTGAACGCTTTGCTGAAATGATTAGACCTGTCCTTTTGCGCACTCGCTTGACTGATATTTTGATAATGCCTCCGTATGCTAAATATATGAAGGATATTATTACCAACAAGAGAAAAATAACTGAAACTGAAATTGCTACTATGCTTGCTAATTATTCTTTTAATGCTGGAGTACCTAAGAAGTTGGGAGATCCGGGTATACCCACAATACCTTCCTCCATTAAATGAAGTTATGTTAAAACTGCTTTATGTGATTTAGGAGCCGATGTCAGTGTTAGGCCTTTCTCTCTATATAAAAGACTTGATTTGAATAAACGCACACCTATTGAGATATCTTTGCAAATGGCTGATAAATCTACTGCTATACCCATTGGAATTAGCGAGGATGTTCCTATTGTGGTTGCAAATGTTACTATCTTAACAGACTTTGTTATTCTTGAGATGCCCAAGGATGACAACATGTTGATTATCCTTGGTAGACCCTTTTTAAATACATTAGGGGCTGTTATTGATTGCAACAACATCAAGGTTACTTTTCACGTCAATGACAAACAACATAGAGTGCATTTTCCAAAAAAAAAGCAAATTTTGGTTAATAATATTAATGTCATTGAGCCAAGTGCCACAATCATCACTCGAGGTTTTAAATTTCCTGTTTCTATCGCTAAGAAGAAATATGATATTCTTATTGTTCGGGATATGCAAATCCCTATTGAGGTAACCTAGTGTTATACAAAAATTCTTTGGTTTCCTGTCAATCGGAAACGGTTATTAAGAAGACTTGATCAACCTTATTAGTGGACCCTTTTTGAAAGAGATGTTGTTGATGAATTTAGTAAGCACAACCTTTTGTATCATAAGTTTACCCTCTGATATTTTTAGTTAGATAAAATAAAATGACATGATTATCTTGTTTTATGAGTTTCCCGTGCAATAAAAATGACCCAAAAATAAAAAGTCTCAGATTGCCACAAAATTTTAACATGAATTTTTCTGGAATATTTAAGAATTTTTGGTGCTGAAAACACATCAGGGAGGAGCACCTGTGGTCCACAAGCCAACAGGGCACGCCGACCCCCTAGGCGTGCCATGATAGCTTGTGGGGCCCACAAGGCCCCCTGCCTTATCTCTTCAACCCATGTCATCCCATGCCTCCAGCAAAAATTCATTCACTCTCTCTCTCTCTCATGTTCTTGCTCCTCAAACTGAAATTTTTGATCTCTTTGCTCGAAACTCCGTTTCCGAAACTGTTTTGAGGAATGGCTCCTTGAAATTTGTGCTTAGGGAAATGAATTTCCTAAGGTGGGTTTCTTCGAGCCGGAGTCCCAAGGGAGTTGTTGGGAGGACTCAAGATCGAGACATTAAAATCTTTCGCAACATGGAGGTTAGGCTGTGTGAATGGCCACACGAACCCTTCATGAACAAAGCGGGTTTCTATCAAGAGTTTATGCAATTCATTGCAAACGCCAGGATGACCAACTTCGTCGCAGTTGAGTGTGACCAATACTATCTCCTTACAAATTCCTTTGTGCAAAATTTCCATTTCGCAAATACGCCTGGTGCTCCCATGGTACTCTTCGATTTATATGCATCACATTATGAAATACCATTTGCTGAGTTTTGTGAAATATGCTTGCTTCCCTTTGATGGGGGAATCCGTGATCCTAAACCAGAGGAGTTCGAGGATTTCCTCCTCACCTTAACTGTGGGAGAAACTAGGGGCGTATCAAACGCTAGGGCCACCAGTTTACATTTTCTGTCTGTGCATTACTTTGCTTTATTCATAGGGAAATGTTTACTACTATGACTCAGGGTGGTGGTCTTAGTGCCCCCACCCTCGCTATTTTGCATCACGCACTCTATGGTGATAACACTTATAACTTAGGAGCTATTGTCGCTCGCCACTTGCATATTAACCGAACCAAGGGCAAGGTTCATGGTGGCATTTACGCCACCCGCTTAGCAAAACGCTTTAATGTCGCCATATGCCCCACTGATTACTTACTGTCTAAGGTTTATCTTGATCACCAGTCCATTCTAGATCACCAGTTCATTGATGAACCTCAGCCTCCGCAGCACATTCTTTATAACTTAATATATAGCGAGGAGACTCGCGATGTTATTGTGTTGCTTGCACCTTCTTTGTTTAACTAGCATGCCAAGAACGGATACACCTTCATGCCACCAGACATAATTGCTTACCGGAACGAGTTGGCTGAGGCAGAGGCCGTAGCGCAGGCGTGGGACGCTCAAGTACCTCAGCCCAACTACTTTCCTCTGAGACCAGATGGCTACTAAGGATGGTGATCACCAAGCTAGGCAAACGCCTAAGTTTGGGGGAGTACGTATTTCTCACCGACATTACATTCATGTTCACACTCTTCTTATAAATTGTCGGTGTTCATCCTCTTTCATTGTATATCCATGTTAGCTTTATTTTTCCGCCTTCTTCTTGTGTGTTTGAAAAACTTTAAACATCCAAAAATATTTCTCGCTTCTTTTCGCTTTTTCTTTCCTGTTTAATTAGTGTAGTGTTAAAAGAAAACCCAAAAGGATTTCCTTTGCATGTTGGGAGCTTTCCCGTGTAAATATTTTTTCTCATTCTTGTTTTTCCTTTGTTTATTTTGCTTCCTTGAGAAAAAAACAAAAACTCCAAAAATATTTCAGTGTGTTTCTCTGAATTTCTTTTCTTTTTGTTGAGTCGTGAAAGGAGAAGACCACGATGAAAATGTTGAGTGTCTCTCATATGCATATTGTTGATCTAACAGAGAGCCAATATTACCTCATCTTCTCCTTTGTATAAAACTGCCTTGCAGATTCCACCTTATTCCACGGCACTCTTGCACTATTATTATTATCACATCATTCGGTCATGCAGGTGACAGGCAATAATGATGAAATTTGATGAAGTGATCGTGGTAAAGGAAGCTGGTATGAACTCTTCTTGTTTTTCCATTTTTGTAAATATATTTAGCTCGTTCGATGTCGATTTAGTATATCATGAGTGAACATGTTTATGATGACAATTAGAGATTATACTACCTCCTTCCGGGATTATTAGTCCCGTCGACCGAATCGGGAGGACCAAGGCAGAGCAAGAAGCGCATGCAAATTTCTTGATTTCTGGTGCTATTTACTGCCGCATGTGCGTGCTGCCTTTTGTGTTGATGGCATGCATTGGCCTGCTTCTGTGTATGCAACGGAAGGGGCACTAATACCGAAACAAATGTTTGCATGCAGCGGGCCTCTCCCGCATGCAGCGGCTCGGAATTCCCTTAATCAGTGGAATCGACGACCGAGGAAAACGGCCTAATAAAACAGGACGCGGATGTCCTGCTAAAGGGCCCAATAAACCCGGACGGAGGTAGTAGTTGCTCATGCCATGCTTAAATAGCTAGGAGTGGATAATGATTTATCTTATGTGTCAACATGCATTAAAATGGTTATGATGTGGTATGGTAGTATGGTATTTCCCTCTGAGTAATTCGAGCGGTTTGACTTGGCCCATGTGCAAACATGTACTTGATTCAAAACCAATGCAACCTTCATGATGTTTAATTTCAGAGTATTCATATCCTACTCATGCTATGTTCAATGTTAATTATTCACAATGCATGATAATGACCGTTTTTTGCTCTCTAGCTAGTTGCTTCTCAATCTATTGCTAGCCTTCACCTGTACTAAGCGGGAATATTGCGTGTGCATCCAAAATCCTTAAACCAAGTTATTCCACATGAGTCCACCATACCTACCTATATACGATAGTACCCTGCCGTTCCAAGTAAATTTACATGTGCCACCTCTAATATTCAAATAAACATCTCTTTTGTGCGCTCGTAATGCTCATGGAGCGATGGGGCGGTCAGTATCTTCCATGCTAAGTGGATTATTCCCAAGATGGGCGTATATTCGTCTGACATTGCACGAGAGAAGCTGGTAAAAAGGATGCCCAGTCCTGCAAAATCAAAAATAATTAAACACAACTCCCGTGACAGTTGATATGTTGGAGGGCATCCATGGATTCGGTTAGCCATGGCTTGTGTATGTATGGTGGATGGGAGTAAACTTCACAATTCCGCTTGGGAACCGCCAATAATGTGTTTAGCATGGAAGATACTAAAATCCTTTGTCGTGACGTTGACAAGAAAAGCGCACCACCCAAAATTATAATTACAATCTTGTTTTAAACCTTGAGCTCTGGCACTCTGCAAATCAATGCTTCCCTCTGCGAAGGGCCTGTCTATTTACTTTCATGTTAAGTCATCACCCTCTTACTAAAAGCACCAGAGCAATGAGCATTATTGTCATTCTCATGCACTGAGTCTAGTTAATGTTGCATGTGAGCATGACTGGATCTTTTCTACCCTTAATTATAATGTTTAGTCGTTGCTTGAACCTCTGAGGTGATCTGCAATTATGTTTTGCGGTCTCAGAAAGGGCTACCGAAATACCATGTCATTATATTATATCATGATTGTTTTGACAAATTGTTGGCATGTGAGATATCTTATTATTGCTCGCTAGTTGATTATGTATTGCCATGAGTGAATATGATGTTTAATTGTTATCATGGATAGGTTATTTATTATTTATGTTGAAAACTTAAACACTAGCTAAGCATGTGTATAACAACAAGAACAAAAGAGTTTGCAGAAGTTTTTCTTTATCACTTTCAGATTATCAGCTGAATTGCTTGAGGACAAGCAATGAGTTAAGCTTGGGGGAGTTGACACGTCTCAAACATATCTACTTTTCCAAACACTTTTGCTCAACAAGAACAAAAGAGTTCGCAAAAGTTTTGCTTTATCACTTTCAGTTTATCAGCTGAATTTCTTGAGGACAAGCAATGATTTAAGCTTGGGGGAGTTGATACGTCTCAAACATATCTACTTTTCCAAACACTTTTGTTCAACAAGAACAAAAGAGTTCGCAAAAGTTTTTCTTTATCACTTTTAGTTTATCAGCTGAATTGCTTGAGGACAAGCAATGAGTTAAGCTTGGGGGAGTTGATACGTCTCAAACATATCTACTTTTCCAAACACTTTTGCTATGGTTTTAGACTCTAATTTGCATGATTTGAATGGAACTAACCCAGACTGACGCTGTTTTCAGCAGAACTACCTTGGTGTTATTTTTGTGCAGAAATAAAAGTTCCTGGAATTGGACAAAACCTTTTGTGAATTATTTTTTGAATAAATAATGAATTATGGAGCGAAGAACCATCGGAGGGGGGCTGCCTATGAGCCACAAGGCAATAGGGCGCGCCCACCCCCCTTGGCACGCCCTGTTAGCTTGTGGGGCCCACGTGGCTCCCCCGACCCTAATTCCACTCCTATAAATTCACATCTTCGGAGAAAAAAATAGGAGAGAATATTTCATCGTGTTTTGCGAGACGGAGCCGCCGCCACCTCCTGTTCTTCCTCGGGAGGGCTGATCTGGAGTCCGTTTGGGGCTACGGAGAGGGGGATTCGTCGCCGTCGTCATCACCAACCCTTCATCATCAACACCGCCATGATGCTCTCCATCGGGAATGAGTAATTCCTTTGTAGGCTTGCTGGACGGTGATGGGATTGGATGAGATTGATCTTGTAATCGATTTAAGTTGATAGGGCTTGATCTCTAGTATCCACTATGTTCTGAGATTGATGTTGCTATGACTGTGCTATGCTTAATGCTTGTCACTAGGGCCCGGGTGCCATGATTTCAGATCTGAACCTATTAAGTATTCATGAATATAAGAGTGATTTGGATCCGATCTTGCAAGTTGTATGCACCTATTATGTTTCATGATCCGCATACCCCAATGTGACAATAATTGGGATTCTTTCCGGTGATTGTCGTAGTTTGAGGAGTTCATGTATTCACCACGTGTTAATGCTTTTTTCTGGTTCTCTATTAAAAGGAGGCCTTAATATCCCTTAGTTTCCATTAGGACCTCGCTACCACGGGAGGGTAGGACAAAAGATGTCATACAAGTTCTTATCGCAAGCACGTATGACTATATACGGAATACATGCCTACATTACATTGATGAATTGGAGCTAGTTCTGTGCCGCCCTAGTGTGTAACTATTACATGATTGATGTTATCTAAACCATTATCCATCACTGATCCATGTGCCTACGCTTTACATGTACTAAAAGTTTCTAAGTTACTACTACTGTTGTTACTGTCACAACTGCTACAAAATTACTGTTGTCACTATTGTTGTTGCAACTACTACTATCACTTGCCGTGCTACTAAAACTTTGTTGTAGAGAGATATCCCAGGTGTGGTTGAATTGACAACTAAACTGCTAAGGCCCATAAATATAGTTTGGCTCCCCTTGTGTCGAATCAATAAATCAAGGTGAAATACTACCCGCGAAGACTGTTGCGATCCCCTATACTTGTGGGTTATCAGGGTGGGCCAGGCCTGGCCCCGGGGTGCCAGCGTGGCCGGAGGTGCACCACCTATGCATAGGGAATCACATAGTGCAGTGTGGTGCCTTGCTATCGGGCGCCACACGAAAGGGTGAGGCGAGTGAATTTCTTTCACGCACAGTTCACTTTGTGAATTAGTTGTGTCCATAGGTCAATTGTGTCAATTTTTCCGCATGCGCCCTAGTTGGCATGTGGTGCGTTTGTCACACGTGCGTCGATCACATCCATGCGACCGAGCAACCTGCAGGTGGTCAGCCTGGAATTCACCGAATCGCTGGCCTTCTCAAAACTTAAAACAAATACAATCCTGGATGAGAAGAACGGTCAAACTGGTCGTTTCCCACAAGCGGAAGCGCGTTGAGCCAGCCAACGCCATACGACGTCATGCTGGTACCAACTGGAGGCACGCTCGTGTAGGTGCATGAGAGGTTGTCAAGCCCGACCATGTTCCCACCGCTGGACACCGAAGGCTGCCACGCACCACGAAGCCGGCATGATAGAGTGGTTATTTCTTTGGATAGCTCACTTGGTTGTTTAGTTGTGTTTGCTTTTTCTGCCAAGGGTGCGGCGGGTCATCTACTCCATAAGAACGTGTGCGTGATGGCCAAGCGGAATCATTCACAAAACATGGAAGCAACGACAATGATCATGTTGTGCTTGTTACATGGGTGCTTGATGACCAGTTACACTAAACAAGACAAACCGAGAAACAAGGCTCTGACCCGAAGATACGGACAACCCTCTTCGCCAGAGACCGGGGGGGAAGAAGCTGATGTTAGGAGGGAACATTGGCCGACTCTGAAGGCACTGACACGCCCGACATAGGTGACCCAAAACACATAATGGGACCCGACATCAGTGGTGAGAGTAAACTAAAAGGACAAAACACTAAAGACAACGTAAAATGTCCGGCGGTGCTGGATGGCCGCTCTCTCGCCTCCCCCCTCCCCCTCGGGAACCACACCGGCGGCAACTAAAAAACACATCCCCACCGATGTTCCCACCCCACTCACGCACTCCTCTCTCCCTCCCCTAGGCTCTCCACCAAATCCACATGGCAGGGGCACGGCGTCGCCGTCTCCAGATCCGGCGATTGGCCCTGCGGCTGACCCCGGCGACGCGAGTGGCAGAGCCGGTGGCGCTTCCGCCTCCTGCGCTAGCCCCGCTGCCTCTGATCGACTCCAACTCACCGGAGGCGCGCAGGGAGATGAGGCGGGTGGTGCTGGACCGGTTCCCCGACCGGAGCGAGTGGTCGGAGATCCACATCGGGATCCTCCGGTAAGCGACGTTTGTCGAATCTTGCTGATTCATGGGTGATGAAGGGTGCATGGATGTGGAGCTCCTCTTCTCGGCGATTCAAGAGGCCGAATCGTCCGATCCGGTGCAGGCGGAGAGGTTGGCGTTCTACCGCACGGCGAATCCCTCACGGCTCAACATCCGGCCGCCGCGGGTGAATGGCTTGGCCGCGCTCCCACCTGGCGTGCTACCACCGGGGGTGATCCCCCCTGTCGCAATGTTTAAGGGTGATTCCCCCCTGCTCCATGTGCGGCGCCGTGACATCGAACCCCCTCCATGGCCGGGCGATGGAGGTACGCCTTCAATCCGTCTCCCTGCTGGTTTTCGTTCTAAGCTTTTGGCATTTCGAAAACGTAGATTAGGTAGTCTGCGTGCTGATGTTCATAAGCATATTGAATCGAAAAATTCTGGGGGTTCTCCTCCTCTGAGTAGTGTGGTTGATGAGGAAATTGTTGTTTCTACGGATTTAGATGTTTCAATCTCTCAAAGTCGTTTGTCAGTCTCACCGGCGGCTAATTTTACGACCGCCAAGTTCACCGGCGATGAGCGAAAGGATTTTTCCTCTACTCCCTGCCAGGTGGGCCCTACTTTCCAACCCCGTTTTACTAGGCAGAAGGCGGGAAAGCCGGTTGCGTGTTCTCACGTTCGGGATGACCAAGAAGTAGAGGAACATTTCGGCCAACTCTGGCTCATTCCCTCCCCTCCTCGCCGCCACCAACATCCCTCGCTCCCACAACCCCCTCGTGCTGGCCACCCGTCTGGGTGCTTCTATTGGATTCGACGCGACCACCTCAAATCGGGTTCGCTCATCGCTGAGGATTTCCATACAGCCATCCCTCGGCCATTTGATCCCATCCCTAGATCGTTAGATCTGATCGTTGAAGGGCTTGGTCTTGGTTCTCTTTCGTTTGCAGAAGTTGTGAAGCAAGGATCCAAAGGTATGGATCGTAAGGGTGGGAGCTCTAGTGCGGGGGGGGGGGGGGCAGGTCAATCTAGGGCTGCAGTGCAGAAACCTGTCTCGAGTGGTGCTCGTAAGCCAACTCCAGCTCCAGTGCCCAAGGATGCTGCCCCTGCACCCAGACCTACCAAGTCCACGGCCTCGACTGCAACTTCCTCACAGGTACAATCCTCACATGTTGCAGAAGTGGAGGTGGAACAAGTTTTAGATCCTAGATACAAAGACATGATTTGCTTTAACTGTGGTGGTCCTGGTCACTATGTTGGAAACTGTGTGAAGCCTAAGTCATGTTTCATTTGTCAGCAAAATCATAATGTTAACAATTGTGCAGCTTGGTCCAAAGTTCAACCCACTGCTCCTTTTTTGGAAGTGGTGCTATAGGTCTTGGTTTTTACCATGTAGATGTACCTGTTGCCAATGAATCCAACTGTCTAAATTTCCAAAACTGTGATCTGGTTAACATTTTGAAAGGGGAGGTTGACAAGATTTTTTTGATGAGTCTTCTAACTGATACTTTCTACAAAGCTAAACACTGGCCTTGGCAAATTAGAGAGATGTCCAGTAAAACCTTCCTTGTCAAATTTCCCCCATGGAAGAAAGTGGAAGATCTGATTGAACTTCCTGGCTTTTGCCTGCCTCAAGATGTGTCAGTTAAGATGACTGAATGGAAGGGTGTATGTGAACCTTTTGGGGAATTGACTGAAGCATGGGTCCTGATTGAAGGGATCCCACCTAAGTGGTGCACTTGGAAAGTATTTGCTCAGATTGCATCATTGTTTGGTGTCTTGAGTGATGTTGACTGGAATGGCATGTTCAGAACCTTCTTTGAAAATGTCAGAATTAAAATTGCTTGTAGAGATCTTGCCAAAATTCCCTTTGAAAGGTTGATTGAAATGAAGAAAAAGTTGTTCCTTCTTGGATTTACTGTGGAAGGCTTTGAACAAGTTGGAGGGACTGACTCTGTAATCAACATTGAGATTGATGAGGATGGTGATGATGGTGATGGTGCTAAAGATGATCATGAGGAATATGAAAAGGAATCACACCAAAATGATATCATAGAGGACAGTACTGAGGAGGACCCACCCATTGATGAACGGGATAAGGCTAATTTTACACACACAAAATCTGGTGGGTTTTCTGGAAAGTCTAAGGTTTCTGCCTTAGCAAGCATGAATTATATTGATTCGGATCAGGAGGAATTTATTAGGGAATGTGCTAGTATTGGTGCACATTCAGTCCAGATTCTTCCTTCTGGAAGAAAGGATGATGGACCTGATCCTATCACAAGTCTCAATTCTGGTCTTGGGGCTGAAAAAGATGGAGACGAGTTTGTGTTGGATTTCACCCTAAGATGGTGGTAAAAGAAAAAGCTATGGAGAGTGAGAAGTCTATGGGTCTGGAATATTGTGAGATCCTATTAAAATCTATTCACATGGTGATGTCTGATGATGAGAAAGAAGAATGTGTGGAGGGTGAGCTGGGGAATCTCCCCCCTGATACTATCCAAGTGTTGCAATTTAGTGGGATCAAGAGATCTTTGCTGGATTCTTTGAATCAATCCCAATCTGAAGACCAGATTCCTGTCAAAAATGCTAAATGGGGCCCTGTGCTGGCTTCTAAACATGGGACTAGGGATCATGCTCATGTCAACATCATGGAGAAAGCTGCTGCAGACAAAATGAAGAAAACCCTGGAAATCCCAAGAACCTTTAAAGATAAATCATTCCCCTCTACTGAACCATCTATTTTGCATGATCAAAGTACTAAAGTTGGTTTGATATTTGGTGGGAACTTGTCTTCTAAACTTGCAATTGTAGAGGATTTGATAGTGGGGGAACAAGAAAGATGTCTAGCTTTTGCTAATGAAAATCCTGAGACTGTCCTACCTAATAACATTGATGTGTGCTTTGAAGATTTGGTTGGATTTGCAGTTGTGAGCACCCCTATCCTACCAGTTGGCACTGCTGGGGGGGTTAGGGCTACTCCTGTTGCCCATACCAAAGGGAAGCCTTGTGGCTTGTCTCATCCTTTTAAGATATCTTAGTATGATAGGGCTGATATGGAACATTAGGGCCTAAGTCAACCTGGTAAAGTTCAGTGCCTTTGTGATGTGATTGATAAAACTAATCCTGATTTCATTGGTTTTCAAGAGACTAAGAAAGAGGTCATTTCTGAGGGTTTCCTCAGGGCATTGGATAGAAGGGGTGCTTTTACCTAGCAGTTCCAGCATGCAGACAATACTGCTGGGGTATCCTCCTTGGTGTTAAGAATGATTTGTTTGATATTATTGGCTTTACGAATCATAGGTTCTCCATAAAAGTCAATATAAAGAATAAAAATGATGGGTTTGTTTGGCATCTGGTGGTGGTTTATGGTTCTGCTTATCCTGAATTTAAGATGGATTTGACTGCTGAATTACATGATTTAATGGACTCTGCTTCCTACCCTATCCTCTTTTGTGGGGATTTTAATTTGGTTAGAGGGAATCAAGATAAAAGCAGTGGTTTGGTCAACCAGCAATTGGCCTTCTGTTTAATGATTGGATTAATAGATGGGGTTGATGGAGATTTCTATCTCTAACAGAAAAATTTTATGGTCCAACAGCCAAGGGGTGCCAATCTTTGCCTTATTGGATAGAGTGTTCACTTCTATGGACTGGGATGCCCATTTTCCTTTATCTTCTCTAACTGCTCTACCCAGGGTGGGTAGTGATCACACCCCTTTGGTGGTTGACACTGGGGCTAGGAAAAATCCTAGTCCTAAAATGTTTAGATTTGAGAAGTGGTGGCTGGCTCAACCTGGTTTTGAGCAGGTGGTCCAAGAGGCTTGGAATGCCAATTTCACTTCTTCTAACTCTGTGGAGAACTGGATGATTAAAACCAGGAACCTTAGGAGAAAGCTGAAAGGTTGGAGTATCAACCTTGAAGCAACCATGAAGAAAAAGAAAAGTTGGCTTGTAAAGCACTCATTAAATTTTACCTTGTTACGTGTAATCTGAATTTGTGGCTTTGTATAAGGGAATGGAGGGATCACACATAATGATTGGGGAGTGGGGAGGGTTGTTGACGGGAAGTGGGCTTCTACCTCACATCATAGCACGTGTACCCCTAGATAGGTCGTCTAGGCCCATATCTCGGCTCCACAAAGAGCCCACATCTGAGCAAACAACTACCCCGAACAGGTACCCCCAGGATTTTTGAAAAGGAAGACGTTGCACTACCAAACGTGAGAGAGTTTGAGTCGTAGGCTAGAAGACCAAGACAGACAGATGCCGAGCCAACCAAGGCCGTCTATAAATACCTCAATACCTACAAAAGGAGGAGAGAGCTTCTACTTGGAAGGCAAAGATTATAGAGGAATCGAAGCTCTTTAGCTTAGCTGAGAGTATATTCAATCTAAGACAACCCACCTAGTCTGGCCACCCCAAAACCCAACTACTCTGTATCTAAGTCATTGGACCCCCTCCCCCATTATACTCACCTTCCTTGATATAACTCCAGACAAGCGACATTAGGGTTTTTACTTGCATCGCAAGGGCCCGAACCTACATAAAGTCTCTCCCATGTGTACATCCATTAACCGAGGCTACGCCCCATTTTTATACAAATCCACTTATGTTATTGTACTGTTGTTGGGTACCTTGCGAAACATCGTCAATGCTAGCCGTTGGGAAAACAAGAATGCATCACTTACCACACGCTTCTAATAGCGATGACCCATCACAATAGTGAATCGAGCAGGAGCTTCAGTCGCAGGACAGTGACCATTCGGACTACCACAACAAAGACAAGCCACTTAGAGAACAAAAGAAAAAATAGAAATGGGAAAGGGGGTCTAGGGTTATATTTAACTACAAATAGAAAGGCACAAATAAAGAAAAGAACACAAAGATCAATATACCGACGAACAATGGACAAAACACGATGCAACATCAAAAGACTCCAAATCAGAAATGGGCAAGGATCCTGTTCCAAACCCTACTAAACAAGCTCAAATTAACTCACTTGAGTGCCATGGAAAAGAAGAACTCAAATCAAATGCGATCAATAATGGTAAACCAGGCAACACTTCAACATGAGAGAAATTACATAGAAGGGTAGGGGGAGGATAACTCGACGAACCCTAAGAAACGGGAGAGGAGAAAACGCTGGAGAAAAAGAGAAGCCGAGGGGACTGAAGCGACGGGTACCATTGAGTAGATAATAAGCACCGACCAAGCAAACGTGCTACCGGGTTCAAAGATCGAACAAAAATAAAAATAAAGAATCCTTCAATTCCCGACCCACACTAAATAAATCAACACGAATCTCATAAAACAAAAGGCTGAACACAAATTCAACTGACTCCAAATGAAAATTCAGGCAACTTACATATATCAAAATTGTACTCCCTCCGTTCAAATAATATAAGAGGTTTTGAATATTTAAATATAAACAACATACGAACTGAAATAAGTGAACAAACACACTAAAATGCGTCTATATATGTTTGAATCAGAAAAAAAGTTAGAACGTCTTATATTTGTGAACGAAGGGAGTACATGATTACATATTTGAAAACTCCATCTAGATATCACATATAAGCATGCTTGCCTTAAAATATTGTTAATTTGTGTGACGTGGATCAAACAGGGCCCTTTGATTTCGGCACCTAAATTTTTTGCAAAGAAAAATATTTAGGCACCTGAATTTGTTAGTGTTCTCACTAAGCAAAGTTCTACGCGTATGTTAAATTCAAATTTCTGTCCCTGGATTGAAATACAAGAGAAGCACACATTCATACTGCCATCTTGTAATCTTTCTACAATCCAAGAAGGGCACCACAAAAATTCAAAAAAAAAAAGTTCCTGCCATAGGATTACACTACGGCCTTCAAAAGAAATGAGAAGTGATATCCTACATTTTCTTCCTACTGTTCCTTGTGTATATATGTACCTGGCTACTAGCTACTTACTGTCACCCCTCACCTATCACCATATGGCGAGTGTGCAATGAAATGTGATGCGCTCTATGTAATGCAATACAATGGAATCTTGAAGATAACTCAGCAGCAACGCGCGAGCGATCACGAGATGACCGTCTTGAGCCTATAGTTCTTGACGATGCCGCTGTACACGACGAAGTTGAGCGTGCACATTGTAGCCATGGCCCAAAAGAAGTAGTCGAGGTGGCCCTTGTTGAGGTCGTCGGAGATCCACCCGGGGCTGTCTCCCGTCGCCGTGAAGGCCTCCACGATGGCGTAGATGAAGGAGCTCATGTAGCTCCCCAGCGCGATGGTGAGCAGAGCGAGCGACGTGCACATGCTTTTCATGGTGTCCGGCGCCTCGTCAAAGAAGAACTCTAGCTGCGCGATGTAGCAGAAGACCTCTCCGCCGGCCAGGAAGAAGTACTGGGGCAGCTGCCACGAGATGCTGATCTCCTCTCCACGCGCCGCGCT
The DNA here is from genome assembly GCA_039707655.1 of Elymus sibiricus. Classification (NCBI taxonomy): domain Eukaryota; kingdom Viridiplantae; phylum Streptophyta; class Magnoliopsida; order Poales; family Poaceae; genus Elymus; species Elymus sibiricus. The sequence continues at coordinate 323,145,983 of CM077673.1, forward strand.
GTCGAGCCGCTTCATTTCCACGAGCGCTGCCACCGCCATGGTGAGCGCCATGATGAGCCGCCCGGCACCCATCCGCTGCAGCTGTGACGGCTCGCCGTCACCGCTGGAGGAGAAGCTCCTCAACGCCGGCACGATCACCTTGTTGTAGAGGAGCACCCATGTCATGACGCAGATCACCTCGAAGGAGGCCAGCGACGCCGCGGGAACCGGCACCGACAGTATGGTCATGTGATCATGTCCATGGCGCTGCCCTGCTGCACGAACGTGGTGTTCATCTGCGCGAAGGCCGATGACACGACGACGCTGGTGATCCAGACGGTCAGCAAGCGGAGCAGGATCTTGAGCTCCTCCACCTGAGTCACGGTGCAGAGCTTCCACGAGGTCGCTGCCTCCGGCCTCTCCTGCATGTCCGACTGCGTCACGATGGCCGCCTTGTCGAGGAACTTGAAGTCGCTGGTGTGCGCGATCTTGGGCTGGGGCGAGTCGATCTTGTCGCTGACCTCGTAGAGGTGTCCGGCTTCGGCGGGCACCTTGATGCTGATCTTCCTGCACGCGGCGGCGACGACCTGGCAGAGGCTCTTGAGTGGCGTGCCGATGGACATGCGGCGCCTGTACAAGGGCGTGGCGATCACGAAGGCGGCGAAGGCGATCGCGATGCAGGCGGTGGCTATGCCAAAGCCGAGGCCCCAGCTGATGTTCTGCTGAATCCAGACGAGGAACACGCCGGAGATGATGGGGCCGAAGCTCACGCAGAGGTAGAACCAGCTGAAGAAGGACGCCTTGCCCTCCCGGTCTGCCACGTTGTCGTCGTCGAACTGCTCCGCGCCGAACGGGAGTAGCGACGACCGCACGCCGCCGCACCCGATCGCCACGAGGTACAGCCCCACGAAAGCCATAGTCTGAGAGCTCAGCGGCCACGTGCCGGTGGTTCCGGCGCACGACGCGCCCGCCGCGCACAGCGCCGCCGTGGTGGTGGGCACGAACGCGGAGAAGGTGACGAGCATCATGCCGAGAAGGTAGACGACGAGGGAGACGAGGATGGTGTTGTAGTTGCCCCAGAAGGTGTCGGCGATGATGGCGCCGAATACTGGGGTGAGGTAGCTGGTGCCGAACCAGGTGGCAACGTTGGAGGCGCTGGCGAGGTTGCTGCCATGGAGGACGGTCTCCAGGTACACCACCAAGTTCGTGGAGATGCCATTGAACGCCGTGCTCTCCAGGCATTCGAACACTGCACCAGAGAATTCAGAAACTTCAGTTAAACCACTAACTCCTCTCCAATTAATCTTCGGTACTACAGTACATTTCTATTAACTGAAGAAACACTTTCAACAAGATGGAGGTTCGCTTACATAGAATTACTGCGGGTGCCTTGCTGCCGCCGCGCTTCTTATGCTTCAGGAGCGGCACCTGCAGGCTATCATCCTCTTGAATCTTTGGGCCGTGACTCTGCAACAGAGATAGATTGCAGAAATTGTTAGGAAGGAGAACAGAATCTGTATTTTTTTTAAATGCATCTGTATGATGCTGTAGCACGACTGTGATGTGGATTTGCTTGTTTGATTAGGATCCTCCTTCAGAACGAACAGGGTGGTGGTGGCAGGGAGCTAATCGTTACCTCGGGCAGGAGCTCGCCTCTCTCCATGGCGTCCATGTCGCCGACGAGGTGCGCGTCTAGCGGGAGCGGAAGTTGAGCTAATCCAGGTTGGTGGAGATGCCATTGAACGCCGTGCTCTCCAGGCATTCGAACACTGCACCAGACCATTCGGAAACTTCAGTTAAATCACTAGCTCCTCTCCAATTAATCTTCAGTACATTTTTGTTAACTGAAGAAACAATTCCAAGAAGATGTAGGTTTGCTTACATAGAATTACTGCGGGTGCCTTGCTGCCGCCGCGCTTCTTATGCTTCAGGAGCGGCATCTGCAGCTGTAGGCCATCATCCTCTTGAACCTTTGGGCCGTAACCCTGCAATGGAAACAGATTGCAGAAGTTGTTAGGAACCAGAACAGAATCTGTACATGTCAAATATTTTATTTTAAAATTTCATCTGTATTGACGAGTTCTTTTTTTTTTTTTTGAGCTGTGTGTTGACGAGTTCTGGATATGATGCTGCAGCACGACTGTGATGTGGATGTTTTTGTCAGATTAGGAAAGAAAGGGGCTTCGATATGCATGTATTAACCACGTGTTAAAGACCCTTTGATGCTGACGTACACACGCACGAATGTATATTAACTTCTTCTCTCTGTTGATGTAAGTCAGACTCGTTCTAATGCAGGAACACAAATGAGCTTCTTTTGTTGATGGATGCGGAAGAGTGGTTCTGGATTTTGCATTTCAGTTTCCTTTGTACCGATCCTCTTTCCAGAACGAACAGGGGGCAGCACAGGAGGAGGAGGAGCTAATCGTTACCTTGGGCAGGAGCGGCGCGGGCTCGCCTCTCTCCATGGCGTCCATGTCGGATGTCGCCGACGACGACGAGCTGTGTGTCTAGCGGAAGCGGAAGTAATATGCGGACGAAGAAGTTTGAGCTAATCCAAGCTACTCCGTTTGACGGGACTGGATCCTCTAGACACACATACGAGTAGGATCGGAGGGTGGCAGGGCAGGGATCCTGCGGAGTAGTAGCTAGCTTCCAGTTTGAGCTGTATCCTCCGTAGGGAAAGTAGTGGCTGCACCCACACTGCACCCCCTCAAGAAAACATAGCAAAACATTTTAAAAAATTCCGAAACTTTGTAGGAATGATTATGAACAAATGTTATGGATGCTTGCAAAGTTTGGTGGTCAAAAAACATTCAAGGAGCTCTGTACAAAAAAGAGAAAATTACAAAATCTGCTCAAACAGTGCAGGTACATTTTGAGTAACTTTGAGTGATTTTGTTTTTTTTTTGTACAGAGCTCCTCGAATGTTTTTTGACCACCAAACTTTGCAAGCATTCATAACATTTGTTCATAATCATTCTCACAAAGTTTCAGATTTTTTGAAAATGTTTTGATATGTTTTCTTGAGAGGGTGTAGCGGGGTGCACCGAAGTGGGGTGTAGAAAAACCACTCTCTCCTCCGTAAACTGTTAGCGCTGTCTGCTCCTGCTGTGTTTCTGCTGCGGGACGGGGCTTTATATAGCAGGTTTAACTTGGACATTCAGGAGGTGGCTAATAATCCAGTACAGTAGTATTATAATCTCTCTCACCAACAACTGCGCATACGAGTTTGTTCTCAGTCGCAGCGCACGACTCCGCTCGCCAAGCCACGAAGTTTCCGCGCATGGGCTGGAGATGGGAGATGTGTAGATTCTGTCAGTGTCAAACGGAGGACGATGACAGGTCAAACTCCTCGCCGAATACCCGGTGAGCTTCACAACTGTTCCTTGCTTGATTAGGAGCCTGCAATTTTATAGACACGAGTTTTTCTCGTTTCATTAACCAAGACGTTAACTGAAAACAAAACACTGTCAGTCAACCAATGCGTGCTGAAGACTGCGCCAGTGTATTTGAATGAATAAAAAAAAATAACGCTCTATATAAAATAACGTCACTCCTGAAAATATGATATTAACGTGCTATTAGCGAGACATTGTATGCTGTTAAATTTAGCATGACAATTCTTTATACGCTATAGCGTGCTATTAGCGACGATATAACGCGCTATTTTTTCCAGTAATTGTCCGTGCAGGGTCTTCGCTGAATGGTGATCCCAGCCAGCTCTGAAATCATATGCATTTGAGTTTTGAGTTCACGTAGCACTTGCAAGTCAGGCTCAGCACCTACAGCTCAATTAAGTGATCTTGCTCTTATTCCTGCATTCACACCTTCTCATTTTCTCCACTTTGGTGAGGACTCAACTTTAGCACAACTCCCAGGCTGCAAAAACCATGAGGGGCCTCAATTCTCAACTCTAAAGAAGCTCAGTAGAGAGCATCTTATGCTCCATTTTAATCAAGTTAAAAAAATAGCGCTATTTTAGCGTGCTATTAGCGGCGTTATAGCGCTATTTTTTCAGTGATTTTAATCGTATCTTGAGAAATGCAGTGCACTTTTTTACCCTAACCTACTATCTACTACCTGCTACTTATAAAAACACGAATTTGATGAATCCAAACGATCTCAGCTATTATCCAACGTCTCACACCATTTCAACGATGTATCATGTATCCATCACATTACCACAAATTAGAAATCTACTACTATTTCTATAATTTGGTGAATCTAAGCAACTTCAGCCATTCAACCACCTATATCCAACGTCTCACACCACTTCAATGATGTATCCATAACATCACCACAATTTAGAAATCTACTACTTGCTTACAAAAGCACAAGTTTGATGAATCCAAACGATCTCAGTCATTCAACCACCTAAATCCAACGTCTCACACCCCTCCAATGATGTATCCATCACATCACCACAACACTGATTGAATTAATTACAATTAAATTTGTAAACATCATTAACTGCATTTTGTAATTAATCTTAGAAACATGATTAATTGCATTGATTGAAATTATCATGAAAAGACAATTATTTGCACAAACTATATTTTTTATAAACATTCTCTCATTGTTAATACTAACACTATTTTCTGTATCCACCAACATATTGTTTGTTCTTCTTTCCTCTTCTTGTTGATATTGACCCCCCATCTTTGTATCTCCCATTTTTTAAAAGAAAAGAAGCAATTGCATTTCAAGTGTACGTGTACGTTGATTGTATAACTATGCATGGTTACACTTACCTACGACGACGGAATTTATAAAGCACCAACAGTTTCAACGCCCTTATAAAAGGCACACATTTCTCCCATTCACATCAAACCTAATTGTGCTGACGATCACTAAAGTAGGTAAGAAACAAGAAAGTCAATAGTTCAGGTAACTATATATGTTCAACTGGTTTCCTACATCGACAAACTCGGAAAAAGTTGCAAAGTTTGGACACATAATATTTACCGTTACAGTTCACGTGTTCCTTCTTCATAGTCCTGTAAAACAAAGAACACGCGCCACGAGAGTTATGTAACGAATGAACGTGTTGAACCGTGAAAATCTATTCGTGTGAACGCATGATTAATTCTTGGTCTCTTTTAATGAATAGGTTGAATGCTTGCATGTTTAGTCGAAACTTGGTATTCCGATCACAGGGTCATTCCTGTTTTGTGGTTGTTGAGAGATCCCAAAGCTGGGCTATATTTCGCAATCATATGTGAACTAAACCAGGTTTGTTGACTGTTTCTTGTCTCTCCCTTCCCTCACAATTCAGCTTATGTTCTACGTATTCATTAGTAACTTGGTTGTAAGTAAACTTTCTTTTGAGTTTGTAGCCTGCTTGAAAGCAATCAATCAAATCCAATCATAGAATCAATTTGCAGATAAATATGATTTTTACCGAGTCCTACTTGGTATACTGGTCATGTTTCCGCGACCGGGTTGGTACAGCTAATTCCTGTAGGTTTATGCTACCAAAATCCAACCAGACCCATATTATTTGACATGTGTTTGATTTTGACCCAAGCTACCATCGTTGGAAAAGTTGATGGATAAGTTGGTGAACAGGAGTACCAGCCATAAATATGCATGGAAGAATATCAGGGAGAATAAAAAACGGGTGCATCTCAGATTGTTATCTGATTTATTTTCGATAAATTGACCTTATCTTTGCATGTAGATTCAAAGGAGGATAAATTGACCTTACCCTGGTATCCATGAATATGACATAGTGTTCACCAATAACTTGAGCTGATAGAAATAATGGACCACACGCGTTCAATCAGTCACCTGCTTATGCTCTAATTTCTTTCTATGGAGTAGTGCACATACATATTTGTCAATTTAGTTTATAAGGAAGAGACGGAACATGACACCTGGATATACATACTCGTATCGCAACAATGTACAAACATAAAAGTTTCAGTAAATAAACAATTTGGACATGGCTAGTTCCATGGTTAAGTACTGAAGAGTGAAGAAGCTTTGCTAATCAGTCATCACCTATATATATGGAATCCATATATTCAGTTATTGCAGCTTGTGCAACATAATCTTCTTCTGGTAATAAACCGGGAAATGAACACAAATCACATTTGCAATGAACCTAGTTCTAGTTTTCTCCGGATTCTTCGATGAATCGTCCCAATCTAAACCCAAATCTTTCACAAAAGGGAAAGGACGCATTCTGCATGAAAAGGAACACATGCTACTAAAAGAAGCAGTATGTTGAACAGAAGAAATCTTTGTTGTCAACATACGGTGCCTGTTTTTTTTTCTAGTGAGGAATGTATTGTGAATTGTGGTTGCTCTTCAGACTCCAGATATTGAGCCGTGCAATCAAAATTGAGACTGGCTATTTTCTGAAAGGAAGAGGTTACCTAATCAACAAGTTATCCTCTCACGTGTCATTACGAATATGCTCTTAGTGCAGTTCAGCAAGTTCAGAGTTGGGTGCGTACTTGAAATACAGAGCAAACAACAGAAAAGAAAACGAAGTTCACTCCACTTTTTAGAGGAAAAGGCCACTCTCTCGCATAGACTAAGGATCAAAACAGACAATAGAGGGAAACCACAATGTGACTCGAAACACTTTAAGATGATTAAGCGTTGAGACTAAGGACCAAGCCGCAAATTTGAAGAACCAAATTTAAAATGATATTTGGAAGGGGCCCGCAAACGCATAGCCCCTCAACCATAAATTATGACGTCCAATTTTCCACTGTAGAGAGATGGTAAGTAATGCACACACCAAGTGCAATGTGGGCCACTAGCCTAGGCCATGTCCCTTCTTGATCAGCCATAGACCCGTCCAGGTAAGTATGTCTCAAGGCTGGCCTATCCACTTGTGTTATAGGATGCGGTAAAATTATGAAATGATTTGGGTAGCTACCAAATATCACAAAAATAGTGTGGGTAAGGTCCGGGGGTGAGGTTCAGTGCAGAACATAGAAATGGAGAAGGGCATACTTATTCACGTTTAATAAAATGGAAAAATAAAATATTCAAAAACTATATATCTAATTAATACTCCCTCCGTCCGGAATTACTTGTCGCACAAATGGATAAAAATGGATGTATCTAGAACTAAAATACATCTAGATACATCCATTCCTATGACAAGTATTTCCGGACGGAGGGAGTAGTACAATATCATGCTGATGCAATGCACGTGATGCAATGATGATACAAAACTAAATGACAAACAATTTATAATTTGCCGTAAACCACGAGCTGTTACAACCCCTACAAGCATATGGCATGGTCGATCGGTCGATAGGGGTCCCCCCCTCGCCTCCCTAGGCCCCCAAAAGAAAATTTTGAAATGTGAAAAGTTGATCTATGGTAAATATTTAAATACAACTAAATCAAGTACAAATAAAGAAGAGAACAGAAAGATCAACATACTGCTGAACAAGGGAGAAAACACAATGCAAGATCATAGAACTCCAAATAAAAAATCACCAACGATCCTCTTCCAGACCCTACAAAACAAGAACATACAATAACTAACTTGAGTGCCACCAAAAAGAAAAAGAACCCAAATTAAATACGATCAACAATAGCTAATCCATACAACGCATCAACATGAGAGGTCTTACTCGAAAAGGGGGAGAAGATGAACTCAACGACCCGAGAAAACGAGAGAGAGAGAGAGAGAGGAAAACCCAGAGAAGAAAATAACCAAAGGGAGTGGAGCGGCCCCAAAAGAAAACAACTGAGTAGCTAGTTGGCATGGAAGAACAAACTAGCTAACGAGCTTTAGAGCCCTTTACAAACAAGAAATAAGCGACTGTTCGCACACGAACACATCACCATGTATCCTCGACGTCAAGGGTGATGCACCGCAACTCATGTCGAAGGAGACCCGTCAGGAAGCACGGTACGCAAGCAGTCCGGTGGACGCTTTTGAGGACCCGAAACCCCACACGCCCGGGAGTGACCCCGCCCGGGTGCGCAGCGGCTATGGGTTGCCCTAGGTCGTCCTGACCGCCCCTAGGACCTCGTGGATTCGCTGCCCTCCAATCTTGAAGAACGACGAAGAACGAGAAGAAGATACAAGGAAGAGGGATAAAAAAGTAGATGAACACGAAAAAGTAGTAGATTGATTTGTTCGATTATGTGTTGTTCAATCGGCCGTCACCTTTCATCTATTTATGAGGTGGCTGGACTTCCCGTGCAAGAAAAGGACTTCAAATCCCGCCCAAATCTTTCCAAAATTAAACGAACTCGGATTTAGGTAAGTCTAAAACTGCAGTTTGGTTTTTGGGTCTCACGGGCCACAAACGACCTCGAATGAAGATGAGCCCAAAAACAAATTTAATCATTTTGACGAGGCGAACAACTTTCATGTTGGACGCTTTTTGATTCGAGGCCATCTTGAAGGCCGAATAGCTCGCGCAAAAGAGGCAATTACTCAGGCAATCCATCAGACATAGTCACATGTGTGTCTGGTCACGAGCGTCATATTTTGCTCACGATAGAGTCGGGCGGTGCGGGCTCTAATTTTTGCATACGACCTCGGATTGAGACGATTTTTATATCAAAACCGATCGTTTTGACGAGACGAATACAATTCGTGTAGAACATTTTCTCATATGTGTCCGTCTTGGGGCATAATTAGCCGAACAATACTCTGAATACAAAATCTTAGTACTTTGAGCATAGTTTTGGCAATTTAGATGAGATCGAATGGTGATGATCCAAACATCAAAGTTTCTCAGTTTGATGATACAGAACTTTCTCATGTTGAGTACTTTTCCATTTGAGATCATCTTCATTAAGTTTTTGACCATGACAAAATCTGGTGTCAACACATGCCCCCCTGTTTCTGGCTTAGCTTGCGTGCTAGAAAATATTTTGCCTAGGGTAATGTTTAAGCACGATATCAACACTCCATCGATTGTGCATGCTAAGGACGATAATTGTTATCGGCCATATGCTCATGCTTGTTGCTGCTTGGGTAGATTCTCTTCAGATAATAGTCGTATGAGAACAACCATTATATGTCACAAAAGCCTCCACGTAAGTTTCTCATGTCAATCCTGACCTGGCCTTTGTCCAGGTATTCCATGGGGGTATTCACCTGAAAGGAATATCATCACCTAGTCGGCAACCCAACTCATTGCTGATCAAAGTACATCATGAAGCCCCCTGGAGTCGACCGTAACTTTCTCCAACCGGCCATCTAACTCGCACTAGCTAGATCTGTCAGTGACCGAGTTGACCCTGGAGGTGATCGTAACTTGCCATGGGCCGACTTTAATAGTAAGTCAACTATGAACTCACCCTACACGAGTTGGCCACACAAAGCATCGGTTCTGATAACCAGATGTATGTTGCACTAACCCGTTTGGCGAGTCAACTATGCTGCCCAGATGTATGGATAATAAAGACATAACCCGGAGCATAGATGACATCTGGACACTTATACAGGACAACATTTGAGTGATTCGTCGATGCATATAAAGATAACATTTGTTGACGGCCGGTAACGAATCACCGTGAACCTCGATGCATGCAACCCTTGCAGTGACTAGAAGTCCTTTAGCCTGAATAGCAAAGTATACTCGGCTTAATCATTAGCGTACAAGCTTTAGTCGGCATGAGGTCTTTGAATCCGGCTCGTGGAGAAATATGAGAACAACGACGACTCTAGGCGCCGCCGAAACTGAATTCTGAAAATAGTCTCCACGACATTTGACTTTTGCATCCAATGAGTACTGACTGATATATGTGATGACTTGCTCCCTTCTTTCGGCCTCCTGAGTCGACATTGCCTTGCTCCCCGAGTGAAGCTGGCATCATCTGTAACCGAAGGATATGAATGGACAAAGCGACCTTCATCTCGCAAGTCAAATCTTTGATTGTCTGGATGACTTCTTTTGGATCCTGCAACTAACCAAAAATAGGAGCCAGACATTATTTATGCACTAGACCCTTGATTAATGGCCGACTCAATAATGAAGACGGCCATGCCGGTATTGGAAAAAGTGAGCATCATCTATAGGAGTATAAGATACACCATGATGAACACCATTAGCCAGATGTCGGCTTCGCCATCACAATCACTTCTTAGGGCGATATGCAAATATGGGCTATGCATCCTTATCTCAAAGGGCCTGGAGAACCCATCCACCAAAGTGTGAATAGCCGAAATAATTCAAATGTTTCGGCAGGGGATAAGTTCCGGGACACCGACTTTGATGGAACGGTTGAAGAACATGGATGATGTGCCATTTGGAGTCTGCTATAGTGAGATGAAAACCGTCGACCCCGCTTGTCGGCTTCACACTTGTCCTCCTTTACTCCTGCCGTCTTCGCAACAGGAGCTAACACATCACTCTCGCATCGACGGCTTCCCTTGGGGACCCATGCCATGTTCCTCTTCTCTAACTCTTTGGCCCTGAGCCGCTTCAGATTTCTTTCTTGCCAATTTGATAAGCCAAACTAGCATCCAGACCGTGATTTTGTTTTATGCACTAGCAACTCTTTCCTGGCTTTGGGAACCTCCGGCTTCGCTTGTCCAGACTTGATGATTGGGTCCTTGAAAGTTACTCGCTTCACTTCCTTACCCTTCTTAGCCAACGTAAACTCGGATGGATTTTTGTCGTTTGGAGTCGGATCTGAAACAACATACTTGCGGCCATCCTTTTTCACTCGATAAACTTGCTTGAACACGTTCATCTTCTTCGCCGATCTTCGGACCGATTTTTTGTTAAGCCAGTCGTTAACATGTGGTTGTTGGTCAAACAATGTTCCTCTCGGAGCTGCATAATTTTTGCGAGGCGTTCTAGACTAAAATGGATGTCGTGCTCTTGAGTTGTACCTTTCCCATGATTGATATGCATAGAAGTCGGCATGGAGAGGTTTCCACGACATCAGAATTGTTGACCCAAAAGAAGGATATGGAGTTAGCTTGTTCAACTTCTCCTTTCGCCAATACCGGTCCTCTGATTTACACTTTGGGGTGACTTCGATGCTTTTGTTTCTCTTGGCCAATAGGCACTCTTCGCCACACTTATCTTCTGATATTTTTCCAATAGCTGTGTGAAAGTGATTTTCGTCTTTTTACCTTCGTGCTTACCGTGGCCTTTGCTTTCTTTGGCTGTGTATGCATCGGTCTTTGAATTTGCTTGTTGCCTCCTAGTGCTAGATGTCTCCGTTGTAGCTCTGATGGAACTCATGTCTTCAAGATTGTCGTCTTGAATAATTTCCTTGCTCGATGACTCAATTCCATCATCTTGAGTGTATACATGTTCGTCTTTGGATGAGTCGGCTCTAGGTAGCCGAGTCAATACTTGATCGCCATCAAGACCAATCTGAGTCGATTGGCCATATGCTCCTGCCTCAACAAACTCCAATCGTCCTATGTTGGCTGATTGTGCGACTTGATGGATGATGTTGCAGTCTTTGACATTCTGCTCGAACGAACATTGCATTCGCTCTTGTCTTGATAGCTCGACATCGTGATCAATTATAATAATAGGATTAGTCAGCGATGCACCAACGATGTGATCACCTATGCCCGAACTGAAGGTGCACTACTCGTCCATTAACCGATACTGTGATACCGGCTTTGGAACTAAACAACCGAGTGGTGTCGGCTTAACGTCATCCGACTCGGCTATGTATCCATTTTCATCCTCCTTTTCCGATGCGCTTGAATCGGCTATCCTGGAGAACTTTGAACTTTGCTTTATGTTTCTGCAACCAAAATAATTACAGAATATACGTCTCATCTGATACCAAATGTTAGCCAAGCACAAAACAAACAAAGCTACCCATATAGATATGAAATTTAACCATGGCATGGGAAAAACTTTGGTTGTAATAAGTTGCCACCATTGGCCATTCTAAATGGTATGATATGTTGACTGGTACAATTAGTGACAGGATTACAACTAACAAATAAATCACTCTTTCGGTTGGTCTTTCAAAGTTCACTACAATGGACTTGTTAATGGAAGCATCAAAAATATAATTTCGAACAAATCGAAAAATGAGTAAATTATCTACTAGACATACCTCTTCGACAACGTTAGTGGAATATGATGATTACCGAACCAGAACAATGCTTTGCTCCGACTCTAGATGATCTTTCAACGCATCTTCCTCTTCTTCTGGATTGAGTGCCTCATTATTCGGATTTCCCGAGTAGAATTCACTCGGATTTCTTGAGTAGATTTCACTCAGATGCTCTATGTTAGTTGAAATCTGCTCATGTGCATGCTCTTGTTCTTGATGTTCGTTAATTTCTTTGGCACGGAACTCATAGGGCAGCATGTAAGCTCCCTCACATCCAGAAAAATCGAGCACGTCAAATTTACTGGGTTTACCGTTCCTTTGCTCAGCAACGCTTGCATCCTCTGTTTTGGTACACTCGGCAATAATTGTCTTGATGCACTCGGCATTAGCCGACGTAACACTCAGATGGCTCAATGCACTCTGTATTAACTCTATGCACTCGGCGTTAACCAACTCAGCGCTCAATCCTATTTCACCCGAATCCACCATTGTCTTGGCTTTAAATGAACCATTCAACTCGGTTGTAGACGACTTAGTCATATTTGAATTGGTTTCAACCGAATCAATAGTATTAGCCGAGCCAATCTTCTTTTGTTGATTTGCTTGCGAAACTTCTTTTTGATCTTGCCTTAACATCACAGAAAGGCCAACATGGTTGATGTACAAAGGAAGGGGCTTGACATATTCTTGCAAATCTTCCTCTTCACGCTTCTTCTTGAGTGCTTCATAAGCCTGTCGATATTCTGCTGGTAACTCCTCAAGAGTCGACAAGGTAAAGTTGTTGACGCTATTCCCTGTGAGCTTTGGCTTGACCTTGTCCATTCGGGCCACACATTTTTCTTTGAACTCACCCCTACTTCGATCAACTTGCCCCCCAATGCTTTTAGGACTTTCGGCAATGAATTGTTGTTGCTGAAATTTTGCAATTGTATAGGGGGTACATAACACGCTGCTGTAATAGGTGAAGATGTATGCACTGTTGTAGAACCATATTTTCTCTCGCCAATTCAATCAATTGGCAAAATCTTGTCTTCCTGCAAAACCCTAGCTCTTATTGCCTCATAATCAGGAACCAAGCCCTTTACGTGTTGCTCAAGGCAAAGAGCGCTAATCTTCTTATTTCGGGCTAAACTTTTTAACGCAGCTAGAGCCACCTCATCTCTTGCAATATTATGCGTAAACACTCCTGTAGAATCCCCATTCACTCGTCCATAACCATTAATATGAGCCGAGTCATGAATATTGCTAGTTGTATATGGTGTCGAATGATTAATTCCATGAGGCACAGTGTATGCTGATTGAGGATAACCGGCCAGATAGCAAATAGAAGCATGGCCAATTCCCCCATCCATCGGCATGTTTGGGGACAGAGCCACATGCGAGTAAGCTGTCGATGGATAAAACTGTGAGACACCCTCCTGTACATGAGGTGTCCTATATTGATCACTTGAACTCATCGTGTTGTTCACCGACATATTGAATGGTGTTATCGATGCACGAAAGTTTGTATCCATAAGTTGCATGTCGTGATTATGTAAATACCAAGCTTCTCCAACAGAATAACTAGTCGGCCTTTGATCATTAGGGCTAGCTAACATGACATGTACATTGGAAGATCTAGCAACACCAACATAATGGCTATTTGCAACTATGTAAGCAGATTGATGATACATGTTACCATCGTAGATTGCAGCTGCTTGATGATGCTCTCCTCGTAGCAAGAACAGGTTGGAGACCGTTCGATGCTTCGTTCCCAGCGGAGTCACCAAAAAAGTGTGTTCGCACATGAACACGTCACCGTGTACCCGCTGCACTGCAGCTCACATCGAAGGAGATCCGCCCGAAAGCGCGGTACGCAAGCAGTCTGGTGTGTGCTTTTAAGGACCCAAAACCCCACATGCCCGAAAAGGACCCCGTCAGGGCGCGCGGGGGCTATGGGCTGCCCTAGGTCGTCCTGACCGCCCCTAGGACCTCGTGGATTAGCTGCCCTCCAATCTTGAAGAACGACGAAGAACGAGAAGAAGATAACAGGGAGAGGGATAAAAAGTGGATGAACACGAAAAAGTAGTAGATTGATTTGTTCGGTTGTGTGTTGTTCAATCGACCGTCACCTTTCATCTATTTATGAGGCGGCTGGACTTCTTGTACAAGAAAAGGACTCCAAATCCCGTCCAAATATTTTCAAAATTAACTGAACTCGGATTTAGGTAAGTCTGAGACCGCAGTTCGGTTTTTGGGTCGCACAAGCCACAAACGACCTGAGATGAAGATGAGCCCGAAAACAAATGTAATCGTTTTGACGAGAGAACAACTTTCATGTTGGACGTTTTTCGATTCGAGGTCATCTTGAAGGCCGAATAGCTCATGCAAAACAGGCAATTACTCACACAATCCATCAGACACACTCACATGTGTGTCTGGTCCCGGGCGTCATATTTTGCTCACGATAGGGTTGCACGGTGCGGGCTCTAACTTTTGCATACGACCTCGAATTGAAACGATTTTTTTATCAAAATATATCGTTTCGACGGGACAAAGACAATCCATGTAGAACATTTTCTCATATGAGTCCGTCTTGGGGGCATAATTCAACCAAGCATATTGCATCGCTGTCCCCCCCCCCCCCCCCCGCGTTGCTCTCCCTGGCGACTCGGGGGGCGAAAACCCTAGCGCTGCAACACCTTTCCCCCATCCTCCTCCCTCGTCTCGCCACGGCCAGAGGCTCCGATTGGCGAAGCTCGCCTGGATCCGGGGACAACGGCGGGAGGGGGGGCAACTCTCCGTCTGGCGCGAGATGGCCAAATGTGGTGCCTCGGGTCTGTGTGGCGGCGGTGAGGTGGTGCACGTTGGCGAGGGCTGCAGAGGAGCGAGGTGGACGGCGGCAGACTCGGGCTGGCAGGGCATGGCTTGCTCGTAGGTGTTGCGCCCTCGCTCGGGGGGTCGAGCCTCCGGTGGCTGCTGTCGACCACATCCAGATCCGGCGCCTCGGCGTGGGGCGTTCGACGGAGGTTGGTGGTGGAGGCTGCAGGCCGGCATAGAGATGTCGAGCAGTAGGTGTGGTCGGCGGCAGGGGCCGTCTCTGCTCTGGTTGGCAGCCGAGGGGGGGACGGATCTGGCTCTGTCTATGGTGGTGCCGGTGATGCGGCCTGGATTGATCCCCCCTCCGTCAGCATCAGTGCTCATGGTGAACAAGGGCGTCTGTGGGGGGCTCCTTTTCGGACCCGGCGAGGACGCTTTTGTGGCCTGAAAGGGGGAGGTGAGGTCTCGTGCTCATGTGCTTGCCGGACTCGGCGGCCTGTGTGCGGCGGTGAGATCCAGGATGAGAAGCTTCAGGCGAAGGCCTACTATTGACCTTGTCAGCAGCGATGATGATGACGCCCTTGGACACCGCTTCCCTTCTTGAAGGCGTCATTGTGAAGCTTCGTCGCTCGTTCATGGTGTGCTCCAGATGAAAGCCTAAAATCCTTCCCTGGATTGGACGATGACGACATCTTTGATGTCGTTTCCCCCTTGGGGGCATAGTCTTGGAGCCATGGATGCATTATGGGTTGCTTGGAGTCTCGGTTGAAGCGTCGTTGGTTTGTTGGTATGCTTGGTGGCGGCGGCCTTTGCCTTGGTCATCTTGGGGCTGTTGGTCGACCTCTCTCTTGGGGGCTCGTGGCGGCGGTCATAACTCGGAGTTTTGGTGCCCTTCGAAGACTCTTGAGGTTTTTGTTGCCTCGCACAGTGTTCTGGTTCTCTCTATCTTTGATGGAGGTCATGGTGTGGCTCAGAGGAGGTGCAGGGCGGTCTCGGCGGAACATTGCCCTTTGGCACGGTCAACGACCCTCTTTGTCACGTCGTGGCTAGGCAATGGGAAACCCTTCGATGGTGGTTGCGACTCTCCTAGTTCTTCAAGGTGCTGAGTGACCACAAGGCAGCAGACGACTTTTTCTCAACGTCTTCTCGGTGTCGGATCTCCCTTCGTCTGATACAACAATCCCAGTTCCCGCTCTTCTCGATCTACCTACTCACGATGGATGCTAAGTTCTTGGTGTCGGCTGCTTGTTGTAGCTTGCTTCTGGTTCTTCTTCTATTGTTCCTTGTTCCTTTCTATGTGGTCTGGATGCTACTTGATGTAGCCGTTGCGTTTGTATCTCGATCTTGGTTTTAGAAATGAAAATTGTTCAGGCCGGCTTTTGCCCGCCGTAGCAGCGTCAAAAAAATACTCTGAATACAAAATCTTAATTAGTAATTTGAGCATAGTTTTGGCCCTTTAGATGAGATCGAATGGTGATGACCCAAACATCAAAGTTTCTTATTTTGATGATACGGAACTTTCTCATGTTGAGTAATTTTCCATTTTAATCATCTTAATTAAGTTTTTGACCATGCCAAAATCTGGTGTCAACACCGACTAAAAATAAATAAAGAATCGATCAATTCCCAACCCACGCTAAACAAATTCACACGAATATGAGAACATAATGGATGGCTACATATTCGATTGACTTCAAATGAAAACTCAGGTAGATTACATATTGCAAAACCATACATGATCATGTATTTGAAAATTCTATGTAGACATGCATATACCATGTGGGCCTTTTAAAAAGTATTGTAGATTTGTGTGAAATGGATCCAGTCACATCAAATAGAATACAATGCTAAACAAGTAGGAAAACCCTTGCCCCCTTGAAAGAGTACAAGGAACAAACAAGAAATCAAAAAAAAAATTGTTTCTACCATCCATAGGATTACACTACGGCCTTGAAATGGAAAGAAAAGAAAAGTAATATCCTACATTTTCTTCCTACTGTTTCTTGTGTGTATATGTACCTGGCTACGCTACTTACTGTTCACCCATCACCAATTGGCGATTGTGCAATGTAATGTAATGGAATCTTGAAGATTTAGAGCAAGCGATCAGGAGATGACCGTCTTGAGCCTGTAGTTCTTGACGATGCCGCTGTACACGACGAAGTTGAGCGTGCACATTGCAGCCATGGCCCAGAAGAAGTAGTCGAGGTGGCCCTTGTTGAGGTCGTTGGAGATCCACCCGGGGCTGTCTCCCGTCGCCGTGAAGGCCTCCACGACGGCGTAGATGAAGGAGCTCATGTAGCTCCCCAGTGCGATGGTGAGCAGAGCGAGCGACGTGCACATGCTCTTCATGGTGTCCGGCGCCTCGTCAAAGAAGAACTCTAGCTGCGCGATGTAGCAGAAGACCTCCCCGCCGGCCAGGAAGAAGTACTGGGGCAGCTGCCACGAGATGCTGATCTCTTCCCCACGCGCCGCGCTGTCGAGCCGCTTCATTTCCACGAGCGCTGCCACCGCCATGGTGAGCGCCATGAGGAGCCGCCCGGCACCCATCCGCTGCAGCTGCGACGGCTCGCCGTCACCGCTGGAGGAGAAGCTCCTCAACGCCGGCACGATCACCTTGTTGTAGAGGAGCACCCATGTCATGACGCAGATCACCTCGAAGGAGGCCAGCGACGCCGCGGGAACCGGCACGGACAGTATGGTCATGTCCATGGCGCTGCCCTGCTGCACGAACGTGGTGTTCATCTGCGCGAAGGCCGATGACACGACGACGCTGGTGATCCAGACGGGCAGCAAGCGGAGCAGGATCTTGAGCTCCTCCACCTGAGTCACGGTGCAGAGCTTCCACGAGGTCGCTGCCTCCGGCCTCTCCTCCATGTCCGACTGCGTGACGATGGCCGCCTTGTCGAGGAACTTGAAGTCGCTGGTGTGCGTGATCTTGGGCTGGGGCGAGTCGATCTTGTCGCTGACCTCGTAGAGGTGTCCGGCTTCGGCGGGCACCTTGATGCTGATCTTCCTGCACGCGGCGGCGACGACCTGGCAGAGGCTCTTGAGTGGCGTGCCGATGGGCATGCGGCGCTTGTACAAGGGCGTGGCGATCACGAAGGCGGCGAAGGCGATCGCGATGCAGGCGGTGGCTATGCCAAAGCCGAGGCCCCAGCTGATGTTCTGCTGAATCCAGACAAGGAACACGCCAGAGATGATGGGGCCGAAGCTCACGCAGAGGTAGAACCAGCTGAAGAAGGACGCCTTTCCCTCCCGGTCTGCCACGTTGTCGTCGTCGAACTGCTCCGCGCCGAACGGGAGCAGCGACGACCGCACGCCGCCGCATCCGATCGCCACGAGGTACAGCCCCACGAAAGCCATAGTCTGCGAGCTCAGAGCCCACGTGCCGGCGGTGCCGGCGCACGAGGCACCCGCCGCGCACAGCGCCGCCGTGGTGGTGGGCACGAACGCGGAGAAGGTGACGAGCATCATGCCGAGAAGGTAGACGACGAGGGAGACGAGGATGGTGTTGTAGTTGCCCCAGAAGGTGTCGGCGATGATGGCGCCGAAGACGGGGGTGAGGTAGCTGGTGCCGAACCAGGTGGCGACGTTGGAGGCGCTGGCGAGGTTGCTGCCGTGGAGGACAGTCTCCAGGTACACCACCAGGTTGGTGGAGATGCCATTGAACGCCGTGCTCTCCAGGCATTCGAACACTGCACCAGACCATTCGGAAACTTCAGTTAAACCACTAGCTCCTCTCCAATTAATCTTCAGTACATTTTTGTTAACTGAAGAAACAATTCCAAGAAGATGTAGGTTTGCTTACATAGAATTACTGCGGGTGCCTTGCTGCCGCCGCGCTTCTTATGCTTCAGGAGCGGCACCTGCAGGCTATCATCCTCTTGAATCTTTGGGCCGTGACTCTGCAACAGAGATAGATTGCAGAAATTGTTAGGAACGAGAACAGAATCTGTATTTTTTTTTTAAATGCATCTGTATGATGCTGTAGCACGACTGTGATGTGGATTTGCTTGTTTGATTAGGATCCTCCTTCAGAACGAACAGGGTGGTGGTGGCAGGGAGCTAATCGTTACCTCGGGCAGGAGCTCGCCTCTCTCCATGGCGTCCATGTCGCCGACGAGGTGCGCGTCTAGCGGGAGCGGAAGTTGAGCTAATCCTAGCTAATAGCTAGCTTCCAGTTTGAGC
Organism: Elymus sibiricus; assembly: GCA_039707655.1. NCBI lineage: Eukaryota > Viridiplantae > Streptophyta > Magnoliopsida > Poales > Poaceae > Elymus > Elymus sibiricus. Next base: position 323,164,982 of record CM077673.1, read on the forward strand.
TGTGTCCTCCGTAAACTGTTGCTCGCCTCAGGCTTTGGCTGCTGCTGTGTCTGCTCCTGCTGTGTTTCTGCTGCGAGACGGGGCTGCCCTTTATATAGCAGGTTTAACTTGGATATATAGGATTCAGTGGCTAATAATCCAGTACAGTAGTATTATAATCTCTCTCACCAACAACTGATCATGCGTGCGCATACGAGTTTGTTCTCAGTCGCACCGCACGACTCCGCTCGCCAAGCCACGAAGTTTCCGCGCAGTTGGTGGCGGCTAGCTAGGTGCTTGCATTGCAGCCTGCAGGCTCAGGTTGCATGCAGCCACTCGTCGCCGGTCTCCGGTCTCCAGAGTGACTGCCATGTCGATCGGATTGTTTATCTATCAACGAGTAATAGCAAACGTGGTGATTTGCTTGGCGCCGGAAGGGAGACTGAACTGGGCGTGGTCACTCACAGGGACAGCCGGGGTCGACGTCTCATCCCGTGGCGCGGTAGGTGCCCAGAGGAGAAGAGGAGTGGCTGAGAACGATGATAGGCTGATTCTGTCAAACGGAGAACTATGATAGGTCAAACTTCTCGTCGAATACCGCCAAGGCTGCGTGATCCACTATCTTTCACTCAATCGATGTGTGCTGAAGAGTGCACCAGTGTACTTGACCACCCCGAGGACCACGAACGGTCTGTACGCACCATGCGTCCATGCTGAACGATGATCCCAGCTCATATGCATTCGACTTCACCTAGCGGCTAGCACTTGCTGAGCACCTACACGTCAAACTAAAAAGTGTCCAAGTACACTCAGGCGGCTCTTTCTTCCTTCATCCACAAGTTCCTTCTTGCCTTTTCGCTTCACTTTTGGTGAGACGATATTCTCCACAAGAGGGCACTCGGACTTTGCCAAAACCATAAGAGCATCTCTAGGGTGTGTTTTGGTTGCCCACGTACACCTTAACTAGTTTCACGCGGGGAGAATTAGCCATGTTCGATTGTGTGCATTTACTATTGGGCCTGCATGTCGGTGTAAAAACCAACAGACCTCGGGGTAGGGAGGTCCCGAGCTGTGGATCTCGGACATATGGTAACAGGAGCAAGGAGACGATGTTTATCCAGGTTCGGGCCCTCTTGATAGAGGTAATATCCTACATCCTGCTCTTGTTTATATTGATGGAGAAGTATCGAGTACAGAGTTGATCTACCTCAATATCGTAAGATGTATTCTAACTCTAGGGCTAGGTGAATAATATTGCGATGATCTCCCCCTACGGGTTAAACCCTATGGCTTATATATACGCCAGGTAGAATATCTAGGGTTACAAAGGTCGGTGTATTGGCATAGAGGCGGTAGGAGAAGTCTTGGAGTATACGTTAAGCGTTCGGCAGAGGCAGTCTCGATCACGTCCCATCGTGCAGCTTTCAGAGTCTATCTTAAGAAGGAGGAGGGCCCATCGGCCCAATCCAAGAAGCCTGGGCCGACTAGGCTAGGGCCCCCTATTCCAGGACACCATCAGTAGCCCCTGAACTGGTCTTCGATACCGAGGACGGTGCTTTCGCATTTCGGTTCCCGTACACTAGTAGAAAACAGGCCTTTGGACCCGAGCATTAGTCCCGGTCGTGTTTTGGACCGGGACTAATGTGTCCACTAGTCCCGGTTCGTGAGGATAATCATTAGTCCCGGTTCCTGAGGACCCTCTAGTCCCGGTTGACCGGGACTAAAGGGGTGATGGAAGGGTTGCGCCAGGCTGGGGCCCCCGCGAGGCCCTTTAGTCCCGGTTGGTAATACCATCCGGGACTAAAGATCTATCTCTAGTCCCGGATGGTAGACTAAAGGTATCACTATAAATAGTGTTTCGTCCAGCCCGAGCCGAAGCTCTCTGTTTTCGCATTTCTCTCCTCTGTTCTCTTCCCTTGCTCGAGCTCATCCTCCATTTTTGCCAAGATTTGTCAAGATTTGAGGCACCCCATCCATCCAAATGTTCAGAAAGGTTAGCAACTTTGTCCTTTCATCTCTCATTGCTAGATTAGCTCGTGCAATGCTCTATAATTATAGTGATTTGTGGGTTTTAGTTTGGTAGTAATTATGTGGGAGTTTATTTGATTTATATGCAATTTGAGCTCAAATTAACTTCTTAGCTTGCATATGTGTAGGTGTGGTTTACTTAGTGCCTTCCCGTCCCCGTCCTAACCACCGTCGATCGCCCGCACCTTCCCGTCGCCGGCACCACCTTGGTGAGCCTCTTGTTCTTATCTTTTTTATAAAAGAAAATCTTATTTGTATGATTTAGATAGTTATTTGTATAATCTTCTTACTTGTATGATTGTTTGTTATACATAGTGCCATGGTTTTGGCATCCATGCCCGTCGGCCCTCGTCCGGTTTATGATTCGGATGTGGTATATTCTCTTTTATAACTATTTGTTGCATTTCGATCATGTTAATGACAATTATGACCATCAAGTTGACATACATATTTTTATCTAGGAGGTAGTTGAACCGGAAATTCCAACCGACCCTATTGTCGAGAAGTTAAATTTAGTTGAAAAAGAAAACGAGGATTTGAAAGGACAATTAAAAAGAGTTGAAGAAGAGAAGATGAAATTGGAGTTGTACGTTGTCGATGTCGTCGATGATCACAAGATCAAGATGGATGCAATGCGCTTGAAGATTAGAAAGATTAGAAAATATGCCATTAATAAAGAGGCTTGGTATCATTATGATGTTGGATCAATTGTTACCTTAGTTGTGATTTTGATCGCATTTGTTGTTGCATTTAAATGTTTTAGCTAGATAGTTGTATGTTGTTTTATGAGAATAAGTGTGTATGAACTTTATGTATGAACTTGTATTAATTTGGTCTTTTCGGTGTTGTGTAATGAAGATGAACCGGCAATGGATGTACGATGACCGACGCTCTCCCCAGTTCATTAATGGTGTGCATAGTTTTCTGCGTGCGACTGAGGCAAACAAGCGGGATGGTTTTATGTGTTGTCCATGTGGTGTGTGTAAGAATGATAAGACTTACTCTAGCGCAAAACAAATTCACGTCCACCTGTTTACGTCCGGTTTCATGTCCGGCTATAATTGTTGGACCAAGCACGGAGAAAGAGGGGTTCTAATGGAAGAGAATGAAGAAGAGGATGATGACAACTATCCTGGGTTTTCTGAATATGATCGTACTACAATGGGGGAGGAGAATGAAGAAGAAGAAGCTGAGGCATCAGATGAGCCCGCTGATGATCTTGGTCGGGCCATTGTTGATGCAAAGAGAAACTGCGAAAGTGAAAAGGAGAAGTTGAAGTTGCAGCGCATGTTAGAGGATCACAAAAAAGGGTTGTACCCAAATTGCGAAGATGACAACAGAAAGCTCGGTACCACACTGGAATTGCTGCAATGGAATGCAGAGAATGGTCTATCTGACAAGGGATTTGAAAATTTGCTGAAAATAATGAAGAATATGCTTCCAAAGGACAACGAATTGCCCAAAAGTACGTACGAAGCAAAGAAGGTTGTCTGCCCTCTAGGATTAGAGGTGTAGAAGATACATGCATGCCCTAATGACTGCATCCTCTACCGCGGTGAGGAGTACGAGAATTTGAATGCATGCCCGGTATGCGGTGCATTGCGCTATAAGATCAGGGGCGATGACCATGTTGATGATGTTGAGGACGAGCGCCCCAGGAAGAGGATTCCTGCCAAGGTGATGTGGTATGCTCCTATAATACCATGGTTGAAACATTTGTTCCAAAACAAACAGCATGCCAAGTTGTTGCGATGGCACAAAGATGACCGTAAGAAAGACGGGAAGTTGAGAGTACCCGCTGATGGGTCGTAGTGGAGAAAAATCGAGAGAAAGTGGCCGGACTTTGCATATGGCATCAATCCTTTTGGGAAGCAGAGCAGCAATCATAGCACCTGGCCTGTGACTCTATGTATCTATAACCTTCCTCCTTGGTTGTGCATGAAGCGGAAGTTCATCATGATGCCAGTGCTCATCCAAGGCCCTAAGCAACCCGGAAACTACATTGATGTGTACCTAAGGCCATTAGTTGATGAACTTTTACAGTTGTGGGATTTAAAAGGTGTACGTGTATGGGATGAGCACGAACATGAGGAATTTGACCTACGAGCGTTGCTGTTTGTAACCATCAATGATTGGCCTGCTCTTAGTAACCTTTCAGGACAGACAAACAAGGGATACAATGCATGCACGCACTGTTTAGATGAGAGTGAAGGTATATATTTGGATAAATGTAAGAAGGTTGTGTACCTGGGACATCGTCGGTTTCTTTCGATCAAGCATGCCTTAAGAAAGAAAGGCAAGCATTTCAAAGGTGAGGCGGATAACCGGAAGAAGCCTGGCCACCGTACTGGTGATGATATATTTGATATGGTCAAGGATTTAAAAGTAATCTTTGGAAAGGGTCCTGGCGGTCAATCTGTTCCGAATGACGCTCATGGGCACGCACCCATGTGGAAGAAGAAATCTATATTTTGGGAGCTAGAGTATTGGAAAGTCCTAGAGGTCCGCTCTGCAATCGACGTGATGCACGTGACGAAGAATCTTTGCGTGAACCTGCTTGGCTTCCTGGGCGTGTATGGGAAGACAAAAGATACACCGGAGGCATGGGACGAGCAGCAACGTATGCACGAAAAAGACGGCATGCATCCAAAGCAATATGAAGGTCCTGCCAGCTACGCTCTTACCAAACAAGAGAAGGAAATCTTTTTTGAATGTCTGCTCAGTATGAAGGTCCCGTCTGGCTTCTCGTCGAATATAAAGGTAATAATAAATATGGCAGAGAAAAAATTTCAAAACCTAAAGTCTCATGACTGCCACGTGATTATGACGCAGTTACTTCCGGTTGCATTGAGGGGGCTTCTACCGGAAAATGTTCGATTAGCCATTGTGAAGCTATGTGCATTCCTCAATGCAATTTCTCAGAAGGTAATCGATCCAGAAATCCTACCAAGGTTACAGAATGATTTGGTGCAATGTCTTGTCAGTTTCGAGTTGGTGTTAAAGGTAGACCAGAAGGTAATCGGTGCAAATGGATCAATCTGACAGGGCTAAAGGTAGACCAGAAGTACGGAATGACAACAGTGGATATTGATACGTCTCCAACGTATCTATAATTTTTGCTTGTTCCATGCTGTTATATTATCATTCTTGGATGTTTTACAATCATTTTATAACAACTTTATATCATTTTTTGGGACTAACCTATTGACAAAGTGCCAAAGTGCCAGTTGTTGTTTTTGCTTGTTTTTTACTTCACAGAAAATCAATACCAAACGGAGTCCAATCGCGACGAAACTTTTTGGAGATTTTTTATGGACCAGTAGACACCCATTGGGCCAAACAACTGCCGGAGAGGTGGGCTGTGGAGAGCACAACCCACCAGGGCGCGCCCGGGGGGCCCCGGCACGCCCTGATGGGTTGTGCCCTCCTCGGCCCCCTTCCGCACCGCCTCTGATGACTATAAATTGTCAAATATTCGGAAAACCCTAGAGGAGTCGACGAAACACAATTCCAGCCGCCGCAAGTTCCAGAACTACAAGATCCAATCTAAACACCATCACGGAGGGGTTCATCTTCCTCATAGGTGCCTCTCCGATGATGCGTGAGTAGTCCACCATAGACCTACGGGTCCGTAGGCAGTAGCTAGATGGCTTCTTCTCTCTCTCTCTTATGATTCTCAATACAATGGTCTCTTAGAGATCTATTTGATGTAAACTTTTGCGGTGTGTTTGTTGGGATCCAATGAATTTTGAGTTCATGATCAGTTTCTATCCATGAATATTATTTGAGTCTTCTTTGATCTCTTATATGCATGATTTCTTATAGCCTCGTATTTCTTCTTCAAATCTTTGGTTTAGTTAGGCCAACTAGATCGATTTTTCTTGCCATGGGAAGAGGTGCTTTGTGATGGGTTCGATCTTGGGGTGTTCTTTCCCAGTGACAGAAGGGGCAGCAAGACACGCATGTATCGTTGCTATTAAGGATAACAAGATGGGGTCTATTCCTACATGAATAGATCTTGTCTACATCATGTCATCGTTCTTATTGCATTACTCCGTTTTTCCATGAACTTAATACACTAGATGCATGCTGGATAGCGGTCGATGTGTGGAGTAATAGAGGTAGATGCAGGCAGGAGTCGATCTATCTATCTTGGACGTGATGCCTATATAATGATCATCGCCTTGGATATCGTCATGACTATTCGATTTTCTATCAATTGCCCAACAGTAATTTGTTCACCCACCGTGCGCTATACTCATCAGAGAAGCCACTAGTGAACCCTACGGCCCCCGGGTCTACTTCTCCATCATATTGCTTTCCCATCTATCTTTTTGCAATCTTTGTTTTCAGATCTACAAAACCAAAAACCCAAAAATATATTGCTGCATATTTACTCTTCTTATTTGTGTTCTTGAGAGATCTATCTCTCCTATCTATCACTACCTGATCTATCTTATTACCGTAGAGAGATTGACAACCTCTATTTCGCGTCGGGTTGCAAGTATTTGTTGTTTGTGTGCAGGTGCTGCTTATTGGGTGGTGGTGATCCTCCTACTGGTTCGATAACCTTGGTTTAATAACTGAGGGAAATACTTACCGTCACTGTGCTGCATCATCCCTTCCTCTTTGGGGAAATACCGACGCAGTCTCAAGCCACATCAAAGGAATTTCTGGCGCCGTTGCCGGGGAGGAAGCGGTCTCTTCTACGAGCCTATCGTAGGCGCCGAGGGGACTCCATCATCATCTACCAGGTTCCTAATCACAAATCTCATCTCCTTGCAATTACATTATTTGCCATTTGCCTCTCGTTTTCCTCTCCCCCACTTCACCAATTTGCCGTTTTATTCGCCCTCTTTTTCGTTTGCCTTTTTCTTGTCAGATCTCTTGCTTGTTGCTATGACTAGTGTTACTACTCCCCCTTTGTCACCAGATTTTGAAGTTCTATACTTCAAACAAAAACAAGGGGGAAATTTGAAAGATGCCTGGTACAGGCTAATGGAATCCTATCGTATTTACAATCTAAAAGGAGACGCAAAAGTTTTGCTTAGAAATTTTTATATTGGATTGGCTTTGCATCATAGAGAGCTTTTGGATTTCGCCTCAAAGGGCAATTTTATTGAACTTGATGCAAACGCCGCTTATGAAGTTCTGGAAGGGATTTTGGGGGTTCCTCCACCAAAAAAGGGGCTTGATTTTTCACAAGGGGGAATTCAAATTCTCGACAAATTGGGTGACTTACATAAGCACTTGGTCGAGTTACAAAAATATCATGAACCCCTCAAACATATTAGTGGGAACCTCAATCGCTTGAATACTTTGATAACCCTTCGCAATAAGCGTTTGGATATTTTGGATCTCAAGATGGTTTCTTCTCCTGAAAATTTGGGGAAGTGTAAAGAGCCCCCCGGATTCGATAAGGCCCTCACAAAAGTGGTCAAAACCAAAGATGGCAATACTTGAATCTATCCATTATGCCTAGCTAGGGGCGTAAAACGATAGCGCTTGTTGGAAGGCAACCCAATGAATAAATATTTTTTTGTTTTTTTCCTTTCTGTTTTTGAGTGTTGACACAATTATACCTCTGTTATTATTGTGTTTTTATGGTTTATTTAGTGTTTGTGCCAAGTAAAGCCTTTAGGATGATTCATAGGATGAGTAGAAGCGATGCTGAATCTGAAACAGAAACTTTGCGTCCAGTATATGAATTTTCATTTTTTGCTGGAACGTGATCGTGAGCTGAAATTTTAACACAATGTTTATATACAAATTCCTTAATTTTTCCTAATTTTTCAGAATTTTTAGAGTTACAGAAGTATGGGTAGAGTACAGATTACTACAGGCTGTGCTGTTTAAGACAGATTCTGTTTTCGTTGCATTGTGTGCTTGTTTTAATGAATCTATGGTTTGTATTGGGGGGTATAAGCCATGGTAAAGTTAAAATACAGTAGGTATAATGCAATAACAAAATATGAATGGGTTTGCAACAGTACCTAAAGTAGTGATTTGCTTTCTTATACTAACGGATCTCACGAAGATTTTGTTGAGTTTTGTGTGATTGAAGTTTTCAAGTTTTGGGTGAGATCACAATGGACGAAGGAATAAGGAGTAGCAAAAGCCTAAGCTTGGGGATGCTACCACACCCCCAAGATATATCCAAAGAGAAACAAGCAACTAAGCTTGGGGATGCCCCCGAGTGGCATCCCCTCTTTCTTCTAACGACCATCGGTATTTTACTTGGAGCTATATTTTTATTCGTCACATATCATGTGTTTTGCTTGGAGTGTCTTGTATCTTTGCTTGCTTTGTTTGTTAGTTTTTCCTTTGTATCCTTGCTGGACACACCTATTTGAGAAAGCCAAAACCATGCTATGATTTGTTAGAATTGCTCTATGTGCTTCACTTAAACTTTTTGAGCTATAGAAATTGCTCTAGTGCTTCACTTATATCTTTTTGAGCACGGTGTGCTTGGAAACTTTTGTAGAAATACTCTCATGCTTCACTTAGATTAATTTGAGAGTTAGTAAATTTTGAAGAAATCCTCTCATGCTTCACTTATACCTTTTTGAGAGATGAAATCTTTATGCTCATGTGCTTCACTTAAATTTGTTTGAGCTTGCCAAAAAGCAATGGCAATATATGAAACTTGTCCCAAAGTGATAGATATCCAAGGAGGATATAATAAAAACTTTTCTGAAGATCATTGGACAAATTAAACTTGATTCCTTGTAATAGTTTTGAAACATGATGATAGTAATATGTGAGTCATGTTAGTGAGTAATTATGCTTAGTAGGAATATTGGTGTTAAGGTTTGTGATTCCCTATGCATGCACGAAAGTCAATAGTTATGCAATGAAGTTACATCCTACTTTTGGTGCATTATTCGGTGTTAGTTATGTTCAATGCTCACTTATGTGATTTTTCGTTTTTTGGTTTGGTTGCTTCCCAATCTATTTGCTAGCCTTCATTTGTACTAAGTAGAAATACTACTTGTGCATCCAAAATCCTTAAACCAAGTTTTGCCTTATGAGTCCACCATACCTACCTATATGCGGTATTTCCATGCCGTTCCAAGCAAATTTGTATGTGCCATCTCTAAATTTTCAAAATAAATTTTCTCTTTTGTGTGCTCGTACCGCTCATGAAACGGTGGGGGGGTGTCCAATATTTTTCCATGCTAGATGTGTTATTCTCAAGATGAGTGTTTATTCACTTTTCATTGCACGAGAGTGCGGCGGTAATAGGGATGCCCATTCCCGAAATGAAAAAAAATACTTTATGTTGTCAAATAATAAATTCCTTGGAAAGTGTTGGTATGGAAGGCAACCGTGGATACGGCCCGCCATGGAAAGTGAAAGTTTGGTGGAAAAAGGAATAAACTTTATTTTCTGTTTGGGAACCGCCTATGATATATCTAGCATGGAAAGTATTGTGAGCTACTTTGTCATTTTCGTTGACAGGAAAAGCATGCCACCCAAAATATTTTTCTCTCTCAATTTAAACCTTGAGCTCTGGCACCTCTACAAATCCCTACTTCCCTCTGCGAAGGGCCTATCTATTTACTTTATGCAATTTTTATTTTTGCTTTGAGTATCCATCTTCTCTTATAAGCACCAACTAGGGGGCACTATGATCGTACTTGAGCATTGGGCATAGCTAATATTTGAGTGTGTCTCACGAATGGATCAATGATTGAGCATGATGGGCTAGGGATAACTTTCTTTAGTGTTGATATTTTGAAAGACATGGTTGCTTGTTGACATGCTTGAGTATTGAAGTCATTATGTTAAAACTAGACTATTGCTTTGAATCATTATAAGTCTAAATGTCCATGCTATACAAAAGAAAAGAATGTGATGAACATGTTAGGCAGCATTCCACATCAAAATTTATGTTTTTATCATTTACCTACTCGAGGACGAGTAGGAATAAAGCTTGGGGATGCTGATACGTCTCCAACGTATCTATAATTTTTGCTTGTTCCATGCTGTTATATTATCATTCTTGGATGTTTTACAATCATTTTATAACAACTTTATATCATTTTTTGGGACTAACCTATTGACATAGTGCCAAAGTGCCAGCTGCTGTTTTTGCTTGTTTTTTACTTCACAGAAAATCATTACCAAACGGAGTCCAATCGCGACGAAACTTTTTGGAGATTTTTTCTGGACCAGAAGACACCCCGTGGGCCAAACAACTGCCGGAGAGGTGGACTGTGGAGAGCACAACCCACCAGGGCGCGCCAGGGGGGGCCCGGTGCGCCCTGATGGGTTGTGCCCTCCTCGTCCCCCTTCCGCACCGCCTATGATGCCTATAAATTCTCAAATATTCATAAAACCCTAGAGGAGTCGACGAAACACAATTCCAGCCGTCGCAAGATCCAGAACGGCAAGATCCAATCTAAACACCATCACGGAGGGGTTCATCTTCCTCATAGGTGCCTCTCCGATGATGCGTGAGTAGTCCACCATAGACCTACGGGTCCGTAGGCAGTAGCTAGATGGCTTCTTCTCTCTCTCATATGATTCTCAATACAATGGTCTCTTGGAGATCTATTTGATGTAAACTTTTGCGGTGTGTTTGTTGGGATCCGATGAATTTTGAGTTCATGATCAGTTTCTATCCATGAATATTATTTGAGTCTTCTTTGATCTCTTATATGCATGATTTCTTATAGCCTCGTATTTCTTCTTCGAATCTTTGGTTTAGTTAGGCCAACTAGATCGATTTTTCTTGCCATGGGAAGAGGTGCTTTGTGATGGGTTCGATCTTGCGGTGTTCTTTCCCAGTGACAGAAGGGGCAGCAAGACACGCATGTATCGTTGCTATTAAGGATAACAAGATGGGGTCTATTCCTACATGAATAGATCTTGTCTACATCATGTCATCGTTCTTATTGCATTACTCCGTTTTTCCATGAACTTAATACACTAGATGCATGCTGGATAGCGGTCGATGTGTGGAGTAATAGAGGTAGATGCAGGCAGGAGTCGGTCTATCTATCTTGGACGTGATGCCTATATAATGATCATCGCCTTGGATATCGTCATGACTATTCGATTTTCTATCAATTGCCCAACAGTAATTTGTTCACCCACCGTGCGCTATACTCATGAGATAAGCCACTAGTGAACCCTACGCCCCCTGGTTCTACTTTTCCATCATATTGCTTTCCGATCTATCTTTTGGCAATCCTTGTTTTCAGATCTACAAAACCAAAAACCCAAAAATATATTGCTGCATATTTACTCTTTTTATTTGTGTTGTTGAGAGATCTATCTTTCCTATCTATCACTACCTAATCTATCTTATTACCGTAGAGAGATTGACAACCTCACTTTCGCGTCGGGTTGCAAGTATATGTTGTTTGTGTACAAGTGCTGCTTATTGGGTGGTGGTGATCCTCCTACTGGTTCGATAACCTTGGTTTAATAACTGAGGGAAATACTTACCGTCGCTGTGCTGCATCATCCCTTCCTCTTTGGGTAAATACCGACGCAGTCTCAAGCCACGTCAGATATCAACAATCTTGGGTACACAGAGGAACCATTCGTCCTAGCCAATGATGTGGCGCAGGTTTTCTATGTGAAGGACATGTCTACAAAACCGAGAAAAAGAAAAGATAAGGAAGCGAATACATCATACGGTGAGCCAAAGCGCCACATAGTTCTTTCAGGGAAAAGAAACATCGTGGGAGTGGAGGACATGACAGACATGTCAGAAGATTATGAAAAGTTTCATGAAATTCCTCCCTTCACAGTGAAGACTGACCCAAGCGTCCTGTTAAATAATGAAGATTGCCCATGGTTACGGCGCAAAGGGACACACGCGAAGAAAAAGAGATAGGCCAGTTTGTACACGAAGTGCATCCAGTTTTTGTTGTAACCCTCTCAACTTTTTAGCACATGCTATGTGTGTGAAATTATGATACCATGCCAAGTTTCAACCTTTTCAGAGTTCATTTGTACTGCTTTTCAATTTCAGGGTCATTCAGCGCAAAAAAATCATTAAAAGCATGAAAAATAGCAAATGAAGTTAGAAAATGTTTGAAATTTGAGTATGTGGCTTTGAATGGTGCATATTGAATGCAAAAAAAGTATGGAGTTGAAATAAGTTTAAAAAAATGAAATGCCTTTGTAACAGACGAGTTTTCGTCCGAAACCCTCATACTTCGAAGGAGATGGTCCAGTTTGTACACGAAGTGCATCTAGTTTTTGTCCTAACCCTCTCAACTTTTTAGCACATGCTATGTGTGTGAAATGATGATACCATGCCAAGTTTCAACCTTTTCAGAGTTCATTTGTACTGCTTTTCAATTTTAGGGTCATTCAGCGCAAAAAAAATCATTAAAAGCATGAAAAATAGCAAATGAAGTTAGAAAATTTTTGAAATTTGAGGATGTGGCTTTGAATGGTACATATTGAATGCAAAAAAAGTCTGGAGTTTAAATAAGTTTAAAAAAATGAAATGCCTTTGTAACAGACGAGTTTTCGTCCGAAACCCTCATACTTCGAAGGAGATGGTCCAGTTTGTACACGAAGTGCGTCCAGTTTTTGTCCTAACCCTCTCAACTTTTTAGCACATTCTATGTGTGTGAAATGATGATACCATGCCAAGTTTCAACTTTTTCAGAGTTCATTTGTACTGCTTTTCAATTTCAGGGTCATTCAGCGCAAAAAAAAATCATTAAAAGCATGAAAATAGCAAATGAAGTTAGAAAATGTTTGAAATTTGAGGATGTGTATTTTAATGGTGCATATTGAATGCAAAAAAAAGTCTAGAGTTGAAATAAGTTTAAAAAAATGAAATGCCTTTGTAACAGACGAGTTTTCGTCCGAAACCCTCATACTTCGAAGGAGATGGTCCAGTTTGTACACGAAGTGCAACCAGTTTTTGTCCTAACCCTCTCAACTTTTTAGCACATGTTATGTGTGTGAAATGATGATACCATGCGAAGTTTCAACCTTTTCAGAGTTCATTTGTACTGCTTTTCAATTTCAGGGTCATTCAGCGCAAAAAAAATCATTAAAAGCATGAAAAATAGCAAATGAAGTTAGAAAATGTTTGAAATTTTAGGATGTGGATTTGAATGGTGCATATTGAATGCAAAAAAAGTCTGGAGTTGAAATAAGTTTAAAAAAATGAAATGCCTTTGTAACAGATGAAGGTATAAAACTAAAAGAGTTAAACAGAATCTGGTTTCGATTAAAACACCTATTTAAAATATCCTAAAAATTCCCAGATTGAACATAATGATAAAACATACTAATATTAAACAACAGGAAAAACAATCACTCAAAAATCTAATTTTAAACTAAAGTTATTCACAAACTAGTGATTCACACAAATTTCAAAAGAATTCAAATTTAAACTATTTAAATATGAAAACTGCTGGCACTAACACAAAGTTTATAATTTTTTTGACCTAAAACAAAAAAGATTCATTCAAAAACTCTAAATATTCTAAAAGTTATTCCAAATCTAAAAACAGAAATTGTCCTCTTTAGAAAAACAAAACAAAAAAATCGAAAATTGGCAATTAGTCCCGGTTAGTGGATGCAACCGGGACTAAAGGTCCCTTCCCGCGCGGGATTTGGGCCGCTGAAAATGGACCTTTAGTCCCGGTTGCATCGACCACCCGGGACTAAAGGTCCCCCCTTTAGTCCCAGTTGGTGGTAGCAACCGGGACTAAAGAGTCCCGGTGTATTTAAAGCGCACGCTCCCTCCTCATTTTCTCCCCCCCCCCGACGTCGAAACCAAACCACGCCGCCAGGCTGCTCGTCTCCATCGCCGCTCCTCGCCGCCAGACCTCGACGTCGGCACGCCCCCTGCTGTCCGCCGACGAGCCCCTGCTTCGCCCACTCCTCCCACGGTGAGCCTCCGCCTCCTTCCCCCTCTCTGTTCGGCCGGAGCGACCCCTCGTCGTGCCACCCTGCCCCGAGCGCGTGCGAGGGCGCCATGGCCGCCGGCCTGCCCGCGTTCGACCGCCCAGACCCTCATCGTGCCCCCCTGCCCCGAGCGCGCGCGGCGGCGCCATGGCTGCCGGCCTACCCACGTTCGGATGTGTGCTTGATGTGCTTGATGTTCTGTTCAATGGATTGCAAGGAAATATTTTCTTCTGGTTGTAATGATGATTCAAAATCTTATGATGAAAATAATGATGATTCTCTATTTTAAATTGTTCAGAATTATTGATTGTAAATTTTCTGATATGTAAAAGGATAGATACTTGCGATCATCTATAAATTAAAAAAAATGATGTTTTATATCATCTTTTATATGCTCATATCTTGATTTTGTTGCAGACAGTAAAGCATAGCTAGGTCCTGCTAGCTTTTACAAGAGAGAACCTCACTTTCTTGTACTCATACAACCCTGATTGGAAAGTCATTGTGAATGGATTCAAATTGGACTGAAATTTTCCTTCGGATGTGTGTGCTTTGTATCGATGTTACCTTGATGTGCTATGATTTTGTGAAATGCTAAACCTTCGGATGAATATGTAGTCTTGATGTACTATGATTTTGGGAAATGCTAAACCTTCGGATGTGTCCTTTGTATCGATGTTACCTTGATGTGCTATGATTTTGAATCAATGTTTATAATAGGAAAATGTACGAGATGTTGATTACTTATGGACAATATTACAAAGATCTCCAAGATTCCATACAAGTATTTGTTCCATCACTGTGATTGTGCTAGACGTGACGTTCCTGAAACGTACTATCACTTCTCTAATGTAATTATGCTAGAGCACTTTAGTTTACGCAGAGAAACTAAAATTAAGATGGAACCGAAAGAACTGGTTGGGCAGAGAAACTAAAATTAAGACCATGATTTTATTGTTGTTTGATCCATGCAAACATTTTTTACAGCATCTATCCTGGTGCCGTCGCCCGACCCCGGTGCCGCCGCCTCCATCGACCCCCCTGCCTCCAGCTCTTCCCGTCCGGCCGGCCCGTTCGTCAAGGTGAGGCCCTTGATCCCCAAATACATTCACATGTTTAGATGTTTAGATGTTTGATAGATGTTTAGGTGTTTAATTAGATGTTGCTGAATTTGTTTATAAATATGAGTACCATAATAAAATGATAATCATTGTTATGCAAATCCCACGTTTATAAGTTCTCGAGTCGACGATGCCCATCCCGCATCCACGTCGTCAACTCGGCGGCAACCACCTGCTTGAGAGGGGCCATGCCTGGGACTGGGCTCCGCCTGGCTAGCACTGGGAGGTGCTACCTTCCGGGGCGCGCAGCTTGGTGAGGAATCAGGCTCCCGTCGTCGACCCGGAGGTTCTTTGGTGGCGGTCGCGTGGACCACTATCGGTGCGGAGGGAGCCGGCCCCCGCGGAGGAGGTACATCGCCGTGTCAGGGAGGAGGACGAGCACGTCCGACGCTACATGGTTGTGTTGGACGCCAAGTTCTCCAATACCTGGCAGGTTCTTCAGGGATCTCACCCGAGCTATGATCCCGTGATGGTTCCTTCTCTTTGGGTGTCGACCGCTGATACGTCTCCAACGTATCTATAATTTTTGATTGTTCCATGCTATTATATTATCTGTTTTGGATGTTTTATATGCATTAATATGCTATTTTATATTATTTTTGGGACTAACCTATTAATCTAGAGCCTAGTGTCAGTTTCTGTTTTTTCCTTGTTTTTGAGTATTGCAGATAAGGAATATTAAACGAATTCCAAATGGAATAAAATCTTCGGAAAGATTTTTCTTGGACCAGAAGAAACCTGCCAGACTTGGAGATGAAGGCAGGAGAGCCGCCGTGTGGCGACAAGCCACAGGGGCGCGCCCTAGGGGGGGGGTCCCTGGCTTGTGGCCCCACGGTAGCCCTCCTAACCCTATTCTTCGGCCTATAAATTCCCAAATATTCCATGGATACTAAAAAGATCCACGAAAATACTTTTCCGCCGCCGGAAGCCTCTGTTCCCGTGAGATCCAATCTTGGAGCCTTTTCCGGTAATCTGCCGGAGGGGGAATCGATCACGGAGGGCATCTACATCAACTCCATTGCCCCTCCGATGATGCGTGAGTAGTTTACCACAGACCTTCGGGTCCATAGCTAGTAGCTAGATGGCTTCTTCTCTCTCTTTGTTCTTCAATACCATGTTCTTCATGATCTTCATGGAGATCTATCCGATGTAATACTCTTTTGCGGTGTGTTTGTCGAGATCCGATGAATTGTGGGTTTATGTTCAGCTTATCTATGAATATTATTTGAATCTTCTCTGAATTCTTATATGCATGATTTCATATCTTTGCAAGTATCTTCGAGTTATTGGTTTGGTTTGGCCAACTAGATTGGTAATTCTTGCAATGGGAGAAGTGCTTAGTTTTGGGTTCAATCTTGCGGTGTCCTCACCCAGTGACAAAGTAGGGGTAGTGAGGCACGTATTTGTATTGTTGCCATCAAGGATAAAAAGATGGGGTTTTCATCATATTGCTTGAGTTTATCCCTCTATATCATGTCATCTTACCTAATGCGTTACTCTGTTCTTCAGGAACTTAATACTCTAGATGCAGGCAGGAGTCGGTCGATGTGTGGAGTAATAGTAGTAGATGCAGAATCGTTTCGGTCTACTTGACACGGACGTGATGCCTATATGCATAATCATTGCCTTGGATATCGTTTGGACTCCGTTTGGACGTGATTTTGATCTGAAATTTTTACAGTCCAGGAACGTGATTTGGATATCGTTTGGACTCCGTTTGGACTCCATGCCTATATGCTCTCAGTCCAGGAATTTTGTAAATTCACTGGAACGTGATTTTGATCTGAAATTTTTACACAAGATTGATATAGAAATTTCCCTGGTTTTCCTAATTTTTGAGAATTTTTGGAGTTACAGAAGTATTCGAAGTCTATAGATTGCTATAGACTGTTCTGTTTTAGACATATTCTGTTTTCTTTGTGTTGTTTGCTTATTTTGATGTATCCATGGGTTGTATCGGGGGTATGAACCATGGAGAAGTTGGAATACAGTAGATATTACACCAATATAAATAAAGAATGAGGTCACAACAGTACCTAAAATGGTAATTTATTTTTCTTATACTAACGGATCTCATGAGTTTTCTGTTGAGTTTTGTGTTGTGAAGTTTTCAAGTTTTGGGTAAAGATTGGATGGACTATGGAATAAGGAGTGGCAAGAGCCTAAGCTTGGGGATGCCCAAGGCACCCCAAGCCATATTCAAGGATACCAAAAAGCCTAAGCTTGGGGATGCCCCGGAAGGCATCCCCTCTTTCGTCTTCAATCCATCGGTAAATTTACTTGAGGCTATATTTTTATTCACCACATGTTATGTGTTTTGCTTGGAGCGTCTTGTATGATATGAGTCTTTGCCTTTCAGTTTGCCACAATCATCCTTGCTGCACACATCTTTTTGAGAGAGACACGCTGAATCGTGAATTTATTAGAATACTCTATGTGCTTCACTTATATCTTTTGAGCTAGGCAATGTTGCTCTAGTG
The DNA here is from genome assembly GCA_039707655.1 of Elymus sibiricus. NCBI lineage: Eukaryota > Viridiplantae > Streptophyta > Magnoliopsida > Poales > Poaceae > Elymus > Elymus sibiricus. Next base: position 323,182,482 of record CM077673.1, read on the forward strand.
CTTCACTTATATCTTTTTAGAGCACGGTGGTGTTTTATTTTATAGAAATTATTGAACTCTTGTACCTCACTTATATTATTTTGAGAGTCTTTAAACAGCATGGTAATTTTTTTAGGTTATGAATTTAGTCCTAATATAATGGGCATCCAAGAGGGATATAATAAAAAAATTCATATTAAGTGCATTGAATACTATGAGAAGTTTGATTCCTTGCATATAGTTTTGAGATATGAAGATGGTGATATGAGATTCATGCTAGTGAGTAGTTGTGAATTGGTAGAAATACTTGTGTTAAAGTTTGTGATTCCCGTAGCATGCATGTATGGTGAACCGTTATGTAACGAAGTCGGAGCATGATTTGTTTAATGATTGTCAACCTTTGTGTGAGGGTCGGGAGCGCGCGATGGTTAACTCCTACCAACCTCTCCCCTAGGAGCATGCGTCTAATAATTTGCTTCGATAACTAATAGACTTTTGCAATAAGTATGTGAGTTCTTTATGACTAATGTTGAGTCCATGGATTATACGCACTCTCATCCTTCCACCCTTGCTAGCCTCTCTAGTACCGAGCAACTTTCGCCGGTGCATTAAACCCACCTTCCTCAAAACAGCCACCATATACTTTCCTCAAAACAGCCACCATACCTACCTATTATGGCATTTCCAAAGCCATTCCGAGATATATTGCCATGCAACTCCCACCGTTCCATTTTTCATGACACGCACCATCACTTTCATATTGCATATAGAGTCATATTTTGTTCTAGGTATCAAGTTGTAATTTTTTGAGTTGTAAGTAAATAAAAGTGTGATGATCTTCATTATTAGAGCATTGTCCCATGAGAGAAAAGGATGATGGAAGCTATGATTCCCTCACAAGTTGGGAGGAGTCTCCGGAATTTACAAATAATAAAAGAGGCCAATGAAGCCCAAATAAAAAAAAAGAGGCCAAAGATGCCCACCAAAATAAATAAAAAAAGAAAAAAAATGAGAGAAAGAGAGAAGGGACAATTGCTACTATCTTTTTCCACACTTGTGCTTCAAAGTAGCACCATGATCTTCATGATAGAGAGTCTCCTATTTTGTCACTTTCATATAACTAGTGGAATTTTTCATCATTATGCACAACCACTTAGTTTCTTTTTGAGCTTTCATACACTTATAGCTCTAGTGCATTCGTTGCATGGCAATCCCTACTCACTCACATTGATATCTATTGATGGGCATCTCCATAGCCCGTTGATACGCCTAGTTGATGTGAGACTATCTTCTCCTTTTTCCTCACAACCTCCACTATATTCTATTCCACCTATAGTGCTATATCCATGGCTCACGCTCATGTATTGCGTGAGAGTTGAAAAGGTTTGAGAACATAAAAGGTGTGAAACAATTGCTTGACTTGTCATCGGGGTTGTGCATGATTTAGATACTTTGTGTGGGGAAGATGGAGCATAGCCAGACCATATGATTTTGTAGGGATAACTTTCTGAGGCCATGTTATTTCGAAAGGACGCAATTGCCTTGTTAGTATGCTTGAAGTATTATTGTTTTTATGTAAATATTAGACTTTTGTTTTGAATCTTACGGATCTGAATATTCATGCCACAATAAAGAATATTACATGGATAAATATGTTAGGTAGCATTCCACATCAAAAATTCTGTTTTTATCATTTACCTACTCGAGGACGAGCAGGAATTAAGCTTGGGGATGCTTGATACGTCTCCAACGTATCTATAATTTTTGATTGTTCCATGCTATTATATTATCTGTTTTGGATGTTTTATATGCATTAATATGCTATTTTATATTATTTTTGGGACTAACCTATTAATCTAGAGCCTAGTGCCAGTTTCTGTTTTTTCCTTGTTTTTGAGTATTGCAGATAAGGAATATTAAACGGAGCCCATAATTAAGCTTCGGAAAGATTTTTCTTGGACCAGAAGAAACCTGCCAGACTTGGAGATGAAGGCAGGAGAGCTGCCGGGAGGCGACAAGCCACCTGGGCGCGCCCTAGAGGGGGCGCCCCCCTGGCTTGTGGCCCCCAGCAGCTCTCCTAACCCTATTCTTCGGCCTATAAATTCCCAAATATTCCCTGAATACCAAAAAGAGCCACGCAAATACTTTTCCACCGCCGGAAGCCTCTGTTCCCGTGAGATCCAATCTTGGAGCCTTTTTCGGTAATCTGCCGGAGGGGGATTCGATCACGGAGGGCATCTACATCAACTCCATTGCCCCTCCGGCGATGCGTGAGTAGTTCACCACAGACCTTCGGGTCCATAGCTAGTAGCTAGATGGCTTCTTCTCTCTCTTTGTTCTTCAATACCATGTTCTTCATGATCTTCATGGAGATCTATCCGATGTAATACTCTTTTGCGGTGTGTTTGTCGAGATCCGATGAATTGTGGGTTTATGATCAGCTTATCTATGAATATTATTTGAATCTTCTCTGAATTCTAATATGCATGATTTCATATCTTTGCAAGTCTCTTCGAGTTATTGGTTTGGTTTGGCCAACTAGATTGGTAATTCTTGCAATGGGAGAAGTGCTTAGTTTTGGGTTCAATCTTGCGGTGTCCTCACCCGGTGACAAAGTTGGGGTAGCGAGGCATGTATTTGTATTGTTGCCATCAAGGATAAAAAGATGGGGTTTTCATCATATTGCTTGAGTTTATCCCTCTACGTCATGTCATCTTACCTAATGCGTTACTCTGTTCTTCATGAACTTAATACTTTAGATGCAGGCAGGAGTCGGTCGATGTGTGGAGTAATAGTAGTAGATGCAGAATCGTTTCGGTCTACTTGACATGGACGTGATGCCTATATGCATAATAATTGCTTTGGATATCGTCATAACTATGCGCTTTTCTATCAATTGCTCGACAGTAATTTGTTCACCCACCGTATTAGTTTCCTTCATGAGAGAAGCCTCTAGTGAAACCTATGGCCCCCGGGTCTATTTTCCATATTATACTTTCAGATCTATAAACCAAAAATACCAAAAATACTTTGCTGCAATCTTTTTACTTTTGTTTTACTTTCCGTTCTAGCAATCTTTTATATCTATCTCTATCAGATCTCATCCTTGCAAATAACCGTGAAGGGATTGACAACCCCTTTTAGCGTTGGGTGCAAGAGTTTGATTGTTTGTGTAGGTGCGAAGATTGGGGACTTGCTTGTATCTCCTACTGGATTGAATACCTTGGTTCTCAACAATTGAGGGAAATACTTATCTACTTTGCTGCATCACCCTTTCCTCTTCAAGGGAATACCAACGCAAGCTCAAGAAGTAGCAACCGCCCGCCCGCGTTGTATTCGAGCTATAATATTCGAGCTGTAGTACTGATGTTATATGATAATAATATTCGAGGTGTATTAGTGACAATATTTGATAATGTTCGATGATGCATTAACTGGATTATTTGAGATATATTAGTGATATTATATGATGATGTTGCTAGAAACAATCAATGCATTATAATTTGAATACTCAATTGTTTTATATATATTTCTTATGGATTAGTTAAAGCTATGGATGGTAGCGGCAGAGACCGTGAAGAGGATCTCTTCGAGATGATACAGGAAAACCCAGAGATTGAACTAGATACGATCCAATATCTGAATGATTCCGGTGAGGGAATTGAGGAAGAACCAAGAGACGAAGGGCACACAAACAATGGTGACAAAGGAAATGTTCTTCAATTAACGAAGTCCGGCGAGGTATATATAAGGCCTCTAGTGATCATTACATGTATTAATTGATTTGTATATATATTAACGAATCTTTCCTCTTTTAACCCTCCGGATCGAGCAAATCTTCTACAAGGGTTAAACGAGGCCCGGCCAAAAAGTTGGACCGCGTCATAAAGTTCAACATCGATGTAATCAGAGAAGATGGCGAACCGATTGCTCCTAAAAAGAATGCGGACAAATTTACACCTCAATGCGGAGTTATTGTTAGGGACCAAATCCCGATCAGCGTCCAAGAATGGAATAAGCCAAAGGAAGGTCGAGGAGTTAGTTTTGTCGACCAAAGAGCAAAGGATACACTTTGGGAGATGCTCATTTCACATTTCAACCTACCAGAGAATTTGACAGATCTCCAACGGGAGAAAGTCAAGAAGTGTGCTCTTAAGAAGATGGCCATACAATTCCAGACTTTTAAGAAAAGAATATGGACCAAATACGTCAAAGATGGAAAGAAGACTCCACGATTCATTGGACAAGTAGAGAAGTCAAGAGATCATTGGGACTTATTTGTGGAGTTCAAGGAATCAGAAGCAGCTAAGGAACGGTCGAGAAAGAACAAGATAAATACTAACAAAAAACAGCATCACCATAAGCTGGGGACAGGTGGCTACAAGCCTGGGTTGCCTAAGTGGGATGAATTTGAGGCAAACATGATTGCCGCAGGGGTCACTCCAAAAACAACGGGATGGCCCGAAAGGTGCAGGACTTGGTTTTATGCGCATGGGGGAAAGTTGGACCCAAAGACTGGGGAGATTATTGTACTGGCAAGTCTTAAAGACGCCTCGGACGCTTTACTTAAAGCAATAGAAGAGGCTCGAACAGGGGTGTTCCAGCCCGAGAGAGAGAGAACGACGAGCTTACACGCGCCCTCAAGAATCCTGAACACCCGGGACGAACATGAGGCAAAGGCCTTGTTCCGTGGGTTGAGGGGTTTGCGGAGTGGAACGAGACTTACAGAAGCCGTAAGAGAAAGAGGAAGCACGAACTAGACCGGATTCAAATGGTAGAATCAAAGAACACGGAGTTGGAACGCAAATACATGCTACAGTAGGAGCAGATCAACAGACTTAGCCAACAAAGCGCGTCTCAGCGGCAGGAGCAACCAGATCCAGCATTGGATGGTACCATTCCATCATCTATGCCGAAAAGCAGCGTGGGGTCCACGGGGGTCCCAGCGGATGATGCACTGCTGGCTCACTACCCCATGGATGATATCCAAGAGACGACGACTTGTGAGCTACACATGAAGATGAAGAACATATTCATGAAGGTGGCGGACGGCTATGCTATACCGAATCCACCTGTTGCAACCATCCACGGCAATCCGATTCCACCTGGCTATGCTCGTGTCGGGGTGGATGAAGTTCTGCCGGGATATGATTCACTAGAGCTTGACTATCCTAGAGGTGAAGGGGAGCGTACACTAGGAGAAGTCATACGGTGTCTCATTGTATGGAGTAAGGAATGCATCGTGTTTCCAAACTCGGTGCCAAGGCCACCAACTCCTCCTCCAAGTCCGCCACCCCCGCCGAATCCACCCCACCCCGAGATGGAGCGCAGCGCGAGTCCGCCGCCCCCGCCGAATCCACCCCACCCCGAGACGGAGCGCAGCGCGAGTCCGCCGCCCCCGCCGAATACACCCCACCCCGAGACGGAGCGCAGCGCGAGTCCACGATATTGATCTGCGCCGCATCAGCCGACTCCAAAGCAGAAGAGAGCACCAAAGAATAAACCCGATCCTCCCGCCAAAAAGAAGCTAGCTTATGAGAGGACTGGAGAGGAAACCGATCTCATAGTGGCTGCCGAACTGCAGGCCCATTTTGGACCGAAAGCGTCCCCGCCACCAAAGGAGATAATACCCGAGAAAGTTGTACAACACTTTTTGAATCTTGCTAAACCGCCGGCTGCGACGAAAATGCGATCAGACTATGATCGCTCTATTAGCAAGTCATATAATAAACAACAGTCGCAGAGTGCAGGTAGTAATAAATGCGGGAAAACTGTTCCCCAGCTCGGAGAACAGGAAGTGCAGTCGATCCCCCCGCTCAAGGTGAGTACCTATAAGATAACCGACGAGGATAGAAAGAATACTAGAGAGATCGGTATCACTGTTGAAGCACTCCTAGGCATTGAGGAAATGCCCACGACGGATGAGAAGGACCTAGCATGGAAATATGTCCCCGGGAAGCCTCTGGTCAATCCTGAAGAGGAGAAGCTTCTGTCAACGCAAATGTACAAGTTGCATCAGTGGTACCTGATACGTCTCCAACGTATCTATAATTTTTGATTGTTCCATGCTATTATATTATCTGTTTTGGATGTTTTATATGCATTAATATGCTATTTTATATTATTTTTAGGACTAACCTATTAATCTAGAGCCTAGTGCCAGTTTCTGTTTTTTTCCTTGTTTTTGAGTATTGCAGATAAGGAATATTAAACGGAGTCCAAACGGAATAAAATCTTCGGAATGATTTTTCTTGGACCAGAAGAAACCCAGCAAACTTGGAGATGAAGGCAGGAGAGCCACCGTGTGGCGACAAGCCACATGGGCACGCCCTAGGGGGGGCGCGCCCCCCTGGCTTGTGGCCCCACGGCAGCCCTCCTAACCCTATTCTTCGGCCTATAAATTCCCAAATATTCCATGGATACTAAAAAGAGCCACGAAAATACTTTTCTGCCGCCGGAAGCCTCTGTTCCCGTGAGATTCAATCTTGGAGCCTTTTCCGGTAATCTGCCGGAGGTGGAATCGATCACGGAGGGCATCTACATCAACTCCATTCCCCTCCGATGATGCGTGAGTAGTTTACCACAGACCTTCGGGTCCATAGCTAGTAGCTAGATGGCTTCTTCTCTCTCTTTGTTCTTCAATACCATGTTCTTCATGATCTTCATGGAGATCTATCCGATGTAATACTCTTTTGCGGTGTGTTTGTCGAGATCCGATGAATTGTGGGTTTATGTTCAGCTTATCTATGAATATTATTTGAATCTTCTCTAAATTCTTATATGCATGATTTCATATCTTTGCAAGTCTCTTCGAGTTATTGGTTTGGTTTGGCCAACTAGATTGGTAATTCTTGCAATGGGAGAAGTGCTTAGTTTTAGGTTCAATCTTGCGGTGTCCTCACCCAGTGACAAAGTAGGGGTAGCGAGGCACGTATTGTATTGTTGCCATCGAGGATAAAAAGATGGGGTTTTCATCATATTGCTTGAGTTTATCCCTCTACATCATGTCATCTTACCTAATGCGTTACTCTGTTCTTCATGAACTTAATACTCTAGATGCAGGCAGGAGTCGGTCGATGTGTGGAGTAATAGTAGTAGATGCAGAATCGTTTCGGTCTACTTGACATGGATGTGATTCCTATATGCATAATCATTGCCTTGGATATCTTCATAATTATTTGCTTTTCTATCAATTGCTCGACAGTAATTTGTTCACCCACCGTATTATTTTCCTTCATGAGAGAAGCCTCTAGTGAAACCTATGGCCCCCGGGTCTATTTTCCATATTATACTTTCAGATCTAAAACCAAAAATACCAAAAATATCTCGCTGCCTTATTTTTACTTTTGTTTTACTTTCCGTTCTAGCAATCTATCATACCTATCTCTATCAGATCTCATCCTTGCAAGTAACCGTGAAGGGATTGACAACCCCTTTATAGCGTTGGGTGCAAGTGTTTGATTATTTGTGTAGGTACATCGATTGGTGACTTGCTTGTATCTCCTACTGGATTGATACCTTGGTTCTCAACAACTGAGGGAAATACTTATCTACTTTGCCGCATCACCCTTTCCTCTTCAAGGGAAAACCAATGCATGCTCAAGAAGTAGCAGTACCTGAGAGAAGTAAAGGTCGGGCTCGAGAGCCTCATGGTGAAAGTCAAGCCAGAGCATTACTACCATGCTAAAGATTTGTGGATTGAAAATGAAGAACTTTATCAGTTACTCAATCAATACGCACTCGACAAATCTCTCATCAGTTCCTATTGTCTGTAAGTGATTTGTTTCTGCTGTAATTTAAGTCTCTAGCTCAGCTCTTTCATTGGCTGTAATTAATTATCCTTAGTATATTCTTTTGTGTGGTATTATGCAAAATGAAGATTTTTGAATTGAATAGAGACGGGGTCCATGGCATTGGGTTCATTGACCCAAATACCGTTAATGAAGAGGTGTTAACTAAGTACGAAAAAGACACAGAGAAAAGCTTGCTAATGTTTTTGAAGAGCCTATATACCAACCCAGAAATACTACTTCCTTACAACTTCAGGTGAGCCTTTACTATCTTGTACTACAAATTCTATTTTTGCTTACTCGATGTTAAGTGTGTAGTTGAATGCACAATGCATGACCGCTTAATTATACAAACATTTGCGCAGATACCACTGGATCCTGCTAATCATTAGAGTTAACGAGGGAACTGTTGAAGTACTGGACTCACTAAATAAAGACTCTTCGGAATAGAAAAACATGTATTTCATGCTCGACAGGTAATTTCAATCATTATCGCACTATGTTGGCCTCTTTAGTTCAATTCCTGATATCAAGTAATTAATAGATCATTTATTCATTTTCTTTGCCGGGCGGGGTTTGGAAAAAGTTCATCGAAGAGATTGACGGTAAATGGAAACCAGAGCTGAGATGGCGACGGTCCAAGGTAATTATAATTAAGTAGTACTAGCTACGTCGGCGCATCTCTTTAATTCTAGTTTCAATACCATTATCATGCTTGATTATTATCTGATTGAATTCTATTCTCACATAGTCCATGAAACAACCAACCGGGACTAGTTTATGTGCATACTACGTTTGCGAGAACATTCGCTTTATGACCGAAAACAAGATCGATGCAAGACATCTTTGGGTACATAAACACTATTAACAATTTTTTTATCATGATCTAATATATATACACACAACTAATATATTCATGTTGATCTCCTCCTTTAAAGATGGTGGAGATGCGTGATAGCCTCCTACCAACGGACCGCATACGAGCACTTCAAGAGGAAATGGCGGGATTTTTGCTTGAGCAGGTCATAGCTCCCGGCGGAGAATACCATTTCAAGATGTAATGATCTGCAAATTGTAGGAGAAATTGTATATACAAAACTGTATATATATATGTCTGTGTGTGTGTGTGTGTGTGTGTGTGTATGCATGGTCGTACGAGATATTCTATGATATATGATTGGTTCTACGAGAAATTCTATTATATATGCATAACGTATACATTATGTAGTAGCGTAAAATATCTTTGAAATGAAAAAAAAATGGAAAACACAAAATGAAAAGGAAAAGCAAACAATAAAGCCAAAACCTTTAGTCCCGGTTGGTCTCACCAACCGGGACTAAAGGTCCCCAGCTCACCGCGGCCGCAGCTGGCCACGTGGCCGGTATTTAGTCCCGGTTCCTGGCCAACCGGGACTAAAGGGGGGGCCTTTAGTCCCTATACTTTAGTCCCGGTTGGGGAACCGGGTCTAAAGGCCCTTCCCAACCGGGACTAGTGGCCGGTTCTGCACTAGTGGTAGTCTTTGGCTCGATAGGCGAGTTCCCTTGATTCCTCCAGCTCGGTTTCAGAAAGTCTTGGGCTAAGTTAGCATTATGCCCGTCGGGCCCAACCCCATCACACGTGGCATCAAATTACTAATCTTCGCACCCACCTCTTATGGGGAACTGGATCGCTTTATGCCGAAACGTCGAAGCGTCGGCCTTTTCCCCTTTTTATTGGCAAGTCGGGCATGCGAATTTACTACGCACTCCTGATTCCTTTCAAGCAAGCCGGGCATGCGAATTTACTACGCACCCCTTCTCCCAAATCCACCCTTGAGAGTTCTTCATGGTGAGCGACGCTGGTTCTTCGAGGCGCCCACACGGTCCCGTTAGAGGCGACTGGGGCAGTTGTGCCGTCTCGCGCCTTCAACTGGAGCGCTTGGCCAAACAAGGATATTTGCCAGATTCAGATTTGACAGCGACCCGCTCTGGCTTGACATCCGTGAACGGGCAAGTGCATGCAGAGAATCACCCTTCTCCTCAAGAGGGTGAAAGGGTATGCTTCATTTCCTTCCTACTGCGTGGCTTAGGGTTTCCTATTCACCCCTTTCTTTGGGGCCTGTTGGAGTTCTATGGACCGCAGCTTCACCACTTCACCCCCAATTATATTCTACACATGGCGGGGTTCATTGCCCTTTGCGAGATGCACCTCGGATGCGAGGCACACTTTGGGCTATGGAGAAAGTATTTCTGCGTAGTGCCATGTGCTTCAGCCGAGAAGTTGTACGAGGTCGGGGCAGCCGAAGTCTTCCGGATCGAGGGGACCGGGTATCCATCAGGCACACCTCGGGAGGACACCGGCGTCTGGCCAACCGAGTGGTTCCACATAGATGACGTTCCTCTCCTCGACCCTGTCCGGCCCGGACTCCCTTCGTTTTCCATGGAGCCCTCGAGGAATTGTTATAGCTGGAGGCTACAGGGCCCCTCTCAAGAGGAAAGTGTTGAGGTTACCATGCTGGTCGCTTGATACGTCTCCAATGTATCTATAATTTTTGATTGTTCCATGCTATTATATTATCTGTTTTGGATGTTTTATATGCATTAATATGCTATTTTATATTATTTTTGGGACTAACCTATTAATCTAGAGCCTAGTGCCAGTTTCTGTTTTTTCCTTGTTTTTGAGTATTGCAGATAAGGAATATTAAACGGAGTCCAAACGGAATAAAATCTTCGGAATGATTTTTCTTGGACCAGAAGCAACCCAGAAGACTTGGAGATGAAGGCAGGAGAGCCGCCTTGTGGCGACAAGGCACAGGGGCGCGCCCTAGGGGGGCGCGTCCCCCTGGCTTGTGGCCCCACGGCAGCCCTCCTAACCCTATTCTTCGGCCTATAAATTCCCAAATATTCCCTGGATACCAAAAAGAGCCACGAAAATACTTTTCCGCCGCCGGAAGCCTCTGTTCCCGTGAGATCCAATCTTGGAGCTTTTTTCGGTAATCTGACGGAGGGGGATTCGATCACGGAGGGCATCTACATCAACTCCATTGCCCCTCCGATGATGCGTGAGTAGTTCACCGCAGACCTTCGGGTCCATAGCTAGTAGCTAGATGGCTTCTTCTCTCTCTTTGTTCTTCAATACCATGTTCTTCATGATCTTCATGGAGATCTATCCGATGTAATACTCTTTTGCGGTGTGTTTGTCGAGATCCGATGAATTGTGGGTTTATGATCAGCTTATCTATGAATATTATTTGAATCTTCTCTGAATTCTTATATGCATGATTTCATATCTTTGCAAGTCTCTTCGAGTTATTGGTTTGGTTTGGCCAACTAGATTGGTAATTCTTGCAATGGGAGAAGTGCTTAGTTTTGGGTTCAATCTTGCGGTGTCCTCACCCAGTGACAAAGTAGGGGTAGCGAGGCACGTATTTGTATTGTTGCCATCGAGGATAAAAAGAAGGGGTTTTCATCATATTGCTTGAGTTTATCCCTCTACATCATGTCATCTTACCTAATGCGTTACTCTATTCTTCATGAACTTAATACTCTAGATGCAGGCAGGAGTCGGTCGATGTGTGGAGTAATAGTAGTAGATGCAGAATCGTTTCGGTCTACTTGACACGGACGTGATGCCTATATGCATAATCATTGCCTTGGATATCTTCATAATTATTCGCTTTTCTATCAATTGCTCGACAGTAATTTGTTCACCCACCGTATTATTTTCCTTCATGAGAGAAGCCTCTAGTGAAACCTATGGCCCCCGGGTCTATTTTCCATGTTATACTTTCAGATCTAAAACCAAAAATACCAAAAATATCTCGCTGCTTTATTTTTACTTTTGTTTTACTTAACTTTCTAGCAATCCTATCTATCTATCTCTATCAGATCTCATCCTTGCAAATAACCGTGAAGGGATTGACAACCCCTTTATAGCGTTGGGTGCAAGTGTTTGATTATTTGTGTAGGTACACCTATTGGGGACTTGCTTGTATCTCCTACTGGATTGATACCTTGGTTCTCAAGAACTGAGGGAAATACTTATCTACTTTGCTGCATCACCCTTTCCTCTTCAAGGGAAAACCAACGCATGCTCGAGAAGTAGCACCGCTCGGGTGAAGCAATTGACGAGCACCGGCGTTACTATAATAGACGTAATGGCCATATTATGACGCGAAGAATCCAACCACTTCGGCATCGTCCTTGCCTGTTGTGTATGTTCAACGGGACCGCCTCACGAACAATGTGGGAGGACTTTTTTTACCAAGCAGCCTTTGGATCGGCTCTGCCTGGTCTTTATCAGGGGATGGCGGAAGACTTTGCCAAGCGGTGATTTTAGGACGGGCTGTCCTGCTACAATCCTACCGACATAGTGGGTTTCTTCCCTTGTCCTTCCGTAGTATTCGATAATTAATCTAACTGACCATGCACTGGTTTTGAACAGAGATGGAGGCATTGGGTTGAGGTCATAAGCAGCCCGGCACCCGAGCCAGAGTCGCACCGCCGAGTTGAGGATCATCTCTTTGACGAAGATGAGGACCTAGCCCGTATCTATGATGGGCAAAAAAAAATCTTGGAGAGCCTTGATGGCTCAAGGGTGGCCATTGCCCCCGACATTCCTGGGACGAACCTGGCTTCATCGTTAACACTCCCTTCCTCTAATAGAAAACGGGTTTTTTGCCCTCCAGCCCCTTGCCACCTGACTCCTCCAAAGGGACTGTGTTCCAAACGTCAACGCGGAGAGGCGGCTCTACAAGGGTGGTCCCCGCGGGAGGTGCAAGAGGCACAGGCCGAGGTCATGGGCATAGGAGAAAGTGCCCCCTCTGTCACCAGGTAACTTCTCAATTAATGCATGTGTTTGAAGGTACTGTGTCAGGCCCTGACCCTTTTGAGTATTCGCAGGCAACCCTCGCCTTCTTCAACAGCAGTGAATGCGAGGGTCAAGGGGACGGCAGCCTCGCATAAGGAAGCAGAGGCACGCCCTACTACGGGAGTTACTCCCGAGGTTCCCCAGCCCGAGGACTCGTCGACCAGTTTGGCCACTCCTTCCAAGGTCCAATGTGTCGTGAATTATCGGCGGTGAAAGGCTTCCCTAAGGAATTCGGCCTTCTCGGATCGAGAGTTCAATGCCCACGGTACGGTGGATGCATACCTTGGGGCGACCCGTGGTGCTTTTGATCAGTCGCTGGACGTCTTGTCCGAAGGTTTACAGGTGAGGCTTCACCCAAGTTTGTGTTTCTTCGTGTATTTTTTATTTTCTTGAAGGCAAACAAGACTAGAAAGTATGGTAGTAGCCCCTAAGGCTTGATATGGGCGAAGTGCGGTCATAGCAAGGCTTGCATATCTGATAGCACATGTCGTCCTTTGACAGGAAGCTCGGGCAAAGAATGGTCAACTGACCGAGGTGCTCATCCAAACGAAGGCGGAGTTAGATGCCGCTTGGCCGAGGTGGAGCATGTGAAGAAGTTTACCAGGGAAACGCACGGTAAGTCCTTGTCTGGCATATATTTTTAGCGCCATCGGGTTTTTAGGAGATGTCCTGATGACGTAATTCCTTGTAGCAGTGGAAGCCCTAGGTCATCTTGAGAGAGATCTTAAGCAGGCCCGCGAGGATTTGATGTACACGGAGTCACATCGCCAAGCAAACCAACATGTGGTGACCCAAAAGAAGGATGGCGTCAATGCGCTAAGGGCAGAAAACGCCCGAGAAGCCCAGGAGATTGAGAGCTTAAAATCTCAACTGGCTGCGGCTGAATTGAAGAATCGTCAAACGGATGATATGATTTTTGGTAAGTTGTGATTTCAAAAATCCGTGCTGAGGTTTAACCAAGGTAATTAGCAGGCTGACTTGTCTCTTTTGGAAGCTTGTTTGTCCGGCCTACCCCCTGACGCCCGAGGTCCAGTGTTCGAAGACATGACGGCTCATATGTCCGCGGTGCACAAGAGTGCACGGAAATCGATGAAGGACGTCTTCCAGGCTTTATGACCGGAAGTGGTACAGGTGTCGGAAGACATGGCCATCCTAGCCGAGTAGCTAAAGAGAGCTCGACGCCGGATCCAGGCTTGGAAAGTGTCTACCTGTCGGGAAGGAGCGAGGGGGCCTGGGCCATGGTGAAGACCCAGTATACAGGTCTTAATATGACGGATCTAGCCGAGGTAGGACCTATGGGACCGGACGGGGAAGAGATACCCACTAGTCTCATGTACGAAAGTGTTATGCCTGCTGATCGGTTTTCGTAGAAGGACTGCGCTCTAGACACCTTAATAGATGGGCTAGACCAGGTGTAATAAGTATGTGTGTGACTTTATGTATTGAAGTACTTTATGTCAATATTCAAACCATGCTTCCAAACTCTGTCAGTCAGCCATCGGCTTCCCCCTCCCCGGCAAAGGGCCGGGGAGTGTCCCCTACTACTGGTCGAAGTAATCATACCAGGCACTTTGGGTGACGAGGCAATCCGGCTATACGTATCGAAAGACAAGAGGGGGTGGAGAGTTATGTTATATTACTTTTTTAAAGTAAGAAACATCTTCCAAGGAAAATAGTTCTTCCAATAGTTCCTTTCCTCGGGTGATTCTGCCAAGCACATGTGTCCGAAGATGGGTGACCTCGGGAGTAAGACCCTGGTCGGGGTTTGAAAGACCCCTTCCATGTTAACCCTATATCATGGCTGACCGATTTGTATGTTAAGAGTGCTATCTTTCGGCTTTGTCTGTCTGAGGTACTGCCCCGGATGACCCGAGAGTAACAATCGCAGCAGTGCTCCCTTTGCCCCCTAGCCGAATTATCGGAAATGTAAGGGGCAAGCACAGGAGTCGAGCAACCCAGCTTGGCCAAATCTTAAATCAAATTGATGCATATTATGGCTTGAAAGACAATAGTGTATAAGAGGTGGAACAACGCATGTTTTGAAAAGAACAAGCTATATGATCTCTCGAATGCATTCAAAAGATGATCCGAGGTGTAGAAAAAAGGAAAAAAGTTGGTAAGTTATATACATAAGAAGTGTTCGGGGGTGTTAACCGTAGAAGCGTCGGAGCAGTGCGGCGTTCCAGGGGTTGGGCTCTAGACGACCGTCCTCTGGATCCCGAATTTAGTAAGCTCCTCCGAGTAGTACTTGGTCAATGATGAATGGCTCGTCCCATCTGGGGGAGAGTTTCTGCTTCTCCTTCTCCGGATGTAGCCTCATGACGAGGTCCCCGACGTTGGAGTCCTTAGCACGGACCTCCCTGTTGTGGTAGCATCGGGCTTGCTGTTGGTAGATAGCAGATCTTGCCAGGGCGACGTTGCGCTCTTCTTCAAGAGCATCCAAGGCGTCCTGCCAATCAAGCTCGGCCTCCCTCTCTTCATACATGCGTACCAAGGTGTGTCATGTATGATGTCGCAAGGGAGTACTGCCTCGGCGCCGTACACCATAAAAACGGTGTATATCTGGTGGATCTGTTAGGTGTGGTGCGCAAACCCCATAGGACGGAATCGAGTTCCTCAACCCATTTGCAGACGGCCTTTTTAAGGGAACGTATTAGTCTTGGCTTGATGCCACTAAGGATTAGTCCGTTGGACCGTTCCACTTGCCTGTTTGACTGCGGGTGGTATACAGACACGTAATCGAGCTTGATGCCCTTTCTTGCGCACCAATCTTTGACCGATTTGGCCGTGAAGTTTGACCCATTGTTTGTAATCAGACTGTGTGGAATATCGTAATGGTGTACTACCCCTGAGATGAACTCAGTTACTTGGGTAGCGTCGGCCGAGGTGACTGGCTTTGCTTCAATCCACTTAGTGAATTTGTCAACCATGACAAGTAAGTATTTATTTTTTCCTAATCCTCCCTTGAGTGGGCCGACCATATCTAGCCCCCATACCGCAAAAGGCCAGGTGATGGGGATAGTGCAGAGAATCACGGGAGGCATGTGGCTTTGTTTGGCGAATACTTGGCAGACCGGGCAACGCTGTACTAATGCCGAGGCGTCGGCTCCCGCAGTTGGCCAGTAGAAACCAGCTCGGAAGGCCTTGTTGACCAAGGTCCGAGCGGCATGATCCGCTGATGCCGGAGCGTATCTCCTGAAGTAATTTTCTTCCATCCTCTTCGGATGTGCATCGCTGGAGGATGCCCGTGGTGCTCATCTTATAGAGCTCTCCTTCATGAACCTTATAGGCTTTAGATTGTCGTATGATCCGTCATGCGTCTGTTTGGTCATCGGGGAGCTCATTATGGAGCAGGTATGTAAGGAGTGGCTCTATCCATGATTCGATGATTGCCATGACTTCGTGTGCGGAGCCTGTTGTGGGGACCCCGACTCATAAGTCGTGATCACCGAATGCGCGTGTATAGTGATCCCAGAGATCAATGCTCATTGAACATACAGAAGCTGAATAACAAGAGTCTTCAATCCATACATACCGTCTTACACAAATTATGACCATCATGGTCAAGTCTTACATAGATAGGGCCATGAAGGCCAAACAGCAAACACAAACTCGCAGCGGAAATCTTGAAAGATAGTGTAGACCCATGCCATCTGCCTTAACCCTACAGGCATTCTGACTGGGAAGTGGCCTAATTCGCATGTTCGACACCAAGGTATTCTTCACCATATTCCTACTCTTCCATATCTGGCCAATTAAATAACCAGTGGCAAGCAAATGAGTACTTTCAATGTACTCGCAAGCAACCCATGTTTGGAACAAGGTACAACAATGCATGATATAGCACTAAGTAGGTAATTTTGCGGAAAGAAAATTTGAGTGCAATGATATGTCCTATCAACATGTAAAAACATGCATCATGAGGTTACGATATCCATATGAACAAGTTACATATATCAATATAAACAAAGGTTGAACATCTCATGTTCAGTCATCTCAGCAAGTCTTCCGACTTGACTCACTTATCTAATTTGTCACACACACACACACACACACACACACTGAGTTTGTGAAAAACATCTGGACATAGTTTAAGCATGACCACCCAACTGTCCTTGATCGTGGACACGGCTATTCGAATAGTTTTACACTCTGCAGAGGTTGCACACTTTACCCACAAGACTCGGGGAACTTCCGTGTCATCCATGACTCGCGGTATATTACATACCCAAGGTAAGCACCCGAACAGTGTCTTTCCCTTGACAACACTAAACAAAGAGTCCACTCGTTGGTACCATCCCTCATGATGTACATCACACGTACCATCCATGAGGGTATGCAACGGTGTGCTCGGTGTCTGTAAAGACAGCCATAGTCGTCTATTCAGGCACGACCCCGTATCGAGAGTAACCACGCCACTCCTGCCACTAGTAATGTGGGCTCTCTGCTAGTATTGACCAAAGTAATCAACAACGCCCCGTCCCATAAGGGGTATCGTGGTCGTACATGTAAGGTTGAGACGATCAGGAAATCTTAAATATAATCCGTTTTTGAAAACCACACACTCACTTACCTAGGTACATCACTTATTTATCAAGTAGTTACCTAGCTCAACATCTCCCTCGGGCATTAGGGGCACCCGGCGGGGTTTTTGAAAAGTCTTTGAAAATACTTTTGTTTCCGTCACCATGCATATATCCGTCCCATTTGCGTAGCAACTACTTTAGCAACCTACCTACTTCCCACCCAAACAACTCTATACGGAAGGTAGAGTCATGGTAGTGCAAGTATCAATAAGGAAAGTAACGAAGGCAACCCACCAAGGTGGTCACCATTTCATCATGATTAATGCAACATAAATGAAGTGCTATATGCCATGCATACAAGGTTTCATAAACATGGTCAAGGGGCTGCTTGCCTAGCTCAACAAAGCCTTCGGGGTCTTCAAATCCTTCTAGTTCAACTTCTTCGTCAACAACGCAATCTATCGTCGCAATATAACAGGCAAAAATAAGATCACAGCAAAAACAGGGAAAATAAATCACTCCTAAAAATGGCAAACCACTTTTGTAAAATATTAGGTTGAAAACTAAAAATAGCAAAATTATTAGTTTCTGGTTTTGGGGTGTCAAAAATGCTGAAAAGCATTTTAACAGAGATTTAATATGCTTTAAAAATGGTTTTAAACAAAAACAATACATAAATTATTTTCCAAATGGTGCACAAGTGGCAATATCAAATAGGTTGGATTTTTATGAGAATTTAGGAATTGGACTAATTGGATTTGGATAATTATTTTGACCAGTGGAATATTTGCAAAAACTGCCAGAAAAAGAAAAAAAGCACTGTGCCATTGGGCCAAAACGGCTGGCCGAGCCGGCCCAGTCGGCGAAACAGGCCCAGGCGAGCTAGGCGCGCGTGCCTGCCTGGGTTTTAACCCAACAGGCGGGGCCGAGCTGCCAGATAGAGAGGAGGGAGTGAGAGGGAGGTGCGGATGACAGGTGGGGCCCGCGTGTCATCCCTGACCTCGCGACTAGAGGGGGCGTGGGCTCACCGGCGAGGATTCCCGCAGTGGCGAGGGCAGCTAAGGGCGGGGATGGACTCGTCGTGCTCCCTCCATTTGGGTGGATGTGGAAGGGGCGTCGGAGGTGCTCTGGTTCACCGGCGGCGAGATGGCAGGGTGGCGAAGCTTCGGGAGGGGGTAGCCAGGGTCGATTTCGACCGCAACATGCACGATGGAGGGAGGGAAACCTATCAGGGAGGTGAGGGAGGCCCGTAGGAGGAGAAAGGAGGGCCGGAGAGGCGATGTACCCGGAGATCGCCGGAGACCCGATGCGGCGGCGGTCCAGTTCGATCCGAGCGTAAGGGGCTCGGGAGGAGGTTTGGGTGGTGAAGGGGCGATTGGAGGGTAGAGAGGGAGTCCAGAGGGGGGAGAGGGCTCGGGGAGACCCTTAAGTAGGAGGGGCGAGGTGCACCATAGGCCCGTGCGCTGGCGTGGTTGTTGTCGTCGCTGGAGGCCACGGGAGCTCGTGGGGGAGTGTCTAGGGCGTTTGTGGGTGCAGCCCATGACCAGGAGAAGAGAGAGGGAGAGCGGGGCTTCGTTAGAGGCGGGTCCCACGTGCGGGCGGGCACTGGCCGGAGTGAGCGGCTGTCACACCCTGTGTTTGTATCACTTTGCTATGTTATGGATTTATAAAATTTGGACCCATTTAAAACTTTTTGAGTGCAAGTGCGTGTTTGAGTTGTTTGATGTTTGTTTGTTTGGATGATGTGTTTTGGCACTCAAAGATTATTCTTCCTCCTACTCTCCCTACTCACTTCCTTGACCCAAACCCTTTGCCCAATGATCATGCCATGTGTATAGTACTTAAAACTAATTTTTATCAAATATTATTTTGGCCAAAAAGGATTTATTCAAATTAGGTTTTCAAAAACCCCTGAATTGAGGTTTGTACTACAAGTTCTCAAATTGGGTGGATTGTTTTGCCTCAAAGACTTTATTTGGAACCTACTATATATAAGAATTCCAAAAAACACCGAATATTAATTTTAAATATTATTTTACTATTTTATTCAAAGGCTTTTTCTTAAGGCCAGAAATGGTCTTTCATAGGGAAAATTTATTTAAATGCTTTCAAAATATTTGTGAAAATTTAGGGAAACTCAGTGGACATATATTTTCCATATATATGAGTTTCAACACATGGTCATGTTCAAAATATTCGACAAAACCCTCCAAAACCATTTCTGCTTAAATCAGGCATTTGAAATATTTCTATAAGAAATATTCTCAAATAAATCCAGGAAAATTCTAGCATCTCACATTTGCCATATGTGATGATCTTGCCAAGTTTCAACCCAATCCCAATTGTTTTGATTCACCAAAGTATCCCAAAACCATTCCTGTCCAGACCCAAATTTGAGCAACTCTACATTGCCAACTGTCTCCTATTGACCTCAAACTTTGTGGACATGTTCTAATCCCCAAATGATGCTACTACACCAAGTGGTGTATTAATGAGAATAGATTTGCATGCCTAGATATATAGAAACCCGATTCTGTTAATTTCTAGGGTTTACAAAGTTTACATTGCCAACTTTTCTCAAATAATCTCAAACTTGGTGGCCAACTCCATTTTTACCATCCATTTGATCCTGGTAAAACTCATGGCAAGTGAAGCATTTTTACTTGCCCAAGCACACATCAAACACCTTCTAGCAGATTGGTAGAAACCATGTTTTCACCACTTCTACTGTTCTCCTTCACCTCAATTCTTTACCACGGCTCCCACTAGTTACTATCTATCCCCAGTAAGAAAGCCCTAGCCTCAGGTAAATGATTGGGGGGGGTGAAAACCCACATTTTACCTCCCTGGACAAGCTAGGCAGAAGCTTCCCTCCCTCTCATTTCTATCTTTCTACCCAAGCCTTACTCCCCAAGGCTCCCAGAGCATCATTGCACCCTCCAGCAGCTACTGGACAAAGTGGGGCACCCCAGAGCGCGCGGGCAAATGGCCATGCTGGCCATTTGCACGCTCTGAAGCGCGCTACAGTGCCCAGACGCACTATAGCGGCACCCATCCCAGTGCCCCGACAACATTGGGAGGCAGGGTCGTGTCCCCCGAGGCTGCCTCGGCGTCCGGGACACGCCAGCCGGTCGGCCCCCACCTCTCTCTTCCTCATTCTCCCTCCTCCCGCGCGTGTCGAGCGCCGCCCGGCTCGGCCAGTGAGCAAGCTCACACGCGCGCGCTTCTCTCTCTCTCCCTCACTCCCTCTGGGCCTAGACCGACCCCAGGAGCACCCCAGGCACACCCCCTCGAGCCCATGCGCCCTCTGGCCTCGGCTAGGACCTCGCCGCCGCACAGGTACTCGGTGGACCTTGGGTCCCCTATAAAGAGGCCACCCCGAGCCTCTCTCTCCCCTCTAATCGCTCTCCTATCCACCCAATCGACCCACCGCACCTCCTACTCCACCCCTAGAGCCCCAGTGCTCGGGATCGAGCTCGACGCTGCCGCCTCGGGCCGCCGTCGATCTCACGGTAGGGTGCCGCTCCGACCCTCTTTCTTCTTCCTATGGCCCTCCCTTGCTCCTCTGATGCGATCCCCCTCTCTCCAGTTCGTTTTGCAGTCGGATTCGTCTACTTCGAGCTCGACCCGAAGCCCTCCACCGCGGCATCCTCGTCGCCGGCGACCCCGACCACCCCAGCAGCTCCAACCACCTCCACCCAAATGGCGATACCCTCCCGACTCCATTCCCGTGCTCGCCAGTCGTCGCCGTCGCCAGAATCGTTGCCGGTGAGCTCGCCGTCCTCTCTGCCCCGAGGTGGGAGATGACAGGTGGGAGCCCCCTGTTATCCCCACACCTCCATCGCTCCTCTCCCTCTCGCTGACGCTGGGGCCCGCGTGTCAGGTTTGAACCTGACCGCGCGTGTGCCCATAGCTCGGTTGGGCCGCCCTGGCCAGGCTGGGCCGGCTCTGCTGGCCGGTTGGCCCAAGAAGGGCACAGTGCCAGTTTTTCCTTTTCTGTTTTCTGGAATTTTCCAGAATCTCCCCAAGACAAAATAATTGTCCAAATGACATGATTCCAACTCCACAAATCTTGTAAAATTCTGTAGTATTTATTCATGCCACTTGTGATTTTTTTTGAAAATGTTTTACGTACTGGTTTTATTTAAAACCTGGTTATGAATATTTAAAACCATTATTAAAGTAGTTTTCAAAACTTTTTACACTTCAAAACCAGAAACAAATATTTTTAGTTTTTATTAAAGTATTTTACAGAGTGGTGTGATATTTTAGAAGTGGATTATTTTCTCTGTTTTTTATGTTTTCTTATTTTTGCCCGTTACAATTTGCGATGATAGATTGCGTTGTTGACGAGGGAGTTGGACCAGAAGACTTTGAAGACCCCAGAGAATTTGTTGAGCCAGGCAAGCAGCCCCTTGACCATGTTTAAAGAAACAATTTTATTGCATGACATATAGCACTTTACTGTTGTTGTGTTGATCATGATGAATATGGTGACCACCTCTATGGGTTGCCCCGTTACTTTCCTCATTGATACTCGCATGACATAACTCTATTTACACTTAGAGTTGTGTGCGTGGGAAGTAGATAGGATGCTCAGTAGTGCTACGCAAATGGGACGGGATTATGCATGGTGACGGAAACAAAAATGTTTTCAAAGACATTTTCAAAAACCCCGTCGGGTGCCACTAATGCCTGGGGGAGATGATGATGAGCTAGGTAACCACTTGATAAAGAAGTGGTGTACCGAGACAAGTGAGTGTGTTGGTTTTTCGAAAATGGATTGGTGTAAGTTGCGACCATTATTCCAACCTTACATGTACAACCACGATACCCCTTATGGGACGGGGCTATGTTGATTACTTTGGTGGGTACTAGCAGAGAGCCCGCATTACTAGTGGCGGGAGTGATGTGGTCGCTCTCGATACAAGGTCGTGCCGGAAAGGACGATCATGGGCTGTTTTTACAGACATGGGGCACACTGTTGTTCCCTTCGTGGATGATACTTGTGATGTACATCATGCGGGCTGTGTGCCAACGAGTGGACTCTTTGTTAGTATCGTCAAGGGAAAGGCATTGTTCGGGTACTTACCTTGGGTATGAGAAGAATACCGCGAGTCGTGGCTTGACACGGAAGTTTCTTGAGTCTCGTGGGTAAAGTGTGTTACCTCTGCAGAGTGTAAAACTATTCGAATAGCCGTGTCCACGGTCAAGGATAGTTGGATTACCGCTCTTGGGCTACGTCCATTGTTTACAAAACTTGGTGTGTGTGGGGGGGGAGGAAGATGGAATACTCAAATTAAGTCGGATGACTTGACATGATGATTGAACATGAGATGTTTGAACCTTGAGTATATTGATATCTATAACATGTTCATACTGATACTGGTATCCTCATGATGCATGCTCTTACAAGTTGATTGATCATGTCATTGCACTCAAAAATTAGCTTTCCGCAACTTACCTATTTAGTGCTATATCATGCATTGTTATACCTTGTTCCAAAACATGGGTTGCTTGCGAGTACATTCAAAGTACTCATTGGCTTGCCACTAGTTATTTAATTGGCCAGGCATGGAAGAGCAGGAATATGGTGAAGAATTCGTTGGTGACGAACATGCGAACTATGACGCTTCCTAGTCAGAATGCATGTAGGGTTAAGGCAGATGGCATGGGTCTACGCTATCTTTCAAGATTTCTGCTGTGAGTTTATGATTGTTGCTTGTCCTTCATGGCCCTATCTATGTAAGACTTGGCCTCGATGGTCTTTAAGACAGTATGTATAGATGTAAGACTCTTGTAATTAAGCTTCTATGTGTTCAGTGAGCATTGATCTCTAGGATCATTGTACATGTGCATTCGGTGATCGGACTTATGAGTCGGGGTCCCCACAGCGGCGTCGGGCACGCTCTACAGCGGTCGCTGGAGAGAGAGGGAGGAGGGGGCCGACAGCTTGGCTTCTTGCGGACGCCGAGGGTGATCCAGGGGACAGGCGCTCGTCTCCCTAGGCTATCGGGGCATTGGAATGGGAGCTGCTACAGTGTGGGTTGGCACTGTAGCATGCTCTAGAGCATGCGTTTAGCATGCCAGGGCATGCCTCACGCGCTCTGGTCGCGCCCGACCTTGTCCCTTAGCACCTGGATGGTCTCGAGATGCTCTGGAGGTAACTTAGGAGGTAAGGAAGGGGTAGAAGTAAGAGGAGGAGGAGACAAGCTTCTGTCTAGGTTGTCCAGGGGTAAAAATGGGGTTTTTACCCCTCCATGATTGAGTTGGAGCCAGGAGAAAGTTACTCGGGGTGCAAGGGGACTAAGAGGTACTGTGGTAAGAATTTGGAGTGAAGGGAAAGGGTGGAAGGGGTCAAAACAGAGTTTTTACCAAATTAACAGAAAGTGTTTGATGCTGGCTTGGGAAAGTTAAAAGGTCTACTAGACATGATATTTAACAGGATCATATAGTAGATAAAATTGGGGTTGATCACCAAGTTAGACCCCATTTTAAGAAAGTTGCCGATGCAAACTTTATAAACCCTAGAAATCAACATAATCAGGTTTATTTAGATCTAGCCATGCAAATCCATTCTCCATGATGCACCACTTGGCGTGGTGTCATCATTTGGGGATTAGAGCATGCCCACAAAGTTTGGAATCAAATGGATAAAGTTGACAATGTAAAGTTGCTCAAATTTGGATCTGGACAGAGAGGGTTTGGGCCATTTTGGTGAACCAAAATTATTGGGATTGATATGAAACTTTGCAAGCTCATCACATTAGAAATATGTGAGTTGCTAAAAATTTCCTGGATTTATTTGACAATATTTCGTATAGAAATATTTCAGATGCTTGAATTATACAGAAAGGGTTTGGAGGGTTTTGTCCAATATTTTGAACATGACCATGTGTTGAAACTCATATATATGGAAAATATATGTCCACTGAGTTTCTCTAAATTTTCTCAAATATTTGGGAAGCATAAAAATAATTTTCCCTATAAAGGACCATTTCTGGCCTCAGAAAAATGCTTTTAAATAAAATATGAAAATAATCTTTAAAAATAATATTTTGTGGTTTTGGGAAGTCTTATATATAGTAGGTTCCAAATAAAATAATTGGGGCAAAATAGTTTCCCTAATTTGAGGACTTGAAGTACAAACCTCAATTCATGGGTTTTTGAAAACCCAAATCAAATAAAAGCTTTTTGGGAAAAATAATATTTTATAAAAATAGTTTTATGTCCTATACACATGGCATGATCATTAGGCAAGGTTTGGATCAAGGAGATGAGTCTTGAGAGCAGGAGAATTTTTGTGAATTAAAACACAAACAAGCAAACAAGCAAACAGCAATCAGTTCAAGCATCACATGCACACAAAAAGTTTTAATTGGTCCAAATTTTTAAACTCATAATCATAGCAAAGTGGTACAAACACAGGGTGTGACACCTGTTTCCTGGATAGCCAAGCCGCCCATTACACCTTCTCCTTCGTCATCTTCGGGCGAGGCGTGTTGTCCAACAGTGCTTGATTCCGATGTTCCTTTGTCATCTTGCTAGTTTATGGATGGATTAAAGAGCCCTTAGAGGAAGGTATTGTTTGGGACTTTATCCCGCTTTGCACCCATTTGAGCGAGTATATATGCGGCATGGTTGCTATCTCGGGGTATGTGGTGAAATTCCAACCCCTCGAACTTGGCCGAGATTTTTAAGACGGCATTCCGGTATGCTGTCATCTTTGGATCCTTGGCATCAAATTCGCCGTTGACTTGCGAGATGACGAGGTTGGAAGCACCTCGGACCTCCAGTCGTTTGACACCCATGGAGACTGCTATCCGGAGTCCGTGTAAAAGGGATTTGTATTCGGCTGCGTTGTTGGAATCCGTGTACATAATTTGTAGCATGTATTGAATATTATCGCCCCAGGGTGACGTGAGCACAATGCCAGCCCCTAGGCTAGCAAGCATATTGTAATCGTCGAAGTACATGGTCCAGTGCGAATAGGTGCTATACACTCGAGGGAGTTCGGCTTCTGTCCATTCGGCAACAAAATCAGCCAGCACCTGAGATTTAATAGCTCGGCGCGACCGATAGGTAATTTCAAAATGTAGGAGCTCTATGGCCCATTTGGCAATACGCCCCCCCTATTGTTAATTATGTCGCTTAATGGGACATCAGATGCCACGGTCACTGAGCACTTTTGAAAGTAGTGCCGGAGTTTTCTTGATGCCATGAAGACGGCATAGGCTATCTTTTGGTAGTGAGGGTAACGCGTTTTGCATGGGGTTAAGACTTCGGAGACGTAATAAACGGGACTCTGGACATGGAATTTGTGACCCTCCATGTCTCCTTCAACCATGAGGACGGCGCTAACCACTTGGTTCATGGCCGAGATGTATAGTATCATCGGCTCACAGACACCTGGGGAAGCCAGGATAGGATTAGTGGCGAGGAGAGTTTTGATGTCTTCCTGGGCCGTTGTGGCCTCCTTGGTCCATACGAATGTCATTGTTTGCTTTAACAACCTGTATATGGGCTAGGCTTTCTCCTAGAGTCTTGATATGAAGCGGCTTAATGTTGCCACGCATCCTGCTAGTTTTTGTACATGTTTGAGCTCTGTTGGTACCTCCAAGCGGTCCAAGGCTCGTATTTTTGCCGAATTGGCCTCAGTTCCTCGGCTGGATACGATAAAGCCGAGGAGTTTGCCGGTTGGGACTCTGGAGACGCATTTCTCCGGATTGAGCTTAATTTGATATTCCCGTAGGTTGGCAAATGTATCGCGGAGGTTGTTTACCAACTGTCTGACATGTTTGTTTTGACAACCACGTCGTCTAACGTAGGCCTCAACGGTCTTCCCGGTGTGTTTCTTCGGGCATGATTGAATCATGCGTTGGTTGTTGGGGAATGTCGCATGGGAAACAAAAAATTTCCTACGCACACGCAAGATCTATCCATGGTGATGAGCATCTACGAGAGGGAGAGTGAATCTACATACCCTTGTAGATCGCTAAGCGGAAGCGTTAAGAAACGCGGTTGATGTAGTCGAACGTCTTCGCGATCCAAATCGCAAGTCATCCCTCGATCCAAACACGATCTAGCGCCGAACGGACAGCACCTCCGCGTTCAACACACGTACGGCTTGATGACGCCTTCACCTCCTCGATCCAGCGAGCGATGGTGAAGTAGTGGATGAGTTCCGGCAGCACGACGGCGTGGTGATGGTGGTGAAGAACAATCTCTGCAGGGCTTCGCCAAGCACTACGGAGATTTTGACGGGAGGAACTAGAGGGTTAGGGTTGCCGGCACACGGCTTGGGAAATCTTGATGTGTCTCGTGTGCTAGCCCTGCCCCTCTATTTATATGTTGAGCCCTGGGGTCTAAACTTGGAGAGAAAGCCTCCACAAGGTCGGTTTTGCCCGCACAAGGTCGGTTTGGCCCGCACGGAACGAGTCCCACTCGGATTCCAGCAGTACCGCGTACAAGCGGTAGTACCGCTTCACACAAGCGGTAGTACCGCTTACGCGGTAGTACTGCCTTACCAGCGGTAGTACCGCTTAAGGCAGCAGCAAAACTTCCTTTTGCACTTTCCAATACCTCGTGGGCTTTACCCCTTTGGCCCATATAAAGTGTTGCTGCACCCGAACACTTCGGTAAACATCCGGAACCCCTTCCGGTGAATTCCGGAACCCTTCCGGAGATCAAAACACTATTATCACATATATCAATCTTTACCTCCAGACTCTTCCGGAGATCCTCGTCATGTCCGGGATCTTATCCGGGACTCCGAACAACCTTTGGTCACCAACAAAATAACTCAACTATACTAATCGTCACCAAACGTTAAGTGTGTAGACCCTGCGGGTTCGAGAACTAAGTAGACATGACCGAGACACCTCTACGGTCAATAACCAATAGCGGGACCTGGATGCCATATTGGTACCTACATATTCTACCAAGATCTATATCGGTCGAACCTCTATGTCAAGGATTCAGTTAATCCCGTATGCTGTTCCCTTTGTTCTTCGGTATGTTACTTGCCCGAGATTCGATCGTCGGTATCTCTATACCTAGTTCAATCTCGTTATCGGCAAGTCTCTTTACTCGGTCCGTAATACAAGATCTCGTGGCTAACACTTTAGTCACATTGCTTGCAAGGCTCATTGTGATGTTGTATTACCGAGTGGGCCCTGAGATACCTCTCCGTCATACGGAGTAACAAATCCCAGTCTTGATCCATGCCAACCCAACAGACACCCTCCGAGATACCTGTAGAGCATCTTTATAGTCACCCAGTTACGTTGCGACGTTTGATACACACAAGGTATTCCTCCGGTGTCAGTGAGTTGCATGATCTCATGGTCATAGGAACAGATACTTGACATGCAGAAAACAATAGCAATAAACTGACACGATCATATGCTACGTTTATAGTTTGGGTCTTGTCCATCACATCATTCTCCTAATGATGTGATCCCGTTATCAAATGACATCTCATGTCCATGGCTAGGAAACCTTCACCATCTTTTGATCAACGAGCTAGTTAACTAGAGGCTTACTAGGGACATAGTGTTGTCTATGTACCCACACATGTATTTGAGTTTCCAATCAATACAATTATAGCAAGGATAATAAACGATTATCATGAACAAGGAAATATAATAATAACCAATTTATTATTGCCTCTAGGGCATATTTCCAACAGTCTCCCACTTGCACTAGAGTCAATAATCTAGGTCACATCACTATGTGATTTACATTGTAATGAATCGAACACCCATGCAGTTCTGGTGTTGTTCATGTTTAGCCCTTGGAAGAGGTTTAGTCATCGGATCTGCAACATTCAGATCCGTGTGTACTTTGCAAATATTTATGTCGTCCTCCTTGATGTAATCGCGGATGGAATTGAAACATCGTTTTATGTGTCTGGTCCTCTTGTGAAATCTTGGTTCCTTGGCTAGAGCAATGGCACCAGTATTATCACAAAACAGAGTCATTGGGTTAAGCGCACTAGGCACTACTCCAAGATCTGTCATGAACTCCTTCATCCAGACACCTTCCTTCGCCGCCTCCAAGGCAGCGATGTACTCTGCTTCGCATGTAGAATCAGCTACCACACTTTGCTTGGAACTGCACCAGCTAACCGCACCCCCATTAAGAATAAATACGTATCCGGTTTGTGACTTAGAGTCATCCGGATCAGTGTCAAAGCTTGCATCGACGTAACCCTTTACGACGAGCTCTTGATCACCTCCATAAACGAGAAACATGTCCTTAGTCCTTTTCAGGTACTTCAGGATATTCTTGACCGCCGTCCAGTGTTCCATTCCTGGATCACTTTGAAACCTTCCGACCATACTTATGGCAAGGCTGACATCGGGTCTTGTGCATAGCATTGCATACATGATACAGCCTATGGCTGAAGGATAGGGGATGACACTCATCTTTTCTCTATCTTCTGCAGTCACTGGGCATTGAGTCTTACTCAACTTCACACCTTGCAAAACAGGCAAGAACCCCTTCTTGGACTGATCCATTTTGAACTTCTTCAAAATCTTATCAAGGTATGTGCTTTGTGAAAGTCCTATTAAACGTCTTGATCTATCTCTATAGATCTTGATGCCTAATATGAAAGCAGCTTCTCCTAGGTCCTTCATTGAAAAACTCTTGTTCAAATATTCCTTCACGCTTTCCAACATTTCTATATTATTTCCAATCAGTAATATGTCATCCACATATAATATTAGAAACGCTATAGAGCTCCCACTCACTTTCTTGTAAATACAAGCTTCTCCGTAAACTTGTATAAACTCGAACGCTTTGATCACCTCATCAAAGCGAAGATTCCAACTCCGAGATGCTTGCACCAGTCCATAAATGGATCGCTGGAGTTTGCAAACTTTGTCAGCATTCTCTGGATCGACAAAACCTTCTGGTTGCATAATATACAACTCTTCCTTAAGGAAATCGTTAAGGAACGCTGTTTTGACATCCATCTGCCAAATTTCATAATCGAAAAAGGCAGCTATTGCTAACATGATTCTGACGGACTTAAGCATCGCTACGAATGAGAAGGTCTCATCGTAGTCAACTCCTTGAACTTGTGAAAAACCCTTTGCCACAAGTCGAGCTTTATAGACGGTGACATTACCGTCCGCGTCCGTCTTCCTCTTAAAGATCCATTTGTTCTGAATGGCCTTACGCCCTTCAGGTAATACTTCCAAAGTCCACACTTTGTTTTCATACATGGATCCCATCTCGGATTTCATGGCCTCTAACCACTTCTCGGAATCCGGGCCCATCATCGCTTCTCCATAGCTCGTAGGTTCACCGTTGTCTAACAACATGACTTCTAAGACAGGGTTGCCGTACCACTCAGGAGCAGTACGCGTCCTTGTCGACCTACGAGGTTCGATAGCAACTTGATTCGAAGGTTCATGATCATCATCACTAACTTCCTCTTCAACTGATGCAAGCTCTACAGAAACATCTTTCTGTACTGTGCTACTCTCAGGTTGAAGTAAAGGTTCAACAACCTCATCAAGTTCAATCTTCCTCCCACTCAATTCTTTCGAGAGAAACTCCTTCTCAAGAAATGTTCCATTTTTAGCGACAAACACTTTGCCTTCGGATCTGAGGTAGAAGGTATACCCAACTGTCTCTTTTGGGTATCCTATGATGACGCATTTCTCCGCTTTGGGTTCCAGCTTTTCAGGCTGAAGCTTTTTGACATAAGCATCACATCCCCAAACTTTAAGAAACGACAGCTTTGGCTTCTTGCCAAACCAAAGTTCATATGGCGTTGTCTCAACGTATTTCGATGGTGCCCTATTTAAAGTGAATGCAGCTGTCTCTAATGCATAACCCCAAAACGATAGTGGCAAATCGGCAAGAGACATCATAGATCGCACCATATCCAACAAGGTTCGATTACGACGTTCGGACACACCGTTACGCTGTGGTGTTCCAGGCGGTGTCAGTTGTGAAACAATTCCACATTGTCTTAAGTGACTGCCAAACTCATAACTCAGATATTCTCCTCCTCGATCAGATCGTAGGAATTTAATCTTCTTGTTATGATGATTCTCAACTTCACTCTAAAATTGTTTGAACTTTTCAAACGTTTCAGACTTGTGTTTCATTAAGTAAATATACCCATATCTACTTAAGTCATCAGTGAAGGTGAGAAAGTAACGATAACCACCGCGCGCCTCAATACTCATCGGACCGCACACATCAGTATGTATGATTTCCAACAAGTCACTTGCCCGTTCCATTGTTCCAGAGAACGGCGTTTTAGTCATCTTGCCCATGAGGCATGGCTCACATGTGTCAAGTGATTCAAAATCAAGTGACTCCAAAAGTCCATCAGCATAGAGATTCCTCATGCGTTTTACGCCAATATGACCTAAACGGCAGTGCCACAAGAAAGTGGTATTATCATTATCAATTTTACATCTTTTGGCATCAATGTTATGAACATGTGTATCATTACTATCGAGATTCAATAAGAATAAACCCTCACTTCGGGTGCATGACCATAAAAGATATTACTCATATAAATAGAACAACCATTATTCTCTGATTTAAATGAGTAACCATCTCGCAATAAACAAGATCCAGATATAATTTTCATGCTTAACGCAGGCACCAAATAACATTTATTCAGGTTCATCACTAATCCCGATGGTAATCGAAGAGCGAGCGTGCCGACGGCGATCACATCAACCTTGGAACCATTTCCCACGCGCATCGTCACTTCGTCCTTTGCCAGCCTCCGTCTATTCCGCAGTTCCTGTTTAGAGTTGCAGATGTGAGCAACCGCACCGGTATCAAATACCCAGGCACTACAACGAGAGTTGGTAAGGTACACATCAATAACATGTATATCATATATACCTTGTTTGTTGTTGGCCGCCTTCTTGTCAGCCAAATACTTGGGGCAGTTCCGTTTCCAGTGTCCAGTTCCCTTGCAATGAAAGCACACAGTTTCTGGTTTGGGTCCAGCCTTGGGTTTCTTCACGGGAGGAGCAACTGTTTTGCCACTCTTCTTGGAGTTACCCGTCTTACCCTTGCCATTTTTCTTGAAACTAGTGGTTTTATTGACCATCAACACTTGATGCTCCTTCTGAATTTCAGACTCAGCGACTTTCAGCATCGCAAACAGCTCGGCGACTGACTTGTTCATCCCATGCATGTTATAGTTCAACACGAAGCTCTTGTAGCTAGGTGGCAATGATTGAAGAACTCTGTCAGTGATAGCCTCTGGCGGAAGGGGCATCCCTAATTCAGCCAGACGGGTGGAGTACCCAGACATTCTGAGTATGTGATCACTAACAGACCCGTTCTCCTCCATCTTGCAAGTATAGAACTTATCGGAGGTCTCATACCTCTCGATCCGGGCATTCTTTTGAAAGATAAACCTCAACTCCTGGAACATCTCATATGCTCCATGACGTTCAAAACGTCTTTGAAGTCCCGGTTCTAAGCCATACAAAATTGCACATTGAACTATTGAGTAATCATCAGAGTGAGCCTGCCAGGCGTTCACAACGTCTAGACACTCAACTGGAGCGGGTGGATCACCAAGCGGTGCATCAAGGACATAAGCCTTCTGGGAAGCCGTAAGGATAATCCTTAGATTATGGGCCCAGTCCACAAAGTTACTTCCATCATCTTTCAACTTAGCTTTCTCTAGGAACGCATTAAAATTCAGGGGTGCTACTGCGCGAGCCATGATCTACAACATAAATATAGCAAAGACAACTTAGACTATTGTTCAAGATAATGAGTTTAGTTAATCATATTACTTAAAAAACTCCCACTCAAATTGATATCCCTCCGGTCATTCGAGTGTCACATGATCCAAATCCACCAACTCAAGTCCGATCATCATGTGAGTTGAGGTGGTTTCAATGGTGAACATCTTCATGTTGATCATATCTACTATATGACTCATGTTCGACCTTTCGGTCTCTTGTGTTCCGAGGCCATGTCTGTACATGCTAGGCTCGTCAAGTTTAACCTGAGTGTTCCGCACGTACAACACTGGCTTGCACCCGTTGTATGCGAACGTAGAGTCTATCACACCCGATCATCACGTGGTGTCTAGAAACGATGAACCTTCGCAACGGTGCACACTCGGGGAGAACACAATTTTATCTTGAAATTTAAGTGAGGGATCACCTTATAATGCTACCGTCGTCCTAAGCAAAATAAGATGCATAAAAGGATTAACATCACATGCAAATCATAAGTGACATGATATGGCCATGAACTTGTGCTTTTGATCTCCATCTCCAAAGCACAGGCATGATCTCCATCGTCACCGGCATGACACCATGATCTCCATCATCTTGATCTCCATCAACGTGTCGCCATGAGGTTGTCGCGCCGACTGTTGCTTCCACGACTATTGCTAACTCATAGCGATAAAGTAAAGCAAAACGGGGAAAATAATTAAAGACAACTCTATGGCTCCTGCCAGTTGCCGTACTCATCGACATGCAAGTCGTGATATTCTATACAACACATGATCATCTCATACATCACATATATCTCATCATGTAATTGGCCATATCACATCACAACATACCCTGCAAAAACAAGTTAGACGTCCTCTAATTGTTGTTGCAAGTTTTACGTGGCTGCTACGGGTATCTAGCAAGAACAATTCTTACCTACGCAAAAACCACAATGGTGATACAAAAATTGCTTTTCAACCTTCTCAAGGACCGCCTTTGTCAAATCCGATCCGACTAAAGTAGGAGAGACAGACACCCACCAGCCATCTTTATGCAACGAAGTTACATGTCAGTTGATGGAACCGGTCTCTCGTAAGCGTACGAGTAATGTTGGTCCGAGCCGCTTCATCCCACAATACCGCCGAAACAAGCAAAGACCAAGGGAGGAAGCAATCTGAATATCAACGCCCACAAACTCCTTTGTGTTCTACTCGAGATCTCATCTACACATAGACCTAGCTCAGATGCCACTGTTGGGGAACGTCGCATGGGAAACAAAAAAATTCCTACGCACACGCAAGATCTATCCATGGTGATGAGCATCTACGAGAGGGAGAGTGAATCTACATACCCTTGTAGATCGCTAAGCGGAAGCGTTAAGAAACGCGGTTGATGTAGTCGAACGTCTTCGCGATCCAAACACGATCTAGCGCCGAACGGACGGCACCTCCGCGTTCAACACACGTACGGCTTGATGACGCCTTCACCTCCTCGATCCAGCGAGCGATGGTGAAGTAGTGGATGAGTTCCGGCAGCACGACGGCGTGGTGATAGTGGTGAGGAACAATCTCTGCAGGGCTTCGCCAAGCACTACGGAGATTGTGACGGGAGGAACTAGAGGGTTCGGGTTGCCGCCACACGGCTTGGGAAATCTTGATGTGTCTCGTGTGCTAGCCCTGCCCCTCTATTTATATGTTGAGCCCTGGGGTCTAAACTTGGAGAGAAAGCCTTCACAAGGTCGGTTTTGCCCGCACAAGGTCGGTTTGGCCCGCACGGAAAGAGTCCCACTCGGATTCCAGCAGTACCGCGTACAAGCGGTAGTACCGCTCACGCGGTAGTACTGCCTTACCAGCGGTAGTACCGCTTAAGGCAGCAGCAAAACTTCCTTTTGCACTTTCCAATACCTCGTGGGCTTTACCCCTTTGGCCCATATAAAGTGTTGCTGCACCCGAACACTTCGGTAAACATCCGGAACCCCTTCCGGTGAATTCCGGAACCCTTCCGGAGATCAAAACACTATTATCACATATATCAATCTTTACCTCCAGACTCTTCCGGAGATCCTCGTCATGTCCGGGATCTTATCCGGGACTCCAAACAACCTTCGGTCACCAACAAAATAACTCAACTATACTAATCGTCACCAAACGTTAAGTGTGTAGACCCTGCGGGTTCGAGAACTAAGTAGACATGACCGAGACACCTCTACGGTCAATAACCAATAGCGGGACCTGGATGCCCATATTGGTTCCTACATATTCTACGAAGATCTATATCTGTCGAACCTCTATGTCAAGGATTCAGTTAATCCCGTATGTTGTTCCCTTTGTTCTTCGGTATGTTACTTGCCCGAGATTCAATCGTCGGTATCTCTATACCTAGTTCAATCTCGTTATCGGCAAGTCTCTTTACTCGGTCCGTAATACAAGATCTCGTGGCTAACACTTTAGTCACATTGCTTGCAAGGCTCATTGTGATGTTGTATTACCGAGTGGGCCCTGAGATACCTCTCCGTCATACGGAGTAACAAATCCCAGTCTTGATCCATGCCAACCCAACAGACACCCTCGGAGATACCTGTAGAGCATCTTTATAGTCACCCAGTTACGTTGCGACGTTTGATACACACAAGGTATTCCTCCGGTGTCAGTGAGTTGCATGATCTCATGGTCATAGGAACAGATACTTGACATGCAGAAAACAATAGCAATAAACTAACACGATCATATGCTACGTTTATAGTTTGGGTCTTGTCCATCACATCATTCTCCTAATGATGTGATCCCGTTATCAAATGACATCTCATGTCCATGGCTAGGAAACCTTCACCATCTTTTGATCAACGAGCTAGTTAACTAGAGGCTTACTAGGGACATAGTGTTG
The DNA here is from genome assembly GCA_039707655.1 of Elymus sibiricus. Taxonomy (NCBI): domain Eukaryota; kingdom Viridiplantae; phylum Streptophyta; class Magnoliopsida; order Poales; family Poaceae; genus Elymus; species Elymus sibiricus. The sequence goes on from CM077673.1 coordinate 323,217,241, forward strand.
TCTATGTACCCACACATGTATTTGAGTTTCCAATCAATACAATTATAGCATGGATAATAAACGATTAGCATGAACAAGGAAATATAATAATAACCAATTTATTATTGCCTCTAGGGCATATTTCCAACATTGGTATGTGGCGTCGGCGTTCTTTAGTCCGAAGGGCATCGTGTTAAAACAGAATGGCCCGTAAGGTGTGATGAATGTTATTGCTGCCTGGTCAGATTTTGTCACCTTTATTTGATGATATCTTGAATAGGCGTCCAGGAAGCTCAGTGACTCGTGCCCTGCTGTGGCGTCCACAATTTGGTCAATATGTGGTAATGGGAAGGGTCCTTGGGGCAGGCTTTATTGAGGTCTTTGAAATCGACGCACAGGCGCTAGGACCTATCCTTCTTTGGTACCATGACCAAGTTGGCAAGCCAGTCGGGGTGCTCGATATCTCGGATGAACCCGGCCTCCAGTAGTTTAGCCAGTTCTTCGCTCATTGCTTGACACTTGGGCTCAGACAAATGTCGAAGTGTTTGTTTGACAGGCTTGTGGCCTTTTAATATGTTTAGGTTGTGTTCTGCGAGCCTGCGGGGTATCCCTGGCATATTGGAGGGGTTCCAGACAAATATATCCCAGTTTTCCTTGAGGAAATTGTGTAGAGCCTCATCAATATCGGGATTGAGGTTCGCCCCGATGGACGCCATTTTAGCTGGGTCCGTGGGGTGTACTTGGAACTTGACTATTTCGTCCACCGACTTGAATGAAGTGGACTTCAGCCGTTTGTCGAGGATGACATCATCTCGATCGACTTCAGCGCGTAGTGTAGTCAGCTCTTTGGCCATGAGGGCTTCGGACAAGGATTCGAGGGCGAGTGACGCTGTTTTATTCTCGGCTCTGAGTGCTTTGTCTTGGTCACTCGAGATAGTAATGATCCCGTTTGGGCCCCGCATTTTGAGCCTCATGTAGTCGTAATGCGGTACTGCTTGGAACTTGGAGAAGGCGTCCCGCCCCAGGAGGGCATGATAGCCACTCTTAAAAGGGGCGATATGGAATGTAACCTCTTCGGAGCGGCAATTGTCCGGTGTTCCGAAGACTACATCCAGGGTTATTTTCCCGCTGCAGCGTGCCTCTCGCCCGAGTATTATACCTTTAAAGGTGGTGCCACTCTGTTCAATGCGCGATTTGTCGGCGCGCATTTTTTCTAAAGTGTCTGCATATATCAGATTTAGGATGTTGCCTCCGTCCATGAGCACCTTCCGAAGTCAGCAGTTGCCCACAATTGGGTTGAGGACCATCGCGGCGGGGCACCTATCCGGTGTCGACCTCGGTTGATCTTTATGATCAAAGGTGGTCGGCGTGTCTGTCCATGCGCCCTGGATTGGAAACTGTCGGATGGAGTTGATTGTCCGCAGGGCTCGCTTGTGCTGGTTATTGGACGCGAAGGTCTCGTAAATCATCATGACTTTGTCTTCGTACGAGGATGGTTCTGCGTGGCTGGGGGCGCCGGTCAGAAGGGCGGGTCCTTCCTTAGCCACCTGTCTAACAACCCAACAGCCGCGAAGGTTGTGAGTCAGACAGGAATTGAGCAGAATAGCATGTATTGGGCATGGTTTCTCTAGGAGGCCGTCGAGCGTTGTTCCGAGGTGGCCAGAGGATTTTTTTTCTTCTTCTTCCGAGGTCTTTCGACCGGGTTGTTCCGCTTGCGTGGCTCGCGCCGAGGTGCGGATACGTCGCGTTTTGGATTGTGTTCACAGATCGAATCTATGTTTTCCTTGGCTAGCCAGGCATCTTCGATGGTGCAGAATCTAGACACCAGATCGGACAATTCCGGGAGTGTTTGAACACAGCGGCGAGCGAGGGCGTTCGAAACGCCTTTATCCTTGCATCTGCGCTGGAAGGCTGTTATTATATCTGAGTCCTGGTAGCTCGGTATCTTGTCTTTGACAGACGAAAACCTAGCCCAGAACTGCATGATTGACTCATCAGGAAGTTGTTGCACATAGGCTAGATTCCAAATATCTAGTGGGCCCGAGTTATTGGGGCGATACTCGATATCGAAGGTGGGTGGGTGAGTTTCGATCTCTAAGGACCGCGGGTCCGAAGCCCTAGCATTCGCATCTTCTGCTAGATCTGGAGCTATCGGATCGGCTGAACTAATTTGAAGATCAATTTCCTCGGTTGCCCCTGGTCGGCCGCTGTCTGAGTCGCTTTCCAAAAAATACCTCAACCCCTCGTCCTTGAAGGAGGGTTCAGCCGAGGTTATAGAGGAGTCATGGGTCACCTTGATCCCAAAAAAGAGATAAGGCGTTTTCATGACAGAAGTTTTGGGCATGGGAATCATGCCCGTTAGTTTGGAGTCGTTAACCGATGATCCCATCAATCATTCTATCGATCTCACGGCGGAACTCTCAATGAAAGCACCAGTGTCGGTGTGAAAACCGACAGACCTCGGGGTAGGGGGTCCCGAGCTGTGGATCTCGGACATATGGTAACATGAGCAAGGAGATGATGTTTACCCAAGTTCTGGCCCTCTTGATGGAGGTAATACCATATGTCCTGCTCTTGTTTATATTGATGGAGAAGTATCGAGTATAGAGTTGATCTACCTCGAGATCGTAAGATGTGTTCTAACTCTAGGGCTAGGTGAATGATATTGCGATGATCTCACCCTACGGGCTAAACCCTATGGCTTATATATACGCCGGGTAGAGTGTCTAGGGTTGCAAAGGTTGGTATCTTGGCATAGAGGCGGTAGGAGAAGTCTTGGAGTATATGGCAAGCCTTCGGCAGAGGCAGTCCCGATCATGTCCCATCGTGCAACTTTCGGGGTATATCTTGAGAAGGAGGAGGGCCCATCGGCCCAATCTGAGGAGCCTGGGCCGACTAGGCTAGGGCCCCCTATTCCAGGACACCGTCACTGCATAGCACGAATCTCAAAGCATCTCTCGCATGTACCGCTGGAACCATTAAATCGGCAGTTTCTAGGGAGTTAGGCCCGAGCGATGCGGTCGAGCGCACGTGGGGCAGTCCAGTGATGCAACCTCATTTTGTCTAATACGTGGGTGTAGGTGAAGCACGTGGTGTGCTTAACTCCTAATCTCGTCCACTTATTAGTCCCATTTAATCTGCACACCGATGCTTTGATTCGAGGTAAGGTCTACATGAATAAGAAGCACTTTAATGTTGTGGCTCCATTCAGGCGATTGGTTCCTAGTTTCATTCATTGCAAATGTTTAATTTCATGTTCATGATTGGAGCTATTTTCAACGAATTTTGTCAAATTCATCGCGCACAGTCGACCGTTTGAAATTTTCTTTGCTCAATAGCTTCACCTCGCAATTTCACACGACTTTCATGTTGCACATTCTCTATTTCGATGATCGTAGATGAGTAGATCTGCATCGTTCTCGTGATTGTACATATGCATATGTGTGGTTTGATTTAAAATGCTCCATAATCGTTTCTTTAGGCCTCTATCTATTACACTGACGCCATCGCCGGCGTTGTTCCTCTCGGTCTCCTCTCGTGCATCCTACTGCACTAACAATGTCATGGCGCGCACACTGTATCTCTTCTCATCTGTCCTCTGCCTCAGTGCCCTCCTATCCGTCCCTCCGTATGGACTTTCTCTGCGGCGACGATGCTAGAAACTAGTTTGTCGTGTCACCGACGGAATCGCTCGCCCACGACTTTGTGCTCATCGTGTCGGACAAGGAGCCGCTGCCTTTCAACCTTCTCTCATGCATCCTACAATGGCACCACCCCCGGCGTTGTTCCTTTCAGCCTCATCTTGCATGCCTTGTTGCCTTGTCACCAGTGCCGACATCGTTCCTCTCAGCCTCCTCGCCCGCGTGTTGCTGCACTGTCATCGTCTGCGGCGTCTTTTCTCTCGGCCTCCTCGCCCTCGTCTTACTAGAGTGACGCTGCCATGACACGTGCACTACATTTTTCCTCCTCTGTCATCTGCCTCGGCGCCCTCCTATTCATCCCTCCATGCGGACTTACTCTATGACAACGACGCTAGCAACTAGTTTGATGCGTCGCCGACGGGATCGTCTACCCAATGATTCGTGCTCGTCGTGTCGGACGCGGCGCCGCGGCCACCGTCCACCGCACTCGCCATGACACTATATAACTCTGTGTGTTATGTGTAGTTGTTAACTCTTAATCATATCCAGTGTATACAACCAAACACCGTGTAGTTGCTTGAGCCAAGCCAATGTAGGACACCAAACATTGTGCTAGAAATTATCCCCCAATGCAGGAAGCCTAAATACGGACAACCAAACGATGTGCAGATGATAGTTTTTTTTCCCTGTTTTTCCTAAACCAGGCACAACTGGGACATGTATGCAATGGAGGCAAAATCGATGCAAACAACCAAACACGCCCTAGTAGATCCTGGAAAATGCCCTAGCCACTATAATAACCACTGTTTGTAGGTTTCGGGAAGAAAAGCATCTCGCGCAGGCCTCGGAAAACGACCCGGACCCAAAAAAACGGGGAGCGGGATTTTCGACTCAAGTTCCGCATATGTCCATTTTAGGCCGCCTCATTTGTCATTTCCCCCAACTCTGGCATGAGTAGGTGGGAGCGACATTTCAGCTCCTTGCTTGTGCCCCACCCCCCGCGCATCTCCGCTGGTCTCCCCAGCTCTGTGCCTTTAATGTAACCGCGCCACCCAATCGACGACATAGAGCATCCGCAGCCATCGCCCATTGGTTTCATGCCTCACTGACCCCATCTCTGCGGCATAGACATTTTGCGCCTCCCGCGGCTAACTTGCTCATCGTTGCGCCAATTCCTTCCGCTGCCAGGGTGAAACAGAAGCGGCATGGCAACCACGCCGTGTAGGGAGGCGTTCCCCTTTCGACCGTGGGTGCCATGCTCCTCGCCCATACGGCGCTACCTTCTCGGGGTCCGACTCGGCTTCAGCAGCTTGCCAAGGTCCCGAACAAGGCCAAGGATCCAGTGGCTTGACGACGACCGCTTCCTCCCAATCCAATAGCCCATGTACCCCGCGCTCCCGTCAACTCCACCGGCATCCACAACATGTTCGAGCAAATACCGGAGACGTAAAATTTCTTCCCTTTCTACATGTGTGTGCCGAATTGGGTTCATTTGGTTAGTGTTTTGCCGGTTGGATTGTGTAGCTATGAGTTGCATGCCATCCATACATCATATGCGGATTTGTTGGAGTAGAACGAGGTGAAGATCATGAGTGCTCCACTTGACACATTCGATTCCGGAATGGAAGCCCAGGTGGAAGAGGGGAATGGCAACAATGATGATGTAGAATAGGTTGAGGAGGAGGTGTTCAATGCTAGCCAACCAAGATTTGGAAAACGAAGTGGCAATTACACGGATATGGAGGATCTTTATTTGGTCAGAGCATGGGAGAGTATGTCACTTGATGCGGTTGTCAATGGTGATCAAAACGACAAAAAATTGATGGGGTTCGTTGAAAGGAAAACAAAACAAAATTCCTATGAGAGAACGGATAAACCCAAGATCCAATCTACTAGATGCTAGCAACGAGTGGGAAAAGGTCTACATACCCTTTTAGAACACGTGCATTTAACGATCTAAAGATCATGGGTGACGTAGTCGTACTTTCGTCGGATCAATCCAATGTAGCACCACACGAGCGATGCCTCTGAATTGCACACACGTGCATCTTGATGTCGTCTCCTCCTTCTTGATCCAACAAGTAAGGGGAAGAGGTGGATGAAATCGATCTCGGAAGGACGATGACGTGGTGGCGGAAGTGTGGTGGAAATCCGGCAGAGCTTTGCTAAGAACTGTGCGGATGAGGGACATATGGAATTAGAGGGAGGCGACTAGCAATCGGGGTGTTAGATTCTACGGCCAGCCCCTCCATCCTCGATTTATATGTGTGGGGAGGAGGCTTCACACCTCCTCCAAGCCTCTTGGGACTGCGCACCAAAGGGGAGAGTAAATCTCCTCCTTCCTTCCCCACTGATCGTGATCCATCCTTTTTAGTTATCTTGATTTTATCCCTTCGGGATTTCATCCTATTCCTTTTAGGGGGGGGGGGGTCGCATGGACCATAGGTGTGGCACCTTAGCCCACCGCCCACGTCCATGTGGTTACCTCCATGCAGGTGGGTCCCACTCCGCAACCTTCTAGAACCTGCCCGGTATAATACCAAAAAATCTCGAACTTTTCCGGTAACCTTGAAAACTTTCCATATATGTTTTCTTTGTCTACGAACCATTCTAAAGCTCCCAGTGATGTCCGAGATCCCATCTGAGACTCCGAATCAAAATTCAATAACACCATCTTATTATCTCATCAAACCCTAGCGGCATTGAACGTTAAGTGTATGACCCTACGGGTTCGAGAATATGTAGACATGATCAAGACTCCTCTCCGATCAATAACCAATAGCGGTACCATGGACGTCCATAATGGTTCTCATATATTCCACAAATATATTTAATCGGTTGAACCACAATGTCAAGGATTCAGATAATCCCGTATACAATTTCCTTTGTCTGGTGATGTGTTACTTGCTCCAGATTTGATCGTCGGTATCACCATACCTAGTTCAATCTCTTTACCTGCAAGTTCTCTTTACTCGTTCCGTAATACAATATCCCCCCGACCAAATACATTAGTCACACTAGTCATCAACCCATGCGCCTGCAAGGGCTAGATATTTCATGGGACACATTAAGATAAATTAATGTAACATGTCTTTTGCGCAAAATAGAACTTAAGTATCGAAATAGATAAGGAACATACACTTTAGTTATTACTACAAAATCTTACTCACATTTATCATTTCAACTAAAATTATTGCTTGAGAGGAACACTATAATATGATCTAAAATGTCATATATAAATTTACAGAGAGAGTATTAAATAATTTATATCTACATCTGTTGATTTCACATGATAACATAAAATACAAAGAGTAATCTTGTATGTATGTTTTTCAAGAAACGCCAATTACAACGTAGACGCACACACACTCACACCATCACACACGTGCACTCACAACACCCATCGAAAACCGGGTCGGAGATGCGGCATATTTTGCTGAAACATTTTGGCATATTATCCATTGTTTATTCATCATATACAATGAAAAGTTACTTGCCCACTTAATTGATCAATTAAGAACTTCTAAGCCCAATTACATTTCGACTACCCTAGGTGCATGAATAAAAAAATGGCAAACCTTTATTTACACACGAATCAAGAATTTGCATTCATGATGTTTTTGTGATAACATATCAAACGCATCACAGATCAAAGTTCAGGCCGAAACTAAACTATTTGAAAAGCATTAGATATATTTCAGAAAAAATCAAGTGGAAAATAATAATTGTCATAAATTTTTAATTCTGAAAAATGTTAGACAACTAAACTTTTGGGGCTATCGGGTCAAAAGTAGATTTCACACTCATATTTCTGAAGGTGGATTCCGGGGAAAATAAATCTGTGAATTTAGGTTCCTCTTCAGTAGGATAACTTTATAATAGACATTCAGTATGCTCCGCTTGAGGTTAAAGGGCATAATATACCTGAATAGACAACAGATTTGAGCAGCCATTTTAAAGAATAGTCTAGAGTAGCTTGATGCGGTACCCAATTATATGTTCTTAAATTAATTGATGGAATTGTATGGCTTTATCTGCAAAATTATAGATTAAATCCACAATAACACTATGCTCCCTAGTTTTAAAGAGTCCACATTTAATTGAGGTCTCCAATTGAAATTGGATCACCCAATTTTGATCCGGTTAACAATTTCTCAAAGCTCTCTCATTCAATTCATTTAGTACCCTGATAAGTACCACACGTGTGGTGCTAAGGGACTTGGACCACACGCCCCATCACCACACATCGCCACGTCTACGCGTGCATGCAAAAATGACGAAATTGATTATGTCAACAGGAATCTTTTGGATTTTCCGTTTTTAAAATGTTTTATCTCTTAAATGAAAATCCGATTGAAGAACCGTTTTCACCATTAAATCCGTCGTGACGAGATCTTCGAAACTAGATCTCATACCGATATGTTTCGATGACTATTTTTTGGTTAAAAGTTGTCATGTCTATTGCACATAAATTGACATGGTGTTTACACTCAAGTTGTCATGATATATTGCAACTACTTTTTCTTCTACGTTTAAAGTAAATTTTGACATGTTATAAAAAAGTAATTAAGAAACTAAACTTGTCATGGTGAATTACTAAAAAAATCCATGATCCATGAAATAATTTTGACATGGTTCATAATTAAAAATAAATTCATTGTCAATTACTTTGAAAATGCATGGTCAATGACTCAAATTTGCCATGAACCATAAACTAAAATGCCATGGTGAATTACTTAAATTTGTCATGATACATGCACTAAAATTTTCCATGGTTCATACAAAAAATAATTTTCATGGTCAAAATACTCAAATTGTCATGATCTATACACTAAAATTGTCATCATATATAAACTAAATTTTCCATGATTAACTACTAAAAATTGCCACGATTCATTAATTAAATTTGTCGTGGTTAATTACTAAAAATTGGCATGGTCAATTAATAAAATTTGCAGTGAAAAGTGGTTGAAATACAATGGTAGCTTTAAATCTAGAAGAAGAAACTAGATGAAACATATCATGGCAAATTTAGTATATAAACACTATGGCAATTTCAGTGTAAACATCATGGCAAATTTTAGCCCTAAAAAAGTCGTCGAAACATATCAAAATGGGATCTAGTATTGAAGATCTCGTTAAGACGGATTTAATGATGAAAATGAATTTTTAATCAGATTTTTTATTTAAGAGAAAAACATATTTAAGTGTGAAAAACCAAAAAAGATTCCGCTGATCTCATTTGTTTGTATGGCAAGATGGATGGAAAAGACATTTGGATAATGTTGGTTCATGTCACACGTGTGGTACTTATCATTTGGGTTCTTTTATACTATACATTATGCTTCCGAATTTTTAAGACCTCGCAATTAATGGAGGCTTCAGTTTAGAATAGGGTCACCTGATTTTGACCATGTCAACAATTTCGGAAAGCTCTCTCATTCAATTATTTTATACTATACACTATGCTTCCTAATTTTTAAGGCCTCGGATTTATTTGAGATCTTTAATTTAGAATAGGGTTACCTAATTTTGACCGGGTCAACAACTTCTCAAAGAGTTCTCCCATTTATTTATTTTAATTCCCTATGTTCCCTAATTTTGAAGCTCTTTTATTCAAGGTATTCAATTTTGGATTGATTTACAATTTTGACCAGTCCAACGATTTTCAAAAATCAACCATCGGCAACCAGCCTATAAAAACATATCAATCTTGCGCACTCTCCCACCATCTACAAAAATAAGCGACATCACGTGATATTGTAGCACAAATATAGTACATGCAGCTGCCGATGCAGAAATTTCCTTACATAAATATGTTGATTAGTGGATAACACGGAACCACACCATGAATGACACATCAAATCACCGCATTATAAATCAAAATAAAGCACACTCAATCATCTCACCCACTTGCCAAACTAAATATCCCATCAATTTCAAAATATAAGGGGTGTTATTTTTGGAAAGACATTTTTTTACTTTGCAAGTTCGAAGCAAAAAACATCGTCATCCATAATATTAAAAAAAGTATGGAAATTCATTTCATGATGAATCTAATCATACATATTTGATATTGTGGATTTTTATATATTACCTATAAATTTGATCAAACTTAAAAGAATTGACTTTTCAAAAAGGTAATACACCCTATATTTTGAAACAAAGTGGATATTCTTTTTCAGAAACACAACAACATCAACGGCGCAGCAAAGCGGACCCAACCCTTCCAGTAATGATGATCTTGCATGTCAACAATATGTGAATGCGCAGACGGGATAATCTTAATGGGAAAAAAAACTATGTCAAATCAATTAGAAACCGAACAATTATATGACCAAGCGACTACATTATCTGAATTTAACTTGTCACATATATAAATCAAAACTATGTTGTTTACATTTATTAAAATTTAGACACACATCTATATTGTGTAAAATTTGAGATTGTACATATGTAATCTTACTATTAGTAGTGATCAGTTACTGCCCGTTAGTAAACAAATTAGGATTCCTTCACAGCGTATTTTGTTGTTATGGACGAATTAATTTATTTTTCTAACATAACAGATTAGAGAGGAGATTAAAAAAATAATGCAATCATGTTAACTTGCAGCTTCGATAGTTGCCTTCCATACTCCAGTATAAATGGTGGAGCAAAATGCTGATCGAAATGAAGAATAGTTTGGGCCTCCTTTTATTAGAGCATATTGGAGTAACCTAGAGAGTCTACTCACATGTGTATCAAATATTATAATATAAAACTATTTAGTTTTACATCTTCCGCATCTCATAAGGATTTCTAAAGAATCTGTCATTACAGAAGAAACAGTTCACTTGCTTCAGAGGAGGCAACCGGTATTATACTACTAAGAGCATCTATAGCCGGACCCCTCATACCCTCCTCAAACGCCCGGACAGGTCGCCCGGTCATTGTCCGGTCACAAAAAATTGACCCAGACGGGTCTCTCAAACCGGCCTCAAATGCCCGGGCTGACCGGCACCCCTCATTTCCAGCCCAAATATGTTGGGGAACGTTGCATGGGAAACAAAAAAATTTCCTACGCACACACAAGATCTATCCATGGTGATGAGCATCTACGAGAGGGAGAGTGAATCTACATACCCTTGTAGATCGCTAAGCGGGAAGCATTGAGAAACGCGGTTGATGTAGTCGAACGTCTTCGTGATCCAAATCACCGAGCGTCCCGCGATCCAATCACGATCCGTCCCGATCAAGTACCGAACGGACGGCACCTCCGCGTTCAGCACACGTACAGCTTGATGACGATCTCCGCCTTCTTGATCCAGCAAGAGAGAGCGAAGAGATAGACGAGTTCTCCGCCAGCACAACGGCGTAGTGGGGGTGGTGGTGGAACTGTTCTGACAGGGCTTCGCCCAAGCACCGACAAAAACAGATTTGAGGAAAACCGTATAGATGGGGGGAGAGAGGGCTGCACCGTGGCTTAGGGTGTTTGGCCCTCTCTCCCCTCTAGTATATATAGGAGGGAGGGGGAGGGGGCTGGCGCACCAGGGTTTCCCCCTATGGTGCGGCCGAACCAGGGAGGAGGAGGTGGACTCCTCCACTTTTCCTTGTCCAATTAGGACTCCTTCCTTATTTGTTTCCCCTTCCCTTTTCTTTGGGGTTTTTCCTTCTCCACTTATTCCAGCTGCATGGGCCTTATAGGGCTGGATTGCCCAGCCCACTAAGGGCTGGTGCAACCCCCTTCAGGCCCATGTGGCCTCCCGGCGTGGGTGGCCCCTCCCGATGGCCCTCCGGCACTCCCGGTACACTACCGGAAATACCCGAAACTTTTCCGGTGGCCAAAACGGGACTTCCTATATATCAATCTTTACCTCCGGACCATTCCGGAGCTCCTCGTGATGTCCGTGATCTCATCCGGGACTCCGAACAACCTTCGGTCACCAACATGCATAACTCAAATCTACCGAAACGTCACCGAACTTTAAGTGTGCAGACCCTGCGGGTTCGAGAACTATGTAGACATGACCGAGACACCTCTATGGCCAATAACCAATAGCGGGACCTGGATGCCCATATTGGTTCCTACATATTCTACAAAGATCTATATCGGTCGAACCTCTATGTCAAGGATTCAATTAATCCCGTATGTTGTTCCCTTTGTTCTTCGGTATGTTACTTGCCCGAGATTCGATCGTCGGTATCTCTATACCTAGTTCAATCTCGTTACCGACAAGTCTCTTTACTCGTTCCGTAATACAAGATCTCGTGGCTAACACTTTAGTCACATTGCTTGCAAGGCTCATTGTGATGTTGTATTACCGAGTGGGCCCTGAGATACCTCTCCGTCACACGGAGTAACAAATCCCAGTCTTGATCCATGCCAACCTAACAGACACCCTCGGAGATACCTGTAGAGCATCTTTATAGTCACCCAGTTACGTTGTGACGTTTGATACACACAAGGTATTCCTCCGGTGTCAGTGAGTTGCATGATCTCATGGTCATAGGAACAGATACTTGACATGCAGAAAACAATAGCAATAAACTGACACGATCAAATGCTACGTTTATAGTTTGGGTCTTGTCCATCACATCATTCTCCTAATGATGTGATCCCGTTATCAAATGACATCACATGTCTATGGCTAGGAAACCTTCACCATCTTTTGATCAACGAGCTAGTTAACTAGAGGCTTACTAGGGACACAGTGTTGTCTATGTACCCACACATGTATTTGAGTTTCCAATCAATACAATAATAGCATGGATAATAAACAATTATCATGAACAAGGAAATATAATAATAACCAATTTATTATTGCCTCTAGGGCATATTTCCAACAGTCTCCCACTTGCACTAGAGTCAATAATCTAGCTCACATCACTATGTGATTTACATTGTAATGAATCGAACACCCATACAGTTCTGGTGTTGTTCATGTTTAGCCCTTGGAAGAGGTTTGGTCATCGGATCTGCAACATTCAGATCCGTGTGTACTTTGCAAATATTTATGTCGTCCTCCTTGATGTAATCGCGGATGGAATTGAAGCGTCGCTTTATGTGTCTGGTTCTCTTGTGAAATCTTGGTTCCTTGGCTAGAGCAATGGCACCAGTATTATCACAAAACAGAGTCATTGGGTTTAGTGCACTAGGCACAACTCCAAGATCCGTCATGAACTCCTTCATCCAGACACCTTCCTTCGCCGCCTCCGAGGCAGCGATGTACTCCGCTTCGCATGTAGAATCAGCTACCACGCTCTGCTTGGAACTACACCAGCTAACCGCACCCCCATTAAGAATAAATACGTATCCGGTTTGTGACTTAGAGTCATCCGGATCAGTGTCAAAGCTTGCATCGACGTAACCCTTTACGACGAGCTCTTCATCACCTCCATAAACGAGAAACATGTCCTTTGTCCTTTTCAGGTACTTTAGGATATTCTTGACCGCCGTCCAGTGTTCCATCCCTGGATCACTTTGAAACCTTCCGACCATACTTATGGCAAGGCTGACATCTGGTCTTGTGCACAGCATTGCATACATGATAGAGCCTATGGCTGAAGCATAGGGGACGACACTCATCTTTTCTCTATCTTCTGTAGTCACTGGGCATTGAGTCTTACTCAACTTCACACCTTGTAAAACAGGCAAGAACCCCTTCTTGGACTGATCCATTTTGAACTTCTTCAAAATCTTATCAAGGTATGTGCTTTGTGAAAGTCCTATTAAGCGTCTCGATCTATCTCTATAGATCTTGATGCCTAATATGAAAGCAGCTTCTCCTAGGTCCTTCATTGAAAAACTCTTGTTCAAATATTCCTTTACACTTTCCAGCATTTCTATATCGTTTCCAATCAATAATATGTCATCCACATATAATATTAGAAACGCTATAGAGCTCCCACTCACTTTCTTGTAAATACAAGCTTCTCCGTAAACTTGTATAAACTCGAACGCTTTGATCACCTCATCAAAGCGAAAATTCCAACTCCGAGATGCTTGCACCAGTCCATAAATGGATCGCTGGAGTTTGCAAACTTTGTCAGCATTCTCTGGATCGACAAAACCTTCTGGTTGCATCATATACAACTCTTCCTTAAGGAAACCGTTAAGGAACGCTGTTTTGACATCCATCTGCCAAATTTCATAATCGAAAAAGGCAGCTATTGCTAACATGATTCTGACGGACTTAAGCATCGCTACGGGCGAGAAGGTCTCATCGTAGTCAACTCCTTGAACTTGTGAAAAACCCTTTGCCACAAGTCGAGCTTTATAGACGGTGACATTACCGTCCGCGTCCGTCTTCCTCTTAAAGGTCCATTTGTTCTGAATGGCCTTACGCCCTTCAGGTAATACTTCCAAAGTCCATACTTTGTTTTCATACATGGATTCCATCTCGGATTTCATGGCCTCTAACCACTTCTCGGAATCCGGGCCCATCATCGCTTCTCCATAGCTCGTAGGTTCACCGTTGTCTAACAACATGACTTCTAAGACAGGGTTGCCGTACCACTCAGGAGCAGTACGCGTCCTTGTCGACCTACGAGGTTCGATAGCAACTTGATTCGAAGGTTCATGATCATCATCACTAACTTCCTCTTCAACTGATGCAAGCTCTACAGAAACATCTTTCTGTACTGTGCTACTCTCAGGTTGAAGTAAAGGTTCAACAACCTCATCAAGTTCTATCTTCCTCCCACTTAATTCTTTCGAGAGAAACTCTTTCTCAAGAAATGTTCCGTTTTTAGCGACAAACACTTTGCCTTCGGATCTGAGGTAGAAGGTATATCCAACTGTCTCTTTTGGATATCCTATGAAGACGTATTTCTCCGCTTTGGGTTCCAGCTTTTTAGGCTGAAGCTTTTTGACATAAGCATCACATCCCCAAACTTTAAGAAACGACAGCTTTGGTTTCTTACCAAACCAAAGTTCATATGGCGTCGTCTCAACGGATTTCGATGGTGCCCTATTTAAAGTGAATGCAGCTGTCTCTAATGCATAACCCCAAAACGATAGTGGCAAATCGGCAAGAGACATCATAGAATGCACCATATCCAATAAGGTTCGATTACGACGTTCGGACACACCATTACGCTGTGGTGTTCCAGGCGGTGTCAGTTGTGAAACAATTCCACATTGTCTTAAGTGACTGCCAAACTCATAACTCGGATATTCTCCTCCTCGATCAGATCGTAGGAATTTAATCTTCTTGTTACGATGATTCTCAACTTCACTCTGAAATTGTTTGAACTTTTCAAATGTTTCAGACTTGTGTTTCATTAAGTAAATATACCCATATCTACTTAAGTCATCAGTGAAGGTGAGAAAGTAACGATAACCACCGCGCGCTTCAATGCTCATCGGACCGCACACATCAGTATGTATGATTTCCAACAAGTCACTTGCCCGTTCCATTGTTCCAGAGAACGGCGTTTTAGTCATCTTGCCCATGAGGCATGGCTCACATGTGTCAAGTGATTCAAAATCAAGTGACTCCAAAAGTCCATCAGCATGGAGCTTCCTCATGCGTTTTACGCCAATATGACCTAAACTGCAGTGCCACAAGAAAGTGGTTTTATCATTATCAATTCTACATCTTTTGGCATCAATGTTATAAACATGTGTATCATTACTATCGAGATTCAATAAGAATAAACCCCTCACATCGGGTGCATGACCATAAAAGATATTACTCATATAAATAGAACAACCATTATTCTCTGATTTAAACGAGTAACCGTCTCGCAATAAACAAGATCCAGATATAATGTTCATGCTTAACGCAGGCACCAAATAACATTTATTCAGGTTCATCACTAATCCCGATGGTAATCGAAGAGCGAGCGTGCCGACGGCGATCACATCAACCTTGGAACCATTTCCCACGCGCATCGTCACTTCGTCCTTTGCCAGCCTCCGTCTATTCCGCAGTTCCTGTTTAGAGTTGCAGATGTGAGCAACCGCACCGGTATCAAATACCCAGGCACTACAACGAGAGTTGGTAAGGTACACATCAATAACATGTATATCATATATACCTTGTTTGTTGTTGGCCGCCTTCTTGTCAGCCAAATACTTGGGGCAGTTCCGTTTCCAGTGTCCAGTTCCCTTGCAATGAAAGCACACAGTTTCTGGTTTGGGTCCAGCCTTGGGTTTCTTCACGGGAGGAGCAACTGTTTTGCCACTCTTCTTGGAGTTACCCGTCTTACCCTTGCCATTTTTCTTGAAACTAGTGGTTTTATTGACCATCAACACTTGATGCTCCTTCTGAATTTCAGACTCAGCGACTTTCAGCATCGCAAACAGCTCGGCGACTGACTTGTTCATCCCATGCATGTTATAGTTCAACACGAAGCTCTTGTAGCTAGGTGGCAATGATTGAAGAACTCTGTCAGTGATAGCCTCTGGCGGAAGGGGCATCCCTAATTCAGCCAGACGGGTGGAGTACCCAGACATTCTGAGTATGTGATCACTAACAGACCCGTTCTCCTCCATCTTGCAAGTATAGAACTTATCGAAGGTCTCATACCTCTCGATCCGGGCATTCTTCTGAAAGATAAACTTCAACTCCTGGAACATCTCATATGCTCCATGACGTTCAAAACGTCTTTGAAGTCCCGGTTCTAAGCCATACAACATTGCACATTGAACTATTGAGTAATCATCAGAACGAGCCTGCCAGGCGTTCACAACGTCTAGAGACTCAACTGGAGCGGGTGGATCACCAAGCGGTGCATCAAGGACATAAGCCTTCTGGGAAGCCGTAAGGATAATCCTTAGATTACGGGCCCAGTCCACAAAGTTACTTCCATCATCTTTCAACTTAGCTTTCTCTAGGAACGCATTAAAATTCAGGGGTGCTACTACGCGAGCCATGATCTACAACATAAATATAGCAAAGACAACTTAGACTATTGTTCAAGATAATGAGTTTAGTTAATCATATTACTTAAAAAACTCCCACTCAAATTGACATCCCTCCGGTCATTCGAGTGTAACATGATCCAAATCCACCAACTCAAGTCCGATCATCACGTGAGTTGAGGTGGTTTCAATGGTGAACATCTTCATGTTGATCATATCTACTATATGACTCATGTTCGACCTTTCGGTCTCTTGTGTTCCGAGGCCATGTCTGTACATGCTAGGCTCGTCAAGTTTAACCCTAGTGTTCCGCACGTGCAACATGGCTTACACCCGTTGTATGCGAACGTAGAGTCTATCACACCCGATCATCACGGCGTGTCTCGAAACGACGAACTTTCGCAACGGTGCACACTCGGGGAGAACACAATTTATCTTGAAATTTAAGTGAGGGATCACCTTATAATGCTACCGTCGTCCTTAGCAAAATAAGATGCATAAAAGGATTAACATCACATGCAAATCATAAGTGACATGATATGGCCATGAACTCGTGCTTTTGATCTCCATCTCCAAAGCACAGGCATGATCTCCATCGTCACCGGCATGACACCATGATCTCCATCATCTTGATCTCCATCAACGTGTTGCCATGAGGTTGTCGCGCCGACTATTGCTAACGTTTAGCGATAAAGTAAAGCATTACATAGCGCTTAATGATTGACACGCAGGTCATACAATAATTAAAGACAACTCTATGGCTCCTGCCAGTTGCCGTACTCATCGACATGCAAGTCGTGATATTCTATACAACACATGATCATCTCATACATCACATATATCTCATCATGTAATTGGCCATATCACATCACAACATACCCTGCAAAAACAAGTTAGACGTCCTCTAATTGTTGTTGCAAATTTTTACGTGCCTGCTACGGGTTTGCAAGAACCGTTCTTACCTACGCAAAACCACAACGTGGTGTAGTGATTGCTTTTTGATCTTCTAAAAGAACCCTCTTCATTGAAATCGATTCAACTAAAGTGAGAGAGACAGACACCCGCTAGCCATCTTTATGCAACAAAGTTACATGTCAGTTGAAGGAACCGGTCTCTCGTAAGCGTACGAGTAATGTTGGTCCGGGCCGCTTCATCTCACAATACCGCCGAATCAAGTATCAACTAGTAACGGCAAGCAATATGTATACACCCACGCCCACAACTCGTTTGTGTTCTACTCGAGATCTCATCTACGCATAGACCTAGCTCATGATGCCACTGTTGGGGAACATTGCATGGGAAACAAAAAATTTCCTACGCACACACAAGATCTATCCATGGTGATGAGCATCTACGAGAGGGAGAGTGAATCTACATACCCTTGTAGATCGCTAAGCGGGAAGCGTTGAGAAACGCGGTTGATGTAGTCGAACGTCTTCGTGATCCAAATCACCGAGCGTCCCGCGATCCAATCACGATCCGTCCCGATCAAGTACCGAACGGACGGCACCTCCGCGTTCAGCACACGTACAGCTTGATGACGATCTCCGCCTTCTTGATCCAGCAAGAGAGAGCGAAGAGATAGACGAGTTCTCCGCCAGCACAACGGCGTAGTGGGGGTGGTGGTGGAACTGTTCTGACAGGGCTTCGCCCAAGCACCGACAAAAACAGATTTGAGGAAAACCGTATAGATGGGGGGAGAGAGGGCTGCACCGTGGCTTAGGGTGTTTGGCCCTCTCTCCCCTCTAGTATATATAGGAGGGAGGGGGAGGGGGCTGGCGCACCAGGGTTTCCCCCTATGGTGCGGCCGAACCAGGGAGGAGGAGGTGGACTCCTCCACTTTTCCTTGTCCAATTAGGACTCCTTCCTTATTTGTTTCCCCTTCCCTTTTATTTGGGGTTTTTCCTTCTCCACTTATTCCAGCCGCATGGGCCTTATAGGGCTGGCTTTCCCAGCCCACTAAGGGCTGGTGCAACCCCCTTCAGGCCCATGTGGCCTCCCGGCGTGGGTGGCCCCTCCCGATGGCCCTCCGGCACACCCGGTACACTACCGGAAATACCCGAAACTTTTCCGGTGGCCAAAACGGGACTTCCTATATATCAATCTTTACCTCCGGACCATTCCGGAGCTCCTCGTGATGTCCGTGATCTCATCCGGGACTCCGAACAACCTTCGGTCACCAACATGCATAACTCAAATCTACCGAAACGTCACCGAACCTTAAGTGTGCAGACCCTGCGGGTTCGAGAACTATGTAGACATGACCGAGACACCTCTACGGCCAATAACCAATAGCGGGACCTGGATGCCCATATTGGTTCCTACATATTCTATGAAGATCTATATCGGTCGAACCTCTATGTCAAGGATTCAATTAATCCCGTATGCTGTTCCCTTTGTTCTTCGGTATGTTACTTGCCCGAGATTCGATCGTCGGTATCTCTATACCTAGTTCAATCTCGTTACCGGCAAGTCTCTTTACTCGTTCCGTAATACAAGATCTCATGGCTAACACTTTAGTCACATTGCTTGCAAGGCTCATTGTGATGTTGTATTACCGAGTGGGCCCTGAGATACCTCTCCGTCACACGGAGTAACAAATCCCAGTCTTGATCCATGCCAACCTAACAGACACCCTCGGAGATACCTGTAGAGCATCTTTATAGCCACCCAGTTACGTTGTGACGTTTGATACACACAAGGTATTCCTCCGGTGTCAGTGAGTTGCATGATCTCATGGTCATAGGAACAGATACTTGACATGCAGAAAACAATAGCAATAAACTGACAGGATCAAATGCTACGTTTATAGTTTGGGTCTTGTCCATCACATCATTCTCCTAATGATGTGATCCCGTTATCAAATGACATCACATGTCTATGGCTAGGAAACCTTCACCATCTTTTGATCAACGAGCTAGTTAACTAGAGGCTTACTTGGGACACAGTGTTGTCTATGTACCCACACATGTATTTGAGTTTCCAATCAATACAATAATAGCATGGATAATAAACAATTATCATGAACAAGGAAATATAATAATAACCAATTTATTATTGCCTCTAGGGCATATTTCCAACAAAATATGGGGCGGATATGGGGGAGCCCGGGCACGTCCGCCACGTCGGACCCTACAGCCCGACCCCACCTCAAATTGCCTCCAAATCCACCCTGCAGAAGTGTTGGATCCATTTGGTGTTATCCTCTCTTCTTCTCCTCGCGTCGTCCATCTCCCAGCTCCGCCGCCGCGCGCGCTCCGTCGCCTAGTAGCCTCTGCCCCCCCCCCCCCCCCGGCCGCTCGGTCAGAGGGATCATCTCTGCCGACCTCGCCGCGGAGGACGTCATCCCCGGCCCGGAAGACACCGCGGTACGTCCGGCAACTCTCTGGCTCTGCCTTGCGCGGGATGTGTTTGACAGAATGTCTGACCGGATTTGTTCATCAAATTTGTAGGAGAAACGATAGATTCCGATGCTTCGTCCGACGAAGAGTATGGACCGACGGAGCTTGATCAACTGATTCAAGAAGAGTTCTTCGATTCCTAGGATTCGGACAAAGAAGTGGACATGATCATGCTCATGAGCATGCAAGAGGAAATGGACCGGGAAGTGGAGCATATTCTCAATTTTAAGGGCGCAATCAAAGGGAGAAGAGTCATCAATCGGGATAGGGTATCCGGAGCAAAGCTACTACAGAAGGATTACTTTGATACGAACCCAAGGTTCCCGGATGATCCATGGTTTCGTCGTCGTTTTCGCATGCGAAAACCATTGTTTTTGCGCATTATGGAGGCAGTGGAAGCACATGATGACTACTTCCGGCTCACAAGGGATTGTTGCGGTCAACTCTCTTTCTCTGCCAAGCAGAAGTGCATGGCTGCTATGAGAATGCTTGCACTTGGTACTGCGGCAGATGCCGTTGGTGAGATGGTCGGGATGGGGGAAAGTACATGCCTGAAAACTACTGTCAAGTTTGCCCGTGTTGTGGTGGAGGTGTTTGGAGCAGAGTATCTGAGAGAGCCAAATGCACAGGACACGGAAAAGTTGTTGGCTATCGGAGAGGTCAGAGGGTTTCCAGGAATGCTCGAATCAATCGATTGCATGCATTGGCAATGGAAGAACTGCCCCAAAGGTTTGCGAGAAATGTACCAAGGTCACACAAAAGAGGCCACCATCATACTAGAGGCGGTGGCATCACGTGACTTATGGATTTGGCATGCTTTCTTTGGAATGCCAGGTTCTCACAACGACATCAACGTGCTTCAGCGATCTCCGGTGTTCAAGAGGCTTTGCAACGAGGAATCACCTCCGTGCAACTACACCGTCCACGGCCGAGACTACAACATGGGATACTATCTTGCCGATGGCATATATCATCAGTGGGCTGCATTTGTCAAGACCATATCCGAACCACATGGCAGAAAACAAAAGCACTTCGCAACAATGCAGGAAGCAGCTAGGAAGGATGTGGAGAGGGCATTCGGAGTGTTGCAAGCGTGTTGGGGAATTGTTCATGGGGTTGCAATGATGTGGGAACAAGAAACTTTGTGGCAGCTGATGACATGTTGTGTTATTTTGCACAATATGATCGTCGAGGATGAGGGTGATGGTGTAGCCCAAACCAATGATTTTGAAGCACCTAGAGAACAGGTTGAAATCCCTGAAGATCAAGATGTAGTTCAGCTTATGAACTTTCTGCAGATGCATCATAACCTCCAAGATCATCACGTGCACACACAACTACTCAATGATCTGGTGGAGCATATGTGGACCCACAATGGAAATCAAAGAGCAGATGATTGATTGTGCACTTCAAATAAATTTGATGTAAACACTTCTTATGTTCGGTACCAACACTTGTTTTACGTGCGATATTTAGTATCGGATGATTGACGTGCATGGCTTTGCATGAATTTGAGAGTCCGGATATGAGGCATGTGGATGCAAGGAGCGAAATATGAGGGGCCGTCCGGACGCGTCCGTGGGCGTATGGGGGCGGATTTGCCAAGTCCGGATGTACATGCTCTAAAATACCAGTTAAAGTTCAAAAGCTTGGCCTTCGTTATACTTTTTTCTAGGGGTGAATAGAACAACCTGATGGGTCACTTTACTCATTTACTTTCAACATGCATATGAGATGGCCGACGGAAATGCTATTTCAGCTGAGCCAAAAGGTATGCAGAAACTGATCAATTAGTTCCAAATCTATTGTATCATACAGATAAAACACGATGTAAATAAGTTAATGTGGACCTCTGAAAGGACGTGGATGTCGCCTAGAGGGGGGTGAATAGGCGCTTTAAAATAATTACGGTTTAGGCTTGAACAAATGCGGAATAAAACTATCGTTTAATATGTCAAGCACAAAACCTAAAACAACTAGGCTCACCTATGTGCACCAACAACATATGCTAAGCAAGATAAACAACTAAGTGATAGCAAGATATAAAGCATGAAACAATATGGCTATCACAAAGTAAAGTGGATAAGTAAAGGGCTCGGGTAAGAGATAACCGAGGCACGCGGAGACGACGATGTATCCCGAAGTTCACACCCTTGCGGATGCTAATCTCCGTTCGGAGCAGTGTGGAGGCACAATGCTCCCCAAGATGCCACTAAGGCCACCGTAATATCCTCACGCCCTCGCACAATGCAAGATGCCGTGATTCCACTAAGGGACCCTTGAGGACGGTCACCAAACCCGTACAAATGGCAACCCTTGGGGGCGGTCACGGGTACCCGTACACTTTGGCAACCCTTGGGGGCGGTCACCGGTACTCGTACAAATTGCTCGGGGCAATCTCCACAACCTAATTGGAGACCCCGACGCTTGCCCGGAGCTTTGCACCACAATGATTGAGCTCCGAGCCACCACCAACCGTCTAGGGCGCCAAAGCACCCAAGAGGAACAAGCTCTAGGGTGCTCAAACACCCAAGAGTAATAAGCTTCTCAAACTTCACTTCCACGTATCCCCGTGGAGAACTCAAACCTATGCACCAAATGCAATGGCAAGGGCACACGGAGTGCCCAAGTCCTTCTCTCCCAAATCCCACCAAAGCAACTAATGCTAGGGAGGAAAATGAGAGAAAGAACAAACAAGAACACAAAGAACTCCAAGATCTAGATCCAAGGGGTTCCCCTCACATAGAGGAGAAAGTGATTGGTGAAAATGTGGATCTAGATCTCCTCTCCCTTTTCCCTCAAGAACTAGCAAGAATCATTGGAGGGATTGAGAGATAGCAAGCTCAAAGAAGGTCAACAATGGGGGGCAAAAACGAGCTCAAGAGTTAGGGAACCATTGGGGAAGAAGACCCCCTTAAATAGGTCCCCACAAATCTGCCCGTTGTGTGCAGAATAACACAGGGGTGGTACAACAGCTATGAAGACCGGTACAACCGGTCAAAGCAGACAAAACCAACATGTAGCAAAAGCAATAACCGGTACAACCGCCCTGGGCACCGGTAGTACCGGAATAACCGGAACAACCGGCCCACAACCGCCCAAGAACCGCTCCAAAACAGAAACTAGTCCGGTGGTAGAGCGGTACATGGCCGGTACAACCTTTGGACCAATTCTGGAGCGGTACAACCGCTCCAAACACGGGTTGTACCGGTCGACCGGTACAACCTCTCTATGGGGTGGTACAACCTCTCTATGTAAAACAGGTAAGACTAAAACAGCCATAACTTTCGCATACGAGCTCCGATTTGAGCAAACTCAAGCTTGTTGGATAAAGGACAGCAAGATCTATCCAACAATGACTAGTTAAATTAAGAACAAGCAATGGAGAATAAATGCCACTAGGATAAGGAAGATGACCTTCCCAATAAATATCCGGCAAAATCTCCAACACCGAAAACACAATATGATGCATACGAAATCTTTTTTTGATGAGCTTGAACTTATCACGATGAAGACCATAAGCTCAAAAACTCACATAGAGAAAAACCAAATAAGGACCAAGAAAGATGATGATGCAAGGATGCAAATGGTTTGAGCTCTCAACGAACGATACGATCAAGCTACTCACTTGAGAGCCCCCCTTGATAGTACGGCAATCGATCCTATAACTCGGTCTCCCAACTACCACCATGAGACCGGTAAAATAGAAAACCTATCAAGGACAAACCTATACCTTGCACATAGTCCACTTGAGCTAGATGATGATGATCTTGACTTCCTCAAGATGGACCACCTTTCTTGATTGTGTTGGCTCGATGAAGACTAGTTGATTGCTCCCCCATACTCCACTATGGGTGAGCCACTCTTCGTCACATCTTCACAAGTACATTGTCACCACAATGGACGGCAAGCTTCAAGCATGATCTCTCCGTGATGCTTCACTTGAACTTGCACACCGCAACCTTATGACGATCACCACTTGATGTCATCCTCCATGGGTTGTATGAGATCTTCCTCTTGACACAAGCCCATGGAAATATACCTAACCTCACAACGAACTCTCACGTAGACCATGGGTTAGTACACAAAGTGTAATGGACAATGCTTGCCATACCATGGGATCACTTGATCCCACTTGGTACATCTTCTACGCTTTGTGTGTTGATCAACTTGAATCATTCTTTGCCTTAATCTTGATCAACCTTGTGTCTTCTCTTCTCTCTTCACAAAGATTATGTATTGAAGGTAAACATGGATGTTCACACATCTTCTTCTTCAAGACATGCTTGCAATGAGATCAACTCTCACATGACCAACCTTTGGATAAAACCTTACATACCACCTTGGTCACCATATAAACTCCTTGAAACCAACACATGTACTTCAAGAAGTGCCTATGGACAAATCCTTCAAATATAACTCAAGGCAACCATTAGTCCATAGGGATTGTCATCAATTACCAAAACCACACATGGATAAATGTGCTCTTACAACCTCCTCTCTGGTTATCTTGTTAGTAGAAATATAGGAGTATTCATGTTGGTTATATATCTTATAATTTTTGTCTCGATGCAATGTTCTGATTTTGATCGTAATAATTCGTGCCTCATGAACGTGACGACCAGGTTCTCTGAGCCGCGATCTTTTCTCGGGAACGGTCAAAATTTTAAGCTCAAGGGAGTTGATTAGTACATTTTGCATCACTTTTCACCCCTTGTTTTTGTATCATAGTCATAAGATTTTTAGAACTTTATCGCGTTGGCACTACATTTTTGCATGTTTTCGCTAGTCCCAAGGATTGGAAGATTTGAATCATTGATTGGAAATCACCTATTTCTGGATGAAAATCATGATAATTGACATCATAATAACCTACCATACGAAGAGGTGATCAAGTGGGAAGAAAACCAGATGCGTGGGGCTTACAAGGAGAGAAGACGGTGTATGGTACGACTGATCGCACTCATATCATTGGTCATAGGGTCCAACGCCGCCTTCCCTGGTCACCTATTTTTTCAGCTCCGTGTGGTCGAATCTCACATACGACGAAAAGAGAGGCCACAAGCATGACGAGAGCAGAAAACCTTACCTCTCGAAGGGATCCGGAGGGGGAATCGGCATAATGGGGGTTCATACTTTTGTTACATAATCATCCACATCCTCGACATCTGGAGGGGGAATCGGCGTAAAGCGGGGTTCATACTTGTGCCACGCCATCACCTTGATCAAGGAGGCTACGATATCAACCCTCATCATCATCCACATCCTCGACATCAACATCTCCATTCATTTCTTTGTATTACTAAACCCTAATGTGGGTTCATACTTGTGTTAAATAATCATCCCTCTGTTATTGTCATGAACACCATGGTGATGTCTATTGTCTCTATCTCTAGGTAGAACCCTAGTGCTCGGGGATATGGAGGAAACCTAGTATGTGTATGATCTAACTGTCGATAAGATGCAATATTCTCTTTATATGTTTGTTTAACTATTATTCATGATGCTGTGTGAAGTCGACCATAGAGCATTTGCCTTAGTGGACATGAAGCATGTTACTATCACTGGGAAGCGGGGATGTTGAGATAAGGTGAGAAAATTTATATCCCTCCTTTACCAACCTTTGATACCGGGAATAACGGAGACCCTAATGCCTTAACCCGCGTCCACGAGGAGATTCTTAATCCTCATTTCTTCCCCAACAGTAGGAGGGATGATGATGGTGTGTGTGATACAAAGTTGCGGTAGCATGCATGTATCTTTATTTGTCTCCGCCCACACATTAAACATATAACGTGGATTAGTCATTTGAACCAAGAATTTTGATTCCGCATAATTAAGTAACAAGCATACTAGTGATGAATCCGGACTCCCTTAGAATGCCTTAGCCCTACTTCCCTTGTTCTTTAATACTTTTTTAGCGTGCTTTAATTCTAGTTAAACACTCTTGCAATGTTTCTCCCTTCACAACATTTTTGCTTTGAATCGCAAATAACTTGGAGGACCTTTACAATAAACCTCTATAAGAGGCAAATGCCATTTTCTAAGCTCTTTGCGGGGTCGATATTCTTACTTCGAAAAGGGTACAACTGTACCATGTGTACTGGCAGGACATCACGGCGGACGTTTGTCTTACCGGGGTCAAGGACTGGCACAAAACAATGCGTGTGACCTCCTCCTCGCAGGAGGTTAGTGGAACCGACACAGATATGCAAGATCTGCAGACTGGCCATTAAAATCTGGCATGGTCCGCTTGCCTCGCGCGACGAGCGGCGTGTGACTCCGACTCTGGGGAGTCGCTGTCGTGGGCTCAGAGGCGTCGGACCACCACCTAGCGCCAGTCGGGAGGAGCAGGGGCCGCATGTGACAGACGCCCCACCGTCTCACATGGGAGGTCGCGGACAGCAGCGAGCCGACACGGTCGGTGTGGAGCTGGAGCTTCCCCGTTGTACCACCGTGGAGGGCGCAGAGCTCGAGCTTCCGCCCCTATCCGTCCGCGACGGGTGGAGGGCTAACTTCTCGTCCGACCCCGTCGCAAAGGTGTCCCAATCCATGGGATAGGTTCGGACGAGGAGCGGCTACCGGATCCAGCCACACTGGCGACGGACGGCAGGGGGAGAGGAGCGAACAGTGAGAAGATTGAAAACGGGGCGAACAAGGAGGGTGAGGAGAAGACTAGCTAGGGTTTAATTCGAGATGAGGTTTTTGTGGGATCGAGGTAGGCCAGCACCAACCGATCAGAAATGGCCGTCGCATCCGAGCTGTCCCATATACGCTCAACATATTGGCTGGATATGAGTGGTGTCGGCAGCCCAGATAGATGGGTTGGGTTTGGGTGTTCGGTTAGGTGGCCGGCTTTGGTCCGGGCAGTGTCCAAACTGTTTGTGCGAACGTATATGGGGAAGTGAGGAATCTGCTTGTAGATGCTCTTAGTTAATGGAAACCAAGGCTGCTGCTTTTCGTCAAAAAGATTTCCTATCCCTGCCTTTTATCGTACTGCCCCGAGTGCAATGTTTCTTCTATATAACAGGGGAAAAGGTGGTAATATATATTCATCTGAATCTACTGAATCTGATGATGTGCCTGCTCATCAGAGTTGGACACGCGTGGTAACCTGCAAGCACTTTGCACTAAACTTTACGGTTCTACTATACTGAAGGGACACCAATAGGAAGATAAACCACCTCTCTTGTCCATTCCATTAGCAAACTGCTTGTTCTTCTTACTTCTTAGTGATATTGAGTCCATGTCTATATCTCCCATTCTTATTAAACTGAAGAAACACTGCCCTTTCGCATGAATGGTTAGGGTTATGTACTAAGCGTAACACGTTATCCCTGAAGATGTCCACAGAATTTGTAATGCATCCAACTGTTTCAACGCCCTTATAAAAGGCACATATTTTTTTTCGACAAAAAGTATATATTAATATCCAGAAGATATCAATTACACCCAGCCTCTGCAACAACGCAGTGCCCTAATGGCAATACGGATGCACACAGCCAAAAAAAAAAGGAAGAAGAATTACAGAAAAGAAAAGTCCCGCTACAGTGATCTATTCCTTGTAGCAGCGGACCAAACCAAGAAGGTAAAACAGCACCAGAAATCCAGCTTCTCCAAAAGCGACGCCTCCAAGAAGGTAACAGTGCACAAGCGCCGTCGTCGCCCTGATCAAAGATCATAGGTTTTCACCCCGGAGAAAGTCCGCGCTCACAAAACAATGCCTTCAAGAAGGCCATTGCCAGGCACAACCAATTAAGGCCAGACCTTGAGTTTTCACCCTGAAAGTTTAGACTCCGAACTTCTCCTGTGCTGTCGCCCCCACCTGCCGATACCGCTGCTCCAAGTCACGAATCACCAAGCCAGTTCCTCGTCGCCACCAGTACTCGAACCACCATCAGTAGACCTCAGATCTCGGCTTCCATGCCATTCTCCGCGACTGACTTCACCATGGATCGTAAAAGACATGTCCTATGATGGCAACAGACTGCAGAGCTTCGCGCCGCTCCCTCTGTAACCAAACGGTCAGAAAAAAACATGGGTGCGCACGACCGAATCCCATCCGATCCTGCAATCTCCAGGCATGAGGCGCCCAGTGGAGTTCGCCGGCGGAGCCTTCCGGAACTCGACACTCCGGCCAGATCAAGGAGGACACGCATCAGCAGATCTTCGTCTTGGCGCGAGAGAAACCCTAGGACCGCCGCCTTAATATAGGCCGAACCAGCAGTCCCCACACCGCCGGTCGGCTCCCGGCGAACGGAACGAGGGGATCGACCTCCGGCCCAGACGAGCCCAAGGCAAACCCACAGATCAAGCCCGAGTCCGCCCGACCTACAGGTGCAGCGCCGCCGCCTAGGGCAAGGCCGCGCCGCCGCCTCCGGCCTGCAGCCGCGCCCCATCTTCCTCCTCCGCGCCTCCCAGCCGCGCGCCGGCCAGCGCCACTCCGGCGAGCGCCACTGCCCCGCCGCCCGACCACCGCCAGCGCCACCCAGGAGTCGTGCCCCCCGCGCGAAGGAAGCCTGACGGGGCGCGCCTGTCCCGCCCGCCGCCTTTGACGGCAAGGTGTGGCCGCCACCGCCGGCGCGGGCGGCGGCAGCGGCCGGTGAGGTCGGCTGGGGTGGAGTCTCTCTAGGGTTTCTTGGTCGCCTCCGGAACCGCCCTCGCGCGAGCAGCCCGGGAGGTCCTTAACCTTTAATTGGGGGAGAATTTCACTTCCCCGGCCTCTGCCATAAAAGGCACATATATGTTCCAGTTTGCATCAAGTTGGTTGTGATGACGATCAATAAAGTAGGTAAGAACAAGAAAGTCAATAGTTCATGTAACTATGTATGTTCAACTGGTTTCTGCACCGATAAACTCGGAAAAGTTGCAAAGTTTGGACACCTCCTATTTATTATTACAGTTCTTGTGTCCATACTTCATAATCCTCTCTGTATGAAAACAAAGAACACGTGCCACGAGACATATGTAATGAACGAACGTGTTGAAGGGTGAAAATCGTTTCGTGTCAACGCATGATTAATTCCTGGCCTCCTTTAATCAATAGGTTCAACGCTTGCATGTTTAGGAGAAACTTGGAATTGCAATCATAAGGTCATTCCCGTTTCATAGTTGTTGAGAGATCCCTAAGCTGGGCTATATTAAATTTCTAAAGGGAATACAACTACACGATCAGATGTGACCTAAACCAGGCTTGTTGACTGTTTCTTGTCTCTCCCTTCCCTCGCAATTCAGCTTCTGTTCTATGCGGTCATCAGTAGTATCTTAGTTGTAAGTAAATTTTATTTTGAGTTTATAGCCTGCTTGAAGCAATCAGAGCCTATCATGGAATTAATTTGCAGATAGACATGAATTTTACCGGGTCCTATTTGGTATACTGGTCATGTTTCCGTGAACGGGTTGGTACAACTAATTCCTATAGGTTTATCTTACCAACACCCAACCACACACATATTATCTGGCCTGTGTTTGATTTGACCCAAGATACCATCATTGGAAAAGTTGGTGAACATGAGTACTAGCCATCAACATGCATGGAAGAATATCAGGGAGAATAAGAAACCGAGTGCGTCTCAGATTGCTGTCTTATTTATTTTGGATAAATTGACCTTATCCTGGTATGTAGATTCAAAGGAGGATAAATTGACCTTATTCTGGTATCCACGAGTCGACACGGTGTTCACCAGTAACTTCGGCTGACAGAAACCAAGCACCACACGCGTTCAATCAGTCACCTACTTATGCTTGAATTTCTTTCCACGGAGTACTCCTCATACATATTTGTCAATTGAGTTTTGAAGGAAGAGATGGAATCCGTAATATTCAGTTCTTGCAGCTTGCACAGCATAATTTTCTTCAGATAAGAAACCAGGAAAAGAATATAAAGCACATTTTGCAGTCAACCTAGTTCTAATTTTCTCCAGATTGTTTGACGAATCGTCTCAATCTAAACCTATCTCTTTCACAAAGGAAAAAAAACGCATTCTGCATGAAAAGGAACACGTGCTACTAAAAGAAGCAGTATGTTGAACAGGGTAATCTTTGCTGTCAACATACGGTGCCTGGGTTTTCTTTCTAGTAACCAATGTGTTGTGAACTAGACTCAAGATATTGACGCCATGCAGTCAAATTTGTTCTTAGTGCACAGTTCGGCAATTTCAGACTTCCGTGTGTAGAGCAACTAAGGATCAAACTAGGTTTAAAATTCGAATTGAGACTTGGCCCTGTGGAAAACAGACAACACAGTTTCAAAGACTCCCGAGTTCAGAATAAGGACCAAACCACAAATCAAAAGGACCAAAACTTTAAAATTGATATTTGGCAAGGGCCGCGCGAACGCGTACCCCCTCCACTCTCCCTCAAAGGGGAGATGGTAAGCCAGCGCACCGACAAAGTGCAATGTGGGCCACTAACCTAGGCCATGGCTTTTCTTGATCAGCCATATACCCCGTCCAGGTAAGTATGTTTCATGTGCTCAAAAAAAAAAAAAAAAAAAAAGGTAAGTATGTTTCAAGGCTGCCCTAAGCCCTGCTTATATAGGTTGCGCTGCCTCTGCTCCCTCCTTGGCCGGGCTATGTGGTACTAAACCAAAGAAAGTATGCCTCGCCTGGTGTTTTTGCTGCGGGTTTCCGGGATGAGGAGGAACTCGAACAGGAGGCCGTGTATGGGCCTATCGGTACCAACTGGGCCAGATTGGCATAGGAAAAGAGTCAGCTGGGTCGATGTCAAGGTTAGTTAGGTAGGTGTGTGGATTCTGTCAAAGTGTCAAACGGAGAACGATGACAGGTCAAACTTGTGGTCGAATACC
Source organism: Elymus sibiricus (assembly GCA_039707655.1). Taxonomy (NCBI): domain Eukaryota; kingdom Viridiplantae; phylum Streptophyta; class Magnoliopsida; order Poales; family Poaceae; genus Elymus; species Elymus sibiricus. The sequence continues at coordinate 323,247,919 of CM077673.1, forward strand.
GCCACGGCTGCGTGATCCTCTGTAGTTTATTTCTCTTTTTCATTCAGTTTCCAGGTGAGCTTCAGAACTGTTCCTTCCTTGATTAGGAGGACGCAATCCGATTACTTTTTCAGTGCTAACGCAGTGAAATCAATCAATGTGTGCTGAAGACTGCGCCAGTGTATTTGAACGGATTGTCCCTGCTGAACGGTGATCCCAGCTCTGCTCTGAAGTCATATGGACCTGGGTTCACCTAGCGTTTAAAGTAAATAAGCACTGTCATTTCTTTTAGCATGCATGGTTAGGATTACGTACTAAACGTAGCGCGTTATTTCTGAAGATGTCCACGGAATATGGAATGCATCCAGCTGTTTCAACGGCCTTATAAAAGTCGCATATTCGTTCCCCTTTGCATCAAGTTAATTGTGACGACGATCACAAAAGTAGGTAAGAACGGGAAAGTCAATAGTTCATGTACACCTACGTATGCTCTATTGGTTTCCTACAGCGATGGATCGGTCGACAAACGCGGACGTGAGATGGAAAAGTTGCAAAGCTTGGACACCTCATGTTTACCACTACGGTTCTTGTGTCCATGCTTCATAATCCTCTGTATGAAAACAAAGAACACGTGCTGCGAGAGGCATGTAATGAATGGATTGTGTTGAATGCTGAAAATTGTTTCGTGTCAACGCATGATTAATTCCTGGTCTCCTCTTCTAGTGAACACTTGCATGTTTAGGAGAAACTCTTTTTTTCGAAAAGGATGAAGACCCCCGGCCTCTGCTTGCATGCAGCCACTTTATTCATTATTCACAAAGACCTTACGAAGAAGTACATTAGTACGTCTGAAGCCACCATCTTGACAACATATGTCGCTACTCCTATCCTTGATGAAGGGGTGCCGATAGTCCGAGCCGAATACCAAACAGACTTCGCACCATAGCCTAACATCTAAAACCGAAGGCCCCAACCGAGCCAAAGTGTCGGGTCTGGGGCGCACATCGGTTCGGCGCATTCTCAGATGCCGCCGCCGCCGTCTTCCACGATCCATCTTCAGAGTTGTACCGATGCATCGATCTTGCCAGGCCTAACTGTCGTTTCCGTTTTGTGGTTGTTGCGAGATCCCAAAGCTGGGATATATTAAATTTCTAAGAGGAATACAGCTACGCAATGAGATGTGAACTAAACCAGGTTTGTTGACTGTTTCTTGTCCCTCCCTTCCCTCACAATTCAGCTTCTGTTCTGCGCAGTCATCGGCATCTCAGTTGTAAGCAAATTTTCTTTTGAGTTTGTTACTTGCTTGAAGCAACCAGAGCCAGTCATACAATCAATTTGCAGACAGATATGAATTTTACCGAGTCTTTTTTCGTATACTTTATGCAACTACTAAGCCTTGTTTCCGCGAACGGGTAGCTACAACTAATTCCTACTGTATATGTTTATCTTACCAAAACCCAACCACACCCATATTATCTGACCTGTTTGATTTTGACCCAAGATACCATCATTGGAGAAGTTGGTGAAAGGGAGTACTAGCCATGAACATGCATGGAAGAATATCAGGGAGAATAAAAAACAGAGTGCATCTCAGATTTGTTATCGAATTAGATTCATCCATTTTGCTTCGTATGTAGCCCCTATTAAAAATTTTAAAAAGACTTATATTTAGGAACGGAGGGAGTAGTTTGGTTTATCTAGATTCAAAGGAGGATGAATTGACATTATCCTGGTATATCCAGAAGTATGACGCAGTGTTCACCAATAACTTCAGCTGACAGAAATCATGCACCACAAACGTTCTATCAGTCACCTAGTTATGCTTGAATTTCTTTCCGTGGGGTACTGCACATACATATTTATAATCTGAGCTTTGAAGGAATATGACACCCGGATATCCATACTTAAATCGGAACAACGCCTAAAAAGTTCAGTAAACAAACAATTTGGACATGGCTAATGCTACGGTTATAAGCACTAAAAGAAGCTCCTTCTTTATGCTATAAACTTCCCAGATCGGAGGTGATTGCCTCAGTGTAGACGAGGACGAGGCCCTGATGAGAGGTACCGTTTGCGCCTCGCTCGCTGCTGCTGCGCCGCTCCGGAGGGTTTGGGCTCGCCTCCTTAGAGCATCTACAGGCGGACTTGCAAATCCGGCTCCTCAAACGCCTGCGGACGCGCCCGGACGCGCCCACGGGCACTGACCGGACACCCCTCAAATGTTGCGCCGCACATCCATATATAGCAAAATCGGAACCTCAAATCCATGCAATCCATGCACGTCGATCATACGAAACAAACTGTCCGAATGCCAAAGTTCGAAAGAAAGCAAAGCAAAGCAAATCATAGTTCAACAAACCGGACATGGCAAAATCAAATCAATGTCCGAGCGTGACCGATGGCCTCCGATCACTCGATGTGCGGCTGCTGCGAGAAGAGGAGTGCGTCCTGCTCCTCCTGAATCCGGGCTGCCAGCTCCGCCTGCATCCGGGCATGCTGCTTCGTCTGAATCCTTGCTGCCTCCTCCGCCTGCATTCGGGCTGCCTCCTCCGCCTGCATCCGGGCTGCCTCCTCCGCCGCAGCCGCCCTCCGGGCGTTGATCTCCTTCTTCTTGTCCGCAAGCCACTTCTTTGCATGGTCATCCAAGTCGGTCTCGTCTGCCAACATGATCTTCGCATCTTCCGCGTCCCGTGCGAGTTGCAACTTCTCCTTCTCGAAATCCATGTCGGCAAATGTCTTGGCCTTCTCGAGCTCCCATTTGATCACCGCTTCGCGCTTCTCCAACTCGATCTTCTCCCTCTCAATTGCAAGCTTCTTCTCCACCCTAGTTCTGTCCCACTCCATCCTTTCCTTTTGCGCTTCCATGAGGAGCTTGTACCTCTCCTCCTTCTTGCTCTCCCTAGCCGAAAAAATGCCTGTCCATGTTGACGACATTTTGGTAGCCGCGGCATCACAGGCGAGACGTGCCTTCTCCCACTTGTTTCCCATGACTTGGCGGTTGTCCTTTGGCACGGTGGCTTTTCCGTTCTCGTCCACGACAACATCGTCCTCTTCATCGTCCAACCCAATTGATTGGTTGGAGCTTGAGCCATCATTCCTCCTCTTGCCGGACTTGAGGTCGGCCACAAATTGGGTCCACTTCGGCTTGCCATTCAACATGAGCCAACAATGGCTAAAAGCAAATGGCTTCTTCTCCACCTCGTGATACAAAGTGGCCGCCACCGCCGTCTAGCGAACAACATTTGTATGAGCACGAGAATGCAAACACAAGAAGCATATGCAATGGACGAGAAGATGAGGCAATCGAGCTTACGTGAGTTGCGATTCTGAACCCACTTTGAGGGCGTTTGGTCACTTGTGCGTAGTAGCCGACGTACTTGTTCACTTCCCCTTGAATGATCCCCCAACGATGTTGGAGAGATGCCACATTGCGAGTGCTCACGATAGGATGCGGCTCCACATACTCCTTTAGCTCGTGATACTCCTTCCAAATCTTTGTCCAATAGGTGCTCCCCTTTTGCTCCGTGCCGCATATTGGATCCATCGTTGTGGCCAACCAAGCTCTGACCAACAAGATGTCCTCGTGTCTTGAGAATGCCGGACCTCTTGCCTTTGCCGTCTTGGCCTTCTTCTTCTTGCTCGGATTGGGATCGGATGTGTTCCCAACTTCAAAAGCGGTGGTGGCCTCCAATTCATACTCCAATTGGGTCGGATCTTCATTCTCATTGATCATCGTCGACATGAACGCCGCCTATATGATTAAGATTTGCAAGTATTCATCGTGAGCGAAAGAAACTAGAGGGCTATGCTTAAATATGATCGGACAAGAGCAAAGAAAACGCACCGAGTCTTGTTCGGTCATTCCGTCGAGTAGGTTGAGGTCAGCCCGGGCAGTGCCGGAGCCCGTGCTCGTCCGCGCCCGAACGAGCTCCGGCGAGTCACACATGTCCACCGCCGGCATCTGCGTGGGCGGAAAGCTATCCGGAATGGCCCAGTCGGCGCTCGGATCGTCGTTTGTCCTAATGGGGTCGGTGACCGTAATCCTCGCTGGCGCTCGGAGAGAAGGGGTGCGGGGATCCGGCCGCGGCGGAGGAGACATCTGCTCCTGCGCGTCCGGACCTCCCTGCGACGCCGAAGCCGCTGCCTCCCTCTCTCGCTGCCGGCGTCGCCGCAACTTGCGGGCGGCGTTCTCCGCCTTGCAATTCGCCGCCGACGAATTCACGCCGCCAACGGACGAGGCGGACTGCGTCTCCGTCGCGGCAGTCTGGGTCGGGCTGGACGACATCTCCGGCGGTGGATCGGGACCGGAGGTGAGGATTGGGAGCAAGGGTGGAGGCGGGCGAGGGTCCGGGCGCGGGAATTGTTCTAGAGCGGCGGGAGGAGGAGGAAGGGTTTGGGGGGATTTGGTGCAATTTGGGGTGGGGACGGGTTGTCGGGTCCGACGTGGCGGCGTGCCCGGGCGCGTCCGGGCGCCCCCATACCCGCCTCATATTTGGGCTGGATATGGGGGGTGCCGGTCAGCCCGGGCGTTTGAGGCCCGTCTGGGTCGAAATTTTGTGACCGGACACTGACCGGGCGGCCTGCCCGGGCGTTTGAGGCGGGTTTGAAAGGTCCGGTTGTAGATGCTCTTATAGAACTTTGTGACATGCATGCTGTCATTATTATTCAGATTTTGCAGCTTGCAAGGCATAATCTTCTTCATATAAGAAACTAGGAAAAGTGCATAAAGCACATTTACAGTCAAACTAGTTCAAAAAAAATCTCTCGTGATGTTTGACGAATCGTCTTGATCTAAACCTGTCTCTTTCCGGAAAAAAAAAACACGTGCTACTAAAAGAAGCAGTATGTTGAACAGAAATCTTTGCTGTCAACTTTCAGTGCCAGGTTGTTCTTTTTAGGTAAGCAATCTGATGTGAACTGTGGCTGTTCTTCGGACTTCAGATATTGACGCGGTGCGGTCAAATTTTGGACAGTTGGACTGGCTATTTTTAAGAAACAAAAAGGTTGGGCCATCAGCAATTTCGCCTCTCAAATCTCCCATATCATTACCAGTATGCTCGCTCTTAGTGCAGTTCGGCAAGTTCAGACTTCAGTGCGTACTGGAAATAGAAACAAACCCAAGGTCACTCAAACCTTTTCAGAGGAGAAAAAAGGTCACTCTCGCACAGACCAAGGGTCAAACTGTGAAACAAAAGGTGCAAACTTAAATTGGGCCCAGTACAAGACAGACAATATAAACAAGCCCAAGGCCACTACAGTTTCAGAGTTCAGACTAAGGACCATACTGCAAACCAGCCAAAGGACGCTACTCATTCTGAGAATTCAGAGTTGAGACTAATAAGGACCAAAACACAGATCAAAAGGACCAAAACTTAAAATTGATATTTGGCAGGGGCCACGCAAACGCGTACCCCCTCTATCACAAATTATGACGTCCACTCTCCCTCAAAGGGAAGATGGTAAGCCAGCTCAGCCACAAAGTGCAATGTGGGCCACTAGCCTAGGCCATGGCTCTTCTTGATCAGCCATAGACCCCGTCCAGGTAAGTATGTTTAAAGGTTGGTCTAGGCCATGCCTCTGCCGCCTCCTTGGACAAGCGATGTGGTACTAAACCAAGGCACCTCGCTGCAGCTTTCGGGGATTGGTACTCGAACAGGACGCCGTGTATGGGCCTATCGGTGCCAACCGGGCCAGATTGGCATTGGAAAAGAGTCAGTCGGTCGGGTCGATGCTGTCATCCTGTGGGCTGTGTGCACAAGACTGCGTGATCAAACTTGTCACGGCTGCGTGATCCTCTATCGCTTATCACTAATAACTTTCCACGTTTTACCCGTGAGTTTCAGGATATTTTATTCCTTAATTAGCAGGCTGAAAACATTAACTGGAAACAAACAAATGTCAGTCAGTCAATGTGTGCCCAAGACTGCATTTGAGATTCTGAACCGGAGATATGCACCACCCCCCCCCCCCCCCCCCCCCCTCCCGACCCCGAGGACTCCCAACTGTATGCAGCTTTCCCTCAAAAAAAAAAGTATGGAGCTTGCTGAATGGTGATCCCAGCTCTGAAGTCATACGCATTCCAGTTCACCTAGCACTTGCAGTCAGGCTCAGCACCTATATATTGCTCAATTAAGTGTTCAAGTATAGGCAATGAGGCATACGATGGTAGCTCCTCTTCCTTGATTCAGACATTCCTTTTAGCTTTTCTTCCCGTCCGCTTCGGAATCAAATTTAATACAAACTCCCAGGCTGCAAAAACCATGAGAGAAGTCTGAACTCTGAACCCTAAAGTAAAGAAGTTCAGTCAAGCGTCAGGACTCGTCTGACCCTACATTTGGTGGCATGGCATGAACATCCATGGAAATAGAGCAAGGCTATATAAAGCAAAAAATAGAAGTCTAACCAGCTGGTTATATAAAGCCCGTAATAGTCATATAAGCTCAACTTTCCTGAGTGGATTCTAAGATGGTATCCATTTTTTAACTCGAAAATAATCAGATGAATTTCTTGGATTCTTGGTGCTACTGTTGGTAGCAAAAAAAAAAACAATGGCATTCAAATTAGGCAGCGACAATACTTGTTTGTTGGTACAAACAATGAGGGTGCTAGCATGATGTCTTGACATCAGCTGCATATCTTACATTTATGGCCCGAAGAAGATATACATGTAATCACCTTATATAGACCTGAAAAACAAGACATAAATTTTTTTTTGCTGACCTAGCAAATTGTCGTTGATAGTTCTTATAATTGATACCACCATACACACACATCAGCTTCACACCATGTTCACGTCTACATATACAGAAACTTGGGCACTTAGCTCTAGAATAACAATCAGTGCAAAACAAGAATGCAGCATGGATTCTCAAAAAGGAAAAGAAAAATGCAGTATGGCTTCTCGAGTCCACAAGTTGGCTCGAAAAAGATGTAACACAGATCCATCTCAGAAATTTGTGTTAGTATGATTCATTCAGGTCCTGTGGTAGCTGAACACGTAAAGAGTCAAATTCAGTGTGCCATCATATCTTATTGTAGTACTATTAAATAGAGAAACCATAATCATGAATTTGAATAAAGAGATCACTTGAGAAACAGATGTGTGACCAGACATGATATTCAGCGTAAGAAAATGTACATTCCTGTTTGTGACGCGTTATAATTCTAGTGACACAGCACACTGAATTTGAGGTATTTATAGCAAATAAGTGTCAAACCACTTGAATGAAGTTTTAAATCAGCAACTGATCAGTTAGATGGGCTAAAAGTTTCAGGGGTATGGCCACTTGAATTGAAAGAAATGGCCAGATGATGAAGGAGAACCTATCAGATCATGTTAATAAGAAAAATGTTTTTTCTCAACTGGTACAAAGAAAAAGATTAGAAACACTTCAAAGGAATTCAGAGTTGAGACTAAGGACCAAACCACAAAAAAAAAAAAAGAACAAAACTTGAAACTGTTATTTGGCAAGGGCCGCGCGAACGCGTACCCCCTCTATCACAAATTATGACGTCCACTCTCCCTCAAAGGGGAGATGGTAAGCCAGCGCACCGACAAAGTGCAATGTGGGACACTAGCCTAGGCCATGACTCTTCCTGATCAGCCATAGACCCCGTCCAGGTAAGTATGTTTCAAGGTTGCCCTATGCCCTGCTTATATAGGTTGCGCTGCCTTGGCTACCTCCTTGGACAGGCGATGTGGTACTAAACGAAAGGAGTATGCCTCGCCTGGTGTTTGCTGCAGCTTCCCGGGACGAGGAATTCGAATAGGAAGGCCAGCGTGTATGGGCCTGTTGGTACCAACCGGGCTGTTTTTTATGGGTTGGACTGGAAGCCCATGCACCATATGGAGTCTGACGCTGGCCCGTCAATAATGGATCGACATCAACGTCGAAGAAACCGTACGAGTAATCACACGTTCAACTGCTAAAAAAAAGAGTAATCACACGTTCAACTGCTAAAAAAAAGAGTAATCACACGTTCAAAGGCATCCTTTCACAAAGATTTGACAAAAACCCTCAGGCGCTGAAGTTTGCACAAATTCTTTTACTGAACACACTTCTTTAGCCAAGGAGGAATTAACATAGTGCCCGTTTTTTAACTTCAAAAATAAACAGATGAATCTCTTCGATTCTTGGTGCTACTGTTTGGTAGCAAAAGAACAATGGCGTTCAAATTAGGCAGCGATAATACTTGTTGGTCGGTACAAACATTGAAGGTGCTAGCATGATGTTTTTACATATTACGTTTATGGCCCTGAAAAGATATGCATGTAATCACCTTAGACGTAAAAAAATAAGACATAAACATAGTATTGATGACCTAGCAAATTGTTTTTTTAGGGAAGACCTAGCAAATTGTTATCAATAGTTGTTATAATCAGTGCCAAACAAGAATGCAGTATGGCTTCCAGCCCATAGTTGAATGCGGTATGGCTTCTCGAGTCCACAAGTTGACTCGAAAATGATGTGACACGGATCCATCTCAGAAATTTCTGTTATTATGATTCCTTCAGGTTCTGTAGTAGCTGAACACGTAAGCAGTCAAATTCAGTGTACCATCATATCTTACTGTAGTACTACTATTAGATAGAGAAACCGTAAGCATGAATTTGAATAAAGAGAACACTTAGAAAAAAACGATTTGTGACCAGATCACAGTATTCAGCATAAGAAAATGCACGTTCCTGTTTGTGACGCCGTAGTTCTACTGACACAACACATACTGAATTTGAGTTATGTGTAGCAAATCAGTTTCAAACAACTTGCATTAAGTTGTAAATTAGCACCTGATCAGTTAGATGGGTTAAAAGTTTTCAGGAGTAATTTTGGTTTCTGTAATTCAAAGAAATTTTGGTGGTGCTTGATCTACAGAATTTAAAGAAATGGCCAGGTGATGCAGGAGAACTGAACAGATCATGTTAATAAGAAAAGAAAAGAAATCTCAACTAGTGCAAAGAAAAAGATTATAAAACGCATCCTTAATATGATGAGTGGAAATTTGTGTTTAACAAAAATGCTCAAATGGTACCAGCTTCTATAAATAAGCTTGCCACAACAAACAAACATAGTTCTTTAGAAATGCAAAAGAACAATGAGCTGCGTAGTTTCAAAGGAGGATAAATTGACCTTAACTTGGTATCCAGGAGCGGGAGTATGACACCATTCACCAATAACTTCGGTTCACAGAAATCGTGCACATAGCTGAATATGACACCTGAACATCCAATATTGCATCCAAACACTCTACTAGACTAAGAATTTTATTTTATTTTTGACGGAAGACTAGGAATTTGCTTGCATCGGCACCCTGGTTTAAATAACTGAACTAAATGACAACCAAGATATAGCTACCGTCAAAATCAAGGCAGCAATAGCATGTAAATATAATCCAATAGCTACACCTTCAAAGCATATGAACAGAATACAGAAATACTGAGTATAGAACCCAATTTACTGCATCATGACACAGAGATACTGTATGAACAGAATACAGAAACTCTCTATGTAAACTGGATTCAACCTCAATGGATGCACAATATGCTGAGCATTGAACCCAATTTACTGACAGGCATAAAGCATCACTTCTGACATTAAAATCCAGGATGTCCACGTTTTAAGGTAAGCAACATGTCTCAGGCATGAATAAATCAGAACTAGAAATGGTGATAGGCACAAGTCTCAAACCGATTAGCTCACAGAATGTCTCGGCAACCTAACATAACATACGACGCACAAGAGATGCACCTGAGCAAAGCACCAATACATCAGATTAGCTAACCAAATGTCTTAAGACACTAGAGTCACTGCACTACAACGCAATGTTTGGGTGGTTGAGCCAGGGAGTCTAGTCATCTTCGGAGAAGTCATCATCATCGCTTGGTTCCGACACATCTTCATCCTCAGACTCATCATCTTCACTCCCGGAAGCGACGTAGACTATTGCCGCCTTCCTCTCCCTTGTTGTCCTTCTCGGTGCAACTGGCTCAGCAGAGCTGCCGGAGGGAGGAGCCTCATCATCTTCTGGCCCTATTGAAGCGCTCGCCATTCTGTGCAGAACCGAGCCGCTCTTCTTGTTGAAGGGAGAGTCCCTGATCCTTCGCACCTTCTTCTCAGGAGAAGGAGCACTGAGGTTGCTGTCATCAGTAGGCTTGAATATTTCTTCCATCACTTTCTGCCTCATGCCTTTGCTCTGAGCTGGCGCCCTCTTCCTGATGGTAGTCTTCGGCTTCTCAGCAGCAGGCTTTCTTCCTTTAGTCTTGTTCTCAACTTCCATGGAAGACCCCCCATCCTCGCTCTCATGGTGGGGCTCTGCTACATCTTCATCAGAAATCTCAGCTAAGGATGACATGGCCTTCTTTGCTGCGCCTCTTTTGCTTGGTCCGTTCCTCCCTTTCTTTCCTTTCTGCTGTTCTTCTGTTTCCATGGCTGCACAAGTGGATACACCATCAGCTCAAACTTGTAAGAGATGGATATTTTATGTTCACAAACACAACATTATGCCAATGGCCATTACCACTGAGTTCTGGAGAGGAGTCATGAATATTATAAGCAGCCAGGCGGTCTTTCAGTTCAGCCACTTCGTCCTCTTCATCTTTCACCGGTGCACTTGCCTATGAAATTGTTAAATTGACTTGTTAAGGCAGCAAATAAACTATGACATGCGCAATAAGAAAAGGCTTGATTGAGGAACCAACCTTTTTGGGTGGTGGTTTCTTCTTTTGTGCTGCAGGTTTCGGAATTGCTGCTTCATAATCATCATCATCACTCCCAGCCGAATTCGCCTTGAAAAGTTTGATTGTTTTATCAGTAAAGAGAAACAAGTACTACCTAGTCCTCTGCAACTCAAGAAATGTATCACTGGTGTTACTCTTTACCTTCTGGGATTTGGCTGTAGCCTTCTTAGTTGCTGCTGCCCTCTTGGGTGCTGGCTTAGAATCATTCATCTTTTCAGAATTTTTGGCACGCTTGCTTGATCTGTTCTTCTGCTCAGCTTCAAGTTTTGCATCAAGCACCTGTATCAAAATCAATGTGAGAAGAGCAGTGAAACACATAACGTCAAGAAAAACCTGCTCAAGCGAAAAAAATACATAACAGAGAGAAACACTGCTTACATCCAGTTCCTTCTCAAGAGCGTCAAGGTCTCTCAGCCAAAGAGTGTTTGGCTCTGTATTACGCAGGATTTCAAGATCAGCATTCACTTTATCCTGCTGCGCAATGAGCTCCTTCACCTTCTCCATAGTCAAGGTACCAATCGACATTGCAAGAAGATACTCATAATCACTTGCTGCAGCTTCAGCAGGACTCTCATCATTATCATCATCTACTTCTGTAGACCCTACAGCAACTGGCTCGGACGTGGGTTTTTTCTTTGGGAAAGGATCATATTTTTTCTGCTTCAGCTCCAGGAATAGATCTGCCCTCTTCCTGTTATTGACTACGATGTCCCCGGAAATAACAGCAAGAATAAACCTAACTTTGTTCTGATACTTCCGCAACTCACTCGCCATGTTTTCCAACATTACTTTCTGCGCAGCACACGTTAGTTAGTTAATACAGTAGTTTGCAAATGAACAACCTAAGGGCAAAGTCAACATGTACCTTCCGTTTGACATAGAACGCAAACCTCAAATCGAAGAACTCTTGAAGTACTGGAAAGTTAACAAGTTGACATAATGTCAGTGACAAAACCACAAGAAAAATGATTAGTTATAATACAGGTTCGTGTTAGAGATACTCACCATCCTCTGGGGTGTCATATTTTTTTATTTTACCATGTGAGTCAAACAAGTGCATGTTTGTTGTTCCTATTGTGGTAGTTAGCTTGAATTTCTTCTCAAGGCCTTCTTGCTTAGCTATGTTCATGTTTTGCTCAGTCAGTATAAGCTCAAATTCCACATCCGCGTGATCACACTGCGACCTTATTTCCTGTAAATTGGTTTAAGTTCAAGAAAGTCAAGACATCTGAAACCCAAGAGACTGGACTATTTGCACTATTAAATACCTCTAACAACGGTGGTTCCTTGCTCTTTTCCTTTTCCTTGTCCTTGTCCTTGTCCTTCTTCTTTTCCTTGTTCTTGTCCTTGCTCTTTTCCTTTTCCTTGATAGGAATAGGACACATGGACTCAAGAAACTCTTTGTAATCTGTAGTCCAGCGGCGGACGGGAAGCTCAGTAATTTTAAGCTTGGTGTCAGCAACTTCCTCTATAACACCAGTGATGGTATATGTCACACCAGTTGCCTTTGAACTTGTCTCCTTCAAAGAGCCCTGTCAGGTGATGAACAAAAAAAATGCATAAATATCAATTGCTGAATTAAGCAGGCGAACTTTTCAAACTAACAGAAATATTATGCTAGTAAAAGCATTGCACCGACCTTGAACCCCCTGTACCAAGGAACCATTGGTACAATAGTCTCCCCATTTAGCAACCTTTTCAGATTAGCAATAATGTCTCTTGGATTGTAATTTGGGACATAGGTACTCCATCCAGTGCCAATGCCTTCACTTCCGTTGACCAAAACCATGGGAATGATTGGCATATACCTGAACATAACATGGAATATTTTAGGTTCACAAAACCAATTGTAATCATAATTGGCAGGATGAATGTTCAAAAGAGATAATATATTACCAGCTGGGTTCAATTGACTGCCCATCTTCATTCAGATAGTTCAGAAGAACATCATCATCCTTCGGAAAAATTAAGCGGGTGATAGGATGTAATCTGGTGAAGATGTACCTAGCACTGGCAGCATCTTTGCCCCCCTGAAATGAATGTAAACAAGCAAAGAAGCATGAGAACCCATTACAAACAGAGTCATCTAGTACTTGGCTTCAGCAAAGCTAACCCACCGCATTTCTGGTACCAAACTGGCCCCGGGGCTCCAAAAGATTAATATTATTGCTGCCAACAAAATCCTGAGCCATTCCTACGATTGTGCTTGCTAGACTCTGCTCACCATGGTGGTATGCTGAGTGTTCTGACACGTAGCCAATAAATTGTGCCACCTGTAGACAATAAAGGTAACATATTTAGGATATGCATGATGATTCCGATACACAAATTCAAAAGCTCTTTTGCGAACCTTAGCTTCTTTAACCAAATTCTTCTTGAACGAGCAAAACAAAATCTTCCTCTGTCCTGGTTTAAAGCCGTCGACCATTGAAGGTATTGACCGTTCAAGGTCTGCCATTGAGAAGAGTATCAGCTCTTTGTTGATAAAATCACTGTACTTGATGCGTTTCTCACGTTGGTCAAGACAAGTACCAGGCTGCAATAAGGTATGTGTGTTACTATTGATACAGAATAAGGAGCTTCTATCAAACTGGGAAAGGATGCAAATATTTAACCTGATAGTTGGTCAGCCAATCCTTCCTCTCAGAGATCTTTTTCTTGCTGAACGCTAACTCAATAGCTTCACCATCTTCTTTGTCATCCGCCCAAACAAAATCCTTCTTGTGACGGGTAATTTGTTCAAAGTAATCCCGGCCTTCTTCAGCTGTGCTGGTTCCCAGCCCCTGTACCAGTCAGAACTCTTTTAAGACCAAACATAACTACAGCCATCTTCGTTATACCGCCTTCAGGTAAAAAAAACGTGTGTTTTGGGGGTGGAGGCAACATCATTTGGCAAAACTATAATGCAAAAACTCTACAAGGGGCAAAAGGCACACCTTGTAGTACTTTATAGTCCACGAACTTGCACTTGGTCCTAATTTCTCTTTCCATGCTTCATAGTCTGGCATTGAGTAAAATGGCCTGACTTCCTTGCCCTTGGTTGCCTGAACAAATAAGCAAAAGCATTATTTTTTACTGGAGTTATAATACCCATTTGATTTCACATAGAGAAATAAGAGCATCTGACAAATGACCCAAAGAATTGCCTACCTTGATAATTGGAGTGATGAACTCAACCAAGAAAGAAGGAACTTTGAGGAGAGATGGCCACTCTTTGTGAATGAAATTGATCAGCAACCCTTTGATGTGGGAACCATCATGGTCCTGAAATGTCATCAATTTAATCTAAGCCAAGAAACAACTTCAATTTGACTAGTTGGGATAAATTGGAGAAGTTGTCAGGCAAACCTGATCTGTCATTATCATGAGGTGGCCATATCTCAAGCCTTTCGTGCTATCATACTTTTTTTCATGCTGCAGACCTAATATTTTCTTTATATTTTGGATCTCTGCATTCTCCATTAACTGCTTATGGCTTGCTTCTCTCACATTTAATAATTTACCCCTGAGAGGAAACACACCATAGTGATCCCTTCCTACTACACCTATGCCAGCCATCTGCAAAGAAAACAGGCTGAACTCTTCAGTATGACAGTGAAATCGCATACTATGGCATTTAATAGGTTTGTGTTACTCACGGCTAGAGCCTTTGCCGAATCTCCTTCAGTAAGGATCAACGTGCACTTGTCAGAGTTCTTCCCACCAGCATCATTTGCATCCTCCAGTTTAGGGATGCCAACAATACTTGTCTTCTTGGTTCCATCAGTCTTCTTAAGTTCCTTGCTTAGTTTGAACTCGGCCCAAGAAAGGAGACTGTTGACAACCCCCGAGCTAGAGACTGCAAATGTAAGAAGCAAACATTACCATTAGTGGTGCAGCCACAATAGACAAATCAAGGATAGCAAAGTTAACTCATCACTCATCACATACCCTTCTTAAGGAAATCCTCAGGGAGCTCACACGTGGACCCAAAGCTTCCTTGACGTGTCGTCAAGGTCTCTTTGGTCTGTGAATCAAATGCAGGGTTGTCAATGAGCGCATTAACAAATACCCATAGGTAGCCCTTCACTATATGCAACTTCATGTTAGCCTGCTTGTTCTTCTTGTTCACAACGCCCATCACATGGCTGGCAATTTGGTTTGCAACGTAGTCAACGTGAGTTCCACCTTTTATGGTCGCAATTCCATTTACAAAACTGACCTGCAATCCAAACAGAATGTCTGAGGCATAACTATAACAACACACTGTAACGGAGCTTCACAGGAAACTACCCCACGCTTACCTGCTGGAACTGGCCTTCACTTAGACTCACACAGACCTCCCAACGATCATTTACCTTATGGTAAATTCTGGAAGAGAAGGCAAATTTGAACATCAGAATAGTTGTCAGAGATTTTCGTGGACATCTCAAACTGGCGAAGAAAAAACTATGGCAAACCTTGGTAGGTCGATTCCTTCTTTGGAAGCAGAGTCAATATACAGTTGCACGTAATCTGAGAAGCTTTTTACTGCCACCTTCTCGCCATTCAACTCAACCTTCACGGTTTTGCCAAGGGTGCCCGCCATGTCAACTACTCGCTTCATCATGAGTGCCACAACATCCGCTTCGAGCTCGGTCATGTTGAACTTTGCAAGATCAGGCTTGAAGGTAACTTTAGTCCAGTTCTCTGATTGCTTGCACTTCTTAATCTCAGGCTCCGACTTCTTCCCCATGTTCTCGGAGAAAACCTGCACAGGCATTCAAGGAGGAATGTCACCATGTATCTTGTGTTTGGTGATTTGAGTGGCTGTGCCTAAAGAACGTACAGGAGACATTAGTTAATATATACTCCTACTGTGTGTACCAATCCTACATTAAGGAAACCTTATGCGGCTAGGTTCGCCATACTGGCCAATGCTTATACAACTATCAAAGGAAACAATATTCGAATTTTTATTTTTAGTATAGAATAATTAAGAAAACCTTATTAAGGTAGGTTCAACAGACAGAAAAAATTTGAACCAACCCTGCAAAATTTCTAGCCGTTTGCCGGATTAAACAACGCAAATGCTCCAATCTACTAACAAAATCTCGTTCACAGTAATAAGAAGATAATAAGAAGTATAGTCTCGCACTCCAATATTACCAGATTATTATCAACTCTGGTGTGGTCACAACCAACCGCGCCTCATTACAGTCACATGGCACATCGATTCTCCAGATGCGTGCAGTTCTAACTAATCCAGCCCCAAACACCGACCCGAAAACCAGAATATCAACCGTAAAACGCTCATCAGCGGGTCCATGATTGTCTTACCTGCTTGTACCTCTTCTGCCGGCGCCCATCAGCGGTCTCGATGACGAACTCCGTGGAGAAGATGTTGGCGAGTTTGGCACCGTAGCCGTTCCTCCCGCCGGTGGTCTTCCGCTCGTTGTCGTCGTAGTTGCT
The DNA here is from genome assembly GCA_039707655.1 of Elymus sibiricus. Lineage (NCBI taxonomy): Eukaryota > Viridiplantae > Streptophyta > Magnoliopsida > Poales > Poaceae > Elymus > Elymus sibiricus. The sequence goes on from CM077673.1 coordinate 323,264,063, forward strand.
GCTGGTGAGGAGATGGCCGAAGATGAGCTCCGGCACGTAGATGCGCTCCTCCTGGTGGATCTCGACGGGCACGCCGTCTCCGTTGTTGTAGACGGAGATGCAGCACCCCGCGACGTCGATGTCGACCTTGAGGGAGTCCATGGAGGGGTCGCGCTGCTTGTTGTCGGCGGCGTTGACGAGGATCTCGTCGAAGATCTTGTAGAGGCCGGGGACGTAGGTGACGGGCCGGTTCACCATGACGCCCTCGTTGTAGACCCAGAGCGTCGCCGTGTGCTTCTCGATGGAGCCGACGTAGGTGTCCGGGCGCAGCAGGATGTGCTCCAGCTGCGTCTTCTTCTGGTACATCTCCTCGATGGTCTTCCCGGCGGCATCCCCCGCGGCGGAGTTGTGCGAGGAGCTGGACTTCAGCGGGGGCTTCTTCGCGGCGGGCGGCATGGCGGCACACAGAGGTTGTGTGGCCGCGCTAGGGTTTTGGTTGCGGTGGGGGGGAATGCGGGGTGGGGGTTGGAATTGGGGATCTGGGGGAAGGGGAGGGGAATGGGGTGGGGTTTAAAGTGGACGGGAAGGGGGCTGCGGGGCAATTCGAAATTTGAATTTGAGGAGCGGGCGACGCTGCGCGTGTGCGCTCAGCGGGTCCCGGTCGGATGGGGATTTTGGAGACGGCGACGGGAGTGGAACATACTCGAGGCTTTTTTTTTTTTTTGAGACATGGAATGTACTCGAGCCGTTGCTTTCCCTTTGACGATTCGAGAGGCGAGAAGAGGGCACGGACGCGGACTCCTTCATCCTCTGTCCGCCGCTTGGCGACCCGAGGACGGGAGTCCCGGATCTCCGCGTCAGGGCATCACAATGTATCTATTTCTCGCCTCTAAGAGCAACTCCAACGCGTCGATCCATTTCGTCCGCGCGCGTCCGTTTGAATCGGCGCGGACAGAAAAGTCGGCCCAACGCGCCGACCCAAACAGACGCGCGTCCATTTTTCGTTCGCCTGTCGTCCCATTCCCGGCCCATTTTTGAGCCGGATTTGCGTCGGCGCGGACACGAAACAGACACGCGCGCGCGCCCGCCTACTCCTCCCCTGGCCCGCTGGTCGGTGGCACATTGGCCATTCTCTTCCATTCCAACAGCAAACCCTCGGCCGCCTCCTTCGTCGCCGACGCCGCCGCCCATTTTTCCGGTGCCTCTGCCAGCTGCCGGTGCCGCAATATCCCCCCTGCAACGCCGCCACCTCCCACGTCGCCAGCCACCGCCGTCTTGCCGTCGGGGAACCGAAAGCTTCCCACCCCCACTCCCCCGACACAGCCGCGACCGCGACCAAGAAGTCGCCTCGCCGCCCCGGCCATATCCTTCGTCCTGACACCGGCACGCTCGTCGGACGCCGGCACGCTCGTCGGACGCCGCCAGGGCAGCTAGCTGGTCCGAGGGCGGCGCGATTCCCTTCGCCGGCTGGCTCCTTCGTCGACGCCTGCAAGCTGTTCGACAGTTTGCCAAGGTACAAAATGGACTCCGCCGACGAGTTCTTTTTTCACAATTTCCTTTGCGACTCCGACGATTCCTCGTCCGATGAGGAGGAGGAGATCTTGGCTGTCGTGTTGGTCCATCACCACCTCAAGAGCCAGCGGCCGTTGTTCCGTGGCTCCATTCCGGGGCACCTTCCGGCGTTGAATCGCAACCGAGAGAGCGGGCATTTCCTTCTTTGGAAGGACTACTTTGACACAACGAACCCATTGTTCAAACATCAGAAATTCCGCCGCCGTTTCCGTATGAGTATGCATCTTTTCAACCGTGTTAGAGAGGGGGTGGTCGGCTACGATGACTATTTCGAGTGCAAAGAGGATGCCGTTGGAAAGATTGGCTTCTCCTCTTATCAGAAATGCACTGCAGCCATCTGAATGCTTGCATACGGAGTGCCCGGTGATCTCATTGACGAGTGCGTCCGTATGAGCAAGTCTACATGCCTAGACTCCCTGTATAAGTTCTGCAAGGTTGTTATTGCTGTGTTTGGCCATGAGTACTTGAGAGAGCCGACTCCCCAAGATACAGCCCGTTTGTTGGCGATGAATGCCAGCAGGGGCTTCCCAGGGATGCTTGGTAGCATAGACGGCATGCACTGGGAGTGGAAGAACTGCCCTTCTGCTTGGCAAGGGCAGTATAAGGGCCATATCAGGACTTGCACTGTTATACTTGAGGCCGTGGCATCTCAAGATCTATGGATCTGGCACTCTTTCTTTGGCATGGCCGGATCACACAATGATATCAACGTGCTTCAGCGCTCGCCGATGTTTGCTAGGCTTGCCACATTTTTCGCATGCGTGAAAGCTTCATCATCAAGACTGCAATTGGACGTACAAACATTCAACATCACATTCAATTTGAAACAACAAACGAGAGCACAAAAGATTTTTTTTACCTACATGTTGGAGGTGGTGGCCGTCGGTGTGGCCACATCTTCCTCCATGGCCGGTGGTGGCGGCGGCGGAGGTCGAGGAACGACTCCTTGGCTACTGGAGGACGCCGCCGGCCGTGGTTGTGAATCATCGGCCCGAGCCGCCGCGGCTGCCTTCGAGATTTTGGCCGGCCGAGCCGCACTTTCGGCCGGGGTGCGGCCGCGATTTGCCGGCCGTTTGCCTCCGCCTCATGCCTTCGTCGCCTTCGTAGGAACCGCCGGCGCGGTGGCGACCGGCCGGGGCAGCGCAAATCCGGGCCGGCGGGCGGGGGGCGCCGGCATGGACGCGGTCGTGGAGGGCGAGTTTGTCGCGGCGGTGGCAGCGACGTGGTTCAGCCCACCGGCCGCGGCGGCAGCGGAGAAGGTGGCGGGGTCATCGGCTTCGGCCATGGCGGCGGCGGACGACGGGGGGGCTGCGAACGGGCGGGTCACGGGTGGGCGGTCGCCAGCGGGCGGGCGGGGAAATGAAATGAACGGGCGGTTGGTGGTTTCGCGGGCGGCCGTGGTTTTACATCAGATGTATCTCGTGATGCAAATTTGCATCACGAAGTGTTGTATTTTACATCTCCGGAAGGCGGTGATGTATTTTTTTTTACATATGGACCATCTGTTGGAGCAGCGTTTTTTGCTCTCGAAGCTCCAAAAGTTGGTTATTTTTACATATGGACCGTCTATTGGAGATGCTCTAACGTTAAGAGTACATTGCAGTCCTCGCCTCTTGCACAAAAATCGTTGGCGTCGCCTCTAAGGTAAGAGGCAGCCTCCATTCACTTAAAAAATTCAAAAGAATCAACCCTTTGCATGGCTGGTTCTTTGACGCATGTGAACGGCTCAAAAGTCGTGGGAGGAATTACTTGTTTATTTGTTGATGGGTCCCAGCTTAGATGCACTAGGAGATGCTATACACTGCATCATTTTTAGCTGAGCTTAGAGGCTTCGCGTGGGTCCCAGCTTAGAGGCAACGCTGCCTCCAAGACAATGCTGATGCCCTAAGGCCGTCTCTAGAGTCTCACGAACCGCCTCTATACACTGCTAGTTTTTGCAAGGCTGCCTCTATATCTAGCGACGCCTCTTACGTTAGAGGCTGCCTCTAGTCTGCCTCTAATGAATAAATAAATAAAGCTGGCCCAATTGTCAGCACATAAATGACACAAAAGGAAGACAAGGAACGCAGCAGCACGGTTGGGGCATGGGATTTTTATATTTCTTGATGGGTCCATCTTGGAGGCAGCTGGGAGTCTCCATACACTACGGTAATTTTAGTAAAATTAGAGGCAATGCATACGGGCCCACATTAGAGGCAAGATTGCCTCTTGATACGTCTCCAACGTATCTATAATTTTTGCTTGTTCCATACTGTTGTATTATCATTCTTGGATGTTTTACAATCATTTTATAACAACTTTATATCATTTTTGGGGACTAACCTATTGACATAGTGCCAAAGTGCCAGTTGTTGTTTTTGCTTGTTTTTTACTTCGCAGAAAATCAATACCAAACGGAGTCCAATCGCGACGAAACTTTTTGGAGATTTTTTCTGGACCAGAAGACACCCAGTGGGCCAAACAACTGCCGGAGAGGTGGGCTGTGGAGAGCACAACCCACCAGGGCGCGCCAGGGGGGCCCCGGCGCGCCCTGATGGGTTGTGCCCTCCTCGGCCCCCTTCCGCACCGCCTCTGATGCCTATAAATTCTCAAATATTCGGAAAACCCTAGGGGAGTCGACGAATTCCAGAACCGCGAGATCCAATCTAAACACCATCACGGAGGGGTTCATCTTCCTCATAGGTGCCTCTCCGATGATGCGTGAGTAGTCCACCATAGACCTACGGGTCCGTAGGCAGTAGCTAGATGGCTTCTTCTCTCTCTCTTATGATTCTCAATACAATGGTCTCTTGGAGATCTATTTGATGTAAACTTTTGCGGTGTGTTTGTTGGGATCCGATGAATTTTGAGTTCATGATCAGTTTCTATCCATGAATATTATTTGAGTCTTCTTTGATCTCTTATATGCATGATTGCTTATAGCATCGTATTTCTTCTTCGAATCTTTGGTTTAGTTAGGCCGACTAGATCGATTTTTCTTGCCATGGGAAGAGGTGCTTTGTGATGGGTTCGATTTTGCGGTGTTCTTTCCCAGTGACAGAAGGGGCAGCAAGACACGCATGTATTGTTGCTATTAAGGATAACAAGATGGGGTCTATTCCTACATGAATAGATCTTGTCTACATCATTTCATCGTTCTTATTGCATTACTCCGTTTTTCCATGAACTTAATACACTAGATGCATGCTGGATAGCGGTCGATGTGTGGAGTAATAGAGGTAGATGCAGGCAGGAGTCGGTCTATCTATTTTGGACGTGATGCCTATATAATGATCATCGCCTTGGATATCGTCATGACTATTCGATTTTCTATCAATTGCCCAACAGTAATTTGTTCGCCCACCGTGCGCTATACTCATGAGAGAAGCCACTAGTGAATCCTACGGCCCCCGGGTCTACTTTTCCATCATATTGCTTTCCGATCTACGTTTTTTGCACTCTTTGTTTTCAGATCTACAAAACCAAAAACCCAAAAAAATATTGCTGCATATCTACTCTTTTTATTTGTGTTCTTGAGAGATCTATCTCTCCTATCTATCACTACATAATATATCTTATTACCGTAGAGAGACTGACAACCTCTCTTTCGCGTCGAGTTGCAAGTATTTGTTGTTTGTGTGCAGGTGCTTCTTATTGGGTGGTGGTGATCCTCCTACTGATTCGATAACCTTGGTTTCATAACTGAGGGAAATACTTACCGTCGCTGTGCTGCATCATCCCTTCCTCTTTGGGGAAATACCGACGCAGTCTCAAGCGAAGTCAAAGGAATTTCTGGCGCCGTTGCCGGGGAGGAAGCGGTCTCTTCTACGTGCCTATCGTAGGCGCCGAGGGGACTCCATCATCATCTACCAGGTTCCTAATCACAAATCTCATCTCCTTGCAATTACATTATTTGCCATTTGCCTCTTGTTTTCCTCTCCCCCACTTCACCAATTTGCCGTTTTATTCGCCCTCTTTTTCGTTTGCCTTCTTCTCGACAGATCTCTTGTTTGCTTGTCACCATGAGTGATTTTGGTATGGCGGAAACGGATGATGGCAGGACTCCTAAAATTCGACGTTCTGCTAATCTTGATTCTAAAACTTTTGTTTTGGGGCAAGGGAACGTTATAGGAAAGGAAACTATCCAAGAGTTTTTCAATTGCGTTGGGAATTTGACTCTCGATGATACTCCTATATTGAAAAGAACTAAATCTTATGCGAAAGCTATCTCGGCGCTAGTTTTAAAACTTGAAAATAGATTTATTCATACCCATCCTACTTTGCAAAGATTGTTTTATGAGCTACCTGTCATAAAGAATCCTAAGGCTAAAAAGTTAGCTACCCTTGTTCTTATGAATGAATTTGATCACATAGTACTGAAAGCTAGGGAAATCTTTGACTTTTATGGTATGAGCCGTGAAAAACCGGTAATAGGAGAAATCCTTTACAATAGTGATTACATGATGAGATATTTGCTTGGAAATAATCAAATTTTTTATGAGAATCTCAAAAAGGAAGTCCCCGTTTTAGACATGATCCAACACGTTTTTAATGATGTGAACCAACAATATTCTCGGATCGTGGCCGGTAATCAAAGGGGGTACGTAGAGGGACAACTTGATAGTGCTAAGGTTGCTATGGATGATGTGTTTCAAGTTTCATTTGCAAAAGCTCTTGACAAAAGCACCTCATCCAAAACCAAGGATGACAATACTTGAATCTATCCATTATGCCTAGCTAGGGGCATTAAACGATAGCGCTTGTTGGGAGGCAACCCAATGAATAAATATTTTTTTGCTTTTTACTTTATGTTTTTGAGTGTTGACACAATTATGTCTCTATTATGATTGTGTTTTTATGGTTTATTTAGTGTTTGTGCCAAGTAAAGCCTTTAGGATGATTCATAGGATGAGTAGAAGTGATGCTGAATCTGAAACAGAAACTTTGCATCCAGTATATGAATTTTCATTTATTTATGGAACGTGATCTTGAGCTGAAATTTTAACATAGTGTTTCTATACAAATTCCTTACGTTTTCATAATTTTTCAGAATTTTTAGAGTTACAGAAGTATGGGTAGAGTACAGGTTACTACAGACTGTTCTGTTTAAGACAGATTCTGTTTTCGTTGCATTGTGTGCTTGTTTTGATGAATCTGTGGTTTGTATTGGGGGGTATAAGCCATGGTAAAGTTAAAATACAGTAGGTATAATGCAATAACAAAATATGAATGGGTTTGCAACAGTACCTAAAGTGGTGATTTGCTTTCTTATACTAACGGATCTCATGAAGATTTTGTTGAGTTTTGTGTGATTGAAGTTTTCAAGTTTTGGGTGAGATCACGATGGATGAAGGAATAAGGAGTAGCAAAAGCCTAAGCTTGGGGATGCTACTGCACCCCCAAGATATATCCAAAGAGAAACAAGCAACTAAGCTTGGGGATGCCCCCGAGTGGCATCCCCTCTTTCTTCTAACGACCATCGGTATTTTTCTTGGAGCTATATTTTTATTCGTCACATATCATGTGTTTTGCTTGGAGCGTCTTGTATCTTTGCTTGCTTTGTTTGTTAGTTTTTCCTTTATATCCTTGCTGTACACACCTATTTGAGAAAGCCAAAATCATGCTATGATTTGTTAGAATTTCTCTATCTGCTTCACTTAAACTTTTTGAGCTATAGAAATTGCTCTAGTGCTTCACTTATATCTTTTTGAGCACGGTGTGCTTGGAAACTTTTGTAGAAATACTCTCATGCTTCACTTAGATTAATTTGAGAGTTAGTAAATTTTGAAGAAATCCTCTCATGCTTCACTTATACCTATTTGAGAGATGAAATCTTTATGCTCATGTGCTTCACTTAAATTTGTTTGAGCTTGCCAAAAAGCAATGGCAATATATGAAACTAGTCCCAAAGTGATAGATATCCAAGGAGGATATAATAAAAACTTTCATGAAGATCATTGGACAAATTAAACTTGATTCCTTGTAATAGTTTTGAAACATGATGATAGTAATATGTGAGTCATGTTGATGAGTAATTATGCTTAGTAGGAATATTGGTGTTAAGGTTTGTGATTCCCTATGCATGCACGAAAGTCAAATAGTTATGCAATGAAGTTACATCCTACTTGTGGTGCATTATTCGGTGTTAGTTATGTTCAATGCTGACTTATGTGAATTTTTGTTTTTTGGCTTGGTTGCTTCCCAATCTATTTGCTAGCCTTCACTTGTACTAAGTAGAAATACTACTTGTGCATCCAAAATCCTTAAACCAAGTTTTGCCTTATGAGTCCACCATACCTACCTATATGCGGTATTTCCATGCCGTTCCAAGCAAATTTTTATGTGTCATCTCTAAATTTTCAAAATAAATTTTCTCTTTTGTATGCCCGTACCGCTCATGAAACGGTGGGGAGTGTCCAATATTTTTCCATCCTAGATGTGTTATTCTCAAGATGAATGTTTATTCACTTGTCATTGCACGAGAGTGCGGCGGTAATAGGGATGCCCATTCCCGAAATTAAAAAGAAAAAAATATTTACTTTATGTTGTCAAATAATAAATTCCTTGGAAAGTGTTGGTATGGAAGGCAACCGTGGATACGGCCCGCCATGGAAAGTGAAAGTTTGGTGGAAAAAGGAATAAACTTTATTTTCTGTTTGGGAACCGCCTATGATATATCTAGCATGGAAAGTATTGTGAGCTACTTTGTCGTTTTCGTTGACAGGAAAAGCATGCCACCCAAAATATTTTTCTCTCTCAATTTAAACCTTGAGCTCTGGCACCTCTACAAAACCCTACTTCCCTCCGCGAAGGGCCTATCTATTTACTTTATGAAATTTTTATTTTTGCTTTGAGTCTCCATCTTCTCTTATAAGCACCAACTAGGGGGCACTATGATCGTACTTGAGCATTGGGCATAGCTAATATTTGAGTGTGTTTCATGAATGGATCAATGATTGAGCATGATGGGCTAGGGATAACTTTCTTTAGTGTTGATATTTTGAAAGACATGGTTGCTTGTTGACATGCTTGAGTATTGAAGTCATTATGTTAAAACTAGACTATTGCTTTGAATCATTCACAAGTCCAAATGTCCATGCTATACAAAAGAAAAGAATGTGATGAACATGTTAGGCATCATTCCACATCAAAAATTCTGTTTTTATCATTTGCCTACTCGAGGACGAGTAGGAATTAAGCTTGGGGATGCTGATACGTCTCCAACGTATCTATAATTTTTGCTTGTTCCATGCTGTTATATTATCATTCTTGGATGTTTTACAATCATTTTATAACAACTTTATATCATTTTTTGGGACTAACCTATTGACATAGTGCCAAAGTGCCAGTTGCTGTTTTTGCTTCTTTTTTACTTCGCAGAAAATCAATACCAAATGGAGTCCAATCGCGACGAAACTTTTTGGAGATTTTTTTCTGGACCAGAAGACACCCGGTGGGCCAAACAACTGCCGGAGAGGTGGGTTGTGGAGAGCACAACCCACCAGGGCGCGCCAGGGGGGCCCCGGCGCGCCCTGATGGGTTGTGCCCTCCTCGGCCCCCTTCCGCACCGCCTCTGATGCCTATAAATTCTCAATTATTCAAAAAACCCTAGGGGAGTCGACGAAACACAATTCCAGGCGCCGCAAGTTCCAGAACCGCGAGATCCAATCTAAACACCATCACGGAGGGGTTCATCTTCCTCATAGGTGCCTCTCCGATGATGCATGAGTAGTCCACTATAGACCTACGGGTCCGTAGGCAGTAGCTAGATGGCTTCTTCTCTCTCTCTTATGATTCTCAATACAATGGTCTCTTGGAGATCTATTTGATGTAAACTTTTGCGGTGTGTTTGTTGGGATCCGATGAATTTTGAGTTCATGATCAGTTTCTATCCATGAATATTATTTGAGTCTTCTTTGATCTCTTATATGCATGATTGCTTATAGCATCGTATTTCTTCTTCGAATCTTTGGTTTAGTTAGGCCGACTAGATCAAATTTTCTTGCCATGGGAAGAGGTGCTTTGTGATGGGTTCGATCTTGCGGTGTTCTTTCCCAGTGACAGAAGGGGCAGCAAGACACGCATGTATCGTTGCTATTAAGGATAACAAGATGGGGTCTATTCCTACATGAATAGATCTTGTCTACATCATGTCATCGTTCTTATTGCATTACTCCATTTTTCCATGAACTTAATACACTAGATGCATGCTGGATAGCGGTCAATGTGTGGAGTAATAGAGGTAGATGCAGGCAGGAGTCGATCTATCTATCTTGGACGTGATGCCTATATAATGATCATCGCCTTGGATATCGTCATGACTATTCGATTTTCTATCAATTGCCCAACAGTAATTTGTTCACCCACCGTGCGCTATACTCATGAGAGAAGCCACTAGTGAACCCTACGGCCCCCGGGTCTACTTTTCCATCATATTGCTTTCCGATCTACGTTTTTTGCACTCTTTGTTTTCAGATCTACAAAACCAAAAACCCAAAAATATATTGCTGCATATCTACTCTTTTTATTTGTGTTCTTGAGAGATCTATCTCTCCTGTCTATCACTACCTAATCTATCTTATTACCGTAGAGAGACTGACAACCTCTCTTTCGCGTCGGGTTGCAAGTATGTGTTGTTTGTGTGCAGGTGCTTCTTATTGGGTGGTGGTGATCCTCCTACTGGTTCGATAACCTTGGTTTCATAACTGAGGGAAATACTTACCGTCGCTGTGCTGCATCATCCCTTCCTCTTTGGGGAAATACCGACGCAGTCTCAAGCCACGTCACCTCTAGACACTATTGATTCTCTCAGGTGCTTATGTAGTGCTACTTCTTGAGCTTGCGTTGGTTTTCCCTTGAAGAGGAAAGGGTGATGCAGCAAAGTAGATAAGTATTTCCCTCAGTTGTTGAGAACCAAGGTATCAATCCAGTAGGAGATACAAGCAAGTCCCCAATCTTCGCACCTACACAAACAATCAAACTCTTGCACCCAACGCTAAAAGGGGTTGTCAATCCCGTCACGGTTATTTGCAAGGATGAGATCTGATAGAGATAGATATAAAAGATTGCTAGAACATAAAGTAAAACAAAAGTAAAAATAATGCAGCGAGGTATTTTTGGTATTTTTGGTTTATAGATCTGAAAATATAATATGGAAAATAGACCCGGTGGCCATAGGTTTCACTAGAGGCTTCTCTCATGAAGGAAAATAATATGGTGGGTGAACAAATTACTGTCGAGCAATTGATAGAAAAGCGCATAGTTATGACGATATCCAAGGCAATGATTATGCATATAGGCATCACGTCCGTGTCAAGTAGACCGAAACGATTCTGCATCTACTACTATTACTCCACACATCGACCGACTCATGCCTGCATCTAGAGTATTAAGTTCATGAAGAACAGAGTAACGCATTAGGTAAGATGACATGATGTAGAGGGATAAACTCAAGCAATATGATGAAAACCCCATCTTTTTATCCTCGATGGCAACAATACAAATATGTGCCTCGCTACCCCTACTTTGTTACTGGGTGAGAACACCGCAAGATTGAACCCAAAACTAAGCACTTCTCCCATTGCAAGAATTACCAATCTAGTTGGCCAAACCAAACCAATAACTCGAAGAGACTTGCAAAGATATGAAATCATGCATATAAGAATTCAGAGAAGATTCAAATAATATTCATAGATAAGCTGATCATAAACCCACAATTCATCGGATCTCGACAAACACACCGCAAAAGAGTATTACATCAGATAGATCTCCATGAAGATCATGAAGAACATGGTATTGAAGAACAAAGAGAGAGAAGAAGCCATCTAGCTACTAGCTATGGACCCGAAGGTCTGTGGTAAACTACTCACGCATCATCGGAGGGGCAATGGAGTTGATGTAGATGCCCTCCGTGATCGAATCCCCCTCCGGCAGATTACCGGAAAAGGCTCCAAGATTGGATCTCACGGGAACAGAGGGTTCCGGCGGCGGAAAAGTATTTTCATGGCTCTTTTTGGTATCCAGGGAATATTTGGGAATTTATAGGCCAAAGAATAGGGTTAGGAGGGCTGCCGTGGGGCCACAAGCCAGGGGGCGCGCCCTGGTGGCTTGTGACTCCACGGCAGGTCTCCTGCCTTCATCTCCAAGTCTGCCGGGTTTCTTCTGGTCCAAGAAAAATCATTCCGAAGATTTTATTCCATTTGGACTCCGTTTAATATTCCTTATCTGTAATACTCAAAAACAAGGAAAAAACAGAAACTGGCACTAGGCTCTAGATTAATAGGTTAGTCCCAAAAATAATATAAAATAGCATATTAATGCATATAAAACATCCAAAACAGATAATATAATAGCATGGAACAATAAAAAATTATAGATACGTTGGAGACGTATCATGTAGGTCTAGGATAAGCTGGTATGTCGATGTCCTTTGCGGCAGTGCTAAGGCCAACTCCAACGCGCGACCCCAAACGGATGTTTGTTCGGGGTGGAAAAAACGGACGCTCGTGTTCGGTTTGGGCCGTCCTAGTGTCGATGCACCCAATGCACGGTCGCGTTCCCAACTTGCTCCTTGTGGACATAAATTAAAAAATACCAAAATAGTTGTAAAAACAAAAAAAAAACATTGTAGAATAGCTTAAAACATAAATAACTTATTTAAAAGTCCACCATAGTCACGACCCATGTACAATATGATGAGGACATCAATACTATTGTTACACCCACAGCCCCTACTGCTATACATACTGAACCAATTACTAGAGCTCGCGCACGCCAGTTGAATTACCAAGTACTTTCGTTTCTTAGAAATCCTTCTAATGTTCATGAACATATGATGCTGCCTAAATTAGATACTTTTGTTTTACTTATGAATGAAGGACTTGGCATGGACAAGAAGGATGTCCATTGGAGCTCTTCAGCAAGGGCACACCTTCGGGGCCTGCACAGAGCTCTTCTTCATCCATGGCATCTACATGGCAAACACATGAGGTTATTTGTCGTCATGGCAAGGATGGAGGTAACTATGCAAGAGAATGCCTTTCCAAGGGTGTGATGATTGTTACTGAGGATGGTGGATATGTGTCCGCTAATAATTATGATGAGGAGACTTTGGCTCTTATTGCAAGTGAAGAACAGGGTGCCGAGGATACTTAACAAGAGACACAATACATGGATGCTGACTACGCTGACAAGTATGAAAGTTTAGTTGCTCAACGTGTTTTGAGTGTGCAGGTAACACAGACTGAGCAAAATCAGAGGCACAACTTGTTCCATACAAAGGGAGTCGTGAAGGAACGTTTTGTCTGCGTTATAATCAATGGAGGGAGTTGCAACAACTTGGCTAGCATGGAGATGGTGGAGAAGCTGGCTCTCACCACCAGACCACATCCTCATCCTTATTACATCCAGTGGTTCAACAACAGTGGCAAGGTTAAGGTAACACGTACCGTTCGTGTGCATTTTAGCATTGCTACGTATTCTGATTATGTTGATTGTGATGTGGTACCCATGCAAGCATGCTCCGTTTTACTTGATAGACCATGACAATTTGATAAAAAAATATGTACACCATGGTAGGACAAATCAGTATACTCTTGTTCATAAGGATAAACATATAACTTTGCTTCCTATGTCTCCTGAACATATTATGAAAGATGACATTGCTAGAGCTAGTAAAGCAAAACTGGAGCAAAGTAAGAGTGAAAATCAAATTATGGCAAAGGAATTTGAGCAACATAATAAGCCTAATCAACCATCATCTAGTGTTGCATCTCAAGTAAAATTGAAGAGTGGATGTTTACTTGCCACTAAATCTGATATTACTGATTTGGATGTTACTACATCTGTTTGCTATGCTTTTGTGTGCAAAGAGGTATTATTTTCATTCGAGGACGTGCCTCTCTCTTTGCCTCCTGCTGTCACTAACATCTTGCAGGAGTTCGCTGATGTCTTTCCACAATACGTGCCACCGGGATTACCACCTATTCGAGGGATTGAGCATCAGTTTGACTTAATTCCCGGTGCATCGCTACCCAACCATGCGCCACACCGTATCAATCCAGAGGAGACGAAGGAGATTATGCGTCAAGTATAGGAGCTACTCGACAAAAGTTATATACACGAATCCCTTAGTCCTTGTGCTGTTCCTATTATTCTAGTTCCGAAAAAGGATGGTACATCGCGTATGTGTATTGACTATAGAGGCATTAATAATGTTACTATTCGTTATCGTTATCCTATTCCTATGCTAGATGATATGCTTGATGAATTAAGTGGCTCTACAATTTTCTCCAAAGTTGATTTGCGTAGTGGGTACCATCAAATTCGTATGAAATTGGGAGATGAATGGAAAACAACATTTAAAACTAAGTTTGGATTATATGAGTGGTTAGTCATGCCTTTTGGGTTAATAATGCACCTAGCACTTTCATGAGATTAATGAACGAGGTTTTACGTGCTTTCATTGGACGATTTGTGGTAGTCTATTTTGATGATATACTGATTTATAGTAGATCTTTGGAGAAACACTTGGAACATTTATGTGTTGTTTTTATTGCTCTACGTGATGCACGTTTGTTTGGTAACCTTGGGAAGTGCACCTTTTGCACCGACCGAGTATCTTTTCTTCTCTATGTTGTTACTCCATAGGGAATTGAAGTGATAAAGCCAAGATTGAAGCTATCGAGAGTTGGCCGCAACCCAAAACGGTCACACAAGTGAGGAGTTTTCTTGGCCTCGCTGGTTTCTATATGTGTTTTGTGAGAGATTTCACCACCATTGTTGCACCTCTCAATGAGCTTACAAAGAAGGATGTGCCTTTTACTTGGGATACCGCACAGGAAGAAGCCTTCACGGTATTGAAAGATAAGTTAACACATGCTCCCTTACTCCAACTTCCTGATTTTAATAAGACTTTGGAACTTGAATGTGATGCTAGTGGAATTGGATTAGGAGGTGTGTTATTACAAGATGGTGAACCTGTTGCGTACTTTTCTAAAAAAATGAGCGGGCCTAGTCTAAATTATTCTACTTATGATAAGGAATTATATGCTCTTTTTTGGACTTTGGAAACATGGCAACATTATTTATGGCCCAAAGAATGTGTTATACATTCTGATCATGAATCTTTGAAACATATTAAAAGTCAAGCAAAACTGAACCGTAGACATGTTAAATGAGTTGAATTCATTGAGACTTTCCCTTATGTCATTAAACACAAGAAGGGTGAAGAAAATGTTATTGTTGATGCTTTGTCTCGTCGTTATACTATGCTTTTGCAACTTGACTTTAAAATATTTGGTTTGGAGACCATCAAATATCAATATGTGCATGATGTCGAATTTAAAGATGTATTGGCGAATTGTAAAGAAGGGAGAACATGGAACAAGTTCGTCATTAATGATGGATTTGTGTTCCATGCTAACAAACTATGCATTCCAACTAGCTATGTTTGTCTTTTGTTGTTACAGGAGGCGCATGGAGGAGGACTAATGGGACACTTTGGCGTGAAGAAGACGGAGAACGTACTTGCTACACATTTCTTTTGGCTAAAGATGCGACGGGATGTTGAGCGTTTTGTTGCTCGCTGCACTACATGTCAAAAAGCTAAGTCACGACTCAATCCTCATGGTTTATATATGCCTTTGCCTGTACCTAGTGTTCCTTGGGAGGATATATCTATGGACTTTGTTTTAGGTTTACCTCGAACAAAGAAGGGGAGGGATAGCATATTTGTTGTCGTGGATGTATTTTCAAAAATTGCACACTTTATACCATGTCATAAAAGTGATGATGCTGCTAATGTTGCTGATTTGTTCTTTCATGAAATTATTCGCTTGCATGGTGATGCTAAATTTCTTAGCCACTTTTGGAGATGTTTATGGGCTAAGTTGGGGACTAAACTGCTTTTTAGTACTACATGTCACCCCCAAACTGATGGACAAACTGAAGTAGTCAATAGATCATTGTCTACTATGCATATGGCTGTTAAATGTGGGAAGAATGCTTGCCTCTTATTGAATTTTCTTATAATCGTTCATTGCATTCTACTACTAAGATGTGCCCTTTTGAAATTGTGTATGGTTTCATACCTCATGCACCTATTGATTTGTTGCCCCTTCCATCTTCGGAGAAGGTAAATTTTGATGCTAAACAACGTGCTGAATTGGTCTTAAAAATGCATGAGGTAACTAAGGAAAACATTGAGCATATGAATGCTAAATACAAACTTGCTGGAGATAAGGGTAGAAAAAATGTTGTCTTTGCACTCGGAGATCTTGTTTGGTTACATTTGCGTAAGGATAAATTTCCTGATTTGTGTAAGTCAAAGCTAATGCCACGTGTTGATGGTCCTTTTAAGGTGTTAGAGAAAATAAATGATAATGCATATAAACTTGAGCTGCCTGCAGAGTTTGGGGTTAGTCCCACTTTTAACATTGCAGATTTCAAGCCTTATTTGGGTGAGGAAGATGAGCTTCCATCGAGGACGACGACTTCAAGAAGGGGAGGATGATGAGGACATCAATACCATTGTTACACCCACAACCCCTGCTGCTACACATACTGGACCAATTACTAGAGCTCGCGCACGCCAATTGAATTACCAGGTACTTTCGTTTCTTGGAAATCCTTCTAATGTTCATGAACATATGATGCTGCCTAAATTAGATACTTTTGTTTTACTTATGAATGAAGGACTTAGCATGGACAAGAAGGATGGCCATTGGAGCGGGAACAAGCATGGAGAAAAAGGTGCACGCGGGGGAAAGAACAATGGACCTTCCAATGGTGATTTTTGCACTTTGAAGCCACCATAATGAGAGCATGAAGGCTTGGACGAAATATTCAAGATGCCACTTTATAAATTTCGTCCATAGGCTATTATACACTACTGCAGGATGCTGCTAACGCGACACATCAATCAGAGACCCTTCGAAAAAACTGTGTGCGATGACCAAATCGCAAACGGTATAGTTTTAGCTCTGTCGCTAATGATGTAAACTGTGTGCGATGGCGTATCCATCAAATACGATCTAAAAAATAGTTGTGTGTGCGATGTTTGGCAAACATTTGGCCTAGATAAACTGTTTGAGATTGGATAATATAACACAAACACTTATAAAAATACAGGTGTGTGCGATGTACGGCATACAGTTCACCCCGATAAACTGTTTGCGCTGATCAAGCAGAACACAAACTATTGTCCAGATGATCACGTGTGCGATAGACGGCATACAGGTCACTCGGATGAACCGTTTGTGATGAGGTAAAATAACATAAACGGTTACATGGATCAAGATGTGTGTGATAGACAGCATACAGTTCACTGGGATGAACTGTGTGCGATAAGCAAAAATATCACAAACGGTTTCTCAGATCAAGATGTGTGTGATGTACACAGGCCACTCGGATGTGTTGTGGGCAAATGGTTCCGGATAAAGAACTGTCAGGGACTGATGAAATCATCACCGACGGTCTTGGTTGTTTATTCCGTATGCGATGTGATTTGCTCAATCTGCCCACAAACATCTATGCTCTGTTTAGAAGAACATGATTGCATAACCAAATTAAGCATCCAATACACACATAACATTGGCGCACACCTTAATAAACTATTACATGCATAATAAACTTATCCCTCTAAAACTATGAACATTTCTGCATAGAGGGGTATGAGAATTGAGAAACGATCATCAAATCATCTACTTCTTGTGACACTTGCCGCCAGCGCTCTGCTTGTGGCTCGATCCCTCGTTGTCTTCAGGTAGGAGGCACTTCCTCATGTCAACGATCCGCCTGAACATCTCCATCCAGATCGGATGTTTGGTGTGCACCATGAACCGACAGGGCGTGTCCACTATGGCATGCATGGTGAACTGGCGCTCGTCGTCGGCAGCCACTAGGAGCGCCATTGGAGCCGCGCAGGATACCCTCGGTCGTGGTTCTGCTTCTTAAGGTCCGGATATTAATCGTCAATTGCATATTGATGTCCAGATATTAATCGACCATTGCATACTAATGAAAAGATAGTACTACCAAAATAAGAGTCTCCCTCATAAGATGTCATTTGCATGGTTGTATCACAAATGACAGAAATAGTACAACGGTTCAAATTCCAGCATTACAATAATCAAATTCAAATATTACAAGGTTCAAACCGATAATAGAAATGAAATTCAGCTTATGCAGGAAACTTTGTCATGTAGCTCTAGACGCCTCAGCTGATCAGCTGAACATGAACATATATGATAGGTTCATACTGATATTACTACTAGTCTCGCAACTTCAATATTTCTGCAAAGGGATCCGCCACTGACGCGTCATTTATGGGCTTGGCATTAGGACTTTCGAATAGTCTGTCAAATGAAGTTACAAAACGAAATTGTGCTTCTGCAGAGAGTTTTCCATTCTGTCCTAGTCGCCGGAGCTGATCATCAAACCATTATTTTTTGCACGATAAATGTAGGGAAAATCTCATTATCTTTAGCACACTTGCTCCCACAACAAAGAACCTGGCGAATATAATCTCCGGTAAGGTCCCTCGGTAGGAGTTCAAGGTAATTTCTGAGAGATGGAGATCAAGGCATTCGATGGGATTGTTATATTGTATCACATTATCCACTACCGGGCCTAACCGTATCTGCGAAAGAAGAGAATGTATTAGTGCTTGGACACACAACGGACCTCTTACGATTTGCAGGGTTTCAAAATTTGAACTCCCTTGTGTTTAAAATTTAACATGAAAGGGCATCACCTCGACATATAGCTTCTCCAGGCACGGAAAGAATCTCAGCAATCTGACAACTTGGTCCAGGTCTGGGCCGATAGATTCTACTGCTAAGACCTTCACTCCGCGTAGATATGGGGTCAAGCTTGCCGATATGATTTTCTAGATGACAAACGAACATACATCTTTAATAGAGAGAGAAAAAAAATGTTAATTAAAGAATGAGAAGAGGGCGATTGTTGTACCTGGATGGTTATGGATCCAAAAACAAGTTCAGATAAGTTGACGTGCGAGTAGCCAAACACTGTCAATTTCGGCGCATGAATGACCCTGATTCTTGTTGGACCTTGTTGATCAACAACAAGTAATCTCTCAAGTAAAGGCACGTCCACAATGACCATTTGGTGCTTCACCTTGTGCGATTTCCTGTTGCAACACCAGCAATACACACAAATTGCCCGGAGACTCATGGAGGTGATGTGGAGGCTACTCAACCCATTGATCGCCTAAATATGAAGGTACTCGAGCGCAGTACAGCCGCGGAGCAGGCGCTCCATGTCGTCGTTGGGGATGCAGACGGCGATGAGCTCAAGGTGCATCAGTCGAGGTAGCAAAAGAGCAGGATTGGTGTTAATCTGGGGGAAATGGCAGTTCAAGAACCTTGCGAAGCGCAGCGTTGGCGCGAGGCGCAACGCGGAGAGTGACAGCGAGCGCATATGTCCATCATTAAAATGGAGCTCCTCGAGATGATCTAGGGCTGGCGATAAGAACCACTCGTCAAGCTTGGCTCGGTACTTGCCATTGGAACGGAGCTTGCCCATGGTAAGGCCTTTGATTGGGCCACAGTGCGTGCCGAGGATCTGGGATAGTGCATCCAAGCGTTTGCGATAGCCAGTGCAAAGCATGTGCTCGCTGATGATGCCGAGAGGGGCGCAGCGCCATAGGGGGTGCCACCGCCGAGAGAGGACGGTTGTGCGCACGCCATCTTCGATAGGGAGGAGGAAGATGATGACTCTCAACATATTGTCGGGGAGGCTGCTGATGAAGTCTACGCCTATCGGAGGCGCTTGTGTTTCTGGCTCAGCCCGTTGGCAACCTCGACATCCACGTCCGGAGAATGGCCGCCGGCGTATCTTTCTGTCAAGAGTGGAACAGTGGGAGAATAGTGATTATGTAGCTAGATAAGGGTAGAAGAATAGTGCATTGGTAATTGCAAGTTACTACTTACCAGGTAGGAATAGTTTTAACAGATTAAGAAAATGAAATCCCAATTGGTTGCTGAAATACTACACAGTTACATTGATATTGCTACACAAGTCAACGTGCAGATACTACAAAGAACACTTACTTCCAACATAGCATGTACGGAGAATGTCGTTGGGGAAGGTAGCATTTATCGTCTGGTAAGGCTCTTTTAGGTGCAGCTTAATTTTAGTGCCAGCTTTCAGTACATAAAACTTAGAAATTTCTCCCCAAAGGCCTTCTTCAAAGCAGGAGTGTCAATCTTCATCAATTTTTCGAGAAACAACGATTGTAAATCCATGGTTTGTGCTCAATGTGACATCCCTGGAGTCTTCAGTTATGTAAAGGCAAAGATTTAGCGCTACAGTTGTCGTTGCATCGCAAGGGATGTACTGCAGGAAATGATAAGATTGTTATAGAACATGGTAACGTGATAGTATTAGAGTAGTAGTTAAAAGAACATCATATGCACATCAGTTGATTTGAAAGGATAAAAAATTACAAGTAAATAGATAATGTAACCATGATGTCATGCAAATATATATGAGAGTAAACAAAAGAACAATACAACATTAATTTGCATAACATAGAAGGAGAAGGATAAGAAGAAGAAGAAATCACATTTGACGTAAATGCTGCATGTGGCACCTTTTATCCAAATGTAGCAATCTATAGTATAGGTTCAGAAAAAGAATAGGCCATGCATTTCAACCCAGGTAGTGTGAGATTGAACATACCGTGCGCTGCGTGAAGTTGTCTGGTACGGTGAGATGGAACTCCTTGGTTTTTTGGGCGAGTCCACATAGCCCTGACGTGTCCTTGCACTGTATATTCTATGAATGAAAACCCTCAAATCAGCTAGAAGAAACATGAATCCACGGCGATTTCGGACGGGTGATTAAGAGATGAGCGGAAATATTTCAGTAGATTAGTTACCTGCTTCTTCATGTGGGAAAAACCCAGTACCGAAGATTCCCCAATCGGGCGAGCTGGGTCGACAGAGAGCAGCGTCGAGAAAGTCAGTGCCGATAGGCCGCGGCAATCGGCAGTGGAGATATGCGGTGGCGTTTTGCGGCAGCCAGTGGCGGCGACAGGCGTCGAGCTAGGTGGTTGCCGCGGGGATAGGCGGTGACATGCATGGAGAGTCCCGGAGTACTAGTGTTAGTGTAGGTGCTACTGGGGTTGGGGAGGGGGAGGGGAGCAGGCGAGGGTTTTGTGACGTGTGGGTGCTGAGGTTTTTTTTTCAAGTGCTGCTGAGGGATTCTGTCTAGCTTCAATGACGTAACTGCACCTGCCTTTGGGTGTATGACATGTGGACCAGCCACCTGTTGGGCCCACATGTCATACACACAAAGGCAGGTGCAGTAAGTCACTGAATCTTAGTTCCCTAGAATAATGTGTTTCGGAGGAAACAATTTATTAGATCCAACCGTGTGTGATAAATCCTATAAAAATATTACTCTCAATTAAACTAGCACTCAGGTATGATGGAGATACCGCATAATGAAAGTCGTCGCACAGTTTCAAACTCAGGAAAAAAATATAATACACAAGCATATATATAATACACACAAACTAGATAGATTCAATCCAACATTTTTTTTCGAAACAGTCAATCCAACATCTCATCTTCATGCTTGATGGTTAAGATTCTCCAGGAACTGGGCGTACGCGACGTGCGGTATCCTGGCAGAATACTTCTGCTTGAAGGAGCCAACGGCTCGTCCTCTTGCATGCGCCAGAACACTCGAGTACGTGTTGTTAATCTTATGGTTGCTGAACGGGCATCCATAGCCCCCATTCTTCTTGACACGCTTGTTATACTTTCCAGCCATAAGCTCTCTGAGCCTTTGCCTCTTGAACCTCTCCTGGACGTCTTCATCCTCGCTGTCCACATCGTCAGATAGCACCTATACATAGTAAAAAATGTGACAAACGTATATTTTTATAATGCGAATTCGCAAGGCAAAGTTTATGAAACATACTAGCTATATCATGCGACAACGTGAACCCTAAATCGAAGCTAACTGATTTGATGCCAAAAGTTGGCATGCCATGTTTTGGTAGCAAACCAATAAGCGTATCATATGTATTTACCAAAAATGGGTATATATGACCAACCAGTTCTCCGTCCGAGTCGTTGTCGTCGCTGGAGTGTTCGTCGGAGTCACTGTGGACCACCGGCTCCGGCTGGGGAAGCAAGGCGGCAGCGACAACGTCAAGGCCGCACTGCTGTCCGCGCGATACGTCATCTCCGATGACGGCAATCTCTGTGCCCACCTTCACGCTGTGCTTGGGTGCTTCGCCGGCACCGACGTGGTTACTCCCTCCCATGGTGCAGGGAGGCCGCTGATGACGATTGAGAACGGCGGCGAGGATGCTGGGGGGTGAGAGAGGATTGTGTGTAGCGAGAATGTTAAAGCCGACGGATCGGGCGCGGTTAATAAAGGGGAGTTGGGACATGAGAGGGAGGCGGGCGGCGGTTTAAAGGGACGGCTCGCCTCCCGGTGAGGTGCCTGTGCGCCGGACTGCTGGCATGCGCATCGTTAATTCACACGTCTGACTGCACGTCTCCCTGTGAAACTGCTTAGCGAACACGCCTCCCATCAATTCAACCACCTTCTCACACGCATCCCGGTCAGCCTGTGAGGCGACCTGCTGCTAGCATGCATCCCATCAAATCATATCTGCGTGCAAGGATCGCGCTTGATACAGTTTGACCAACTTTAAAGAAAGAAATAGAAATAATTACCATGAGAAATATATATGATGTGAAAGTACATTCAATAAAGAATCCAATGGTAATAATTTTTAATTGTAAACGTTAACATTTTTTTCTAAATTTGGTCAAAGTTTACAAAGCTTGACTTTATCCAACGCTAATACGCGGAGTAAATAAAAAAATTGGATTAATAAACCGTTTGCGATGTAAATGTGACGGTTCTGTGTTGCATTTATTAATAAGCCCCGTTTGCAAGAAGCTTAGATGAAAACTTCTCTCAAATTGGACAATTTATTTACCACGACCTATAAGTTCCATGTCATGAAATCATGTCAATGTTTCATGAATTCTAGCTTAGCTGGGCGTTTGCTGCAAATTGATAGCCAAGAGTCAATGTCTGCGGCCCCGAGATGTTCGAAATTCATTGTTTTTCCTTCCATGGGGACTAAACATGCACCCAACACAAAAAATGAATTTCTAATCCATTCGAGCGCACAACCGCGTGTGCATATAGTTCAAATTTGAATTTTACAAATTAAATACCTAAGGAATCAATTTGATGTATATAATGTCCTAATGTTCTTTACAAATCGATTTTTAACACTACACTCCTATTGTCACATGTGCACTACATAAAAAAGTTTAACATGCATGCCTCGATGTGACGGTGGTGTGGTGGGACGAGTGTAGGTGTGGGGTCCGGCACACAATATGCGTCATATGTGCGCCACCACGTGGGGTTGTCCGGTTAGTTAGGCATCAAGCTGACAACGGGGATTACTCAGGTGGGTATATTGGAGTCCCATCCCCGTCCCCATCACCGCCCTCCCATTCCCGTCACCATCTCCGTACCCTTGCGCGGGGATAAAATGTTCCCCATCCCCGTCCCGATCATCGCCCTTCCATTCCCGTCACCGTCTCCGTACCCATGCGCGGGGATAAAATGTTTCCCATCCCCGTTGCCACTTCTTTATCCCTGTGGGGAAACCCAACATGCATTTAAGAACAACATTCGATAGTATTTCAGTAAAAAAACAGTACTCCAACGCAAATAAACAATATGTTGTGGCTAAGTTTGGGATTTCTTAGGGATATTTGGGCCAGATGGGTGGGATATGTGGAAATTTGGGTGACCGAGGTCGCAAATTACGTGGGTTCTACTAATTTCAGAGCCCACGTTTAAGTACTTCATGGTTAAGGCGGGTAATGCTATGTATATCCCATCCCCATCCCCGTCGTGCACGCTGGGTAAGGTATTTGACCCACCATCTTCCCCATGGGAATTCAAGCTGGCACTTCTCCGTGCCCTAATATAGTAAACACCTATGGGGATGCGGGTAGCGGTTTTAACCAATGACAGCTTCAGGTGAGGCACACGTGCCACGTCAAAAGTCGTGCATTGGGTATATATTTAAAGCATCTCGATCATGACCTTTTCATGCATATGTTTGTGTCTCATGCATGCGGAGGTGGTCCTCGTACACTCACTCATGCGGTTACCACCGACACACCCATTCGTTGCCCCCCGCGTGGTATATCACCTTGGATGGCGCGCGCGAGAGGGGTTTGATCAAAGGTGGATTCATCTTAGTCCATGTTTTGGCGAATATCATGGTGAGATTACGGACGAAAGTTTGGGCGCATGTGTGCATGCGCGTGCTCATTGTACAAGTTGTGAACCTCCTTTTTTTCGATTTGCGAAGGTGCCACATGAAAGGTGTGCATTGGGTATTCAAAACATCACACAACACCTTCGTACATATGTTAGGGCAACATGGAGGCGGTGGTTGTCCTCGGACACCGCCCCCCTGCACAATTATTAGTGTCACTCTCCCATCGGTGGCCTCACGTAGTTTTGTACCGCAACAAGAGAGGTTAATTATTGTGGATTCTTTTTTGGTCGATGTTTGCGGTAGGCCATGTGGGTGTGAGATTACATGGCATAATTTGAGTGTGTGCATGAATATAATGTCTCCCCCATCGGCTCGAATGGGGGGGGTATATATATACCACGCGTCGTGAACCTCGCTTTCCATGCCGACTTTAAGATTCCCGAGGAAGGTGTGCCACGCTAAAGTTTGTGTGCTGGGTATGTAAACATCACACAACAATTCCATGCATATGTTTGATCCACGCTTAGATGGTGATTGTCTTTGGATACTCCTTCGCGTGGTTGTCGTTGGAAAGTCCATTCCTGGGCCCGCGTGGATGTCCATCACATTGACTAACAATGAGAGAGAGGTTACCATGGTGGAATCTTCAATTGTTTTGTGTTATGGTATACATTATATAGGTCATTTGAGTTTCCTTAATTAGCCTAGTATGAGCACACGCCTACGAATGTGTGAATCGTTCCCATCGACGCTCGGCATACTAGTTGTACGCCTCATGAACACTCGCTCGGGGGGGGGGACTTTCCCGTTCCAAAGCATGTGACCCATCAAAATTGCACATGAGGTATATATATATTAATGAATTCAAACGCAACACAACATTTCCGTACACATGTTTGCACCACCAACAGGCGATGGCTGTATTCGACACTCCACCGCGTGGTTAATTATCGGCGCCACGCCCATTCATGGGCCTCGGTGGACGTCCACCCTTTTCGACCGACAACGGGAGAGGTTTGACCAAAAATGTTGATTCTTTGGTTGGGATGTCCGTGTTTCAAGGCACATGGGCCATAGTCCACCTTTGACCGGAAAAGAGATGGGGTGGTTCGACCATGCTGGATTCATGTATATGTTTCATTTTCGTGTTACGACATGAGTGATACACAAGACCTGTGTGGGGGCATGTATTCGTGGCTAGGATTCCCCCTCCACCGACGTGGCGACAGAGGAGACATGTGACACATCAAAGTTGCGCATTGGGTATTTTGAACGATCAAACCACCCTGTGCATACATATTTTTGTTCCACATGCAGGTGTGTATGTTTTTTTTTAGACAACGCAGGCGTGTATGTGTTCTGACCCCTTTCCCGCATTTTTTTATGAAATGCTCCTTTATATTATTATTCCAGGAGTAAATAGCAAACGATTCGAATGTAACAACCATTTGAGATTGTACACTCAACAGAAACCATTCCATCCGCCGCTGGCACATCAACACGGTCCACTGGTGGGCGCCGGACACGATTGGGTTCCACGAGACTTCCCTCGTAAAAATATCTACCACCTTGAGCCATTTGAAAAATGACGGTTTTGCGTTTTTTTCCTATTTGATAGCACACACTTATTATGTTCCGGTTGTGTGCGATGTTTGGTGCTCCCGCCCTGGCCGCGCCGCTTCAATCCCGTAATCTAAATTTTCAGTAGCCCCGGCATTCCCGCCTAGTAACCACTCCTCTCCCTCGCTCGAACCATAGCTAGCCCGCCGCCGCCGCCCCTGACTCCACCGTCATCATCTGCAGGCCTTCCCGTGACTATCTCGAAGTCCTCATGAAGATCCATCACAAGGGGGTTGGACTAGAGTCGTCCGTGCAATCGACAGTAGTGCTCCTCCATGTCGAATAATGCATGCACAACTCTGGTCCACCCCGTAGTGTCGGCTTGCGAAGCACCCTCTTCCCCACAGATCCCCATCCCCATCCTCACCCACACTCCAGAGCCTGGTTGCCTCATCCCGGCTATGCTTCCCGGGGAGCTGGAGGAGCGAATGGCCAAAAAGAGGTATATCGAGGTCTGTTCGCTGGACGATGGCGAGGTGGCCGCCGACGCCCCCAGATGCGGGCTATGACACAGGTTAAGTATACCCCCCTCGTGTGTTCAACCTACTTGGATCTCCTCCATGCCCCCTTCCCCCCGGCGCTGATCTACTCTGCTTCGATGTCAGGATTTTGCCTTCATCGCCATCGAGACCCTTTTGTCATTACTGAAGGTCGCGTTTTATATATATGGCAGTGGCTCGGCATCGTCAGCTGCCAAGTCAGACCTCATTGACGACAATGACAAGGCGCCCTATCCGTCTCTTCCAAGGGGAAATAGTCCATCCACGACATCAGGGACGTCACCCTGCAGACGTGCTCTTCCAAAGGCAAGGAGATAAGCTGCCACAACAGGGAGCGCACGGTGCGCACCCCCACTCCAGGCTCTTCCCAGGGGTATGAATTGTTCAAAAGTGCAATTTGATATGCTGGAGTATGAATTGTTCAGTTCAATTTCAATGATGATGCGTTTGGTTGTCTGTAGTGAGCATATACCTTGTTTAGGGTGATATGTGGTTGTTTGTAGTGAACTTATGTCCAGTTTCATTGCTAGATTTGGTTGTTCAATCATACAATTGGTTCCCGTTAAAGCTGGTGTATTTAACACGCCCCTGTTTATTTCAGTTTTCTCACAATGTGATGTTGAATCATACAATTTGATGTTTAAGCACATGGTGCGTTCTATCTTCTATGCAATTTCAACAATACTGATATGAATGGTTGTTTGGTTGCTGTTAAGTCTGTTGTAGTGAGCATATGCTTCCTTTAAAGGTTTTTTGGTGGTTTGTGGTTATGATTTGTCCAGTTTCAATTGTTATATTTGGTTGTTTATAGTATGCCTCTGATCTACTCTGCTTTGCTGTCAGGAATGTGCTATGCTGGAGTATGAATTGTAATGTTCAAAAGTGCAATTTGATATGCTGGAGTATGAATTGTTCATTTCAATTTCACTGCCCATGTTTGGTTGTCTGTAGTTAGCATATACCTATATTTGGTTGTTTGTAGTATGCATCTGATCTACTCTGCTTTGCCGTCAGGAATTTTCCTTCATCGCAAACGGGACCCTTTTGTCATTTATGGAAGTCGCGGTCTATGGCGATGTTTTGGCATCGTCAGCTACCAATTCAGGTCTCATTGACGACAACAACTTGTCATCGACAAGTGCGCCCTACGCTCGAGTATGAATTTTTCAGTTCAATTTCACGAACGCCTATGTTTGGTTGTCTGTAGTGAGCATATACCTTGTTTAGCTGTTTTTGGTTGTTTGTAGTGAACATATGTCTAGCTTCAATTGCTAGATTTTGTTGTTCAATCATACAATTGGTTCCTGTTAAAGCTGGTGTAGTTAACATGCCCCTGTTTATTTCGGTTTTCTAACAATGTGATGTTCAATCATAGAATTTGATGTTTAAGCACATGTTACGTTCTATGCAATTTCAACAATAGCGATATGAATGACTATTTGGTAGCTGTAGTATGCCTTGTTTATTTAGTTATACACCGCCTATTTTTTTCACTCTGTGATGTTCAATTATACAATTTGATGTTTAAGTACAAGCTTTGTTCTATGCAAATTCAACAATACCATTATGAATGACTTTATTTGGTTGTTGTTAAGCCTGATGTAGTGAACATATGCCTGCTTTAATGGTTTTTGGTTCACATGGCTATATTTGTTTCCCATGCTATACTCCCTCCGCCCCATAATAAAAGACGCTAATACATCCAATATGTTTGTGCATTGGATGCAATTAGATCTTATATAGTGGGACGGAGAGAGCATCATTTGAGGTAACTAATAAAGATTGCTAGTACAATTGGTCAAAATGTGGCAATTAAACTATTTATTTACAGCTTGTCCAAGACAACAATGATATGAAGTATATTAACTCAGAACTATGTACCCTTTTTACTGCACATAACGAGTTGTTAGATGACAATCTCTGTATCTTTTTCCTTTGCAGTGGTTCCCAACGCAGTCTACCCAAGATCACCTCTCAAACTACATGATTGTTGGACATGCAAATGTATATGTATTTCTACCAGACTAGAATGACTATCTGGAAGTCATGAAGATATTGAAGGATGGGCGGTCGACCATCACAAGGGATTGGGCTAGAGTCGTGTGTGCAGACGACATGCAGGGCACACTACGGGCATTCTGCTTCACCTTTTACAGCAATCAGAATATATTTTGCCTCTTTCTTTGCCGTCTTTAATACAAGTATTCAACCGTCGTTCATCATTCTTTATTTGGTGCTTCTGTAATTCTTTCGTTGACATAATTCTTGAGCGTATGTACCTGTGAATGGAATAATGCATTGGTTGATGAACCTATCTATGTATATGTAAAAAGCTATTCCCTACTTTCAAATTCAAATTCTGTACAATTTTAAATTGTAGCGATTAAAAAAATAAAAAATATGCTCTATGGGTCATTACGCCGCACACGGTTTGTAAGTCTCAACGTTTGTGATATACCTCAAGATCCGACACGTTTCACAGATAGAAAACGTGTGCGACCATGCACACAGTTGCCGTTTGCGAACCGTGTGTGATTTCAGATAATATAACAAACGGTGCAACCGAATGCAACATTGGTGATACAATCTCTGTCGCACACAGTTTAAAATGATGAAACGTTTGTGATGTAGTATGCATCGCAAACGTTGGACCACAGAATAGCGCGTGCGATACTTATCCTGTCGGACGCGAGTACGACGTTTCTTAAACCTATCCGATACTTGTACGACGGTTAAATTATAGTCTTAGTTAAATATCGCCAACGGTTCATCCAATATAAGTGTTTGTGATATACCCCTTATCATACACGCTTCATAATTGTGAACTGTTTGTGATTTGGTGCACATCGTAAATGGTGAGCCACAGAATAACGCGTGCGATGTTAGTGTGATCTCACACGAGTTGCAAGGATGGGTCGTATGGGAAGTCCACCATATCTCAAACGGTTGACCGGTGACCCTCGTTTGTGATAGATGCGGACATCCCATATGCTTAGTTTTGCCAAACGTTTGCATTAGTTGGACACCAACGCCGACGGGTATCTCGTGTCGTGTGGGATAGACCCCCCTGTCGCCCACACATGCAAGGCGACGGTTTGGAACTACGTCGCCGAAAGGGGTTAAAAACCATTTGTATAGCACGTCGCTGCATCAGTGCTAGGTGCTACCCCACCTTATTTTTGGGCCAGGACCATGTAATTTCGAAATACCACATTATAGGTTGTTTTTAGAGTTTGTATGTATGGGGAAACAGAGTTAGGGTTGGTTTCGGACCCCTCCTCCAAGGGGCACGAAATTCCCCTCTCCTCCCCCATATATACAGCCCTTAGGGCGCCGTTTAGACTTGGGTTTTGTTTAGATTAAAAGTTTGCCATAGCTACAACTTCGCATTCTTTGTTTGTGTTCCACGACCAGACCAAGGCGTCACAGAACCCCACTTTCATCAATAAAGCTTTCCTCTTATATTCGCAATATCCAGATTGCAATTTCAGTTTCTTGCTTGTTCTTCATTTGTGTGTAGGAAATAGACCCTCGTGGTCAGGTTGATCATGCTCCGGCGTGGTCAATAACCTCTCGGAGTTGGTTTAGTGATTGCTAAGGCGTGACGTCCTTGCACGTTCGTAGTCTGATCGTCAAAGTCTACTCCACAAAAAACGATAGTCACATCTCATCGAAAGAGAGGGACAACTTCACCTCTATCACAGTACTTAAGATGAAATTAAAAAACATAAAAAAGATAATGTGGCCGCCCCGCGCGTCGCAGAAGCCATCGTCGTCGTCCCCACCGATGCTGTCGTAGCCGCCGTCTTCACGCGCCACCGTCGTCGTCGTCGCTCGTTAGGTCGATGTAGGGTGGGGGTGTCCAGAGGTGGGGCGGAGGCCCCCAGAATGTGTCGGGTGTTGGAAATATGCCCTAGAGGCAATAATAAAGTGATTATTATTATATTTCCTTAATCATGGTAAAGGTTTATTATTCATGCTAGAATTGTATTGACCGGAAACTTAAATACTTGTGTGGATACATAAACAAATACTGTGTCCCTAGTAAGCCTCTACAAGACTAGCTCGTTGATCAAAGATGGTCAAGGTTTCCTAACCATAGAAATGAGTTGTCATTTGATAACGGGATCACATCATTAAGAGAATGATGTGATGGACAAGACCCATCCGTTAGCATAGCATATGATCGTTCAGTTTATTGCTACTGCTTTCTTATTTGTCAAATACATGTTTCTTCGACCATGAGATCGTGCAACTCCCGGAATCCGGAGGAATGCCTTGTGTGTATCAAACGTCACAACATAACTGGGTGATCATAAAGGTACTCTACAGGTATCTCCGAAGGTGTTTGTTGAGTTGACATGGATCGATATTGGGATTCGTCACTCCGTATGATGGAGAGGTATCTCTAGGCCCTCTCGGTAATACAACATCACAAGAAGCTTGCAAACAAAGTGACTAAGGAGTTAGTTATAGGATGATGTATTACGGAACGAGCAAAGAGACTTGTCGGTAACGAGATTGAACTAGGTATTGAGATACCGACGATCGAACCTCGGGCAAGTAACATACCGACAAACAAAGGGAACTACGTATGTTGTCATAAAGGTTCGACCGATAAAGATCTTCGTAGAATATGTAGGAACCAATATGGACATCCATGTCCCGCTATTGGTTATTGACTGGAGAGGCGTCTCGGTCATGTCTACATCATTCTCGAACCCGTAGGGTCCGCACGCTTAACGTTCGTTGACGATATAGTATTATATGAGTTATGTATGTTGGTGACCGAATGTTGTTCGGAGTCCCAGATGAGATCATGGACATAATGAGGAGCTCCGGAATGGTTCGGAGGTAAAGATTGATATATTGGATGATAATATTTGGTCTCCAGAAGGGTTCCGAAATTCACCGGAAGAGTTTTGGATGTTTCCAGAAATGTTCTGGTGCGAGGACACTTTGGTTGCACTAGTGCAGCCGCGTGCTATACAAACGGTTTTTAACCCCTTTCCGTGACGTAGTTTTAAACCGTCGATAGGGGGGCCTATCCCACACAACAGGCAAAACCCGTCGGCGATGCTTGCACCTGGTCGCACACGATGGACAAAAACATATCGTTTGCGATTGGAAGGACCATCACAAACAGACATATTGGGGAAGACGTGTGAGATGAGCTTTGCATCCCACACAGGGAATCCCTAGGGTACGTTTCCGTTCGTATTGCAGATGACACAATTTTCTGCATCACATCGTTTGTGATAGGTGTGGTCATCACACACGATAGTTATATTCAAGGACACCTCATTTCCCCACATGCAAAAAGGGTCGAACAGTGGGTCTAAACCTCTTACAGCTGGACCTGCATGTGCAAGAACAAATTATTAATAAAAACATTGATATTACAATGGTTTCTGCAATTGCACAATAATGTGCTATTAGCCAAACGACTATGGATGTGCAAACCTCGATGGTAAACTTCAGTGTCCCCCATTGTTTCCCCCTGCAACATATTTAAGACAAATATTGATCAGGTTACAAGTGATATTTGGCATACTATCACTGAAATATGTTAATGGAAAATAAACACATTGCGGATCCAACAGATTAGATCGAGCCACATTGAAAATCCAGTTATCTAAACCAAGCATGCTAAGAACTAGGAAATGTAGAAATTCTATATGTTGCACATGTATTTAGTACATCTTTCGATTTATTCGTCACATGCATAACAATACAAAATTGTACCAACAACAATCGTACATCACATTTCAGAATTGAATTAAAGAGTTAAATGATCACCACAACAAATGAACGAAACAGTTAACTAAGCACCACATTGCACAATAGAACATACTAGAAGTTCAGGTTGCAGTAGCATTACATTGGACATTTCACTAGAATTTCTAAATGAAAGGCAGTAGCGGCACACGTAACAGCTAAACGAAACATGCTTAACCGGCGTAGCTAGGTGAACATAGGTCCTTAGTGATAAAGCCAAGAAAAACAAGCTATTCCTCATCGTCGGAGATATCGATGATGATGGGCTCCGTCAACTTGGAAGAGGGCGAGGCCTCCACACCGTGGGTGCACCCCTCGTAGTGGTGAGTAGCCTGATCCTGCCCCGGCACCAACATGCCGGCTCTGGAGTTGAGGTAAGCACGTGCACGCTGAGAAAACACATCGAAGTCTTCGTCGAACGCACCGGCGGTGCCCTCAAGAAAAGACCACGAACTGTCGTTTATAACAGCCAACCGCGTGGCGGCGTCAGCACGCGAGGCATCGACGGTGGCCTCGACGACGAGGTGCTCCTCCAAGATCTGGGGGTCGGCACACATGGAAGCCATAGCTGCCTCATCTGCTCATGCAACCGCGATTTGCTTCTCCGCAGCCAAATGCTCTTTGAGATCCTGGCTATACTGCGTGCACCATGGCTTTCGGCGGCAATTATTTGGAGGATGGGGCGGTGATTTGGGTGGAAGGTGTCGCGCCGACGGTCGGGCCATGTGGGATGGAGGAGGAGGGGTGAGGGGGTATTGGGGAGGTGTTGATTACCTGACTAGATGGACGAGGCCGAGCAGCAGGAAGGAGCGTCACCGGCGAGGAGGCGGTGCTGCAAGCAAGCAATGAAGGTTTGAACTAGGAAAGGTACAGGAAAAGGGGGAAATGTGGCTTTTGATTGGTACCGGGGGGCGAGGGGGTAGATATTTCCGCGGCAGCCCAAAATTTTCATTCGGTGCAGTGAAAAACTGGCGCGGAAAGCACCATCGTAAACAGTCCCTTATTCGGAACCATGTGCGATATCAAAACATCACAAACGAAGCCTGTGTTATACACCATGTGTGATGAACTTGAACATGCAATTTTTTCAGAATAGTTCTCGATATCAACACATCACAAACGAAGCCTGTGATATACCCCGTGTGTGATGAACTTGGACGTGCAAATGTTTGTCTCCAATCTTCGGATGTAAGATTGGGTACTACATTGCACACGGTTCATTCCAAAAAAGTGTGTGTGATGAACTTCAATTTCATTTTCAATTGGAAGATGGAATGGGGATATGGCAGCAAATTTTTGGTCTGAATTTCCCTGGTTACAGTGGTGATGTCTACTACGCAACCTTCTTCTTGTAGACTCGTGTTGGGCCTCCAAGCGCAGAGTTTTGTAGGACAGTAGCAAATTTCCCTCAAGTGGATGACCTAAGGCTTATCAATCCGTGGGAGGCATAGGATGAAGATGGTCTCTCTCAAACAACCCTGCAACCAAATAACAAAGAGTCTCTTGTGTCCCCAACACACCCAATACAATGGTAAATTGTATAGGTGCACTAGTTCGGCGAAGAGATGGTGATACAAGTGTAATATGGATGGTAGATATAGGTTTTTGTAATCTGAAAATATAAAAACAACAAGGTAACTAATGATTAAAGTGAGCACAAATGGTATTGCAATGCTTAGAAACAAGGCCTAGGGTTCATACTTTCACTAGTGCAAATTCTCTCAACAATACCGACATAGTTGAATCATATGTAAATCCCTCACGTGCGACAAAGAGTTCACTCCAAAGTCACAAATAGCGGAGAACAAATGAAGAAATTATTGTAGGGTACGAAACCACCTCAAAGTTATCTTTTCCAATCAATCTATTTAAGAGTTCGTACTAACATAACCAAGTTATCCTTTCCGATCGATCTATTCAAGAGTTCGTACTAACATAACACCTTAAGATACACATCAACCAAAACCCTAATGTCACCTAGATACTCCAATGTCACCACGAGTACCCATGGGCTTGATTATACGATATGCATCACACAATTTCAGATTCATCATGTTCAATCCAACACAAAGAACTTCAAAGAGTGCCCCAAAGTTTCTACCGGAGAGCCAAGATGAAAACGTGTGCCAACCCCTATGCATAGATTCCCAAGGTCACGGAACCCGCAAGTTGATCACCAAAACATACATCAAGTGGATCAATAGAACATCCCATTGTCACCACGGATATCCCATCGCAAGACATACATCAAGTGTTCTCAAATCCTTTGAAGACTCAATCCGATAAGAAAACTTCAAAGGGAAAACTCAATTCATCACAAGAAGATAGAGAGGGGAAAACTCCATATGATTCATCTATATTAATAAAGCTCGCGATACATCAAGATCGTACCATCTCAAGAACACGAGAGAGAGAGATCAAACACATAGCTACTGGTACATACCCTCAGCCCCGAGGGTGAACTACTCCCTCCTCGTCATGGAGACCACCGGGATGATGAAGATGGCCTCTGGTGATGGTTTCCCCCTTCGACAGGGTGCCGGAACGGGCTCCCGATTGGTTTTTCATGGCTACAGAGGCTTGCGGCGGCGGAACTCCCGATCTCGGTTTCTTTTCGGAGGTTTGGGTATTTATAAGAATTTTTGGCGTCGGAAACGAGTCAAGGGGGGCCACGAGGCGACGACAAGCCATGGGGGCGCGCCCTAGGGGGGCGCCCCCTAGGCTTGTGGCTGCCTCGTGGCTCTTCTGGCCCAACTCCGATGCTCCGTGGGTCTCTTCTGGTCCATAAAAAATCACCATAAATTTTTATTCCGTTTGGACTCCGTTTGATATTCCTTTTCTGTAAAACTCAAAAACAAGGAAAAAACAGAAATTGGCACTGGGCTCTATGTTAATAGGTTAGTCCCAAAAATAATATAAAATAGCATATAAATGCATATAAAACATCCAAGATGGATAATATAATAGCATGGAACAATAAAAAATTATAGATACGTTGGAGACGTATCAAGTGGTCATCCACGTCGTCGCATAATTTAACATCAATTTCTAATTTGGGTACTGCAAAAAAAAGCCTACACCACAGCCCGCACTTACTTAATCGAGCAATTAAACAGAGTTGGTTGACCTAAACATTACTCTAACAAAAGACCAGCACTCTAAACAACGACTAATGTTCCGCCTTATGCTCGCCGATCTCCGCCGCATCCTCCATGACCAACTCGCGCTCGACGACCTCCAGGGGAAGGGGCTCCATGGCATCCATCGCCACATACTCTGCAAGCATCTCGCCGACCACGTCCGCCATCTCTTTGGAAAAAGCCGCCACGAGTTTGGCGTGGGCGGCCGCGGTCCGGGCATTGACGACCTCCATCTTGGCATGGGAGGCTGCAGACGAATGGACGGCTGCCCGAGCGCTCTCGGCGATTGCCAACTCTTCGGACGTAGGTTGCCGACCGTTGTCGGAGAAGGCCGCTGCTATTTGTGTGGTGACCGACACGAGCTGGGCGTGGGCGGCATCGGCATAGGCATGGGCAGCCGCCATCAGGGCTACAGCGATCGCCGAGGAACGGACAGCCGCTGTGTCGTTCTCGCCATTTGCTATCCCGGTCGCGGATGTTGCTGCCGCCATCTTAGATGCAGCACCTGCCCTTTCGGCGGCCACAGTCGCCCTGTCGGAGAGTGCGGCCGCGCTCAAGGATGTTGTGAGCGCGTTCATGGCTGATGTAGCCACGCTCGGGCCGGAGTGGGTCGCCGAAGTTGCCCTCACGACGCGGGTCCACGTCGACATCTTTCACCGGCGACGCTTGAACAGTATAGTGGTCTTGGGGAACAAGTGTGTCTGTGTGGTTGACACGCCGACGGTGGACTGAAGCTTCCGGCATAAGCCATATATGAGGATTGGCCCAAGATATTTTGATACCACATCACACACGTTTCATGATCAAGAACTGTTTGCGATGTATTTGATTTTCAAACTGCTTTGAGACGAAAAATGAAGTTACATTGGCAATTGAAGGTGTTTGGATGTGAGGGATCACTAGAAGTGTGTCTAGAGGGGGGGGGGGTGAATAGACTACTAGCAGGAATTTAAAACCTAATCTTTTCCCAAGTTAATTGGTTGGCAGATTTTAACAATTATAGCAAGTCTAGCACACCCTACACATGCAAGTCAACAAGTATGGCAGCGGAAAGTAAAGACATTGCACATGGAAGTAAGGAGTAGAGATAGGAAGATCAAACGCATGAGGGACATGAATTTTTTTCCCGTGGTTCCGATAGGTGGTGCTATCGTACATCCACGTTTATGGAGTCTTCAACCCACGGAGGGTAACGGTCGCGAGAGCCCACGGAGGGCTCCACCCATAAGGGTCCACGAAGTAGAAACCTTGACTATTCCATAACGACTTCCGTCCACGAAGGACTAGCCTCACTATGGGTAGATCTTCACGAAGTAGGCGATCTCCTTGCCCGTACAAACTTCTTGGTTCAACTCCACAACACGAAGTAGGAGGCTCCCAAGCGACACCTAACCAATCTAGGAGGCACCACCCTCCAAAAGGTAATAGGCTCGGCAATGTCGATGAACTCCTTGCTCTTGTGATTCAAGATGATAGACTCCTCAACACACAATCACTCTCTCACAGATTTGGCTATGGTGGAAGAGATTGATTTGGTGGAAAGCAACTTGGGGAGGCTAGAGATCAAGATTCATATGGATGGAGTGGAATAGCTTGATCTCAACACATGAGTAGGTGGCTCTCTCTCAGAAAATTGGATGGGGGCAAGTATGGAATAGTTCTGAGTGCTTCTCTTCCGAGTGGGTGGTGGTGAAGGGGTGTATATAGGCATCCCCAAAAATCCAACCGTTACACCTAAAGTGACCAACTCGGTGACACCGATGTGTGAATCTCGGTGGTACCGAAGTGATCAAAAGGCAGTAACTTTTGAATCTCGGTGAGACCGATATATAAATCTCGGTGGTACCGATTAGGTGACCAACGGTCAGATTTCACAACTCGGTGACGCCGATCCAGAAAACTCGGTGGTACCGATTTTGTGAATCGAGGTAACAGAAAGTTGGCAACCCAAACTTGGTGGCACCGAAGTGGAATCGGTTGCATCGATGTGCTAGGGTATGGCATGAGTCTGTCTGATTTTGGGAATCGGTGGCACTGAGTGGGAATTGTTGGTTGCACCAATTTTGGATATTTGGCTTTGGACAGACTTTTGTGGAAGAGCTTGTGGGTGTTTTTGGTGACTATCTCTTGTGCACGTGGAGCATCTTGTTCACCAACAGTACCTTACCCCCTTTTAATAGTATTGGCTTTCCTATGGACTCAAAGTGATTTCTCACAAAGTAAAATGTAGAGTCCTCTTGCTTGAAGCTTTGCCAATCCATTTCCTTGCATCTTGGGGTATCTCCACACAATCATTTTTGCCAACCCATCTCTCTATGGACTTTCACCTGAAATACACTAGGTAGAAATATTAGTCCAAGAGACAATGTATGTTGTCATGAATTATCAAAACCACCAAGGGAGCATATTGTGCTTTCAATCTCCCCCTTTTTGGTAATTGATGACAACATACAACCAAAGCTTCAAATAAAGATATGCAAAGATATAATGAAGACTTTGAGAAACACATGACTTAGATTTGCTCCCCCTAAATGTGTGCAATCCCTTTAAAGGATAGTTGCTTTGGAATACATGGACACACATAGTAGAAGGGATATAACGAGTCATGTGTAATTTGGCTATATGCATCAAATATATATGAATGAGGTGTATCCTTGTTCAAGACTTCACTCTTGCAAACAATATGTGCAAGTAGCAAGAGATCATCTTGATCAAAGATATGATGCATATACTCACCTTGAGTTCTTGAGCATTCTTGTAGTAGAGATACACTTGAGAAAACAATGTTAGGAAACACAAGAGTATTCTACCAATCAAAAAGCAATAGAGCTCAATAGTACCAAGATGTGGAGAACATGTAGAAGGTAGTATTCCTTAAGATTGATATGTCTCCAAGATCATTTAGAACTTTCTCCCCTTAGATATGAAACAGTAGGTCATCCTCTCCCTCTGAATCTTAGCATTTAGATATTGGGATTGGATAGGGTGGGAAAAGTCTAACATGAGTAGTCAAATGAAATCTTAGCATTTTCTCTACCAAAGTTATTTTTCTCCCCCTACTTTGGTGTTCTCCCCTTGTCTATATAAGTGTAATTTTTTATATTCACCTCTCCCCCTTGATTATATCTCCCCCTTTTCATAAGCATGTATCTTCCCCTTTAGCTTGAAGCATTGGTATTTCTCCCCCTTTGACATTAATTTCCAAAAAGGTCATACACAGGGTCAGATGCAGGGATCATTGATTAAGAAGGGATCCTTGAGAACAAGGGTCATAGAATGTAGGGTTCACAGAATATGAAAATTATAGAGAGCATAAAATTGATGGAATCATGGAAATTTATTTCTCCCTCTTTCACTAATAGCTTGTAGGTCTTCTCCTTCTTTGAGTTATGGATCCTTGAATAAAATTTCTCCCCTTTTTTTATTTATTAATGAAGGGATCATTGAAGAAATGAAAATATTACAATAGGATCACTAAGGAAACAAAGATTTACTGACAAGAACACAGACTGGAGAAGATATCAAATCGGTAGCTCCGAGACAAACAAGTCGGTGGAACCGATATGTTGTTATGCAGCTCATCTGCTAAATCGGTAGAACCGAGTTATTTGTATCGGAGGCTCCGAGGCTTAAACAAAAACTTGGCAATGTTTGAGAAACTTGCAAATTAATTTTGAATTTTTTTGTAACAAAGTGTCAGAAGGATTTTCAAATGAAATGCAAAAGACTTTACAAAGAGATGTCAACTAGAGAAGATTTGAGTGGTTCCAAGAAATCTTGCAAATAGAGAATGAACCAAACAAGATTCTTAACTAGATGATGGGCAGTGACTATGTCACCTATATTAGAGTATATTGACTTAGGAGCCAAGCAAGAATGCTTGATCATAGGTCATACTCATCGTTAAGCTCAAAATGGGGTTACCATTTTCCGATTAAGCATTTTAATGTTTTCATATCACTTGAGTTGCTTTAGCTCATGACTTGGAGTAAAGCCTTTTCAAGGATATGAGTACATACCTTCGAGTGATGTTGATGACGTGGCTTGTAGATGAACTTGTTGAGGATGCTTGAGGTTGATGAAGTTCATCTTGAGTTGGGAGCAATCCTTCTCGTTTTAGTACACTTGTCACCTACATAGGTTAGTCAAGCAAGGATGAACATGATATGACACGATACCAATTGTCAAGTTCAAATATGTGTCAAGGATATGTTTTTGTTGTCTTCTTCCTTCCATCACCAAGAGAGGTTGTGGATACTTGGTCATGACAAGATTGCTTATGATTGGAGTTGATGGCAATCTTGTGGAATAAAGCTCTTCCAAGTACCTACAAAAGGTTAGATGCAACACAAGGGAGCATAGAATTCCATGGCATAAGATAACATGTTAAGAGTATCATGGAAGTATCAAGTAAGCTCATGCCCTTGCATGCATCCGAGTGAATCTAGTTCAAGTTTGAAGCATCAATGATGTTTAACTCACTCCTTAAGTGACAAAACACTTTCTCATCAAGTGGCTTAGTAAAGATGTTGGCCAATTGCTTGTTAGTGCGAACATGCTTAAGATCAATATCTCCTTTGGCAACATGATCATGAATGAAATGATGTCGAACTTGAATATGTTTAGTTCGAGAATGTTGCATAGGATTATGACCAATCTTAATAGCACTCTCATTGTCACAGAGTAATGGAACATTTTTAACATGAATTCCATAATCCTTAAGCGTTTGTGTCATCCATAGTAATTGTGCACAACATGATCCGATAGCAATACACTCAGCTTTGGCAGTAGATAGAGATACCGAGTTTTGTTTCTTGGAGGACCAAGATACAAGAGATCTACCCAAAAATTGAAACGTACCCGAGGTGGATTTTCTATGAACCTTGTCTCTGGCATAGTCCGAATCGGAATAGCCAACAAGGTTAAAGTAAGATCCCTTGGGATACCAAATGCCAAAGTTTGGTGTTTGTATCAAATATCTCACAATACGTTTCACGGCCAAAAGATGACACTCTTTAGGTGCAGCTTGATATCTAGCACACATGCAAACACTAAGAATAATATCGGGATGGGAGGCACATAGATATAGCAATGAACCAATCATAGATCGATAAACTTTTTGATCAACCGGTTCGTCCTCCTTGGTAAGATCAACATGTCCACTAGTAGGCATAGGAGTTTTCATACCTTTGCACTCTTGCATGTTGAACTTCTTGATCAAGTCCTTAGTATATTTGGTTTGAGAGATGAAAGTTCCTTCTCTTGTTTGCTTGATTTGCAAACCAAGAAAGAATTTTAGCTCACACATCATGGACATCTCATACTTCTCGGACATCAACCTTCCAAATCTTTCACTAAATTGTGGGTTAGTAGATCCAAAGATAATATCATCCACATAGATTTGGCACACAAATAGTTCACCATTAACTCTCTTAGTGAATAAGGTTGCATCAATTTTACCAATTTCAAAACCCTTTTCAATGAAAAACTTCGTTAAGCATTTATACCAAGCACGTGGGGCTTGCTTAAGACCATAAAGAGCTTTACGAAGCTTGTAAACATGATTAGGTTTCTAGGGGTTCACAAAACCAGGGGGTTGTTTAACATAGACCTCTTCTTCAATCTCACCATTTAAAAAGGCACTTTTAATGTCCATTTGATAAAGCGTGATATCATGGTGATTAGCATAAGCAAGAAGAATGCGAATATCTTCAAGTCTAGCGATGGGGGCATAGGTCTCACCGTAGTCCATACCTTCGACTTGCGTATATCCTTGGGCTACGAGACGTGCCTTGTTGCGTACGACTTGACCGTCTTCATCTTGCTTGTTTCGAAACACCCATTTGGTTCCTATGATGTTGTGCTCGTCCTTGGGCTTCTCCATGAGTATCCACACTTCGTTCCTCTCGAAGTTGTGAAGCTCTTCATGCATTGCGTTCACCCAATCCGGGTCTTCAAGAGCTTGTTCTACCTTCATGGGTTCAATGCTAGAGATGAAAGAATAATGCACACAAAAATTAGCTAAGCGAGTTTTAGAGCGAGTGATTCTCCCGGTTTGTATGTCACCAAAGATTTGGTTTAGAGGATGGATCTTGGTCACTCTTGCTCAAACTCGGGGTAGCTTAGGCTTGTTGGATGGTGGAGCTTCTTCATCATCATCATCTCCTTCATCTTCGTTGTTGTTGAAGGTGTCGTTTCCTTGAGGTGGTGGTGAAGGAGGTTGTGGTGGATCTTCATGATGTACTTCCTCCTCCTCATCTTGTCGTGTACCGCTTGTGGATGCCTCCATGTCGTGTTGAGGTTCCCAATTTTAGTTGTGGGCAGATTTTAGCAATAGTAGCAAGTCGAGCACACCCTACACATGCATGTCTACGAGTATAGCAGCGGAAAGTAAAGACAAGCACATGTAATAGAGGTAAGGGTTAGAAGATCAAATGCAATTGTAGACACGA
This sequence comes from Elymus sibiricus, assembly GCA_039707655.1. Lineage (NCBI taxonomy): Eukaryota > Viridiplantae > Streptophyta > Magnoliopsida > Poales > Poaceae > Elymus > Elymus sibiricus. Next base: position 323,305,386 of record CM077673.1, read on the forward strand.
AGATTTTTCCCGTGGTTCCAATAGGTGGCGCTATCGTACATCCACGTTTATGGAGTCTTCAACCCACGGAGGGTAACGGTCGCGAGAGTCCACGGAGGGCTCCACCCATAAGGGTCCACAAAGTAGCAACCTTGACTATTCCATAACGGCTTCCGTCCACGAAGGACTAGCCTCACTATGGGTAGATCTTCACGAAGTAGGCGATCTCCTTGCCCGTACAAACTTCTTGGTTCAACTCCACAACACGAAGTAGGAGGCTCCCAAGCGACACCTAACCAATCTCGGAGGCACCACCCTCCAAAAGGTAATAGGCTCGGCAATGTCGATGAAATCCTTGCTCTTGTGCTTCAAGATGATAGACTCCTCAACACACAATCACTCTCTCACAGATTTGGCTATGGTGGAAGAGATTGATTTGGTGGAAACAACTTGGGGAGGTGCTACTTCTCGAGCATGCGTTGGTTTTCCCTTGAAGAGGAAAGGGTGATGCAACAAAGTAGATAAGTATTTCCCTCAGTTGTTGAGAACCAAGGTATCAATCCAGTAGGAGATACAAGCAAGTCTCCAATAGGTGTACCTACACAAATAATCAAACACTTGCACCCAACGCTATAAAGGGGTTGTCAATCCCTTCACGGTTACTTGCAAGGATGAGATCTGATAGAGATAGGTATGATAGATTGCTAGAAAGTAAAGTAAAACAAAAGTAAAAATAAGGCAGCGAGATATTTTTGGTATTTTTGGTTTTAGATCTGAAAGTATAATATGGAAAATAGACCCGGGGGCCATAGGTTTCACTATAGGCTTCTCTGATGAAGGAAAATAATACGGTGGGTGAACAAATTACTGTCGAGCAATTGATAGAAAAGCGAATAATTATGAAGATATCCAAGGCAATGATTATGCATATAGGCATCACGTCCGTGTCAAGTAGACCGAAACGATTCTGCATGTACTACTATTACTCCACACATCGACCGACTCCTGCCTGCATCTAGAGTATTAAGTTCATGAAGAACAGAGTAACGCATTAGGTAAGATGACATGATGTAGAGGGATAAACTCAAGCAATATGATGAAAACCCCATCTTTTTATCCTCGATGGCAACAATACAATACGTGCCTCGCTACCCCTACTTTGTCACTGGGTGAGGACACCGCAAGATTGAACCCAAAACTAAGCACTTCTCCCATTGCAAGAATTATCAATCTAGTTGGCCAAACCAAACCAATAACTTGAAGAGACTTGCAAAGATATGAAATCATGCATATAAGAATTCAGAGAAGATTCAAATAATATTCATAGATAATCTGAACATAAACCCACAATTCATCGGATCTCGACAAACACACCGCAAAAGAGTATTACATCGTATAGATCTCCATGAAGATCATGAAGAACATGGTATTGAAGAACAAAGAGAGAGAAGAAGCCATCTAGCTACTAGCTATGGACCCGAAGGTCTGTGGTAAACTACTCACGCATCATCGGAGGGGCAATGGAGTTGATGTAGATGCCCTCCGTGATCGAATCCACCTCCGGCAGATTACCGGAAAAGGCTCCAAGATTGGATCTCACGGGAACAGAGGATTCCGGCGGCGGAAAAGTATTTTCGTGGCTCTTTTTGGTATCCAGGGAATATTTGGGAATTTATAGGCCGAAGAATAGGGTTAGGAGGGCTGTCGTGGGGCCACAAGCCAGGGGGGCGTGCCCCCCCTAGGGCGCGCCCCTGTGGCTTGTCGCCACACGGCGGCTCTCCTGCCTTCATCTCCAAGTCTTCTGGTTTGCTTCTGGTGCAAGAAAAATTATTCCGAAGATTTTATTCCGTTTGGACTCCGTTTAATATTCCTTATCTGCAATACTCAAAAACAAGGAAAAAAACAGAAACTGGCACTAGGCTCTAGATTAATAGGTTAGTCCCAAAAATAATATAAAATAGCATATTAATGCATATAAAACATCCAAAACAGATAATATAATAGCATGGAACAATAAAAAATTATAGATACGTTGGAGACGTATCAAGCATCCCCAAGCTTAATTCCTGCTCGTCCGCAAGTAGGTAAATTATAAAAACAGAATTTTTGATGTGGAATGCTACCTAACATATTTATCCATGTAATATTCTTTATTGTGGCATGAATATTCAGATCCTTAAGATTCAAAACAAAAGTCTAATATTGACATAAAAACAGTAATACTTCGAGCACACCAACAAGGCAATTGTGTCCTTTCGAAATAACATGGCCTTAGAAAGTTATCCCTACAAAATCATATGGTTTGGCTATGCTCCATCTTCCCCACACAAAGTATCTAAATCATGCACAACCCCGATGGCAAGTCAAGCAATTGTTTCACACTTTTAATGTCCTCAAACCTTTTCAACTCTCACGCAATACATGAGTGTGAGCCATGGATATAGCACTATAGGTGGAATAGAATATGGTGGAGGTTGCAAGGAAAAAAAAGGAGAAGATAGTCTCACATCAACTAGGCGTATCAACGGGCTATGGAGATGCCCATCAAGAGATATCAATGTGAGTGAGTAGGGATTGCCATGCAACAAATGCACTAGAGCTATAAGTGTGTGAAAGCTCAAAAAGAAAACTAAGTGGTTGTGCATATGATGAAAAATTCCACTAGCTATATGAAAGTGACAAAATAGGAGACTCTCTATCATGAAGATCATGGTGCTACTTTGAAGCACAAGTGTGGAAAAAGATAGTAGCAATTGTCCCTTCTCTCTTTCTCTCATTTTTTTTCTTTCATTTTTTTATTTTTTTATTTTGGTGGGCATCTTTGGCCTCTTTTTTTTTATTTGGGCTTCGCTGGCCTCTTTTATTATTTGTAAAGTCCGGAGACTCCTCCCAACTTGTGAGGGATTCATAGCTTCCATCATCCTTTTTTCTCTCACGGGAACAATGCTCTAATAATGAAAATCATCATACTTTTATTTACTTACAACTCAAAAGGAAAATTACAACTCGATACCTATAACAAAATATGACTCTATATCCAATATGAAAGTGATGGTGCATGTCATGATAAACGGAACGGTGGAAGTTGCATGGCAATATATCTCGGAATGGCTATGGAAATGCCATAATAGGTAGGTATGGTGGCTATTTTGAGGAAAATATATGGTGGCTGTTTTGAGGAAGGTGGGTTTGATGTACCGGCGAAAGTTGTGCGGTACTAGAGAGGCTAGCAAAGGTGGAAGGGTGAGAGTGCGTATAATCCATGGACTCAACATTAGTCATAAAGAACTCACATACTTATTGCAAAAGTCTATTAGTTATCAAACAAAGCATTAGACGCATGCTCCTAGGGGAGAGGTTGGTAGGAGTTAACCATCGCGCGCTCCCGACCCTCACACAAAGGTTGACAATCATTAAACAAATCATGCTCCAACTTCGTTACATAACGGTTCACCATACGTGCATGCTACGGGAATCACAAACTTTAACACAAGTATTCCTCCAATTCACAATTACTCACTAGAATGACTCTCATATTACCATCTTCATATCTCAAAACTATATGCAAGGAATCAAACTTCTCATAGTATCCAATGCACTTAATATGAAAGTTTTTATTATATCCCTCTTGGATGCCCATTATATTAGGACTAAATTCATAACCTAAACCAATTACCATGCTGTTTTAAGAAACTCTCAAAATAATATAAGTGAGGTACAAGAGTTCAATAATTTCTATCAAATAAAACACCACCGTGCTCTAAAAAGATATAAGTGAAGCACTAGAGCAACATTGCCTAGCTCAAAAGATATAAGTGAAGCACATAGAGTATTCTACTAAATTCACGATTCAGCGTGTCTCTTTCAAAAAGATGTGTGCATCAAGTATTATTGTGGCAAACTAAAAATCAAAGACTCATATCATACAAGACGCTCCAAGCAAAACACATATCATGTGGTGAATAAAAATATAGCCTCAAGTAAATTTACCGATGGATTGAAGACGAAAGAGGGGATGCCTTCCGGGGCATCCCCAAGCTTAGGCTTTTTGGTATCCTTGAATATGGCTTGGGGTGACTTGGGCATCCCCAAGCTTAGGCTCTTGCCACTCCTTATTCCATAGTTCATCAAATCTTTACCCAAAACTTGAAAACTTCACAACACAAAACTCAACAGAAAACTCATGAGATCCGTTAGTATAAGAAAAATAAATCACCACTTTAGGTACTGTTGTGAACTTATTCTTTATTTATATTGGTGTAATATCTACTGTATTCTAACTTCTCCATGGTTCATACCCCCCGATACAACCCATAGATACATCAAAATAAGCAAACAACACATAGAAAACAGAATCTGTCTAAAACAGAACAGTCTGTAGCAATCTATAGACTTCGAATACTTCTGTAACTCCAAAAATTCTGAAAAATTAGTAACATCAGGTAAATTTGTATATAAATCTTGTGTGAAAATTTCAGATCAAAAGCACGTTCCAGTGAATTTACAAAATTCCTGGACTGAGAGCAAAAGTTTCTGTTTTTCAGCAGAATCAAATCACAAACACCGTAGACCATCCCAAAGGTCTTACTTGGCTCAAACACTAATTTAAACAAGAAAACACAATTACTACAGAGGTAATAATGTGTGAAACACTCAAAAACAGAAGCAAAAACAAAAGCATAAAAATAAAATTGGGTTGCCTCCCAACAAGCGCTATTGTTTAACGCCCCTAGCTAGGCATAACACAATAGATCTAGGTATTGTCATCTTTGGTATGCAATCCATAAGTAGCTCTCATAATATATTCATAAGGAAATTTTATTTTTATTTCTAGGAAAGTGCTCCATGCCTTTCCTTAATGGAAATTGGAATCTAATATTTCCTTCCTTCATATCAATAATTGCACCAATCGTTCTAAGGAAAGGTCTACCAAGAATAATAGGACATGTAGGATTGCAATCTATATCAAGAACAATGAAATCTACGGGCACATAATTTCTATTTGCAACAATAAGAACATCATTAATACTTCCCATAGGTTTCTTTATAGTGGAATCCGCAAGATGCAAATTTAAAGAGCAATCATCAAATTCACGGAAACCTAGCACATCACATAAAGTTTTTGGAATCGTGGAAATGCTAGCACCCAAATCACACAAAGCATGGCACTCATAATCTTTAATTTTAATCTTAATAGTAGGTTCCCACTCATCATAAAGTTTTCTAGGTATAGAAACTTCCAACTCAAGTTTTTCTTCAAAAGATTTCATCATAGCATCCACGATATGTTTAGTAAAAGCTTTATTTTGATTATAAGCATGCGGAGAATTCAACATGGATTGCAACAAGGAAACACAATCAATCAAAGAACAACTATCATAATTAAAGTCCTTGAAATCCAAAAGAGTGGATTCATTGCTATCTAAAGTTTTGACCTCTTCAATCCCACTTTTATCAATCTTAGCATTAAGATCTATAAACTCCGAATCATTGGGACACCTTTTAACTAAAGTTGACTCATCTCCAGTCCCATCTTTATCAAGATTTACATTAGAAAACAAGGATTCAATAGGAGTCACATCAATCACTTTAAGATCTTCATCAATATTATCACGAGAACACACTTTTTCAAGCCATTCACGCTTAGCACGTATTCCAGCGGTTCTTTCCTTGCACTCATCAATAGAAATTCTCATAGCTTTTAAAGACTCATTAATATCATGCTTGGGTGGAATAGATCTAATTTTCAAATAATCAATCGCAAGAGAAATTCTATCAACGTTCCTAGCCAAATCATCAATCTTGAGCAATTTTTCTTCAATCATAGCATTGAAAACTTTTTGTGAGCTAATAAATTCTTTACTATTATTCTCAAGATCAGAGGGCATCTTATTATAATTTCCATAAGAATTGTTGTAGGAATTACCATAATTATTAGAGGAATTACTAGGAAATGGCCTAGAATTGAAATTACCTCTATACGCGTTATTACCAAAATTATTCCTACCAACAAAATTCACATCCATAGATTCATTATTATTTCCAATCAAAGAAGACAAAGGCATATCATTAGGATCAATAGGAGCACTCTTACTAGCAAACAATTTCATCAATTCATCCATCTTTTCACTCAAAGTATTAATCTCTTCAATAGCATGCAGTTTTTTACTAGTAGGAGATCTTTCGGTATGCCATTGAGAGTAATTTGCCATAATATTATCTAGGAGTTTAGTAGCTTCCCCTAATGTGATTTCCATAAAAGTACCACCCGCGGCGGAATCTAAGAGATTCCTAGAAGCAAAATTCAATCCCGCATAGAAAATTTGTATAATCATCCATAAACTCAAACCATGCGCGGGGCAATTTCTAATCATTAGTTTCATCCTCTCCCTAGATTGTGCAACATGCTCGTGATCAAGTTGCTTAAAATTCATTATATCGTTCCTAAGGGCGATAATCTTAGCGGGCGGAAAGTACTTGGAAATAAAAGCATCTTTACACTTATTCCATGAATCGATACTATTTTTAGGCAAAGATGAAAACCAAGTTTTAGCACGATCTCGTAGCGAGAATGGGAATAGCTTCAATTTAACAATATCATTATCCACATCTTTCTTCTTTTGCATATCACACAACTCAACAAAAGTATTTAGATGGGATGTGGCATCTTCACTAGGAAGGCCAGAAAATTGTTCTTTCATAACAAGATTAAGCAAAGCAACATTAATTTCATAAGATTCCGCACTAGTGGCGGGAGCAATCGGAGTACTAATAAAATCATTATTATTAGTATTGGAAAAGTCACACAACTTGGTATTCTCTCGAGTCATCGTGACAAAGCAAGAAATCTAGCACACAAGCAAACGAAAAGCAAACGGAAAGACGAACGGAAGAAGGGCGAATAAAAAGGCAAATCTTTTTGGAAAATTGTTTTAGAAGTGGGGGAGAGGAAAACGAGAGGCAAATGGCAAATAATGTAAATGCAAGAGATGAGTTTGTGATGGGTACTTGGATGGCTTGATGTAGATGTCCCCGGCAACGGCGCCAGAAATCCTTCTTGCTACTTCTCGAGCATGCGTTGGTTTTCCTTTGAAGAGGAAAGGGTGATGCAGCAAAGTAGATAAGTATTTCCCTCAGTTGTTGAGAACCAAGGTATCAATCCAGTAGGAGATACAAGCAAGTCCCCAATAGGTGTACCTAAACAAATAATCAAACACTTGCACCCAACGCTATAAAGGGGTTGTCAATCCCTTCATGGTTACTTGCAAGGATGAGATCTGATAGAGATAGGTATGATAGATTGCTAGAAAGTAAAGTAAAACAAAAGTAAAAATAAGGCAGCGAGATATTTTTGGTATTTTTGGTTTTAGATCTGAAAGTATAATATGGAAAATAGACCCGGGGGCTATAGGTTTCACTAGAGGCTTCTCTGATAAAGGAAAATAATACGGTGGGTGAACAAATTACTGTCGAGCAATTGATAGAAAAGCGAATAATTATGAAGATATCCAAGGCAATGATTATGCATATAGGCATCACGTCCGTGTCAAGTAGACCGAAACGATTCTGCATCTACTACTATTACTCCACACATCGACCGACTCCTGCCTGCATCTAGAGTATTAAGTTCATGAAGAACAGAGTAACGCATTAGGTAAGATGACATGATGTAGAGGGATAAACTCAAGCAATATGATGAAAACCCCATCTTTTTATCCTCGATGGCAACAATACAATACGTGCCTCGCTACCCCTACTTTGTCACTGGGTGAGGACACCGCAAGATTGAACCCAAAACTAAGCACTTCTCCCATTGCAAGAATTATCAATCTAGTTGGCCAAACCAAACCAATAACTTGAAGAGACTTGCAAAGATATGAAATCATGCATATAAGAATTCAGAGAAGATTCAAATAATATTCATAGATAATCTGAACATAAACCCACAATTCATCGGATCTCGACAAACACACCGCAAAAGAGTATTACATCGTATAGATCTCCATGAAGATCATGAAGAACATGGTATTGAAGAACAAAGAGAGAGAAGAAGCCATCTAGCTACTAGCTATGGACCCGAAGGTCTGTGGTAAACTACTCACGCATCATCGGAGGGGCAATGGAGTTGATGTAGATGCCCTCCGTGATCGAATCCCCCTCCGGCAGATTACCGGAAAAGGCTCCAAGATTGGATCTCACGGGAACAGAGGCTTCCGGTGGCGGAAAAGTATTTTCGTGGCTCTTTTTGGTATCCAGGGAATATTTGGGAATTTATAGGCCGAAGAATAGGGTTAGGAGGGCTGTCGTGGGGCCACAAGCCAGGGGGCGTGCCCCCTAGGGCGCGCCCTTGTGGCTTGTCGCCACACGGCGGCTCTCCTGCCTTCATCTCCAAGTCTTTTGGGTTGCTTCTGGTCCAAGAAAATTTATTCCGAAGATTTTATTCCGTTTGGACTCCGTTTAATATTCCTTATCTGCAATACTCAAAAACAAGGAAAAAAACAGAAACTAGCACTAGGCTCTAGATTAATAGGTTAGTCCCAAAAATAATATAAAATAGCATATTAATGCATATAAAACATCCAAAACAGATAATATAATAGCATGGAACAATAAAAAATTATAGATACGTTGGAGACGTATCAGGAGGCTAGAGATCAAGATTCATATGGATGGAGTGGAATAGCTTGATCTCAACACATGAGTAGGTGGCTCTCTCTCAGAAAATTGGATGGGGCAAGTATGGAATAGTTCTGAGTGCTTCTCTTTCGAGTGGGTGGTGGTGAAGGGGTATATATATGCATCCCCAAAAATCCAACCGTTACACCTAAAGTGACCAACTCGGTGACACCGATGTGTGAATCTCGGTGGTACCGAAGTGACCAAAAGGCAGTAACTTTTGAATCTCGGTGAGACCGATATATAAATCTGGATGGTACCGATTAGGTGACCAACGGTCAGATTGCACAACTCGGTGACGCCGATCCAGAAAACTCGGTGGTACCAATTTTGTGAATCGAGGTAACAGAAAGTTGGCAACCCAAAATCGATGGCACCAAAGTGGAATCGGTTGCACCGATGTGCTAGGGTATGGCATGAGTCTGTCTGATTTTGGGAATCGGTGGCACCGAGTGGGAATTGTTGGTTGCACCAATTTTGGATATTTGGCTTTGGACAGACTTTTGTGGAAGAGCTTGTGGGTGTTTTTGGTGACTATCTCTTGTGCACGTGGAGCATCGTGTTCACCAACAGTACCTTACCCCCTTTTAATAGTATTGGCTTTCCTATGGACTCAAAGTGATTTCTCACAAAGTAAAATGTAGAGTCCTCTTGCTTGAAGCTTTGCCTATCCATTTCCTTGCATCTTGGGGTATCTCCACACAATCATTTTTGCCAACCCATCTCTCTATGGACTTTCACCTGAAATACACTAGGTAGAAATATTAGTCCAAGAGACAATGTATGTTGTCATGAATTATCAAAACCACCAAGGGAGCATATTGTGCTTCCAGGATGGCAATAACATTTATCTGCAGTGAACTTGCAACTATAGGACTGTGTGTTAAATATGGAATAATTCAGGGTTGTTTAGGCCCTTTAAAACATTTAAAGAGTTTTTTAGACATTTCATGTGCATAGTTCAAATCTGAACTGCAGTTAATTAAGCACATACTAGCTAGAGTGCACCTGAATGGGTTGAAAATCAACTATTTGTCACTGGATACATGTTTTGGTCCCATGCAAGAAATGGAAATTAAACGAATTCCAAACCTCACGGTATTTTGGCTCGGCCGTAGACTTTGAGAAGCCGTGTTTTCAAATTCTAGTAAATCCAAGTATCGTGAGAAATTCATGAAACTTGGCATGGTGTGATGTCATGGCGCATGTGTGTTGTGTTAAAAACAATGCCTAGTTCCGGACAAGTTTTGGCACAAACCTCTTACAACCCGAAGATTCTCACAAGAAGTCATGTGGTTCTGGTAGGGACAGTTCACATTTTATGTGCGAAACAACATCCGATGTCGCTTCTCGCCTTGAATTTATTTCTAGAGTCTCCATAGAGTAACGTGAATGTGTCGTGCGAAACAATGGAATCTTACAGAGTTCGTTTGGCCTTTTAAGTACATTAATTGAGTTTTCTAGGCATTCACTGTGCATATATAATTCAAATTTGAACTACAATCACTGCACGGTCCAGCTCATGAAAATATGTCGAAAAACCATATACGTTTCCCTGGCTGCATGTTTAATTAGGTCCCACACAATAAATGGGAATGAATTTCAAACATATCATCATCGTCTTGGCTCGACCGCAAACATTGGGAAACTTAGTTTTTAAATTCATGTAAATGCAAACCTCGACAGAAATTCATGAAATTTCGGCATGGTGCCATCAATTGCCCTGTGTGTGTTTGTTGTGGTAAAAAAATTGCCCAATTTTGGACAAGTATTGGCATAAAGCCTCTTACAAACCGAAGGTTCTCACAAGAAAGTCGTGTGTTCCGATAGGGAAAGTTCACATTTTATGTGCGAAACAACATCCGTTGTCTCTTTTGGCCTTGTATTTATTTCTGGAGTCACCATAGAGCAACTTTCCGACAGTCATGCTAAACTGTGGATTTTTTCCAGGGTTCGTGAGACTTGTTTGACACATTAATTGAGTTTTCTAGTCGTTTAATGTGCATAATTCAAATTTGACCTACAATCACAAGGTCCAACACATGAAAAATAGGTTGAAAAAATATATGCCTTTCCCTGGATGCATGTTTAGGTCCCACGCAAGAAATGGGAATGGATTTCTAACATCTCATTGACTGTTTGCTCGGACGCAAACATTGAGATGCTTGGTTTTCAAATTCCCATAAATCCAAAACACGTCAGAAATTCATGAAACTTGGTATGGTGTCGTGACAAGGGCACACACATGCCGTGGTAAAAACAATTGTCCAATTTGGACATGTTCTTGCACAATCCCCTTACAAATCGGAGCTCCTCACAAGAAGCTTTGTGGTTTCGATAGGGAACATTATATATGCATGTCACATATGCGGGCGAAAAGACATCTGATGCCTCTTCTCTCCTTGATTTTCTTTATATAGACAACATAAACATGTACGTGCGAAGCGCAAAAATATGATTAAATTAAGGGATCGTCTGGCTTTTAAATACAATAATTGAGTTTTTGATGCATTATTTAATGTGCATAATTCAAATTTGATCTACAATCACAAGGTATGGGGCGGCAAAATGGGTTGAAAAATCATATATGCATCCTTGGATGCATGTGTTAGGTCACATGCAAGAAATGAGAACGAATTTCAAACATATAAGCATGTTGGCTCGGCCACAAATATCGAGAAACTTTGTTTCCAAATTCTCGTAAATCCAAAACTCTATCAGAAATTCATGAAACTTGGAATGGTGTCATGTGAAGGCACACATATGCCGTGGTAAAAAAAATACCAAGTTGGCCATGTTTTGTCACAAGCCTCTTACAAACATGAGGTTCTCACACAATAAGCTATGTCCAATGGTTCCGTTAGGGAACATACATATGCATTCCACATTTGCGGTGAAAAACGACATCCGATGCCTCTTCTCTCCTTGATTTTTTCCTACAAACAACATAAAGCAATAGGTGTGTACTGCAAACATATTAAATTATTAACGGTTTGTATGGCTTTTTTATACATTAATTGAGTTTTATGTGCATTTAATGTACATAATTCAAACATGAACTACAGTCACAAGGTTTATGTTGGGCAGGGCCTCATCATATAAAGCATAAATATGTTGTGCTATTTTTAGTGTCCACTTTGAGAGAAAGAGTAAGCATTATTAATAGCCAACAAAGGCATTTTGGAACAAAAATCTGTCACGTTACCATCGCAAATGGGCGTATTATTTATAATTCGTGGACGTTCTACAAACCATTTACGTACGGGCCACGTGTCGCTATGTGTATTGGCAAGGAGGTAGCGTGCGGACAGGTGTTTGAGTAGACGGGTGGTGTGCGAGCAGTGTCCTGCACACGCTCATCGGGTTGGCGTGTCCTTTGCCAGTCGTCAAAGACGTTTCAGACTGAATACCCGTATGCAAACCGAGGGCAATTGTTCCTTCCCTACTAAGCCAAGGGAAAATCTGGCGCGAAGGAATTTTTTCATTGCGTCATCGCAAACGGTTGTGAATGATGACCCATGCGCCCTTCCCGATGCTACAACTTCTACTGTTGCTAACTGACGAGGTTGCCATGTATGCAAAAAAAAATTGATGTGGGAAGGTAATTAAGGAGAGATATGAGTTTGGTGACCATGTGAAGAAACAATGCCCAACACGTGAACCTTGGCAAAACACTTAAGTGAAGGAACTCACCAATGCATGCAAGAGTTTAGTTGCTAAATCATTAAATGAAGGGACCTTAGCAACAATGCATTGTGGACTTGAGTTGCTAAGACATTTAATACACTAAGCACCCCATGTAAGCACCGACCGATGCATTGGCAGCAGGAGTCAGGTAATATTCGAATCTGTCATATTGGGTAAATTTTCATTTGTCAAATTGGAAACACTGAGATTTGTCCAATTTTGCAGGAACAAAATCACTATTATGGTGCAATTTTGCAACTGAAATTTAGTAAACATGGATTTCATTCATAGATCAAGCATTGGTTTTTGTACAAAATAGTTCAACTCGACAGCTGAATCAAACAAACTTTTCCCCATTTGTTGCCAACCACGTACTGAAATAGCTAGTTCAACTATATATACTAGCTAATTTAAAGTACGTGGTACAGTTCAACCATATCTATAGTAAGATGAACTGAACAAAATAGCCCCTAAATACTACTCCGGAGTGGCTTCATGCTACTGCCAGCAGCCTTCTCCTCTGCCGAGCGCGTTCAGTAAGAGGCAGAGGAGGAGAAGCCTACCGACGAGCTGGAGGAGTCGACTTCGTCGGCTGCCGCCGCTGCCCTTCGCCGCTCCTGACGCATCTCCTCGAAGCGACGGGACTCGACATAGATCTCCTCATTCCGCGCCATAGTTGCGGCGTCTGCTGTGGGCACGGCGGTAGAGAGCCTCAGTGCATGCTCGACTTGGCGCTCCTCCTCCTCATGTAGGAAGTTGATGTAGCGCGCTAGGCCACTGACGCAAAAGCCGAGCGGCTGTGCTTCGGTGGCGGCCTCCTCCTCCCGCCTTCGGGCCGTGGTGGCGGAGCGGGTGATGGCCCCGACAGCTGACCGTAGGGTGGCTGCCAAGGCAGATGCTGGTGTGGTGGCGGCCAAGGAGGCAGCTGGTGGGGTGGCGAAAACGGCGGCCGGCGATGGGGTGGGTGTCGGTGTCGAAACCGGCGGATCTCGGGTAGGGGGTCCCGAGCTGTGAGACTAGGATCGATGGTAACAAAGGGACGAAGGAGACGATGTTTACCCAGGTTCGGGCCCTCCTATGGAGGTAAAACCCTACGTCCTGCTTGATTATATTGATGATATGAAGGTTACAGAGTTGATCTACCTCGAGATCGACTAACTAAAACCCTAGATGAGTTTCTGTGTCCTATGATCTAAAACCCTCTGGCTTATATAGACGCCGGGGGTCATTAGGGTTACACATGGTCGGTTGCCCACCGGAGGGAAAAAACATGCCTAAACTACCATCTTCAACTTGACGGACACGTCACGGCTCCTGAGGTCTCCTTCTTGATGACAAGGCCTTCGACTAATCTCATCCTCAGCGAGCGGCCCATTAGCCCGACCTATGAGAAATAGGTCGGCAGTCCGAGGACCCGTTAATCCCGGACTCCCTCAGTGGGGGCGACGGCGGTCGCCGGCAGCAGCTGCCTTCGGGCAAATGTGGAGGAGCGTGTGGTGGGTGCCGTGCGCACAGCCAACAAGGACGCCACACACACTTCACGCTTATGGGTACTGTGCCACCGACGTGGTGCAGCCTCCCAGCTAGAGCTGCCCTCTGGCGGAGTGGCGGAGCGACGACGACGGATAGGTGGCATTGGCGATTGGGGGAGAAGCAAACTTGGGAAGCTACGGGCAGGGAGGGGATGAATGCAATGTGGAGAGGCCGGCCGTGAGGGTTTATAAAGCAGGCGGCCAAGGCGAGCCGGGCGGGAAGGTTGCGCGCGTTCCTGCGCGGGAACTGGAAGCTTGCGCGTGTTCCTGCGCGGTTGCGCGGGAACTGGAAGCTTGCGCGCGTTCCAGCGCGGTTGCGCGGGAACGGGAAGCCCAAAAGAAACGTTGTGCGCTCCCGAAGCGTGCATTGGAATCCGCGTGCGGCAACACGGTGACAAGATGGGACGGAGGTGGGAGAAATGACAAGTACGCAGACGGTTAATAATAAAAAACTGTTTGCGTTTTATTACAAAGCAAACGGTCGTTCTGTATGCACCGTCGCGAATGAATGTACGCATTAGGCGGTTGATGCGGCCTCGGCACGCTGTGCTCGTGTCTGTGCGCGCCCGCTCTACCGTCGTCCACGCGCGAACGATCAAGCACGTTCGGGGAGCCATATGCAAGCGGTTGCGCCGCTCCCGGCGCCACCATGCAGTTAAGCGCTGCAAAAACTGCCATGCGGTTGATGCGGCCATTTACCTTCGTCTCTTCCACGTTCCGATCGCGCCACACAACCCAAGGAGCACACCCATGACGGCAAATAATACAGAGAGGATGCACATCTCTTCATCGCTTCAACCTTCCCGTGCGGATCAAATGCCGGCTGCCAGCGCCGAGTGGCAGTTCGCCACTATTGTCAAAGTGGACACACACATCAGGAAGACGGACCTATCGGTGGTGTACACCAATGACCTGGTCGTGGTGGTGAACTCCATTAACACGTTGGAGCAGCAGCTTGCTCAGGATGACAAGTACAAAGTGGTCATCTTCGACCTCGAGTACACCGGCGGTCGTGCCGGGCATGATCAGAAGGTTGCTGTCGCCCAGTTGTGCGTGCGCCATCACGTGCTCATCTACCACTACTGCCTGGCCACAAGGCCTCGCGAGCATTTCGCCAGGTTTGTCAACTGCCCCGATTACAGGTTTGCAACGGTGGACACCACCAATGATCTAAAGGTGCTCAAGACTTCGGGCTTGTCCTGCCAGAAGCTTGTCAACATCCAAGGTCAGTACAGGGTCTGGGGCGGCAAGAAGAAGAAGCAGAAGGACTCCCTGGTTGACCTCGCCGCGGCCATCATCGACCCCTACTACAGATACATGAAGGCTGAGTGCCACAAGGACAAGACTGCCTGGCACACGGCATGGGTGAACGAACTGGATGAAGAACACATCAAGTACGCGGCCAAGGACGCGTACACCAGCTACGAGATGTACATGAGGAAGTGCCTCCTTCCTGCAGACGGCGAGGGATAGCCACAAGCAGAGCAGTGTTGGCAACCGTCGTCAGAAGAACAATATGATTTGGTGATCGTCTACTTCTTGTAAATTTATATTGAGGAATGTACATGTGTTGTGTAGTCACTTATGTAACTGTATGTTCAAGTTGGTTATGCAACAATAATGTTGGTGCTCTGTAGACAGAGCATATAGATGTTGTGCAAACAGAGCAAATCACATCTCATACAATTATTAGCAGCAACCGCGTGTCCACAACACACACAGGTTGTCAGGATGAATCGTTTGGGTTATTGCTGGTCTTCCCACACAGGTCTGATGGATGAACTATTTGCCGGGTACCCACAACACACACGTTTGTCAGGATGAATCGTTTGGGTTATTATTGGTCTTCCCACACAATTCTGATGAATGAACTGTTTGCCGGGTATCAAACACGCCTTCTTAGGCTAACTCGTTTGTGTTCTGCTGGATCAACGCAAACAGTTTGTCCGAGTGAACTGTATGCCGCACTACGCACACGTATATAGTTTGTTAACTATTTATGTTATCTTCGATAATCACAAATAGTTCATAAGAACAAACTGTATGCAACGCATCACACACGCAACTATTTTTTGGACCGTATTTGCTCGTTCTTCATCGCGCACGGTTTTCGTCATTGGCGGCGGAGCTTGAACTATACCGTTTGCGATTGATGGATCGCAAACAGTTTCGTCGAAGGGTCTCTGATTGATGTGTCATGTTTGGACCATTCTATAGTAGTGTTGGGCCAAGGGGTAAGGCCCATGGGGCTTTAGGTCGGTGCAAAAGGAAGTTTTGCGGAGGTCGGGGACCAGACGCCAAGGACCCTGGCGTCTGGCCTTGGGCACCGAGGACCATGGCGTCTGCTGCGGGAATTTGGGAAGGACTCTTCCTTGTGTTCCAAACCGACTTTGGGGAGGCCCTCTCCCCAAGTTACGACCCCAGTGCTCAACATATAAATAGAGGAGCAGGGCTAGCCCTTAGAAAACAAGTTTTAGAGCCTCCTCTAGTTGATCTAGTTCTAGTTCTAGTTGGTCCTAGTTGACTAATTAGAGCTAGCCCTAGCTATCTCTAAACCTCATAATTAGAAGCCCAATGTGGTTCTAATCTCCTTCCTCTAGTTCATCCTCCGCTCTAAATCCGTTGTGCTTGGCGAAGCCCTGCGGAAATAGTTTCACCACCACCGACACCACGCCGTCGTGCAGCCGGAACTCATCTACTACTTCGCCCGTCTTGATTGATCAAGAAGGCGAGGACGTCATCGAGCTGAACGTGTGCTGAACACGGAGGTGCCATGTGTTCGGTGCTTGATCGGAACGGACCGTGAAGGTGTACGACTACATCAACCGCGTTGATAAACGCTTCCGCTTAGTGATCTACAAGGGTATGTAGAAGCTCTCTCCCTCTCGTTGCTATGCATCTCCATGGATAGATCTTGCGTGTGCGTAGAATTTTTTTGTTTTCCATGCAACGTTCCCCAACAGTGGTATCATGAGCCAGGTCTATGTGTAGATGATATGCACGAGTATCACATAAAGGAGTTGTGGGCGGTGACGTTCATATTGCTTACCACCAATGTCTTATTTTGATTCGGCGGTATTGTGGGATGAAGCGGCCCGGAGCAACCTTACATGTCCACGTACATGAGACCTGTTCCACCAATAGACATGCAACTTGTTTTGCATATAGGTGGCTGGCGGGTGTCAGTTTCCCTCACTTTAGTTGAATCGAATTTGACTACGGCGGTCCTTGCAGAAGGTTAAAAGGCAACTTGATAATCCCCGTTGTGGTTTTGCGTAGGTAAGAACGATTCTTGCTAGTTTCCCATAGCAGCCACATAAAACTTGCAACAACAAAGTAAAAGACGTCTAACTTGTTTTTGCAGGGTATGTTGTGATGTGATATGGTCAATACATGATGTGATATATGTGGATGTATGAGATGATCATGTTTTGTAATAAGTTCACAACTTGCATGTCGATGAGTACGGCAACCGGCAGGAGCCATAGGGTTGTCTTTAATTTATTAAATCGTCATATAATTGCTTTACTTTATCGCTATGAGTTAGCAATAGTTGTAGAAGCAATGGTTGGCAAAACGACCACGTGACGACACGATGATGAAGATCAAGATGATGGAGATCATGGTGTCATGCCGGTGACGATGGAGATCATGCCGTTGCTTTGGAGATGGAGATCAAAAGCACAAGATGATAATGGCCATATCATGTCACATATTTTGATTGCATGTGATGTTTATCCTTTATGCATCTTATTTTGCTTAGAACGACGGTAGCATTATAAGATGATCCCTTCACCTGAATTTCAAGATAAAAGTGTTCTCCCCGAGTATGCACCGTTGCTAAAGATCATCGTTTCGAAGCACCTTGTGATGATCGGGTGTGATAGACTCTATGTTCACATACAACGGGTCTAAGCCAGTTTTGCACATGCATAATACTTGGGTTAAACTTGACGAGGCTAGCATGTACAGACATGGTCTCGGAACACTGGAGAACGAAAGGTCAAACATGAGTCATATAGTAGATATGATCAACATGGAGATGTTCACCATTTATGACTTACCCATCTCACGTGATGATCGGACATGGGTTAGTTGATTTGGATCATGTATCACTTAGACAACTTGAGGGGATGTTGATTTAAGTGGGAGTTCATTAGTAATTTAATTATATGAACTAAAATTTATCATGAACTTAGCCTTATAGTCTGTGCAAATCTATGTTGTAGATCAATGGCACGTGCTACCGTTCCCCTGAATTTTAATGTGTTCCTAGAGAAAGCTAAGTTGAAAGATGATGGTAGCAACTACACAGACTGGGTCCGTAACTTGAGGATATCCTCCTTGCTGCATAGAAGAATTATGTCCTTGATGCACCACTAGGTGACAGACCTGCTGCAGGAGCTAATGCAGACGTTATGAATGCCTGGCAGGCTCGATCTGATGACTACTCGATAGTTTAGTGTGCCATGCTTTACGGCTTGGAACCGGGGCTTCAAAACCGTTTTGAACACCACAGAGCATATGGGATGTTCCAAGAGCTGAAATTGATATTTCAAGCTAATGCCCAGGTTGAGAGATTTGAAGTCTCCAACAAGTTCTTTAGTTGTAAGATTGAGGAGAACAGTTCTGTCAGTAAACACATACTCAGAATGTCTGGGTACCACAACCACTTGACTCAGCTGGGAATTGATCTTCCAGTTGAGAGTGTTATTGACAGAGTTCTTCAGTCACTGCCACCAATCTATAAAGGCTTTGTGATGAACTATAATGATGGAGAAAACAATTCCCGAGCTCTTCGCGATGCTGAAATCAGCGGAGATAAAAATCAAGAAAGAGCATCAAGTGTTGATGATTAACAAGACCACCAGTTTCAAGAAGAAGGGCAAAGGAAGAAAGGGAACTTCAAGAAGAATGGCAAGCAAGTTGCCGCTCCTGTGAAGAAGCCCAAAGCTGGACCTAAGCCTGAAACCGAGTGCTTCTACTGCAAAGGGAATGGTCACTGGAAGCAGAACTGCCCCAAGTTTTTGGTGGATAAGAAGGATGGCAAAGTGAACAAAGGTATATTTGATATACACGTTATTGATGTGTTCCTTACTAATGCTCGTAGTAGTGCCTGGGTATTTGATACTGGTTCGGTTGCTCATATTTGTAACTCGAAACAGGAGCTGCGGAATAAACGAAGATTGGCTAAGGACGAGGTGACGATGCGCGTCTGGAATGGTTCCAAGGTTGATGTGATCTCCGTCGGCACGCTACCTCTACATCTACCTTCATAATTAGTTTTAGACCTCAATAATTGTTATTTCGTGCCAGTGTTGAGCATGAACATTATATCTGGATCTTGTTTATTGCGAGACGGCTATTCATTTAAGTCAGAGAATAAAGGTTGTTCTATTTATATGAGTAACATCTTTTATGGTCATGCACCTTTAGTGAGTGGTCTATTCTTGTTGAATCTCGATCGTAGTGATACACATATTCATAATATTGATGCCAAAAGATGCAAAGTTGATAATGATAGTGCAACATACTTGTGGCACTGCCGTTTGGGTCATATTGGTGTAAAGCGCATGAAGAAACTCCATGCAGATGTACTTTTGGAATCACTTGATTATGAATCATTTGATACTTGCGAACCATGCCTCATGGGTAAGATGACTAAAACTCCGTTCTCCAGAACAATGGAGCGAGCTAATGACTTACTGGAAATAATACATACCGATGTATGAGGTCCGATGAGTGTTGAAGCACGCGGCGGGTATTGTTATTTTCTAAGATTCATAGATGATTTGAGTAGGTATGGGTATATCTACTTGATGAAACACAAGTCTGAAACATTTGAAAAGTTCAAAGAATTTCAGAGTGAAGTGGAGAATCATCATAACAAGAAAATAAAGTTTCTATGATCTGATTGCGGAGGTGAATATTTGAGTTATGAGTTTGGCTTTCATTTAAGACAAATGTGGAATTGTTTCACAACTCACGCCACCTGGAACACCACAGCGTAATGGTGTGTCCGAACATCGTAACCGTACTTTATTAGATATGGTGCGTTCTATGATGTCTCTTACCGATTTACCACTATCGTTTTGGAGTTATGCATTAGAGACAACCGCATTCACATTAAATAGGGCACCATCTAAATCCGTTGAGATGACACCGTATGAACTATGGTTTGGCAAAAAGCCTAAGTTGTCGTTTCTTAAAATTTGGGTATGCGAGGCTTATGTCAAAAGGCTTCGGCCTGATAAGCTTGAACCCAAAGCGGAGAAGTGTGTCTTCATAGGATACCCTAAAGAAACAATTGGGTATACCTTCTACCACAGATCCGAAGGCAAGATCTTTGTTGCCAAGAATGGATCCTTTCTAGAGAAGGAGTTTCTCTCGAAAGAAGTGAGTGGGGGGAAAGTAGAACTTGATGAGGTAATTGTACCTTCTCTCGAATTGGAAAGTAGCACATCAGAGAAAACTGTTCCCGTGATGCCTACACCAACAAGAGAGGAAGCAAATGATAAAGATCATGAAACTTCAGATCAAGTTACTACCGAACCACGTAGGTCAACCAGGGCACGTTCCGCACCAGAGTGGTTCGAAAATCCTGTCCTGGAAGTCATGTTGTTAGACAACGGCGAACCTGCAACCTATGAAGAAGCTATGATGACCCCAAATTCTGACAAATGGCTCGAGGCCATGAAATTTGAGATAGGATCCATGTATGAGAACAAAGTGTGGACTTTGATGGACTTGCCCGATGATCGGCAAGCCATTGAGAATAAATGGATCTTCAAGAGGAAGACGGACGCTGATGGTAATATCACTGTCTACAAAGCTCGACTTGTCGCAAAAGGTTTTTGACAAGTTCAAGGGGTTGACTACGATGAGACTTTCTCACCCGTAGCGATGCTTAAGTCTATCAGAATCATGTTAGCAATTGCCGCATTTTATGATTATGCAATCTGGCAAATGGACGTCAAAATTGCATTCCTTAACAGATTTCTTAAAGAAGAGTTGTATATGATGCAACCAGAAGGTTTTGTCGATCCTAAGGGTGCTAACAAAGTGTGCAAGCTCCAGCAATCCATCTATGGACTGGTGCAAGCATCTCGGAGTTGGAATATACATTTTGATGAGGTGATCAAAGCATTTGGTTTTATATAGACTTACGGAGAAGCCTGTATTTACAAGAAAGTAAGTGGGAGCTCTATAGCATTTCTAATATTATATGTGGATGGCATATTGTTGATTGGAAATGATATAGAATTTCTGGATAGCATAAAAGTACACTTGAATAAGAATTTTTCACTGAAAGACCTCGGTGAAGCTGCTTATATATTAGGCATCAAGATCTATAGGGATAGATCGAGACGCTTAATAGGACTTTCACAAAGCACATACCTTGACAAAGTCCTGAAGAAGTTCAAAATGGACCAGTCAAAGAAAGGGTTCTTGCCTGTGTCAGACTCAAAGCCCGACCACGGCAGAAGATAGAGAGAGAATGAAAGTCATTCCCTATGCCTCGGCCATAGGTTCTATAATGTATGCCATGCTGTGTACCAGACCTGATGTGTGCCTTGCCATAAGTTTGGCAAGGAGGGACCAAAGTAATCCAGGAGTGGATCACTGGACATCGGTCAAGAATATTCTGAAGTACCTGAAAAGGACCAAGGATAGGTTTCTCGTTTATGGAGGTGACAAAGAGCTCGTCGTAAAGGGTTACGTCGATGCTAGCTTTGACACCTATCCAGATGACTCTAGGTCACAAACCGGATACGTATTTATATTGAATGGTGGAGCTGTCAGTTGGTGCAGTTCCAAGCAGAGCGTCGTGGCGGGATCTACATGTGAAGCGGAATATATAGCTGCTTCGGAAGCAGCACATGAAGGAGTCTGGATGAAGGAGTTCATATCCGATCTGGGTGTAATACCCAGTGCATCGGGTCCAGTGACAATCTTTTGTGACAACACTGGAGCAATTGCCTTAGCCAAGGAATCCAGGTTTCACAAGAGAACCAAACACATCAAGCGTCGTTTCAACTCCATTCGTGAAAAGGTCAAGGATGGAGACATCGATATTTGGAAAATACATACGGATCTGAATGTGACAGACCCATTGACTAAACCTCTTCCAAGGGCAAAACATGATCAGCACCAAGACTCCATGGGTGTTAGATTCATTACTATGTAATCTAGATTATTGATTCTAGTGCAAGTGGGAGACTGTTGGAAATATGCCCTTGAGGCAATAATAAAATGGTTATTATTATATTTCCTTAATCATGATAAAGGTTTATTATTCATGCTAGAATTGTATTGACCGGAAACTTAAATACATGTGTGGATACATAAACAAATACCGTGTCCCTAGTAAGCCTCTACAAGACTAGCTCGTTGATCAAAGATGGTTAAGGTTTCCTAACCATAGACATGAGTTGTCATTTGATAACGGTATCACATCATTAAGAGAATCATGTGATGGACAAGACCCATCCGTTAGCATAGCATATGATCGTTCAGTTTATTGCTATTGCTTTCTTATTTGTCAAATACATGTTTCTTCGACCATGAGATCGTGCAACTCCCGGACTCCGGAGGAATGCCTCGTGTGTATCAAACGTCACAATGTAACTGGGTGATCATAAAGGTACTCTACAGCTATCTCCGAAGGTGTCTATTGAGTTGACATGGATCGAGATTGGGATTTGTCACTCCGTATGACGGAGAGGTATCTCTGGGCCCTCTCGGTAATACAGCATCACAAGAAGCTTGCAAGCAAAGTGACTAAGGAGTTAGTTACGGGATGATGTATTACGGAACGAGTAAAGAGACTTGCCCGTAACGAGATTGAACTAGGTATTGAGATACCGATGATCGAACCTCGGGCAAGTAACATACCGACAGACAAAGGGAACTACGTATGTTGTCATAAAGGTTTGACCGATAAAGATCTTCATAGAATATGTAGGAACCAATATGGACATCCAGGTCCCGCTACTGGTTATTGACCGGAGAGGCGTCTCGGTCATGTCTACATCATTCTCGAACCCGTAGGGTCCGCACGCTTAACGTTCGTTGACGATATAGTATTATATGAGTTATGTATGTTGGTGACTGAATGTTGTTCGGAGTCCCAGATGAGATCATGGACATAACGAGGAGCTCCAGAATGGTTCGGAGGTAAAGATTGATATATTGGATGATAATATTTGGTCTCCATAAGGGTTCCGGAATTCACCGGAAGAGTTTCAGATGTTTCCAGAAATGTTCTGGTGCGAGGACACTTTGGTTGGGCCAAGGGGTAAGGCCCACGGGGCTTCAGGTCGGTGCAAAAGGAAGTTTTGCGGAGGTCGGGGACTAGATGCCAGGGACCCTGGCGTCTGGCCCTGGGCGCCGAGGACCGTGGCGTCTGGTGCGGGAATCCGGGAAGGACTCTTCCTTGCGTTCCAAGCCCACTTTGGGGAGGCCCTCTCCCCAAGTTACGACCCCAGGGCTCCCCATATAAATAGAGGAGCAGGGCTAGCCCCTAGAAAACAAGTTTTATAGCCTCCGCTAGTTGATCTAGTTCTAGTTCTAGTTGGTCCTAGTTGACTAATTAGAGCTAGCCCTAGCTACCTCTAAACCTCATAATTAGAAGCCCAGTGTGGTTCTAATCTCCTTCCTCTAGTTCATCCTCCGCTCTAAATCTATTGTGGTTGGCGAAGCCTTGCGGAAATAGTTTCACCACCATCGACACCACGCCGTCGTGCTGCCGGAACTCATCTACTACTTCGCCCATCTTGCTGGATCAAGAAGGCGAGGACGTCATCGAGTTGAACGTGTGCTGGACGCGGAGGTGCCGTGCGTTTGGTGCTTGATCGGAACAGATCGTGAAGGTGTACGACTACATCAACCGCGTTGATAAACGCTTCCGCTTAGCGATCTACAAGGGTATGTAGAATCCCTCTCCCTCTCGTAGCTATGCATATCCATGGAT
Source organism: Elymus sibiricus (assembly GCA_039707655.1). NCBI lineage: Eukaryota > Viridiplantae > Streptophyta > Magnoliopsida > Poales > Poaceae > Elymus > Elymus sibiricus. Next base: position 323,329,233 of record CM077673.1, read on the forward strand.
AGATCTTGCGTGTGCGTAGAATTTTTTTGTTTTCCATGCAACGTTCCCCAACATCGGGCGCGTGTTGTGCAGGCGACGGGAGTGGCGGTGCTGGGGTTGGTGACCACGGCGCCCGTGCACACTCCTTCGTGGGCTCCTCCTTCACCTCCTGCTTGACGTCCAGCTCCAGCACGTACACGTCTCCGGAGGCCGACAACTCGAGCATCTCTTGCAGACCCTCCCACTCCTCCTCCTGGTGGTACCTGTATCCGTGATCGATCCCCCCTTTGACAGGGTGCCAGAACGGAGCTCCAGATGGGATCGCGGCAGAAGACTTGCGGCGGCGGAAAAAGAGTTTCGGGATACCCTTTAGGGTTTTTGGAATATATGTGAATTTATAGGCCAGAGAACGGGGTCAGGAGGGTCGCCAGGGAGGCACAAGCCATCAGGGCGTGACCCCCCCTGGGTGCACCCTATTGGCTTGTGGCCCCCTCGTGCAGCCTCCGGTCTTCTCCCGAAGCTTCCAGGTCTTCTTTTGATCCAGAAAAAATCATAAAAAGTTTCAGGGCAATTGGACTTCGTTTGGTACTGTAAACCTGAAAAGTAAAAAACACGCAGAAAACAGGAACTGGCACTGGGTACTGGGGCAATAGGTTAGTGCTCAAAAATAATATAAATTGGTAAATTATTACCCAAAAAGTATCCTAGAATGATAATATGTCAGCATGGAACAATAAAAAATTATGGATACGTTGGAGACGTATCAAGAGACAAGGTGGAACACGCTGCACTAAAGAAGGCCAGGGATGCTTGGAGATACTAGAAGCATGTGTTGTACAAGAAGCACATGAGTCAAGGCAAGGACCCAATCCCCTCATAGCTCCAAATTACAAAGGAAGACTAGACATAATTCAAAAGGGTCAGGACCAGTGAAGAGTTTATTAAGAAGAGTGCCATGCAATCGGAACTTCAGAAGAAGAACACACACACCCACCATATGGGTGTGGCAGGATTCTACGACATGAAACCGATATGGGACCAGGAAGACAAAGAAGCAATAGCTGCGTGTGGCAAACCGACCTTTAGTGAAATTAAGGGCATTTGTGCTAGGGACTACTCGTGGGCACATGCAAAGAGGCGTGCAGATGGTTCTTATTACTTTGAAAACTTAGCAGACGAAGAACTGTATAATGTAATGGTAGAGGCTTCCAAAACCCCTGGAAAGTTGTACAGGAACTCAGGGCCATGTGACATGCTATCCGAGGCTCTGAATACCAAAGAGCCCCTGGCCGTGCAAGGGGTATTGGGGTCGATGTCCCACATAAGAGGGCTTTCTCACTAAGCAAAGAAGAGAGGCTCAGCAGGAAAAAAGCTAGGAGTGAAATTAAGCAGAATCAGTTGTACGAAAGGTTGAGGAGGGACATGTATCCTGGAATTCGAAACGATATTGAGGAGTCATTTATGCAGCAGAAGACACTAATGCTGAGAGATGGCCAGGAGACGCAAGGGGAGGTGGGCATGGAGGATGGCACTTATTGCGTAACAACACCACACAAGAGTAGCTGTGCATCAGCTGACCCCAGTAACACTGAGGCTGCAACTGGACATGATGGTGCTATATCTGATCTATATGGATAGGGGCAGAGAGAAGGCCGTGCTTACACATTTTGAAGGTACTTTAAAATGCGCAACAACGTGGGTTTACAACCCTGACTTGGACGGGGGACTCTTGTTGGACAATGTGCCATTGAAGCAGGGTTGTGTGAAGTGCTACATGACTGAAATAAAGCCCGGATTCAGTAATTTTGCCCTGAAGAATGTCCTAGGGGACCTTGATGAGCATAGGACCTTGGAAGAAACACGGCTAAATCATATCCAGTGGCCACGAAAAGAAATAGACTTCATGGATGAGATCCCTCCAGCCCCCCAAAAGCAACCAATACCACTCTCGAACCAGTGACTCTCTTCTCACCACAGCAGATCTTGTGTGACTCCCCCGATGAACATATCAGACGTGATCCGATGCCCGAGGCATCAACCTGTGATCAGCCCGCCTGACTTCCTGCCATACAGGCCAGGTCATCGTCCGTTCTTGAGCAGCCTGTGGCAACGCCTACAAAGACACACCATCGGTTGAGATGCCAGCCACTGAAGCAGAAAGGACAGACACATCGGCACTGCATGCTCAGCAGACAAACCCAATGGAACCACCTGCTAAGCAGTCTGAAAGTCCGGAACCGCCTGCTAAGCAGTCCGAAAGTTAGGAACCACCCGCTCATCTGTCTAGCGGTTAGTAGCCGCCTGATAAGCATACCGATGTGTCGGCACTGCCTGGTCAGCAAACCAACACGTTGTCACAGCCGCATCAACACACCGACAAATTGGCACCAGCTTCTCAGAAGCCCGATATAGCTTCAACGGCTGGCCAGCTGTCCGTCGCCTCTGCTACTACAACTCAGCAGTCCGTCACAGTAGCACCATCTGTTCAGCAGTCCATCGTACCGTCACCGGCTGCTCAGGAGCACGTCGTTCATTGATAACCCACAAGTATAGGGGATCGCAACAGTTTTCGAGGGTAGAGTATTCAACCCAAATTTATAGATTCGACGCAATGGGAGCCAAAGAATACTTGAGAGTATTAGCAGTTGAGTTGTCAATTCAACCACACCTGGAGATAAATATCTGCAGCAAAGTGATCAGTAGCACAGTAATATGATAGGTTTGATAGCAGTAGCAATAGCAACGATAGCGGTAACAGTAGTAGCAGTAGTTTTATAGCAGTTGGAACAACAGCAACAACAGTAGTAACTTAGCAAGAACAATAAGTAGAAAGGTCATAGGCACTGGATCGGTAACTCATTGGATGATATTTATCATATAACAGTCATAACCTAGGGCGATACAGAACTAGCACCAGTTCATCAATGTAATGTAGGCATGTATTCCGTGGATAGTCATACGTGCTTATGGAAAAGAACTTGCATGATATCTTTTGTCCTACCCTCCTGTGGCTCGGGGTCCATAAGGAAACTAAGGGATATTAAGGCCTCCTTTTAATAGAGAACCAGAACAAAGCATTAACACATGGTGAATACATGAACTCCTCAAACTATGGTCATCACCGCGAAGTATCCCAAATATTGTCACTATGGGGTTGATGGATCATAACACGTAATAGGTGCATATGACTAGGCAAGATCGGATCAAGAACATGGATATAGAGATGATAACATAAACGGTTCAGATCTGAAATCGTGGCACTCGGGCCCTAGTGACAAGCATTAGGCATAGCAAAGTCATAGCAACATCAATCTCAGAACATAATGGATACTAGGGATCAAGCCCTAACAAAACTAACTCGATTACATGATGAATCTCATCCAACTCCTCACCGACCAGCAAGCCTACGAAGAAATTACTCACTCCCGGTGGGGAGCATCATGGAATTGGCGATGGAGAAAGGTTGATGATGACGAAGATAGAAGATTCCCCTCTCCGGAGCCCCAAACGGGCTTTAGATCTGGCCTCCCGATGAAGAACAGGAGGTGGCGGCAGCTCCGTCTCATGAAACGCGATAATTCTTTTTCTCTTATTTGTTTCTCCAAATTTAGGAATTTATAGTGGTGGAGATAGGGCAAGTGGGGCCCCGAGGTGCCCAGCCCCCACCAGGGCGCGCCGGGAGGGGGCTGGCGCGCCCTGGTGGGTGCTGCGCACCCTGGGCCCCTCTCCGGTGGTTTCTGGCTCCAGTATTTTTTATATTTTCCAAAATAAATCTCCAGAAAGTTTTGTTCCATTCCGAGAACTTTTATTTCTGCACAAAACAACACCATGGCAATTCTGCTGAAAACAACGTCAGTCCGGGTTAGTTCCATTCAAATCATGCAAATTAGAGTCCAAAATAAGGGCAAAAGAGTGAGGAAAAGTAGATACGTTGGAGTCGTATCAACTCCCCCAAGCTTAAACCTTTGCTTGTCCTCAAGTAATTCAGTTGATAAACTGAAAGTGATAAAGAAAAACTTTTATGAACTCTTTTGTTCTTGTTTACATATATATGCTTAAGTGGCACCCATGTTTTCAGCAAAGATTATGACTAACCATGTCAACAATAACTCTTAGGAATTATATTTACTCATATCAATAACATAAGCAACTAGCGAGCAATAATAAGATATCTCAAGCGCTAACATTTTGTCAAAACAATCGTGATACAATATGACAATAGTGGTATCTCGCTAGCCCTTTCTGAGGCCGCAAAACATAAATGCAGAGCACCTCCAAAGTTCATGCAGCGACTAAACATTGTAATTCATGGTAGAAAAGATCCAGTCATGCTGCACCCAACATCAACTATACACAATGCGTGAGGATGACAATAGTGCTCTCAGGTCTGGCGCTTATTTGAGAAGGTGATGACTCAACATAAAAGTAAATAGATAGTCCCTTCGCAGAGGGAAGCATGGATTTGTAGCGGTGCCAGAGCTCAAAGTTTAAAACAGAGATAGATATAATTTTGGGAGGTACACCCTTCCTGTCAATGTCACGACCAAGAGTTATCAATATCTTCCATGCTAAACAAATTAGCGGCGGTTCCCAAGCGGTAAAAGTAAAAGGTTTACTCCCCCTCCACCAACAATCACACTCCACGGCGAGCCACATCCACGGGTACCGTCCAAACCAACAACATTCCCGAGGGAGTTTTGTTTAATTATTTTTGAATTTTGATTTTGGGACTGGGAATCCCTATTACCGCCCCTCTCGTGTAAGGACAAGTGAATAAACACTCGTCATGAGAATAAACCGCTTAGCATGGAAGATACTGACCCCCCCTGTCGCTTCATGAGTGGTCCAGGCACACAAAACAGATGTTTATTTGAAATTTAGAGGTGGCACATGCAAATTTACTTTGGAACGGCAGGGTAATACCACATATAGGTAGATATAGTGGACTCATCTGGCATAACTTGGTTTAAGGGTTTTGATGCACAAGCAGTATTCCCGCTTAGTACAGGCAAAGGCTAGCAATTAGATTTGAGAAGCGGCCAGCTAGGGAGCGAAGACGGTCTTGAACATGCATTACATATAATCAACATTGAATACTAGCATGAGTAGGATATGGACACCATGAACATAAATATCATGAAGGCTATGTTGGTTTTGATTCAACTACATGCGTGAACATGTGCCAAGTCAAGCCACTTGAAACATTCAGAGGAGGATACCATATCATCATACCGCATCACAACTATTTTAATGCATGTTGACACCCAAGATAAATCATTATCCACTCCTAGCTACTTAAGCATGGCATGAACAACTATAATCTCTAATGGTCATTGCAAACATGTTTGATCATAATGAGATTAATCAAGGGATACTAGGTTAAACATATTTACAAAAACAAAAACAAGTTGAGTTCATACCCGCCTTTCTCTGCCACAGTCAATTCATCAAATGTCGTCATCATTGCCTTTCACTTGCACGACCGAACGATAAGAAGATAATAATAGTGCAAGAATGTCGTGGACTAAGCTGGAATCTGCAAACATTTTATTCAAGAGGAGAAGACAAGGCAATATGGGTTCTTTGTTAGATAAACGATAATGCGGATGAGAACCACTCAACAATTTCATCGTGGTCTTCTCCTAGGTAGGACTCAAATAGAAAGAAAAGAATTCCAGAGAAACACACTGAAATATTTTTGGAGTTTTTGGTTTTTAAAGAAGCAAGCAAATTAGAGAAAACAAAAATGAGAAAAGCTATTTACACGGGAAAATTCCCAACAAGTAAAAGAAGAAGCGAGAAATCTTTTTGGATTTTCTTTTGCTGCTACAATTAAACTAAGCTAGAAAGAAAAACTGAAAAGAAGTAGGAAATATTTTTGGGTTTTCTCAAAGCTTTCAAACACAGAAGAAGAATGCGAGAAAACAAATCTAACATGGATATTACAATGAAAAAGTGTGAACACCGACAACTGGAATGAAATGTGCGAACATGAATGTAATGTCGGTGGAAATACGTACTTCCCCAAGCTTAGGCTTTTGGCCTAGCTTGGTAATCACCATCCGTAGTAGTCGTCCGGTCCCTGGTCGTAGTGAGGTGGAGGCGGCATCTGAGCATCCCACCCCTGGTGCTCCTCCTCAGCAGCTGCTAGGTTGTTCCGGTAAGCTGTAATGTCATCTGGCATAATCCTGTATCTGTTCCTGGCAATAGGGTCAAACAAAGCAGGTGCAGGCAAAGGGATAACATCACGTGTTTCCTTGCTAAATACTAAGTTATAGTGAATATCACGTGGAGAGTCAGTTACATCAAGAAAATGGTGAGCCTGCAGTGTCTTATGATCGAGGTAAACTCGGGGTAAGAGGTAATCGTGTGAGCGAAAGGGGATTCTAAAGTGGTTCGCTAAGCGAGTAGCATAAATACCACCATGTATCTTACCCTTAGTTTTATTGAGCTGTAAGCGCCGGGTAATAATAGCCCCCATACTAAAGGTGTGATCATCATAAAGTGCATGGCGTAAAATAGCGAGGTTAGGAGCACTGAGCGAGCTGACCTTCTCTCGAGCGGTTAAACACTTAGTGATGACTAAGGCGAAATAATGTACTGAGGGAAACTGTAAGCTAATAGCAGTGGCCTTCGACACGCTTCTATCCTCACCCACGGTTAATGCGAGGAGAAAATCCTCAAACTCAGATGGCCTAGGTTCTCTCAAGTCCCCATCAGAAGGGATCATGCATATGTTACAGAAGTCAGCTAGCGACATTCTGTGAGTTTCAGCATAAAGGTTAAACTCTACTTCAGGAGGATTGTTTCTCCCTAAATAAGTAAAACTTTGCGCAAAGGAATTTGTAAGGATGTGATATTGGTCACACTTATCTGCGAGGAACTCGGTTAACCCAGCGTTTGCGACAAACTGAGCGAACTCTTTGTGGATCCCGGCCTCCTCCAAGAAGGCATCATGCGGCCATTCGCACGGCCGCACCTCCACCTTTCTTGGAATGTGAAGGTCATTGTTCAAGGATTCCCCAATGATTCCCTTGGCACTTTTCTTGGAGGAGAACTTCCTAAAGATATTAATTTTATTCCTATAAAAAATTCTGAAAAAAATTTAGTCCACAAAAATTTGTCGACAAAACTTTGTAAGATTGTTAGCAACTACTCCCAAGCATGCATAGAAGCCATATTGAGCATTCAAACTACTTAGAACTCTAAGAATTCAACATGCAAGCTCATCTACAGCAGCACCAAGAGTAGCTTAATACTCTAAAAATAACTCACTAAAGCAAAAACTAATTGGAGCAATGGAGGAGTCACATACCAAGTAGAAATCCCTCCAAACAGTTTCGGAAACGGAGCTTCGAGCAAAGAGATCAAAATCCGCGGGTTTGAGAGCAAGAACACAAAAATGGTGGCTGCGGTGATTTTTTGCTGGAGGTAGGTGACAATGTGGGCTAAAGAGATAAGTGAGGGGGCCTACGTGGGGCCACCACCCACCAGGGTGCGCCTGGGGGGTGCTGGTGCACCCTGGTGTATGCTGGGCACCAGGTGCACCCCCCTCAGGTGTTGTTTGCACCAAAAAATCATAAATATTCAGGAAAAATTCGTGTTAAATTTTCAGGGCATCTAAGAATTTTTATTTTTGGGACATTTTTTATTTCACGGAGAAAACAGAAAACAGAATAAACATGGCATTTTATTTTATTTGACTAACTAAAACAGAAAATAAAAGGTGGGGGCAGAAAGTTGTGCTTACTAGATTCATCGACGTCATACCTCTAAAAAATGATCCATTAATAAGGTTGATCAAGTCTTATTAACAACCACTTCCGATTAGCATGAAACCGAAGAACTTTCGTAAAACACTAAGTTACCTCAATGGGGATATGCATATCCCCTACAATAAGTATATCATATTTCTTTTTGGCAGTAGGTAGAGGTAATTGAAAACTTCCAATAGTGATGGTCGGAGATTCTTCAATAACATTTATACCATTCACTTGAAATTGTTTCTTCGGAAAGTGCACCGTGTGCTCATTACCATTAATATGAAAAGTGACTTTGCTTTTATTGCAATCAATAACAGCCCCTGCAGTATTCAAAAAGGGTCTACCAAGGATAATCGACATGTTGTCGTCCTCGGGCATCTCAAGAATAACAAAGTCCGTTAAGATAGTAACATTTGCAACAACAACGGGCACATCCTGACAAATACCAATAGGTACGGCTGTTGATTTGTCAGCCATTTGCAATGATATCTCAGTAGGTGTGAGTTTATTCAAATCAAGTCTTTTATATAAGGAGAAAGGCATAACACTAACACCGGCTCCCAAATCACACAAAGCAGTTTTAACATAGTTTCTTTTGATGGAGCAAGGTATAGTTGGTATTCCAGGATCTCCAAGTTTTTTAGGTACTCCATCCTTAAAAGAATAATTAGCAAGCATGGTGGAGATTTCAGCTTCAGGTATTTTCCTTTTATTTGTGATGATGTCTTTCATGTACTTTGCATAAGGGGCCATCTTCAAAATATCAGTCAAACGGGTATGCAAAAAGACTGGCCTAATCTTTTCAGCAAAGCGCTCAAATTCTTCATCATCCTTTTTCTTAGTTGGCTTAGGTGGAAATGGCATGGGTTTCTGAACCCATGGCTCTCTTTCTTTACCATGTTTCCTAGCCACAAAGTCTTTCTTATCATAACGTTTATTTTTAGGTTGTGGGTTATCAAGATCAGGGGCAGGCTCTATTTCAACATCATTATCTGGTTCTCTATCATTACTAGGTTGGGCATCATCGTGAACATCATCATTATCATTGTCATTATCACTAGGTTGATGTTCACTACCAGACTGAGTTTTAGCATCGGAAATAGAGACGTCATTATTATCAGGAGGTTTTTGTGTCTCGGGTTCACTAGAGGTATGCAAAGTCCTATCATTTTTCTTTTTCGAAGGACTAGGTGCATCAAGATTAATTCTCTGAGAGTCTTGTTCAATTCTTTTAGGATGACCCTCAGGATAGAGTGGTTCTTGGGTCATTCTACCTCCTCTAGTTACTACTCTAGCAGCAAAGTCATGCATACTACTATTCATTTCATTAAGCAATTCTTTTTGAGACTTAGCAACTTGTTCTAACTGAGTTTGAACAATAGAGGCATGCTTTCCTACACCTCTAACATCATTACTGATTCTAAATAGCAAGTCACTCAAGCGAGCAATCATATCACAATTGTATTTCAATTGTTTCAGAACATGAGCATTGAAATGATCTTGCTTCATAATATAGTTATCAAACTCATATAAGCATTGACTAGGAGGTTTATTGTGAGGGATGTCACTTTCATTAAACATTAATAAAGAATTTACCTCTACCACATGTGGAGGTGGTGGTGTGTCAAGGCCATGTATTTCTTCAATAGGTGGCAAATTCTTAACATCCTCAGCTTTAATACCTTTTTCCTTCATAGATTTCTTTGCCTCTTGCATATCTTCAGGACTGAGAAATAAGATACTCCTCTTCTTCGGAGTGGGTTTAGGCGGTGGTTCGGGAAGAGTCCAATCATCATAATTTTTCAATACATTATTCAATAATTCCTCAACTTGTTCAACAGTTCGTTCCCTGAAAACACAACCAGCACAACTATCTAGGAAGTCCCTAGAAGCATCGGTTAGTCCATTATAAAAGATATCAAGTATTTCATTCTTCTTAAGAGGATGATCAGGCAAAGCATTAAGCAACTGGAGAAGCCTCCCCCAAGCTTGTGGGAGACTCTCTTCTTCAATTTGCACAAAGTTAAATATTTCCTGTAAGGCAACTTGTTTCTTATGAGCAGGAAAATATTTTTCAGAGAAGTAGTAGATCATATCCTGGGGACTACGCACACAACCAGGAGGAATAGTATTGTACCATGTCTTAGAATCACCCTTTAATGAGAATGTAAATAACTTAAGGATGTAATAGTAGCGAATCTTCTCATCATGAGCAAAGAGGGTGGCTATATCATTCAGCTTAGTAAGGTGTGCCACTACAGTTTCAGTTTCATAGCCATGAAAAGGATCAGATTCAACCAAAGTAATTAACTCTGGGTCGACAGAGAACTCATAATCCTTATCGGTAACACAGATAGGTGAAGTAGCAAAATTAGGATCACACTTCATTCTAGCATTCAAAGTTTTTTCCTTGTACTTGCATAGCAGTTTCTTAAGATCGTCTCTATCCTTGCAAGAAAGAATTTCTCTACTTATCTCTTCGTCCATAACATAACCTTCAGGTATCTTAGGCATTTCAAACTTAGGAGAGCTAGGACTAATAGGAGTCTCATAATCATAATCAGTTTCATAAGCTTCATCAGTTTCAGCAATTTCATTTTCTTTAGCTCTAGCAATTTGTTCATCAAGAAATTCTCCTAGTGGCACATTATCATCAAGCATGGTACTAGCATCATCATAAGCATCATTCATAGCGGAGGCAGCATCATCAATAACTTGCGACATATCAGGATTACTAGCATGTGGTGGTGTTGCAAGCTTACTCATAACAGAAGGTGAATCAAGTGCAGAGCTAGATGGCAGTTCCTTACCTCCCCTCGTAGTAGAGGGAAAAATCTTGGTCCTTGGATCCTTCAGATTCTTCATAGTGATAAATTGATATAAATCCCAAGTGACTCAACAAATATCGCTATGCTCCCCGGCAACGGCGCCAGAAAAAGGTCTTGATAACCCACAAGTATAGGGGATCGCAACAGTTTTTGAGGGTAGAGTATTCAACCCAAATTTATAGATTCGACACAATGGGAGCCAAAGAATACTTGAGAGTATTAGCAGTTGAGTTGTCAATTCAACCACACCTGGAGATAAATATCTGCAGCAAAGTGATCAGTAGCACAGTAATATGATAGGTTTGATAGCAGTAGCAATAGCAACGGTAGCGGTAGCAGTAGTAGCAGTAGTTTTGTAGCAGTTGGAACAGCAGCAATAGCAGTAGTAACTTAGCAAGAACAATAAGTGGAAAGGTCGTAGGCACTGGATCGGTAACTCGTTGGATGATATTCATCATATAACAGTCATAACCTAGGGCGATATAGAACTAGCTCCAGTTCATCAATGTAATGTAGGCATGTATTCCGTAGATAAGTCATACGTGCTTATGGAAAAGAACCCGCATGACATCTTTTGTCCTACCCTCCCGTGGCAGCGGGGTCCATAAGGAAACTAAGGGATATTAAGGCCTCCTTTTAATAGAGAACCGGAACAAAGCATTAACACATGGTGAATACATGAACTCCTCAAACTACGGTCATCACCGCGAAGTATCCCAAATATTGTCACTATGGGGTTGACGGATCATAACACGTAATAGGTGCATATGACTAGGCAAGATCGGATCAAGAACATGGATATAGAGATGATAACATAAACGGTTCAGATCTGAAATCATGGCACTCGGGCCCTAGTGACAAGCATTAGGCATAGCAAAGTCATAGCAACATCAATCTCAGAACATAATGGATACTAGGGATCAAGCCCTAACAAAACTAACTTGATTACATGATGAATCTCATCCAACTCCTCACCGACCAGCAAGCCTACGAAGAAATTACTCACTCCCGGTGGGGAGAATCATGGAATTGGCGATGGAGAAAGGTTGATGATGACGAAGACCGAAGATTCCCTTCTCCGGAGCCCCAAACGGGCTCCAGATCTGGCCTCCCGATGAAGAACAGGAGGTGGCGGTGGCTCCGTCTCGTGAAATGCGATAATTCTTTTTCTCTTATTTTTTTCTCCAAATTTAGGAATTTATAGTGGCGGAGATAGGGCAAGTGGGGCCCCGAGGTGCCCAGCCCCCACCAGGGCACGCCGGGAGGGGGCTGGCGCACCCTGGTGGGGGCTGGCGCACCCTGGGCCCCCTCTCCGGTGGTTTCTGGCTCCTGTATTTTTTATATTTTCCAAAATAAATCTCCAGAAAGTTTCGTTCCATTCCGAGAACTTTTATGTCTGCACAAAAACAACACCATGGCAATTCTGCTGAAAACAGCGTCAGTCCGGGTTAGTTCCATTCAAATCATGCAAATTAGAGTCCAAAACAAGGGCAAAAGAGTGAGGAAAAGTAGATACGTTGGAGACGTATCATTCATGTAACCGGATGTCAAACAAGAAGTGCTTCAGCTAACCAGAGGAAAGTGGTCACACACACACGAAGAAGGGGCCCCCAAAACCGAGGAGGGATGGGAACAATAACCTCCTGCTACAAAGACATATCGTCCGTAATCAAATTAACAACATGTTTTTCGAAGGGATGGGTAATCCCGGTTCTGACGCCATGCCCGATGAAGAAGTTGAAAAGCTACTTTCTAGTAAGAAAGCAGACCCGTTCGAAGCACGCAAGTACAAGCATGGACAGCCATTTCTTGTTGGCGAATACTTTGAGGAGTGCAGTTCTAGTTGTCGCAAGCTACATAAATATTGCTTGGAGAAAATGTCAGAAGGAGAAGATCATAACATTCTGGAAGTGCGCTACGACAGTAGGCATTTCTCTCACCGTGCAGGTACCATCAGTGTGGAATTCGAGGAGTTTCTCCTCTTCTTCAACTTCGATGAGCTTGTTGCCACTCTTGTCAAATGCTTGATGTTGTAAGTACTTCAGAGACTCTGATCAACTTCTCCATAGAAAGCTATAAATGAAAAAAAGATGAATGTATTGTATTTCTCTCAGGGGATTGACGGCGCAGAGAGCAATAAGGGTGCATGTGTATTTCATAGATCTTGATTTAGCAAATGACACTTCATTACATAACAATGGTACACGCAAGGTTCCCATTGACCATGTCTCCGAGATCTTGAATACGTTACACGTAGGAGAATTCTTCATGTGGCCATATCATGAAGGGTAAGTTAAATATATAACCACACATACATTGATCGTCTTTCAGTTTTCGACATAGTTTGTAAGTTCAAGGTTTTCTTAAACTGTAGCCATCACTGGATCTTGGTGGTCCTTGTTCCAAAGCGCAACACAGTTTACTACCTGGATTCTCTTAGAGAGTCAAATAAGCCTCAGGATCTGAATCATCTTCAGGATTTCATGGATAGGTATTGAATTCTTTGATGTTAATATGTTGTATTCAAATCTGGTTCAAGAATTGAGTGTGTGAAAATTCATCTTGATTTATAGTGTATTGTCAAGGTACGTAACTTTAGGAGGGAGATAGCTCGACCGCCAACTACCTCTGCAGCACGTGATCGTTTCTCCGGTAAGACACCGAAATCCGTCATTTTCATAAAATGCTAGTCAGATGTTCAAGTTTCTAAGTAAACCTCTTTCTATTTCTCTCCAAAGAAAAAAAAAGAAACAACTTACACCAGGTAGGTTGTTCCTAACAGGGCAAATACATGACTAATATTGTACAAAAAATTCCAGTGTCCTCAACAACAAGAAGGGACCAACCTATGTGGATACTACATTTGCGCACACATGATGAACATATGCAGACATGTTGAATGTTGTGTCGATGCTGACAAAATAGAACCAGTAAGTCTGTTTCTTAATTACTATCTTCTACTCAATACGTATGTCACATTCTGATCTAAAAATCTTGCAGTTGATCTTTGGACCGATGACCAATGTACCGCTCGCCGCAGATGAATTGTTGTGTTTTAGGAAATTTATCAGCACCTTCTTTGTGAAACACTATATCAAGCCCAGTCCAGACTGTGAAGATTTCAGCATTCCTATCTCCCAAGAATAAGTATGCATTCATATAGTGTTATCAGCTAAACATATACGCATGGATGCAATTTTTTTCCATGTGATCACGTCTTCGTATTTCATACACTATGATTATGTACTGCATATGTCCATACATCTGTGTAATTTAGCTAACATTTGTTCAATTGCATATTATCAAGAATTTTGATGAACGATCTTCCCGTGGACACTATTTGTTCAATTGCATATTGTGGTGAATTTTGATGAATGTTCTTCCTGTGGACACTATTTGTTCAATTGCATATTGTGGCGAATTATGATGAATGTTTTTCATGTGGACACTATTTGTTCGATTGCATATTGTGGCGAATTTGCTATTCGTAGGGTGATTCAAATGCGATATTTTACTATAACCTGGCCATTTAAGCGCACACGGTTCAAGCAACTAAGTGTGTGCGATCCAGAACGGGAAGCACACGTAACTCATAGCGCAACCGCCTGTGATCTACAGGAAAAGCACACGAGATATAAACTAAAACGTTGGTGATACATAAGAAATTGCAGACGATTTGCAGCACTTCTATGTGTGCATAGGAGCTCCTCAATCATTTGTGATAGCACCTTATCTCACAAGTGAGCTAACAGGAAACCGTGCTCGATGCAAAGAGAAATACCACGCGTAAATTATTCAAGAAACATGTGCGATGATATCATGCATGGCAGACGGTTGCCAGACAAAATTCGCGTGCGATGATGCATACATCACACACAGTTTCTATGATGGCCCGTGTGACTTTGCTAATATTTCGCAAACAGTTAAAAGGTCAAACACCGTTTGTTTTCCAAGAGCAATTAGATGCGTTTCAGTCTAAATAGGCGTGTGCAATTGGTCCCCAAATCCCACACGTGTGCCCAAAGTATAGTGTGTGCGATACGTTACTGCATCGCATACATTTATTTGGCAGAGCATGTGCACCGTCGGTCACCATAGCAGACGATTTCTGTGTTGTGTGGGATGGACCCCCTATCGCTTACACAGGAAAGGCGACGGTTTGAATTTACGTCGCGGAAAGGGGTTACAAACCGTTTGTATAGCACGTCGCTGCACCAGTGTACCCTACTACTTATCATTGTTAGTTTGTGAGATTATTCTCCTTATTCTCTATCTATATGCTCACTTACTATCTCTTGCATTCATGCTTGTTGGAAATATGCCCTAGAGGCAATAATAAATTGGTTATTATTATATTTCCTAGTTCATGATAATTGTTTATTATCCATGCTAGAATTGTATTGATTGGAAACTAAATACATGTGTGGGTATATAGACAACAATGTGTCCCTAGTATGCCTCTAGTAGACTAGCTCGTTGATCAAAGATGGTCAAGGTTTCCTGACCATAGACATGAGTTGTCATTTGATAACGGGATCACATCATTAGGAGAATGATGTGATGGACAAGACCCAACCGTAAGCATAGCAGTTGATCGTGTCAGTTTATTGCTACTGCTTTATCCATGTCAAGTATCTGTTCCTACGACCATGAGATCATGCAACTCCCGGACACCGGAGGAATGCCTTGTGTGTATCCAATGTCACAACGTAACTGGGTGATTATAAAGGTGCTCTACAGATATCTCCAAGGGTGTCTGTTGGGTTGGCATGGATCGAGACTGGGATTTGTCACTCCATATGACGGAGAGGTATCTCTGGGCCCACTCGGTAATACAACATCACAAGAAGCTTGCAAGCAATGTGACTAAGGAGTTAGTCACGGGATCTTGTATTACGGAACGAGTAAAGAGACTTGCCGGTAACGAGATTGAACTAGGTATGGAGATATCGACGATCGAATCTCGGGCAAGTAACATACCGATGGACAAAGGGAACTGCATACGGGATTGTCTGAATCCTTGACATCGTGGTTCGACTGATAAAGATCTTCGTAGAATATGTAGGAACCAATATGGGCATCCAGGTCCCGCTATTGGTTATTGACCGTGGAGGTGTCTCGGTCATGTCTACATGATTCTCGAACCCGTAGGGTCGCACGCTTAACGTTCGGTAGCGCTAGGGTAGTATTGAGATATTAATAGTGGAAAGTCCAAAGGTTGTTCGGAGTCCCAGATGGGATCCGGGACATCACGAGGAGCTCCGGAATAGTCCGGAGGTAAAGATTCATATATGGAAAGTTGTTATCGGGGTTCCGGAAAAAGTTCGAGTTTTTTCGGTATTGTACCGGGAAGGTTCTAGAAGGTTCCGGAGTGGGGCCCACCTGCATGGGGGACCCATATGAACGTCGGTAGTGGGGAAAGTCCCCACAACCCTGGTCTAGGCACACCAAGATCCTGCCTTAAAAGGAATAGATTCATATCCCAAGGGGATAAGATCAGGATCCCTAAAAAGGGGGGATAGCAATCGGTGGGGAAGGAAAGGTGGGATTTCCTTCCTCCCCCTTTGGCCAACGACCCTAGGGCCTTGGAGGGCAAGCCACCAGCCCCCTCCACGCCTATATAAAGGTGGGGAGGCATTGGGGGCAGCCACCCTTCGGCCCTTGCCCGTTACCTCTCCCAACTCCTCCCACGTTTCACCGGTACGCGCTTGGCGAAGCCCTGCCAGAATTCCGCTGCCACCACCACCACCATACCGTCGTGTTGGTCCCGATATCATCTACCCCCTTTCTCTCGCTTGCTGGATCAAGAAGGAGAGGACGCCGCCGAGCCGCACATGTGCTAAACTCGGAGGTGCCGTCCGTTCGACACTTGATCGGGTGTTCGTGGACGGATCGTGATTGGATCGCGAAGACGTTCGACTACATCAACCGCGTTTCTTAACGCTTCCGCTTAGCGATCTACAAGGGTATGTAGATCCAACTCTCGCTCTCATAGATGCTCATCACCATGGATAGATCTTGCGTGTGCGTACGAGATTTTTTTTGTTTCCCATGCAATGTTCCCCAACAGTGGTATCAGAGCCAGGTCTATGCGTAGATGAGATCTTGAGTAGAACACAAAGGAGTTTGTGGGCGTTGATATTCAGATTGCTTCCTCCCTTAGTCTTTTCTTGGTTCAGCGGTATTGTGGGATGAAGCGGCTCGGACCAACCTTACTCGTATGCTTACGAGAAACTGGTTCCATCGCTAACATGCAACTTGTTGCATAAAGATGGCTGGCGGGTGTTTGTCTCTCCCACTTTAGTTGGATCGGATTTGATTGAGGCGGTCCTTGTAGAAGGTTGAATAGCAATTTGTGTATCACCGTTGTGGTTTTGCGTAGGTAAGAATCGTTCTTGCTAGATACCCATAGCAGCCACGTAAAACATGCAACAACAATTAGAGGACGTCTAACTTGTTTTTGCAGGGTATGTTGTGATGTGATATGGCCAAAGACATGATGTGATATATATTTGATGTATGAGATGATCATGTTGTAATAGTTAAATATCGACTTGCATGTCGATGTATGAGAGGACGCCGCCGAGCCGCACGTGTGCTAAACTCGGAGGTGTCGTCCGTTCGGCACTTGATCGGGAGTTCGTGGACGGATCGTGATTGGATCGCGAAGACGTTCGACTACATCAACCGCGTTTCTTAACGCTTCCGCTTAGCGATCTACAAGGGTATGTAGATCCAACTCTCCCTCTCATAGATGCTCATCACCATGGATAGATCTTGCGTGTGTGTACGAGAAATTTTTTGTTTCCCATGCAACGTTCCCCAACAATGCTTATCTCTCATATTATGTGGATTGCAAGGTTGTTGCTGTGTCTATAAAATATAGGGGGAGTGTTGATCATAGTATGTGCTCTTTGCATTCCAAAGGCATATTAAAATAGGGCACACATGTAGGGGGGCCGTCTATATTTTGTAGAAGTTGGGATTGCTTAAGCATTGTTCTTTATCTTATGTGCAAATCCCGTGTTGTCATCAATCCACCAAAAAGGGGGAGATTGTTAGAACATAATTTTCCCGAAGTGGTTTTGGTGATTGATGATAATGCCCTTTTGCGGACTAACCGTGTGCATTTGGATTTCAGAGATTATCAGGTGGCACGAGACGGTTTTATTTCCCCTCGGTGTTTAAAGAGAAGACGGTTTATTTCTGATGATTTCATTTTGGTGGTTTTGAGTCATAGAAAAATCCGTACTATCAAGAGGGGGTCCGCATTTGGAAAGGTTAGGGTGGAATCAACACGTACACATTTGCACCCCTTTCCCTTGCCGACTCTCTGGAGCTTTTGACCTCTCCTTAGGATCCCTCAGAAACACCTAAGTAGAAGTACCGTGCTGGGGAGCTGTAGTATCGCTCCAACGGTACTACTGCCCTCCAGTGCTAAGGCTACTACCGCTTATATTTTGTTTCTGGTGCCTTGGCTCTTGTTGAGCGGAAGTACCGCTGCAGTGGAGCGGTAGTACCGCTCAGGCGGTACTGCCATCTTCCACTTCGGCCCGTATTTCCACTTAAATTTGCTTCTGGTATCCTTCACCACCCGAGCGGAAGTAGAGCGGTAGTAGCAAGCGGTAGTAACGCTCTGTGCGATACTGTTGTACTACCCTCCTCTACTCCTGTTAGGTCCCCTCTTCACACAGCGCCAAGCGGAAGTACCGCTGGCAGGAGCGGTAGTACCGCCCCGGTGGCACTACCGCCTCCCTGATAGAGTCAGCTGTGTGCGGAGCCTGAAACTTCCATGCGGGCGAAAGTACCGCTCCTCAGAGTGGTACTACCGCTTATGCATGGCTGGTGGGGCAGAAAATGGTCAGATTCCCCCACCGGTATATAAGTGGGTCTTCTTCCCCAAGTGGTCTCACCTCTTTTCCCCCAAAGCTCCATTGTTGCTCCTAAGCTCATTTTCGCCCGATCTCCCTCCCTAGCCATCGAATCTTGTTGATGCTCTAGGGTTTGGAGGAGAAGGCCTCGATCTACACTTCCACCAAGAGAAATTTTATTCCCCCCACTAATCTCTTGTGGATCTTGTTACTCTTGGGTGTTTGAGAACCCTAGATGGAAGAGGTCACCTCGAAGCCACATTCCATTGCGGTGAAGCTTCGTTGTGTTGTTGGGAGCCTCCAATTAAGTTGTGGAGATTGCCCCAACCTTGTTTGCAAAGGTTTGGTCGCCGCCTTCAAGGGCACCACTAGTGGAATCATGACATCTCGTGTTGTGGGAGGGTGTGAGGAGAATACGGTGGCCTTAGTAGTTTCTTGGGGAGCATTGTGCCTCCACACCGCTCCATCGGAGACGTAATTCCCCACAAAGGGAAGGAACTTCGGTAACACATCCTCGTCTCCACCGACTCCACTTGTGGTTAGTTCTTACCTTTACTTTGTGCAAGCTTTACTTGTGTGGTATCCTTTGCTTGCTTGTATTGTTGTTATTGTTAGCATCATATAGGTTGTTCACCTAGTTGCATATCTAGACAACCTATTTGTTGCTTAACCTAATTTGTTAAGAAAAGCTAAAAATTGGTAGTTGCCTATTCACCCCCCTCTAGTTAACCATATCGATCCTTTCAATATCCCTGGCAGAAGATAGCACACAGATCCCAACTTGTGTTTGGAAATATACTCAGGGGGGTGGTCGTATACATGTTAGCCATGGAGTTGTGATCTCTCCAGGGTTTTCCATAAGCATCCAGATAATCCTCTTCAGATGGGGCACACCAATCAACTCAGCCAATTCTTGAATAGATGATTCATATCTGACACCTTCGGTCATCCACTTGATCTTGCCATTGGGGTAGAAATGTGCGGTAGAGTAGAATGGTATGATGAGCTCGTCATTCTATGTTGTCATCTTGGTACCAATGAACTCATCAAGTTCTAGTGTCTTGAAGTTCTCATGCACGTTGGGGAAGTTGTCCGGGTCAGCATCGATGTAATACCAGTCAACCCATCTCATGCTTGTCACTAACAGCTTGGCTCTTGTCAAGAAGCACAGTCTCATAGAAGTCTTGTTGTGCCCTGGTGTGGAACCGATAGTCCATAGTTGTACTCCTCTGGATAGCATATGGATCTGAAGTCCTCCATATACTTTGTCCTTTGTCTTTTCTTTTCTTCATGTCTTCTGCCTCTGGATGTGAGTCGGCATGAGCAGGCAGAAATGGTCTGACCTTCTTCAGATGCGTTGGGCTTCTTATTCATCACTTTCAGGCACTGGGGCCATGTTATTCTATGATGCAGACATAGTAGTAGTGGTCCTGCCCTTGTCCTTTGCAACAGTCTTGGCCTTGGCAACTGGAGGTGCAGTCTTTGGCATAACATCTGCCAACATTTTCCTTTGCCTCTTGGAAGGTGGATTGGCCACTTGAGTTTCCTCCTCTTCTTCCTCCTCCTCAGTTAGGTCCTCATACATAGAAGTTGGTCTAGCAACCACATGCACCATCCTCTTTCTTGCTTGGTCCTTGGGCATGGACTTTGATTGACCTAGAGCTGAGCTACATGTACCATTGTGTGTCGAAGCAATTCCTCTCCTTGCTACAGTGGAGGCTGACACCTTATGTCATGGTTTTGTCATGGTAGATGCCCTAGTGAAAGGACTTAGGGGTGAAGCCATCGCTACGGTGACTAGCTCGAAGGGGTTGGTCGGGACGAAAGACACGAGTTTACCCAGGTTCGGCCCCTCACGAAGGAGGTAAAAGCCTACGTCCTGCTTGGTGTTGTATTGATTGGGTATCGATTACAAGGGTGCGGATTCGCTTGACCTAACACTCGATCAATTGTTTCTTACCCTAAGCCGCCGCAGGGACTCGCCTTTATATACACAGGTCGAGGCCCTGGGCTTACAAGAGTCCGGACCGGGTTATACTTCGTAACCTATCTTGCCTCTAAGTCACCTTGCCTTCTCCGGCAAGCCACCTCCAGACGGCTTACGCCTCCGGGCCACACACCGTCTTCTGGCTCTGGGCCTCCATCCGGCCCGCTTGGTAAGTCACCTCCAGGCTTGTCTTGGTCTTCAGGCCTGTTTAAGGCCTTATTGTTAAGTCGCCGACCACCTAACCCGGCCCCTCCCGGGCGGGTTATACCGCGGGGTTATATCCCCAACATTAGGCCCTAGATTGATTTGAACTTGTTCATGTCAATCTTCAAGTCTTCTGGTTGGTTAGTCTCGTTTTCCTTTAACCATTTAATCTAAGATAAATCTTCGTGACCCGCCATGTAAAATGGATGACGTCATCTCTAGTAAATCCAGAAAATATTTATGACATCACAACGGATCTTTGCATTAACTAATCATTCCGAAAATCGAGGCGCTTCTTTGGTCAGTCATTATCACGTCTCCTCGATTCTCGCACTTGACTATTGCTGTTCCACCTCTTCCCTTCCTTATAAATAGGCACGGGGGGCCCATTGTTTTCACTTTCCCCCGTTGACTTTTCCTCTTCTTCTTCCTCCCGAAGCTTCGTGCGACTGAAGCTCCGCCGCCCCAGTCGGACCGCGCCATCCACCACGCTAAGGCCGCTGCATCAACCTGTTGCGACCAGAGCTCGCCGGCACGCGTCCGCACCCTTTGCATCTTCTCAGGTTCCGTTCTTAGGCTTTCTCACATCCGCATTAGGTCACCGGAGTTCTTAGAGTTCGTCGCCGTTCATCGGAGTTCATATCGCCGTTTGAAGAGAAACCACCTTTTGATTTTGGAAACGCTAGCCAAATCGCGCGGTGCCTAGTTTAGCATCTACTTTGTATCTTGAATAGACTGCATCTTCCTTAGGATCAGTGCATAGCCTGCTAGTTCTTCCATTACTGTCTTTTAGGGTTAGTAATTATTCCCCTTTTATCTTCGTCTGTAGATCCATAATTGTAGCTGTAACTTGTGAAACTTGTTTGCCCACACTTTACAGTATTTTCAGTATTCACAGTGTTATTGACCCGCCACTACGTTGCTGGCTCACCCTGACAAAATATAATCCGCCATACTCGTATTCTAAGGTGTCTTATTCCCATAGCCAAAGGCGGCTCATAACTTTTCCATGACCCGCCAAGTAACATTGCCGTCTTATAATCACAACTGGCTTGTCATGTAGCACTCCTAACCCGCCATAATCTTATACCTTTCCACAGCTTTTAACCTGGTCAGTCATGACTAAGGCTCCCTCCTCTTGCGATTGGGTAGCCTCCGGAGTTACTGAGCTCATGCTTAATGAATATGTAACCATGGGGGTTTTATCGGATCAAGAAATCATCCATTGGCGGGTTCCTGGTCCCGAAACTACCCCCGAACCCAAGGAGGGGGAAGTGGTTATTTTTACGGATCATCTTCTCCGTGGCTTCTCACCGCCCGAGTCAAGATTTTTCCGGGACGCCTTGCATTTTTACAAACTTCACCCTCAAGACATTGGCCCCAATTCCGTCACCAACCTGTGCCAATTTCAAGTATTCTGTGAAGCGTATCTGCAAGAAGAGCGCACTGTTGATCTTTTTAGAGATTTCTTTTATATCAACCGCCAAACTGAGATAGCAGATGGACCAAGTCTTGAACTCGGAGGCGTTTCCATCCAGAGACGGAGGGATGTATCTTTTTCCTCAACTGTTCTGCCCAGCCATCCCAAAGATTGGAACCGCACTTGGTTCTACTGCAGAGACATCGCTCCAGCTGAAGAGAATCCCTTGCCGGATTATCGCCCATATCGGCTCTGCACCACTACTGAGCTTCCAGACCGGTTAACCGCCACAGACCGCATTCAATATGCTCACACATTTTCAAGGATCAGGGCTCTAATAGCCAATGGGTTAACCGGGGTTGATTTGACCCGCTGCTGGGTTTCCTGGAGGATTTTGCCGCTGAGTCGGCGCGGCGGCTTAATGTGTCAGTATACTGGCAATGTGGATGACCCTCAGTGCTATAATCAAGCGCCTTTGACGGACAAAGAAGTCGATTTAATTGTCAAATCACTGCTTGGAGAACCTCAGGAAGTTTGCAATAAAACGGGATTAAGCCCCTTCCGTGTTCTTAACCTGGCTCCCGCAGTAAGACCCTTTAAATTAATCTTCGCCTTTTCCTTTTAGACTTTGCACTTCACATCTTTTTAACTTTCTGCAAACGCATTTATGTATGCAGGCCGACTCTCCCTTCTGGAAGAAAAGGATAACTAGAACCTCCACTATGAAGAAGAGGGTCAAAGCGACTAAACCCCGTGGTCCGGGCCGTCCAAAGAAGCAAACAACCCAAGAACTGCTCGAACTGGATGATCCGGAGGTAGAACTTGACTCCCTTGGCCTTCTTTTCATGCAACTTATTGATGCTGACTCCTCTCAGGGTGAAGCGGAAACAAGCCAAGCCGGTGCAGCAGAGGTAACTATCATCTCCTCCGACTCAGAACCTTTGCCAAGAGATAAAATACGACGGGTCATCCGAAAAGTAAAGTTTTCACACCCTCTTGCTCACTTGGATCCCAACTTTCTTTTGAAGAAGCAGCAACATGATTCTAGGCGTCATACCCGGAGCGGCGGCTCTGAAGACCTAGTAGCTGGCTTATCCAACACACTAGCTCCTCGGAAACGCCGCAATGTGGTATTTCATAGCTCTGCTTTTATTTCTTCTGTGCGTTAGCCTCATCCAGTGACCTACTTATACTGTCCAACTCTGATTATCAGGAAACACCTCCGTCATCGGGCGACTCAACTGGCACACAGCTGCCCGCCTTCGTTGTCAACCCTGGGTAAGGATTTTGCCTTTGTTGGTATCTAAAAATTTGTTTTCATATGCTCATAAGCTTGTCTACTCCTGTCACAGGGCTAAGGCAAAGATGGGCAAGAGACAGAAGGTGGGCGACTCTTCCAAGACCTCCAAGGTCTCTGAGCCGGAGAAAGGAGCGCCGAAGCCCCCTGAGGCCCCAATCCTAAGCTCTGAAGACCCTATTTCTCATCAAGACAACCCTCCTCCGCAGGCTGATGAAGTTTTTTCTGAGGCCATGGACACTGATGCTGACCCGACCAACATTTGTGACCCGCCAAGTCCAATTCCTCTCCAACCAGTTGAAGAAATGCCTTCTGAGAAAAATGATGCTGACGTCGTCATCACCGGGGCGGGTTATAAAACACCAGGAGCCTCAACTATATTTGCTAAGCATAAAGAAGAGCCACCTTTGCTGGAGAAAGGCAAAGCCAAACTGGATCTGCCGGATTATGCTGATTTCAGTGCCAGCGAGCTGCACGCAGGCTACCTGAACCGCCTTCATACAAGCCGTGATATGGAAGCCGGCTTAGTAAACAATATGAAGCAGAAGTATGAGGTACGAATTTTAACCCATTTCCGTTTCACAGATATATACTCATGCAGCCCCCAAGGGCCGGTTTATCTTGGAAAGATGAACCGGGTCTTCCAATAATTACTTAGAAAAAATCCGCATGTAGCCCCCAAGGGCCGGCTTATCCTGAAAGGATGAGCCGGGTCATACTATACTTTGAAATGACCTACATTAGCCCCCAAGTGCCAAGTGTATTGCTTGCAATGTGCTTGGGACTTGAATAATTAAATCAGAGCAAACCTGTGTATCAACGATTTTCAAACGTACTCCCGAATTTTATGTAGGAAGCATTAAGTTTGAAGGAGTCACATTTTGGCAATTTAAGCAAGAGTGTGGCGGCTTTGGAGGCCAAGAGCTGTGAGGCCGAGGCAAAGCTGAAATCTACCTTGGAAGATTTAGAAAAATTGAAATATGACTTTACTGCTGAACGTGTCACTCTTGAGTCGGAAAAAACTGCCTTGCAGAAGCGTGCTGAGGACGCTGAAAAGCAGCTAAAGCCAGTTACTGAGGAGCTTGCCGGCTTAAAACGGCAGATATCTCAGATGACAGCCGCCATCTTCGGTAAGCACAAAAACTTGCTCTCCATTGAAGCACTTCATAAATTAAGGAAGTCAAAATGCTAATTTGAGTTTATGCTCTTAACTGGCTGACAGGTGCCAGGAGTGCCAACCTTGGCCAAAATATCTTGTTAAAGCTAAAAGCTGTCTACTCATTAACTGAGCAATTATACGTTGGGAGCCTGCAGACGCTTGTAGCCGTATCCTCTGGAAAAAAGCCTCCAACACTCATCAAGACAATGCTGGATCATCTATCAACCGTGCCATCTCAGATTGGAGAATTGAAATTGTCACCCGCTCGCGCAGGAGCCATTGCTGCCTTAAGCCGGGCAAAGGCGTGGCAATCAGATCTAGACCCGGCTGAGATGGATGGCGGGTATCCAGAGTTTAATGATGATGGAACTGTCTTCAGCAAGACAGATTTTTCAAGATGTGTCAAAGACATGAGGCCGCTGGCATGCCAACTTGCACAAGGGCTAAATTTAACCAAGTATCAATTGGCTTACGATAGCAACAACACTCGTATCAAGGCGCCCTCGCATGCAGTTGTCAACTTGACTCCTCAAAGGCGTAAGCATATGTTTGCCCCTGACCTTGATCCATCTATAATACTTAACGATGAAGCTACCTTTGAGGCGTTAACCGGCATCGACTGGACTTCAGATGATCTCCAGATGACCGGCGATGAAGAGCCGGCACAGGATGACCTGGAGCCTTCCACTTCCAAGCGTTAGGGTGACATTAATCCTGCTGATCATAATCCGGATAGCACTGAGGCCAGCTCAAAGTGATGTAACTCTAAAAAACACTTGGCAAGAAATTCGAAGGGCCCGGCTATGGCCTTGTAATAGCGTAGTTTGAAAACAGATGTGATTTTGCCATGCCTTCGTGCATGTTTTTATTAACTTATATCCTGGCGGCTTCACCGCTACCATCTCTATCAAACATGTGTATGCTTGATGTGATCATGTCTCTTAACTCTCCATGGAATTTTGATCAGTAACAATTTATCAACTCCTTGACTGGCGACTTATAACCACAATCCGGGGCGAGGTAATAACTCAATACCCCATAGTCTTGAAAATATGGAAACAAACCGTTGGCGGGTCATGGCAGTTGTAAACTTGATCAATGAGTAATACTAAGCCAAATCAGTTGTCATCCAAAGACTCAGAACCTCCTCATGGAAAATCCCTGTAAAACAACAAGCATAAAATATGTACATGTATATCTTCAATGTTTTGTAAGGCGGCTTTGAAGGCACAACCAGAAGAGATCAACTCTTGTTTATATTTTTGAGAAAACTCAAGGTTTTTTGCTTCAAAGAAGCTAGGCATGAACACCTACAACCCCGTAAGCCGGCTCTCACATGACATAAATCTGCCGTTTTAACCTTACCTAGTTCAGGGTCTTAAAAAAGATTGACTGTTAAGAGTACGAACGGGCCACATAGCGGAGAAAACAACAACAAACATGTGAGTTTATCCTAGCTCTTCGTAAGCCGGCTCTCTCGTGACAGAAGCCGCCGTTTTAACTTTGACAAGTTCAGGGCCTTATTGAAAGATTGACTGTCAAGCGTACGGCGGGTCACCTGGTGGAGTAGCAAGTTGCAAACAGGCAGGTTTAACTCAAATATGGCATGTATGCCGGTCAAGAGGGTATGAAAGCTGAACTCATTGAGTTGGAAGCCCCCAAGTGACCTTATGAATAACCAACTCTTGCACAAAAAATCGTTGGATGAAAACGACAGAGGCCCCAAAGTATGGGGATGCCGGCTTTATTATATTAATTATAAAAAGGTATATACAATGATAGAGGTATGTACATTGATGAGAGCCAATGACTCAAGTGTAGTAAGGCCAAAGATGAGCAATGTTCCACGGCCTGCTAGTCTCCTCCCCAGAAGTACGTGACTTGTCGCTCTCCCGTATATCAATGAGGTAATATAACCCATTGTTGAGATTCTTGCTGAGCACAAAAGGTCCTTCCCAAGGGGGTGATAACTTATGCATATCTGTCTGATCTTGAATCAGACGGAGCACTAAGTCGCCTTCTTGGAATGTCTGGGTTTTAACACTGCGGCTATGATAGCGACGCAGATCTTGTTGGTAAATCGCCCATCGTGCTGCTGCAAGATCCCGTTCTTCATCCAAAGCGTCGAGCGCGTCTCGACGCGTCGTCTCATTATCAGTTTCAACG
The DNA here is from genome assembly GCA_039707655.1 of Elymus sibiricus. Lineage (NCBI taxonomy): Eukaryota > Viridiplantae > Streptophyta > Magnoliopsida > Poales > Poaceae > Elymus > Elymus sibiricus. The sequence goes on from CM077673.1 coordinate 323,355,907, forward strand.
TAAGCCGCCACCCTGGGTGAGTCATGACGAATATCACTGGGGAGAACTGCTTCTGCGCCATAGACCATAAAGAAATGCGTGTGGCCTGTTGATCTGTTGGGGGTGGTTCTGATGCTCCAAAGAACTGAAGGTAACTCCTCAACCCAACAACCCGGCGTTCGTTCCAAAGGAACCATAAGCCGGGGTTTGAAACCTCTCAAAATTTCCTGGTTAGCACGTACTGCTTGACCATTAGACTGCGGATGGGCCACCGAGGAGACATCAAGGCGGATGTGTTCACTTTGACAAAACTCTTTCATGGCCCCCTTAGATAAATTTGTGCTATTATCAGTGATAATACTGTGAGGGTAACCAAAACGGAAAATCAGCTTTTTTACGAACTGAACTGCAGTTGTTGCGTCGCATTTGCTGACCGGTTCCGCCTCAATCCACTTGGTAAATTTATCAACTGCCACCAAAAGGTGGGTCTTCTTATCCTTAGACCTTTTAAATGGTCCAACCATATCAAGCCCCCAGACCGCAAAGGGCCAGGTGATTGGAATCATCCGCAATTCTTGAGCCGGCACATGGGCTCGTCGCCCGAATTCCTGACACCCATCACATTTACTAACTATGTCCTCTGCATCTGCATGAGCTGTCAACCAGTAAAAACCGTGCCGAAAAGCCTTAGCCACCAAGGATTTTGACCCGGCATGATGACCGCAGTCGCCGGCATGTATCTCTTGTAAGATTTCACGGCCTTCCTCAGGAGAAACACATCGTTGAAAAACACCAGTCACGCTGCATCTATGTAACTCGCCATTGACAATAGTCATGGACTTAGACCGCCTCGTGACTTGCCGCGCCAAGGTTTCATCTTTAGGTAACTCGCCACGGGTCATATATGCCAAATAAGGCAGCGTCCAATCAGGAATAGCGCGAAGAGCCGCCACCAATTGTCCTTCCGGGTCAGGTATAGCAATATCTTCCTCCGAAGGTAACTTGACTGACGGATTATGCAACACATCAAGGAACACGTTAGGGGGCACCGGCTTACACTGAGACCCCAGCCGGGACAGTGCATCGACCGCCTCGTTCTTCCATCGATCAATGTGATCCACCTGATAACCCTTAAAGTGGCCAGCAATGATATCAATCGCCTGGCGATAAGCCGCCATACGAGGGTCTTTAGAATCCCATGTGCCTGACACTTGTTGAGCCACCAGGTCTGAGTCGCCCAGACATCTGACCCGGCTCAAATTCATCTCCTTGGCCATACGGAGCCCGTGGAGCAAAGCTTCATACTCAGCTGCATTTTTGGTACCAGGAAACATTAACCTTAACACATAACAAAATTTATCACCTCGCGGGGAGGTTAAAACAACTCCAGCCCCGGAACCTTCCAACTGTCTGGATCCGTCAAAGTGGATTGTCCAATACGTGTTGTCTGGCTTCTCCTCAGGTGCTTGACACTCTGTCCAATCATTGATAAAATCCACCAGGGCTTGAGACTTGACGGCTGTTCGAGGCACATACCTCAAATTAAGAGGTCCAAGCTCAATTGCCTACTTAGGAATCCTGCCGGTGGCCTCTCTATTTTGAATGATATCTCCCAAAGGGACAGAGCTAACCACCGTGATTGGATGTCCAAGGAAATAATGTTTTAGCTTGCGATTCGCCATGAACACTCCAAACACCAGCTTCTGCCAATGCGGGTATCTTTGCTTGGACTCGCTCAAAACCTCACTGACGTAATAAACCGGCCGCTGGACTGGGTATTCTTTGCATGTTTCCTTGCGCTCCACAACAACCGCCGCGCTGACGGACTTGTTATAAGCCGCCACGTACAGGAGCAATGGCTCTTTTTCCACGGGAGCAGCCAAGACAGGCGGCTCAGCTAACTGTTTTTTGAGCGCCTCAAACGCATCATTGGCAGCATCACTCCAGACAAAATGATCCGTCTTCCTCATCATCTAATATAAAGGGATAGCCTTCTCTCCCAGGCGGCTTATGAATCGACTTAGGGCGGCAATACGACCCGCCAAGCGCTGAACATCATTGATACACGCCGATTTAGAAAGCGAAGTGATGGCCTTTATTTTCTCCGGGTTAGCTTCAATGACCCGCTCTAAGACCAAAAATCCCAGAAGTTTGCCTGCAGGCACGCCAAAAACGCACTTAGCCGGATTAAGCATCATCTTGTAGACCCGGAGGTTATCAAAAGTTTCCTTCAAATCAGCAAGCAGAGTCTCCTTCTTCCTTGACTTGACCACAATATCGTCCACATAAGCATGAACGTTGCGCCCGATCTGACCATGAAGACAATTCTGTACACAGCGCTGGTAAGTCGCTTGAGCACTTTTGAGTCCAAAAGGCATAGACACGTAATAGAAAGCTCCAAATGGTGTTATGAAAGATGTCTTCTCCTGGTCCTCAACTGCCATCTTGATTTGATGATAACCCAAATAAGCATCCAGGAAACATAAGCTCTCGCAACCCGCCGTCGCGTCAATGATCTGGTCGATACGGGGGAGAGCAAATGGATCAACCAGACAAGCCTTATTAAGGTCTGTGTAGTCTACACACATACGCCACGTGCCGTTCTTCTTAAGGACGAGCACAGGGTTAGCCAACCACTCCGGGTGAAAAACCTCCACGATAAACCCAGCTGCTAAGAGTCGGGCTACCTCTTCTCCAATAGCTTTACGTCGCTCCTCATTGAAACGACGGAGGAACTGTTTGACCGACTTAAATTTAGGATCCACATTAAGATGGTGCTCAGCGAATTCTCTCGGTACATCCGGCATGTCAGAAGGTTTCGATGCGAAGATGTCCCGATTCTCACGGATGAATTCGATGAGCGCGCTTTCCTATTTGGGGTCCATATTAGCCCCTATAGTAAACTATTGCGATGAGTCACCAGGGACAAAGTCCACCAACTTGGTATCCTCTGCCACAAATTTCAGGGGTGGGTCAGACTCTGTGCTGGGCTTCTTCAACGGGGTCATATCAGCCGGATCGACATTATCTTTATAAAACTTGAGCTCCGCGTCCACACAGCTTGTCTCTGCATACGCAGCATCACCTTCCTCACACTCCAGAGCAATTTTCCGATCACCATGCACCGTAATCATCCCTTTTAAACCTGGCATCTTAAGCTGCAGGTAAACATAACAGGGCCGACCATGAACTTAGCATAAGCTGGCCGTCCAAACAGAGCATGATATGGGCTCTTGATCTTGACCACTTCAAACCACAAGGTCTCTGCCCTGTAGTTGTACTCATCACCAAAAGCCACCTCGAGGGCAATTTTTCCTACTGGATAAGCCGATTTGCCAGGTACTACACCGTGAAATACTGTGGACGACGGCTTGAGATCTTTGTCAGTCAGATTCATCCGGCGAAAAGTGTCGTAGTACAAGATGTTGATGCTGCTACCACCGTCCATCAGCACCTTGGTGAATTTGTAACCTCCTACCTGAGGGGCTACCACAAGGGCCAAGTGCCCCGGGTTATCAACTCGTGGCGGGTGATCTGCCCTGCTCCACGATATCGTGTGTTCAGACCACTTCAAATACTGCAGAACAGCCGGTGTTGCTGCGTGAACCGCCCTCTTGCGCACCTTCTGATCACGTTTGTCAAGACTTGTAGTGAAGACATGATATTGGCCTCCATTAAGCTGCTTCGGGTAACTCTGATATCCTGACTGGTTGTTTTGCTGTTGACCACCATTACCGGACTGTTGATTGTGGCCACCCTGGTTACCTTGACCCTGATAACCCGAGTTTGAGCCACCTGCACCGAAACCTGACCCGTGAGAGCCGGATCCTGACCCGCCAGGCAGTCCATTGCCGTTACCATGATGCCGGTTAAGGCTGTAATTCTGGAATTCCCTCATGATATAACAATCTTTCCAAGCATGAGTGGACGGCTTGTTGGGAAGACTGTGCTTTGGGCAGGGGTCGTTAAGCATTGCCTCCATGTTGAAAGGCTTGGCCTTGCCAAAAGGCGGTTTACCGTTGCCCTTGGCGCGGTTGTTCCCAGTGTTGGTGTTGGCCACCAGATCTGACCCGCCGTGTGGGTGCTTCCGTTTGCCGCCATTACCTGGGTTGTTATTTCCTGCCACATTCGGTTGCTGACCCTTACCGTTGCCATTCTTTTTACCCTTAGCAGCCTTCTCATCATCAGAACCAGGATCTTTTGTGCTATCAGAATCTGCATATTTAGTGAGAGCCGCCATGAGCTCACCCATGTCCTGGCAAGAGCGCTTGAGCCGTCCAAGCTTCTGCTTGAGGGGCACGAAGTGACAATTCTTCTCCAGAATCAAAACCGCCTGAGCCGCTGTGATATTATCAGATGAATGGATAATGGCTGAGACCCATCGGACCCAATGATGGGCTGACTCATCCTCGCGCTGCACACAATGATCTAAATCAACGATCGTCATAGGCTGCTTGCATGTCCCTTGAAAATTCTTGATAAATCGTGCTTTCAACTCGGCCTAGGAGTTGATGGAATTAGGCGGCAGACCCTTTAACCATGTACGAGCCGGCCCTTCCAACATCATGATAAAGTACTTTGCACAGACTGCATCACTGACGTCCAACATCTCCATGGCTAACTCATAAATTTCAATCTAGGCTTCTGGGGGCAGATCAGCTGTGTAATTAGGTACTTTGCATGGACCCTTAAAATCCTTTGGCAGGCGCTCATTCCGTAGAGCCGGTATTAAACACGGCACTCCAACAGCCCGGGAGGTAGCTCCGGCTCCCACCGAAGTTGAACGGGTCACCGGAGGCAGCTCAGGAATCTCCTGGCGAGTCGCCGCAGTCGCCGCTTCACGATGAGCTCTGGCATTATCCACAATCACCTGAGCATTGACGACGGGTGGGCCATCATAGGGCGGGTTGCGATGTCGCTCACTGCTGGAGACCGCCGGCGACTCCATACGTCGGCTATAACTGCGGCTTGGAAGGGGGGTTGAGTGCACACGACTTCGGCTGTACGTATACTTCTCCTGTTGAGCCACCGCTATTTGCAACAACTCGATGGCATTCTGTGCCTCCTCGGCGAAGGGCGTCCCATCAGTGAGAGGGAGCGCATTGAGCCTGGCAGCCGCTGCTATCATGTTCTCCACCGGGTTAGAATAATGACCAGGTGGTGTAAAAAACGCTGCGGTGGGGTCTGATTCCTACGGGGCAGGTCTGGCTGCCGAGGCTGAGTCGCCGCCCTATTCCCAGGCACTTCCGTGGCCCGGGTCACGGCTAGCGGCGTATTCAATCCTGCCCCTGGGGTGTTGAAGAGATTCCTGGGCTCATATTGTGCAGGCAGGTGGGTTTGATACCTCATACGAAGAACTGCCTCTGAAGCGTGTTGATCCAGATTTAAACGAAAAGCTTCCGCCTTCAGACGCTCCGACTCAGCATCCATCTAAATCTGCATTGCATTGATATCCTCTTGGGCCTTGGTCATCTGCTCTTTCAGCCTCGCAATCTCTGCATTGCGATCTGCTTGATTTTCAGCTGTGACCTCGGTTCCCATCAGAGCTGTCAGCTCATTCATCAAGTCCGGCAAAACTTGAGCCGGCGGCCTGGCTGACCCGGACCCTGATGCGCCGGCAGCCGCTGCTGCTCCAGCTGCCGTGCTGTTGAAAGCCGGCGCCGTGCCTGCCATGAAGATGGCGGCTCATAGGGCTCCGGAATACTGTCACCATCAGAATAGCCCCCAAGCCCGCCGTCATGAAGCTAGTAAATTGACTCCGTCTCTCCGCTAGAGGATCCGTCCTCCGAGCAGACGAGGGTTTCTTTTCCCGACGCGGAATCTTCCGTGAGTTCCGCGCCTTGTGTGAAGCCAACGAAAACGCGCTTCTGGCCGGGTTGAATCCGGGCGGGTTGCGTGCGCCGGGCCGACTCGACGAGGTTGGTGCAGATGTCCTGCCAGTCTTAGATTCACCGATCTTCCCAATGAAAACGTGAACTCCGCCGAAGGGGACCCGGTACCCGTACTCGATTGAGTCGGCCTCGGGGCCCAGCCAGCGTCATCGATGTAGAGCTTGCCGCGGCGGCTCTTAGTCATCCTGCCAACGGCGTATCCCTCGATCCCTGGGAGAGAGCCCTTCGAGAACTCGAAACCACCGCGCATCCGCCCCACGGTGGGCGCCAACTGTCGTGGTTTTGTCACGGCAGATGCCCTAGTGAAAGGACTTAGGGGTGAGGCCATCGCTATGGTGACTAGCTCGAAGGGGTTGGCCGGGACGAAAGACACGAGTTTACCCAGGTTCGGCCCCTCACGAAGGAGGTAAAAGCCCACGTCCTGCTTGGTGTTGTATTGATTGGGTATCGATTACAAGGGAGCGGATTCGCTTGACCTAGCACTCGATCAATTGTTTCTTACCCTAAGCCGCCACAGGGACTTGCCTTTATATACACAGGTCGAGGCCCTGGGCTTACAAGAGTCTGGACCGGGTTATACTTTGTAACCGATCTTGCCTCTAAGTCGCCTTGCCTTCTCCAGCAAGCCACCTCCAGACGTCCTACGCCTCCGGGCCACACACCGTCTTCTGGCTCTAGGCCTCCATCTGGCCTGCTTGCTAAGTCACCTCCAGGCTTGTCTTGGTCTTCAGGCCTGTTTAAGGCCTTATTGTTAAGTCACCGACCACCTAACCCGGCCCCTCCCGGGCGGGTTATACCGCGGGGTTATATCCCCAACACCTTCTGAGCAACTACTCTCTCCTTGTAAGAACTGTCATCACTACTGCAGGATGGTCCAAAGATGACACATCAATCAGAGATCCTTCGACCAAACTGTGTGCGATCCATCAATCGCAAACGGTATAGTTCAAGCTCCGCCGCCAATGACGAAAACCGTGTGCGATGGAGGAACCATCAAATACGATTCAAAAAAAGTTGCGTGTGTGATGCGTCGCATACAGTTTGTTCTTATGAATTGTTTGTGATTATGGAATATAACAGAAACGGTTAACAAACTACATACATGAGTGTAGTGCGGCATACAGTTCATTCGGACAAACTGTTTGCGCTGATCCAGCAGAACACAATCGAATTAGCCTAAGAAGGCGTGTGTGATACACGGCAAACAGTTCATTCATCAGAATTGTGTGGGAAGACCAATAATAACCCAAACGATTCATCCTGACAACCGTGTGTGTTGTGGGTACCAGACAAACAGTTCATTCATCAAAATTATGTGGGAAGACCAATAATAACCCAAACGATTCATCCTGAGAACCTGTGTGTGTTGTGGGCAGACGGTCGCTGCTAATAATTGTATGAGATGTGATTTGCTCTGTTTGCACAACAACATATGCTCTGTCTATAGAACACCAACATTATTGTTGCATAATCAACTTGAACATCCAGTTACATAAGTGACTACACAACACATGTATATTCCTCAATATAAATTTACAAGAAGTAGACGATCACCAAATCATATTGTTCTTCTAACAACGGTTCCCGACACTGCTCTGCTTGTGGCTATCCCTCGCCATCTGCAGGAAGGAGGCACTTCCTCATGTCAATGATCCTCCTGTACATCTTGTAGCTTGTGTATGCGTCCTTGGCCGCGTACTTGATGTGTTCTTCATCCAATTTGTTAACCCAGGCCCTGTGCCAGGCAGACTTGTCCTTGTGGCACTCAGCCTTCATGTCTCTGTAGTAGGGGTCGATGATGGCCGCGGCGAGGTCAACCATGGAGTCCTTCTGCTTCTTCTCGCCGCCCCAGACCCTACACTGACCTTGGATGTTGACAAGCTTCTGGCAGGACAAGCCCGAAGTCTTGAGCACCTTTAGATCGTTAGTGGTGTCCACCGTTGTGAACCTGTAGCCGGGGCTGTTGACAAACCTGGTGAAACGCTCGCAAGGCCTTGTGGCCAGGTAGTAGTGGTAGATGAGCACATGATGGTACACGCACAACTGGGCGATGACAACCTTCTGATCATGCCCGGCACGACCGCCGGTGTACTCGAGGTCGAAGCCGACCACTTTGTACTTGTCATCCTCAGCAACCATCTGCTCCAACGTGTTGATGGAGTTCACCACCACGACCGGGTCATTGGTGTACACCACCGAGAGGTCCGTCTTCCTGATGTGGGTGTCCACTTTGACAATTTTGGCGAACTGCCGCTCGGCGCCGGCAGCCGCCATTGGATCCGCACACGAAGGTTGAAGCGATGAAGAGATCGTGGGTGTGCTTCTTGTGTTGTGTGGCGCGACCAGAAGGTGGAAGAGACGAAGGTAAATGGCCGCAGGAATAAATTGCGCCGGACGGCCTGGAATTTTGACACGTCCGTATGGCAGTTTTTGCAGCGCTTAACAGCATGGTGGCACCAGGAGCGGCGCAACCGCATGCATATGGCGCCCAGAAAGTACGTGATCGTTCGCGCGTGGATGCTGGCAGAGCGAGCGCGCACGGACGCGAGCATAGCTTGCCGCGGCCGCATCAACCTCCTCATGCGTAGATTAATTTGCGACGGTGCATACAGAATGACCGTTTGCTTTGTAATAAAACGCAAATGTTTTTTTTTATTATTAACCATTTGTGTACTTGTCATTTTTCCCACCTCCGTCCCGTCTTGTCACCGCGTTGATGCCCGAGGATTCTAGTGCACATTTCAGGAGCGCGCATGTTCCCGGGCAAGCTTCCCGCCCGGCTCGCCGAAATCCCCCAAACACCCAACGCTTCGGGAGCGCGCATCGTTTCTTTTGGGCTTCCCGTTCCCGCGCAACCGTGCAGGAACGTGCGCAAGCTTCCTGCCCGGCTCGCCTTGTCCGCCTACTTTATAAACCCTCACGACCGGTGCCTCGACATCGCATTCATCCCCTCCCTGCCCGTAGCTTCCCAAGTTTGCTTCTCCCCCAATCGCCAATGCCACTTGTCCGTCATCGTCGCTCCGCCACTCCGCCAGAGAGCAGCTCCAGTTGGGAGGCTGCACCACGTCGGCGTCGCAGTACCCGGAGGCGTGTAGTGCGTGTGGCGTCCTTGTTGGTTGTGCGCACGGCACCCACCACACGCTCGTCCACCTTTGCCCAAAGGCAGCTGCTGCCGGCAACCGCCGTGGCCCCCACCCCATCGTTGGCCGCCTTTTTCGCCACCTCACCAGCGACCTCCTTGGCCGCCACCACACCAGCGTCCGCCTTGGCAGCGACCCCACGGTCAGCCGCCGGGGCCATCACCCGCTCCACCACCGCGGCCCGAAGGCGGGAGGAGGAGGACACCGCTGAAGCCCAGCCGCTCGGCTTTTGCGTCAGCAGCCTAGCGCGCTACATCAAATTCCTACATGAGGAGGAGGAGTGCCAGGTCGAGCACGCAAAGAGGCTCACCGCCCCCGTGGCCGCTACAGACACCGCAGCTGTGGTGCGGAATGAGGAGATCTACGCCGAGTCCCGCCGCTTCGAGGAGGCGTGTCAGGAGCGGCGGAGGGCAGCAGCGGCAGCCGACGAATTCGACTCCTCCAGATCGTCGGTAGGCTACTCCTCCTCTGCCTCTTACTAAACGCGCTCGGAAGAGGAGAAGGCTGCTGGCAGTAGCACAAAGCCCCTCCGGAGTAGTATTTCGGGGATATTTTGTTCAGTTCATCTAACTATAGATATGGTTGAACTGTCCCACCTACTTTAAATTAGCTAGTATATATAGTTGAACTAGCTATTTCAGTACGTGGTTGGCAACAAATGGGGAAAAGTTTGTTCAATTCAGCCGTCGGGTTGAACTATTTTGTACAAAGACCAATGCTTAATCTATGAATGAAATCTATGTTTACTGAATTTTAGTTGCAAAATTGCACCGTAATAGTGATTTTTGTTCCTGCAAAATTTGACAAATGTCAGTGTTTCCAATTCAACAAATGAAAATTTACCCAATATGATAGATTTGAATTTTACCCGACTTCTGCTGCCAATGCATCGATCGGTGCTTAGATGGGGTGCTTAGTGTATTAAATGTCTTAGCAACTCACGTCCACAATGCATTGTTGCTACGGTCCCTTCATTTAATGATTTAGCAACTAAACTCTTGCATGCATTGGTGAGTTTCCTTCATTTAAGTGTTTTGCCAAGGTTCACGCGCTTGGCATTGTTTCTTCATGTGGTCACCAAACTCATATCTCTCCTCTTAATTAGCTTCCCACATCAGATTTTTTTTTGCATACATGGCAACCTTAGCAGTTAGCACTAGTACAAGGTGTAGCATTGGGAAGGGCACACGGGTCATTATTCACAACTGTTTGCGATGACGCACTGAAAAAATTCCTTCGCGCCAGATTTTCGCTTGGCTTAGTAGGGAAGGAACCATTGCGCTCGTTCTGCATACAGGTATTCAGTCTGAAATATCTTTGATGAGTGGCAAAGGACACGCCTCCCCGATGAGTGTGCGGATGACACTGCTCGCACCCCACCCGTCTACTCAAACACCTGTCCGCACGCTACCTCCTTGCCAATACAGAGAGCGACATGTGGCAGCACGTAAATGGTCTGTAGAACGTCCACGAATTATAAATAATACGCCCATTTGCAATGGTAACGTGACAGATTTTTGTTCCAAAATGCCTTTGTTGGCTATTAATAATGCTTCCTCTTTCTCTCAAAGTGGACACTAAAAAATACCACAGCATATTTGTGCTTTATGTGACGAGGCCCTGCCCAACATAGACCTTGTGACTGTAGCTCATATTTGAATTATGTACATTAAATGCACATAAAACTCAATTAGTGTATAAAAAGCCATACGAACCCTTAATAATTATATATTTTTGCAGCACACGCCTATTGCTTTATGTTGTTTCTAGAAAAATATCAAGGAGAGAAGAGGCATCGGATGTCGTTTCACCCACAGATGTGGCATGCATATGTTCCCTATCGGAACCATGTAGCTTGTTGTGTGAGAAGCTCCGGTTTGTAAGAGGCTTGTGACAAAACATGTCCAAGTTGGTATTATTTTTTACCAAGGCATATGTGTGCCTTGTAATCACACCATTCCAAGTTTCATGAATTTTTAACAGAGTTTTGAATTTACGAGAATTTAAAAACCAAGTTTCTCGATGTTTGTGGCCGAGCCAACATGCTGAGATGTTTGAAATTCGTTCTCATTTCTTGCATGTGACATAACACATGCATCCAGGGACACATATATGATTTTTCAACCCATTTTGCTGCCCCGGACCTTGTGATTGTAGATCAAATTTGAATTATGCACATTAAATAATGCACCGAAAACTCAATTAATGTATTTAAAAGCCAGATGATCCCTTAATTTATTCATATTTTTGCACTTCGCACGTACATGTCTGTGTTGTTTATATAAAAAATCAAGGAGAGAAGAGGCATCGGATGTCTTTTCGCCCGCATATGTGACATGCATATATAATGTTCCCTATCGAAATAACAAAGCTTCTTGTGAGGAGCTCCGATTTGTAAGGGGATTGTGTGAGAACATGTCCAATTTGGACAATTTTTTTACCACGACATATGTGTGCCCTTGTCACGACACCATGCCAAGTTTCATGAATTTCTGACGAGTTTTGGATTTATGGGAATTTGAAAACCAAGTATCTCAATGTTTGCGGCTGAGCCAACAAACAATGAGATGTTAGAAATCCATTCCCATTTCTTGCGTGGGACCTAAACATGCATCCAGGGAAAGGCATATGATTTTTTTCAACCTATTTTCATGCGCTGGACCTTGTGATTGTAGTTAAAATTTGAATTATGCACATTAAAAGGCTAGAAAACTCAATTAATGTATTAAATAGGTCTCACGAACCTTGGAAAAAAAATCCATAGTTTAGCATGACTATCATGTTGCTCTATGGTGACTCTAGAAATAAATTCAAGGTGGATGTTGTTTCGCACATAAAAGGTGAACTTTCCCTATCGGAACACATGACTTTCTTGTGAGAATCTCCGGTTTGTAAGAGGCTTTGTGCCAAAACCTGTCCAAAATAGGGCAATTTTTCTACCACAACACACACAACAGGGCAATTGATGACACCATGCCCAAATTTCATGAATTTCTGTCGAGGTTTGCATTTACATGAATTTAAAAACTAAGTTTCCCAATGTTTGCGGTCGAGCCAAGATGATGATATGTTTGAAATTCATTCCCATTTCTTGCGTGGGACCTAAACATGTAGCCAGGGAAACGTGTATGATTTTTCGATCTATTTTCATGCGCTGGACTGTGTGATTGTACTTCAAATTTGAATTATGCACATTACATGCCTAGAAAACTCAATTAATGTACTAAAAAGGCCAAACGAACTCTGTAATATTCCATTGTTTAGCACGACACATTCATGTTGCTCTATGGAGACTCTAGAAATAAATTCAAGGCGAGAAGAGACATCGGATATTGTTTGTCACATAAAATCTGAACTTTCCCTATCGGAACCACATGACTTCTTGTGAGAATCTTCGGTTTGTAAGAGGTTTGTGCCAAAACTTGTCCCGAACTGGGCATTTTTTTACCACGACACACATGAGCCATGACATGACACCATGCAAAGTTTCATGAATTTCTGATGATATTTGGATTTACTTGAATTTGAAAACACGGCTTCTCAAAGTCTACGACCAAGCCAAAATACCGAGAGGTTTGGAATTCGTTTAATTTATATTTCTTGCATTGGACCAAAACATGTATCCAGTGACACATAGATGATTTTCAACCCATTCAGGTGCACTCTAGTATGTGCTTAACTGGAGTTCAAATTTGAACTATGCACATGAAATGTCTAAAAACTCTTTAAATGTTTAAAAGGTCCTAAACAACCCTGAATAATTCCATATTTAACACACACTCCTATAGTTGCACGTTCACTGCAGATAAATGTTATTGCCATCCAAACACCTTCAATTGCCGATGTAACTTCATTTTTCGTTTCAAATCAATATGAAAATCAAATACATCGCAAACAGTTCTTGATCATGAAACGTGTGTGATGTGGTATAAAAATATCTTGGGCCAATTCTCATATATGGCTTAGGCCGGAAGCTTCAGTCCACCGCCGGCGCGTCAATCACACAGTCACAGTTGTTCCCCAAGACGACTGTACTATTAAAGCGTCGCCGGTGAAAGATGGGGACGTGGATCCGCGTCATGAGGGCAACTTCGGCGACCCACTCCCGCCCAAGCGCGGCTGCATCAGCCATGAACGTGCTCACAACATCCTTGAGCGCGGATGCAATCTCCGACAGGGCGGCTACAGCTGCCGAAAGGGCAGCTGCTGTATCTGAGATGGCGGCAGCAACATCCGCGATCGGGATAGCAAATGGCGTGAACGGCACAGCAGCCGTCCGTTCCTCGACGGCCACCGTAGCCCTGATGGTGGCTGCCCACGCCTATGCCGAGGCTGCCCACGCCCAGCTCGTGTCGGTCACCGCACAAATAGCAGCGGCCTTCTCCGACAACGGTCGGCAACCTACATCCGAAGAGTTGACAATCGCCGAGAGCGCTCGAGCAACCGTCCATTTGTCGGCAACCTCCCTTGCCGAGATGGAGGCCGTCAATGCTCAGACCGCGGCCGCCCACACCAGACTCAGGGCGGCCTTTTCCAAAGAGATGGCGGACGCTGGCTGCGAGATGGTTGCAGAGTATGTGGCGATGGATGCCATGGAGCCCCTTCCCCTGGAGGTCGTCGAGCGCGAGCTGGTCATGGAGGATGCGGCGGAGATCGACGAGCGTCAGGCGGAACAATGGTCTTTGTTTAGAGTGTTGGTCTTTTGTTAGAGTAATGTTTAGGTCAACCAGCTCTGTTTAATTGCTCGATTAAGTAAGTATGGGCTGCGGTGTAGGCTCTTTTGTGTAGTACCCAAATTAGCAATTGATGTTAAATTATGCGACGACGTGGATGACCACTGTAACTAGGGAAATTAGGACCAAAAATTTGCCACCATATCCCCATTCCATCTTCCAATTGAAAATGAAATTGAAGTTCATCACACACAATTTTTTGGCACGAACCGTGTGATATGTAGTACCTAATCTTACGTCGGAAGCTTGGAGACAGACATTTTGTTGGGGAACGTTGCATGGGAAACAAAAATTTTCCTACGCACACACAAGATCTATCCATGGTGATGAGCATCTACGAGAGGGAGAGTGAATCTACATACCCTTGTAGATCGCTAAGCGGAAGCGTTAAGAAACGCGGTTGATGTAGTCGAACGTCTCCGCGATCCAAATCGCAAGTCGTCCCTCGATCCGATCACGAACTAGTGCCGAACGGACGGCACCTCCGCGTTCAACACACGTACGGCTTGATGACGCCTTCACCTCCTCGATCCAGCGAGCGATGGTGAAGTAGTAGATGAGTTCCGGCAGCACGACGGCGTGGTGATGATGGTGAGGAACAATCTCTGCAGGGCTTCGCCAAGCACTACGGAGATTATGACGGGAGAACTAGAGGGTTAGGGATGCCGACACACGGCTTGGGAAATCTTGATGTGTCCCGTGTGCTAGCCCTGCCCCTCTATTTATATGTTGAGCCTTGGGGTCTAAACTTGGAGTAAAAGCCTCCTCCAGGTCGGTTTTGCCCGCACAAGGTCGGTTTGGCCCGCAGGGAAAGAGTCCAACTCGGATCCCTGCAGTACCGCGCACAAGCGGTAGTACCGCTTACGATAAGCGGTAGTACCGCCCCAGACGCCAGCAAAACTTCCTTTCGCACCTTGCCTAAGCCTCGTGGGCTTTACCCCTTGGCCCAAATAAAGTGTTCTCCTATCCGAACATTTCGGGAAACATCCGGAACCTCTTCCGGTGAATTCCGGAACCCTTCCGGAAACCAAAACACTATTATCACATATATCAATCTTTACCTCCGGACTATTCCGGAGATCCTCGTCATATCCGGGATCTTATCCGGGACTCCGAACAACCTTCGGTCACCAACAAAATAACTCAACTATACTAATCGTCACCAAACGTTAAGTGTGTAGACCCTGCGGGTTCGAGAACTATGTAGACATGACCGAGACACCTCTACGATCAATAACCAATAGCGGGACCTGGATGCCCATATTGGCTCCTACATATTCTACGAAGATCTTTATCGGTCGAACCTCTATGTCAAGGATTCAGTTAATCCCGTATACTGTTCCCTTTGTTCTTCGGTATGTTACTTGCCCGAGATTCGATCGTCGGTATCTCTATACCTAGTTCAATCTCGTTACCGGCAAGTCTCTTTACTCGTTCCGTAATACAAGATCTCGTGGCTAACACTTTAGTCACATTGCTTGCAAGGCTCATTGTGATGTTGTATTACTGAGTGGGCCCTGAGATACCTCTCCGTCACACGGAGTAACAAATCCCAGTCTTGATCCATGCCAACTCAACAGACACCCTCGGAGATACCTGTAGAGCACCTTTATAGTCACCCAGTTACGTTGCGACGTTTGATACACACAAGGTATTCCTCCGATGTCAGGGAGTTGCATGATCTCATGGTCAAAGGAAAAGATACTTGACATGCAGAAAACAATAGCAATAAACTGACACGATCATATGCTACGTTCGTAGTTTGGGTCTTGTCCATCACATCATTCTCCTAATGATGTGATCCCGTTATCAAATGACATCTCATGTCAATGGCTAGGAAACCTTAACCATCTTTGATCAACGAGCTAGTCAACTAGAGGCTTACTAGGGACACAGTGTTGTCTATGTACCCACACATGTATTTGAGTTTCCAATCAATACAATTATAGCATGGATAATAAACGATTATCATGAACAAGGAAATATAATAATAACCAATTTAATATTGCCTCTAGGGCATATTTCCAACACATTTGCATGTCCAAGTTCATCACACACGGGGTATAGCAGAGGCTTCGTTTGTGATATGTTGATATCGAGAACTATTCTGAAAAATTTGCACGTTCAAGTTCATCACACACGGGGTATAACACAGGCTTCGTTTGTGATGTTTTGATATCGCACACGGTTCTGAATAAGGGACTGTGTCCGATGGTGCTTTCTGCACCAGTTTTTCGCTCCACCGAATGAAAATTTTGGGCTGCCGCGGAAATATCTACCTCCCCCGCCCCCGGTACCAATCAAAAGCCACATTTCCCCCTTTCCCCTACCTTTCCTAGTTCAAACCTTCACTGCTTGCTTGCAGCGCCGCCTTCTCGCCGGCGACGCTCCTTCCTGCTGCTTGTCCTCGTCCATCTAGTCAGGTAATCGACACCTCCCCAATACCCCCTCACCCCCTCCTCCTCCATCACACATGGCCCGACCGCCGGCGCAACACCTTCCATCTGAATCACCGCCCCATCCTCCAAATAATCGTCGCCGAAAGCCATGATGCACGCAGTATAGCCAGGATCTCAAAGAGCATTTGGCAGCGGAGAAGCAAATCGCGGATGCATGCGCAGATGAGGCAGCGATGGATTCCATGCGTGCCGACCCCCAGATCTTGGAGGAGCACCTCGTCGTCGAGGCCACCGTCGACGCCTCGCGCGCTGACGCAGCCACATGGTTGGCTGCTATAAACGACAGCTCGTGGTCTTTTCTCGAGGGCACCGCCGGTGTGTTCGACGAATACTTCGATGTGTTTTCTCAGCGTGCCCGTGCTTACCTCAACTCCAGAGCCGGCATGTTGGTGTCGGAGCAGGATCAGGCCACTCACCACTACGAGGGGTGCACCCATGGTGTGGAGGCATGGCCCTCTTCCAAGTTGAAGGAGCCCATCATCATCGATATCTCTGACGATGAGGAATAGTTTGTTTTTCTTAGCTTTATCACTAAGGACCTATGTTCACCTAGCTATACCGGTTAAGCATGTTTCGTTTACCTATTGCGTGTGTCGCTACTGCCTTTCATTTAGAAATTCTAGTGAAATGTCCAATGTAATGCTACTGCAACCTGACCTTCTAGTATGTTCTATTGTGCAATGTGGTGCTTAGTTAACTGTTTCGTTCATTTGTTGTGGTGATCATTTGTCGGGACCCCGATCCTAAGCCATAAGAATCTAGCATGTAACACTTTACATTACTTTGCGGCCTCACGCACGGTTATCTCCACGGCTGCCACCTTACCTGGGTCGGGACCGTTTGCCCCTTTTGACTCACGAATGTGAATATGTCGCTAGCATTCAAATGTCCAAGAACCCGAGTCGACATGACTAGTCATAGAACCCAAGTGGCACATCCGTACAGGGACATGCATACGTAACCCAACAATGCAGGTGTCGGTCTCAGCGTGTGTAGACAAGTCATAGCAAGCTACAGGGACTCCATTACGCCGTGGGACATAAATGTCATCAACTACGCATAAACGAGTCATAGCAGACTACATGGACTCCATTACACTGCGAGACATTTCTCCGAAGGGACGGACACAGCAGCAAGAAGGATACACGCCGGTCAATCAATGTGTCCAGAGTAGTAGCAAGCTACCAAGGCTCAGTGGAAGCACAAAGAGGCATTTCCCTGTATAAAGTACTACTAGAGGAACAGAACTAGGTGTCGAATCCCATACATACCGTTACACGTCACACGTACGCATGACATGTACGATATGCATAGATACAACTATGGCATCACAACATAACCATACAACAATACAACATTTATTTGGAGGGCTCCAGAGAGCCTACGTAGTATAATGTTACAAGCAGAGAGTCACATGACCCATCATTCAGAGCATACAACCAACAAGCGGAAGATACATGTCTGGGTACAGACATCTATTAAAAGCGGCTAGAAGAGCCTGAAAGCTACAAGGACCCTACCATAGGAGCCAGACCTCTGTCTGGGATTCCCAAGCTAACCCGGTCAACATCGAACTTCACGTCGTAAGAATCACTAATGAGACTGACGTCTCCTCTACAAAAACATAAATTAAGCAACCGTGAGTACAAAGGTACTCAGCAATACTTACATCAGAACTAGTTACAAATGCACCATTATAAACAAAAGGGGGTTTGTGGAGTTTATTGCAGCAAGCTAGCTTTGACTCTTGGCTAATCTGTACTACGACTACAAGTATTACCTTTGAGGTGGGACAACGCACACGAGTCCACATATTCACCAAATCAATACACCACTATGGATCCACTCCCGTCTCCCTACGAGAAGGCCATCCATAGCACTCACACTTATCTTGTGCATTTTAGAGTATCCATTTCACTTGTCTATGAACCACATAAGTTTTCCAAGTAGTCCATATCCGAGGACGCGGCTATTCGAACAGATTAATTCACCCTGCAGGGGTATACTTCTTCACACACGCTCCCGCCACTTACCGCCATGTGCACGTAAAAAGGCACCTCGGCAACCTTCAAGCGGAAGCCCAGCGAGGGAGTCGGCCACGACCGTTAACCACACAAGACTCTAGTCCAGGTTTATCGCCTATTTGTGACTGAACCCGCAACGGAAGTCCGGCCGAAGTTTCCATCACGACCCCAAACGATGTGTAGGGTTCCCAAGCCCACCTCGACGGATGGTACTACGCTTGGTACACCGGGCCACGGTGCATCTACCGCGCCATAGCCTACCCCTCCGGTCAGTGCTATGCATGGCCACCAGCACATCCTACAAACACCAGAAACTAGTTTCAACTCCTGGACAGAGATCAAGGCGATTAATAAGACGAGAGGGTCAATTAAGGATCCCAATGTGCGGTAGTATCTTGTCTTGGATAACATACACATAATTCAGTTCTTAAGGACAGTCCCAATGAGACAACCCGCCATGTACTCCTACATGGCCTCTCATCGCTACCTTTACCAAATCGGATTCACACACTTAACTCTCACACAGTAGGACATGAACACACCATTCCGATTCATCGCCCAGATGGATCAGACCCGACATGACTCTAAGCTTAGCAGGCACGGTAAGCAAGCATGGATGAGTAAGCACAACAAGGCTCAAGCAGTTGCTACTCATGCTAAGTGGTTTCAACTATTTACCGTGACAAAGACAGGTCATGCAAAGGAATGGGTTCAACTACCGAGGACATGTAACAGTTGAATCGTTGTTGTCCTAATGCAGTAAAAGAGAGCAGGAGCGAGAGAGTAGGATTTTATCGGGATGCTCAAGGAGGGGTTGCTTGCCTGACAATTCTGAAGATATTACTTCTCTTCATCAGTGTCAACGATCACAACGTCGGAACCATCGTCTACCGAGAAGGAACAACACCGACAAAACAAGAAAGAAACACATTCAATGCAATGCAACAAACATGATGTATGATATGGCATGTTAAGGTACTGAATTCTCCTAGTACAATATTTAGTCATATTAATTGGAGTGGAATTCAAATAGACATCAAATTCCATGTCCAAACTATTTATCAAATTTGCCCTATTCATCATTTGTCCTAGTTGGTGATGTTAACTTGCTCAAACATGCATGAACATGGGATAAACAGATTCATTGGATTTTTCTGATCATTTTTCATATATAAATTATTTTCATCTGAGTTACGGTTGAATTTCTATGAATTTTAGAAGTTTTAAACATTTTCTGAAATTTCCTGAATTATTATAAAAAAAACTTTATTGCGTGAGCACTGCGTTATGCTGACGTCGTCCAGTCAACAGGGCCGGTCCAAGTCAAACCTGACGTGTGGGGTCCACACGTGAGTGACTCAGAGACAAAGCCCAGTCTAATCATGCTTGACTGGGGTTTGACCCCCTTCTGGGGCCCACTGTCAGTGGCTAGGGTTGATCAAATTGGGCTAATTAGTGCTAACTAATTGCGGCCACGTTGGCAGTTGCCGGAGTTGGCCGGCGGCAGCCAATCCGACGGCGGTTGCCCGCCGGAGTTACGCTGCAGGAGGCGGGTGGAGGAGCGAAGGGCACCGGGAGGTAGCCCTTGCTCGCGCGCATCCAACAGTGGCCTCAGGTGCCAAGGGGATGGCCGGGGGCGACAACGGCGTCGAGCTCCCGCGGCGGCAACGCTCGGGTTTGCACAGCCCGGTGCTTTGCTTGGCTAGCGAGCGAGCCAAGCGTCTGGGCGGAAGGACTAGGCCACCCGGAGCATGACGGACAGCAGCGCACGGCGGAATGAGCTCGGCAGCAAGCGAATCGTCAGCCATGGCTGACGATGGACTCGGGTGCTCATGGGGCGACGGCTACGACATGGGAACGGCGATAGAAAGAGAGGGGAAGGGAAGGCAGGCTCATAGAGGAGCTTCCGGGACGGTCGGCTTGCTCGGGGAGGCGCAGGTGGCCGCGGATTCGTCGATGGAGTCCGGTGGATCCGAGGTTGGAGATGACTCCAATGGCGGGGTTGCGGGGCCTCCAGCGAAACGGGTCTTGGCGGGGAGTACTGGCATGTCATGGCGGAGCTAGGGGCATGGCGGCTAGGCTTTTCAGCGGCTCTGGCTACGCGGACGTCGGCGGCAAGCACGGGGACACTTCGGCCATGGCGGAAATCGAGCAAGGAGCGAGCGGGGGTGCAGATGGGGAGGTCAGGCCGATCCAGACGGCAGCTAGGGCCTTATCCCCGTCCTCGACGTGGCTCGAGGCACAGGCAGGCAGCCTGGTGCGTGGCACGCACGGCGCCGTGCCTTGTCTCGCCTCTGCCAGTAGGCAGAGGTTGAAGACGACTGGCAAAGCCAGTTGGGCTGGGCCGTTTGATGGGCCAGGTATGTCTCCTCTCTCTGCTTTTCTTTTTATTGCTACTGTTTTATTTCCTGCTGTTTGTTTGATTTGTTTTGACTACCAAATCATTTTCTAAAATTCTGAAATTTTGCACGTAAGCTAAATGGAGTAAACCAAAACTCCACAAAAAGTTTCAGAATTATTTGATCTATATTTAATATATAACCAATATAAATCCAATTGAATTATTTATTGGATTAACTCAAATGCCCAAAACATATATTTTTGTGATTCTGAAAATATTGGTTTAGGTTTTTCCTCTTTCCAATATTTTCACAGAACAACAAGAACATTTTCTTGGAGTTATTTGAGGAAATTTTATCTTGGTCATTTTTGTGGAAAAATGTTTTTCTGAGGCTTGCTAGATCCTCAATTCAAATTCAAATGAATTAAAAAAAAATGCATGCATGAAATGCAATGACAAGCAAGCTAGAGCTAGGGCTGTGACATCATTTTACTATTTAGTTCAATTCTGCAATGTGATGTTCGATTGTTGTTGGTACAATTTTGTATTGTTATGCATGTGATGAATAAATCAAATTTAGATGTACTAAATACATGTGAAACATATAGAATTGCTATATTTCCTAGTTCTTAGCACGCTTGGTTTAGATAATTGGCTTTGCCATGTGACTCAAATTAATCTGTTGGATCCGCAATGTGTTTATTTTCCATTAACATATTTCACTGATAGTATGCCAAATATCACTTATAACCTGATCAATATTTGTATTAAATTTGTTGCATGGGAAAACAATGGGGGACACTGAAGTTTACCATCGAGGTTTGCGCATCCATGGTCGTTTGGCTAATAGCACATTATTGTGCAATTGCAGGAACTATTGTAATATTAATGTTTTTAATAATTTGTTCTTGCACATGTAGGTCCTGCTGTAAGAGGTTTAGGCCCACTCTTCGACCCTTTTGCATGTGTGGAAATGAGGTGTCCTTGAATATCAGTCAAATCAAGAAACTCAGAAAGATTATTAAGATAAAGAAACTAGCTACGAAAAACAACAAGATGTTTGTCTGCACAATGAAGAAGACAGCGGTCAACTATAGGATGGTACCATCTCTTTCACCTTGTCCTTTCCTTTTGCGCCATTTCAAATTTTAGAAAAGATATTTATGCGTATGTTTGTTTTCAGTCCTTCTCAAGGCAGTTCATCGATGATTACGTCTCAAACCACCTGTATGATCAAGAGGCGAGGAAGGCATTCATACAGCACCCACGGTATAGTCTTGAAGTCTTCCTCTAGAGGACGAAGGATGGGCGGGCAATCATCCACAGGCACTGGCCTAAAGTTGCGAGGATCTTCAACATCATTGAAGGCTCAATATTTGCCTTCCGCTTTAACAGTTTTCTAGACGAGACTCATCTGTCTATTTACCGTCTATGATGATACTTAATTTCCAAAGGTTTTAGATGTTGCATTTGAAACTTTGTCCTGTTGTGCAATTGGGTAGCTAGGCAGTATATGCCTATATGATGTTGTACCCTCATGTAATTCAATTATGAAATCCTGGTTGCCGTACTACGAATAAGAAATATATTATATGCTTGATATGAAATGTTAATTTGATTACTAAATGGATAATAAATAATAGAGCAATCAGGCTGATTATTGGGTTCCCCTTCCAGACGGTTTCTAAGACTACACCGTGGGCGATGACCTCAACAAACCCACACGGTTTCTAGAAAGTTGGCGTGTTGGATCGGTGAGCAATCACACACGAATTCTGGTTGACAACTGTGTGCGTTAGGACACCCAATCACAAATGTTTTCACATAGCAAGTGTGTGTGATGGGCAGCCCAATGCCAAACAGTTTCTTCTAGACACCGTGAGTGATGTTTTGAATAACGCAAACGACAGAATTATAACTATTGTGTGTGATGACCAGCCCTATCACAAACGATGTTATGTAGAAAATTGTGTGTGATCTGCAATACAAATGGAGACGTACCCTTGGGATTCCCTGTGTGGGATGATAAGCTCATCTCACACGTCTTCCCCAATATGTCTGTTTGTGATGGCCCTTCCAATCGCAAACGATATATTTTTGCCCATCGTGTGTGACCGGGTGCAAGCATCGCTGACGGGTTTTCCCTGTCATGTGGGATAGGCCCCCCTATCGCCCACACATGCAAGGTGACGGTTTAAGACTACGTCACGGAAAGGGGTCAAAAACTGTTTGTATAGCACGCGGCTGCACTAGTGCATATTCCTTGCTCACAACTGTCCTCTCGGAAGTTGCATCGTCAGGCAAAAAGTCTGAGTCCTCATCATGTGAATTATTTCTCTTCTTGGCATATGTTGCAGCCTTAGGAAGTCCATGAGAACTAGGAGTGCCTGGATCTAAATTGGAATTGCTCTCAGGACTAGTGCCTTCACTAAGCTCAACATCATATGCAACTCTGTTCTGACTGTCATTTGACCCTAACATATTGGCAAGCTCACCCTGTGAATAGAACATATGAGAATAGACAAGATGAGGATCACAAAATACAGGGGTTTTGCAGGGAAAAAACGAGTTCAAAAGTCAAGTTTAGGTTTTCTCTGTCTGCAATTCGATCTCACAGATTGAACCATTTCGGAAATTCCGAGGTGATGTTTACTACACAACTGTATCCTTGTAGACTATGTTTGGCCTCCAAGCACAGAGTTTTGTAGGACAGTAGCAAATTTATCTCAAGTGGATGAGCTAAGGTTTATCAATACATGAGAGGAGTAGGATGAAGATGGTCTCTCTCAAACAACCCTGCAATAAAATACAAGAAATCTCTTGTGTCCCCAACACTCCCAATACAATGACAAATTATATAGGTGCACTAGTTTGGCGAAGATATGGTGATACAAGTGTAGTATGGATAGTAGAAATAGGTTTTTATAATCCAAATAAATAAAAACAGCAAGGTAGCAAGTAGCAAACAATGAGCAAAATGATATATCAATGCTAGGAAATAAGGCCTAATGTTCATACTTTCACTAGTGCAATCTCTCAACAATGCTAATATAATCGAATCATATATCAATCCTTTAATATGTGACAAAGAGTCACTCCAAAGTTCTTATCAATAGCAGAGAACATAAGATTAAATTGTTGTAGGTAGCAAACCACCTCATAGTTATCGTTTCGATCGATCTATTGAGCCATTCCTATAAGTGTCACAAACAACCCTAAAGTTCGTACTACAATAACACCATATGATATGCATCAATCAACTCTAATGTCACCTATATACTTCAATGTGATCACAAATATCCATGAGTTCATTATTCGATATGCATCAAACAATTTTATATTTATAATATTCAATCCAACACAAAGAACTTCAAAGAGTTGCCCTAAAGTTTCTATCGGAGAAAGTAGGATGAAAATGTGTATCAACCTATGTGCCTAGATTACCCCAATGTCACCGCGGGAATCCGCAAGTTGATTATCAAAACATATATCAAGTGACTCAATAGAATATCTCATTGTCACCGCGGGTATCCACATGCAGGACATACATCAAATGATCTCAAATCCTCATATATTCAATTCAATAATAATGAAACCTCAAAGGTCGAGACTCAATTCATCACAAAAAAGGGAAGAACACCATATGATTCCACTACATTAGAAAAGCTCATGGTACATCAAGATCGTGCCCAATCAAGATCACGAGAGAGATAAAGAGAAATCAAACACATAGCTACTAGTACACACCCTCAGCCGCGAGGGTGAACTACTCCCTCCTCGTCATGGAGGCAGCGGGGATGATACATATGGCCTCTATTGATGACTTCCCCCCTATGGCAGGCTGCCGGAACGGAACTCCGGATGAGATCGCTTCGGAACACAGGCTTGCAGCGGTGGAAAAACTCATCTAGGTTTCTTTCTAGAGGTTTCCCAATATATATGATTTTTCAGTGCCACCCAGGCTTGTGGCCCGCCCTGGACACCTTCTGGCTCCCTCCTGAAGCTTCCTGGTCTCTTATTTTCCATAAAAAATCACCAAACAATTTCGTGGCATTTGGACTTCGTTTGGTATGGATTTTCCGAAAAACCAAAAACATGTAGAAAACAACAACTGGCACTGGGCACTAGGTTATTAAGTTAGTTCCCAAAAATCATTAAACATGCACCAAAACCATATAATCATTGTAAACATGGCATGAATACTTCATAAATTATCGATACATTGGAGACGTATCAACATCCCCAAGTTTAATTCCTACACGTCCTCGAGTAGGTAAATGATAAAAGAAGTAATTTATGAAGTGTGAATGCTAGCATAGTGTATAGTTTGATCAATGATAATTTCAATATTTTTTCCTAGCATCATAATCAACAACTCTCTCTCATAAAACTTATCATGATAAAGTAGCAATCAATTCACATGTTATGGTTCAAACAATGCATTCTCTTAAAACTTAACAATCTATGTGCTTAGTCACCAAATAATTTCAAATCATATTATTTTGGGAACAGTATAAGTAAGAGTTGCACATAGTCAATTATCATATAGTCTTCTATGATTGCTGGTACTCAAAGCATATTTTTTAGAACAAATAGCATCCATCGTACATAGAGAAAGATATGGGCTTAATGTTTCGACTCCCAACTTACTTATCATAGAGATAATTGTCAACAATAATAACTCATGGTCAAATAGATTTGACTGGATATATGTGCCTGGATCTTTCCCCACCGCATGATGCTTGCCAAGTAGAGAATAATTGAGGTTGAAATAATAAGTTGACTCAACATGATAAGTAAATAACATGAAAGTAAATAGAATGTCCCTTCGCAGAGGGAAATGTAGTTTTACATACTCAGGTACACAACGTCTAATAACACCGTCTACTCCTTCTTTATATAGATGTGGGTCATCCCAAAAGTAATGCCTTAAATCAAATATTTTTTTATTTTGCCGATATGTGTAATTAGGTGTTATATATTCAGCGACAATGAAATTAGCATAATCTGCATACGAAGGATTATCACGAGAAGTGGAAGCATTTATAACAGCTAATTGCTCATTAGGAAAACTATCATTAACAGGTATTGGGTCATCAAGAATTTTTCCATCCTAAACAAATTATCTATGGCCGGATTTTCAGCTCCCTTTCTATCAACAATATGCAAATCAAACTTTTGTAGTAAAAGAACCCACCTAATCAATCTAGGATTAGCATATTTCTTATCCATGAGATATTTAATAGCACCATGATTAGTGTGAATAGTAATTTTAGAATCAACAATATAAGGTCTGAACTTATCACATGCAAACACAGCTGCTAGAAATTAAAACACAACTGCTAACAATATAAGGTCTTACTAGCATATTGAATAATATTTAGTTTCTTATCACCTATTTGACTTAGAACAATACCAATAGCATAATCACTAGCATCACACATTATTTCAAAGGGTAGATTCTAGTCACGTGGTTGAACAATAGGTGCAGTTATCAGGGCTTTCTTAAGTATTTCAAAGACTTCTACACAATCATCAGAAAAACAAATGGAACATATTTTTGTAGAAGATTAGTTAGAGGCTTAGAAATTTTAGAGAAGTCCTTAATAAACCTTCTATAGAAACCATCATGACCAAGGAAACTTCTTATACCTTTAATATCTTTAGGACATGGCATTTTCTCAACTGCATCAACTTTAGCTTTGTCTACTCCAATGTCTCTTTCAGAAATTTTATGACCAAGGACTATACCTTCGTTCACCATAAAGTGGCACTTCTCCCAATTCAAGACAAGATTAGTCTCTTCACATCTCTGCAAAACTTTGTCAAGATTTCTCAAGCAGTCATCAAAAGAAGTTTCATAAACGGAAAAATCATCCATGAAGACCTCAACAATTTTCTCACAAAAATCAGAGAAATAGCAGTCATATATCTTTGAAAGGTAGAAGGTGCATTACATAAACCAAAAGGCATACGTCTATACGCATAAGTTTCAAAAGGACAAGTAAAATTAGTTTTCTCTTGATCTTCTTGTGAGACAGGTATTTGAGAGAAACCAAAATATCCATCTAGAAAACAAAAGTGTGTATGCTAATACAATATTTCTAACATTTGGCCAATGAAAGGCAAAGGATAATGATCTTTCCTAGTGGCTTTTATTTAGTTTTCGGAAGTCAATTACCATCCTATAACCATTTACAATTCTTTGTGGGATAAGTTCATTTTTATCATTAGGAACTACGGTAATTCCACCTTTCTTAGGGACACAATGAACATGACTTACCCATCTACTATCAGCTATAGGCTAGATAATACCTACTTCCAAAAGTTTTAATATTCTTGTTCTTAACACATCCTTCATTTTTTGATTCAAGCGACATTGATGATCGACAACTGGTTTAGCATCAGGCTCCATGTTAATCTTATGTTGACATAGAGTAGGACTAATGCCCTTAAGATCATGAAGAGTATATCCAATTACAATATGATGCTTCCTCAAAGTTTTCAATAATCTGTTTTCTTCGTGCACTGAAAGGTTAGCATTGATAATAACATGATATATTTTATTTTCATCCAAATAAGCATATTTCAGTGTATCGGGTGTTTCTTTAATTCAAATACTGGATCACTCTTAGGTGGGAGAGGGTCTCCTAAAGTTTCAACAGGAAAATTATGGTTAAGGATAGGTGTTTGCCTAAAGAATATTTCATCAATTTCATTTCTCTCATTCATATGCATATCATTTTCATGGTCCAAAAAATGTTGTTCTAAAGGATCAGTAGGAGGTATGGCAGTAGAAGCAAGACCAATCATATCATCTTTACTGGATAATTCTTTATCATGAGGTTGTCTATTAAACTTAGAGAAACTAAATTCATGAGATACATCACCAAACTTAACCTTAACCTCTTCTTTAACACAATCAATTTCAGCATTAACAATATTCAAGAAAGGTCTACCAAATATAATAGGACAAAAGTTATCTTGTTGTGATCCAAGCACTAAGAAATCAGTAGGATATTTAATCTTACCACACAAGACTTCAACAATTCTGACGTATCTCTGTTTGCAAACTTAATAGTAACATCACTCTCTTCTATCTCAATAGGTACAATATCATGCATGACTTCTTGATATAAACAAAAAGGAATATCACTTATACTGGCACCCATATCACACAAACCATGATAGCAATAATCTCCAATCTTAACAGAAACAACAGTCATGCCAACAACTTTCTTGTTCTTATCTAGTATATCTTGCTCATTTCTAACAGGTTTAGCAATTCTAGCGGCATCATCACAGAAATGGATAACATGTCCATCAATATTATCAACTAAGAGATCTTTAACCATTGCAATAGGAGGTTCTACTTTAATTTGTTTAGAGGGTTTAGGTGTTCTAATATTACTCTTATGAATCACAGTTGTAGCCTTAGCATGTTCCTTAATCGTAACAGGGAAATGATGTTTTTAGATATAAGAGTCGGGGACAACTGGATTAGAAGTATAAGCAATTGTTTCAGTTTAACAGTAGTTGGTTCTTCACACTTCAATAGGTGGATGAAATTTAAACCAATTCTCCTTAGGAAGATAAACATGAGTAGTAAGCGATTCACAAAATGTAGCCAGTATCTCAGAATCAAGTCCATATTTTGCACTAAGCTTATGAAAAACATGTGTTTCTATAAAAGACTTAATGCAGTCAAATTCAAGATTTATACCTGACTCATTACCTTTGTCGGTTTCCCAATCTTCAGAGTTGCGTTTAAATCTTTTAATAAATTCCATTTGAATACAATACGTTTCTTCATGAAAGAACCAGAGGAAGAAGCATCAAGCATCGCTTTATTATCATCAGAAAGCCGAGCATAAAAGTTTTTAAGAATCATTCCTCTCGTGAGCTCATGATTGGGGCATGTGTGCATCATGTACCTAAGCCTCCCCCAAGCTTGAGCGATACTTTCTCCTTCACGAGGCCAAAAATTATATATATAATTCCGATCACGATGAACCAAGTGCGTAGAATAAAATTTCTGATGGAATTCCAGCTTCAATCGGTTCCAATCCCATGTTTTAGATTCATCCAATAGCCTATACCATGACACTGCTATTCCCTTCAAAGATAAAGGGAATACCTTTTTATTAACTCCATCCTCGGATAAACCTGCAAGCCTAAACAATCTACAAAGTTCATATATATAGATTAAGTGCATATTAGGATGTATTATTCCATCTCCTGGATAGGGATTAGCAGGCAGTTTTTCCATAATACCCGAAGGGATTTCATAATAAATATTTTCAGTAGGTTCAG
This sequence comes from Elymus sibiricus, assembly GCA_039707655.1. Taxonomy (NCBI): domain Eukaryota; kingdom Viridiplantae; phylum Streptophyta; class Magnoliopsida; order Poales; family Poaceae; genus Elymus; species Elymus sibiricus. The sequence continues at coordinate 323,384,787 of CM077673.1, forward strand.
TAAGTTGAGGAGCGGCTCTTGCCACTTCCGGTCAAGGTGAAGATACCCCGTACAAGCCCCTCAAATGATTATTTTCCATAGTAACAAGTGAAAATAAAATTCAACACACAATATAACTGTTTCCTTACCAAATTCGTCTTACAAAAAACGCTTCACTCCCCGGCAACAGCGCAAGTATAGGGGATCAATCGTAGTCCTTTCCATAAGTAAAAGTATCAAACCCCATGAGGAGGATAAGAAATTTATAAGCGGTTTCAACAAGATATTCTCTGCTACTGCTGTAAAAGAGTAGTAACGAGAAGTTTGATAGCAAGGTAATTTGTAGCAAGCAATAAGTAACCAAAATAACAAGGTGCAGTAAGGTGGCCCGATCCTTATTTTGCAAAGGACAAGCCAAGAGTATTTCTTATAGTGATCAAAGGCGTTCTCGAGGGCAGATGTGAATTTCGTCTAGTCATGTTCGTCATGTTTAGTTGATTCACATTCACTACTTTGATAAATTATTATGCGGGTGGACCGGTGCTAGGGTATCGTTCTTACTTGAACAAACAACACACTTATGATTGCCCCCTCTCGCAAGCATCCACAACTATGAAAGAATAATTAAGATAAATCTAACCATTGCATGAAACATATGCATCCAAATCAGCCCCTTACGGAGTAGCACATTGATACGTCTCCAACGTATCTATAATTTTTGATTGTTCCATGCTATTATATTATCTGTTTTTGGATGTTTTATATGCATTAATATGCTATTTTATATTATTTTTGGGACTAACCTATTAATCTAGAGCCTAGTGCCAGTTTCTATTTTTTCCTTGTTTTTGAGTATTGCAGATAAGGAATATTAAACGGAGTCCAAACGAAATAAAATCTTCGGAATAATTTTTCTTGGACCAGAAGCAACCCAGAAGACTTGGAGATGAAGGCAGGAGAGCCACCGTGTGGCGACAAGCAACAGGGGCGCACCCTAGGGGGGGGGGGGCGCCCCTTGGCTTGTGGCCCCACGGCAGCCCTCCTAACCCTATTCTTCGGCCTATAAATTCCCAAATATTCCCTGGATACCAAAAAGAGCCACGAAAATACTTTTCCGCCGCCGGAAACCTCTGTTCCCGTGAGATCCAATCTTGGAGCCTTTTCCGGTAATCTGCCGGAGGGGGATTCGATCACGGAGGGCATCTACATCAACTCCATTGCCCCTCCGATGATGCGTGAGTAGTTTACCACAGACCTTCGGGTCCATAGCTAGTAGCTAGATGGCTTCTTCTCTCTCTTTGTTCTTCAATACCATGTTCTTCATGATCTTCATGGAGATCTATCCGATGTAATACTCTTTTGCGGTGTGTTTGTCGAGATCCGATGAATTGTGGGTTTATGTTCAGATTATCTATGAATATTATTTGAATCTTCTCTGAATTCTTATATGCATGATTTCATATCTTTGCAAGTCTCTTCGAGTTATTGGTTTGGTTTGGCCTACTAGATTGGTAATTCTTGCAATGGGAGAAGTGCTTAGTTTTGGGTTCAATCTTGTGGTGTCCTCACCCAGTGACAAAGTAGGGGTAGCGAGGCACGTATTGTATTGTTGCCATCGAGGATAAAAAGATGGGGTTTTCATCATATTGCTTGAGTTTATCCCTCTACATCATGTCATCTTACCTAATGCGTTACTCTGTTCTTCATGAACTTAATACTCTAGATGCAGGCAGGAGTCGGTCGATGTGTGGAGTAATAGTAGTAGATGCAGAATCGTTTCGGTCTACTTGACACGGACGTGATGCCTATATGCATAATCATTGCCTTGGATATCTTCATAATTATTCGCTTTTCTATCAATTGCTCGACAGTAATTTGTTCACCCACCGTATTATTTTCCTTCATGAGAGAAGCGTCTAGTGAAACCTATGGCCCCCAGGTCTATTTTCCATATTATACTTTCAGATCTAAAACCAAAAATACCAAAAATATCTCGCTGCCTTATTTTTACTTTTGTTTTACTTTACTTTCTAGCAATCTATCATACCTATCTCTATCAGATCTCATCCTTGCAAGTAACCGTGAAGGGATTGACAACCCCTTTATAGCGTTGGGTGCAGGTGTTTGATTATTTGTGTAGGTACACCTATTGGGGACTTGCTTGTATCTCCTACTGGATTGATACCTTGGTTCTCAACAACTGAGGGAAATACTTATCTACTTTGCTGCATCACCCTTTCCTCTTCAAGGGAAAACCAACGCATGCTCGAGAAGTAGCACACATAAACTAGGGTTTAAGCTTTTATCACTCTCGCGGCCCATCATCTACTTACTACTCCACAACGCCTTCCCCTAGTCCCAAGTATGGTAATGCGTCGTGTAGTCGACGTTCACACGACACCAATATAGGAAGAGCAACAAACATCTCATCAAAATATTGAAGGAATACCAACTTCACATGATTACTTTAACAAGACTTCTCCCATGTCCTCAAGAACAAACGGAACTACTCACAAATCATATTCATGTTCATGATCAGAGGAGATAAATATATGATTAACAATCTGAACATATGATCTTCCACCAAATAAACCAACTAGCATCAACTACAAGATGTAATCAACACTACTAGCAACCCACACGTACCAATCTGAGGTTTTGGACAAAGATTGAATACACGAGATGAACTAGGATTTGGAGATGAGATGGTTCTAGTGAATATGTTGATGGAGATGAGTCCTCCCATGATGAGAGGAGTGTTGGTGATGACGAAGGCTTTGATTTCTCCCTCCTGTAGGAAAGTTTCCTTGGCGGAATCACTCCACCGGAGAGACAAAGTGATCATGCTCAGGTTTCGCCTCGAGGCGGCGACGCTTCGTCCCGAAAGTTTTCTCACGATTTTTTTCTAGGGCAAATGGCCTCATATATCAAAAGATGGGCATTGGTGGGCCTACGTGGGCTCCATAAGGGGGCAGGGCGCGCCCCCTTCCTTGTGGGACCACAGTGGCTCTTCTCTAATACTTCTTTATTCCAGTATTTCTTATATATTCTAAAATAAATCTCCATAAAATTTCAGGTCATTTGGAGCTCCTGAGAATAGCTATCTCTGTTGTAGCTCTTTTAGGTCCAGAATTCCAGCTACCGACGATTCCCCTCTTCATGTGTACCTTGCAAATTAAGAGAGAAAAGACATAAGAATTGCATCATAAAGTGAAATATTGATAAACAAACATTATAAATAACAGTAAGAAAACATAATGTACGTATCAGGCATGTGGGTGTCAAAGTTAACAATGTCGTTGGTCCTTATTTTAAAACCCATAAAGATTTGAGGCATGGTGCCCTCTCACCTTTATTATTTGATTTGATTGTTGATTCTTGGCCATTATTATGGAAAATGCTAGGCAGAATGATTTTGTCAAAGGGGTTTTGGGGGGTGGGGTGAGTTTGGATAAAGGAGTCAATATGCTGCAATATGTTGATGACATCATTTTGTTGTTACAAGATGATGAAAATAGTGCTATAAATTTTTAATTTATATTTTTGTGCTTTTGAAAAAAAATGTCATGGTTGAAAATTAACTTCCATAAGCGTGAGCTCTTCCTTTTTGGGGAGGTTGTGGAGAAAACAGATTATACCAAGAAATCTTTACTAGTGAATTGGGGTTTGTCCCCTTGAAATATGTGGGTGTCCTTGTTTCTAATATAAGGATTAGAAATAAACACTGTAAAGTGGTAACTGAAAAAATTGAGAAGTAGTGTGCTTGTTGGTCAGGGAAGTTACTGAACATTGTAGGTTTGGTTTACCCTGGTACAAGCTTGTCTAACTAACACCTCATTGTTCATGATGTCCTTTATCCAATTCATGTAGGGGTGAGAAATAAGGATGTTTCTTAGAGCTAGGCTAGTTTTGCAAGCTGATGAAGATAAGAAGAAGAAAAATACCATTTGGTAAACTAGACAACTTGTTGCCAACCGAAAAATCAGCTCTGCTAGTCAAATTGTTTTGGAAACTAGAAACAGAGACTACAATGTTCAGTAACTTCCCTGACAATATGTTTTACTTGATAAATATGTGAAATGATATTGTATCTCTGGTATTAAACCCAAGGTGGGAGACTCTCACTTTTGGTATAGCCTGTTGAAAGCGAAAGAGATTTTTATCAACGCTGTAAGAAAGTGAGTGGAGATGGAAAAGGTATTATATTTTGGGGAGATTAATGGGTGGGAGATAAACCTTTATGATTTTCTTACCGCAGACTATACTATCTTAGTTTTGATCATAACATTTCTATGGATGATTTAACGGAGGCTGCGATGGTTTTACTTTTAGAAGAACTGTATTTGGAGAACCCTTGGAATTACAGAATAGCTTGCAACTGAGATGTGAGGAGGTCGGAATGATAGGGGCAAAGACAAAATCAAATGGATTCTTACTGCAGATAGAAAATTTACTATTAGATCCTTGTACCTCTTGTTTGGTCAAGTCTGCTTGTGGCCTTCCCCAGAAATTTCTGTGGAAAACAAAATTCCCTTCAAAAAAATTGTGGTTAATGATTAAGAAAAGTATTCTAACTAAGGATAATCTGAGAAGAGGTTGGAAAGGTAGTAAGTGTTGTGATTTCTATGGACAAGATGAGTCTATTGATCATTTATTCTTTCAATGCACTGCTGCTAGATTGATTGGGAGTCTTTTGAAAGGTGTTTTTGCCCTTAATTCCACCCCTGTTAGCATGTCTGAGTATTTTGGAAGTTGTATTAAAGGCTTTCAGAAACTTGATAGACAGTTCGTGCTAGTGGGGATTGGTGCAGTGTTGTAGATGATTTAGAGATACCACAATGGCATTATTTTTGAGAGAGAAATCATCTCTAATCCCATGACTATGATCAAACTGATGTGCTCCTGGATCATGGATTGGTCTATCTTGCAGATAAAGGAGCCAGGATAAAGGGTGCTAAAGCTGGGGGCAAAACTCATCGAGCGGGTAGCAAATGAGGTGTATCGGGCATCACAAGGCTGGAGTCTGAGTGCTTTGGATTGGTGGCTAATTGTAGATCTCCTCACTAGTGCTTTGCTTCATCTTCGGCTGAAGCTTCTTTTGCCCTGTTGCTTCCTTTTGACATGGTAGTTCTAGTTTGTTAGTTTGAATTGGTTATTTGTCTAGTTTGGAGTTTTGGAGGATTTCCAGCCTTGGCTTGGCCTCCTCTGGAATATTGCAAGATCTTTGTCTGAGCTGCAGATCATCGTGTCCCAGTTATGTAAATATACTATATCACTAAACTCCCTAGAATTGGAGACCTCACAATCAATTGAGGTCTCCAATTAGAATTTGGTCACCTAATTTTGATCGGGTCAACAATCTCTTTCATTTAAATTTTTATACAATATACTATGCTTCCTAATTTTAAAATCTTCACAATTAATTGAGGCTTCAATTTATAATTGGGTCACCCGATTTTGACCGGGTCAACAATTTCTGAAGGAGCTCTCCCATTTAATTATTTTAAGTCTCTATGTTCCCTAATTGTAAAGCTCTTTCATTCGATTGAGGTATTCAATTTTGGATTTGGTTTACAATTTTTATCGGGCCAACGATTTTTCAAATCAATCAGCAGCAACCGGCCTATAAAAACATGTCAACCCCTCACAGACTCCTATCACCACGAAAAAAGTGCCACCATATGATACGATAACACGAATATAGTACACGCAACCAACGATGAAAAAATATAACCACATAAATATGGGTTGATTAGCGGATAAAACAGAATCATAACACGAAAGGCCCACCAAATAATCGCATTATAAATAAACATAAAACACACTCCATCGTCTCCCCCACAGACCAAACTAAATACTCCATCAATTTCAAAATATAAGAATTATTGTTTTTTGGAAAAGTCAAATTTCTTTAATTTTGACCAAATTCAGAGCCAAAAATATCGATATCCACAATACTAAACAAAAAATATGAAAATTCATTTCCTGATGAATCAAATAATACCGATTTGATATTATGAATTTCGATACATTTCTCTACAAACTTGATCTGACTTAAAGAGATTTGACTTTTAAAAAAAGTAATACACCATATATTTTGAAATATAGTTAGTAAAGAAATTTAAGAATCCCAACAAATTCAACGGCGTAGCAAAGCGCGCCCAACCCTTCTAGTTTTGGTGATGTTGGCTGCTTCTTTTGGGCCTTGTAGTGCTAGTGTGGTTGGAGTGTGTAATGGTTTAAGACCATGTGGTTTCTTTATATGAAAATCGGAGAGGGCGGCCTCTCTTTTGCTAAAAAAAATAAACAGTGAAAAGAGCATCATCGGATGTAGGTTCAAACAGCAGATGTTGAGGTCTGATAAAGAATAAAATACTGCAGCTTGAAATGTACCGACCAGAGTGAAGACATGAGCTAATCATGAGTATTCACGGAAACTTCACAGAGAAAATTAGACTGTTAACATCATCTGGTGACTGGTGTAGTTCTCACATATTACATCAACTTACTACACATTCTTCTAAACATACAGTCGGAGGACCTATTAACCATTGACGATAAATAACACAAAGATCTGGTGAGAATACAATTGAGGAATTATACATGACATCGGGAAACATATGACCTATTGACTACACGACGTTGCAGAAGTTTATATAAATAGACATCCTAAAATGCTGAAGTTAGTACTTTACAGGAGACAATGCCAAAAGCCATGGTTACCAACGCTACTCGCGCCCTTCTAAAGGATGGCCCCCCCTTAGTGGAGGTCGCTGGCTGAACTGTTGTCCGAGAACTGAGAACCACTCGCGTTGAGAGCCTAATTGATCTCAACCTCCAGTTAGAAGTATATAACCGTTACTCATCTTTACATGTTGTCATTACTGTTGAAGATTCCAGCTATCCCGAGTTATCCAAATGATGCAGCCCAAATGATTGAATAGCTTGACTCTTCAATTTACATAAATGTACATGAAACTTGCAGGACACAGATACCAACCACTCAGCATTCCAGTTGATTCCTATGATGGATCTCGTGCCGCAGGACTAGCCATTCTCAAACGGCGAGCAACAGCTAGAGGTGGCCTGCCAACTGCTTCCAGTATCCTTGTGAACACAACCTTTGCAGGGACACATGTAACTGGTGGAATTGCTCCCTCTGGTTTGATCAAGCCACCGAAAATGCCACTGTGCGTACGCGCCTTTGCTTGAGTGCCACCTCCATGATGCCTTCTTCCAGTGGAAATGGAAGAGAGGGTTCTGACCTTCTGGCTTGACAGACTTGCTTTCTTGGATGGCTTCTTTTGAGATTTGGATGCCGATGACCTCTTCTTACTATTTGACATGCTTTTCTTATCACCCTTAACCTGGTGATTTGCGGGAGTTGAGTATTTAGTGAAGACTGGTTTCATTTCCCAGTCTCGATATGCAAGCCTGCCTTCATTGCCACCGTCCATTGATGCTCCTAAAGGATTAGAACGGGGAATTCTTTGCATGGCTGTCCTCCTGCCTGTACGCCAAGCAGTTGGAGCTCCCGTGCTCTCTTCCACACTAATATCACCACCAGAAACCAGGTGGTCAGTAGAACCATCTACAAGTATTTCAATTTGGATAGGGTGTCCAACAATTGCTTTGCCATCCAGTCTGCTCATCAAGGAAACAAGAGGAACATGCTCTCCATGGTAGCTAGCTTGGACCTTCAAGTCAACATCAAACAACATTGGGCCCGTGCGACCCAAACGTGAACTGCCATTTCTTTGGTAAAATGAAGGTTCGTCCCAATATGCCTTCCGATCAACACGAAATATCTGATCTGTATCCCAGTTAAGAGGAGAAATCTTGGAAGAATCATTTTCATAGTCATTATAATATATGTAGCTTCGGCTAAGATCTCTTGTAGCCTTCAAGGATGATGGGTATGTTCGACTATGATACAAGTTAACCTCAGGGTGGCTTGTGTCCTCGAATAAATCTGTTCCATCAGAGTCATAGTGGGGCTCCTCTTTGATTTGGTTCCTAAGCACTTGCTGATCGGATGTCTGCACATTCTCTTTTCTATGATTTATACCATTTGTGTTGTACACAGATCCTTTCATGAGACCATTGGGTTTATCCAAACAGGATTTTCCATCCGTCACATGGGTTGATTTCTTCACTGCACTACGGTTATTACGTTTACCTTTTATATGCCATCGGGAGACACCGAGCTCAGAAGAACCATCCTCTTCCTCTGATTGATTCAATTGATGCATATAAGCAGAATAGGCCACCTCATTGTCATCATCATCATCATCATCATCATAATTATCCACATGTCCAAACCTGTCAGAAGTCCGAAGGAAATAAGGATCACGCGGGCGTAACTCTGGAAGCAGAATCCTATTAGCACCTGCTCATAAGAACACCATAAGAAAGGCGATCAAATAAGGAAAAATTCAAAACTCCACAGAAAACTAGAACAAAATAACAAGGTACAGTAAGAGAATCTGAACCGCGGTAATAATGAAGGATTAGCGATAGTAAAACATGAATCACAAAATAGGTACTCCCTCTGTAAACAAACGTCTTATATTTGTTTACAGAGGGAGTACATTCTTTTTATTTACGAAGTCGTGAAACGCTGGACTAATAAAGGTATAGAGTTCAAGACAACGACAATGGGGCACGATGTGATGTACACGAACACCAACATTTGACTCAAGTAATAGTATATAACAACCCTCATTAGTTCTCTTGTTTCTTAAAATCAAGGTGGCATATTTCTGCCCAAAACATTTTCCCAAGCCAGGTTTCTCATTTCCCTTAATTTTTCGTAGCAGTGCAGAGCGCGGTAACGGTGAAGCTGAAGGCAATGGTGTTTTGCAATCGCGGTGGAGAGAAGGGGAGAGAGATGTGAACAGCTGTGTTAAAAAAAGGAAGAAAGGTGCGTAAAGCTTTCCAAAGTGGAGAGCCAGACTTGTTCTTGAACCACGCATTGTCAATATTCCATGTTTGACAGGATTCATCTAACATAAATAGCTTAATGAGTTTGTTGTCATATAAGAGCTTGGTTACACAAGGTGAATCATCCTTGTGAATTTGAAATCTATTTACTTTTATAATGCTATGATAACATTATTTCTAACCATCAGATTAAGTCATCTAATGGCTAACCAAACGTTGCTCAGTTGGCTAGAGGCGCGAGTGCGTGCCCAGACCACCCAGGTTCGAGGCTTGGCCTCCGCAGGGTGAGCTCACACTAGTTTCTTAAAAAGGGCAGCCCGGTGCACGTAGCTCCCGCCTGTGCAGGGTCCGGGGAAGGGTCCGACCACTTTGGGTCATTTATACGCAGCGCTTCCCTACACTTCTGCAAGAGGCTGTTTCCAGGACTCGAACCCATGACCTCATGGTCACAAGGCAACAGCTTTACCGCTGCGCCAAGGCTGCCTCCGTAGGCTCCGCGGGGTGAGCTCAAACTAGTTTCTTCTAACTAAAAACTCCAAAGGTGCTAGTGTCCATTGGTAGAGTTTTTTAATCCATCTAATGGTTTATATTTAGATCTTGCCTTTTAACATAATAATAACATGCTTGTCCCATGTAATCACATTCTACCATATAACGACTCTAATTTATTGTTGATATGCCCCACTCGAAATGGGTAATTAGTCACTAGTCATAAAAAAAATCATACTGCCCCATCGTACATATGGCATTTTGGACATAGGCATGTTGTCCAACATGTATTCCTCTCACTCAACAATTATCCTGTGCACTTAACTGTGTTGTACACATAAATTAATAAATAGAAACCCCTACACTACATGAATAATTTAAAGTGCTCAAGGACATATACAGGTGGGTCGGCTATGCGGTATTTAGGTGGATCACAGAAACAGAGTGCAAACATGCCCTCTTGGGCACTTGGTCTAACCTACCAAGTTTGGATTGTGTTTAAAGAAGATATGTGGGACTATGCGATTAGATACCAATGTTCTGGCCAGAAGCCACGGCATCTGCACAAACCAAACATTCGTGACACCATCTTTAAGAAAGAAAATCTATGCAGATCTAGAAAAAAAAAACATTGGGTAGATTTCAGCTGTTAGCTGCACCTTTTGACACTTATGATCTATAATGGCATAATAAGGAGGAGGATATCAGCATGAAAGGCTATCTAGTTCTCTGACTAAATCCATTATGCAGCATTTTATTAGACAGGAAGCCTAATGTGGCAGACACGAAGGCGCCATGTTGCCTAAAACCACATTGAAATGGTCAAAACCAGCTTTAGAATAGTCTGCCGGGGGTATTTTACCTGGGTTTGAAAGTCGGTGATTATATTTGTCTGGTTTTATTGTTCAGGTGGGTAATGTGCGGTCAGGAAATACATGCTTTCCTTTGTCAGATTTGATTTGGATACTTCAATACTATAACTATGAAATGTTGACAGCATGTACGCTGAGTGATGCAAAATTATCTGTTACCATATTTGGCAATGTGATTTCACATACAGTCCTACTACTTATTGCTTAACAATGAAAAGAGGGAAGTTAACAAGACACGTACTTTGCAAAAGCTCTGCATCATCTTCTGTTTCACTTTCTGAGCATTCCCTCTCTGAAGACTCAGATAAATGTTTCTCAACAAAGTCTGAAGATGTATGTTCCTCAGAAGAAGAATCTGGATGCTGAAGATAACTTTCTGTGTCAAAATCGGCTCCTGTAGAAACCATTTGAGCAGAAGGCAAATCACTATGGCTATGAGTTTCACCAGAATCACTAGGCAGGTATGCATATCTACTTCTTTTAGCCCGATAGGTGGCAGGTGACGGATCTTTATCTCCCCCAATTAAGATAGCCCCATAATCATCATTGTGTGGCGAGTGCTGCGTCAATTTGGCACTGCTCTGCAAGACTTGAACAAGTGGTCTGTGTCTGTCACATTTTTCAATAGATTCATCGAAATCGCTTCCATCCGATCTATTCTTTTTCACAATTGTACAATTATCCTTGCTCGCTAAACTTGCTCCTCCCTGAATATGTCTCACATGGGATAAGTCCCCAATGTGGTTACTGATAAGATTCTCTGAGGTGTCCTGCGACTCTGAAAAGTTTATCTTCGAACTGGCATGGAGAAAATACTGCTCAGCTTCTTTTTTTGCAGGAAGAGCAGATACATCTTTTCTTTTCCTCTTTTTGCTCTTGTAGCGAGTACTTCCAAGGTCTTTGCGATGTTTCATGCAAGCTGCATTTCATGTCAGCTAAGTTATCATATCCGTACATCCCATTTAAGTAACTAAAGCATGAAAAAAAGGTTATTTAACGTTGTCAATCTAAGAGGGCATACCAGAAAAGTAGGCAGGTCTGTAACCTTGAGTCTGATGCAGTTTCCTCTCTAATTCAAGGGCATGAAGAATAGCATCTTCTCTCCGGGCATATTTCTCTCTTTTCTTCGAAAGAGTCCCTTGAGTAGCCTCTGCCCTCTCAATGCAGGCATCGAACTCCCCACACCTAAATGCTTTAACACGCTTTGATTTCTCAAGGTTGTACCAGTCACTGTGAAAAAATAAGAGGATGGAAAGTTTATACAAAATGAAGAATTTGTCATAACTCAGTACTTTGAAGATTTAGAAAGACAATTTTACACTAGTTGAGTGCATGGGGAAAGAACATATGATATAAACGCTATTAATTCCTGAAGAAAACAGTCCCAACGAAATACAACTGGAAACTGAGCTCAAATTGTAATAAATATGTGGCTGCTACTCAGAATACTGATTAGTAAAATAACTAGTTCAAGACTTTTCAAGAAATATGCTCAATAGTAACTGGCAAAATATTAAACGTTACTATTTCACTTGAACAGAAGATTAGTAAGTTTCCCTCCCTCCTGTTTGGTTTCTACAAAACTACTGTTTTCTATGAGATACGCAAAAAATAAAATCAATTGATTGTTTCCTACAGACAAAATCAAGGAACCAAACACAGAAAAAACATAAGAACCATATAATACATAATCAAAGATAATTCAGGTGCTTCAGAAAATAAGGGGACGCAACAAATTGACATCGCAACATTCTAAACCTTTTTTTTGTTCATTCAGCCTTCGCCCTTCGTAAAACAAATATTTTTCGCTAAATATCTAGCCACAGGATACAATTAAGAACAGCCGTGCAAGTTCCCCAAAAAAGAACACACAACTCTGCAAGGGCATCTACAATCGTTGGCGCTTAAACAGGAAAAGATAAATACCAGTGTCTCTCTTCCAGTGCTAAGGCGCTAACCACTGCCGCTATCCACGATTAAAAACATAGTTCAAAAAGGTGCGTCTAGGCTCTAGGCGATAGCAAAACGCCTAGCACTTAATGTGCACATAATTGCACTTAAGCATGCGCTTTGGTCAGAAGAACACAAGGCGCTGGCAAAACGTACAATTAATGCCTAGCGCTTTTTTTAAACTTTGATTAGAAATATATTCACACAAAAAACACGATTAGAAATAGCGCTTCTTGTGCGGAAAAGATCGCAACGCGCTCGTGGCAAGATTTTGCGCCGATGCCGCATCAGACGCTAGGAATTGATGATGCAACCCCCGATCGGCTGGGAAATGTTCCCTGGCGCCCTCCCCTAGCGCCGGGCGCTGGAAATGGCCTAATGTATCATGTGAACAGATCTAAATTCCATCTCAAAATGCATGCGCAGAATGCAAATAAACTGGTACCAAGCTTAACAGCGAGCATGAAAAAACAGATTTCCTGGTACAACCAGAGGCGGAGCCACCTCCCAGGCTCCTCGAACGAAACTTCATTGGAGTTATAGCATGATCTAGGATTCAACTAGCTGATTTCATGGACAAATGCTACTCTTAGTGATAGCAGTTAGACTCTGCCTAGGCATTGTTTCTTCCATCAAAGTTCCAAACTCGGCGTCCCAAAAGCATCAGAAACAACTGGTAATCGAACTTCACAGGGCGTCTTCTTTTTGAGCAGAAAACCAAAAAGGCAGGAGTGGAAACTTACACGCTGGCGTCCTCGCGGCCGAGAAGCTTGACCGGCGTGCCAGACCTTGGAGACATGATCTGCGACGGCGGCAGCTCGTCTTGTCCCAGGATCCTGCCGGGCCACCAGGAGCCGTTCCTCCGGCGCACCCACACGATGGTCCCCGGCGAGGTGTCCCCGACGCTGCAGCAGCCCTCGTCCGCGTCTCCTCCTCCCTCGGAGCCTCCCCCCATCCCGCCCCGCCTCCCACCGCCAAGCCAAACCCTAACGAACTAACCGCGCCTCCTCAGCCGGCTTCTAGAAGCTTCCCTCGCCCTCGAGATCTGCCTTCCATTCAAGTCACGGAGGGCGCCGGCATCCGGGAGGCGCCCTCCCCGGCACCTCCTCCGCGCGGCAGGTTCGGCCGAGATCGCGCTGCGCTCGCCCCCGCCCCGCCTCCGGCAGCTTCTAGAAGCTTCTCCCGCGGGACTCCTGGAGCGTCCTCGTCCTCGTCAACGTCGCCCTCCCTCTCCTCTCCTCTCCTCCACCCTCAGCGGGGTGGGGGCCCGGCGGTGCGCTGGCTCGAGGCCGGCACGGCGGACGGCTCCGGCGCGGCTCCGGAATGTGTTTCTTCTCGGCGCTCCTCGTTCTAGAAGGAAAAAATAAAGGAAGTGGGAAATAGAAAGGTGTTCTTTTTCTCTTTTCTTTTGGAGCGGTTTGTTGTTCTTGGCTGGTCTGGACCGCGTGGAGGGGGAAATGTGGAGACGGCAACCGACGCGCTGGCTGGCCGAGCCCGGGCACGGCACGGGCAGGGAAACGTATAGGCCGAAACCAGGAGCGGCGCCAGCGCGTGAGGAGGAACCGCGACGGACCGTCAAAACGGACACGGTAACTATGGGTCATTCAACCGTGTCAGTAGATTCTAAAAAAAAAAACGTGTCAGTATATATTTCAAACGTGATTTAAACAAATCAAACATTTTTTGTGTAAACCGAATGATTTTTACATAATCGGATCAAAAATCATTATACTTTCAACATATTTCCACTACCAAAAGCGGATGAGACTTTTTTTTTAACCTATATATAGTCTAAATGATCGTCCGCAGTGACGGCATCCCTGTCCCACGTCTTGTTTTTCGCATGTTCGGTAAGCTCATCGGCCTTGAGCCCCGGGAAGTGAAGCTGCGCGCGCACGCGGGGGGGGGGGGGGGGGGGGGGGGATGTAAGATGGGGGTGTGGCCCTCCTGGGACCCAAGCCATGGCGGCGCCCCATGTCCTGCTCTTTTTCGTCGGAGCTCGGCGTGTCGACGGCGCTGGCCGTGGACGGGGCGGCCTCATTGTCATCGCCATCGATCGGAGGAGCACCAGGTAGTCGTTGTTGGGAACGTCGGATGCCATGGGGAGGAGGAGGACATTATTTCCAGGGCGGCGCAAGGTGTAGGGCACTTGGTGGTCGGGTCCTTCGCGTTCCTCCACCTGATGTTGCATGGGATGTCGCTTCCGGCAAGGTCTCCGTAACGAGGAGATCTGGTCGACAGTGGCGAGGAGCATGACTCTCCCTGATGAAGGTGAGGACATGGCTCTCTGTCTCTCTCAGGTGGTGAACTCTGAAATCTGTCGGAGAAGCATTTGAGCTAGGGTACGCTCTCCAAAACCCTGGTTTGAACTCTGGGGCCTCTTTGTGCAGCTATCTCACGACCCGACGGTGACTAAGGTTGCGGCGAATGGAGCTTCACGAGAGCGCGCACACACAGGGCACAACAATGGACACACAATTTACCCAGGTTCGGGCCACTTTGCGGTGTAAATCCTACTCCTGCTTAATGGGATTGCTCTTGGAGAGGCACTGGTGTTACAAGGTGGAAGACGACCGTACAAGTGAACGGCTAGGGCTCGGAAGAATCTGTCCAAAGAGGTCTCGGTCCGATCCCCCTCTATGGTGGCAGCATTGCCCCTCTTATCGTTGCCTTGGTCCTCTTCCCCGAAAATATCAGCGGGAAAGGGCAACCACAGGGCGGCAATTCGAAGGGGGACAGACGCTCAGTCTATCCTGACAAAAGTCGGTCTTCGTCTGCAAAGGCACCGTCCATGACGCCCCAGTGGGCTCGGTGATGACCTTCGTCCTGGCGACCGGTGTCACCTTGGTCGCCTTGCACCAAAATGGCAAGCTTTGGGAAGCTGCTTTGGAGGAGGCAGCGGGTGCTGCCCTTTAATCGCTAGAAAGAAAATCCTCTCTGTCCGCGCCTGTTGGCACGGCCCTGCTGTCCTTGCCTGCGCGGGTGTGTCACCCACGTGGCGGGCACGCAGCCGTGCGACCAGTGCCGCACGACCCCTCCAGGCGGAGGGCCTTGCGGGGAGTCACCTCGCGAGGCTGCCTGATGTTGAAGATGCTTGACTTGGAGAGCTTCGCCTCGCGGGGAGGGGGGCTCACGAGGTTTGAGTCTCACGAGGTGCTTCGCTTGTGGAGATCTTGAGTGGGCCGCATACTGGGCCTTTCGCCAGGTGTCACTCCTGGGCCGCAGGCAGACGTGTCGTGGTACCCTGGTTCCCACTGGACCGACAGTAGCCCCCCGGGTCCGTGACGCACATGTTTCGTCCGTTGAGAACTGAATCGGTGCGGGGCAAAATGAAGCAAGGCCTTAGTGGACCGCGAGGGACCCAGGCAGGGACGCGTGGCAGCACGATGGGACGGGACGCCCCCACTTCTCTCACGATGCCTCTGTAACCATACGGTCTGATAAAAGCCTGGCCGCGCGGCGCGGATGTACTCATTGCTTTCCTCTGCTCCATTTGCCTCCTCTACGCACTGCTCCCTTTCCTTGTGCGAACCGCCTCTGCTTATTCCTCCTCTTGCCTCCAATCTCGAACCGCAGCCATGGCTCCCAAGAAGAGCGGCGATGTCGTCGAGGTGGGACTGCGGCCCGCCTTGCTGCTGTCCACCATCGTCAATAAGGAGGAGCTGGACAAGGTCGTCCCCGTGACCGCCAACGAGTTCAACGAGCACACACGAAGATCTGGCCGGGCTCGAAGTCGGCCCGCTCCTTGCCGGCCACCGCGTTCCCCTTCTTCCTCCACACCACCTTCGGGGGTTTGCTCCCTCCTTTCTCCGATTTCTTCTGCGCCATTCTCTCCCACTACCAGATACAGGCGCTTCACCTCCAGCCAAACTTTGTCATCCTCCTCGCCATCTTCGCCCTCTTCTGTGAAGGCTTCCTGGGGGTGATGCCCTCCGTGGCGCTCTTCCGGTCGTTCTACAGCCTGCAGCTGACGGCCGCGACCTAGCGCTCGGGGTGCGTCTTGTTCCGCATCATGGACGGGATGGCAGACCACCTCATCAACATGAAGGCCTTTGTCGGTGTCAAAACCGGCGGATCTCGGGTAGGGGGTCCCGAGCTGTGAGTCTAGGATCGATGGTAACAGGGGACGAAGGAGACGATGTTTTACCCAGGTTCGGGCCCTCCTATGGAGGTAAAACCCTACGTCCTGCTCGATTATATTGATGTGTATGAAGGTTACATAGTTGATCTACCACGAGATCGAATAGCTAAAACCCTAGATGAGTTTCTTCTCCCTCACAATCTAAAACCTCCCCGGTTTATATAGACACCGGGGGGTACCTAGGGTTTACACATGATAGGTCTCATTCCGGGGATAGAGATGCCAATTTCCTCATCTTGACTTGGAGTGCACGACGTGCCTTAGAGACTTCCTTCTAGAGTACGGGGTCGTGGCATATCCGGCCCTTCCTGCGATAGTCAGAGAACGGCCCACCAAGCCGGCCTATTGGGAGACAGGCCAGCGGCCCGAGGACCCCTGAGTCCAGGACTCCCTCAGTAGCCCCCGAACTAGCCCCCAATGCCAAGGGTCATAGCACCGGCAGCTCCACGCGATCGGAGTCTTCGGCTTGCGGGGTGAGTTCTTCTCCCCATTAATGATCGGCTGAGACTAGTCCGGCTTCCGATGATGCATAATTTTTCCAATCATACGATCGTTCGGACACCATGAGTCGCTTAGCCCCAAAGGCAAAACGTTAAAATGTAAACAGTGTTCCCTGTCAGCCCTTTTGACGAAGGGTCGCGGCCTACCACGACCACTGAACCAGTTATGGAAACTTGATTCGCGGTTCGAGGCCGTTTTTACATTAGCACGACTCATCAATGTATAGATCGTGCTCCGTTTTACACGGGATATGATTAACACCCTAGGTTTTCTCACGCGTGCGTAACGGCACCGATATCTCGGGAAGCGGAGAGGCTCGCGGCGCAGTAGAGGGAAGCTCATCGGCGTCACGCCTCATAAAAGGAAAAAACCCCGAGGCCTATTCACGCTTCCCATTCGCATCCCTCGCTTCCTCAATCTTCCCAAGCTCCAGGAGCCCAGATCCAGTTCTCCCTCAATCTCTCCTCCGAGCTTAACCATGGCGGGTTCAGGCTCTATGGGCAAGTGGGAGGCCTCCACGGTCACCGACAAGGATATCCGGGAGTTAAAGCTCGCCGGCTACCTCCCCGCCAACGTCTTCCACCGTGCTCCAGAAGTGAACCAGGTCGTCCCCACCCCTAAGCCAGGCGAGAGGGTGGTATTCGTCCCCCACTTCCTCCGGGGACTAGGCTTTCCGCTCCACCCCTTTGTTAGGGGCCTCATGTTTTTCTACAGGCTGGATTTCCACGATCTTCCCCCGAACTCCTTCATGCATATTTTGGCTTTCATCATTCTTTGCGAAGCCTTTTTGCGGGTTGAGTCGCACTTCGGCCTGTGGCTCAAGGTTTTCAATGTCAAGCCGAAGATAGTAGTGGGTGAGCACGCAGACTGCGGAGGGGCGGTAATCAGCAAGCTCCCCCGCGTCGAGTGGCCGGCCGACACCTTCATCGATACAATCAAGATCTGGCAGAAGGAATGGTTCTATATCACCGAACCAAGGGACGAGGGCTGGGCGGCACCTGCCGAGTTTAGATCTGGACCCCCTGCGAGGTTAGCCTCGTGGCTCAAGAAGGGCCTTGACTGGGGGTCGGACGCAGAGGTGAAATCGCTGTAGAAGCGCATTTCCTCGGTGATCGCGGCCAAGGTCGAGCTGGTCAATGTTGTCCAGGTCATGCTCCACCGCCGCCTTCTTCCCTGCCAGCGCAGGGCCTCCCCAATGTGGGCCTATCAGCTCGAGGACCAACCTACGGTGCAAGAATTCTTCCGCACTACCCACCAG
Organism: Elymus sibiricus; assembly: GCA_039707655.1. Lineage (NCBI taxonomy): Eukaryota > Viridiplantae > Streptophyta > Magnoliopsida > Poales > Poaceae > Elymus > Elymus sibiricus. The sequence continues at coordinate 323,402,920 of CM077673.1, forward strand.
AAGTTGTGGAAGGCATTATTCAAGCCCCAGAAGAACTGGCCAGACAAGGAGGAGGACTCGGGTTTAAGCGCCGATAACCCTCCTACCCAGGTATGATATTATCTTGATACTCCGGCCCTGTTGTTTGACAAGAGCTCAACAACCTCCCTCTCATCTTTACAAAAGTGGCTGAGCAAGGCCGTCAAAATGGACTGCCCGGCCCCACAGCCCGAAGGCCCCGGGTCAAATCTGCTGACGGCGATGCTCGTCGTTGTGCCGTACACAGTGCCGGAGAAGAAAGAAAGAAGAAAAGCTGAGAAGGCCTCCGCACAAGGGACCCGCCAGACACTATGTCCGAGGAAACCCATGCCTCCTCTACTCATGAGGAAGAGCACGAGGACGGGGGGGAAGGCGATTCACCCCTTACAAGAAAGAGGGCGGCGTCGCAGGACGCCGCGGAGGATCTACCTCCTCCTGCCCAGAAGAGGGCGCGTAGGTGATGACCCACACGTATAGGGGATCTATCGTAGTCCTTTCGATAAGTAAGAGTGTCGAACCCAACGAGGAGCAGAAGGAAATGACAAGCGGTTTTCAGTAAGGTATTCTTTGCAAGCACTGAAATTATCGGTAACAAATAGTTTTGTGATAGGATAATTCGTAACGGATAGCAAGTAACAAATGTAACAAAGGTGCAGCAAGGTGGCCCAATCCTTTTGTAGCAAAGGACAAGCCTGGACAAACTCTTATATAAAGCAAAGCGCTCCCGAGGACACATGGGAATTTCTGTCAAGCTAGTTTTCATCATGCTCATATGATTCGCGTTCGTTACTTTGATAATTTGATATGTGGGTGGACCGGTGCTTGGGTGCTGTCCTTACTTGGACAAGCCTCCCACTTATGATTAACCTCTCTCGCAAGCATCCGCAACTACAAAAGAAGAATTAAGATAAATCTAACCATAGCATGAAACATATGGATCCAAATCAGCCCCTTACGAAGCAACGCATAAACTATGGTTTAAGCTTCTGTCACTCTAGCAACCCATCATCTACTTATTACTTCCCAATGCCTTCCCCTAGGCCCAAATAATGGTGAAGTGTCATGTAGTCGACGTTCACATAACACCACTAGAGGAGAGACAACATACATCTCATCAAAATATCGAACGAATACCAAATTCACATGATTACTTACAATAAGACTTATCCCATGTCCTCAGGAACAAACGTAATTACTCACAAAGCATATTCATGTTCATAATCAGAGGAGTATTAATTATCATTAAGGATCTGAACATATGATCTTCCACCAAGTAAACCAACTAGCATCAACTACAAGGAGTAATCAACACTACTAGCAACCCACGGGTACCAATCTGGGGTTTTGAGACAAAGATCGAATACAAGAGATGAACTAGGGTTTGAGAGGAGATGGTGTTGGTGAAGATGTTGATGGAGATTGACCCCCTCTCGATGAGAGGATCGTTGGTGATGACGATGGCTTCGATTTCCCCCTCCGGGAGGGAAGTTTCCCCGGCAGAACAGCTTCGCCGGAGCCCTAGATTGGTTCTGTCCAAGTTCCGCCTCGAGACGGCGGTGCTTCATCCCGAAAGCTCCCTTATGATTTTTTCCAGGTCAAAACCCTCCATATAGCAGAAGATGGGCACCGGAGGCCTGCCAGGGGGCCCACAAGCCACAGGGGCGCGCCCCCCTGGCTTGTGACTCCCTGGTGGGTCCCCTCTGGTATTTCTTTCGCCCAATATTTTTTATATATTCCTAAATAATTCTCCGTAGATTTTCAGGACTTTTGGAGTTGTGCAGAACATGTATCTCAGATTTGCTCCTTTTCCAGTCCAGAATTCCAGCTGCCGGCATTCTCCCTCTTCATGTAAACCTTGTAAAATAAGAGAGAAAAGGCATAAGTATTGTACCAAAATGTGTAATAACAGCCCATAATGCAATAAATATCAATATAAAAGCATGATGCATAATGGACGTATCAGTAGACCGAGGTTAATCCTGGCCGACGACAGCTCGGACTCCGACGCTGAGTCCGAGGACCTTGAAAGGGTTCCCCGAAGGAACCTAAGGGTCAAGCCCCCGGCCCAAAGGTACGAATCCGAAGACTCCCTGGGTCGTTTATGTGAAGTTTTTAATGTTTTAAATGGACGAATGCCTTTTAATCTGCAGCCCACCGCGCGTTCTCCCCACCGAGCAAATATCGGACGGGGAGTCTCCACCCGCCGAGCTAGCGGAGAGCGGGACTACGTCGCACCCCACACCTCCAGGGGCCGCGAAGGAGGCCGCGGATGTGTCATCCCGCCCGGCTCCTGTGGAGCCGAACATCGGCGGTGGGGGTGACGATGTCATGGCCGAGGTTAATGCCTCGACTGCCGAAGACCAGGAGGGGGAAACTCCCCTGGCTGCTGAGGAGGGGGGACGAAATATTGTCCAGTCCCCTCTGAGGACATCTCCAGAGGGCACTGTGCCTCCGGAGCTACCGGCTCAATCCCCCATCAGAGATCGGGTTGGCCGGTCACCACCGGTGCCACCCATGACTGGGTGTCCGGTCATGATGGAGGAGGCTTTATCAAGCGCCTCCATCTCCGAGGATCACCGCACTCTTATGGGTGCGGTTTTGCAAGGTATTCAGTCCGTTGACAGCGGACTGAAAGAGGCCTTCAATGGTCTCTTAACGGGCTTCAAGGTGAGCCACGTAATACCCTTTTCCCGAGAAGTTTAATTTTATTAAGTTTGCGCTATCTTTATATATGCAGTAGCCCCCGAGCCCTGGGTGGGTTTGCAAAAACCCACCCGGGGGTCAAATACCCCGGAGTGACCAACGATGCATAAGGCACCATTTGTCCCGTACTGTTCTTAAAGCCCTTAAGAGGACCGAGCACAGGGTCATATTCTTAACAGTTCGGGGGTTTGAACCCACATAACTTGATATTGTACAATTTATTTTTTGCAGGCCTCGTCGGCGGCGGCGGCTGTCAACGCTGCGGAGCTTGCCGAGCTAAATTGGAAGCTCAAGAGCTCCGATGAGGAGTTCGATCGCCTGAATAAGAGGTTCGACGAGGCGCAAGGTAAGTCGAATTAAAATATACGGACTATCTATCGTTATTAATCCAAACTCTTAACCCAGTGTAATGACTCATTTACTGCTAACACAGCTTCGGCTGCGGAGGTCGAGAACCTCAAGGCCGAGCTAAAAAAGATGAAGCAAGCGGCCGCGGATGAGAAGGCGGCGGCCAAACAAGCAGCAACCGCGCTATCCGCATTAAAAACTGCGAGCGGTAAGCATGAGGCCCGGGTGGAGGAGGTGCAGCAGGAGCTCAAGGATGCCAGCACGAAGTGCGAGGCCCTGGAGCAGAAAGGCAAAGAGCAAGCCACCGAGCTATCCGCACTGAAATCCGAGCTGCAAAAGGAGCGGGTGGACAGGCGGTCCTTTGAAGAAGAGGTTCGCCAAGTCAAGGCTGTCACAGATGGTAAGCCGTATTCACTACAATGCACCTTTGGTGGTAGCAGGTTTGGTTTGCTCACCCAGGTGTGGCGTTCCTCAGGCGTCTGTGCGGATCTCCAGAAGAGTGCAGCGGACGCGAACAAGTTCTATGCTTCGCGGGAGGAGGATGATGAGGCTCGGCTATTCTGGGCACAGTTTGAGTCCCCCGAGCGTTCTCCTCTTCTGATCGAGCAGATGAAGCAACTGATGGAGCTGCACAGGATGGCGGAGCCGGCCATGAAGGATCTCTGCATCCGGCTGTGGCCTGAAGAGCCGTTGCCGAGCAGTTACTTCGGCTTGGTGAGAAAACCGTGCGATGCTGCGCCTCGGATTGACGCGCTAAAGCGTTCTACATGCATCGAGGGAGCTCGAATGGCCTTTGCAAAGACCATGGTGCACTGGCCGAAGCTCAAGTCGACCGAGATGGCCACCGCACCTCCGCCCCCTGGAAAGGGGCATAGGCGCCCCGAGCTATACTTCTCCGCAGTGATGGAGGGTGCTCGGGCGATAGAGGCCCAATGCTCTAAGGATGTATTTTATGAATGAGCGCGTTGTAATATGTCCGAAGACTGTTAATGCTTTTATAATGAGGCTGCATGGTTTATCATGTCTTTTTGAGTTTTGTATTTATTGTGACTCCTATGTGGCCGTTTTATCTGAAAGTTGCGAGTCGTCGGCTTCAGCCCCCATGTAGATACTACGCGAGGTGTTTCTACCTCCGCATTGTGACCCTTAGCCGAGGTATCGGTGCCCGAAGGTGGTGCTGCGAGGGGAACAAGGCAATTGGACTATGATGCTTTATTGCTTTCACTTAGCCGTAGGAAAAAAATGCGGGGGCTGATGACTAGCCCCCAGTGTTTTGTGATGTTCGGAATACCGAGGCTTAAGCCAGCATCACATGGCTCGTACAAGTACGAAACCCATCGTATGACACGGAATAACCTCTATCGATTTTTTTTTTAGTATGACACTTATGCTCGGATTTGCAGATCGGTTCTCGCTTACTATGACAGTCAGTTTTCGGCTTTCTCCCCTGAGGTGCTTGACCAGGCGAGCTGGAAGCACAATCGCAGTGGTTCTCCCTTTGCCCTTTTAGCCGAACGAGCGGAACGTAAAAGGGCAAACACAGGAGCCGGTCAACCCAACTATTGACCCAAGACATAGTTCGGATCCGATGCATATAAAGCAAAATCCAAGACGCCGAACACACGATCAATTGTGTTGGGGTGATGCTTAGGGTGATATTTTAAATTCAATCCCCCAGTCTATTAGCTGGTTGCATCGTAATGTATACCGAACAGTTTCGCAAGAAGCGTTGATGAGGGAAGAACGGAGCATGTATCATAAAATACAGCGAAGAAGCCATGTACAATGGTCTATTATTTGCTCATTGATTCTTATAACTCAAATTGCCGAAGCCACTGTTTACAGGTATTTGACGAGGAAATATAAAGTTTACAGAGGAGGGGTTGTACCAGGGGTCTTCGATGGGTGGCTTGACGACCTCGATGTGCCCAGCCGCATGTCCGCTCCTGCGCCTCCTAGGGAGTTGTATTCCTTTAAGGGTGATGGTGTCGGCGAACGGACCTTGGGAAGAAGATCTTGAGAAGTCGTCGAAGTATGGATGAGCTTTACGCTTTAGCATGTCCTTGATGGTACCTGTGGTATGTCCGAGGACATGTACTGGCAGTAGTTTGGTCCAGCCGAACACTTTCCCTTTGATAGTTGTTCCTCACTACTGCCCATGGAATTTTGAGTGCAAAGTTGTGCCGTCTTGGCACATGTTTGACGGGCACTAGGGCTGCGCAGTGAGGAGCGTGTCCCTATTTCTGGGGAGAATAAGATTCCGGGAGTTCGGACTGAGACCGAGCTCGTTTGTCAGCCTTACGTGCCTTTATGGCAGATTTCGATGTTGGCCGATCGTCATCGTAATGGAATTCGGCCGCCAGGGCCAATGCATGTTCCTCAGTTCGGAGAGAACACTTTGTATTGCCATTTACAATAATGACCCCCTTGGGCCCGGGCATCTTAAGCTTGAGGTATGCGTAGTGTGGGACGGCATTAAAGCGAGCGAACGCTGTGCGGCCCAGCATGGCGTGATAACCGCTGCGGAAGGGGACAATGTCGAAGATCAAGTCCTCACTGCGGAAGTTGTCGGGCGAACCGAACACTACTTCCAGGCTAACAGAGCCCGTGCACCGGGCTTCAACGCCTGGGATCACTCCTTTAAAGGTAGTGTTGCTGGGCTTGATTCTTGATGGATCTATACCCATCTTTTTCACCGTGTCTGAGTAAATCAGATTGAGGCTACTTTCTCCGTCCATTAGGAATTTAGTGAGGTTATACCCATCGATAATGGGGTCTAGGACGAGGGCCGCCGAACCCCCATGACGGATACTGGTCGGATGGTCTCGTCGATCGAAGGTGATCGGGTACGCCGACCATGGGTTGAACTTCGGGGCTACAGGCTCTATGGCGTAGACCTCTCGAAGGGCGTGCTTCCTCTCCTTTTTAGGTATATGAGTGGCGTATATCATGTTCACAGTCTTTACCTCTGGAGGGAACTGCTTCTGTCCTCCATTGATCGGACCGCGGAGCTCGTCATCGTCCTCGCTGCGTGGGCCCTTGCCTTGCTCTTTGGCTGCGAGTTTGCCGGCTTGTTTGAACTCCCAACAATTACGGTTGGTGTGGGTGGTGGGTTTGTCTTGAGTGCCGTGGATCTGGCAGGGCCTATCCATGATCTTGTCCAGCGAGGTAGGTCCGTCACGATTGCCTTTAGAAGGCTTCTTCCGCTGCCCGGATCGGGGGTTGCGAAAACCGGCGTTAACAACCGTGTCGTCGGCATCACCGTTGTTGTGCCGGTGTTTACTTTTGTTGCGTCGAGGTTTGCCGTTTCCATCCCGGACTTCAGAGGTGCCGGGGTCTTCGGGGTTGTGGCTTCGTCTAGCTAGCCAGTTATCCTCGCCCGCGCAAAAGCGGGTCATGAGTGATGTAAGGGCGGACATGGTCCTAGGCTTGTCCTGACCGAGCTGGCGAGCCAGCCATTCGTCCCGAATATTGTGCTGGAAGGAGGCTATTGCCTCGGCGTCTGGGCAATCGACAATCTGGTTCTTCTTGGTTAAGAACCAATTCCAGAATTATCGAGCCGATTCGCCTGGCTTCTGGACAACATTGCTTAGGTCGGAGGAGTCCGGCGGCCGGACATAGGTCCCCTGGAAGTTGGATCGGAAAGCATCCTCGAGATCCTCCCAACTCCTGATAGAATTTTCGGGGAGGCTATTTAACCAGTGCCGAGCTGGCCCCTTAAGTTTTAGGGGCAGATATTTGATGGCGTGGAGGTCATCTCCTCGTGCCATATGAATGTGGAGGAGGAAATCCTCGATCCATACTGCTGGGTCAGTTGTCCCATCGTATTGCTCTATGTTCACGGGTTTAAACCCTTCTGGGAACTGATGCTGCATCACCTCGTCGGTGAAGCACAGTGGGTGGGCAGCGCCTTTGACCCGGGCTATGTCACGCCGGTGGTCGGCGCCTGATCTGGCCCGGTTTGGTTCCCGACCTCTGTTGTTGTGGTCGAGCCGAGGCTGGTACCCGTCCGGTCTATCGGGAGAGTACCCTCTAGATCCGTAGATGGATCTCGTGCGGCCTGTTCTATAGTCCAGGTCGTGTCGCAGGTCGTACCTGTCCTCAGGCTCTATTGGCTCTTTTCCCCTTTTGCGGGGTATCGCCGGCCTATAACCGGCGTCGCCAGCCGTCCTATCTCGTCCTCGGGGAGGGCGGTCCGGCTGGTCGTATGGAGTGTGTTTGGGCGACGGTGTATTAGAGACCTCGTCGTCGAACTACGGTAGCAGCCGTCGGCGTGGATAGCTCTTGGGTTGGTCCAATAGACCGGTACCGTACCCTTCCTCGGCTGATAGGACCCTTGTCCATCTATCATTGAGGGTGTCCTGTTCGGCCTTAAGCTGCCGTTCTTTTGCCTTCAGGCTTCGGGCAGTGGCTATAAGCTGTTGCCTGAACCGTTCCTGATCCTCAAGGTTTTCGGGGACGGTGAAGTCTTCGGCTTCCAGGCTATCCTCCTCCTCGACAGGGGGGAGGTAGTTGTCATCCCCGGAATCATATAGATCATCGAGGTCGCGCTGGTCTTCTGGCCTCTCCTGGTCCTCTAGCGGATGCTCGGGGAGATCGGGGTCACCGAGGTCTTCCGGGGTGTCATTTTCCCCGGTGTCAGCAATGGCTTCCCTTCCCTTTTTTGCCTTTGACCGTTTGCGCAGTTTTCGGCGCCTTGACGGCTCCTCGCCAGATTTATCGCCATTGTTTTTGGGTGTGTGATCGCCCTTATCGGCTGGAGTATCCACCATGTAGACGTCGTAAGTAGAGGTGGCAGTCCATCGCCCGGTGTTGACGGGGGCGGGAGCGCAATCCTCTTCATCCATGTCTTCTGCCTCCTCGGAGGCGTAGTCCAACATGTCGGTTAAGTCTTCGACAGTGGCTACTAAGTGGGTGGTGGGTGGGATGAAAAATTCCTCTTGACCCGCCTTCAGACCGATCTGAGCGTGGATCGGGGTTGAGTCATCAGTGATTTTCATCTATAAGATCCGATCTAGAGCCTCGTTGAGTGTCGAGAGCTCGATCGGGTCCATCTGCCCAGAGCTTTCGGAGTTAACCTCCAGCGTGTCCGAACAAGGAGTATGTTCGGCAGGAGCTGACCCCCGACCATCCGGTACTATGACCGGATCCGGACTAAAAGCCAGATCGTCATTGGGGTTGGTCCCGTGGGCGTGGTTGAGAGCGAAATCCGGAGTCAAGGCCTCGGAGTCCTCGGGCGCATCAGATGAGATTGCAAGCCTGGTGAGCAAAAGATCGCCCTGAGAGTCTACGGAGAACTCTAGGTTCCCGAATCTGACCTCTTGATCAGGGGCGAAAGTCCCAACCCGGCCAAGACGGCCGGTCGGGTCGGCGTGCAGCACGACGCTGCCGAAAGCAATGATCTGTCCCGGGACAAAGGAGTCCATGTTGCGGACTTCTTCGCTAATTACTAAGCGTGCCATTGATTCCTTTGGCGATCACAACGGAACTCTCAATTAAAGCACCAATGTCGGTGTCAAAACCGGTGGATCTCGGGTAGGGGGTCCCGAGCTGTGAGTCTAGGATCGATGGTAACAGGGGACGAAGGAGATGATGTTTTACCCAGGTTCAGGCCCTCCTATGGAGGTAAAACCCTACGTCCCGCTCGATTATATTGATGTGTATGAAGGTTACAGAGTTGATCTACCACGAGATCGAATAGCTAAAACCCTAGATGAGTTTCTTCTCCCTCACAATCTAAAACCTCCCCGGTTTATATAGACACCGGGGGGTACCTAGGGTTTACACATGATAGGTCTCATTCCGGGGATAGAGATGCCAATTTCCTCATCTTGACTTGGAGTGCACGACGCGCCTTCAAGACTTCCTTCTAGAGTACGGGGTCGTGGCATATCCGGCCCTTCCGGCGATAGTCAGAGAGCGGCCCACCAAGCCGGCCTATTGGGAGACAGGCCAGCGGCCCGAGGACCCCTTAGTCCAGGACTCCCTCAGTCTTCAAGAAGGTTGAAGGCTTTCGGGCGCACTGGGTCTACATGGATGCGGGTATGTGCAGCCCTCTCCTTATGATCCCAACAGCGCCCGCCGAGAAGAGCTCAGGCTGGGAGCACTCCAAGCTCTCCGGTCGTGGGCTACGGCCGCTCCTTGACAGCATTGCGGCCCTGAAGGAGGCCGCCCTCACAGGGGCGATGGTGGCGAAGGAGTTCTTGAGGCGCCGGATTGCCCCCCTCGAGAAGCGCTCACATGCGGTGTGGGACAATGCCGACTGCAAGGACATGACTGACTGAGCCACGACAGCCTCATAGAGGAGGTGGTGGAAGGTGTCATGAGGATCCTTTTCGCTGACGCCGTGCCGGAGATGCCTGAGGAGGGGCTCCCATTGTATTGCCTCGGCAATGGGGACGACATCGCGACACATATGCCGTAGTTCGACGAGTGGGGATTGGTCCCTGAAGGCTTCGTGGAGCCTCGCAAGAATCCCCTCCTGATGGTGCCTGGCTCGGGAAACCGCGAGGACGTCGAGCCATCGACAAGCGCTGACGTGGGGTCGGAGGCCGCCTATGGGCCTGCCAAGCCAGCAGGGCGCGCCTAGGAGGGTGGGCGCGCCCTGTTGGCTTGGCACCAATAGGTGGCCCCCCTCTGGCACTTATTTGCTCCATAAATTCATATATATTCCACAAAAAATCCTCGTGAAGTTTTAGGTCATTTGGAGTCCAGAGAATTTTCAGCCTTTTTCTTGGTTTTCAGGTCAAGAATTCCAGTTTCTGGCAATTTCCCTCTTTGTGGTGTACCTTGTAAATTAAGAGAGAAAAGGCATTAGAATAGTATAATAAGATGGAATAGTGGCCAAGAATAATATAAATATCAATAGGAAATCATGATGCAAAATGGACGTATCAACTCCCCCAAGCTTAGACCTTGCTTGTCCTCAAGCGAAAGTCGAACTCGATAATAATGACCACATAATTAGAGAGATAGATGTCGATAAAAATAAAATACGGACATGCGAGCATCATGAATATTATCATAGCATCAAGTTTTCATCATATAGCTTCCCATAAACAAGTATCAATCTATCCACAATCTTGAAGTATGAAGCATAAACTTTATTGACAATCAACAAACTATGTTCTTAGTCACCGGGACAATCACAATTCATCATATTTCAGAGAAGAGTCTATGTAAGAGCTTTTCATTTTAGCAAGTTCACATACTCAACTATTATTTAGTCTTCTATGATTGCTGACACTCAATGCATATTTTTGGAGCAAATGTTTCCATCAGCCACATAGGAAGATAGGGGTTTTATTGTTTCCGTCACCCAACTTATTTACCTCAAAGATAATGTCAACAATAATGACTCATGATCATCTACATCCAACTGGATATATGTGTCTGGATCTTTCCCCAACACATGATGCTTGCCACTAAAGATTTAATAGATTGGGATAGGAATAAACATTATTGACTCTTGCATAAAAGTAGATACATGGATGTGCAAACTCTTAGTGTAAAGGAACGTCACTTTATATTGCCCCTTGTGATAGCAACCTTTATTATGTAGTATGTTGCTTTTATTTCTTTGCCATCACAAGATCGTAAAAAAACTTATTTTCCCTTACAATAAAAGATAATACATATTTAGGAGCAATTTTTATTGCTTTATGCACCGATGACAACTTACTTGAGGGATCTTATTCAATCCATAGGTAGATATGGTGGACTCTCATGGCAAGAGACTGGATTTAAGGGTTATGGATGCACAAGTAGTATCTCTACTTAGTACGAATTTTTGGGCTAGCAAAAGATCCTAAGAAAGCACCACATGTTAGTGATCCATGACAATATAGCTTCTATGTGTATGTAAACAAACATAATTCATTACGTTGTCTTCCTTGTCCAACATCAACTATTCGATCAACAACAACAACAACAACAACAACAACAACAAAGCCTTTAGTCCCAAACAAGTTGGGGTAGGCTAGAGGTGAAACCCATAAGATCTCGCGACCAACTCATGGTTCTGGCACATGGATAGCAAGCTTCCTCGCGACCAACATCAACTATTCGATCATTATATAATATTTGATGGGGGCTCACAATCATAAAAGATGTCCAAGATAGTGTATTTGTATGTGAATCTCCTCTCCTCTTTCACAATTTTGCATGGATTGTATCAATGACAAATACTATGTTTGTTAACTCCCAACAACTTTTATCAAACACACTTCTTTCTATGTGGAGTCATTACTCCCCATGGGATTAGCATATGACCTTTTTGTTTCTTTTATTTCATTGCTATGATTGATGCATGAGAGTAAAGCAGCAAACTCAAACTAATCTTTATTATATAACTCTCACACTCGGTTACAAGGACAGATAGATCACAAAGAAAGCACTCTAAGCAAAGCAATACTAAACTTTTATTTCTCTAGATCACAAAATAACTAAGGATCGAACTAAGATAGATGATAATGGTAAAAGTGATGGTGATACGATACCGGGGCACCTCCCCCAAGCTTGGAACAAGGTAAGGGTGGTGCCCATACCTATGTACTCAAGTGTCCTTCTTGGGTGATGGTGGTGTTGAAGTGGTGGGCTTGTCCACCGTCTTCCAAGGCATAGGCTCCCCATCATAGAAAGAAGATATCGTCTCTAGAATTCTGAAACCTGCAGGTATATTCATCCTCTTGAAACAAGATTCATACTCACAGTTTTGGTTTTGTAGATCATAGATTTGAGCCTGAAGATCTTGGAGCCTGTCATGGAGCTTGAAGATCATCTCCATAATTTCCCTGTTGTCCATCTTATGTTCACGAACAAAATCTGTGATCATGGAGTGATTAGCACCAAGTCCGTGCTCCACCATCCCTTGGCACTTGAAGATCTCCTGTTCCACTGCTGCAAGCTTGGCCTTCTCGCTTCCCTCCTTCTTTGGCCCTTGAACATCCCAGATGAAGCACCCCCTCACGCATCTCAATGGCTTGAGTGTGTTTCATCACCTCCGGAAGGTACGGGTAGATGACTTTCTCAAAGAACTTGTCCTTGGAGGTGCTTGACGGCATCATGGCGATATAGATCTGTCAGAAAACAGCCCGAAACAAGAACAAAGGAGAAACTTGTGATGCGGTGGTCAGAACATACGAGAGCATATATAATTAATTTTTCTAGGTCACGATACGTGTCCAGGAAGAAAACGAAGTCCGGGAGGAACACGAGGTGCTCCCAAGCCACCAGGGCGCGCCCAGGGGGAGTCGCGCCCTGTTGGCTTGGGACTCCCTCGTGGGTCCCCCTGGATGGTTTTTATTTTTGTATTTTTTCTAATATTCCAAAACTAACAGAAAATATTTTTATGGATTTTTTGGAGTCGGTTTACTTACCGTATCACATACCTACCCTTTGTCATGTTTCCGAAGTGTTCCGGAAGGTCTCTCTTATGTGTTCTCCCAGTGTCATTACTTGAATAACATTATTTTCAATATTAATGGACATGCCTGAAATATAATGTTTAATTCTTTGCCCATTAGCCACTCTCGTATTTGTGCCTTCGGCATTATTGATCTTAATGGCTCCGGAGCGATAAACTTCTTCGACAATATTGGGTCCTTCCCATTTGGAGAGAGGTTTTCCTGCAAAAAATCTGAAACGAGAATTGTACAAAAAAACTAGATCAACGATTTTAAATTCTCGTTTTTGGATTCTTTTGTCATGCCATATTTTAACTTTTTCTTTAAACAACTTGGCATTTTCATAGGCTTGTGTCCTCCATTCATCTAAGGAGCTAATATCAAATAACCTATTCTCACCAGCAAGTTTGAAATCATAGTTAAGTTCTTTAATTGCCCAATAAGCTTTATGCTTGATACGTCTCAAACGTATCTACTTTTCCAAACACTTTTGCTCTGGTTTTGAACTCTAATTTGCATGATATGAATGGAACTAACCCGGACTGACGTTGTTTTCAGCAGAACTACCTTGGTGTTATTTTTGTGCAGAAATAAAAGTTCCTGGAATTGGACAAAACTTTTTGTGAATTATTTTTGGAATAAATAATGAATTATGGAGCAAAGATCCACCAGAGGGGGGACTGCCTGTGAGCCACAAGGCAACAGGGCACGCCCACCCCCCTAGGCGCGCCTTATTACCTTGTGGGGCCCACGTGGCTTCCCCGACCCTAATTCCACTCCTATAAATTTACATGTTCGGAGAAAAAAATAGGAGAGAAGGTTTCATTGCATTTTACGAGGCGGAGCCGCCGCCGACTCCTGTTCTTCCTTGGGAGAGCTGATCTGGAGTCCGTTTGGGGCTCCGGGGAGGGGGATTCGTCGCCGCCGTCATCACCAACCCTTCTTCATCAACACCGCCATGATGCTCACCACCGGGGGTGATTAATTCGTTTGTGGGCTTGTTGGATGGTGGTGGGATTGGATGAGATTGATCATGTAATCAAGTTAAGTCTGATAGGGCTTGATCCCTGGTGTCCACTATGTTCTGAGATTGATGTTGCTATGACTTTGCTATGCTTAATGCTTGTCACTAGGGCCCGAGTGCCATGATTTCAGATCTGAACCTATTATGTTTTCATGAATATAAGAGTGATTTGGATCCGGTCTTGCAAGTTGTATGCACCTATTACGTGTCTTGATCCGCATACCCCAAGGTGACAGTAATTGGGATTCTTTCCGGTGATTACCGTAGTTTGAGGAGTTCATGTATTCACCATGTGTTAATGCTTTGTTCCGGTTCTCTATTAAAAGGAGGCCTTAATATCCCTTAGTTTCCATTAGGACCTCGCTGCCACGGGAGGGTAGGACAAAAGATGTCATACAAGTTCTTATCGCAAGCATGTATGACTATATACGGTATAAATGCCTACATTACATTGATGAATTGGAGCTAGTTCTGTGTCGCCCTAGTGTGTAACTATTACATGATTGATGTCATCTAAATCATTATCCATCATTGATCTACGTGCCTACGCTTTACATATACTGAAACTTGCTAAGCTACTACTGGTGCTGCTACTGGCACAACTGCTAAACAATTACTGTTGTCACTATTACTTTTACTGTTACTACTATTACTTGTCGTGCTACTAAAACTTTGCTCCAGAGAGATATCCCAGGTGTGGTTGAATTGACAACTCAACTGCTAAGGCCGATAAATATTCTTTGGCTCCCCTTGTGTCGAATCAATAAATCGGGATGAAATACTACCCACGAAGACTGTTGCGATCCCCTATACTTGTGTGTTATTAATGCTTCAACTCAAGAGGTAAATGACATGCTTTTCCATAGACCATTTTATAAGGGGACATTCACATAGGATTTTTATAAGCAGTTCTATAAGTCCAGAATGCATCGTCAAGTTTCTTAGACCAATTCTTCCTAGATCTACTGACAGTCTTTTGCAAGATCAGTTTTATTTCTCGGTTACCCAATTCAACCTGACCGCTAGACTGGGGATGATAAGGTGATGCAATCCTATGGTTAACATCATATTTAGCTAGAAGTTTATGGAAAGCTCCATGAATAAACGTGAATCACCTTCAGTCATTCACTATCTAGGGACTCCAAACCTCAGGAAAATAACCTCTTTAAGCATTTTAATAGAAGTGTCGTGATTAACACTACTAGTTGGAATAGCTTCTACCCACTTAGTAACGTAATCAACATCAACTAAAATATGAGTGTACCCATTAGAGAAAGGAAAGGGTCCCATATAGTCAAAACCCCAAACATCAAATGGTCAATTGCAATTGAATAATTCATAGGCATTTCCTGACGTCTACCAATGTTACCAATTCTTTGACATTCATCACAAGAGAGGACATACTTACGAGCATCCATGAAAAGAGTAGGCCAACAAAAAAACCAGACTGTAATACCATGTGTGCGGTTCTGTCACCCACGTGATGCCTGATACGTCACAAACGTACCTACTTTTCCAAACACTTTTGCTCTGGTTTTGTCCTCTAATTTGCATGATTTGAATGAAACTAACCCGGACTGACGTTGTTTTCAACACAACTACCTTGGTGTTATTTTTGTGCAGAAATAAAAGTTCTCGGAATTGGACGAAACTTTTTGTGGGTTTTTTCTGGAATATATAAGGAATTTTGGAGCGAAGAATTACCAGAGGGGGTGGACCAGAAGGCCACCACGCAACCGGCCGCGCCCCCCTAGGGGCGCGACCATATGGCTTGTGGGGCCCTCGTGCACCCTCCGACCCTAATTCCAACTCTATAAATTCACATCCGCGGAGAAAAAAATCAGAGAGAAGATTTCATCGCGTTTCACGAGACGGAGCCGCCGCCACCTCCAGTTCTTCCTCCGGAGGGCTGATCTGGAGCCTGTTTTGGGCTCCAGAGAGGGGAAATCATCGCCGTCGTCATCATCAACCCTTATCCATCAACACCGCCATGATGCTCACCACCAGGAGTGAGTAATTCCTTTGTAGGCTTGCTGGACGATAGTGGGATTGGATGGAATTGATCATGTAATCGAGTTAAGTTTGATAGGGCTTGATCCCTAGTATCCACTATGTTCCGAGATTGATGTTACTATGACTTTGCTATGCTTAATGCTTGTCACTAGGGCCCGAGTGCCATGATTTTAGATCTAAACCTATTATGTTTTCATGAATATAAGAGTGATTTGGATCCTATCTTGCAAGTTATATGTACCTATTACGTGTCATGATCCGCATACCCCAAGGTGACAATAATTGGGACTCTTTCCGATGATTGTCGTAGTTTGAGAATTTCATGTATTCACCATGTGTTAATGCTTTGTTCCGGTTCTCTATTAAAAGGAGGCCTTAATATCCCTTAGTTTCCAATAGGACCCCGCTGCCATGGGAGGGTAGGACAAAAGATGTCATGCAAGTTCTTATCGCAAGCATGTACGACTATATACGGAATACATGCCTACATTACATTGATGAATTGGAGCTAGTTCTGTGTCGCCCTAGTGTGTAACTGTTATATGATCAATGTCATCTAAATCATTATCCACCACCGATCCACGTGCCCACGCGTTACATATACTGAATCTTGCCAAGTTACTATTGCTATTGTTACTGTCACACTTGCTACAAAACTGCTACTGTCACTATTAATGTTACTTTTGCTACTACTATTTGCCGTGCTACTAAATCTTTGCTGCAGAGAGATATCCTCGCTGCGGTTGAATTGACAACTCAACTGTCAAGGCCAATAAATATTCTTTGGCTCCCCTTGTGTCGAATCAATAAATTAGGGTGAAATACTACCCGTGAAGACTGTTGCGATCCCCTACACTTGTGGGCTATCAAGACCCTTTTTCTGGCGCCGTTGCCAGGGAGCATAGCTCTATTTATTGTGTTAACCGAAGGATATCCAATTGCTACTATGAGAAATCTGAAAGACGACCGAACTAAGATCGTCCCCTCTCGCACGAGAGGGGGTAAGGAACTGCCATCTAGCTCTGCTTTTGATTCACCTTCTGTTTTGAATCAGCTTGTTACACCACCACCTGTTGATCGTCCTTATATGTTACATGAACTTGATGATGCTACTTCTGAAATTAATGATGAAACTATTGCTACACATGTTGAAACTGAACCTGTGCCACTGAATGAATTACTTGATGCTCATATTGCTAAAGCTAGAGAACTTGAGAATGCTGAAATTGAGGAAGACTTTGAATCACCCATTACCCCTCGCTCACCTAATAGATATGAATTGCGTTTTGTACCTGAAGGTTATATTATGGATGATGAGGTAGCTAGGGACATTATTGCTTGTGAAAATAGAGATGATGTGAAGAAACTATTATGCAAACTAAAAGAAAAATCTATGATGGAGAAAATGAAACGTGATCCTAAATTTGCTACCTCTCCTATATTTGTTACTGATAGGGATTATGAGTTCTCTGTAGACCCTGAGTTAATTCCTATAGTAGAGTATGATCCTTTCCATGGTTATGAAAATGAAACTGTTGTCGAACACCTTATGAAACTGAATGATATTGCTGCTCTGTTTACCAATGAAGAAAAGATTCGCTACTATTATATCCTTAAGCTTTTTTCCTTTCTCGCCAAAAGGTGAGGACAAGGAATGGTTCTTATCACTTACTCCTGGTTGCATACGTAGTCCCTAGGATATGCTTCAACACTTTTTTGCAAAATATTTTCCTGCTCATAAGAAACAAGCTGTCTTACAGGAAATATTTAACCTTGCTCAAATTGAAGAAGAGAATCTCCCTCAAGCTTGGGGGAGGCTTCTCCGGTTACTACGAGCTTTGCCTGATTGTCCACTTGAGAGGAATGAAATACTTGATATTTTTTATAATGGACTAACTGATGCTTCTAGGGATTTCCTAGATAGTTGTGCTGGTTGTGTTTTCAGGGAAAGAACTATTGGACAAGCTGAAGAATTATTGAACAACACATTGCAAAATGCCGACGATTGGACACTCCCTGAACCACCTTCAGAACCTATTCAAAAGAAGAGAGGTATTCTATTTCTCAGTCCCGAAGATATGTAAGAACCAAAAGGATCTATGAAAGAAAAAGGTATTAAAACTGAGGATGTCAAGAAATTACCACCTATTGAAGAAATACATGGACTCGATACCCCGACACAGGTAGTAATGGTAAACTCTCTCCATTCCTTTAATAAAAGTGATATACCTTATACTAAGACTCCTGAACAATGCTTGGATAAATTTGATAATTACGTTGTTAAGCAAGAACATTTCAACCAATATGTTAAGAATCAATTGCAACGTAATGCTATGATGATAGACCGCTTAAGTGACTTGATGTTTAGAATTGCAAATGATGTGGAAGGTTTAGGCAAACACGCTTCTATGGCTCACACTCAACTAGACCAAGTCGCTAAATCACAAAATGATTTGCTTGCTGAAATGAATAATATAAATGATCATGCTATTAGAGTAGTGACTAGAGGAGGTAGAATGACCCAAGAACCTCTTTATCCTGAAGGTCACCCTAAAAGAATTGAACAAGATTCTCAGAAAATTAATGAAGATACACCTAGTTCATCTAAAAATAAGAAGAAAAAGAAAAATGATAGGAACTTGCATGCCTCTAGTGAACCCGTCATAGAAAAATCTGTCGAGAAAAACAATGAAGTTTCTGTTTTTGATGCTGAGACTCAGTCTGGTAGTGAGCATACACCTAGTGATAATGAAAATGATAATAATGTTGATGATGCTCGTATAGATGCTCAAACAGATAATAACAAAGAAAATGATAATGATGTAGAAATTGAACCCGTTGAGGATCTTGATAACCCACCTTCTAAAAATAAACGTTACGATAAGAGAGACTTTGTTGCTATGAAACATGGAAGGGAAAGAGAGCCATGGGTTCAAAAACCTATGTCATTCCCTCGTAAATCCACTAAAAGTAAAGATGAGGAAGATTTTGAGTGCTTTTCTGAAATGATTAGACCTGTCCATTTACGCACTCGCTTGACTGATATATTGAAAATGCCTCCATATGCTAAGTATATGAAAGATATTATCACTAATAAAAGAAAGATACCTGAAACTGAAATTGCCACCATGCTTGCTAATTATTATTTTGATGGTGGATTACCTAAGAAGTTGGGGGATCCGGGTATACCCACAATACCTTGCTCTATTAAAAGGAATTATGTTAAAACTGCTTTATGTGATTTAGGGGCCGGTGTTAGTGTTATGCCTTTCTCCCTTTACAAAAGACTTGAATTGAGTAAACTCACACCTACTGAGATATCTTTGCAAATGGCCGATAAATCCACTGCTTTACCTATTGGAATTTGCGAGGACGTTCCCGTCATGGTTGCAAATGTTACTATCTTAACAGACTTTGTTATTCTTGATATGCCGGAGAATGACAATATGTCGATCATCCTTGGTAGACCTTTTCTAAATACCGCAGGGGCTGTTATAGATTGCAATAAAAGCAAGGTCACCTTTCATATCAATGGCAACCAACATACCATGCATTTTCCGAGGAAGCAAACTTTGGTTCATAATATTAATGTCATTGATCCTCTTCCCATGATTATCATTGGAGATATTACAATTCCTCTCCCTACTGCCAAGAAGAAGAAATATTATAATCTTATTGTTGGGGAGATACAAACCCCAATTGAGGTAACCTAGTGACATATGAAGATTCTTCGGTTTCATGTTAATCGAAAACGTTTATTAATAAGACTTGATCAACCTTATTAATGAATTCTTTTTGAAAGACATGAGATTGAATTGAATATTCACAACTCTCTGTATCACAAGTTTATATTCTGTTTTCTTAGTAAAAAAATCCATGAAATTCCTGTTTTCTGTTTTTCCCGTGCATGAAAAATACCTCAAAAATAAAAAGTCTCAGATTTCCACGAAATTTTAACATGATTTTTTCTGGAATAAAAAAAAGTAAATGCAGGGGGGCACCAGTGGGCCACCACGCAACAGGTCGTGCCCCCCTAGGGCCCCCCTGCCTTATCTCTTCCTCCCACTCCCTCTCCTACCTCTAGGAAAAATTCTCCAGCCATCTCTCTCCCGTGTTCTTCACCCAGAAAGTGAAATTTTCGATCTCTTTGCTCGGAACTCCGTTTCGGAAACTGTTTTGAGGAATTGTTCCTTGGTATGTGCCTCTCCCATTCCTCCAATTAGTTTTTGTTTTAGTGGTTTATATTTTGCATAAGTTGCTGCACTTGGTGCTACATAAAATAAGCTTGCATGTCTAATTCTTTGAGTTCCAAGTAGTGGTAATGCTTGATATGTCCTCTAGGCATCCATATGAGTAGTTGCTACCAATCTTGCAAAGTTTTATTGACATAATTTTGTGGCTCAAAAATTTCAGAAATTTGTTCTTAAGAGAATGAACTTTCTAACAAGAGCTTCTTCAAGCCGGAGCCCCAAGGGAATTTCTAGGAGGATTCAGGATAGCAATATCAACCTCCCTCGCAATGCGGAAGTTAGACCATGTGAATGGCCACATATACCCTTCATGAGTGAAGCGGGTTTTTATGAAGAGTTCATGCAATTTGTTACAAATGTCGGGCTAACCCGCTTCTTCGCAGATAAGTGTGACTAACACTATCTCCTTACTAATTCCTTCGTGCAAAACTTTTACTTCGTTAAAACGCCCGGTGCTCCCATGGTACGCTTTGCTCTATATGCCGAGAACTATGAGTTACATCTGCATGAATTTTGTGAAATATGTCTGCTTTCCTGTGATGGGGAAGTGGGTGAACCTAAAACTGAGGAGTTTGAGGACTTTATTCATACCTTAACTATAGGGGAAACCAGGGGCGTTTCACGCGCCAGAGCCACTAGTTTGCACTTTCCGTCTGTGCATTATTTTTCTCTGGTTATAGGAAAATGCATAACTGCTATGGAGCAGGGTGGTGCTCTCAGCGCCCCCACCCTCGCTATTTTATGTCGTGCACTTTATGGTGATAATTCTTACAACCTAGGAGCTATTGTTGCGCGCCGCTTGCATCTTAACCGAACAAAAGGTAAAATTCACGGTGGTATTTATGCTGCGCGCTTGGCTAAGCGCTTTGAAGTGGCAATACGCCCTACTAATTATTTGTTGCCTGAGGTGCACCTCGACCATCTATCTATGGAGGAACACCAGTTTCTCTGGAAACCCGAATCACTGAAACTCCTTCGTTACAGCATAGTGTTTAGCGAGAAGACTTGCGATATTATTCCTTTGCCCGCACCTTCTTTGTTTAACTATCATGCCAAGAACGGATACAGAATAATGCCAGAGGACATCATTGCTTACCAGAACGAGCTTGCTGATGACCCACAAGTATAGGGGGTCAATCGTAGTCCTATCGATAAGTAAGAGTGTCAAACCCAACGAGGAGCAGAAGGAAATGACAAGCGGTTTTCAGCAAGGTAATTTCTGCAAGCATTGAAATTGTAGGTAACAGGTAGTTTGATAGCAAGATAATTGGTAACGAGCAAGTAACGGTAACGGTAAATAAAGTGCAGCAAGATAGCCCAATCCTTTTGTGGCAAATGACAGGCCAAAACAATCTCTTACAATAAGCAAGCGTTCTTGAGGGTACACGGGAATTTCATCTAATCACTTTCATCATGTTGGTTTGATTTGCGTTCGCTACTTTGATAATTTGATATGTGGGTGGACCGGTGCTTGGGTGCTGTTCTTACTTGAACAAACCTCCCACTTATGATTAACCCCCTCGCAAGCATCCGCAACTACGAGAAAAGTATTAAGATAAAATCTAACCATAGCATTAAACATTTGGATCCAAATCAGCCCCTTACGAAATAGCGCATAAACTAGGGTTTAAGCTTCTGTCACTCTAGCAACCCATCATCTAATAACTACTCCACAATGCATTCCCTTAGGTCCAAAGATGGTGAAATGCCATGTAGTCGACGTTCACATGACACCACTAAGGGAATCACACCATTCATATCATCAAAATATCGAACACATATCAACTTCACATGATTACTTGCAACATGACTTCTCCCGTGACCTCGAGAACAAAGGTAACTACTCACAAATGATATTCATGCTCAAGATCAGAGGGGTATTAAATAGCATAATGGATCTGAACATATAATCTTCCACCAAATAAACCATATAGTAATCAACTATGAGATGTAATCAACACTACTAGTCACCCACACGTACCAATCTGAGGTTCCGGTACAAAGATTGAACACAAGAGATGAACTAGGGTTTGAGAGGAGATGGTGCTGTTGAAGATGTTGATGAAGATTGGCCTCCCAAAGATGAGATGGTTGTTCGTAATGACGATGGCTTCGATTTCCCCCTCCGGGAGGGAAGTTCCCCCGGCGGAATCGGTTCGCCGGAGGGCAAAAGTGCTCCTGCCAAAGTTCCACCTCGAGACGGCGGCGATCCGTGCCGAAAGTCCCCTCTTCATTTTTTCTAGGTCAAAAGACCTTAAGTACCAAAAGATGGGCACCGGAGGTGGGCCGGGCTGGCCACAACCCACCAGGGCGCTTCTGGGGGGCCTAGCGCGCCCTGGTGTCTTGTGGTCACTAGGTGGCCCCCTCCGATAGTTATTTGCTCCAGTATTTTTTATATATTCCAAAATAATTCTCCGTGAAGTTTCACCTTATTTGGAGATGTGCAGAATAGGTGTCTCTGATATACTTTTTCAGGTCCAAAATTCCAGCTGCCGGCATTCTCCCTCTTTGTGTAAACCTTGCATATTATGAGAGAAAGGGCATTAGAATTACTCCATAAAGCATTATTATGCATAAAAACATTATAAATAACAGTAGGAAATCATGATGCAAAATGGACGTATCAACTCCCCCAAGCTTAGACCTCGTTTGTCCTAAAGCGAAAGCCGATATTGAAAAACATGTTCACATGGTTTGAGAGAGAGGTGTCGATAAAAACAAAATACAGACATAGTAGCATCATGCTTATTATCATAGCAGCAACAAACTTTGTCATAGGACTTTTTCATATAACTTTTATTATATAACTTCATCATATAACTTCTCATGAACAAGTAACAATTCATCACAACATAGAAGTATAAAGCATAAACCTTATTGAAAACCAACAAACTATGTTCTCAGTCAACTTTGCAACTACAATTCATCATATTTTCAGGAAGGGTCTCGTGTCGGAGCCTTTTGTCAAGTCCACATGCTCAACCATCATTTAATTTCTATGATTGCTAACACTCACAAGATACCCATGAGCAAAAAGTTTCAACCGGACACATAGAAAGATAGGGGCTTATAGTTTTGCCTCCCAACGTATTCACCTCAAGGGTGATGTCAACAATAATAACTCATGCTCACTCATATCCAACTGGATATATGTGCCTAGATCTTTCCTCGCCACATGATGCTTGCAAAAAGAAAAGGTAAAAAGGAATAGGGAAGAATACTTTGACTCTTGCATAAAAGTAAATACATAAAAGTAAAAGATAGGCCCTTCGCAGAGGTAAGCAGAGGTTGTCATGCGCTTTTTGGTTTGTATGCCAAATCCCTTAATGCAAAAGAACGTCACGTTATATTGCCCCTTATGATAGCAACCTTTATTATGAAGTCCGTCGCTTTTATTACTTTGCCATCACAAGTTCGTACAACGCTCAGTTTTCTGTTACACTAATTGATCAAACACATTTAGAAGCAATTGCCTTAGTGCACCGATGACAACTTACTTGAAGAATCTTACTCAATCCATAGGTAGGTATGGTGGACTCTCAAAACATGGGTTTGGGTTTAGGGTTTTTGGATGCACAAGTAGTATCTCTACTTAGTGCGGAATTTTTGGCTAGCAAAGATATTGAGCAAGCACCACATGTTGAAGGATCTATGACAACATAACTTCTATGTGAATATGAACAAACATAAATCATTACATTGTCTTCCTTGTCCAACGTCAACAATTTTGGCATATAATATTTAATGGGGGTTCACAATCATAAAAGATGTCTAAGATAGTGTATTTGCATGTGAATCTTCTCTTCCCTTATTAATTCTTTCATGAATTGCATCATTGACCAATGATATGTTTGTCAATCTCCAATAAATTTTACCACTTATACTTTTCCTCATGTGATGTCATTACCTTCCATAAGATTAGCATATGATCCTTTTCATTTATTTCCTTTTTATTTTGATTGCAACAAGAAAGAAAAGAAGTAAAAGCTCAAACTAAACTTTATTATATAACTCTCACTCGATTACATAGATAGATAGATCACAAAACTAGCACTCGAAAATAGATCATACTAAACTTTTATTCAACTAGATCACGAAAGAGCTAAGGATCGAACTAAAATAGGTAAAGGTAAATAAAAGTGATGGTGATACGATACCGGGGCATCTCTCCCAAGCTTGGCACAAGCCAAGGGGAGTGCCCATACCCGTGTACTCAAGTCTCCTTTGGTGATCAAGATGATGAAGGTGGTGATGAAGTGGTAGCGTTCTTTAGCCTCAATAGGTACTCCAATTTACGGATGACGCTCCGAAGGGTGATGATGTGCTCCTCTAGCAAAATATTTTCACGAGTGAGAAATTTATTCTGAACACGAACCACTTCGAAAGTCCTAAAAGCTTCAATTTTAGTGGGGGTGAGATGATTGTAATAAGGTCAAAGGATATCTTCTTCTTCCTCCTCTTTTGTTGGCATGGATTGCCCTCCTTGTTGAGCTTGATCCCTCATAGCTTCCTTGCCCTTGTCTTCATTGTTGGCTTCTTTTGGCTCCTCTCTCTTCAGTTCCATCTTCATCAACCAAGCATCTTCTTCTACATTATTGGAGGAGGGAGAAGACATGATCTCCAGCTTGATAGATCTAATAGGAAAACAACACGAAACAAGAACAGGGGATTTTTCTGCGATACGGCGGTCAAAACAATCGGGGGTATATATAAAGATTTTTTATCTTGGGAAGCAAGAATATGGAAGGAAAACAGAGTCGGGAAGGTGCCCGAGGGGGGCAAAACTGAAAGCACATTTGCTCCCTTGGTGGTTTTGGTAATTAATAACAACATATACCTCATTGGACTCATGTTTCCACTATGTATATTTTAGGAAAAGTTCAATGATGTGATGGCTATAGATTGTGTGGAGATCCCAAGATGCAAGGAATGATATTGGCAAAGCTTCAAGCAAGGAGACTCTACATTTCACTTTGTGAGAAATCACTTTGAGTCCATAGGAAAGCCAATACTATTAAAAGGGGGTGAGGTAATATTGGTGAACAAATTGCTCCACGTGCACAAGTGCTAGCCACCAAAAACACCCACAAGCTCTCCCACAAAAATACTCTGTCTAAACCCTACCACACAAAATCGGTGCCACCAAGTTTCCCACTCGGCCCTACCGATTTTCCATCTTAGACAGAACCTAGCCAAACCCTAGCTTCTCTGTACAACCAAGTCCTTTATCGGTGCAACCGAGTTTCGGTGACCAACCTTCTGGTGACCCAGTTTATGAAATCGGAATTTCCGAGTTTTATGGATCGGTGTCACCGAGTTTGGAAACTACCCTCGGCCACTCATATCGGTACCACCGAGAATCATGTATCGGTCTCACCGAGATTCCTAAAGTTGCCACATTTTGAACAAATCGGTACGACTGAGTTTTACTTCGGTTTCACCGAGTTGGTAAATAATGGTGTAACGGTTGGATTTTTGGATATGCCTATATATACCCCTCCACCACATCCCAGTCGAAAGAGAAGCACTCAGAACAGTTCCCCACTTCCCATATCCAAATTTCTGAGAGAGAACCACCTACCCTTGTGTTGAGATCAAGATCATCCACTCCAACCATATGGATCTTGATTTCTAGCCTCCCCAAGTTGCTTTCCACCCAAAAAATCTCTTCTACCAAGCCAAATCTGTGATTGAGTGATTGAGTGTTGAGGAGTCTATCATCTTGAAGCACAAGAGCAAGGAGTTCATCATCACTATCAAGCTTATTACCTTTTGGAGGGTGGTGCCTCCTAGATTGGTTAGGTGTCGCTTGGGAGCCTCCTACTTCGTGTTGTGGAGTTGAACCAAGAAGTTTGTACGGGCAAGGAGATCGCCTACTTCGTGAAGGTCTACCCATAGTGAGGCTAGTCCTTCGTGGACGGAAGCCGTTATGGAATAGTCAAGGTTGCTACTTCGTGGACCCTTATGGGTGGAGCCCTCCGTGGACTTTCGCGACCGCTACCCTCTGTGGGTTGAAGACTCCATAAACGTGGATGTACGATAGCGCCACCTATCGGAACCACGGGAAAAATCTTTGTGTCTACAATTGCATTTGATCTTCTATCCCTACCCTCTACTTCATGTGCTTGTCTTTACTTTCCGCTGCTATACTCTTAGACATGCATGTGTAGGGTGTGCTTGACTTGCTATCATCGCTAAAATCTGCCCACAACTAAAATTGGGAAAAGATAGATTTTTTATTTGGTCAAGTAGTCTAATCACCCCCATCTAGACATACTTTGGAGCATTGGTATCCATTGCATTGGTCTCACAACCTAGTAGAGTATGGCGTCTAGTGAGGGAAATTATCACCGTAGAGGTCCGTACTTTGATGGTACACATTTTGCTAGTTGGAAGCATAAGATGAAAATGCATATTCTTGGTCACAACCCCGTCGTATGGGCTGTTCTTCGTGTTGGCTTGCAAGGTGATTTCTTTGGTGATGGAATGGAACCGGATCGTGAAGTGACCGTGGAATAATTGAAGATGTTGCAATGCAATGCTCAAGCATGTGACATTCTATTCAATTGCCTATGCCCCGAAGAATTCAACAAAATCAGCCGTCTTGAGAATGCAAAGGAAATTTGGGACACTTTGGTTGATATGCACGAAGGTACCGATTCCGTCAGAGAATCTAAGTTGGATGTGCTTCAAAGTCAACTTGACAAGTTCAAGATGAAGGATGGTGAGGGAGTCGCGAAAATGTACTCTAGGCTAGCTCTCATAATCAATGAGATTGCCGGCTTAGGAAGCGAAGAAATGACCGACAAATTCATCATCAAGAAGATACTTAGAGCTTTGGATGGAAAGTATGACACCATGTGCACATTGATCCAAATGATGCCAAATTACAAAGATCTCAAGCCTACGGAAGTGATTGGAAGGATTGTTGCTCATGAGATGTCACTCAAGGATAAAGAAGAACTTCACAACAAGTCAAGTGGTGCTTACAAAGCCTCAAGTGATGCTCCCGCTACTTCAAGTGACAAACTTGTAACCAATGAAGAGATAAGCCTCATGGTCAAGAAATTCAACAAGTTCTACAAGAGTAGAGGCAAAGAGAGGAACTCCAACTCAAGATATGAAGAGAAGCGTTCATCTAGTCGTGATCGGAACTGCTACAATTGTGGAAGGCCCGGACACTACTCCAATGAGTGCACGGCCCCCACAAGATAAGAGAAGAATCACCTAGAAGACGAAGCTCAAGAGAGAGAAGGAGTAGAGATGATCGTTATGAACGAAGACCCTCAAGGAGAAGTAGGGACTTGGAGAAGAAGGACAAGTACACCAAGAGCTACTCAAGAAGAAGGCATCAAGCTCATGTTGGTGAATGGGTTTTCGGCTCCGAATCCGACAACCACTCCGAGAGAAGCTATCACTCCGACTCCGACTATAGTCAAGATGAAGGTATTGCCGGACTTGCACTCATTTCCTCCAACTCCTACGACATATTTTATTCACCAAATGAAGGGAGTGGAAGTTGCTTCATGGCTAAAGGCCCCAAGGTATCACACCCCGAATACATTGACTTCAATAGTGATGAGGATGACTTACTTGGAGATGATGACTTACTATTTGATAAACTAGTGATATTGGTCAAAATGAGATAGGTAATGATTATGCTAGTCAAGATAAGTCGTGTTATGATGATAAGAAGGAAATAGAATGACTAACTAAAGAATTAAACGCTCTTAAGTTAGCTCATGAATCTACTTTGGAAGATCATATAGATCTTGTCAGAACTCATGAGAAGCTACGCTTCGAGAAGCTCAATTTGGAGCAAGAACATGAGTTTCTTAAAGCAATCAATGACGATCTCCAAAAGAAGACTTCTTCTTATCTAGCCAAACGACTACTCTTGTCTACATTTATTCCACAAGTTAAGACTAAGCAATCTAGTAGCAAAGGCAAGAAAGGTTCTTCATCTAGTAACAACAAATCTAATGATAAATCAAATGATGTTGTTTCTAATAGCTCCATTGATTCCACTAACGATTCTCTTAGCCAAGTTACACTTGAGCAAGAAAACAATCTATTGAAAGGAATTATAGAGACAGGTGTCTACAAAAGTCTTACCGGATGTAAGCAATTTGAAGAGATTGTACGCAAGCATGGAGGATACCGGAAGAACCATGGCATTGGCTACTTCTACGCAAATGGAGTTGAATGGGAAGAAGGTCAATACCCCAAGCCTAAGTTTGTTCCTCAAAGGGAGAAGTATGAACCTACACTTCCCAAGGGAACAAGCTCTCAAGATGACCTTCCTCCACAAGACCACAAGGGCAATGGCAAGCTTCATGATGACATTGACACACTTGAATATGAGTCCCTAGCCATGGTGAAGTGGGTTCCCAAGGCTACTCCAAGTTGTACTTCAACAAGTACTACTTCAGCTCGAAGGATCCCCATCAACTTGATGTGGGTCCCTGATACGTCTCCGTCGTATCTATAATTTTTGATTGTTTCATGCCAATATTATACAACTTTCACATATTTTTTGGCAACATTTTATATGATTTATTGGACTAACATATTGATCCAGTGCCCAGTGCCAGTTCCTGTTTGTTGCATGTTTTTTGTTTCGCAGAATATCCATATCAAACAAAGTCCAAACGCGATAAAAATTTATGGAGAATTATTTTGGAATATATGTGATTTTTGAGAGTTGGGATCAACGCAAAAGGAGGCCCACAGCCACCATGAGACACCAGGGCGCGCCCTAGGGCCCAGGCGCGTGGTGATGGGTTGTGCTCACCTCGTAGTCGGTTGGAGCTATACTTCGGGCGCAAGGATGTTGATATTTGGAAAAAAATCGTGTTAAAATCTCAGCACAATCGGAGTTACCGATCTCCATGAATATAAGAGACAGTTTTCGGCCAGAAAACAGGAACGCGAAACAGAAGAGAACAGAGAGGGAGATCCAATCTCGGAGGGGCTCCTGCCCCTCCACCACCCTGGAGGCCATGGACCAGAGGGGGAACTCTCCTCCCATCTAGTGGGGAGGACAAGGAAGAAGAAGGAGGGGGCTCTCTCCCCCTCTCTCCCGGTGGCGCCGGAACCCCGCCGGGGCAATCATCGTGGCGGCGATCTACACCAACAACTTCGCTGCCGTCAACACCAACTCTATCCCCCTCTATGCAGCAGTGTAACACCTCTCTTCCCCGCTGTAATCTCTACTTAAACATGATGCTCAACTCCATATATTATTTCCCAATGATATTTGGCTATCCTATGATGTTTGAGTAGATCTATTTTGTCCTACGGGTTAATTGTGGTATGATGTTATTGATATGAGTGTATGTTGATATGGTGATGTCCTATGGTGCCCTCCGTATCGTGCAAACGTGAGGGATCCCCGCTGTAGGGGTGTTGCAATATGTTCATAACTTGCTTATGGTGGGTGGCGTGAGTGACAGAAGCACATACCCGAGTAGGTGGGTTGTTGCGTATGGGAGTAAAGAGGACTTGATACTTAATGCTATGGTTGGGT
The DNA here is from genome assembly GCA_039707655.1 of Elymus sibiricus. Taxonomy (NCBI): domain Eukaryota; kingdom Viridiplantae; phylum Streptophyta; class Magnoliopsida; order Poales; family Poaceae; genus Elymus; species Elymus sibiricus. Next base: position 323,432,209 of record CM077673.1, read on the forward strand.
TTTACCTTAATGATCTTTAGTAGTTGCAGATGCTTGCTAGAGTTCCAATCATAAGTGCATATGATCCAAGTACGGAAAGTGTGTTAGCGTATGCCTCTCCCTCATTGCATATAACAAGTATCTATCATATTATATTCAATTGCCTATGGACAATCTTTCTCTTGCGTTACACAAAAAGCTTTCTACTAAACAACTAACTTTTATTGTCTTGCTTTTTACTCGTAGTTTTATTCCCGCTAAGTACTTCTAGTTTTATTCATGCAAATTATCCTTTCACCTACAAAATAGTTTCATACTTGTTCTAGGTAAAGCAAACGTTAAAATGTGCATAGAGTTGTATCGGTGGTCGATAGAACTTGAGGGAATATTTGTTCTACCTTTAGCTCCTCGTTGGGTTTGACACTCTTATTTATCGAAAAAGGCTACAAACAATCCCCTACACTTGTGGGTTATTAAGACCTTTTTCTGGCGCCGTTGCCTGGGAGCAATAGCATGGGATGAATATTCTCGTGTGTGCTTGTTTGCTTTATCACTAAGTAATTTTTATTTTCTGTTATTAGTTGTTTTATATCTTTAGTTATGGATATGGAACACGAAACACCAAAAAAAATAGTTGTACTTGCTACTCATGGAGATGGGGAACCTCCTAAAACCCTCGATGCTCGTTATGTGGGACGTGTTAATTACTCCTTTGATAAGCCTGAGAAATCATCATTAAACTTGATAATGGGAGACACGTTGGATCAACGTGAGTACTTTAGGGATTATCGCTTGTCTCAATAAGGGGAACACTTATGGGATCAAATTAGGATATTGCAACGGTTTGCTTGGGATGCATGCTTGAGATGTGATTTTACTTGTTGCTCTACGATAAAGGCTCCACACCTTCCCTTTCAATGTAAATTTAACGATAATGAAACCTTGGCTTCTTATGCTAAAGGTATTTATGATTACTATGATGTGGAACGAATAGAAGAATTTGTTGCTTTTAAAGGTGCTTATGAAATTGCTTCTTTGCTTGAAAAGTATGATGATGATATTCCTTACGAATCTGAAAATTTATCCATACTTCAATATTGCTATGAGAATTATGATTGCAATGCTAATTTTATTGAATTTATTGAAAGAATGACGGCTGCCTTGGAAGAGACTAATATTTTGCAGGAATCTATGGAAGAAGAAATTGCTGAAACTGTGAGCTCATTAGATGAAAAAGATGAGGAGGAGAGCGAAGAACAAAAGGAGGAAGAGCGGATTAGCTACCCGTGCCCACCTTCTAATGAGAGTAACTCTTCAACTCATATATTGTTTAATTTCCCTTCGCACATACCGAAGGATGAATGCTATGATAATTGCTATGATCTCGTGGATTCTTTTGAAATATCCCTTTTTGATGAACTTGATGCTTGCTATGCTTGTGGCCAAGATGCCAATATGAATTATGCTTATGGAGATGAACTTGCTATAGTTCCTTATGTTAAGAATGAAATTGTTGCTATTGCACCCACACATGATAGTCCTATTATCTTTTTGAATTCTCCCAACTACACTATATCGGAGAAGTTTGCTCTTATTAAGGATTATATTGATGGGTTGCGTTTTGCTACTACACATGATGATTTTTATGAATATAATATGCATGTGCTTTCTGCTCCTACTTGCAATTATTATGAGAGAGGAACTACATCTCCACCTCTTTATGTTTCCAATACGATAAAATTGCAAGAAACTGTTTATACTATGCATTGGCCTTTACTTGATGTGCATGAATTGTTCTTTTATGACATGCTGATGCATAGGAAGAGAGTTAGACTTCGTCATTGCATTATATATGTTGCTTTGTTCTCACTACTAAATTACAAATCATTGTTAATTAAAATTGGCTTTGATATACCTTGAGATCTGGGTGGATCCATTACTTGAGCACTCTATGCCTAGCTTAATGGCTTTAAAGAAAGTGCTGCCAGGGAGACAACCCGGAAGTTTTAGAGAGTCATTTTATTCTGTTGTGTGCTTTTATGAAGTGTAAAAACAAAAAAATATATAGAGGGGAACCTAAAACTTCATAAAAATAAAAGTGAAAGTGAGAGAGATGATGAGCATCGTTGAAGTGGGGGCTAGCCTTGAACTTTGTTCATGCCCATGGAAACTTTGTGAATCTTGAATCACAGAAACTTTTCAACAAAAATAATTATCCCCTTGTAAAAATCCATTGTTTTATAAAAACAATGTGCCAAGATTTGCATTTAGGATGATTAGATTGCTTGTTGATATGTGCGGTGTAAAAACAGAAACTTTGGCTGTAGTGCGTGAATTTTTATTTTTACTGGAATGTCAAAAGCTTCTGAAATTTTTACACAGTATTGCTATACAAAATTATTATTTTGTCCTAATTTTTCAGAATTTTTGGAGTTACTTAAGTATGATCAAAGTTCAGATTACTACAGACTGTCCTGTTTAAGACAGATTCTGTTTTTGATGCATTGTTTTGCTTGTTTTGATGAAACTATCGATTTTATCGGTGGTATAAGCCATGGAGAAGTTATAATACAACAGGGATAATGCAAATATAAAATACGAATGGGTTTGCAACAGTACTTAAAATAGTAATTTGCTTTATTATACTAACGGATCTCACCAGTTTTCTGTTAAGTTTTGTGTGGATGAAGTGTTCAATGATCGAGGAGGTCTCGATATGAGGAGAAGGAGGAGAGCCAAGAGTTCAAGATTGGGGATGCCCAAGGCACCACAAGTAAATATCCAAGGAGACTCAAGCAGCTAAGCTTGGGGATGCCCCGGAAGGCATCCCATCTTTCTTCAACAAGTATCAGTATGTTTTCGTTTTCGTTTCGTTCATGTGATATGTGTAAATCTTGGAGCGTCTTTTGCGTTTAGTTTTCACTTTTCTTTTATGCACCATGCTGGTATGAGATAGTCCATGGTTGATTTATCGAATTATCGTTGCACTTCACTTATATCTTTTGAGTATGGCTTTATAGAATGCTTCATGTGCTTCACTTATACCATTTGAAGTTTGGATTGCCTGTTTCTCTTCACATAGAAAACCGTTATTCGTAGAATGCTCTTTTGCTCCAGTTATATTTATTTTAGCATGGTATTTTGTAGAAATAATTAAACTCTCTTGCTTCACTTATATCTATTTAGAGAGTCAACGGGAATTGGTCATTTGCATGGTTAGTCATAAAATCCTACATAAAACTTATGGATCACTGAATATGATATGTTTGATTCCTTGCAATAGTTTTGCGATATAGAGATGATAATATGTGGGAGGTACTAGTGGATGATCGTGTTTAGTAAGATATTGGTGTTAAGGTTTGTGATTCCCGAAGCATGCACGTATAGTCTCCCGTTATGCCAGGAAGTTGGAGCATAATTTATCCTTGATTGTCTATCTTTGTGTGAAGGTCGGGGGCGCGCGATGGTTAACTCCTACCAACCTCCCCCCTAGGAGCATGCGTAGTAATACCTTGCTTCGAGGGCTAATAAACTTTTGCAATAAGTATGTGAGTTCTTTATGACTAATGTGAGTCCATGGATTATACGCACTCTTACCTTTCCGCAATTTGCTAGCCTCTACGGTACCGTGCATTGCCCTTTCTCACCTTGAGAGTCGGTGCAAACTTCGCCGGTGCATCCAAAACCCGTGATATGATATGCTCTATCACACATAAGACTTATTATATCTTCCTCAAAACAACCACCATACCTACCTATTATGGCATTTCCATAGCCATTCTGAGATATATTGCCATGCAACTTCCACCGCTTCCATTTTGATGACTTGAGCATTCATTGTCATATTGCTTTACATGATCATAAGATAGCTAGCATGATGTTTCCATGGCTTGTCCGTTTTTTGATATCTTTGCTACGCTAGATCATTGCACAACATTCATATACAGTCATACTTTGTTCTACTATCGAGTTGTAATATTGAGTTGTAAGTAAATAGAAGTTTGATGATCATCATTATTCATTATTAGAGCATGTCCCAGTGAGGAAAGGATGATGGAAACTATGATTCCCCCACAAGTCGGGATGATGCTCTGGCCAAATAAAAAAAAGAAAAAAAAGGAAAAAAGGAGAGAGACAAAGAGAGAAGGGGCATGCTAATTCCACACTTGTGCTTCAAAGTAGCACCATGTTTTTCATATAGAGAGTCTCCTATGTTGTCACTTTCATATACTCGTGGGAATTTTTCATTATAGAGTTAGATGCACACCCACTTAGTTTTCATATTGAGCTTTCATACACTTATAGCTCTTAGTGCATCCATTGCATGGCAATCCCTACTCCTCGCATTGATATCAATTGATGGGCATCTCCATAGCCCGTTGATTAGCCGCTTCGATGTGAGACTATCTTCCTTTTTTGTCTTCTCTATATTAATGTCTACCACCACATTCTATTCCACCCATAGTGCTATATCCATGGCTTGCGCTCATGTATTGCGTGAGAGTTGAAAATGTTGAAGCGCGTTAAAAAGTATGAACCAATTGCTTGGCTGACACCGGGGTAGTACATGATTTATACTTTGTGTTAAGAAGACAGAGCATGACAAGGCTATATGATTTTGTAGGGATAGCGTTCTTTAGCCTTGATATTTTGAAAGACACGATTGTTTGTTGGGATGCCTGAGTATTAATGTCTTTATGTCAAATTATAGACTATTGCTTTGAATCAATCATGTCTTAATATTCATGCCATGGTTAGATATATGATCAAGATTATGCTAGGTAACATTCCACATCAAAAATTATCTTTTTTATCATTTACCTACTCGAGGACGAGCAGGAATTAAGCTCAGGGATGCTGATACATCTTCGTCGTATTTATAATTTTTGATTGTTTCATGCTAATATTATACAACTTACACATATTTTTGGCAACATTTTATATGATATATTGGACTAACATATTGATCCAGTGCCCAGTGCTAGTTCATGTTTGTTGCATGTTTTTTGTTTCACAGAATATCCATATCAAACGAAGTCCTAACGTGATAAAATTTTACAGAGAATTATTTTGGAATATATGTGATTTTTGAGAGTTGGAATCAACGCAAAAGGAGGACCACAGCCACCACGAGACACCAGGGCGCGCCCCAGGGCCCAGGCGCGTGGTGATGGGTTGTGATCACCTCGTAAGTCGGTTGGAGCTATACTTCGGGCGCAAGGAAGCTTATATTCAGAAAAAAACGTGCTAAAATCTCAGTGCAATCGGAGTTACGGATCTCCATGAATATAAGAAATGGTTTTGGGCCAGAAAACAGGAACGCGAAACAGAAGAGAATAGAGAGGGAGATCCAATCTCGGAGGGGCTCCTGCCCCTCCGCCGCCATGGAGGCCATGGACCAGAGGGGGAACTCTCCTCCCATCTAGTGGGGAGGCCGAGGAAGAAGGAGGAGGAGGGGGCTCTCTCCCCCCTCTCCCGGTGGCGCCGGAACGCCGCCAGAGCAATCATCATGGCGGCGATCTACACCAACAACTTCGCCGCCGTCAACACCAACTCTATCCCCCTCTATGCAGCGGTGTAACACCTCTCTTCCCCGCTGTAATCTCTACTTAAACATTATGCTCAACTCCATATATCATTTCCCAATGATATTTGGCTATCCTATGATGTTTGAGTAGATCTCTTTTGTCCTACGGGTTAATTGTGGTATGATGTTATTGATATGAGTGTATGTTGATATGGTGCTGTCCTATGGTGCCCTCCGTGTCGCGCAAACGTGAGGGATCCCCGCTGTAGGGTGTTGCAATATGTTCATAACTTGCTTATGGTGGGTGGCGTGAGTGACAGAAGCACAAACCCGAGTAGGTGGGTTGTTGCGTAGGGGAGTAAAGAGGACTTGATACTTAATGCTATGGTTGGGTTTTACCTTAATGATCTTTGGTAGTTGCGGATGCTTGCTAGAGTTCCAATCATAAATGCATATGATCCAAGTACGGAAAGTGTGTTAGCGTATGCCTCTCCCTCATTGCATATGGCAAGTATCTATCATATTATATTCAATTGCCTATGGACAATCTTTCTCTTGCGTTACACAAAAAGCTTTCTACTAAACAACTAACTTTTATTGTCTTGCTTTTTTACTCGTAGTTTTATTCCCGCTAAGTACTTCTAGTTTTATTCGTGCAAACTATCCTTTCACCTACAAAATAGTTTCATACTTGTTCTAGGTAAAGCAAACGTTAAAGTGTGTGTAGAGTTGTATCGGTGGTCGATAGAACTTGAGGGAATATTTGTTCTACCTTTAGCTCCTCGTTGGGTTCGACACTCTTATTTATCGAAAAAGGCTACAAACGATCCCCTACACTTGTGGGTTATCAGTCCCCAAGAAGAAGAACTAGATAAGTTCTTGAGGGATGACTCCGCCAATGAAATTCACTCACATTCATTATTGGCAAGGACTAGTTGCAATCAACATCAACATTATTCAATAGTTCAAGGAGTCACACATTCCCTTAAAGGTAAGCAAGGGACAAAGTAATTAATGAATCCATGGACATCATCATGTATGCCTTGCACTCCTTGTCCATAGATATCCTTGTATTTGTCTCTTGTGCTCGGGACTAACCCATGTAGGTGAGGAGAGTAAGAAACAATGAGGATTGCTCCCAACTCAAGATGATCTTCATCAACTATGAGCATCCACCACTACATCACCCACATGAAGTCTTATACGACAAAACCCAAGGTTAGTTTATCCCTCTTAGGGGGGATGTCACATCAAGGGGGAACTTTACTCTAAGACTTGTGTTAAAGCATCTCTTAGAATGTGAAAACATTAAATGCTTTATGTAAAAGTGGTAACCCCACTTGTGTTTAAACGATGAGTATGACCTATGATCAAGTATTCTTACTTGGCTCCTAAGTTAATATACTCATATATAGATGACTCCATCATTGCCAAAGTGCTTGATAGATCCTAGAGTGTTTGTGCATGTTTGCCATGATTTCTTTTGACATCTTATTGTGTGAGCATGTTAGTCTGCATATCTTTACTCATTCAAGGATATCCAATTGTTGCTATTTGGTGTTTTTTTTGCCAATTGGATGTACAAGAATGCCTAGGACCCCTCTCTAGCTATCTATGCTTTCTCGTCTCAAGTTCTATTCATGCTGCATCACATTGACCTTCACACCAGATTCAGGGTCATGGGCTTGATTGTTGAGACTGTGAAGAGGACTGCCGCTGATCAGAAGAGATCTTGTGGATATGCACCGTATATTCAGATGCTTATCAACTCAAAGCTTGAAAAGAATGTATATGCACTTGATCGACCACATATGCCACTCCTACCAAAGTTTGAGGACAACATTGTGGTGATGAATCCAGATCATCCCACTTCATCTACTGCACAGGCAGCGGCTGAGGCAGCCAGAGCCACTAGTGCTCCAATGCCAAGGACCAGGAGTGAGCAGATGGATCTTATTCTTAGCTCTATCCAAGGCATGCAGAATGACATCACGGAGATCTTGAAGAACCAGAAGAGTCTGGAGAGGATAGTTGAGAACAAGTTCCACACACTGAACAACAAGGTAGATGGGCTGACAAAGACTGTTGATGAGCTCAAGAAGGAAGTGGATGCAGTACCCCTTCCTCACTCTTCACATGATGATGATGATGATGATGATGATGATGACAGTCGCCCTCTCAGGCCCAGCACTCAGTTTAAGACCCAGGCCAGATCTGCGACAGTGCCAGCCTTAGAGTTGAGACCATCTTCATCAGCACCTCCTGCAGCTCCTTCATCACTTCCAGTGTCTACTCCAACTCCTTCCATGACATCTGTAGAAGTCTTCCCCAAAGTGGTTCTCTCGACTCCTACATCAACAACCGGAGGAGATCAGCCCTAGAGAGACGATTAGTTCTATACCTTTGAACTTTTTGGTAACTTGTTGCCAAAGGGGGAGAAGTTGTATAGATCATAGGGCTTCGAGAGAGAGAGTGTGTGTTACTTTTTATCGCTCTCTAAAACTTTAAAAATCTTTTGGTTTACCGTTTGTGTTAAACTTGTTTGGTGTTTGATTATATACTTCTTATGTGTTGCTACTACTAGTGGACCCGTTGCGCCAAATGGCGCAGAGACATACTGATTCCATGTTAGCGATGAAAAGAAATCCATGGTTTAGTTAATTTAGTTACGGTGAGCACATCTGACAACAAAATTAATTTATCTTAGTTAGGAAAAAAGGGTGGGGTTGTTATCTGCAATGAGATGTATATTTAGCATAGAGTTCTATTTGAGATGTATATGTAGCATATAGTTCTATTTGAAACAAAATGTTTGTATAACAAGTATGTTGTTGTCTATAATGAAATGTATATACACATTCTAATTTGATGGTACAAAGTGGCATTCAAAATCATGCCACTAAAAACACATATATCTTTTAAGTAATCTTCTATCTAACCAACCGCACGCTAAAAATTTAGATCCTTGCGTATAAAAAACACACTTTCACATAGCCCCACTGTAAGGTCAAAACTCTCATGGCAAAAGTGGGTATGGCCTAGACGCATGCCTTGGTTAGCATCCTTTCCGTCCACCCCTGTATACGTCAAAAAAACAAAAGGTATTGATAATTTTTCAATGGTATAATTTTTGCTTCCGTCACAATCATCCACATTGATTAAATTTATGATCCAAATTAAATCTCAAAAATGCGGACACATTACATTATGGAATGGAGGGAGTATGATCTTATTACCACCATTTATCCTAAAACAAAATACACCTATTGTAAGAAATTGCAATGAGTACGAAACTGAACCTCAAACATGAGAATTATTAGTTTTCACTTTCTTTGATACAATTTGGCTTCTCCATGGGCGCGCTCATGTGCGGACATCTATAATTGTTTAATATGTTTATACACTAAATAACGGTCTCATTGAGTGAACTGTAGAACACAAATTTTCAAAATATACATTGAAGTACTTAATATACATGAGAATTATTATTTTACACTTTCTTTAATACAAATAACAAGAATTAGAGAACATATCCACACCATGAAAAGTGAGGAATCAAATACTCAGACCCTTATCACCTTTATTTCTCTATCTTTCTCGTGCACTCATCTTGACACGGCCGATTATCATCCTTTAGATATATTTAAAACATAAAACTGTTCTGACTTCATTCCTTGACCCTACACTCTGTCTTATTAAGCCATAAGAATTATTTGAAACACAAGATTATAAGAATGTAATAATATAAGAGCGCATAATTAGAATGTCATGAAATGCTAAAAGCTATTACAAAAACAAATAAATTTCAAGGACAGGAATCATGGAAAACACAAAAGGAAAAATCAGTGAGGTCTGACCACTTTCTAGAAGTGCTATGAAGATAGGATATAGAAGGAAAAACCTCCATAGAGACATTCTGAAAATTTATGATTGATTCGTTCTTGCCCATAAAGACATTCTGAAGAATATAACACACTGGAGTAGACACAAGCGGTAAATCCAGGTTTGACTTTTAAGTATTAAACAACAATTTTCTTATTGATGATAAGTGAGAAGGTGAAAACTATGAATGAATGCTCAGTTTGATCGGTCAGGTCCTATGAGCACATACACATCAGTCAGAGTTCCATGGAGACGGTCTCATTTCCTACCTAACCTATGCATATATACCTCCATGGAGATGGACGAAGACGAGACGACCCACATTACGACAAAGCGGCTCTAGTTTCCATGGTCTGCCCCTTTGCTTCTCTTCGGGTCTCCACCCTGGTGTTGTCATGCTACTCCTGCATTTTAATCTAACATTAAGCCAATATAAACTCACTGCTCTCTATACAACAGAGAAGTAACAGGGAAAGAAAGAAAAACTGGAACTTCACTTGCCCACTCAAGTGTCTAGAGCCCAACTCTGAATTTTCGGTTCACCGCTCATCATCATCGTTCTCAGAGAACAAGAGCATGTCCTTTAGCAATAAATCATCTGATCCATTTTGACATGGAAGGATTACCTGCAGTACACCTTTAGCAATAAATATACACAATGTATAAAGCCTGAACCTGGAAAGAAAAATGGAAGGGATTACCTGCAGTACACCTATTTTTCTAACTGAAATTAAGCCTACCACTTCCTTCTCTCAGATTTTAGTTCATTTATAAACTCTGCATTCTATAACCCAGATTTTAGTTCATTTATAAACTCTGCATTCTACTCATACACTTTATCTAATATTCTCCTATAACCCAGATTTTGTTACCTTACTAAACTGTTAATTATTATCAGTTCATAATGAGTAAAGTTCCCTCATGCATCCCCCATTAATCGACATTACGATCTGCGGTGTATGTGTGTAATGCTATGCTTACATGCTATGAAGCATGGAACCTGACAAGATAAATGAAAGGATGCCCAACATAATTCTTTCTCCATGACCTTATTTCTATTGTGGTTGCAGACTTGGAGTCCCACTTTGTTGAACCTTTTGTACAGGCTGATAAAAAAAAGAGCCATCATCACAATTTAGTAAATAATCCGAGCGTCCTTTGAACACCATTTTACAAAGAGACAAAACAAAAGGCATTAATCAATTGCTAGGTGTTCCAACTTGTTGTGTTATCCTGTATACGCCAATCTCATACATTCTAATTTAGCCAATACATACCAAAGCATTTTAGTGGTAAACTGAGGCATCAACTTGCGGCAAGATCAGCACCTGCAAATAACAAACCGGAGCACCGGAGCAGCGACTTAGAAAAATCATTAAAAAATTAGGGGAATGAGTAGAGCAACATGGGACAAGACGTGGCAGGGGTACAAATTGGACGGCCGAGGAGAATACCGCTTACTTGTCCTGAAACATCGTTTTTAGGGAACCTTTGTTAGGAAAGTTGCATCTCCTGAAATCACACATAACTAACCATCAGAAATCTTAACTTTTAATCTTCCTATAAAGGGGAAAACTTACTATGTCAGTCTCATACATATAGTCACACATGTCAGAGAGGCAATAGATTACATATGAAGGCACCCATGCAGGAATATTAGAAGAGCAGAAGAAAGAATCTCAATGCCAAATAACAGTTCGATTATGGAGTGAGAGCTCCATTCCCTCATTTGATTTTTGCCTGACATTATAGATCACTTTGAAGCATGACAAAATCTGAAATACTGTTTCTGTTTTCTTTCAAAAGATGGGCTAGCTAGACAATTTAAAAAGCAGTAACACCTAAATAAACAGAAAGAAACCAACATACACAGTGTTCATTCAAATTTCATATTGATACATGGCTTAACTTAAAAGTAATCAGAATATGCCCATGAAAATAGTGATTTTACCTTACCAAAGTAAGGACTTTATTTCTACTACCAAATGTTCAGAATATAAATTTAAATAGATGTACTACTACTACCCATCATTATCACCACTTATAGTTGCAAACTACATGTATGATATTTCTAATATAGAATAACTAACACAAACCAATCTCTAGGACAGCAACCAGTCCAATACTGTTTCTGTTTTCTTTCAAAAGATGGGCTAGCTAGACAATTTAAAAAGCAGTAACACCTAAATAAACAGAAAGAAACCAACATACACAGTGTTCATTCAAATTTCATATTGATACACGGCTTAACTTAAAAGTAATCAGAATATGCCCATGAAAATAGTGATTTTACCTTACCAAAGTAAGGACTTTATTTCTACTACCAAATGTTCAGAATATAAATTTAAATAGATGTACTACTACTACCCATCATTATCACCACTTATAGTTGCAAACGACATGCATGATATTTCTAATATAGAATAACTAACACAAACCAATCTCCAGGACAGCAACCACTCCCATTTTTTCGTTCTTGTCAGCAATATTGTCAGATTTCTGTTGATTTTTTGTAACAAAAGGTAATGTCAAATTTGACCAAAATACATTTGAAGCCTCATAGAGAGAGATCAGAGGGTAGGGAAAAAGGATTGGAAGCAGGTCACCTAGGCAAGGAAGATCACGATCGCCAAATTCGTGGATGCCAAACAATTTAGAAATGATGCTTGAAATGTAAAGGATGCCAAATTTGAGAATAATTCTAAAAACACAAAATTAGAAACAAAAGTGATCCGGATAGGCATGGAACAATGTGTGATATTCAATCTATTGAACAAAAGTGATAGGCAAAAGAATAAGCATAATGCTTGGTTACTATCTCTACCTGATGAGAACATATTTCTAGTGACCTCGTTGAACTACTACCTGAATAATTTATAATCTGACAGTCGTGTGTGGTGTAATCCACCAACCTGAAATAATATTGGGTGTGGAATGTTCTAAACTCACCTCAGCTTTCCAAGACCTGACTGATCATGGGTCATGAGAGATAATCTATTCTGAATGTGCCTATGTCAAGTGTTCGAGCAGCCAATAGATGATTCCATTTATCTGTTAGGGCTACAAAAAAATAGTACAGACACAATTAACTTGAAATTATATGAATTGCCCTCTCACATATTTGAAAGCATTCTTTAAAATTAAGACTAGATAACATTATAAGAATGCATTCACATTTTGATAACTGCAACTATAAACAAATTTCAGAAAGACTCCAAGTTCAGCAAGTGGCAAGCAAAGACCATAATAGTCAACATCTGTAAACACCTAGCATAATCTTATAATTTAGCAGTGGATACTAACTGGATGCAAAGCATTACTTGATTACAATACGAACCTTCCAGGAACCAAATATAAAAATCTTTATAGAATATCCTCTAATAAATACCTCTCCTCATATGTCATTTGCTTGAAGAATGAAGAAATCACAGGGGATTTAGGACCACTAACCAATACCTGAAATAGAAGATTCACAAAATATAAAAAGTTACAAATTTCCCTGTAGAATGAACATCACAATTTGTGGGCATTAAATAAACATGAATTAAATCTAAAAGGCACACAATATGATGGACAGCAGGCTTCCAGCGATGGTGCGGCCTGCAGTTGACAGAGCTGCTGGCGGCTACCCACCTAGTGCCCCTCCTACCACTGCATATACGAGTATTACCCTGCACTTCGTTGATGGCTATGTCAAACCCCATGTTCTTCGAAGGCCCCTAGCCGCCGCGACTCGAAGAGACAGATGACAAGCTTCTTCTCAAGCTGTAATCCACTAATCAAGCATGGTGCTTCCCAGCTTATAAGCAATCAATTTATGAAATCAAAAGGCTCTTTGAACCAGAGAGTAGTCTTTACCTCTACAATTGCTTGTGCCATGACAAACATCAGATATTCCTGGCAAGGGCACACCACACCACGTACAGTACCAAATCAATCCAGATTCCAAAACACCACCTTGGAAACTGGAAAAACATTGCATGCCGTCATGGGAAGATGAGGAAAGGGAGAAGAAAAACAGGAAGAAACTCACCTCTGTTGTAGTCCCGTCCACAAACTGGGAGCTTTCTCCTCCTGGCGGCTTGTCCACGGATCCCTTGACGCCTACGGTGATGTGCTCCCCGTCGGCTTCCTGCTCGGACGCCTGCCGACGGTCGTCCACGACTTCCCTCCCCTTGACGCGTCTGCTGCCTAGGTCTCTGGCCTGGCTGCTCCACCCCCACCGTCGGCTTCTTGGCCCACCCCTAATCCCCCTATCCGAGGACGAGGGCGAGGGGCCCAAGCAGGAAGGAGGAAGGGGAGAAGGGATGCAGCGGCCGCCGGCTATCCGGGCGAGCAGGAAGGAGGGGGGCGCGGGTCTCTGGCCTGGCTGCTCCACCCCCACCGCCTGCTTCCTGGCCCTCCCCTACTCCCCTGCCCGAGGACGAGGGTGAGGGGCGCCAGTGGGAAGGAGGAAGGGGGAAAAGGGATGCGATGGCCGGTGATAACCCACAAGTATAGGGGATCGCAACAGTTTTCGAGGGTAGAGTATTCAACCCAAATTTATTGATTCGACACAAGGGGAGCCAAAGAATATTCTCGAGTATTAGCAGCTGAGTTGTCAATTCAACCACACCTGAAAGACTTAGTATCTGCAGCAAAGTATTCAGTAGCAAAGCAGTATGGAAGTAACGGTAACAATGGAAAAGTGACAGTAGCAGTGTTGTAGTGATTGTAATAGTAGCAACGGAAAAGTAACTTAGCAAAGATCAATATGTGAAAAGCTCGTAGGCAATGGATTAGTGATGGATAATTATGTCGGATGGCATTCATCATGCAACGGTTATAACATAGAGTGACATAGAACTAGCTCCAATTCATCAATGTAATGTAGGCATGTATTCCATATATAGTCATACGTGCTTATGGAAAAGAACTTGCATGACATCTTTTGTCCTACCCTCCCGTGGCAGCGGGGTCCCAATGGAAACTAAGGGATATTAAGGCCTCCTTTTAATAGAGAACCGGACCAAAGCATTAGCACTTAGTGAATACATGAACTCCTCAAACTACGATAATCACCGGAAAGAATCCCAGTTATTGTCACCCTGGGGGATGCGGATCATAACTCCTAATAGGTGTCTACAACTTGCAAGATAGGATCAAGAACACATATATATTCATGAAAACATAATAGGTTCAGATCTGAAATCATGGCACTCGGGCCCTAGTGACAAGCATTAAGCATAACAAAGTCATAGCAACATCAATCTCAGAACATAGTGGATACTAGGGATCAAACCCTAACAAAACCAACTCGATTGCATGGTAAATCTCATCCAACCCATCACCGTCCAGCAAGCCTACGATGGGATTACTCACGAACGGCGGAGAGCATCATGAAATTGGTGATGAAGGATGGTTGGTGATGACGACGGCGTCGATTTCCCTTCTCCGGAGCCCAAAACGGACCCCAGATCTGCCCTCCCGAGGAAGAACAGGAGGTGGCGGCGGCTCCGTATCGTAAAATGCAATGAAATCTTCTCTCTGATTTTTTTCTCCACGAATAGGAATATATAGAGTTGGAGTTGAGGTCGAAGGAGCTCCAGGGGGCCCACAAGACAGGGGGGCGCGCCCCCTGGCTTGTGGCCAGGTGGTGGACCCCCTCCGGTTGATTCTTTCGCCAGTATTTTTTATTAATTCCAAAAATATTCTCCGTAAATTTTCAGGTCAATCCGAGAACTTTTATTTCTGCACAAAAATAACACCAAGGCAATTCTGCTGAAAACAACGTCAGTCCGGGTTAGTTCCATTCAAATCATGCAAATTAGAGTCCAAAACAAGGGCAAAAGAGTTTGGAAAAGTAGATACGATGGAGACGTATCAACTCCCCCAAGCTTAACCCATTGCTTGTCCTCAACCAATTCAGTTGACAAACTGAAAGTGATAAAGAAAAACTTTTACAAACTCTGTTTGATCTTGCTGTTGTAAATATGTCTAACTGATGTTCAGATTTTCAGCAAAGATTATAGACTAACCACATGCACAATAACATTTAGGTCTCACATTTACTCATATCAATGGCATAATCAACTAGCGAGCAATAATAATAAGTCTCGGATGACAACAATTTTATCAAAACAATCATGATACAATATGATATAATGGTATCTCGCTAGCCCTTTCTGAGACCGCAAAACATAAATGCAGAGCACCTCTGAAGAACAAGGACTGACTAGACATTGTAATTCATGGTAAAAGAGATCCAGTCACACTCGTACTCAATATCAATTAATAACAAAGCATACAAATGACGGACGCGCTCTCTAACTGGTGCTCTTTATAAGAGGAGGATGACTCAACAGTAAATAAAATAGATAGGCCCTTCGCAGAGGGAAGCATTGATTTACAGAGGTGCCAGAGCTCGAGCTTTTAAAACAGGGATGAATCATAATTTTGGGAGGTATGCTTTCATTGTCAACATAACAACTAAGAGATCTTGATATCTTCCATGCTAGATACATTATAGGCGGTTCCCAAACAGAATAGTAAAGTTTTTTACTCCCCCTCCACCAATCGATCACACTCCACGGCGGGCCAAATCCACGGGTACCGTCCATACAAACAACAATCCTGGGGGAGTTTTGTTTCATTATACTTTGATTTGATTTTTGAGCATGGAACTGGGCATCCCGAATACCAGCCACTTTCTCGTGAATGATAGTGAATCAACACATATCGTGAGAATAACCCACCTAGCATGGAAGATACTGACAGCCCCTAGTCACTACATGAGCGATTCGGGCATACAAAACAGGGTATTATTTGAAGGTTTAGAGTTTGGCACATGCAAATTTACTTGGAACGGCAGGTAAATACCGCATATAGGTAGGTATGGTGGACTCATATGGAACAACTTTGGGTTTATGGAAATGGATGCACAAGTAGCATTCCTGCTTAGTACAAGTGAAGGCTAGCAAAAGACTGGGAAGCGACCAACTAGAGAGCGACAACAGTCATAAACATGCTTTGAGATTAACCAACATTGAATGCAAGCATGAGTAGGATATAAATCAGCATCAACATAAACATCGTGGAGGCTATGTTGGTTTTGCTTCAACTACATGCGTGAACATGTGCCAAGTGAAGCCACTTGAATCATTCAGAGGAGGATACCATCCTATCATACTACATCACAACCATTTTAAAATGCATGTTGGCACTCAAGACAAACCATTATACACTCTTAGCTAATTAAGCATGGCATGAGTAACTATAATCTCTAATTTTCATTGCAAACATGTTCAATCCATAACGAGCTGAATCCAGAACGATGAGCTAATCATATTTACAAAAAAAAAATAGGTCGAGTTCATACCAGCTTTTCTCCATCTCAATCACTTCATCATATATCGTCATTATTGCCTTTCACTTGCACGACCGAACGGTGTGAATAATAATAAGAGTGCACGTGCATTGGACTAAGCTGGAATCTGCAAGCAATAACTCAAAGGAGAAGGCAAGGTAATATGGGCTCTCTGATAGATAAACAATAATGCATATGAGAGCCACTCAACATGTCATCGTGGTCTTCTCCTTACGACCCAAAGAAGAAAGGAAAACTATTTACACGGGAAAGCTCCCAACAAGCAAAAGAAGAACGAGAAATCTTTTTGGGTTTTATTTTAATACTACAACTAAACAAACTAGAAGTTACAGTTAGAACTAATTTTTTTGGATTTTCTCAAGGTTAATTAAACACACAAGAAGAAAGCAAAAAGAAGAAATAAACTACCATGGATGGTACAATGAAAAAGTATGAACACCGACAACTGGAATGAGTGTGTGAACATGAATGCAATGTCGGTGAGAAATACGTACTCCCCCAAGCTTAGGCTTTTGGCCTAAGTTGGTCTAGGGCCACGGCTGAAAATAACCATCTCCTGGATACTCCGGAGGATACTGAGGGTTCCACTGGTTGGCGAGCTCCTGTGGCTCCCACTAAAAAAGTGGATTCTGATACGGATCAAGGGCTGGTGCCGGCTCAGGTGCTGGGGGTTGAGACAGGCCCCAATATCTGTAAATGTCCTCGGGCATAATAATGTACCTGCCTGAACGAATATCGAACAAAGAAGAAGCAGGCAAAGCAATAATCTCACAAGTACCCTGACTAAATACTAAGTTGTAAAGCAGCCTCTTATCATTATCTTTCCTAATAAAATCATGTGCTACCATGCTGTCATAGTCTAAATATCTCGTAGGTAGCAACATTTCTTCTTCCTCGTCAAGCCTAATGGGTATCTCGAAGTGTTTGGCTAGACGAGATGCATAGATACCTCCGAATATGGGACCCTTCGAACGGTTTAAGTTCAACCGTTGGGCCACTATAGCGCCCAGACTAAAAGTTCTAACAGCAAGTAGAGCGTGGCGCAGAATGGCGAGGTCGGGAGCACTAAGGCTTCCACTCTCCCCTCGACCAATGAGACATCTCCCCGCAAATAATGAATAATAGCGTAGAACTGGAAAATGCAAACTAGCTGCTCTAGCCTTTGACACCCCTCTCTCTTCCCCCACAGTGATTGCGGCAATAAAGTCCTCCATGTCTCTAGGACGTGGTTCACTGATACTGCCCTCATAAGGTATTTTGCAAACATTGCAAAAATCGTAAAGTGACATTTCCTTAGGCACATCATATAAGTAAAATTCTACCATGGGAGGATTCTTCCTAGGATAAAAGTGAAAATTTTGCACGAAAATATTAGTAAGTAGGAGGTACTGGTCACACTTATCGTTGAGGAAGTCGGTGATGCCTGCATTTTCTGCCAGATAATAGAAATCTTCATAAATTCTGGCCGCCCTCAAGAATGCTTCACTTGGCCATTCACATGGTCGAACCTCCGCGGTGCGAGGAATATTGTATCTGGGCTTCTCATTTTCATTTTCTTTAGAACCCCGGCTTGAAGAGCCTCTTAACAATCTCCTCATCATTTCTTTCTCTCAATGGGGATATGCATGTTCCCAACAATAAGTATATCATATTTCTTTTTGACAGTAGGGAGAGGGAATTCAAAGTCTCCAATAATAATCGTTGATTTTTTTTGAATGGAGTTGATACTATGAACTTGAGGTTGTTTCTTCGGGAAGTGTACCGTATGCTCATTACCATTGACATGAAAAGTGACATTGCCCTTGTTGCAATCAATAACAGCCCCTGCAGTATTCAAAAAGGGTCTACCAAGGATGATCGACATACTGTCGTCCTCGGGAATATCAAGAATAACAAAGTCCGTTAGGATAGTAACGTTTGCAACTACGACAGGCACATCCTCACAAATACCGACGGGTAAAGCAGTTGATTTATCAGCCATTTGCAAACAGATTTCAGTAGGTGTCAACTTATTCAAATCAAGTCTACGATACAAAGAGAAAGGCATAACATTAACACCAGCTCTAAGGTCACATAAAGCAGTTTTAACATAATTTCCTTTAATAGAGCATGGTATAGTAGGTACTCCGGGATCTCCTAGTTTCTTTGGTATTCCACCTTTAAAAGTATAATTAGCAAGCATGGTGGAAATCTAAGCTTCCGGTATCTTTCTTTTATTTGTCACAATGTCTTTCATATACTTAGCATAAGGAGACATTTTCAGAATATCAGTCAAGCGCATACGCAAAAAGACAGGTCTAAGCATTTCAACAAAGCGCTCAAAATCCTCATCATCCTTCTTCTTGGATGGTTTAGGAGGAAAGGGCATGGGTTTCTGAACCCATGGTTCTCTTTCTCTACCATGCTTCCTAGCAACAAAGTCTCTTTTATCATATCTTTTGTTCTTAGGTTGTGGGTTGTCAAGATCAACAACAGGTTCAATCTCCACATCATTATCATTACTAGGTTGAGCATCAACATGAACATCGTCATTAAAATTATCACTAGGCTCATGTTCATTACCAGATTGTGTCTCTACATCAGAAATAGAAATATCATTTGGGTTTTCATGTGAATCTATAACAGGTTCACTAGCAGCATGCAAAGTCCTATCGTCATTCTTTTTTCCTTTTATTAGAATGACCAGGTGCATCAGTATTAACTCTCTGAGAATCTTGCTCAATTCTCTTAGGATGGCCCTCAGGATACAAAGGTTCCTGAGTCATTCTACCACCTCTAGTCACAACTCTAACAGAATGATCATTGTTCTTACTAATCATCTCATTAAGCAAATCATTCTGTGCCTTAAGTACTTGTTCTACTTGAGTAGTTACCATGGAAGCATGTTTACTAATAAGCTTAAGATCATTAACAGTTCTACTCATATAATCACCTAAGTGATCAAGCATGTAAGCATTATGTTTCAGTTGTCTACTAACATAAGCATTGAAATTTTCTTGCTTAACAATAAAGTTATCAAACTCATCCAAGCATTGGCTAGCAGACTTATTATAAGGAATATCACCTTCATCAAATCTACGGAGGGAATTTACCTCTACTACCTGTGTCGGGTTATCAAGACTATGTATTTCTTCAATAGGTGGTAGATTCTTAACATCTTCAGCTTTAATACCTTTTTCTTTCATAGATTTCTTTGCCTCTTGCATATCTTCAGGACTGAGAAATAGAATACCTCTTTTCTTTAGAGTTGGCTTTGGAGGTGGTTTAGGAATAGTCCAATCATTATCATTGCTCAATATATTATTCAATAGTAGTTCAGCTTGTTCAACAGTTCGTTCCCTGAAAACACAACCAGCACAACTATCTAGGTGGTCCCTAGAAGCATCGGTTAGTCCATTATAAAAGATATCAAGTATTTCATTTTTCTTGAGAGGGTGATCAGGCAAAGCATTAAGTAACTGGAGAAGCCTCCCCCAAGCTTGTGGGAGACTCTCTTCTTCAATTTGCACAAAGTTAAATATTTCCTGCAAGGCAACTTGTTTCTTATGGACAGGAAAATATTTTTCAGAGAAGTAATATATCATATCCTGGGGACTACGCACACAACCGGGAGCAAGAGAATTAAACCATATCTTAGCATCACCCTTTAATGAGAAAGGAAACAACTTAAGAATATAGTAATAACGATTTTTTTCCTCATGAGTGAATAGGATGGCTATATCATTCAATTTAGTAAGATGTGCCACAACAGTTTCAGATTCATAATCATGGAAAGGATCAGATTCTACCAAAGTAATTAACTCAGGATCGACAGAGAATTCATAATCCTTAGAAGTAACAAAGATAGGTGAAGTAGCAAACTTGGGATCATATTGCATTCTAGCATTCAAAGATTTTTCTTTCCACTTGCATAGTAATTTCTTAAGATCATCTCTATCTTTACAAGCAAGAAAGTCCCTAGCTACCTCTCCTTCCATAACATAACCCTTAGGTATATTAGGCAATTCATATCTAGGAGAGCTAGGTCTAGCAGGTGTCTCATAGTGTTCAGTTTCAGTAATTTCATCAGTTTCAGTAATTTCATCAGTTTCAGAAATATCATCAGTTGCAGCATTGACTCTAGTAATTTGTTCATCAAGAAATTCACCCAGTGGCACAGTAGTATCAAGCAAAGTATCATCATAAGCATCATGCATAGCCGAAGTGACATCATCAATTACTTGCGATGGATCAGAATCAATAGCAGGTGGTGGTGTCGCAAATTTACTCATAACAGAAGGTGAATCAAGTGCAGAGCTAGATGGCAGTTCCTTACCTGTCCTCGTAGTTGAGGGGTAGATCTTAGTTTTAGCATCTTTCAAATTCTTCATAGTGATCAACAGATATAAATTGCAAGTGACTCAGAGAATAGAGCTATGCTCCCCGGCAACGGTGCCAGAAAAAGGTCTTGATAACCCACAAGTATAGGGGATCGCAACAGTTTTCGAGGGTAGAGTATTCAACCCAAATTTATTGATTCGACACAAGGGGAGCCAAAGAATATTCTCGAGTATTAACAGCTGAGTTGTCAATTCAACCACACCTGAAAGACTTAGTATCTGCAACAAAGTATTCAGTAGCAAAGCAGTATGGAAGTAACGGTAACAATGGCAAAGTGACTGTAGCAGTGTTGTAGTGATTGTAATAGTAGCAACGGAAAAGTAACTTAGCAAAGATCAGTATGTGAAAAGCTCATAGGCAATGGATCAGTGATGGATAATTATGTCGGATGGCATTCATCATGCAACGGTTATAACATAGGGTGACACAGAACTAGCTCCAATTCATCAATGTAATGTAGGCATGTATTCCATATATAGTCATACGTGCTTATGGAAAAGAACTTGCATGACATCTTTTGTCCTACCCTCCCGTGGCAGCGGGGTCCTAATGGAAACTAAGGGATATTAAGGCCTCCTTTTAATAGAGAACCGGACCAAAGCATTAGCACTTAGTGAATACATGAACTCCTCAAACTACGGTAATCACCGGAAAGAATCTCAGTTATTGTCACCCTGGGGGATGCGGATCATAACTCGTAATAGGTGTCTACAACTTGCAAGATAGGATCAAGAACACATATATATTCATGAAAACATAATAGGTTCAGATCTGAAATCATGGCACTCGGGCCCTAGTGACAAGCATTAAGCATAGCAAAGTCATAGCAACATCAATCTCAGAACATAGTGGATACTAGGGATCAAACCCTAACAAAACTAACTCGATTACATGGTAAATCTCATCCAACCCATCACTGTCGAGCAAGCCTACGATGGTATTACTCATGAACGTCGGAGAGCATCATGAAATTGGTGATGAAGGATGGTTGGTGATGACGACGGCGTCGATTTCCCCTCTCCGGAGCCCAAAACGGACCCCAGATCTGCCCTCCCGAGGAAGAACAGGAGGTGGCGGCGGCTCCGTATCGTAAAACGCGATGAAATCTTCTCTCTGATTTTTTTCTCCACGAATAGGAATATATAGAGTTGGATTTGAGGTCAGAGGAGCTCCAGGGGGCCCACAAGACAGGGGGCGCGCCCTAGGGGGGGGGGGGGCTCCCCCCTGGCTTGTGGCCAGGTGGTGGACCCCCTCCGGTTGATTCTTTCGCCAGTATTTTTTATTAATTCCAAAAATATTCTCTGTAAATTTGCAGGTCAATCCGAGAACTTTTATTTCTGCACAAAAATAACACCAAGGCAATTCTGCTGAAAACAACGTTAGTCCGGGTTAGTTCCATTCAAATCATGCAAATTAGAGTCCAAAACAAGGGCAAAAGAGTTTGGAAAAGTAGATACGATGGAGACGTATCAGCCGGCAGCCATCCGGACGAGCAGGAAGGAGGGAGGGAGTGCGGCGGTGTCGAGCAAGGGAGGAAGGGGAGGTGTGGTGGCTAGAGTTGGTGCGGGTGTGTGCGACGAGGATTGGGAGCGGCGCGCGCAGTGATTGGGCAGGAAGGAGAGGTGCGGCGGCTAGGGTTGGTGCGGGTGTGGGCGAGGAGGACTGGGAGCGGAGCGCGCGCGGGGATTGGGCAAAAGTCTCTTGCACGCGAGATCGATAAACCCCGCCAATGAACACGCGGCGCGAGCCCACCAGTCATTGGACAACGAAAACAACCGCGAGGTGAAATCGGGTTTTACAACAGGTAAAGATCCCATGGCTCAGACACTCCAAAGGATCAGATCCAACGGCCAACGAAGGCCCAATCGGGGGAGCTTCCTGGAGGCAAGTTGGCCAGCCTCCTTTTATGTTTAAATTTCTTATCTTTGAGATGCTCATGAGATGATCATTCACTTTTGCTTGATGTGTTGTGCTATGTTGTTCATTCATATTATTCTCGCACACCACCAAGATGTATGTGACATGGAAGAGTGCCCCATGAACCTAATCGATTGTGCATTTGCATTCAAACGCAAATTCAAAATAGTGCACAAATTTAGGGGGAGCTCTTGCTTATCACATACTTCTCAAAGCGATGATTTTATTCATTGATTATATCATATGTCGAAGCTTTGATCTATATGTTGTCATCAATTACCAAAAAGGGGGAGATTGAATGCACATTTGCTCCCTTGGTGGTTTTGGTAATTAATAACAACATATACCTCATTGGACTCATGTTTCCACTAAGTATATTTCAGGAAAAGTTCAATGATGTGATGGCTATAGATTGTGAGGAGACCCCAAGATGCAAGGAATGATATTGGCAAAGCTTCAAGCAAGGAGACTCTACGTTTTACTTTGTGAGAAATCACTTTGAGTCCATAGGAAAGCCAATACTATTAAAAGGGGGTGAGGTAATATTGGTGAACAAATTGCTCCACGTGCACAAGTGCTAGCCACCAAAAACACCCACAAGCTCTCCCACAAAAATACTCTGTCTAAACCCTACCACACAAAATCGGTGCCACCAAGTTTCCCACTCGGCCCTACCGATTTTCCATCTCAGACAGAACCTAGCCAAACCCTAGCTTCTCGGTACAACCAAGTCCTTTATCGGTGCAACTGAGTTTCGGTGACCAACCTTCTGGTGACCCAGTTTATGAAATCGGAATTTCCGAGTTTTATGGATCGGTGTCACCGAGTTTGGAAACTACCCTCGGCCACTCATATCGGTACCACCGAGAATCATGTATCGGTCTCACCGAGATTCCTAAAGTTGCCACATTTTGAACAAATCGATATGACCGAGTTTTACTTCGGTTTCACTTAGTTGGTCAATAATGGTGCAACGGTTGGATTTTTGGATATGCCTATATATACCCCTCCACCACATCCCACTCGAAAGAGAAGCACTCAGAACAGTTCCCCACTTCCCATATCCAAATTTCTGAGAGAGAACCACCTACCCTTGTGTTGAGATCAAGATCATCCACTCCAACCATATGGATCTTGATTTCGAGCCTCCCCAAGTTGCTTTCCACCCAAACAATCTCTTCTACCAAGCCAAATCTGTGAGAGAGTGATTGAGTGTTGAGGAGTCTATCATCTTGAAGCACAAGAGGAAGGAGTTCATCATCACTATCAAGCCTATTACCTTTTGGAGGGTGGTGCCTCCTAGATTGGTTAGGTGTCGCTTGGGAGCCTCCTACTTCGTGTTGTGGAGTTGAACCAAGAAGTTTGTACAGGCAAGGAGATCGCCTACTTCATGAAGATCTACCCATAGTGAGGCTAGTCCTTCATGGACGGAAGCCGTTATGGAATAGTCAAGGTTGCTACTTCGTGGACCCTTATGGGTGGAGCCCTCCATGGACTCTTGTGACCGCTACCCTCCATGGGTTGAAGACTCCATAAACGTGGATGTACGATAGCGCCACCTATTGGAACCATGGGAAAAATCTTTGTGTCTACAATTGCGTTTGATCTTCTATCCCTACCGTCTACTTCATGTGCTTGTCTTTACTTTCCGATGCTATACTCTTAGACATGCATGTGTAGGGTGTGCTTGACTTGCTATCATCGCTAAAATCTGCCCATAGCTAAAATTGGGAAAAGATAGAATTTTTATTTAGTCAAGTAGTCTAATCACCCCCTCTAGACATACTTTAGATCCTACAACAACCCACCAGGGCGCGCCAGGGAGGTCAGGCGCGCCCTGGTGTATCGTGCTCACCTCGGTTGCTTTCCTGTTTATTTCTTATTTTCCTAATTTTTGTAATATTCCAAAACTAACAGAAATTATTTTTGCGGATTTTTCGGAGTCCGTTTACTTACCGTATCACGTACCTCCTCTTTTTCAGGATTCTGGAGTGTTCCGGAAGGTTTCTTTTATGTGTTCCTCCGGTGTCATGGTTTGGATAATATTGCTTTCAATATTAATAGGCGTACTTGAGATATATTGTTTAATTCTTTGTCCACTGACCACCTTCGGGTTAGTACCTTCGGCATTATTAATCTTGATAGCTCCAAAACGATAAACCTCTTCGATAATATATGGTCCTTCCCATTTGGAAAGAAGCTTTCCTACAAAAAATCTAAAACGAGAGTTGTACAACAGAACATATTCTCCAACTTTGAATTCCCGCTTTTGGATTCTTTTGTCATGCCATCTTTTAACTTTTTCTTTGAACAATTTGGCATTTTCATAAGCTTGGGTTCTCCATTCATCTAGTGAGTTAATATCGAATAACCTCTTTTCACCGGCAAGTTTGAAATCATAACTGAGTTCTTTAATTGCCCAAAATGCTTTATGTTCTAACTCTAGAGGCAAATGACAAGCTTTTTCATATACCATTTTGTATGGAGACATACCCATAGGATTTTTATAAGCTGTTCTATAGGCCCAAAGTGCATCATCTAGTTTCTTAGACCAATTCTTTCGGGACCTATTGACAATTTTTTGTAATATTAATTTTATTTCTCTATTGCTAAGTTCAACTTGACCATTAGATTGAGGATGATAGGGTGATGCAATTATATGGTTAACATCATATTTAGCAAGCATTTTACGGAAAGCACTATGAATGAAGTGTGAACCACCATCAGTTGGAATAGCTTCTACCCACTTAGTAACATAATCAACAGCAACCAAAATATGAGTATACCCATTAGAGGAAGGAAAAGGTCCCATATAGTCAAAACCCCAAACATCAAATGGTTCAACAACAAGTGAATAATTCATAGGCATTTCCTGACGCTTACCGATATAACCAATTCTATGACATTCATCACAAGACAAGACAAACTTACGGGCATCCTTGAGGAGAGTAGGCCAATAAAAACCCGATTGTAATACCCCCGCATGATGTCCTCCATAGGCTTCAGAATGACATTTCTGTAGGATTTGTTCTTGTTCATGCTCAGGTACACAAGTTCTAATAATACCATCTACCCCTTCTTTATAAAGATGTGGGTCGTCCCAAAAGTAATGTCTTAAATCATAGACGATTTTTTTCTTTTGTTGGTATGTGAAACTAGGTGGCATATATTTAGCAACAATGTAGTTAGCATAATCAGCATACCAAGGAGTGTTTTTAGAAACATTTATTGCAGCTAACTATTCATCAGGAAAAGTATCATCAATAGGTAGTGGGTCATCAAGAATATTTTCTAACCTAGACAAGTTATCAGCTATGGGGTTCTCAGCTCCTTTCCTATCAGTGATATGTAAATCAAATTCTTGAAGCAAAAGAACCCACCTAATGAGCCTAGGTTTAGCATATTTATTTTCCATAAGATATTTTATAGCAGCATGATCAGTGTGAACAATAACTTTGGAATCAACAATGTAAGATCTAAATTTATCACAAGCAAACACAACTGCTAAAAATTCTTTTTCAGTAGTAACATAATTTCTTTGGGCACTGTCTAGAGTTTTGCTAGCATAATGGATAACATATAATTTCTTATCAACTCTTTGTCCTAGAACAGCACCAACAGCATAATCACTAGCATCACACATAATTTCAAAAGGCAAGTTCCAATCAGGTGGTTGAACAATAGGTGCAGAAGTTTTGGCTTTCTTGAGTGTTTCAAAGGCTTCTACACAATCATCATAAAAAACAAATGGAATATCCTTTTGTAAAAGATTAGTAAGAGGCCTAGAAATTTTAGAGAAGTCTTTAATAAACCTCCTATAGAAACCAGCATGACCAAGGAAACTCCGAATACCTTTAATATCTTTAGGACATGGCATTTTCTCAATTGCATCAACTTTAGCTTTATCCACCTCAATACCTCGTTCCGAGATTTTATGCCCCAAGACAATACCTTCATTAATCATAAAGTGGCACTTCTCCCAATTCAAGACAAGATTAGTTTGTTCACATCTCTGCAAAACTCCATCAAGGTTGCTTAAGCAATCATCAAAAGAAGTTCCGTCAATGAAAAAATCATCCATGAAAACCTCCACAGTCTTTTCACAAAAATCAGAGAATATAGCAGTCATACATCTTTGAAAGGTAGCAGGTGCATTGCATAAACCAAAAGGCATACGTCTATAAGCATAGGTTCCAAAAGGACAAGTAAAGGTGGTTTTCTCTTGATTAGGTTGTGATACAGGTATTTGAGAGAAACCAGAATATCCATCCAGAAAACAAAAGTGTGTGTGCTTAGATAATCTTTCTAGCATTTGATCAATGAAAGGTAGAGGGTAATGATCTTTTCTAGTAGCTTTATTTAATTTTCTCAAATCAATTACCATTCTATAGCCAGTGACAATTCTCTGTGGGATAAGTTCATTTTTATCATTAGGAACAACAGTAATACCTTCCTTCTTAGGGACACAATGAACGGGACTTACCCATCTACTATCAGCTATGGGATAAATTATACCTGCTTCCAGAAGCTTTAATATTTTAGTTCTTACCACTTCTTTCATTTTAGGATTCAGTCGTCGTTGGTGATCAACAACGGGTTTAGCATCAGGTTCCATATTGATCTTGTGCTGACATAGAGTGGGACTAATGCCCTTAAGATCATCAAGAGTATATCCAATAGCAGCCCGGTGCTTCCTTAGAATTTTTAATAATCTTTCTTCTTCATGTTCTGAAAGGTTAGCACTAATAATAACAGGATATATCTTTTTCTCATCAAGATAAGCATACTTCAAAGTGTCAGGCAATTGTTTTAATTCAAACACATGATCACCTTTAGGTGGAGGAGGACCTCCTAGAGTTTCAATAGGAAAATTGTGTTTTAGGAGAGGTTGTTGTTCAAACAAAATTTTATCTATTTCATTTCTTTCATGCAAGTGCATATCATTTTCATGGTCAAGCAAATATTGTTCTAGTGGATCAGTTGGAGGAACGACAATAGAAGCAAGAACAATTATTTCATCCTTACTAGATAATTCTTTATCACGGGGTTGTCTACTAAACTTGGAAAAGTTAAACTCATGAGACACATCACCAAAACTAACACCGACAGTTTGTTTTTCACAATCTATCTTAGCATTAACAGTGTTCAAGAAAGGTCTACCAAAGATAATGGTACAAAAGTCATCTTGTGGGGAACCAAGAACTAAAAAATCAGTAGGATATTTTATTTTCCCACACAAGACTTCAACATCTCTAACAATCTCAAGTGGAGTGATGGTGTCTCTATTAGCAAGTTTAATAGTAACATCAATGTCTTCTATTTCGGCGGGTGCTATATCATTCATAATTTCTTGGTATAAGGTAAAAGGAATAACACTCACACTAGCACCCACATCACATAAACCATGATAGCAATGATCTCCTATTTTAACTGAGACAACAGGCATGCCAACTATGGGTCTATGTTTATCTTTTTCATCGGGTTTGGCAATTCTAGCAGCTTCATCACAGAAGTAAATAACATGCCCATCATATTTTCTACCAAGAGATCTTTAACCATAGAAACACTAGGTTCTACTTTAATTTGTTCAGAGGGCTTAGGTGCTTTAATATTACTTTTGCGAACCATAGTTGATACCTTAGCATGTGCCTTTATCCTAACAGGGAAAGGTGGTTTTTCACTATAAGCAGTAGGCACAACTGGATCAACATTGTAAATGATGGTTTCATCTTTAGCTTTTATCGGTTCTTTAATTTCTTCTTTAATAGGGGGATGATATTTAAACCACTTGTCCTTAGGGAGGTTAACATGAGTAGCAAATGATTCACAGAAATAGGCTACTATCTCAGAGTCAAGTCCATATTTAGTGCTAAACTTGTGAAAAGCATCAGTATTCATAAAAGATTTAACACAATCAAACTTAAGCTTAATACCCGACTCATTACCTTTGTTGAGTTCCCAATCTTCAGAGTTGCGTTTAATTCTTTCTAAGAGATCCCACTTGAATTCAATAGTCTTCTTCATAAAAGAACCAGTACAAGAAGTATCGAGCATGGATCGATCATTATGAGAAAGCCGAGAATAAAAATTCTGAATAATAATTTCTCTTGAGAGCTCATGATTGGTGCATGAATATAACATTGACTAAAGCCTCCCCCAAGCTAGAACGATGCTTTATCCTTCACGAGGCCAAAAATTATATATATAATTCCGATCACGATGAACTAGATGCATAGGATAAAACTTTTGGTGGAATTCTAATTTCAATCGATTCCAGTTCCATGATCCAATATCATCACATAGCCTATACCATGTCAATGCTTTTCCCTTCAAAGATAAAGGGAAAACCTTCGTCTTAACTTCATCTCCGGGTAAACCTGCAAGCTTAAATAATCCACAAATTTCATCCACATGTATTAGATGCATATCAGGATGTTCAGTTCCGTCTCCTGCATAAGGATTAGCTAGTAGTTGTTCTATCATACCCGAAGGAATTTCATAACCAATATTTTCAGTAGGTGCAGCAGGTTGAGGGGCAACTAATTGTGGTTCCGGTCGAGGTGAAGATACCCCAAACAAACCCCTTAAAGGATTATTTTCCATAGTAGCAAGTGACAATAAATTTCAGCACGTAGTATAATTTTTTCCTTACCGATTTCCACTTACCAAGAGCGCTTCACTCCCCGACAACGGCGCCATAAAAGAGCCTTGATGACCCACAAGTATAGGGGGTCAATCGTAGTCCTTTCGATAAGTAAGAGTGTCGAATCCAACGAGGAGCAGAAGGAAATGACAAGCGGTTTTCAGCAAGGTAATTTTTGCAAGCACTGAAATTGCAGGTAACAGGTAGTTTGATAGCAAGATAATTGGTAATGAGCAAGTAACGGTAATGGTAAATAAAGTGCAGCAAGATAGCCCAATCCTTTTGTGGCAAAGGACAGGCCAAAACGTCTCTTATAATAAGCAAGTGTTCTTGAGGGTACATGGGAATTTCATCTAATCACTTTCATCATGTTGGTTTGATTTGCGTTCGCTACTTTGATAATTTGATATGTGGGTGGACCGGTGCCTAGGTGTTGTTCTTACTTGAACAAACCTCCCACTTATGATTAACCCCCTCGCAAGCATCCGCAACTACGAGAAAAGTATTAAGATAAAATCTAACCATAGCATTAAACATTTGGATCCAAATCAGCCCCTTACGAAATAGCGCATAAACTAGGGTTTAAGCTTCTGTCACTCTAGCAACCCATCATCTAATAACCACTCCACAATGCATTCCCTTAGGCCCAAAGATGGTGAAGTGCCATGTAATCAACGTTCACATGACACCACTAAGGGAATCACAACATTCATATCATCAAAATATCGAACACATATCAACTTCACATGATTACTTGCAACATGACTTCTCCCGTGACCTCAAGAACAAAGGTAACTACTCACAAATGATATTCATGCTCAAGATCAGAGGGGTATTAAATAGCATAATGGATCTGAACATATAATCTTCCACCAAATAAACCATATAGTAATCAACTACGAGATGTAATCAACACTACTAGTCACCCACAGGTACCAATCTGGGGTTCCGGTACAAAGATTGAACACAAGAGATGAACTAGGGTTTGAGAGGAGATGGTGCTGTTGAAGATGTTGATGAAGATTGGCCTCCCAAAGATGAGACGGTTGTTGGTGATGACGATGGCTTTGATTTCCCCCTCCGGGAGGGAAGTTTCCCCGGCGGAATCGCTCCGCCGGAGGGTAAAAGTGCTCCTGCCCAAGTTCCGCCTCGAGACGGCGGCGTTCCGTGCTGAGAGTCCCCTCTTAATTTTTTCCAGGTCAAAAGACCTTAAGTACCAGAAGATGGGCACCGGAGGTGGGCCGGGCTGGCCACAACCCACCAGGGCGCTTCTGGGGGGCCTAGCGCGCCCTGGTATCTTGTGGTCACCAGGTGGCCCCCCTCCGGTAGTTATTTGCTCCAGTATTTTTTATATATTCCAAAATAATTCTCCGTGAAGTTTCTTCTTATTTGGAGATGTGCAGAATAGGTGTCTCTGATATGCTTTTTCTGGTCCAGAATTTCAGCTGCCGGCATTCTCCCTCTTTGTGTAAACCTTGCATATTATGAGAGAAAGGGCATTAGAATTACTCCATAAAGCATTATTATGCATAAAAACATTATAAATAACAGTAGGAAATCATGATGCAAAATGGATGTATCAACTCCCCCAAGCTTAGACCTCACTTGTCCTCAAGCGAAAGCCGATATCGAAAAACATGTCCACATGGTTTGAGAGAGAGGTGTCGATAAAAATAAAATACAGACATAGTAGCATCATGCTTATTATCATAGCAGCAACAAACTTTGTCATAGGACTTTTCATATAACTTTTATTATATAACTTCATCATATAAATTCTCATGAACAAGTAACAATTCATCACAACATAGAAGTATAAAGCATAAACCTTATTGAAAACCAACAAACTATGTTCTCAGTCAACTTTGCAACTACAATTCATCATATTTTCTGGAAGGGTCTCGTGTCGGAGCCTTTTGTCAAGTCCACATGCTCAGCCATCATTTAATCTTCTATCATTTCTAACACTCATAACATACCCATAAGCAAAAAGTTTCAACCAGACACATAGACAGATAGGGGCTTATAGTTTCTCCTCCCAACGTATTCACCTCAAGGGTGATGTCAACAATAATAACTCATGCTTACTCATATCCAACTGGATATATGTGCCTAGATCTTTCCTCACCACATGATGCTTGCAAAAAGAAAAAGTAAAAAGGAATATGGATGAATACTTTGACTCTTGCATAAAAGTAAATACATAAAAGTAAAAGATAGGCCCTTCGCAGAGGGAAGCAGAGGCTGTCATGCGCTTTTTGGTTTGTATGCCAAATCCCTTAATGCAAAAGAACGTCACGTTATATTGCCCCTTATGATGGCAATCTTTATTATGTAGTCTATCGCTTTTATTACTTTGCAATCACAAGTTCGTACAACACTCAATTTTCTCTTACACTAATTGATCAAACACATTTAGAAGCACTTTTTATTGACTTAGTGCACCGATGACAACTTACTTGAAGTATCTTACTCAATCCACAGGTAGGTATGGTGGACTCTCAAAACACGAGTTTGGGTTTAGGGTTTTGGGATGCACAAGTAGTATCTCTACTTAGTGCGGAATTTTTGGCTAGCAAAGATATTGAGCAAGCACCACATGTTGAAGGATCTATGACAATATAGCTTCTATGTGAATATGAACAAACATAAATCATTACGTTGTCTTCCTTGTCCAACGTCAACAATTTTGGCATATAATATTTAATGGGGGCTCACAATCATAAAAGATGTCCAAGATAGTGTATTTGCATGTGCATCTGCTCTTCCCTTATTAATTCTTTCATGAATTGCATCATTGACCAATGCTATGTTTGTCAATCTCCAATAAATTTTACCACTTATACTTTTCCTTATGTGATGTCATTACCTTCCATAAGATTAGCATATGATCCTTTTTATTTATTTCCTTTTTATTTTGACTGCAACAAGAAAGTAAAGAAGTAAAAGCTCAAACTAAACTTTACCAAGCTAGGTGAAATCCTAAGCTTGGGGGAGTACGTATTTCTCACCGACATTACATTCATGTTCTCACACTTCATAAAAATTGTCGGTGTTCATACTTTTGCTATGTATATCCATGTTAGCTTTATTTTCCACTTTCTTCTTGTGTGTTTGAAAAACTCTAAAAATCCAAAAAATATTTCTCGCTTCTTTTCGGTCCTTTTCTTTTCCTCGTTTCTTTGGTTGTAGTACTAAAAAGAAAACCCAAAAAGATTTCCTTTGCTTGTTGGGAGCTTTCCCGTGTAAATATTTTTTCTCGTTCTTGTTTTTCCCTTAGTTCCTTTGCTTGCTTAAGAAAAAACACAAAAACTCCAAAAATATTTCAGTGTGTTTCTCTGAACTTCTTTTCTTTTGTTGAGTTGTCGAAAGGAGAAGACCATGATGAAAATGTTGAGTGGCTCTCATATGCTTTATTGATGATCTAACAGAGAGACAATTTTACCTTGTCTTCTCCTCTGTCTTAAACAGCCCTACAGATTCCAGCTTAGTCCACGACATTCTTGCACTATTATTATTATCACACCGTTCGATCGTGCAAGTGAAAGGCAATGATGACGATATTTGATGAACTGACTGTGGCAAAGGAAGCTGGTATGAACTCTTCTTGTTTTCTGTTTTTGTAAATATGTTTGGCCAGTTTGATCATGATTCAGTATATCATGAGTAAACATGTTCGTGATGACAACTAGAGATTATAGCTTCTCATGCCATATCTAAATAGCTAGGAGTTAATAATGATTCATCTTGTGTGTCAACATGCATTAAAATGGTTATAATATGGTATGGTAGTATGGTATCTCCCTCTGAGAAATTCAAGCGGTTTGACTTGGCCGATGTGCAAACATGTAATCGAATCAAAACCAATATAGCCTCCATCATGTTTAAATTCAGAGTGTTCATATCCTACTCATGCTACATCCAATGTTAATTATTCAAAATGCAAGGTCATGACAGTTGTTGCTCTCTAGCTGGTCGCTTCTCAACTTATTGCTAGCCTTCACCTGTACTAAGCGGAAATGCTGCTTGTGCATCCAAGTCCTTAAACAAAGTTATTCCACATGAGTCCACCATACCTACCTATATGCGGTATTACTCTGCCGTTCCAAGTAAAATTTGCATGTGCCATCTCTAAATATTCAAATGAGCATCCATTTTTGTGCACTCGTCTCGCTCATGGAGCAACGAGGTGGTCAATATTTTCCATGCTAAGCAAGTTATTCTCAGGACGGTCGTTTATTCGCCGTCATTGCACGAGAGAGGCTGGTAAGAGGGATGCCCAGTCCCACATAATCAAAATAAATTACACCAACTTCTTGGGACAGTTGATTGTTTGGAGAGCAACCGTGGATTCGGCCAGCCATGGAATGTGTTTGGATGGTGGATAGGAGTAAACTTTACTATTCTGTTCGGGAACCGCCGATAATGAGTTTAGCATGGAAAATGTTGAAAACCTTTGTCGTAACGTTGACAAGAAAAGTGCACCGCTCAAAAATTATACTTTCACCCTTGTTTTAAGCTTCGTGCTCTGGCACCTCTGCAAACCAATGCTTCCCTCTGCGAAGGGCCTATCTATTTACTTTTATGTTGAGTCATCATCCTCTTACGTACAAAAAGCACTAGACGTGAGAGTACTATTGTCATTCTTATGCATTCAGTTCAGTTAATGTTGGATATGAGCATGATTGGATCTTTTCTACCCTAAATTATAATGTTTAGTCGTTGCTTGGATCTTGGAGGTGCTCTGCATTTATGTCTTGCGGTCTCAGAAAGGGCTAGCGAAGTACCATGTCACCATATTGTATTATGAGTGTTTTGATAAATTGTTTTCATAGGAGATGTTTTATTATTGCCTTCTAGCTGGTTATGTCTTCCATGAGTTAATATAATATCTATTTCTTGTCATGGAGGTGTCTATCTATGATTTATGCTGAAAACTTGAGCGCTAGCTAAGCATGTGTATAATAATGTGAACAAAAGAGTTTGTAAAAGTTTTCTTTAGCACTTTCAGTTTTCAACTGAATTGCTTGAGGACAAGCAATGAGTTAAGCTTGGGGGAGTTGATACGTCTCAAACGTATCTACTTTTCCAAACACTTTTGCTCTGGTTTTGTCCTCTAATTTGCATGATTTGAATGAAACTAACTCGGACTGACGCTGTTTTAAGCAGAACTACCTTCGTGTTATTTTTGTGCAGAAATAAAAGTTCTCGAAATTGGGTGAAACTTTTTGTGGATTTTTTCTGGAATACATAAGGAATTTTGGAGCGAAGAACTGCTGGAGGGGGTGGACCAGAAGGCCACCACGCAACCGGCCGCGCCCCCTAGGGGCGCGGCCAGATGGCTTGTGGTGCCCTCGTGGCCCCTCTGACCCTAATTCCAACTCTATAAATTCACATCCACGAAAAAAAACTAGAGAGAAGATTTCATCGCGTTTCACGAGACAGAGCCGCCGCCACCTCGTGTTCTTCCTCCGGAGGGCTGATCTGGAGCCTATTTTGGGCTTCGGAGAGGGGAAATCGTCGTCGTCATCATCACCAACCCTTCTCCATCAACACCGCCATGATGCTCACCACCGGGAGTGAGTAATTCCTTTGTAGGCTTGCTGGACGGTGGTGGGATTGGATGGAATTGATCATGTAATTGAGGTAAGTTTGATAGGGCTTGATCCCTAGTATCCACTATGTTCTGAGATTGATGTTACTATGACTTTGCTATGCGTAATGCTTGTCATTAGGGCCTGAGTGCCATGATTTCAGATGTCAACCTATTATGTTTTCTATAAGAGTGATTTGGATCCTATCTTGCAAGTTATATGTACCTATTACGTGTCATGATCTGCATACCCCAAGGTGACAATAATTGGGATTCTTTCCGGTGATTGCCGTAGTTTGAGGAGTTCATGTATTCACCATGTGTTAATGCTTTGTTCCGATTCTCTATTAAAAGGAGGCCTTAATATCCCTTAGTTTCCAGTAGGACCCCGCTGCCACGGGAGGGTAGGACAAAAGATGTCATGCAAGTTCTTATCGCAAGCACGTATGACTATATACGGAATACATGACTACATTTGATGAATTGGAGCTAGTTCTGTGTCGCCCTAGTGTGTAACTGTTATATGATCAATGTCATCTAAATCATTATCCACCACCGATCCACGTGCCCACGCGTTACATATACTAAATCTTGCCAAGTTACTATTGCTATTGTTACTAAATCTTTGCTGCAGAGAGATATCCTCGCCGCGGTTGAATTGAAAACTCAACTGTCAAGGCCAATAAATATTCTTTGGTTCCCCTTGTGTCGAATCAATAAATTAGGGTGAAATACTACCCGTGAAGACTATTGCGATCCCCTACACTTGTGGGCTATCAAGACCCTTTTTTTGGCACCGTTGCCGGGGAGCATAGCTCTATTTAGTGTTAACTGAAGGATATCCAATTGCTACTATGAGAAATCTGAAATACGACCGAACTAAGATCGTCCCCTCTCACACGAGAGGAGGTAAGGAACTGCCATCTAGCTCTGCTTTTGATTCACCTTCTGTTTTGAATCAGCTTGTTACACCACCACCTGTTGATCGTCCTGATATGTCACATGAACGTGATGATGCTACTTCTGAGATTAATGATGAAACTATTGCTACACATGTTGAAACTAAACCCATGCCACTGAATGAATTACTTGATGCTCATATTGCTAAAGCTAGAGAACTTGAGAATGCTGAAATTGAGGAAGACTTTGAATCACCCATTACCCCTCGCTCACCTAATAGATATGAATTGCCTTTTGTACCTGAAGGTTATGTTATGGATGATGAGGTAGGTAGGGACATTCTTGCTTGTGAAAATAGAGATGATGTGAAGACACTATTATGCAAACTAAAAGAAAAATCTATGATGGATAAAATGAAACGTGATCCTAAATTTGCTACTTCTCCTATATTTGTTACTGATAGGGATTATGAGTTCTCTGTAGACCCTGAGTTAATTCCTATAGTAGAATCTGATCCTTTCCATGGTTATGAAAATGAAACTGTTGTCAAATACCTTATGAAACTGAATGATATTGCTACTCTGTTTACCAATGAAGAAAAGATTCGCTACTATTATATCCTTAAGCTTTTTTCCTTTCTCGCTAAAAGGCGAGGCCAAGGAATGGTTCTTATCACTTACTCCTGGTTGCATACGTAGTCCTCAGGATATGCTTCAACACTTTTCTGCAAAATATTTTCCTGCTCATAAGAAACAAGCTGCCTTACAGGAAATATTTAACTTTCCTCAAATTGAAGAAGAGAATCTCCCTCAAGCTTGGGGGAGGCTTCTTCGGTTACTACGAGCTTTGCCTGATTGTCCACTTGAGAGGAATGAAATACTTGATATTTTTTATAATGGACTAACTGATGCTTCTAGGGATTTCCTAGATAGTTGTGCTGGTTGTGTTTTCAGGGAAAGAACTGTTGGACAAGCTGAAGAATTATTGAACAACATAATGCAAAATGCCGATGATTGGACACTCCCTGAACCACCTTCAGAATCTATTCAAAAGAAGAGAGGTATTCAATTTCTCAGTCCCGAAGATATGCAAGAAGCAAAAAGATCTATGAAAGAAAAAGGTATTAAAACTGAGCATGCCAAGAAATTACCACCTATTGAAGAAATACATGGACTCGATACCCCGACACAGGTAGTAAAGGTAAAGTCTCTCCGTTCCTTTAATAAAAGTGATATACCTTATACTAAGAATCCTAAACAATGCTTGGATGAATTTGATAATTACGTTGTTAAGCAAGAACATTTCAACCAATATGTTAAGAATCAATTGCAACGTAATGGTATGATGATAGATCACTTAAGTGACTTGATGTTTAGAATTGCAAATGATGTGAAAGGTTTAGGCAAACATGCTTCTATGGTTCACACTCAACTAGACCAAGTCGCTAAATAACAAAATGATTTGCTTGCTGAAATGAATATATAAAAGATCATGCTATTAGAGTAGTGACTAGAGGAGGTAGAATGACCCAAGAACCTCTTTATCCTGAAGGTCACCCTAAAAGAATTGAACAAGATTCTTAGAAAATTAATGAAGATACACCTAGTTCATCTAAAAAGAAGAAGAAAAAAATGTAGGAACTTGCATGCCTCTAGTGAACCCGTGATAGAAAAATCTATCGAGAAAAACAATGAAGTTTCTGTTTCTGATGCTGAGACTCGGTCTGGTAGTGAGCATACACCTAGTGATAATGAAAATGATAATAATGATGATGATGCTCATATAGATGCTCAACCAGATAATAACAAAGAAAATGATAATGATGTAGAAATTGAACCTGTTGAGGATCTTGATAACCCACCTTCTAAAAATAAACATTACGATAAGAGAGACTTTGTTGCTATGAAACATGGAAGGGAAAGAGAGCCATGGGTTCAAAAACCTATGCCATTCCCTCGTAAAGCCACTAAAAGTAAAGATGAGAAAGATTTTGAGCGCTTTGCTGAAATGATTAGACGTGTCCATTTATGCACTCGCTTGACTGATATATTGAAAATGCCTCCATATGCTAAGTATACGAAAGATATTATCAATAATAAAAGAAAGATACCTGAAACTGAAATTGCCACCATGCTTGCTAATTATTCTTTTGATGGTGGGGTACCTAAGAAGTTGGGGGATCCGGGTATACCCACAATACCTTGCTCTCTTAAAAGGAATTATGTTAAAACTGCTTTATGTGATTTAGGGGCCGGTGTTAGTGTTATGCCTTTCTCCCTTTACAAAAGACTTGAATTGAGTAAACTCACACCTATTGAGATATCTTTGCAAATGTCCGATAAATCCACTACTTTACCTATTGGAATTTGTGAGGACGTTCCCGTCGTGGTTGCAAATGTTACTATCTTAACAGACTTTGTTATTCTTGATATGCCGGAGGACGACAATATGTCGATCAACCTTGGTGGACCTTTTCTAAATACTACAGGGGCTATTATAGATTGCAATAAAAGCATGGTCTTCTTTCATATCAATGGCAAGCAACATACCGTGCATTTCTGAGGAAGCAAACTTTGGTTAATAATATTAATGTCATTGATCCTCTTCCCACGATTATCATTGGAGATATTACATTCCTCTCCCTATTGCCAGGAAGAAGAAATATTATAATCTTATTGTTGGGGAGATACAAATCCCAATTGAGGTAACCTAGTGACATATGAAGATTCTTCGGTTTCATGTTAATCGGAAACATTTATTAATAAGACTTGATCAACCTTATTAATGAATTCTTTTCGAAAGACATGAGATTGATGAATTGAATATTCACAACTCTCTATATCACATGTTTATATTCTGTTTTCTTAGTAAAAATAAAAATAAAATTCCATGAAATTCCTGTTTTCTGTTTTTCCCGTGCATGAAAAATACCTCAAAAATAAAATGTCTCAGATTTCCATGAAATTTTAACATGAATTTTTCTGGAATAAATAAAAAAATTGGTGTAAAAATTAATGCAGGGGGGCATGCCAGTGGGCCACCACGCAACAGGCCGCGCCCCCCTAGGGGCGTGACCGGTTGGCTTGTGGGTCCCACAGGGCCCCCTACCTTATCTCTTCCTCCCACTCCCTCTCCTAGCTCTAGAAAAAAAATTCTCCAGCCATCTCTCTCCCATGTTCTTCACCCAGAAAGTGAATTTTTTATCTCTTTGCTCGGAACTCCGTTTTCGAAACTATTTTGAGGAATTGTTCCTTGGTATGTGACTCTCCCATTCGTCCAATTAGTTTTTGTTTTTGTGGTTTATATTTTGCATAAGTTGCTGCACTTGGTGCTACAGAAAATAAGCTTGCATGTTTAATTCTTTGAGTTCCAAGTAGTGGTAATGCTTGATATGCCCTCTAGGCATCCATATGAGTAGTTGCTACCAATCTTGCAAAGTTTTATTTACATAATTTTGTGGCTCAAAAATTTCAGAAATTTGTTCTTAAGAGAATGAACTTTCTAACGAGAGCTTCTTCAAGCCAGAACCCCAAGGGAATTTCTAGGAGGATTCAGGATAGCGATATCAACCTCCCTCGCAATGCGGAGGTTAGGCCCTGTGAATGGCCACATATATCCTTCATGAGTGAAGCGGGTTTTTATGAAGAGTTCATGCAATTTGTTACAAATGCCGGGCTAACCAGCTTCTTTGCAGATAAGTGTGACCAACACTATCTCCTTACTAATTTCTTCGTGCAAAACTTTTACTTCGTTAATACGCTCGGTGCTCCCATGGTACGGTTTGCTCTATATGCCGAGAACTACGAGTTACATCTGCATGAATTTTGTGAAATATGCCTGCTTCCCTCTGATGGGGAAGTGCGTGAACCTAAAACTGAGGAGTTTGAGGACTTTATTCATACCTTAACTATAGGGGAAACCAGGGGCGTTTCACGCGCCAGAGCCACTAGTTTGCACTTTCCGTCTGTGCATTATTTTTCCTTGGTTATAGGAAAATGCATAACTGCTATGGAGCAGGGTGGTGCCCTCAGCGCCCCCACCCTCGCTATTTTACACCATGCACTTTATGGTGATAATGCTTACAACCTAGGAGCTATTGTTGCGCGCCGCTTGCATCTTAACCGAACTAAAGGTAAAATTCATGGTGGTATTTATGCTGCGCGCTTGGCTAAGCGCTTTGAAATGGAAATATGCCCTACTGATTATTTGTTGCCTGAGGTGCACCTCGACCATCTATCTATGGAGGAACACCAGTTTCTCTGGAAACCCGAATCACTGCAACCCCTTCGTTACAGCCTAGTGTTTAGCGAGAAGACTTGCGATATTATTCCTTTGCCTGCACCTTCTTTGTTTAACTATCATGCCAGGAAAGGATACAGAATAATGCCAGAGGACATCATTGCTTACCGGAACGAGCTTGCTGCTGTGGAGGCCGAGGCCCAGACATGGGACTCTCCGGTGCCTCGGCGGAAGTACTTTCCTGGACCTGACGGCTACTACCAGTGGTGATTACCAAGCTAGGCGAAATCCTAAGCTTGGGGGAGTACGTATTTCTCGTCGACATTACATTCATGTTCTCACACTTCATATAAATTGTCGGTGTTCATCCTTTTTCTATGTATATCCATGTTAACTTTATTTTCCGCTTTCTTCTTGTTTGTTTGAAAAACTCTGAAAATCCAAAAAATATTTCTCGCTTCTTTTCGGTCCTTTTCTTTTCCTCATTTCTTTAGCTCTAGTACTAAAAAGAAAACCCAAAAATATTTCCTTTGCTTGTTGGGAGCTTTCCCGTGTAAATAATTTTTCTCGTTCTTGTTTTTCCCTTAGTTCCTTTGCTTGCTTAAGAAAAAAACAAAAACTCCAAAAATATTTCAGTGTGTTTCTCTGAACTTCTTTTCTTTTGTTGAGTTGTCGAGAGGAGAAGACCATGATGAAAATGTTGAGTGGCTCTCATATGCTTTATTGATGATCTAATAGAGAGCCAATTTTACCTTGTCTTCTCCTTTGTCTTAAACTGCACTATTATTATTATCACACCGTTTGATCGTGCAAGTGAAAGGCAATAATGACGATATTTGATGAAGTGACTGTGGCAAAGGAAGCTGGTATGAACTCTTCTTGTTTTCTGTTTTTGTAAATATGTTTAGCCAGTTTGATCCTGATTCAGTATATCATGAGTAAACATGTTCGTGATGACAACTAGAGATTATAGCTTCTCATGCCATGCCTAAATAGCTAGGAGTTAATAATGATTCATCTTGTGTGTCAACATGCATTAAAATGGTTATAATATGGTATGGTAGTATGGTATCTCCCTCTGAGAAATTCAAGCGGTTTGACTTGGCCCATGTGCAAACATGTAATCGAATCAAAACCAATATAGCCTCCATGATATTTAAATTCAGAGTGTTCATATCCAACTCCTGCTACATCCAATGTTAATTATTCAAAATGCATGTTCATAACAGTTGTTGCTCTCTAGCTGGTCGCTTCTCAACTTATTGCTAGCCTTCACCTGTACTAAGCGGAAATGCTGCTTGTGCATCCAAGTCCTTAAACCAAGTTATTCCACATGAGTCCACCATACCTACCTATATGCGGTATTACCCTGCCATTCCAAGTAAAATTTGCATGTGCCATCTCTAAATATTCAAATGAACATGCATTTTTGTGCACTCGTCTCGCTCATGGAGCGACGAGGCGGTCAATATTTTCCATGCTAAGCAAGTTATTCTCAGGACGGTCGTTTATTCGCCGTCATTGCACGAGAGAGGCTGGTAAGAGGGATGCCCAGTCCCACATAATCAAAATAAATTACACCAACTCCTTGGGACAGTTGATTGTTTGGAGGGCAACCGTGGATTCGGCCAGCCATGGAATGTGTTTGGATGGTGGATAGGAGTAAACTTTACTATTCTGTTTGGGAACCGCCGATAATGAGTTTAGCATGGAAAATGTTGAAAACCTTTGTCGTAACGTTGACAAGAAAAGTGCACCGCTCAAAAATTATACTTTCACCCTTGTTTTAAGCTTCGAGCTCTGGCACCTCTGCAAATCAATGCTTCCCTCTGTGAAGGGCCTATCTATTTACTTTTATGTTGAGTCATCATCCTCTTACTAAAACCACTAGACCTGAGAGCACTATTGTCATTCTTATGCATTTAGTTTAGCTAATGTTGGATATGAGCATGATTGGATCTTTTCTACCCTGAATTATAATGTTTAGTCGCTGCTTGGATCTTGCAGGTGCTCTGCATTTATGTTTTGCGGTCTAAGAAAGGGCTAGAGAAATACCATGTCACCATATTGTATCATGAGTGTTTTGATAAATTGTTGTACTAGGAGATGTTTTATTATTGCTTTATAGATGGTTATGTCTTGCCATGAGTTAATATAATACCTATTTTATTGTCATGGACGTGTCTATCTATGATTTATGCTGAAAACTTGAGCACTAGCTAATCATGTGTATAATAACGAGAACAAAAGAGTTTGTAAAAGTTTTCTTTATCACTTTCAGTTTATCAACTGAATTGCTTGAGGACAAGCAATGAGTTAAGCTTGGGGGAGTTGATACGTCTCAAACGTATCTACTTTTCCAAACACTTTTTCCCTGGTTTTGTCCTCTAATCTGCATGATTTGAATGAAACTAACCCAGACTGACGTTGTTTTCAGCAGAACTACCTTGGTGTTATTTTTGTGCAGAAATAGAAGTTCATGGAATTGGACGAAACTTTTTGTGGATTTTTTCTAGAATATATAAGGAATTTTGGAGCGAAGAACTGCCAGAGGGGGTGGACCATAAGGCCACCACGCAACCGGCCGCGCCCACCTAGGGGCGTGGCCAGATGGCTTGTGGGGCCCTCGTGGCCCCTCCGACCCTAATTCCAACTCTATAAATTCACATCCACGGAGAATAAACCAGAGAGAAGATTTCATCGCGTTTCACGAGACGGAGCCGCCGCCACCTCCTGTTCTTCCTCCGGAGGGCTGATCTGGAGCCTGTTTTGGGCTCCGCAGAGGGGAAATCGTCGCCGTCGTCATCACCAACCCTTCTCCATCAACACCGCCATGATGCTCACCACTGGGAGTGAGTAATTCCTTTGTAGGCTTTTCTGGACGGTGGTGGGATTGGATGGAATTGATCATGTAATCAAGTTAAGGTTGATAGGGCTTGATCCCTAGTATCCACTTTATTCTGAGATTGATGTTACTATGACTTTGCTATGCTTAATGCTTGTCACCAGGGCCCGAGTGCCATGATTTCAGATCTGAACCTATTATCATTTCATGAATATAAGAGTGATTTGGATCCTATCTTGCAAGTCATTTGTACCTAATACGTGTGATGATCCGCATACCCCAAGGTGACAATAATTGGGATTCTTTCTGGTGATTGCTGTAGTTTGAGGAGTTCATGTATTCACCATGTGTTAATGCTTTGTTCTGGTTCTCTATTAAAAGGAGGCATTAATATGCCTTAGTTTCCAATAGTACCCCGCTAACACGGGAGGGTAGGACAAAAGATGTCATGCAAGTTCTTATCGCAAGCACGTATGACTATACACGGAATACATGCCTACATTACATTGATGAATTGGAGCTAGTTCTGTGTCGCCCTAGTGTGTAACTGTTATATGATCAATGTCATCTAAATCATTATCCACCACCGATCCACGTGCCTACGCGTTACATATACTGAATCTTGCCAAGTTACTATTGCTATTGTTACTGTCACACTTGCTACAAAACTGCTACTGTCACTATTACTGTTACTTTTGCTATACTATTAGCCATGCTACTAAATCTTTGCTGCAGAGAGATATCCTCAGCGCGGTTGAATTGACAACTCAACTGTCAAGGCCAATAAATATTCTTTGGCTCCCCTTGTGTCGAACAAATAAATTAGGGTGAAATACTACCCGTGAAGACTGTTGCGATCCCCTACACTTGTGGGCTATCAAGAATGCCCTCTGTAGGCCTCGAAATGACACTTCTGTAGGATCTATTCCTATTCATGCTCGGGTACACAACGTCTAATAACACCATCTACTCCTTCTTTAGATAGATGTGGGTCATCCCAAAAGTAATGTCTTAAATCAAAGAAGAACTTTTTCTTTTGTTGGTATGTGAAACTAGGTGGTATATATTTCGCAACAATGTAATTAGCATAATCTGCATACCAAGGAGTACTGCAGGAAGCCTTTATAACATCTAATTGCTCATCAGGAAAATTATCATCAGTAGGCAGTGGGTCATCAAGAACATTTTTCATTCTAGACAAGTTATGTGCTATAGGATTTTCAACTCCTTTTCTATCAACAATATGCAAATCAAACTCTTGAAGTAAAAGCACCCACCTAATTAGCCTATGCTTAGCATCTTTATTTTCCATCATATATTTAATAGCAGCATGATCGGTGTAAATAGTAACTTTGGAATCAACAATATAAGGTCTAAACATATCACATGCAAACACAACTTCTAAAAATTCCTTCTCAGTAGTAGCGTAATTTATTTGAGCATTATCTACAATCTTACTAGCATAATGAATAACATTCAATTTCTTGTCTACTCTTTGTCCTAGAACAACCCCAACATGGTAGTGACTAGCATCACACATGATTTCAAATGGTGAGTTCCAATTAGGTGGCTGGACAATAGGTGCAGAGATTAAGGCTTTCTTAAGTATTTCAAAGGCTTCTACACAATCATCATAAAAAAACAAATGGAATATCTTTTTGAAGAAGATTAGTTAATGGCATATAATTCTTTGAGAAATCTTTAATGAAACGCCCATAGAAA
This sequence comes from Elymus sibiricus, assembly GCA_039707655.1. Lineage (NCBI taxonomy): Eukaryota > Viridiplantae > Streptophyta > Magnoliopsida > Poales > Poaceae > Elymus > Elymus sibiricus. The sequence continues at coordinate 323,477,202 of CM077673.1, forward strand.
CCAGCATGACCAAGGAAGCTTCTTATACCTTTAACATCTTTAGGTCATGGCATTTTCTCTATTGCATCAACTTTAGCTTTGTCTACCTCAATACCTCGTTCGGAAATTTTACGCCCAAGCACTATGCCTTCATTCACCATAAAGTGGCACTTCTCCCAATTCAAGACAAGATTAGTTTCTTCACATCTCTGCAAAACTCGATCAAGGTTGCTCAAGCAATCATCAAAAGAAGTCCCGTAAACGGAAAAATCATCCATGAATACCTCAACAATCTTTTCACAAAAGTCGGAGAATATAGCGGCCATACATCTTTGAAAGGTAGCAGGTGCATTGCATAAACCAAAAGGCATACGTCTACAAGCATAAGTTCCAAAGGAACAAGTAAAAATAGTTTTCTCTTGATCTTCTTTTGACACAGGTATTTGAGAAAAATCAGAATATCCATCAAGGAAACAAAAGTGTGTCTTGTCAATGTCTTCTATTTCAATGGGTGCTATGTCATTCATAATTTCTTGATATAAGGTAAAAGGAATAGCACTCACAGTAGCACCCATATCACACAAGCCATGATTGCAATGATCTCCAACCTTAACAGAAATAACAGGCAAGCCAACGACTGGTTTATTTTTTATCTAACTCGTCATATTTGTTTCTAACAGGTTTAGCAATTCTAGCAGCCTCATCACAAAAGTAAATAACCTGACCATCTATATTATCAACCAAGTGATCTTTAACCATAGCAATATTAGGTTCTACATTTATTTGTTCGGAAGGTTTGGGTGTTCTAATATGGCTTTTATTAACCACAGTTGTAGCCTTAGCATGTTCCTTAATCCTACAAAGAAAAGGTGATTTTTCAATATAAGTCGTGGGCACAGCTAGATCAATATTATAAATAATAGTTTCTTCTTTAGCAATAGTAGGTTCCCCTAACAATTCTTCAATGGGTGGATGATATTTAAACCAATTCTCCTTAGGGACATCAACATAAGCAGCAAAGGTTTCGTAAAAGGAAGCTACTACCTCAGAGTCAAGTCCATATTTAGCGCTAAACTTATGAAAAGTATCAGTTTCCATAAAGGATTTAACACAATCAAACTTAGGTTTTATACCTGACTCTTTACCTTCATCGAGCTCCCAATATTCAGAGTTATGTTTAATTCTTTCCAAAAGATCTCATTTGAATTCAATAGGTATCTTCATGTATGAACCAGTGGAAGAAGAATCGAGTATTAATTGATCATCATAAGAAAGTTGAGCATAAAAGTTTTGTATAATCATTTCTCTTGAGAGCTCATGGTTGGGGCAAGTGTGCATCATAGATTTAAGCCTCACCCAAGCTTGAGCGATACTTTCTCCTTCACGAGGCCAAAACTTATATATATATATATATAATTCCGATCACGATGAACTAGATGCATAGGATAAAACTTCTGATGAAATTCCAGCTTCAACCGGTTGTAGTCCCATGTTCCAGCATCATCCAATAGCCTGTACCAAATCAATCCTTTTCCCTCCAAAGACTAGTAAGAATGCACGTGCAACGCACGTCTCTGCTATAATACATTAATTTTATGATAACATGTATGTTGAGGCTATGTACAATGACTGGAAATGTCAAATCTCATACAATGTACGCCTAATTCCTAATTCCCAAGTCATAAAAATGACTGGAAATGTTCTGTTTATGTGTTAATATGCCCACGTCCATTTCTTAGCAACTACCGAAATCATTTTCTAATTGGTAGCAAATCGATCCATCAATAAAAATAAAGTTTGCACCATGGCCACACCCCATAGCTAGAATATATCAGTAACTAACCTCATTACTAACACCTCATCGACAATCACGGTACCATAGATATTCACCCTGGATCACAGACATAATAGCACATTATGTCTAGGAGTCCATCATTGCATCGCAAAACAAAGTTTTGTGTATCGATGCATCGACAGAGCCTCAACATAATTCTAGATATGCATAGACAATCTTTCCAAGGCCAGTAGCAACAACTGATGACATCATCAACTACAATCAACGATGCAGAGGAAATCATTTTTTTCCCTTGGAACAAATTGTTGAGGTTAGATGGCTTCTCCCATGAATTTCCACATATTATATCTATAGTTTTTTAGTACAAATCAAATGGAAAAACATGTCATGAACAGGTTGTACTGCATAATATTTAACAGTGTATGAATTAAGATAATGAACATTACAAATGGGAGAGTCAATTGGCCACAATTCTCTTATCAAAATTGCTACACATACGATGCTTGGCTATACGATTTTATGTATGATTCTTGATCAGGTGGTGGGCAATGCCTTGCTCTAACACAAGGACGGTGTGATATAGTGCCGTATAAAAATCGTGCAGAAATAGTCATACGCATAGCGAGAGCCAAAACGCCCCCCATAGCGATGCTCATCTCTTATATATGAATATATCTTTTCTATCGTTTGTACTTTTTTTCTTGCAGTTTTTCTCCCGACATACAATTAAAGATTGTCTATCTTATACATGATCCTTCCCAGCTTCACAGAAGAAGATAATTAGATCGTATACACACATAGAAGAGCCAAGATGCATGATTGGTACTTCAGTTTAACATCAAGTTGTTCCATTGAGGTACACCTATATTGCTTGTGAGGGCAACCATTCATGGTGCATGAGAATATCCAATCATAATTACGATCATGTACAACTCACAACTACATCACCGATGAGGTTAGTATTTAAAATTCATAAGGATCCAACACAAATGTAATTCCGTGTACATGCTTATAGCAAGATCCTAGAGAGAGAGTTCTGGAAATGCATACCATGTAAAGAAGAACATAGAATTTTCTGGCTAGAATTATCACAAGGAAATAATAATGATTCTGGTAAATCTGTTATGCTATTCTCAAACTTAAATAGGCAACAGTTACCGGTTAATCACATAACGGAAGGAGACTAAATAGAGCATAATGAACATAACATATGGTTTCATGAAAATAACAGTTTATAGTATTATGATACAGGACCAAATTATTAAATTATGGAAGTTCATTTGTGCGCAAGATTGACCACCAAAGATTTTATATGTCCGAAAAATATGGACAGTAGATGCAGAAATAAAAGGAAGCCAGAAGTTTATGACACGCACCTTCATAAGAATCTGCGTATCTGCAATACTCCCAAAAGTCTGAAAAATCTAGCATGCCCTTAACCTTGAGATAATTGTAACTGCATCCCAACTGAAATACAATTGCAACCACAGAATATTCTCCCGAGGAAGTTTGAAGAATTTGAGGACTGATTTCCAGAAGTCCATAGAATACAGTGCAACACTCCAAGAAGTCCAAAGAATTTGTGGATTAATTCCTCAGTACTAAAATATTACACCCTCCCTTGTGGTGATTCAACAATTCAGAATACAAATTTAATTGGCATAATGTACATCTCAGTTTGTTCGGCTATCAAGAAAAATGTTCTATACAACAACACATTCAGTGGGAAATACAATACTTGCAGAGAGCTTCAGTTTTACAACCTTTTAGCGGATTTAATTAGGAAGTAATGTAAACAATGATAAAAATGAAATTTTAGTCCTCCGATGCTTGTCATGATAAGCATGGACTTCAACAGTAGAAAGGAGGAGAATAGTTTCATTACAATGGACACTGTAAAAGTGATGACCACTCAGTCATTTTCCCTAGGACAAATTAAAGTACCAATACAGAGTAAAGGCAAAAAATCAATACTTATTCCTGATTCCTTCCTTATAGGAGTCACTGTATGATGCATTCTATTGGGCACCTTCTGTATGATACAAAGGTAGTCATGCAAAGACCAACGAATGAATGTGCACTTACGTTTACAAACAGTAAAGACCCCATGACTTATTGACATACCTGGAGAAATAACTACCTCACGGATTCCATCAATTTCTGCAATTACAGAAAGAGAGCTCCAGTCTGCTTCTTAAAACATGTCTCCGGGGCATTTTTATTTCAAGTGCCTTATAGGGGATAGCAAATGATCGATAAATAGATTAGGTTGAATAGTGATAACTGAGAAACCAAAATCCGAACTTCACGAAATCATGAAAGCACCAGCGTTCCTACCGGGCAAAGGATTGCCACTCGCCACTCCACCTATCCGCGACCATGCCCACGGCATCCCTGAACAATAGGTAGTGTACTTGGCCAGGGTCGCAGGGATGCCTACAACTCTGGAAATGATTGTAAAAAAGGACGAGCACTGTTGTTGACTGTAAGAAGGACATATGCATGTTGGAGCTCCAAATAAATGTAAGAAGCATGAGCATTGTTGTTGACTGTAAGTCAAAAATCCTATAAAAACAATTCTGGAGTACTGAAAGTTGGTACTATGGCTTAGCTTTATGAATAATTGATCTTCTAAGTATCTGCCCTGCAAGTATGAATTTACTGATTATTTACTCGAAGGAACATACCAAGAAATGAGAGGTAGAAAAGAGTCTAGTATTAATTCTGCTCGATGATAACACCAGCTACAAATTCATATCAAACAAAAGGAACATAATTTTAGCAACCCATGAACAAAACTATCTTTTGAATAGAAATAAGTGGTAACACAATCATTAAATGGATGCCCTCCTCTATTTCAAGGAAAAACAACACCTTGCTGCCGGAGTACAAATTGCCATTGTCTGAGGGCACTTGGCGGTAGCCTGTACGCAACTCAGGGCAAAAGTGATTTTTTTGGGCGCCCAAGCATGGAATCCCTAAAACTAAAGAGTGGATACAAACACACGTTAAACTCCAAACTATTAGAAATATGTTTGAGACAGGGGGTAATTACCTCTCCAGAAATATGGAAGCCTCTTCCGCTTCCATACTAAGCCATAGATTGCCAGTCGACACAAGATAATGCAAGAGATTGTCCATCAGTAGTCAAAACAATATGATCAGTGACATTGACTGTCGGCATTCTGGATACCGGGGTACCCAGACTTGCCTGCCTGCGGCCCAGGACTTGGCTCGCTCGACGGTCCGTACAGCCCTGCGCGGCTTCACTCAAGGCAAGACCCTAGTGAGCCCTCGCGAGGAGGACAACGCCAAGGCCCCCGGGAAAGGGAGGCCTCCCCAGGCCCCCTCCCGAGCGGTGGAGATCTCTATGCATTGCTCGGCCTCGGGAGGTCGAGGCTGACGCCAGCCAGGCCAGGCCGTCGCCAGCGCGCCAGAGGGGACAGTTTCCTCTTTGGTGCAAAGGAGACAAGGACGAGCGCAGGTTCCCGAGGCGCCCTGCCAAAGGTTTCCATTCCGGTGCAACGAGACTGGGCCAGCGGGCGCGGCAGGACGGATGTCACCGGCGAGCCCACCACCGCGTCACCACCACCTACTTTGCAGGCGAAGACCACCTTTCGTCAAGATAAGATGTACCTCCTGTCCCCTTTCAAATTTGGCCGTTGTGGGATCCCTTCCCGCCATTGCGACAAGGGAAGAGGACCCGGGCCGCTATAAATAGAGGCTAGGCTGCTCTGTAGAAGGCATCGATGACACAACCACCCGCAAACACACCGCGAGGCAACTCACCACTGTACTAGTTCATCCACGAACCTCCTCGTGAGACAATCCACCAAAGGTAGGAGTAGGGTTTTACGCTTCGCAGCGGCCCGAACCTGGGTAAACTCTCGTGTTCTATCTTCTTCCCTGCCATCGAGCGGGGTTATCGTGTTGTGGGCTTGGTGGGGGTGAAGCTGTTGGGGATCTTCGCACACGCCCCTGGGTTCGAACTTCTTAGGGTTTTGCGGAGCCCGAAATCCGATATTTGGCGCGCCAGGTAGGAGGCGTGTCGAAGTCTTCCTCAAGCCTCGCTCTTCCCCCGCCTCACCGCCCCCATGGCTGACGCTCGCCGAGCTCGCGCCGAGCGCCGTGCTGCTCGCGTCGCCCAGATGGCGCCGGTGGGCCGCACCGCCGCGCGCCGGTCCGCCTCTCCTGTGGCCAACGCTGCCACGGGCCCGGAAGCCCACGAGCAGCAGGACTCATCGCAGCCGGTCACCGCGCGGCGCGACGGCCGCACCGCTACTCCGTCCATCGTTCCGGCTACCGGGTCGTCATCCCATGCTCGCCCCGGGCCGGCGCGTGGGTCGGGCGCACTCCTCATGGCGCGCGAGCTGTTGCGCTACCGCCCTGCTCCCAACCGCATCGACGACTGGCTCGGGCGCGTCGCAGAGCCTGTCAACGCCGCCGGCGACACCTCGGCGCTCTCCTACTCATTCCGACCTCAGCCCTCCCATGCGGGCGATGAGGCCCACGATGTGCCGCCTCCTCCTCCCCAGTGCGACGTCGACCCCGAGCCCAGGCGTGAAGCACGCCCGTGAGACCAGCCACGCGGGCCCCCGGCGAGGGTGAGAGATGAAGTAAGCTGCCAGGTGGTGCCGCGGCAGCGTGCTGACGCACGCGCGCTCCCTGCGCCGCTGCATCAGCGACGCGACCGGGCGCCCCTCGAGGCACCCACGCAGGAGCATCAAGACCGGGTCCCTCCCGAGTGCGCGGCGCCTGTAGGCCCAGTGGGTTGCCGCGCCATCGCCCCGGAGCTCCATCCGACCGTGTGGCCCTGCAAGTTCAAGCCTGACCTACCTCCTCGCTACGATGGCACCCCAGATCCCGCCGAGTTCTTACAGCTCTACTCGCTAAGCATCCAGGCGGCCGGCGGGGACGACAAGGTCATGGCAAGCTGGTTCCCCATGGCGCTCAAGGGTGGTGCGCTCTCCTGGCTCCTCAACCTCCCGGAGGGGTCGATCACCTCCTGGGAAGACCTGCGTGAGCGCTTCGTCGCCAACTTCCAAGGCACCCGCGACCGCGCGCTTGGAGTGGGTGACCTCCGTCGCGTGAAGCAACAGCCTGACGAGATCTTGCACAAGTTCATACAGCGCTTCACGACTGTTCGCCTCAAGATCCCGAGGGCGTCAGATGAGGCCATCATCTCGGCGTTCACCGACGGTGTTAGGGACCTCAGGATGAGGGAGGAGCTCGCTATCCATGACGACCTGAGCTCGGCCTTGGAGATGTTCAACTTGGCGAACAAATGCGCGAAGGTCGAAGAGGGCCGCCTCTCCCTTCGCGAGCTTCCGGAGGCGGAACCCAAAGACAAGAAGATCAAGACCAAGGAGCCGAAGCGAAAGGCCCCCGCGGTGCTGGCGGCTGAACCCGAGGCAAAGCATAGCCGAGACGAAGAACCCCCCGCGGGAGGGTGACCGTTCTGCATCTTCCACAGCACCAATAGCCACAACACCGTCGACTGTCAAGAGCTCAGGGTAGTCCGCGATGAACACTTCGGTCGGCGCCCTGCGCGTAGCAACCGGGGCTACGGACGCGGTGGAAGCCGCGACGGAGGCCGCTGGGACAATTGAGACTCGCGCCAGGAGTGGCGAGACCGGCCTCGGGAGGACCGTTGGCGCGATGAACCTCCGGAGGGGTCACGTCGTGGCCAGCCTCGCGAGGCCTGTCCTCGTGAGGCCGGTCTTCCCCCTCTTCCACCGCCACCCAGGAGGAAGGAAGAAGATAGGCAGAACGACGGGGCTGGGGGCTTCCAGGAGGTCAGGGCAATAGCTTGCATCCTAGGCGGCGCCCAAGCCCCGGCATCGAACTGCATCTTCAAGCAGTTTTCGCGGGAGATGAACGCGGCTCTCCCGAAGCTCGAGGCTGCGCGCCCCCTCAAGTGGTCCCAATGTGCCATCACCTTTGACTCCAAGGATCAGCTCAGGTGCTCAGCCATGGCGGGCGCACTCCCCATGCTGTGCACGCCCACCATCAGCAATGTCCTCGTCACCAAGGCACTCATCGACGGCGGCATCGGGCTCAACGTCCTCTCCATTGAGACGTTTGAGATGCTCCAAGTGCCTTACGACCAGCTCATGCCAACCAAGCCCTTCTCCAGAGTCACTGACGGCTCCACGGTCCCCATCGGGCAAGTGCGCCTACCCGTCACCTTCGGCGGGCGCAACAACTACCACACCGAGCTCATCGCCTTTGATGTCGCCCACATCCACCTCCCGTACAACGCGATCCTTGGGTACCCAGCCCTCGCCAAGTTCATGGCGGTGACCCACCATGGCTACAACGTCCTCAAGATGCCGGGAAGTGGCGGCGTCATCACTGTCGCGTGCGATGAGAAGGACGCCGTTTGCTCCCTCGAACGCGCCTACCGTGCTGCGGCGGCCGAGCACTCTGACGACGAAGGAGGCATCCTGCCGCGCGAGGACATCCCCAAGAAGAAGAAGCAGCTCCTTTCCAAGGGATGCCAGGGGGCAGAGACTTCAAAGGACGGTGCCTCGGGCTCCGTGCCTGGGACCAAGGCCCCTTCCTTCCTCGCATAGGAAGGTGTGCCTGGCGCCTCCCTTGGGTCGGACTTGGGGGCTTCCACCCGGAAGGCCACCGGCCTGACTAGTGAGACGAGGGAGATGCTCGGGCACAACTTGGGCGCGTGCGTAGGCGCGCACCCATCCAAGCAAGTAGCACGACGCGAGACGCCAAGTTCATGGGAGTTCGTCACCACAGCAATTGAGGAGCTTTGGGAAACACAGGCCATGCGAGGCGAGCGCAACCCTGCGTCGCCAAGCGCGGTCGCCATTGTCGTTTCGGGCGGCATGCCGCGCATCTGGGTCAACGTAACTGATACGTCTGCAACGTATCTATAATTTTTGATTGTTCCATGCTATTATATTATCTGTTTTGGATGTTTTATATGCATTAATATGCTATTTTATATTATTTTTGGGACTAACCTATTAATCTAGAGCCTAGTGCCAGTTTCTGTTTTTTCCTTGTTTTTGAGTATTGCAGATAAGGAATATTAAACGGAGTCCAAACGGAATAAAATCTTCGGAATAATTTTTCTTGGACCAGAAGCAACCCAGAAGACTTGGAGATGAAGGCAGGAGAGCCGCCGTGTGGTGACAAGCCACAGGGGCGCGCCCTAGGGGGGGCGCCCCCCTGGCTTGTGGCCCCACGGCATCCCTCCTAACCCTATTCTTCGGCCTATAAATTCCCAAATATTCCCTGGATACCAAAAAGAGCCACGAAAATACTTTTCCGCCGCCGGAAGCCTCTGTTCCCGTGAGATCCAATCTTGGAGCCTTTTCCGGTCATCTGCCGGAGGGGGATTCGATCACGGAGGGCATCTACATCAACTCCATTGCCCCTCCGATGATGCGTGAGTAGTTTACCACAGACCTTCGGGTCCATAGCTAGTAGCTAGATGGCTTCTTCTCTCTCTTTGTTCTTCAATACCATGTTCTTCATGATCTTCATGGAGATCTATCCGATGTAATACTCTTTTGCGGTGTGTTTGTCGAGATTCGATGAATTGTGGGTTTATGTTCAGATTATCTATGAATATTATTTGAATCTTCTCTGAATTCTTATATGCATGATTTCATATCTTTGCAAGTCTCTTCGAGTTATTGGTTTGGTTTGGCCAACTAGATTGGTAATTCTTGCAATGGGAGAAGTGCTTAGTTTTGGGTTCAATCTTGCGGTGTCCTCACCCAGTGACAAAGTAGGGGTAGCGAGGCACGTATTTTATTGTTGCCATCGAGGATAAAAATATGGGGTTTTCATCATATTGCTTGAGTTTATCTCTCTACATCATGTCATCTTACCTAATGCGTTACTCTGTTCTTCATGAACTTAATACTCTAGATGCAGGCAGGAGTCGGTCGATGTGTGGAGTAATAGTAGTAGATGCAGAATCGTTTCGGTCTACTTGACACGGACGTGGTGCCTATATGCATAATCATTGCCTTGGATATCTTCATAATTATTCGCTTTTCTATCAATTGCTCGACAGTAATTTGTTCACCCACCGTATTATTTTCCTTCATGAGAGAAGCCTCTAGTGAAACCTATGGCCCCCGGGTCTATTTTCCATATTATACTTTCAGATCTAAAAATAAAATACCAAAAATATCTCGCTGCCTTATTTTTACTTTTTTTTACTTTACTTTCTAGCAATCTATCATACCTATCTCTATGAGATCTCATCCTTGCAAGTAACCGTGAAGGGATTGACAACCCCTTTATAGCGTTGGGTGCAAGTGTTTGATTATTTGTGTAGGTACACCTATTGGGGACTTGCTTGTATCTCCTACTGGATTGATACCTTGGTTCTCAACAACTGAGGGAAATACTTATCTACTTTGCTGCATCACCCTTTCCTCTTCAAGGGAAAACCAACGCATGCTCGAGAAGTAGCAAGAAGGATTTCTGGCGCCGTTGCCGGGGAGATCTACATCAAGCCATCCAAGTACCCATCACAAACTCATCTCTTGCATTTACATTATTTGCCATTTGCTTCTCATTTTCCTCTCCCCCACTTCTAAAATGATTTTCCAAAAAGATTTGCCTTTTTATTCGCCCTTCTTCCGTTCGTCTTTTCGTTTGCTTTTCGTTTGCTTGTGTGCTAGATTGCTTGCCTTGTCACGATGACTCAAGAGAATACCAAGTTGTGTGACTTTTCCAATACTAATAATAATGATTTTATTAGTACTCCGATTGCTCCCGCCACTAGTGCGGAATCTTATGAAATTAATGCTGCTTTGCTTAATCTTGTTATGAAAGAACAATTTTCTGGCCTTCCTAGTGAAGATGCCGCATCCCATCTAAATACTTTCGTTGAGTTGTGTGACATGCAAAATAAGAAAGATGTGGAAAATGATATTGTTAAATTGAAGCTATTTCCGTTCTCGCTACGAGATCGTGCTAAAACTTGGTTTTCATCTTTGCCTAAAAATAGTATCGATTCATGGAATAAGTGTAAAGATGCTTTTATTTCCAAGTACTTTCCGCCCGCTAAGATTATCACCCTTAGGAACGATATAATGAATTTTAAGCAACTTGATCATGAGCATGTTGCACAATCTTGGGAGAGGATGAAACTAATGATTAGAAATTGCCCCGCGCATGGTTTGAGTTTATGGATGATTATACAAATTTTCTATGCGGGATTGAATTTTGCTTCTAGGAATCTCTTAGATTCCGCCGCGGGTGGTACTTTTATGGAAATCACATTAGGAGAAGCTACTAAACTCCTAGATAATATTATGGCAAATTACTCTCAATGGCATACCGAAAGATCTCCTACTAGTAAAAAAGTGCATGCTATTGAAGAGATTAATACTTTGAGTGAAAAGATGGATGAATTGATGAAATTGTTTGCTAGTAAGAGTGCTCCTATTGATCCTAATGATATGCCTTTGTCTTCTTTGATTGGAAATAATAATGAATCTATGGATGTGAATTTTGTTGGTAGGAATAATTTTGGTAATAACACGTATAGAGGTAATTTCAATTCTAGGCCGTTTCCTAGTAATTCCTCTAATAATTATGGTAATTCCTACAGCAATTCTTATGAAAATTATAATATGATGCCCTCTGATCTTGAGAATAATATTAAAGAATTTATTAGCTCACAAAAAGGTTTCAATGCTATGATTGAAGAAAAATTGCTCAAGATTGATGATTTGGCTAGGAACGTTGATAGAATTTCTCTTGAGATTGATTCTTTGAAAATTAGATCTATTCCACCCAAGCATGATATTAATGAGTTTTTAAAAGCTATGAGAATTTCTATTGATGAGTGCAAGGAAAGAACCGCTAGAATACGTGCTAAGCGTGAATGGCTTGAAAAAGTGTGTTCTCGTGATAATATTGATGAAGATCTTAAAGTGATTGATGTGACTCCTATTGAATCCTTGTTTTCTAATGTAAATCTTGATAAATATGGGACTGGAGATGAGTCAACTTTAGTTAAAAGGTGTCCCAATGATTCGGAGTTTATAGATCTTAATGCTAAGATTGATAAAAGTGGGATTGAAGAGGTCAAAACTTTAGATAGCAAGGACTTTAATTATGATAGTTGTTCTTTGATTGATTGTGTTTCCTTGTTGCAATCCATGTTGAATTCTCCGCATGCTTATAATCAAAATAAAGCTTTTACTCAACATATCATGGATGCTATGATGAAATCTTTTGAAGAAAAACTTGAGTTGGATGTTTCTATACCTAGAAAACTTTATGATGAGTGGGAACCTACTATTAAGATTAAAATTAAATATTATGAGTGCCATGCTTTGTGTGATTTGGGTGCTAGCGTTTCCACGATTCCAAAAACTTTATGTGATGTGCTAGGTTTCCGTGAATTTGATGATTGCTCTTTAAATTTGCATCTTGCGGATTCCACTATAAAGAAACCTATGGGAAGGCTTAATGATGTTCTTATTGTTGCAAATAGAAATTATGTGCCCGTAGATTTCATTGTTCTTGATATAGATTGCAATCCTACATGTCCTATTATTCTTGGTAGACCTTTCCTTAGAACGATTGGTGCAATTATTGATATGAAGGAAGGAAATATTAGATTCCAATTTCCATTAAGGAAAGGCATGGAGCACTTTCCTAGAAAGAAAATAAAATTTCCTTACGAATCTATTATGAGAGCTACTTATGGATTGCATACCAAAGATGACAATACCTAGATCTATTGCATTATGCCTAGCTAGGGGCGTTAAACAATAGCGCTTGTTGGGAGGCAACCCAATTTTATTTTTATGCTTTTGTTTTTGCTTCTGTTTTTGAGTGTTTCACACATTATTACCTCTGTAGTAATTGTGTTTTCTTGTTTAAATTAGTGTTTGAGCCAAGTAAGACCTTTGGGATGGTCTACGGTGTTTGTGATTTGATTTTGCTGAAAAACAGAAACTTTTGCTCTCAGTCCAGGAATTTTGTAAATTCACTGGAACGTGCTTTTGATCTGAAATTTTTACAAAAGATTGATATACAAATTTCCCTGATTTTCCTAATTTTTCAGAATTTTTGGAGTTACATAAGTATTCGAAGTCTATAGATTGCTACAGACTGTTCTGTTTTAGAAGATTCTGTTTTCTATGTGTTGTTTGCTTATTTTGATGTATCTATGGGTTGTATTGGAGGGTATGAACCATCGAGAAGTTAGAATACATTATATATTACACCAATATAAATAAATAATGAATTCACAACAGTACCTAAAGTGGTGATTTATTTTTCTTATACTAACGGATCTCATGAGTTTTCTGTTGAGTTTTGTGTTGTGAAGTTTTCAAGTTTTGGGTAAAGATTTGATGGACTATGGAATAAGGAGTGGCAAGAGCCTAAGCTTGGGGATTTCCAAGGAACCCCAAGCCATATTCAAGGATAACAAAAAGCCTAAGCTTGGGGATTCCCCGGAAGGCATCCCCTCTTTCGTCTTCAATCCATCGGTAAATTTACTTGAGGCCATATTTTTATTCACCACATGATATGTGTTTTGCTTGGAGCGTCTTGTATGATATGAGTCTTTGCTTTTTAGTTTGCCACAATCATCCTTGCTGCACACATCTTTTTGAGAGAGACACGCTGAATCGTGAATTTAGTAGAATACTCTATGTGCTTCACTTATATCTTTTGAGCTAGGCAATGTTGCTCTAGTGCTTCACTTATATCTTTTTAGAGCACGGTGGTGTTTTATTTTATAGAAATTATTGAACTATCGTACCTCAATTATATTATTTTGAGAGTTTCTTAAAACAGCATGGTAATTGGTTTAGGTTATGAATTTAGTCCTAATATAATGGGCATCCAAGAGGGATATAATAAAAACTTTCATATTAGGTGCATTGAATACTATGAGAAGTTTGATTCCTTGCATATAGTTTTGAGATATGAAGATGGTAATATGAGAGTCATGCTAGTGAGTAGTTGTGAATTGGAAGAGATACTTGTGTTAAAGTTTGTGATTCCCGTAGCATGCATGTATGGTGAACCGTTATGTAACGAAGTCGGAGCAATATTTGTTTATTGATTGTCATCCTTTGTGTGAGGGTCGGAAGCGCGCGATGGTTAACTCCTACCAACCTCTCCCCTAGGAGCATGCGTCTAATGCTTTGTTTGATAACTAATAGACTTTTGCAATAAGTATGTGAGTTCTTTATGACTAATGTTGAGTCCATGGATTATACGCACTCTCTCCCTTCCACCTTTGCTAGCCTCTCTAGTATCGCGCAACTTTCGCCGGTACATCAAACCCACCTTCCTCAAAACAGCCACCATACCTACCTATTATGGCATTTCCATAGCCATTCCGAGATATATTGTGATGCAACTTCCACCGTTCCGTTTATCATGACATGCACCATCACTTTCATATTGCATATAGAGTCATATTTTGTTATAGGTATCGTGTTGTAATTTTCCTTTTGAGTTGTAAGTAAATAAAAGTGTGATGATTTTCATTATTAGAGCATTGTTCCCGTGAGAGAAAAGGATGATGGAAGCTATGAATCCCTCACAAGTTGGGATGAGTCTCCGGACTTTACAAATAATAAAAGAGGCCAGCGAAGCCCAAATAAAAAAAAGAGGCCAAAGATGCCCACCAAAATAAATAAATAAAAAATGAAAGAAAAAAAAGAGAGAAAGAGAGAAGGGACAATTGCTACTATCTTTTTCCACACTTGTTCTTCAAAGTAGCACCATGATCTTCATGATAGAGAGTCTCCTATTTTGTCACTTTCATATAGCTAGTGGAATTTTTTCATCATATGCACAACCACTTTGTTTTCTTTTTGAGCTTTCATACACTTATAGCTCTAGTGCATTTGTTGCATGGCAATCCCTACTCACTCACATTGATATCTATTGATGGGCATCTCCATAGCCCGTTGATACGCCTAGTTGATGTGAGACTATCTTCTCCTTTTTTTTCCTTGCAACCTCCACCATATTCTATTCCACCTATAGTGCTATATCCATGGCTCACGCTCATGTATTGTGTGAGAGTTGAAAAGGTTTGAGGACATTAAAAGTGTGAAACAATTGCTTGACTTGTCATCGGGGTTGTGCATGATTTAGATACTTTGTGTGGGGAAGATGGAGCATAGCCAGACCATATGATTTTGTAGGGATAACTTTCTAAGGCCATGTTATTTCGAAAGGACACAATTGCCTTGTTGGTGTGCTCGAAGTATTACTGTTTTTATGTCAATATTAGACTTTTGTTTTGAATCTTATGGATCTGAATATTCATGCCACAATAAAGAATATTACATGGATAAATATGTTAGGTAGCATTCCACATCAAAAATTCTATTTTTATCATTTACCTACTCGAGGACGAGCAGGAATTAAGCTTGGGGATGCTTGATACGTCTCCAACGTATCTATAATTTTTGATTGTTCCATGCTATTATGTTATATGTTTTAGATGTTTTATATGCATTAATATGCTATTTTATATTATTTTTGGGACTAACCTATTAATCTAGAGCCTAGTGCCAGTTTCTGTTTTTTCCTTGTTTTTGAGTATTGCAGATAAGGAATATTAAACAGAGTCCAAACGAAATAAAATCTTCGGAATAATTTTTCTTGGACCAGAAGCAACCCAGAAGACTTGGAGATGAAGGCAGGAGAGCCGCCGTGTGGCGACAAGCCACAGGGGCGCGCCCTAGGGGGGGGGGCCTGGCTTGTAGCCCCACGGCAGTCCTCCTAACCCTATTCTTCGGCCTATAAATTCCCAAATATTCCCTGGATACCAAAAAGAGCCACGAAAATACTTTTCCGCCGTCGGAAGCCTTTTCCGGTAATCTGCCGGAGGGGGGTTCGATCACGGAGGGCATCTACATCAACTCCATTGCCCCTCCGATGATGCGTGAGTAGTTTACCACAGACCTTCGGGTCCATAGCTAGTAGCTAGATGGCTTCTTCTCTCTCTTTGTTCTTCAATACCATGTTCTTCATGATCTTCATGGAGATCTATCCGATGTAATACTCTTTTGCGGTGTGTTTGTCGAGATCCGATGAATTGTGGGTTTATGTTCAGATTATCTATGAATATTATTTGAATCTTCTCTGAATTCTTATATGCATGATTTCATATCTTTGCAAGTCTCTTCGAGTTATTGGTTTGGTTTGGCCAACTAGATTGGTAATTCTTGCAATGGGAGAAGTGCTTAGTTTTGGGTTCAATCTTGCGGTGTCCTCACCCAGTGACAAAGTAGGGGTAGCGAGGCACGTATTGTATTGTTGCCATCGAGGATAAAAAGATGGGGTTTTCATCATATTGCTTCAGTTTATCCCTCTACATCATGTCATCTTACCTAATGTGTTACTTTGTTCTTCATGAACTTAATACTCTAGATGCAGGCAGGAGTCGGTCGATGTGTGGAGTAATAGTAGTAGATGCAGAATCGTTTCGGTCTACTTGACACGGACGTGGTGCCTATATGCATAATCATTGCCTTGGATATCTTCATAATTATTCGCTTTTCTATCAATTGCTCGACAGTAATTTGTTCACCCACCGTATTATTTTCCTTCATGAGAGAAGCCTCTAGTGAAACCTATGGCCCCCGGGTCTATTTTCCATATTATACTTTCAGATCTAAAACCAAAAATACCAAAAATATCTCGCTGCCTTATTTTTACTTTTGTTTTACTTTACTTTCTAGCAATCTATCATACATATATCTATCAGATCTCATCCTTGCAAGTAACCGTGAAGGGATTGACAACCCCTTTATAGCGTTGGGTGCAAGTGTTTGATTATTTGTGTAGGTACACCTATTGGAGACTTGCTTGTATCTCCTACTAGATTGATACCTTGGTTCTCAACAACTGAGGGAAATACTTATCTACTTTGATGCATCACCCTTTCCTCTTCAAGGGAAAACCAACGCATGCTCGAGAAGTAGCAGTAACCAGCATCAACAGGGCCACATCACAGGACGTCTTCCGGCCGACACGCGCCGGTCGCGGCAGGGCCTACCCGTGCGACTACTTCCGCATGCCTTCCAGTCTGGCGAACGTGGGCGCCACGTTCCAGCGCCTTGCCCAGGCCATGTTCGCGCCTGACCGGGTCGGGCACCGCGAGGAGTTGAAGGAGGTGCCGGGCCCGAGCGAGTGCCCCGGGCCTCGTGAGGGACCGAGCTCATGAAGGCCAGGCTTGTGGAGACGCAGGGCCAAGCTCCGACGACTGCCCCCACGCTCCAGCGGTATTGCCGCCAGGTGATGCATTTTGCTCCACACCAGGTAACTTTTTGGTTTGCTCAGTTTGAAGGCGGCCATCAGGCTGCATTATCCTCAAGCGATCAGGGCTCATCCCAGCCGTGTCGTTCTCGCATGTATCTGATCCTTTCATGCATCTGACCTTTTTCCTAAATATTCTAACCTGCATGCTCGGCGCTTTGCCGCCATGAATGTCGCTGCGCCCTAATGATCCTGTCCTCGACCGCCTCATGATTAAGGGCTGGCACGGCGTCTGTGCTCGGGTCTGTCCCTGCAGCGTTGACAAATCCGAGTGGTCGAGCTCTGTCTTGCCGGCCAGCCCCGTGTACATCACCTCCCATGGCCCTCTGTGCTTCACTCTCGCATGAGCTAATCGAGAGTGGGTGAGTGAGGGCGCGCGGCATAGTTCCTACAACCACAGTCGGCTTTTCACCGCCGTGGGAGCCGCGCGCCGGGTGTTTTCTCCTTGGAGTTGTCGCATGAGAAGACTGGGCACGGCGTCTGTGCTCGGGTCCGTCCCTGCAGCGTCGATAAATCTAATGGCTGAGCTCTGTCTGGCAGGCCGGCCCTGTTCATGTCACCTCCTGGGGTCATTGGTGTTTGGCCTTCTCATGCGATGGCCCTTGGAAATCCGTTCGGCGCAGGTTCCTCAAAAATGTACAGGACTTCAAGCGGCGTTTTCCACCAAGAAGATTCAGGCGCAACCCGCCTTTGAGGTAGGGCCACGTGAGACCCGAGCTGTCTCACGTCGCCCAGATACACCTCCCAGTTCTACCGTGCAGGCCACGCGTACGAACTTAATGGGTTGTACACGCCCGGGGGGCTCAGGAGCCAGGGCCCCCCATTCCCACGCCCAAGTGGAAGCCCCATGCTCCGCGCTGGCGGACGACACGGCCCACCAATGGCTATGCCCATGCAACGTGGAAGCCCTATGCTCCGCGCTGGGGATAAACAACTGAGGGCGCCTTAGCGGGTGCATTCAACCTCAGGATGGCCCGTCGCGGCTCCATCTCGCAGCATTCCCTTGGGATGCACGCGTGAGGGGGCTGCAAGGGGGCTGCGCTCAGGCCGGGCCTGGCACATGCCACCTCCCCAGGTCCATGGTACCTGGTCTTCACGCGTCCCTCTCAGGCGAAAGCTGGCGAGGAAAGGTATGGGAGCCGCTCGTACGTCAAGGGGGACTCCTGAGCATCGCGACTCAGGAGCCTCACTGGTCACGTAGCCCCTCGCCCCTTAGCACCGTCCTGGTGATCCGGACGCCCCAACGGCGGTCGAGGTATGCAGGGGACCGGGCCCTGCCGACGCAGAGCTCAAGGCGCTCCAATCTCCAAGTCGACCCCATCTTCGCCGCGTTCCCTTCGTGAGGGGGCTGCTCGTACGTCAAGGGGGACTCCTGAGCATCGCGACTCAGGAGCCTCACTGGTCACGTAGCCCCTCGCCCCTTGGCACCGTCCTGGTGATCCGGACGCCCCAACGGCGGTCGAGGTATGCGCGGGACCGGGCCCTGCCGACGCAGAGCGCTACAGCAAGCAGGAAGGAAACGAAGCGAGGAAATAAAATCACACAGCTTAGCAGTCATTACAAACATTAAAATGTCTCTGAAAATGCAAATAAGTCTAACGCCTCCACGAGGCACGATGAACGTTACAGGAAAAGACCCGGGAAGAGGAACTAGGAGGAGCTGGCATCGCCGCTCGCCCCGGCCGCGGGGAGCTCATCGTCGACATCACTACCGCTGTCATCATCGTTGCCAACCCCCGCAGCCACAGGAGGAGGCGAGGGAACGGCGACACAGGCGAACTTCTTCATCAGCGCCTCCACGGCGCCCTCCACGGCTGCCGCCATGGCAGCACGAACCCCAGGATCAACCGGGCGGATCACGGAGCCGAAGTCGAAACTCGGCTCGCGAAGGTAGAGGTGGCTGAAGACGCGCGCCGCAGTCGTGGAGAAGAGGTCGCGGCACTCGCTCTCCAAGACGTTCTCCACGCTAGCGACGGCACCCTCAAGCACTTCGGCGAGCTTTGAAGAGAGCCCAGTGAAGCCACTCTCAGGAGCCGCCAGGGGCTCTGTGAATCCCCCTCGGCAGATGGACTACAGCACCCGGTGGAGCCTGAGCTCGATGGAGGGGAGGGCGTCGAGCTCCGCAGCCTTCCTCTCCTCAGCTGCGGCAAGGGTCTTCTCCCTGGAGTCGAGCCGAGCCTTCTCTGTGGCCACCTCCTCCTTCAACCTGTCCAGCTGCCTGCGCTTCGCGGCTTGGTCAGCTGCCACCTTGGACAACGCGGAGTCACGGTCGGCAAGCTTGGCCTCGCAGGTCTTGAGGTCTTCCTCCCGCTGACGAAGCCGCTCAGTGAGCGCGGTCCTCTCCTCCCGAAGAGCCTTCAGGCGGGCCTCCGCCTCGTCGCCGCGCTTCGCGGAGAACGCTGCATCGGCCAGCGCCGCGTCGCGGGCTACCTTGGCCGACGCGGACTCCTTCCTGCCCTCGGCCGCGACGGACTCGGCTTGGCTCCAAACCGCCACGGCTGAGGTGTCAGATTGGAGCCACCCAGAAAGAAGACCCAGGCGCTCCCTTGCGAGGCGACCGTCAGCACCACCGAGGGCGTCTCGGACCTGATCCAAGACGGAGTAGGCCCCGTCCAGGGCGCCTGACTCGACTGGAGGGCCACGAGTCAGTGGCACCAGGGCACGGCCCGGAGGTGGTGTCTGTGCGGCGGCAGGAGCCGCCCCCAGAGGGGCGGAAGCATGGAGGGCAGAAGGCACTGGTGGTTGCGCCACTAC
Organism: Elymus sibiricus; assembly: GCA_039707655.1. NCBI lineage: Eukaryota > Viridiplantae > Streptophyta > Magnoliopsida > Poales > Poaceae > Elymus > Elymus sibiricus. Next base: position 323,497,024 of record CM077673.1, read on the forward strand.
CACAGACAAGACAGGGGCGGACGGCCCTACACCCAGCTGGCCCTCGGGGGCTGGCCCCTCGGTCTGCAGCGCAGACATGCCTCCAAGGGCAGGGACGACCTCTCCAGTGGGCATCGGGGGCTCCGCGACCGTGACAAGAAGAGTCGCCCCGTGGGCCTCCTCGCCCGCAATATCCGGCGCCTCATCAGGCGGCGGCAAGGCACCGGGAACGGGCGTCGCGTCAGAAGGCACCCTCGGCTTGACGTCGGCCTTCTTCTTCCTCGACTTCGGCACGGCGGCGCCCCTGATTGTCAGGCAAAGAGAGGCCCATCAGTACATAAACCACCGGAAGGCGGCCTGAAACCAAGCAAGACTACTTACTCCTCGACGTCAACCCACTTCCTCTTTCTCTCCACCTCGGCAAAGGCAGGGAAGCCTCCGTCCTTCTCCGAGGAGCTGCCGCTGCGTGAAGGAGCAGTGGAACCACTCGTAAGGGCCACGGCCGGCAAAGCCGCGCTAGCCTTGGACGCGGCCGCCTCGCCCGTAGGTTGCGGCTCGGGCAGGGGTGAGGCGGGCGCTTCGGCCACCTTGCTGGCAAGAGCTGGGCATTCCGGAGGAGGCCCGGCCTCGCGCTTCCTCGGGGTCGCCCGGCAGGCAGATCGTGCGGCCCGAGGTGTGGGTCCCGACCCTTTGAGGACTCTGGCGAGTCGCGGAGGACTTGCAGCAGGGGGGTCGCCGGCGTCGTCATCATCAAAGCCGCGGAGAAGCGCACTCCGCGACGGAGGGGACACTTCCTCCAGATCGTCATCCGCCGTTTCCTCCGAGTCTTCTTCGTCTGCGGTATCATCGGAGGACACCGCCACAGGGGCGCCGGGGCTCTCGGCCGAAGAGAGCCCCAGCTCGTCGAAGATGGGCATCACGGCGACCAGATCGGCCTTGTCGTCGCGGCAGTACAGCGGGGCGTAGGCCTCAGGAAGGTCCCCGGGGTCGCCGTTGAGCAGGGTCGCCATAGCCCTGTTCAACTCCTCGGGGGTCAGGTGCGCAGAACGGAGCCTCATGTCATCGCCACCACCTTGATAGTCCCACATGGGCCTCGAGTGAGACTGGAGGGGTGCCAGGCGTTGCACCAGGAACTCCTTCACTATCATTCCCCCAGTCAACTTCTTGGCACTGATGTCTCGAAGGACCCACTCCAAGACGGGCTTGGCCCGGGGGTCAGAGAGCTTCGCAGAGCTCCACGTCGGAATCTTCTCCGGCAGCCCCTTTGGGAGCTCCAGGCGTGGGTTGCTGCTCTTGAGATCTAAGAAGACCCAGCGGTTCCTGAAGTTCTCCACCTTCTTCCCGGCCTTGAAGAGCATGTTCCCGCTCTGGACCGCGACGAAGGAGACGCATGCCGACCGCTGAGCACCATCATGAAGCCGCAAGCTGAAGAAATGGCGGAACAAGGCCACCGAAGGCCTCACGCCCACAAAAGCCTCGCAGTAGAAGGCGAACACTGACAGAAGCAGGATGGAGTTGGGTTGAAGATGGAGGGCCTAGATCCCGTAGTGCTCATGGACGGTGGCGAAGAACGCGGAGAAGGGTGGGACGAGCCCGGAGAAGACGTTGTGGAGGAAGAAGGGGTAGGCCGACTTGGCCAGGCGATGCCTCTCCGCGGAGCCGCACCATATCAAGGTCCACCCCCGCTCATTGGTGTCATCCGCCGTCGACGGAAGCACCGGAGCGAGGTCCCCGTCCTTGGCTATGGTGGACTCTGAGAGCACCGGCGAGATGGGAGCAGAAGCCGAGCGCTGGGCTTCAGGTTTTGACTTGCCGGCGGGAGCCATCGAGAAGCCTTTGGGGCCGAGGAAGCAGGAAGGAGGACGGAGCGGTGCTGAGATCTGGAGAGGTTCCCACAAAGGATGGAGATCTGGAAGGGAGAGCAGGAGCGCAGAAGAGGAAAGCAATGCTGGCTCAACGCTGGACGCAGGCTTTTGTCGGTTAGGACAGTTGCCGAGGAGACACGGGAGCGAGGACGTCCGCGCCCAGCCGCGCACCGCGCGCCAGACCTGGCCCGCAAGCGATAGGGGCCCGCGGCGCTCCGGGCCATCTTCTATAGCTTCCCCTCGAAGCCAACTCGAGCGCGCCTTGGGCCCGAGGGCTACTGTCGGCGTTCTGGATACCGGGGTACCCAGACTTGCCTGCCTGCGGCCCAGGACTTGGCCCGCTCGACGGTCCGTACAACCCTGCGCGGCTTCACTCAAAACAAGACCCTCGTGAGAGCCTCACCCTTGTGAGGAGGACAACGCCAAGGCCCCCGGGAAAGGGAGGCTTCCCCAGGCCCCCTCCCGAGTGGCGGAGATCTCTATGCAATGCTCGGCCTCGGGAGGTCGAGGCTGACGCCAGCCAGGCCAGGCCGGCGCCAGCGCGCCAGAGGGGACAGTTTCCTCTTTGGTGCAAAGGAGACAAGGACGAGCGCAGGTTCCCGAGGCGCCCTGCCAAAGGTTTCCATTCCGGTGCAACGAGACCGGGCCAGCGGGCGCGGCAGGACGGATGTCACCGGCGAGCCCACCACCGCGTCACCACCACCTACTTTGCAGGCGAAGACCACCTTTCGTCAGGATAAGATGTACCTCCTGTCCCCTTTCAAATTTGGCTGTTGTGGGATCCCTTCCCGCCATTGCGACAAGGGAAGAGGACCCGGGTCGCTATAAATAGAGGTTAGGCTGCTCTGTAGAAGGCATCGATGACACAACCATCCGCAAACACACCGCGAGGCAACTCACCACTCTACTAGTTCATCCACAAACCTCCTCGTGAGGCAATCCACCAAAGGCAGGAGTAGGGTTTTACGCTTCGCAGCGGCCCGAACCTGGGTAAACTCTCGTGTGCTATCTTCTTCCTTGCCATCGAGCGGGGTTATTGTGTTGTGGGCTTGGTGGGGGTGAAGCTGTTGGGGATCTTCGCACACGCCCCTGGGTTCGAACTTCTTAGGGTTTTGCGGAGCCCGAAATCCGACATTGACTGTAGAAAATGTTACATAAGTTGAATTGATGCTGGTCAACGTTATATGACAAGAGCCCAGGTAGCTTCTTGGATTATAATTTTTCCTCACCGCCTCCACACAATCACCAGTTGTGCTCACATCTTGACATAGTTAAACGTGACTTCATTGTATGCCTACCCACTTATTATATTTAGAAGAAATACACATGTGAATATTAGATCAATGCTCTACCTCCACAACAGAATCAGCATATCCATCGCATTGTTGCGGTCTTCATGCCTTCAACATTTGACTGCCATTGGTTTAAAAAACCCAATTTTACATTCTACTGTTGAAATCAGATCATCTTGCTCGTGAACATGGTACTTCCCACTACAATAAAAAATTGAAGAAGCAATGTTTTGCATCCAGTCCATCCTTAAGGAAGGTAGTAGTGCTTCCTGATTTACCTATGAATCAGAAGGCACCTGGCGCTTAAGGAAGGATCTCCTTCAGCCACCCCAGGGTCCATGTTCTCCATCTCTCCCCAATTATGCATGTAGAAGAACAATTTCTGATTAGTTTTTTTCCAACTAAATTCTTGGAAAGTTGAAATCGTAAGTAAATACCATGAGAATAGAGAACAAAACTTATCAGAAAAAAGAGAACATTCAAGAGTCAACAGAAAAATAAAATACGTCATTGAGAACACCTCAATTTTGTACCATCGAGAGGAGTACAAATATCTTTTTGTCCAGGAAGCTGGTCCTCATGCACCATCACTTCCTCATTGGATAGAACACATCCAGCAAGTTAGTGATCCTAAAAGATTAACACTACAATCTTTGAGGAAATAACATAAGCACCTGGTGCCATGGTGGTTGGACATCGGCCGAGAGGCATGGTCAACAACACGACAATGAATTTTCTTTATCTCCAACGCCATAATTGCAATCAGGTATTTTCTTCAGGCATACAATGAGAAGTGGGAACTTTATCAACATCAAAAGATCTGAGACTTGTTCAAAGAAAAAAAAGATCTCAGAAGCATGTATTCGGAGGAGCGGATGATCGTGACCACGTTCGTGCGACAGCAGCTGAACAGAGGAGCAGCTGACGGCGACGACGATTGCGACTGCGTCCATGGGGCAGCGGCCTAGCGGTGGCCTGAGTGCTGTGGGCATGGCGGCGGATAGACGGAGCGGCGAGCGGCAATCCTCTACCCGGTAGGAGCGTTGGTGTGTGTCGGGGGGATTACCCCCCCGGGTAGGCTAAAGGATGCGACTCAACATTTTAAAACAACGGGGCGGCCAACACCTCTCTGTCCGGCTGCTCCGGCTGGCACCCCAGTCCGGCTGACTCCTAAGTCCAGCCGGCTCCCTGTCCAGCCGCTCCAGCCGGCAGCTCCGTCCGGTTCCCCGTCCGGCTGCTCCAACCAGCCTGCTGCGCGAGGTCAACCATCACGTCCCATCGGACACGACATGAAGACACTATAGCCTGCGTCATGTGTCACTTCACTGCGCTCCAATAGTCCAGCACTGTTGATCAATAGTGGTGCACTGTAGCCTGCATCACGCGTCACCTCGCATGTCATCTCCAATAGAGGTGCACTATTGCCTGCATCACGCGTCACTTCGCATGTCATCTCCAATAGTGTAGTTAGGCCATGTGGGCCACCCCTTGTCCCTGGGCACCCCTTTATAAGGTGAGCCAGGGGGCTCACCCAAGGGGGCCTCTCCTCTCATTCTCTCATTCCCCTCCCACTCTCTCACGTATGAGGCAAGGGAAGAGCTCTCACAGCTCCCTTCTTCCTCCCCAAATACAGCTCCGGGAGCAACTCTGTACTGCCACCAGATACACCGCATATATCATCAGACATGCAGGAGTAGGGGTATTATCTCTCCGGAGAGCCCCGAAGCTGGGTAAACCACCGCGTGCTACTACCCTATCCCGTCCCGGATCTTCCATGGCAGCCTTGCTCTCACCTCGATTAGCCACCCCCTGGCATCTGTTATGAGAAAACGACGATAGTTGGCGCCCATCGTGAGGCAAGCTGCTACTGGAACCGCGGTCCGGGCAAGACCCTCATCGTCATCATCACCGCGGCGCTGCCACCGTCTCTCCAGTGGCGCTCAGGGGCTCGACACCAACATGCCCCCGGGGTTGCTGCACGGGACGGCGCGTCCCCTTCGTCGGCCTCGTCCACCTCGAGCTCGCTCCAACATGCCACCGGGGCGACCGTGCAGGTCAGCGCGTCCTCGCCGCCGGCCTCGTACTGCTCCGGCCTCCCCTCGTCCACACCTCCACGTGCAGGCAAGCTGGCAGCCTTCGTTGCTGTACGTAGACACGGTTGCGCCAAGCTAGCTTGGCTAGCTAGCTCGGCTCGAGTGCACGCACGAGGCTGGCCGGCCGTATGAGCCTCGCCGTCGCCCCGGCCGGCAACTCCGTCTTGCGACGTCGCCTCTCCCCAGCCGAGTCACCATCCGGCCGTCCCGGTCCTTCGCCGGCTCCACTGGGCCCCTGGCGCGTCCGCGTGCCCATCGCGCCGCGCCCGGTTCCTGCATGCCCGTCCGCTCCGACCAGTTGCACGCCCGACCACCTGGTCGCCCCGCTCCGAGCGCAGTTGTGCCTAGCTAGCTAGCTAGCAGAACCAATCGATTAAGCTGCGTGCCTGCTAGCTTAGCTAGCTAGCTTCGCTCGTGTGCGCGCATGAGGCCAGAAGGACGTGTGTTCCTCGCCGTCGCTCCGACCGGCAACTCCGTCTAACAACGCCTCCGCCGTTTCCGTCGGGTGGTGAGGCGCAGCTCCGCTCCTCCGTGCGCCCAAGCCGCCCAGCCGCGCGTCCGCACGACCTCCGGCGCCGGCCCGCGCGGTCTCCGGCACCGACGCCCGCACACGTGCCAGACCGCGCCCCGCGCGTCCGCGTCTGCATCGTCATATCTGTGCGTCCAGGCCCACCGGCTCCGCCACCTGCTGCAGCCCGCGCACAGCGGTGCGCCTGCCCCGTGGCCTCGCCCGCCAGCCTATCCGTGCCCCCGGCCCGGCCGCCGCTGGTTCCGCCTTACTACCGGCTGCCGCAACGTTGGCTGGCTACGGGGCCACAACGCTGGCCGGCTGCCGCCATGGCTTGGCCGCGTACACGCATGCATGCAGGCCCGGGCACATGCATGCATGCCGTGCATGCATGCCCCGCATGCTGCCGCCCGGCCAGCTGCTGTTGCCCTACCACGGCTGCACGTCTGGCTGCCCCCGACTCCGGACTATTCGAGCAACTGCGCACCCGTGCGTGCCGGCTCCGCCTCATCACACCGGTCCATTGCGCCGGCCAGACTGCTCGTACACCCGCGCGTCCGCGCGTGCCGACTCTTCCTTGAGGCACCGGCCCGCCGCGCCGGCCAGACTGCTCATACACCCGCGCGTCCACGCATGCCGGCTCTTCCTCGAGGCACCGGCCCGCCGCGCCGGCCGGACCGCTCGTGTGCTTGCGCGTTCATACGCGTCGGCCCTGCCTCGCTCCATCAACACCCGCGCTCATGACCGGTGCCAGCTCCACCCCTACTCCAGCAGTTGTCCTTGTGGGCTGGCTGCTCTCAAAGAAGAGAATGAAGAGAGTCACGTACATGCATGCGTGCAATTGGTACGTGCATGCTGGCTGCACTACGCGCGTGCATGCATGGCCGGCTGCATGGCCCCGGTCGGCTGCGCTGCGAGCGTGCGTGCCTGGCCGGCTGCCCTGCATGCGTACATGCCTGACCGGCTGCGAGCCTGGACGGCGGCATCGTGTACGTGAGCGGCCCGGCCGTCTGCCTACCTGGCTGCCAACGTGGTTGGCCATCTGCCCCGGCCCGGTTGCCCGGCTCCCCGTTTGCCTGGCCGGCCTCCGGTTGCCGCCTTGCCAGTTACCAACTGCTGGCCAACTACCCGGTCCGGCGCACGCGGGAATCAAGCTGGCCGGCTATGTCCGGCTCCTTCTTTTCAGTCTTCATCCGGCACATCCGACTCCGTCCCGACCCGCTCGAATCCGCAGACTCGGGCATAACCGCTCCAACGACACGAATTACATCTGTCTCGGGCACAAACCAGCCTGCCTGCCTACTTCGACACCGGGCCGGCCCGGCTGCCCATCTGCTTCGACGCTGGCCGGTCGGGCCCGGCCGGCCGGCACCTCCATCAACCGCCCCGGAAGCTACACCCAGCGGGTGCGCCGGCACGCTCCGCTGGCAAAAAGCCACGCCGGCTGTCATCGACAACAACCACCTCGCCGGTGTGAAAAGCAATGTGAGCTCCCGTTTGCTCATCCTCTTGCCATGCACAAAAAACCGGATACCCTGAACGACCCTCGGGGGCAATCTCCGCATTTATTCAGCTGCCTTTACTGTTCACCCCGGCGCCAGCTAGTCTCGGCTAAGGGGTTGGCCGTGTGGCCCGATACGTTCGTTCCCACAAAACGGCTTAGTAGCGTGTACGATACCAAGGCATACTCTTTATCTCAGCTACAGATCGCACCGCGACTGTCCGGCTAGCGAGAGCACAAGCTGGAGGTCACCCCATGCGAAAAACGTCCCGGGAGAAAACGGCTTGGGCAACCCGGTCATTTCATTTGTGAGCATCTACTCGGTCGAGTCTGCTCCCAGAGTCCATGTACTGTACGCTTCACTCCGCGGCCCACTCTTTGCCTCAGCCATAGACCGGCTCCCGGCTGTCCGGCCGACAAGATCAAAGCCAAAGAGTGGAGAGCACATGTAAAAGATTAAAGAGGGCTCGGCCGAAACCGAGTCGGCACCCTTTGCATAAAGCTTGCACTACCAAAACTAGATATTTAACACATGTGCATCGACTAAACTTGTCTTTTGCACGATCATTTCCATGAGGAACCCCCTTGCTCGGAGGCGTGGAAGCCACGCCCGGCAGCGCCTCGCGCTCGACAGCCGGCGGACCCCGCGTCCGCGCCCGGCAGGGCTCCGCGCCCATCAACTGTCGGACCACGCGTCCGCGCACGGCAGGGCTCCGCGCCCAACAGCCGGCGGACCCCGCGTCCGCACCTGGCAGGGCTCCGCGCCCATCAGCCGGCGGACCCCGCGTCCGCGCCCGGCAGGGCTCCGCGCCCATCAGCCGGCAGACCCCGCATCTGCCCTCGGCAGGGCTCCGCGCCCATCAGCCGGCGGACCCCGCGTCTGTGCTCGGTAGCGCCTCGCGCTCGACAGCCGGTGGACCCCGCGTCCGCCCCCGGCAGGGCCCCGCGCCCACCCGCCGGTGGACCCCGCGTCCGCGCCCGGCAGCCTCGCACTCAACAGCCGGCGGACCCCGCGTCCGCCCTCGGCAGGGCGTCGTGCCCATCAGCCGGCGGACCCGGCGTCCGCCCCCGGCAGGGCTCCGCGCCCATCAGCCGGTGGACCCCACGTCTGTGCCCGGTAGGGCCCCACGCCCATCGGTCGGCGGACCCCGCGTCCGCACCCGGCGTCCTTGACGCCACTATCTACTTCAGCAACAGCAAAGACCCTCCGCCCAATTCTTCGAGTCGTCCGGAGGCTCGGAGCCTACACCCAGCGGGTGCGCTGGCGCGCCCCCGATGGAAACAGCCAGCCGGTGGATTCCGCGTCCATGCCCGGCAGGGCTCCGCGCCCATCAGCCGGCGGACTCCGCGTCCGCCCCATGTAGGGCTCCGCGCCAAACAGCGGGCGGACCCCGCGTCCGCGCCCGGCAGGGCCTCGTGCCCATCAGTCGGTGGACCCCACGTCCACGCCCGACAACCTCGACGCCACCGTCCGCTCCAACGACAGCAAAGACCCTCCGCCCGACTCTTCGAGTCGCCCGGAGGCTCGGAGCCTACACCCAGCGGGTGCGCTGATGCGGTCCCACTGGAAACAGCCAGCCGGTGGATTCCGCGTCCACGCCCGGTAGGGCTCCGCGCCCATTAGCCGGCGGACTCCGCGTCTGCCCCATGCAGGGCTCCGCGCCCATCAGCCGGCGGACCCCGCGTCCGCGCCTGACAGGGCCTCGCGCCCATCAGTCGGCGGACCCCGCGTCCACGCCCGACAACCTCAACGCCACCGTCCGCTCCAACGACAGCAAAGACCCTCCGCCCGACTCTTCAAGTCGCCCGGAGGCTCGGAGGCTACATCCAGCGGGTGCGCTGGCGCGCCCCCGCTGGAAGGAAGCCGCGCCGTCCCCGGCCCGCAATTGACCGTCATCAACAACTTTTGCAACAACAACGACAACAGCAAAAACCCTCCGCACGACTCCCCGAGTCGCCCGGAGGCTACTGTCGGGGGGATTACCCCCGGGTAGGCTCAAGGATGCGGCTCAACATTTTAAAACAATGGGGCGGCCAACACCCCTCTGTCCGGTTACTCTGGCTGGCACCCCGGTCCGGCTGACTCCTAAGTCCAGCCGGCTCCCTGCCCGGCCGCTCCAGCCGGCAGCTCCGTCCGGCTGCTCCAGCCAGCCTGCTGTGCGAGGTCAACCACCACGTCCCATCGGACACGACATGAAGACACTATAGCATGCGTCATGTGTCACTTCACTGCGCTCCAATAGTCCAGCGCTGTTGATCAATAGTGGTGCACTGTAGCCTGCATCACGCGTCACCTCGCATGTCATCTCCAATAGTGGTGCACTATTGCCTGCATCACGCGTCACTTCGCATGTCATCTCCAATAGTGTAGTTAGACCATGTGGGCCACCCCTTGTCCCCTGGGCACCCCTTTATAAGGTGACCCAGGGGGCTCACCCAAGGGGGCCTCTCCTCTCATTCTCTCATTCCCCTCCCACTTTCTCACGTATGAGGCAAGGGGAAGACCTCTCACAGCTCCCTTCTTCCTCCCCAAATACAGCTCCGGGAGCAACTATGTACTGCCACCGGATACACCGCATATATCACCAGACATGCATGAGTAGGGGTATTATCTCTCCGGAGAGCCTCGGACCTGGGTAAACCACCGCGTGCTACTACCCTATCCCGTCCCGGATCTTCCACGGCAGCCTTGCTCTCACCTCGATTAGCCACCCCCTGGCATCTGTTGTGAGAAAATGACGACAGTGTGGCAGTCCTCTGCCTGATGGGGTGGGTTGGGCCTCCTGTCAATCAACGACAACAGTTGCTGGGTGCAGGGGCCGGTGGCGGGGCTGGGCGGCGGGCAGGGAGAGGAGGGTCGGCGTGGCGGGGCATGGGGAGGAGGGCCGGCGGCGGCGGGGCAGGGGGAGAAGGGGCGGTGGTGGCGGGACACGGGAGGAGCGGGGCAGGGCGGTTTGGGATAGGAGGAGCGGGGCAGCGGGCTTGCGGTCGTGCGGATGGCCTGACTCTGTTTTTTCTCTCTAAACGGCGGTTACGGTTAGCAATCATGGATTAGCGCTTGTAATTGCGTGGCTTGCGGTGTTAAACACAATATTTAGTAGGTTCAGTAGGTTGAGGGGCAACTTTTTCCACTTCTGGTCGGGGTGAAGATACCCCAAAAAGGCCCTTCAAAGGATTACTATCCATAGTGATAAGCAACGGTAAATTTCAGCACGTACCGAAAATGTTTCCTTACCAAATTCCACTCACCAAAGGCGCTTCACTCCCTGGTAACGGCACCGGAAAATAGTCTTGATGACCCATAAGTATAGGGGATCAATTGTAGTCCTTTCGATAAGTAAGAGTGTCAAACCCAACGAGGAGCGGAAGGAAATGACAAGCGGTTTTCAGTAAGGTATTCTCTGTAAGTGCTATAATTAACAGTGATAGATAGTTTTGTAGCAAGATAATTTGTAACAAGTGACAAGTAACAAAAGTAGCAAGTGTGCAGCAAGGTAGCCTAGTACTTTTTATAGCAAAGGACAGGCCAAACAATTCTCTTATATGAAGTAAAGTACTCCTGAGGACACATGGGAATTTATGTCTAGTCATGTTCATCATGTTGAGTTGATTCGCCTTCGTTACTTTGATAATTTGATATGTAGATGGACCGGTGCTGAGGAGCTATTCTTACTTGAACAAGCAACCCACTTATCATTACCGCCTCTCGCAAGCATCCGCAACTACGAAATAAGAATTAAGATAAATCTAACCATATCATGAAACTTGTGGATCCAAATCAGCCCATTATGAAATAACGCATAAACTAGGGTTTAAGCTTCTGTCACTCTAGCAACCCATTATCTAATTATTACTCCACAATGCCTTCCCTTAGGCCCAAAATATGGTGAAGTGTCATGTAGTCTACGTTCACATGACACCACTAGAGAAAGCAACAACATACATATCATCAAAATATCGAACGAATACCAACTTCACATGATTACCTATAACAAGACTTCTCCCATATCCTCGAGAACAAAAGTAACTACTCACAAATCATCATCATGTTCAATATCAGAGGTATAATAAATATGATTAAGGGTCTAAACATATTATATTCCACCAAGTAAACCAGCAAGCATCAACTACAAGATGTAATCAACACTACTAGTAACCCACAGGTACCAATCTGAGGTTTTGAGACAAAGATTGAATACAAGAGATGAACTAGGGTTTGAGATGAGATGGTGCCGGTGAACATGTTGATGAAGATTGATCCTCCCACGAAGGAGGAAGCGTTGGTGATGACGATGGCATCAATTTCCCCCTCCCGGAGGGAAGTTTCCCTGGCAGAATCTCTCTCCCGAAGAGCAAAAGGGCCTCTGCCCAGGTTTTCGCCTCGAGACGGCGGCGCTTTGCCATGAAAGTATCTCCTTGATTTTCCTAGGTCAAAACACATCATGTAGCAAAAGAGGGGGCAGGAGGCCGCCTGTGGGCCTGCCAAGCCATCAGGGCGCGCCCGAGGGGGTGGGCGTGCCCTGTTGGCTTGGCACCAATAGGTGGCCCCCTCTGGCACTTCTTTGCTCCATAAATTCAGATATATTCCACAAAAAATCCTCGTGAAGTTTTAGTTCATTTGGAGTCTAGAGAATTTCCAACCCTTTTCTTGGTTTTCAGGTCCAGAATTCCAGTTTTCGGCAATTTCCCTCTTTGATGTACCTTGTAAATTAAGAGAGAAAAGGCATTAGAATAGTATAATAAGATGGAATAGTGGCCAAGAATAATATAGATATCAATACGAAATCATGATGCAAAATGGACGTATCACTCCCTCACTCAAGCAGTACAACCGAGGCATCCCTGGATGTTCTTTCTTTGGTTCGGACAGGTTGTTTGACGCGGTGGTAGCAGCCCCCACGGTCCATAATGTTGCGGTGATTACAGTGCAGCCTAGTGAGGTTTCTCTCCAAGTGATGGATGATGAGCTTAAGTCTTGGGGATAGAAGGCTGGGATTGCTAGGTTCAACAGATCTCGCCTATGGAGTTCCGGGTGGTGTTCCCTTCATCTGGCTATCTGTGCATGCTTGCATCCTCCTCGGGTTTCACTCTCCCTAAGAACAAGATTTTCATTGTCGTTAAGGAAGAGTCTGAGTGCGGCAAGACAATGGGCTCTTTTGTTGACTCTTGGGTGTTGTTGGATGATGTTCCCCCGGTCCTGCGCACCCCTTCCGCCCTCATGGCATTTGCTGAACTCATCGGGAGGCCGATTGCAGTGGATGAGTCCATCTGGGTCTTGCGCGTATGCAAGTTACAAGTTCCATGGGCAGGAGCCGAGGAATGATGGAGCCAAGGGGTCCAAGGCTGGGGCGAGGAGGCACCTGCTTCGGTTGCCCCTGGGAAGGCTTCGAGTGAGGGACTCCCTAGCCCTTTTTTTGTTGTCTGCCTCAACCTTCCTGCGTGTTGATACTCGTGATCTGCGTTGGGTTTTTCCATGAAGAGGAACGGGTAATCGCAGCACAAAGTGGGTAAGTATTTCCCTCAGTTATGAAACCAAGGTTTATTGAACCAATAGGAATACCAATCCTCAACCGTCTTCAACGGCTGCACACAAAAAAAAAACTTGCACCCAACACCGGCAAGAGGGTTGTCAATCCCCTTGATCTCGTTATTTGCAAGCAAGTGAGTTGTGTAGATAATTGTAGATAATAGTAAAGTGCAAAATAAAATAAAAGGTAATAAATAACAGCAAGGTAATGATTGCGTTTGTGAATATATAAGTGAATAGACCCGGGGGCCGTAGAGTTCTCTAGTGGCATCTCTCATAAGCAAAGCATACAGTGGGTAAACAAATTACTGTTGGGCAATTGATAGAAAAGCGAATAATTATGCGATGTTCACGACAATGATCATGTGTATATAGGCATCACGTCCATAAGCAAATAGGCCAACTCTTGCCTGCACCTACTACTATTACTCCACTTCAAGAGCGCTTATATGCTTGCCTCTCTACGTATTAAGTTCATGACAAACGGAGTAATGCTCGGAGAACGATGACGAGATGTATGGAAAGTATACTCAACTAATATGAATAAACCCCATCGTTTTATCCTTAGTAGCAACAACACAAATACACAACTTGTCCCCTTCTTTCACTGGGATATAGAAACTCGTCCGGATGAACCTACCACAACGCACCACTCCCACCGAAGAAATATCAATCTAGTTGGCCAAACTATCTCAATAGATTGGAGAGCATTACGAAGCTATGATGATCATGCAAATAAGAATCATAGTAATCAGGTTTGACTCAACTACTTTTCATGAATAATCTGAACATAAACTCACAATTCATCGGATCCCAACAAACACACCATACATAGGGATTACATTGGATAGATCAAGGCAAAGATGCGATGAACATTGTATTGAAGATCAAGAGAGAGAGATTGCCATCTAGGTACTACCTACGGACCCGTAGGTCTGTGGTGAACTACTCACACATCATGGTGAGGGCAGCAAGGTTGATGAAGAGGCCCTCCGTGATCGATCTCCCCTCTGGCAGGGTGCCGGAACGGAGGTGTAGATGGCCTCCCGTCGGAACAGAGGCTTGCAGCGGCGGAAAAAGTGTTTCGGGAGCGCTTCTGGTGTTTTTCGGGTAGATGTGAATTTATAGGTCAGAGAACGACGTCGGGAGAGGCTCCAAGGGGCCACAACATATCTGGCCGCGCCTCCCTGGGGGTGCGACCAGATGGCTTGTGGGCCCCTGGTGCAACTCCTTGCCCTCCTCCGAAGCTTCTAGGTCTTGTATTGGTCCAGAAAAAAATACCAAAAAGTTTCGTGGCAATTGGACTCCGTTTAGTATTGTAACTCTGAAAAGGCAAAAACACGCAGAAAACAGGAACTGGCACTAGGCACTGGGTCAATAGGTTAGTGCTCAAAAATATCATAAATTGGTAAATAAATCCCAAAAAGTATCCTAGAATGATAATATGTCAGCATGGAACAATAAAAAATTATAGATACGTTGGAGACGTATCAGCATCCCCAAGCTTAATTTCCTCTCGTCCTCGAGTAGGTAAATGATAAAAACAGAATTTTTGATGTGACATGCTACCCATTATGTAATCTTTGGTATGTATGTTCATTGAGAAATGATGAATTAACAAACAACAACATAGCAATATTTATAAGTACAAGAAACAAAATCATTAATTTTTCAAAGTATACGATCCTAAAAGAATGTTTTACCCCTATTCATCTTATTATATTAGCAAGGCATGACTCCATCTTCACCACATAGATACAAATGTTAAGCACCACAATGTCCAAGTCAGGCAATCGGATCATACTTTTTTCAATGTGCATCAACTTTTTATTCTTCACGCAATACATGAGCGTGAACCATTGGACATAGCATACAGGTGGAGTAGAATATGGTGGTAGGTATCAAAGGGGTAAAAAGTGGAGAAGATAGTCTCACATCAACTAGGCGTACCAATGAGCTATGGAGATGCTCATCGATAGATATCAATGCGAGGAGTAGGGATTGCCATGCAAATGATGCACTAGAGCTATAAGTGTATGAAAGCTCAACTGAAGCTAAGTGGGGTGTGCATCAAACTTGCTTGCTCATGAAGACCTCGGGCATTTGAGGAAGCCCGTCATAGGAATATACAAGCCAAGTTTATTATATGAAAAGGTAATTCCCACTAGCATATGGAAGTGTCAACATAGGAGACTCTCTATATGAAGAACATGGTGCCACTTTGAGGCACAAGTGTGGTAAAGGATAGTAGCAAAGTCCCTTATCTCTTTTCTCTCATTCATTTTTTATATGGTGGGCTTTTCTCTCTCTTTTTTTATAATGCCTCCCCCATTTTTTTATATGGTGGGCTCAGTTGGCCTCCCCCATTTTATTTCATTTTTTGCCCGGAGTCTCATCCCGACTTGTGGGGGAATCATAGTCTCCATCATCCTTTCCTCACTGGGACAATGCTCTAATAATGATGATCATCACACTTTTATTTACTTACAACTCAACACGAAGAACTGATAGGAAGGTATGACTCTGTATGAATGCCTCTGGCAGTGTACCAGGATGTGCAATGATCTAGCATGACATGTATCAAAAATATGAAGAACGGTGGCTTTGCCACAAATACTATGTCAGCTCTATACGATCATGCAAAGCATTATGATGATGGACGAACTAGTCATCTGAAGTGACGATGGAATTTGCATGGCAATATATCTCGGAATGGCTATGGAAATGCCATAATAGGTAGGTATGGTGGCTGTTTTGAGGAAGATATAATGAGGCTTATGTGCAACAGAGCGTATCATATCACAGGGTTTGGATGCACCGGCGAATATTTGCACCAATCCTCGAGGTGAGAATGGGTTATGCACGGTACCGAAGAGGCTGGCATATATGAGAAGGTGAAGATGCGTATGTCCATGGTGTCACATTTTTCATAAAGAACTCACATACTTATTGCAAAGTTATATTAGTTTTATCACAAATCAAAGTACTCCTCGCATGCCCTGAGGGAGGAGGTTGGTAGGAGTTAACCATCGCGCGCCCCCGACTCAAAACAACACTAGGATTTTAATGAGGAATATAAATGCTCACACATCATCACCATGCCTCCTTAATTTTTAGATGAATAACAAGTTAATACCTCTTAATATTGACACTTCTATGAATCTAAAAATTTGGACTCACACCTTTTTCATATTACTACATCAATGTCATTAACCCACAACTTCTCTATATGTGCTACACGATGGTTTTGATTATCATTCATTGAATACCTAATATTCTTGGACTAGTCTTATGACCCATGAAAATTACCATCACTATTAATTCAGCTCTCAAACAAGTATAAGTGAAGAACGGGAGCATATTATTTCTATAAAATCTATACGCCACCGTGCTCAAAAAGATATAAGTGGAGTACTAGAGCAACTGCCTAGCTCAAAAGATATAAGTGAAGCACATAAAGTATTCTAGCAAATTATCATGAAGGTGTGTCTCTCTCAAATAGGTGTGTCCAGCAAATGATGATTGTGACAAACTTAAAGTAAAAGCAAACAAAAGCAAATGACGCTCCAAGAAGAACACATATCATGTGATGAATAAAAATATATCTCCAAGTGACATACCGATGGATTGAGACGAAAGAGGTGATGCCTTCCGGGGCATCCCCAAGCTTAGATGCTTGAGTCTCCTTAGAATTATACTTGGGGTGCCTTGGGCATCCCCAAGATTGGGCTCTTGCTACTCCTTATTCCGTAGTCCATCGTGATCACACCCAAAACTTGAAAACTTCAATAACACAAAACTCAACAAAACTTCGTGAGATCCGTTAGTATAAGAAACATATTGCATACTTGAGGTACTGTGATAAATTGATTCAAATTCATGTTTGCATAATAGGTACTGTATTCTAACTTCACCATGGCTTACACCCCCCCGATATAGTCCATGGCATAATCAAAACAAGCAAACTATGCAAGCAAAACAGAATCTATTTAAAACAGAACAGTCTGTAGCAATCTGTAAAGATCCCATACTTCTGTAACTCTAAAAATTCTTAAAAATTAGGAAAACGTAAGTATTTGTATAGAAATACTGTGTTAAAATTTCATATCATTATCACGCTCTAGTAAAAAATGAAAATTCATGCACTGGAGTCAAAGTTTCTGTTTCAGATTCAGCACCGTTTCTACTCATCTTGTGAGTCATCCCAAATGCTTTACTTGGCACAAAAATTAATTAAAACATAAAAACACAATCATTACAGAGGCAACAATCATGTTATCACACAAAAACAGAAAGTAAAAACAAAAATAAAGATACATAATGGATTGCCTCCCAACAAGCGCTATTGTTTTATGCCCCTAGCTAGGCATAATGCATAGTTTCAAATATTGTCATCTTTGACACTCAACCCGTAGGTAGATCCCATGATTGATTCATAAGGTGGTTTAATTCTCTTCCTAGGGAAGTGTTCCATCCTTTCTTTAATGGGAATTGGAATCTTATGTTTCCTTCTTTCGTATCTATAATTGCACCTATAGTTCGTAAAAATGGCCTTCCAAGTATTATGGGACAAGAAGGATTACAATCAATATCAAGCACAATGAAATTTACAGGCACATAATTTTTGTTTGCAATGATAAGTGCATAGTTAATTCTACCTAAAGGTTTCTTGATGGTAGAATCCGCAAGATGCAAGTTTAGGGAACACTCTTCAATATTAGTGAGACCAAGCACATCACATAAAGTGTTTGGTATAGTTGAAACACTAGCACCAAGGTCACACAAAGCATTGCATTCATATTTATTTATCTTTATTTTGATAGTAGGTTCCCACTCATCATGCAATTTTCTAGGAATAGAAATTTCAAGCTCAAGTTTCTCATCATAAGCTTTTATCATGGCTTCTACTATATGTTCCGTAAAAGCTTTGTTTTGTTCATAAGCATTGGGTGAGATAATAATGGATTGCAGCAAGGAAATACATTCTAATAAATAACATTTATCATAGTTAAAGTCCTTGTAATCCAAGATAGTGGGCACATCACTAGTTAAAGTTTTGACCTCTCCAAACCCACGTTTTTCAGTTTTAGCATTAGAATCATCACCCTCCAAACAAACGGGACGCTCCTTAACTAAAGTTGACTAATCTCCAGTCCCTTTATCATTTATATTCATAGATTTAAACAAATATTCAATAGGAGAAACACCAATCATTTTAAGATCTTCATCATGATTCCGATAAAAACCGGGTGGAAGAGCTTTTTCTAAGAATTCTCTCTTAGCTCTCAACTTAGCGGTCCCCTCCTTACTTTCATTAATAGATAATTGGATAGATTTAATAGTCTCATTAAAATCATGCTTGGGTGGCAAATACTTATTTTTAAGAGTTTCAACATCAAGAGCAATTATATCCATGTTTTTAGCCAAAGTATCAATCATATGCAACTTTTCTTCTACCATAGTGTTGAAAACCTTTTGAGAATTAATAAATTCTTTAATTGTATTCTCAAGATCAGAAGGTATCCTATTAGAATTTGTAGAAGCATTGACATATGAATTACCATAAGAATTTCCATAGTTGTTAGAGGAATTACCGGGATACGGTCTAGCATTGAAATTTCCTCTATAAGCATTGTTGTTGAAATTATTTCGCGAGATGAAGTTCACATCAATAACATCATTATTTTGCTCAATCAAAGTAGACAAAGGCATATCATTGGGATCAACATTAGCATTTTTATTAGCAACCATATTCATATGAGCATCCACTTTTTCACTCAAAGTAGCGATTTCTTCAACAGAATTTACCTTCTTACCAGTTGGAGCTCTTTCGGTATGCCATTGAGAATAATTTGTCATAATGTCGTCCAGAAGTTTTGTGACCTCTCCTAAGGTCACATCCATGAAGGTACCACCTGCAGCAGAATCTAGAAGATTTCTAGACACGTCCAGCATAGAAATTTTGGATAATCATCCACAAGTTTAAGCCATGAGTTGGACAATTTCTATCCATTTCATTCTCTCCCAAGCTTGAGCAACATGTTCTTGATCTTGCTGTTTAAAATTCATTATTTGATTTCTAAGGGAGATAATCTTAGCAGGAGGAAAATACTTGGCAATAAAAGCACCTTTACACTTATCCCACGTTCCAATACTATTACGAGGTAAAGATGAAAACCAAGCTTTAGCTTTGTCTCTTAGTGAAAAAGGAAATAATTTTAATTTCACAATATCATTATCCATATCCTTTTTCTTTTGCATATCACATAATCCAACAATGGTATTAAGATGTGATGCGGGATCCTCATTAGGACTTCCCGAAAATTGATCTTTCATGACAAGATTGAGCAATGCAGCATTAATATCAAATGCCTCCGCGATAGTGGAGGGTGGTATAGCAGTACTAATAAAATCATTATTATTAGTATTTGAGAAGTCACACAACTTAGTAGTATCTTGAGACATGGTGACCACAAAAGCAAAACAAGCAAGACAAGTAAACTAGCAAATAAAGCAAACTAGTAACAAGCAAAGATAAATATTTTTGTATTTTTGATTTTTATGAGACAAACTAAATATAACAGCAAATAAAAAGAAGAACAAGTGAATGAAATTTTGTGCGAAGTTAATTGATAGTTGGTGATCGTATTCCCCGGCAACGGCGCCAGAAATCCTTCCTGATACTCGTGATCTGCGTTGGGTTTTCCGTGAAGAGGAACGTGTAATCACAGCACAAAGTGGGTAAGTATGTCCCTCGGTTATGAAACCAAGGTTTATCGAACCAATAGGAATACCAATCCTCAACCGTCTTCAGCGGCTGCACACAAAAGAACGAACAACTTGCACCCAACGCCGGCAAGAGGGTTGTCAATCCCCTTGATCTCCGTTATTTGCAAGCAAGTGAGTTGTGTAGATAATAGTAAAGTGAAAAATAAAATAAAAGGTAATAAATAACAACAATGTAATGATAGCGTTTGTGAATATATAGTTAATAGACCTGGGGGCCATAGATTTCTCTAGTGGCATCTCTCATAAGCAAAGCATACGGTGGGTAAACAAATTACTGTTGGGCAATTGATAGAAAAGCGAATAATTATGCGATGTTCATGGCAATGATCATGTGTATATAGGAATCACGTCCATAAGCAAATAGGCTGACTCCTGCCTGCACCTACTACTATTACTCCACTTGAAGAGCGCTTCTATGCTTGCCTCTCTACGTATTAAGTTCATGACAAACAGAGTAATGTTTGGAGAACGATGACGTGATGTAGACAAAGTATACTTGACATGGCCTGAGACTGCATCGGTATTTCCCCAAAGAGGAAGGGATGATGTAGCACCACGACGGTAAGTATTTCCCTCAGTTATGAAACCAAGGTATTGAACCAGTAGGAGGATCACCACCACTACGTAAACAACACCTGCACACAAAGAACAAATACTTGCAACCCGACGCGAAAGAGAGGTTGTCAATCTCTCTACGGCAAAAAGATAGATTAGGATATGATAGATTGGATAGATAGATCTCTCAAGAACACAAAATAAAAGAGGCAAATAATAGTGCAGCAAGGTATTTTTGGGTTTTTGGAATAATAGATCTGAAAACAAAAGCGGCAAAAAGACAGATCGGAAAGCAATATGTTGGAAAAGTAGACCCGGGGGCCGTAGGTTTCACTAGTGGCTTCTCTCATGAGTATAGCACACGGTGGGTGAACAAATTACTGTTGGGCAATTGATAGAAGATCAAATAATCATGATGATATCCAAGGCGATGATCATTATATAGGCATCACGTCGAAGATTAGTAGACCGAAACGATTCTGCATCTACTACTATTACTCCACACATCGACCGCTATCGAGCATGCATCTAGTGTATTAAGTTCATGGAAAAATGGAGTAATGCAATAAGAACGGTGACATGATGTTGACAAGATCTATTCATGTAGGAATAGACCCCATATTGTTATCCTTAATAGGAACGATACATGCATGCCTCGCTGCCCCTTCTGTCACTGGGAGAGGACACCGCAAGATCGAACCCATCACAAAGCACCTCTTCCCATGGCAAGAAAAATCAATCTAGTTGGCCTAACTAAACCAAAGATTCAAAGAAGAAATACGAGGCTATAAGTAATCATGCATATAAGAGATCAAAGAAGACTCAAATAATATTCATGGATAGAAACTGATCATGAACTCAAAATTCATCGGATACCAACAAACACACCGCAAAAGTTTACATCAAATAGATCTCCAAGAGACCATTGTATTGAGAATCAAAAGAGAGAGAGAGAAGAAGCCATCTAGCTACTGCCTACGGACCCGTAGGTCTATGGTGGACTACTCACGCATCATCGGAGAGGCACCAATGAGGGTGATGAACCCCTCCGTGATGGTGTTAGATTGGATCTCGCGGTTCTGGAACTTGCGGTGGCTGGATGTGCTTTTCGTCGACTCCTCTAGGGTTTCTGGAATATTTGGGAATTTATAGTCATCACAGGCGGTGGAGGGGCGTCCCGAGGAGGGCACAACCCATCCCGGGGCCTTTGGTGCTTTATAAGAGAAGATGGAGACTCAAGTAAAAATAAAAATTGCATAAAGTAAATAGATAGGCCCTTCGCAGAGGGAAGTAGGGATTTGTAGTGGTGCCAGAGCTCAAAGTTTAAATTGAGAGAGAAAAATATTTTGAGTGGCATGCCTTTCCTGTCAACGAAAACGACAAAGTAGTTCACAATACTTTCCATGCTAGATATATCATAGGCGGTTCCCAAACATAAAGTAAAGCTTATTCCTTTTTCCACCATTCTTTCACAATCCATGGCTGCCGTATCCATGGTTGCCTTCCATACCAACAGTTTCCAAGGAATTTATTATTTTACAACAAAAAGTAATTTTTTTTCTTTTTCATTTCGGGACTGGGCATCCCTATTACCGCCGTACACTCGTGCAATGACAAGTGAATAAACACTCATCTTGAGAATAACACATCTAGCATGGAAAAATATTGACACCCCCTACTGTTTCATGAGCGGTACGAGCACACAAAAAGGAAATTTATTTTGAAAAGTAGAGATGGTACATACAAATTTGCTTAGAACAACATGGAAATACCGCATATAGGTAGGTATGGTGGACTGATAAGGCAGAACTGGGTTTAAGGATTTTGGATGCACAAGTAGTATTTCTACTTAGTACAAGTGGAGGCTAGCAAATAGATTGAGAAGCAACCAACCGAGAAACGAAAATTCACATAAGCGAGCATTGAGCATAACTAACACCGAATAATGCACCATAAGTAGGATGTAATTTCATTGCATAACTATTGACTTTCGTGCTTGCATAGGGAATCACAAACCTTAACACCAATATTCTTACTAAAGCGTAATTACTCACTAACATGACTCACATATCACTATCATCATGTCTCAAAACTATTACAAGGAATCAATGTTTAATTTGTCCAATGATCTTCATGAAAGTTTTTATTATATCCTCCTTGGATATATATCACTTTGGGACTAGTTTCATATATTGCCATTGCTTTTGACAAGCTCAAATAAATTTAAGTGAAGAACACGAGCATAAAAGTTTCATCTCTCAAAATAGTATAAGTGAAGCATGAGAGGATTTCTTCAAAATTTACTGACTCTCAAATTTATCTAAGTGAAGCATGAGGGTATTTCTACAAAAATTTCCAAGCACACCATGCTCAAAAAGATATAAGTGAAGCACTAGAGCAATTCCATAGCTCAAAAAATTTAAGTGAAGCATATAGAGCAATTCTAACAAATCATAGCATAATTTTGTCTCTCTCAATTAGGTGTGTCCAGGAAGGATACTAGTGACAAACTAAAAAGAAAATCAAGCAAAGACTCACATGATACAAGACGCTCCAAGCAAAACTCATGATATGTGACAAATAAAAATATAGCTCCAAGTAAAATACCGATGGTCGTTAGTAGAAAGAGGGGATGCCACATGGGCATCCCCAAGCTTAGTTGCTTGTTCCTCTTTGGATATATCTTGGGGGTGCTGTAGCATCCCCAAGCTTAGGCTCTTTTCACTCCTTATTCCTTCATCCATCGTGATCTCACCCAAAACTTGAAAACTTCAATCACACAAAACTCAACAAAACCTTCATGAGATCCGTTAGTATAATAAAGCAAATCACTACTTTAAGTACTGTTGCAAAACCATTCATATTTTATTATTGCATTATACCTACTGTATTTTAACTTTACCATGGCTTATACCCTTCAATACAACCCATAGATTCATCAAAACAAGCACACAATGCAACGAAAACAGAATCTGTCTTAAACAGAACAGTCTGTAGTAATCTGTACTCTAACCATACTTATGTAACACTAAAAATTCTGAAAACTTAGTACAACATAAAGAATTTGTATAGCAACACTGTGTTAAAATTTCAGCTCATTATGATGTTCCAGTAAAAAAATGAAAATTCGTACAATGGAGGCAAAGTTTCTGTTTCAGATTCAGCGTTGTTTCTACTCATCCTATGAATCATCCTAAAGGCTTTACTTGGCACAAACACTAAATAAGACATAAAAACACAATCATAACAGAGGCATAATTGTGTCAACACTCAAAAACAGAAAGAAAAAGAAGAAAATAAATTTATTCATTGGGTTGGCTCCCAACAAGCGCTATCGTTTTACGGCCGTAGCTAGGCATAAGGCATAGATTCAAGTATTGTCATCTTTGGTTTTTGCTCCATAGGATGCTCTCATGATTGATTCATATGGTGGCTTAATTCTTGTTCTAGGGAATTGTTCCATACCCTTTCTTAGTGGAAACTGAAATCTAATATTGCCTTCTTTCATATCAATCACGGCACCTATAGTGCGTAAGAATGGTCTACCAAGTATAATGGGACAAGACGGATTGCAATCAATATCAAGAACAATAAAATCTATGGGCACATAATTCCTATTTGCAAGAATAAGAACATCATTAATTCTTCCCAAAGGCCTTTTAATAGTAGAATCCGCCAAGTGCAAATTAAGAGAACATTCTTCAATATTGGTGAGACCAAGCACATCACATAAAGATTTCAGAATCGTGGAAACACTAGCACCCAAATCACATAAAGCAAAACACTCATAATATTTAAACTTGACCTTGATGGTAGGTTCCCACTCATCATGTAATTTTCTAGGAATAGAAATCTCCAACTCCAACTTTTCTTCAAAAGATTTCATCATGGCATCAACGATATGTTTAGTAAAAGCTTTATTTTGTTCATAAGCATGCGGTGAATTCAACATGGATTGCAGCAAATAAATACAATCAATCCAAGAGAAACTATCATAATTAAAGTCTTTGCAATCCAAAATAGTGGGCACATCACTAGTTAAAGTTTTGACCTCTTCAAACCCACTTTCATCAAAATTTTCATCAAGATTTTCACCCTCCAATTTATTGGGACGCCTTCTAGCTAAAGTTGACTCTACTTCAGTCCCTTCATATTACTAAACAAGGAATCAATAGAAGAAACACCAATCATTTTAAGATCTTCATCATTTTTCTGAGAGCAATCACTAGAAAACGCTTTTTCTAAAAAATCTCTTTTAGCTCTAAGCATAGCGGTTCTTTTCTTAATTTCATCCATAGAGACATATAAAGCTTTAATTGATTCATCAATCTTAGGTGCAAAAGCTTTCAACTTGAGATTTTCCACATCATGAGAAATTCTATCAATGCTTCTAGACATATCATCAATCTTATTCAACTTTTCTTCTATCGTAGTATTGAAAGCTTTTTGCGCATTGATAAATTCTTTAATATTATTGTCAAGATCAGATGGGTTCCTATTATTATTGTAAGAAGAATTACCATAGGAATTACCATAATTATTAGAGGAATTTCCAGGAAAAGGCCTAGGATTAAAATTACCTCTATAAGCATTGTTATTAAAATTGTTCCGTGAGACGAAATTCACATCTACGGAATCACTATTTTGCTCAATCAAAGTAGACAAAGGCACATAATTAAGATCAATAGGAGCATTTTTACTAGCAACCAACTTCATTAAAGCATCAACTTTTTCACTCAAGGTGCTAATTTCTTCAATCGAATTAACCTTTTTGCTAGTAGGTGCTCTTTCAGTATGCCATTGTGAATAATTTGCCATAATATTATCTAGCAATTTAGTAGCTTCACCCAAAGTAATTTCCATAAAAGTACCACCCGCGGCGGAATCTAAAAGATTTCTAGAGACAAAATTCAACCCCGCATAATTTTTTTGTATGATCATCCAAAGATTTAAACCATGAGTAGGACAATTTCTTAGCACCTATTTCATTCTTTCCCAAGATTGTGCAACATGTTCATGCTCAAGTTGCTTAAAATTCATGATTTGTGTCCTAAGGGAAATAATTTTCACGGGCGGAAAATACTTAGTGATAAAAGCATCCTTGCACTTATTCCAAGAATCGATACTAATGCGGGGCAAAGAGGAAAACCAAATTTTTGCACGATCCCGCAAGGAGAAAGGAAATAATTTCAACTTCACTATATCATTGTCCACATCTTTTTTATTTTGCATATCACACAATTCTACGAATGTGTTTAGATGTGACGCGGCATCCTCATTAGGAGTACCGGCAAATTGATCTTTCATGACAAGATTCAACAAAACGGCATTAATATCACAAGACTCCGCACTAGTGGCAGGAGGAGCAATCGGAGTACTAATAAAATCATTATTATTAGTATTGGAAAAATCACACCACTTGGTGTTTTCTTGAGTCATCGTGACTACGCAAACAAGATTGCAAGCAAGCAAGAGATCTGACGAGGAAAAGGCAAATGAAAAAGAGGGCGAATAAAACGGCAAATTTGGTGAAGCGGGGGAGAGGAAAACGAGAGGCAAATGGCAAATAATGTAATTGCAAGGAGATGAGATTTGTGATTAGGAACCTGGTAGATGATGATGGTGTCTCCTCAGCGCCAGAGATTGGCACGTAGAAGAGATCGCTTCCTCCCCAGCAACGGCGCCAGAAATTCCTTTGACGTGGCTTGAGACTGCGTTGGTATTTCCCCAAAGAGGAAGGGATGATGCAGCACAGCGACGGTAAGTATTTCCCTCAGTTATGAAACCAAGGTATCGAACTAGTAGGAGGATCACCATCACTACGTAAACAACACCTGCACACAAAGAACAAATACTTGTAACCCGACGCGAAAGAGAGGTTGATAGATCTCTCAAGAACACAAAATAAAAGAGGCAAATAAAAAGTGCAGCAAGGTATTTTTGGGTTTTTGGAATAATAGATCTGAAAACAAAAGCGGCAAAAAGATAGATCGGAAAGCAATATGTTGGTAAAGTAGACCCGGGAGCCGTAGGTTTCACTAGTGGCTTCTCTCATGAGTATAGCACACGGGGGTGAACAAATTACTGTTGGGCAATTGAAAGCGATACGAATCTGATGGTGTCTTCTCCTTGGGGCTGTCTGGCAGAACTACGGGTGCTCCGTGCCCGTTCGTCACCCTCCCCCACATGTAGGTGTACCTTGCAATCAAGGCATTGCCGTCCAAGTTCGACCGGGAGAAAACCACATCTCTTCATCGCAACCTCTCCAGCTCTTCTGCTTTCCTTTTCCTCTCGTCAGCCGCCGGGGCCGCCGACGCTGCCGACTGCTTCCCCTTCACAGCGCTCGTCTTCTTCCCCATCTCTTGGGCTCTCAAGAGCAGCGGAGGGGCTAGCAGTGCTTGGAGGGCGAGTGGCGGCGGTGGAAGCGGTTTCTTGGCTTGAGGAGGAAGATGAAGGAAGGAGAAACGGACGCGAATGAGCAGCGCCCCTGCACGTTCCCTTTTATATTAAGGAAACCGCACGAGGGCTGGCTCTTCGCTATCTTTTTAGAGAAATGCCATTTCTTTTACTAGCAACGGCTACTGTTCCACGACCCCACGACCTGCGGTAATTACGCGGAGTGGACGTGGGTTTGACAAGTCATCATAGCCAAGTACTTGAGGACAGCACTTCCTCGACGCGTGTCCATGCACTGTTTGGGGCCTAACCCAACGTGCCAAGCGACACGTATGGCTTAGGCCCGGGGGCTTCTATCGGGGTACACAAACAGGGGTGTTTATTTCCCCCTGACTTGTGCACGGACAGTAAGCCTCCGACCCAATGGCCTAAGCCTGCCGGGAAAAGCTACCACCACGCCAAGACTAGCCTAAGACGAAGAAGACGCTCTACGTAAGATCAAGGAGCGCATCAAGAAGATGAAGCCAACATCCAAGACCCCTGCGGAGGCAGCCTACGATGGCTGGCTACGCTGGCAAGGACGATACAACGGCCCAAGATGGGCCCGAGCCACGCCAGCCACGTCCCCGGTGCCTGCCGGGGACCGAGGCGCACACACCTTTGGAAGACCCGACAAGCCATCCCCCGGCAGGCGCATGCCGATCGGCCACCGCTCCACCGCATCACAACGCCAGTCACTTATCGATGTGGTGTCGAGCCCTCAGTAGGCTAAGTGGCTCTCGCTAAGCACGTGGCGACGCACCGGACGACGGATTACCTCCATTTGACACCCGTCCAGAGGCGTGTCAAGACACCAAGCAACAGCCAGCTAAGCGGTGATAACAGCTTGCCGGGGATGCATCCCCGCGCGCCACCTAGACTAGCAATCATGGTATTTTGTCCTAAATGCCAGAGTTAGGTATGATAGCTCTGTTAGCTATCTAATCACTAGATAATGTATGTTTTGCCACTGTGGTTGCCCCTAGCCCTATAAAATGAGGCCCAAGGCAACCTAGCTCAAGATTCAGACCTTTGGACACTTGTACTCGCGTGGCAGCTTCCCCGAAGGCAACCTTGCCGGGTTTGAGCGCTGCGTGTGCTTCGTGCTCCTTTGATCAATTCACCAAAGCAGGAGTAGGGTTTTACGCTTCTCAGCGGCCCGAACCTGGGTAAAAACACCAGCGTCTCATCGCCGTACAGTCCCATGACCTCTACTCTTTGTGCATTTGACCTCCCCTTGCCGAACCACCGAAGGGCTTGATGTCTACTATGCAACCTTCTTCTTGTAGACTCGTGTTGGGCCTCCAAGCGCAGAGTTTTGTAAGACAGTAGCAAATTTCCCTAAAGTGGATGACCTAAGGTTTATCAATCCGTGGGAGGCGTAGGATGAAGATGGTCTCTCTCAAGCAACCCTGCAACCAAATAACAAAGAGTCTCTTGTGTCCCCAACACACCCAATACAATGGTAAATTGTATAGGTGCACTAGTTTGGCGAAGAGATGGTGATACAAGTGTAATATGGATGGTAGATATAGGTTTTTGTAATCTGAAAATATAAAAACAGCAAGGTAACTAATGATAAAAGTGAGCACAAACGGTATTGCAATGCTTAGAAACAAGGCCTAGGGTTCATACTTTCTCTAGTGCAAGTTCTCTCAACAATACTGACATAGTTGAATCATATGTAAATCCCTCACGTGCGACAAAGAGTTCACTCCAAAGTCACAAATAGCGGAGAACAAACGAAGAAATTATTGTAGGGTACGAAACCACCTCAAAGTTATCTTTTCCGATCAATCTTATGAGCTATCCCTATAAGTGTCGTGAACAGCCCTAGAGTTCGTACTAAAATAACACCTTAAGATACACATCAACCAAAACCTTAATGTCACCTAGATACTCCAATGTCACCACAAGTACCCATGGGCTTGATTATACGATATGCATCACACAATTTCAGATTCATCATGTTCAATCCAACACAAAGAACTTCAAAGAGTGCCCCAAAGTTTCTACCGGAGAGTCAAGACGAAAATTTGTGCCAACCCCTATGCATAGATTCCCAAGGTCACGGAACCCGCAAGTTGATCACCAAAACATACATCAAGTGGATCAATAGAACATCCCATTGTCACCACGGATATCCCATCGCAAGACATACATCAAGTGTTCTCAAATCCTTTAAAGACTCAATCCGATAAGAAAACTTCAAAGGGAAAACTCAATTCATCACAAGAAGATAGAGAGGGGAAAACTCCATATGATTCATCGATATTAATAAAGCTCGCGGTACATCAAGATCGTGTCATCTCAAGAACACGAGAGAGAGAGAAATCAAACACATAGCTACTGGTACATACCCTCAGCCCCGAGGGTGAACTACTCCCTCCTCATCATGGAGACCACCGGGATGATGAAGATGGCCTCCGGTGATGGTTTCCCCCTCCGGCAGGGTGCCGGAACGGGCTCCCGATTGGTTTTTTGTGGCTACAGAGGCTGGCGGCGGCGGAACTCCCGATCTAGGTTTCTTTTTGGCGGTTTGGGTATTTATAGGAGTATATGGCATTGGTCCCACGTCCAGAAGGTTCCCGAGGAAGTCACAAGCCAGGGGGCGCGCCCTAGGGGGGGCGCGCCCCCACCCTTGTGGCTTCCTCGGCCTTCCTCTCCGATGACTTTTCACTCCAGTATTTTTTATATTTTCCAAAAATATTCTCCGTAAATTTTCTGCTCATTCCGAGAACTTTTATTTCTGCACTAAAACAACACCACGGTAGTTTTGCTGAAAACAGCGTCAGTCCAGGTTAGTTCTAATCAAATCATACCAAAATCATATAAAATTATTGTAAACATGGCATGAATACTTCATAAATTATAGATACGTTAGAGACGTATCAGCATCCCCAAGCTTAATTCATGATCGTCCTCGAGTAGGTAATGATAAATGAAGTGTGAATGCTACCTAACATATTCATCATATTCTTTTCTTCTTTGTATAGCATGGACATTTGGACTTGTAAATAATTCAAAGCAATAGTCTAGTTTTAACACAATGACTTCAATACTCAAGCATGTCAACAAGCAACCATGTCTTTCAAAATATCAACACTAAAGAAAGTTATCCCTAGCCCATCATGCTCAATCATTGATCCATTCATGAAACACACTCAATTATTAGCTATGCCCAATGCTCAAGTACGATCATAGTGCCCCCTAGTTGGTGCTTATAAGAGAAGATGGAGACTCAAAGCAAAAATAAAAATTGCATAAAGTAAATAGATAGGCCCTTCGCAAAGGGAAGTAGGAATTTGTAGAGGTGCCAGAGCTCAAGGTTTAAATTGAGAGAGAAAAATATTTGCAGTGGCATGCTTTTCCTGTCAACGAAAATGACAAAGTAGCTCACAATACTTTCCATGCTAGATACATTATAGGCGGTTCCCAAACAGAATGGTAAAGTTTTTTTTTACTCCCCCTCCACCAATCAATCACACTCCACGGCGAGCCGAATCCACGGGTACCGTCCATACAAACAACAATCCTGGGGGAGTTTTGTTTCATTATATTTTGATTTGATTTTTGAGCATGGAACTGGGCATCCCGAATACCAGCCACTTTCTCGTGAATGATAGTGAATCAACACATATCGTGAGAATAACACACCTAGCATGGAAAAATATTGGATACTCCCCACCGTTTCATGAGCGGTACGGGAACACAAAAGAGAAAATTTATTTTGAAAATTTAGAGATGCCACATACAAATTTGCTTGGAACGGCATGGAAATACCGCATATAGGTAGGTATGGTGGACTCATAAGGCAAAACTTGGTTTAAGGATTTTGGATGCACAAGTAGTATTTCTACTTAGTACAAATGGAGGCTAGCAAATAGATTGGGAAGCAACCAAGCCAAGAAACGAAAATTCACATAAGTGAGCATTGAACATAACTAACACCGAACAATGCACCACAAGTAGGATGTAACTTCATTGCATAACTATTGACTTTCGTACTTGCATAGTGAATCACAAACCTTAACACCAATATTCCTACTAAGCATAATTACTCACTAACATGACTCACATATTACTATCATCATGTTTCAAAACTATTACAAAGAATCAAGTTTAATTTGTCCCATGATCTTCATGAAAGGTTTTATTATATCCTCCTTGGATATCTATCACTTTGGGACTAGTTTCATATATTGCTATTGCTTTTTCGACAAGCTCAAACAAATTTAAATGAAGCACATGAGCATAAATATTTCATCCCTCAAAAAGGTATAAGTGAAGCATGAGAGGAAATGACAAGCTACTCTCAATAGATATAAGTGAAGATCAATGAGTAGTCAAACAATTAAGTAGCTATGTGAGGACTCTCTCTCTCTCAATAAATATTTTCAGATCTTAAGCAATTTATTAAACAGCAAGCAAAAGAAAAATAGCACTCCAAGAAAAGCACGTATCATGTGAACGAATAAAAATTTAGGCTCAACATAGGCTAACCGATAATTGTTGATGAAGAGAGGTGGGATGCGTAGCATCCCCAAGCTTAGATGCTTGAGACTTCTTGAAATATTTACTTGGGGTGCCTTGGGCATCCCCAAGCTTGAGCTTTTGTATCTCGTTCAATCCTCTCACATCCCGGTTTCACCTATTCTCAAAAACTTCATCCACACAAAACTCGAAAAGGACTCGTGAGAAAGGTTAGTACACATAATAATAAATCAACTCTTTATGTACTGCCAAGACAAGTTGCATAATAATTTTCAAACATTAGGTACTGTATACTATCATTTCCACAATTTATATCTATCAATATAGGCTATGGAAACTATAGGATAAGTAGATAACAAAACTATGACAGCAATCTGTCTAAACAGAACAGTCTGTAGCAATTTATTAAACCAGTGTACTTCTGTAACTCAAAAAATTATGAAAATTTAGGACATGCTATAATATTTATATGAAATCACTGTGTCAAAATTTTAGAAACTTTCCATGTTCCAGTAAAATATGAAAATTCAAACACTACAGCCAAAGTTTCTGTTTTTACACAGCACTAATCAAAACATGCAATGCAGGCATCCTGAAGGCAATTCTTGGAACTTTTTATTGAAAACAAGATTATAAATAACACCTAACATAAAGTAACAAAATATAATGACTATCCAAGCAAAGCACATATTGTGTGACGAATAAAAATATACCGATAGTGTTGAAGACGAAAGAGGGGATGCTTCCGGGGCATCCCCAAGCTTAGGCACTTGAGTCTTCCTTGCATATTGCCTTAGGGGTGCCTTGGGAATCCCCAAGCTTAGGTTTTTGTCACTCCTTATTCTCCTCATATCGGTGTCTCACCCAAAACTTGAAAACTTCAATCACACAAAACTTAACGGAACTTCGTGAGATGGGTTAGTATAATAAATAAAGATCATTCACTTAGGTACTATCAAGACAAGATTCATAATTGTTTCCACATGATACCTACTGTATTCTATTATTCCCATAATTTATACCACTCAATATAAGCTATGGAAACACTAAAACAAGCAAACTATGCATGCAAAACAGAATCTGTCAAAAACAGAACAGTCTGTGAATATCTGTAGTGTAACCATACTTCCCTGTCTCTAAAAATTCTGATAAATTAGGAAAATCTAGGAAATTTGTATATAAATCATGTGTAAAAAATTCAGATCAAAAACACGTTCCAGTGAATTTACAAAATTCCTGGACTGAGAGCAAAAGTTTCTGTTTTTGCACAGAATCAAGTCGACTATCATCCACACTATCCCAAAGGCTTTACTTGGCACTTTATTGAAACAAAAGCTATAAAACATGATTATACAGTAGCTTAATCATGTGGACACACAAAAACAGAAAGGAAAAGTGTTGGGTTGTCTCCCAACAAGCGCTTTTCTTTAATACCTTTTAGCTAGGCATGATGATTTCAATGATGCTCACATAGTAATAGTATTTGAAACATGCAAAAGAGCATCATGAATCTCATGACAAGCACATTTAAGTCTAACCCACTTCCTATGCATAGGGATTTTGTGAGCAAACAATTTATGGGAGAAAGAATCAACTAGCATAGGAAGGCAAAACAAGCATAACTTCAAAACTTTGAACACATAGAGAGGAAACTTGATATTATTGCAATTCCTACAAGCATATGTTCCTCCCTCATAATAATTTTCAGTAGCATCATGAAGGAATTTCACAATATAACCAGCACATAAAGCATTCTTTTCATGATCTACAAGCATAGAAATTTTTTCACTCTCCACATAAGCAATTTTCTTCTCATCAATAGTAGTGGGAGCAAACTCAACAAAATAACTATCATGTGAAGCATAATCCAATTGAAAATTAAAATCATGATGACAAGTTTCATGGTTATCATTATTATTTATAGCATACATGTCATCATAATAATCATCATAAATAGGAGGCATGCTTTCATCATAATATATTTGCTCATCAAAACTTGGGGGACAAAAAATGTCATCTTCATCAAACATAGCATCCCCAAGCTTGTGGCTTTGCATATCATTAGCATCATGGATATTCAAGGAATTCATACTAACAACATTGCAATCATGCTCATCACTCAAAGATTTAGTGCCAAACATTTTAATAACTTCTTCTTCTAACACTTGAGCACAATTTTCCTTTCCATCATTTTCACGAAAGACATTATAAAGATGAAGCATATGAGGCAACCTCAACTCCATTTTTTTGTAGTTTTCTATTATAAAACCAAACTAGTGATAAAACAAGAAACTAAAAGATTCAATTGCAAGATCAAAAGATATACCTTCAAGCACTCACCTCCCTGGCAATGGCGCCAGAAAAGAGCTTCGTTGACGGGATGTGAGTGCCGCTTACCTAGCCTCCCCGGCAACGGCGCCAGAAAAGAGCTTGATGTCTACTATGCAACCTTCTTCTTGTAGACTCGTGTTGGGCCTCCAAGCGCAGAGTTTTGTAGGACAGTAGCAAATTTCCCTAAAGTGGATGACCTAAGGTTTATCAATCCGTGGGAGGCGTAGGATGAAGATGGTCTCTCTCAAGCAACCCTGCAACCAAATAACAAAGAGTCTCTTGTGTCCCCAACACACCCAATACAATGGTAAATTGTATAGGTGCACTAGTTCGGCGAAGAGATGGTGATACAAGTGTAATATGGATGGTAGATATAGGTTTTTGTAATCTGAAAATATAAAAACAGCAAGGTAACTAATGATAAAAGTGAGCACAAACGGTATTGCAATGCTTAGAAACAAGGCCTAGGGTTCATACTTTCACTAGTGCAAGTTCTCTCAACAATACTGACATAGTTGAATCATATGTAAATCCCTCACGTGCGACAAAGAGTTCACTCCAAAGTCACAAATAGCGGAGAACAAACGAAGAAATTATTGTAGGGTACAAAACCACCTCAAAGTTATCTTTTCCGATCAATCTTATGAGCTATCCCTATAAGTGTCACGAACAGCCCTAGAGTTCGTACTAAAATAACACCTTAAGATACACATCAACCAAAACCCTAATGTCACCTAGATACTCCAATGTCACCACAAGTACCCATGGGCTTGATTATACGATATGCATCACACAATTTCAGATTCATCATGTTCAATCCAACACAAAGAACTTCAAAGAGTGCCCCAAAGTTTCTACCGGAGAGTCAAGACGAAAACGTGTGCCAACCCCTATGCATAGATTCCCAAGGTCACGGAACCCGCAAGTTGATCACCAAAACATACATCAAGTGGATCAATAGAACATCCCATTGTCACCACGGATATCCCATCGCAAGACATACATCAAGTGTTCTCAAATCCTTTAAAGACTCAATCCGATAAGAAAACTTCAAAGGGAAAACTCAATTCATCACAAGAAGATAGAGAGGGGAAAACTCCATATGATTCATCGATATTAATAAAGCTCGCGGTCCTTCAAGATCGTGTCATCTCAAGAACACGAGAGAGAGAGAGAGATCAAACACATAGCTACTGGTACATACCCTCAGCCCCGAGGGTGAACTAATCCCTCCTCGTCATGGAGACCACCGGGATGATGAAGATGGCCTCCGGTGATGGTTTCCCCCTCCGGCAGGGTGCCGGAACGGGCTCCCGATTGGTTTTTCGTGGCTACAGAGGTTTGCGGCGACGGAACTCCCGATCTAGGTTTCTTTTTGGCGGTTTAGGTACTGATAGGAGTATATGGCATTGGTCCCACGTCCAGAAGGTTCCCGAGCAAGTCACAAGCCAGGGGGGCGCGCCCCCACCCTTGTGGCTTCCTCGGCCTTCCTCTCCGGTGACTTTTTGCTCCAGTATTTTTTATATTTTCCAAAAATATTCTCCGTAAATTTTCTGCTCATTCCGAGAACTTTTATTTCTGCACAAAAACAACACCACGGTAGTTCTGCTGAAAACAGCGTCAGTTCTGGTTAGTTCTAATCAAATCATACCAAAATCATATAAAATTATTGTAAACATGGCATGAATACTTCATAAATTATAGATACGTTAGAGACGTATCACGGCAACACGTTGTTGGCGGGCAACCGGAACACACATAGAAAACGGCTATACGAATGCCAGTAGTAAGACGAGGGGGATAGCATGCATTGACATAAAAGCGTCAGTTCAACAAAACATTAAAGCAAAGATAGTACGTGGCCTAATACGGGATACATATTGTGTCTTAAGTACAGGACGGCACGGCAGCAATAGTAACTCAAGGCTAACTCTGGCGGCTGCCCTAGGCCCTTGGGACTGAGAGGACTCTGTGAGCAAGAGGACCGGCCTTCTCCATGGCAGCAGAGGTGTCGACACCTGACAACAGCTTCTTGAAACCATTGGAGAGGTCGAGGTCCGGGTGGAAGAAGGCGAGGTTGCTCAGAACAAGGAAGAGAGCGTCGCGTGCTAGCTTCCGGAATTCGGTGGCGAAGCAGGCGGCCCTGTCGTCCTCGTACGTCTTCAACCCCTCGATTAGACCTTCGAAGAAAAGTGTCAGCTTGACGCTTGGAACGCTATTTTGACGACAGAGAAGGCCCAGCTCTTCATGTCCATCTTTGCGATCTGGGCAGTGAGGCGCTCGGCGATGTCAATCATGCTCTTAATCTAGAGGTCGCGCTGCTGAATTTGGTTCTCCAGCTTGTCTTCAGCATCTTTCTGGAAGATCTTCGCACTGTTCA
Organism: Elymus sibiricus; assembly: GCA_039707655.1. NCBI lineage: Eukaryota > Viridiplantae > Streptophyta > Magnoliopsida > Poales > Poaceae > Elymus > Elymus sibiricus. Next base: position 323,532,773 of record CM077673.1, read on the forward strand.
GGTCTGTCAGCAGTAGCTTCTTACGGGCGCCGGCAGATTCAAGGTCTTTTTCCAAGGAGGCAAGTCTAGATTTCATACTGGAAATGGCGTCATCGGCGGCAACGAGATCTTGGCTCTTGGAGGAAAACTGCGATTGCACCTCTTCCAGAGTGGCCTTCGTTTTCCGCGCTTCCTCCTTGAGGGCCTCGACCTCCTTGCTACTCTCGGCAAGGTCTTTCGTCAGCTTGTTTAGTTGGACGTCAAGATTGGTCTTGGCGGCAGATGCAGCAGCAAGCTCGTCAGCCACTTTCTTCAGTTGAGCCGCGGACTCCAGAGAAAGCGCGTCGAGAGTGGCCTTGTGACTATCCTCCAGCTCTTTGGTGCGTTGTTGAATGTGGGCCTCCAACTCCTCGTCCTTGCCGTGGAGAGTAGCTTTGAGAGCCCCTTCCCAGGAAGAGATGTTCGCTTCCCTGGTGTCCAGAAGCGCTTCGTGCTCCACCAGTCGAGCCTCCCGGGCTGCGACGTCCTCCTTGGCCTTGGCCAGTGTCTCATGCTGCCTCTTAAGAGAATGGACCCACCGGTTGTACCACTCCCGCACCTCGTTCCCTTTGTTCCTCAGCTGCTGGTCCACGAGCTCAGCCGAGTCGCGCTTCTCCTTGACCGCCTACCGTTTGAGGTTGTACCTGCTCTGCACATCCTTGAGCCCTACTGCCATGGATTCCAGGAAAGCCAAATCTTTGGCGCCATCGGCGGAACCGTCAGCTTCTTCGACCATCTGAGACAGCGGCGCCAGTATCCTACTGATTTCCTCGTCGAGGTCTGCGCCCACTGAGAAGGGTGAGCTAGGAGCTGTGGGACCAAGCTGAGCAGTGACCAGCGCCAGTTGAGTTAGGGGAGATCGCATGGCTGATGCCAACGGATAGCTTGACGTGGAGGGCCACATAGACTGGAGAGGAGTCTTCTCCTCAATGGCTCTATCCGGGCCGGGTACGCTGCCGGGGGCTGGTGTCGTCCTCTCCAAGGACTCCTGAACGTCCCCGGCAACCTGCCCATGGCCCTCCACTGCAGCAATCTTCATCGCCTCCACAGCGGCGTCCTTCCCGATGCCGGCCACTTCTTCCAGCAACTTAGGCTCCTCAAGTGGCGAAGCTGCGGACAAAAACAACAAGCAGAAAAATGGAAGTCAGAAACCAACAAAGCGCACAAGAAAAGGGAAAAGGGGGAAGTGAAGACGCAGGCAAGTGGGTTACCCGATGGAGGTTCCTCAGGAAGGACCTCTCCTCCCCCGGCAACATCGGTTACCGGCGTACGCTCCGTCACCACCCCTTCGGTGGTGACCTCAGTACGGGCAAACCCCTCGGTGGAGTCCCTTGTCGGCGACTCCTCCCCATAGGCGATGGTCGATGAAGGATCTTGGAAGGAGGGCTCCCCCTTGCGAATCCCTCCTTGATAGATCTATCCCGCCTCCCTGTCGGGTGTGGAGAGATGCCCTTCCTCATCCCCGCCGGCAGTCGAAGTCAGCCCTAGAGTTTCGCGAAGAGGGCTGGGCCGGGGGTTAGGCGTGGGATCTTTCTCCGCGCCCCCTGCCGGGCTCGTGCCTGCCGCGCAATCCGACTCAGCCGCAGACTTGACCCGTTTGGCTCGACGCGCAAGGATCTCCTCATCCCTGTCAGAATCAGCCATTCAAGATCAGCCAAGAAATCAAGGACAGAAAACATTTGACAAAGATCGTCATTGAGTAACTCACTCTGAGGCGATGAGCATGGAGTCCAGCTCATATGACACAGGCGGCAGGGTTGATCTGCCCCTCTTCAAAGTTGGAGGAGCGGAGCTTGGCGGGGGGACCGGGACCTCCGGCAGGGGCGAGCTTGGAGGAGAAGTTGGGCTTGCCGGGGGGCTGGGGTCCACCCCTAGAACTATCCGTCGCTTGGCGGGAGGAGGCTTGGACTGGGAGAGGCGAAGAGACTGGCGATGCACTGCGTCGTGCCTGCCTCCCCTGGTGGTCTTCTTCTTCACCCTCGGGGCGCCCCGCGAAGACGCAGGGGCCGCCAATTCTCAGTTGACGCGCTCGCAGAGGCGGCGTCCTGGCTCTGGAGCTTGAGGGCCCATTTCAAGCCCTTCCTCCTCCGCCTCCGGCTCCTTCGCCTCCTCCGCCTCGGTTCCTATCGTCGTGGCTTGGGAAGCCCCGGCCCCGGCAGGTTCGAATTCAGCAGCTTCCTCCAAAGCATGCTTTATGCTCCTCTCCTCCTGAGAGGAATTGTCTCCCTCAAACTCCTCCTCCTCCTCTTCCTCGGAGCCCATCCTCTTGGCGGCCCTGACCTTCTTGTCTTCGTCAATGCGAGCGGCGATGAATGCCTCCTCTGCCCTAGTAGTTGGCTGGATCAATTTGTCCTCCGCCTTGGAAGCTCTTTCTTCCAAGCGAGAGACCCTGTCCATCTCATCATCCAGGGCAGGCAGCTCCCAATCGGATTTGACCCCGGAGGCATTGCAGTCAGGCATCCATTGCAGAATCTGACTCCGGGCCGAATTGAGGTGCTGAGGGACGACGCTTGTCGGCAAATGGAACGGCCCGAGACGGCCGAACAGCTGCTCGCACAGCCAGCCATGGCCGTAAACCGTCAGGTTGTTGGCGGGGCCAGGGTACAGCTGCATCCTTTCGGCGGCCCCGTTGAGCTCCCATGCAAATATGTCCCTCTTTTGCAGCGGCGCAATGCGGCACCGGAGGAAGTCGGCCCCCACATGCTTGATGGTCAGCCCGACAGCTTTCAGATGGGTGATCCTGTTCAACGCCAGGCGGAGCCTGTCGTCGGTGAGGCCCAACTTGCTCCAATCGCTGCCGCGCGTGACACATCCAGTCCGCGCCAAGCAGAACTCGGGGGTTCTTCATCCTTAATCCAACACCAGCTGCCCCTCCACTCTTCCCATTTCCCGCGCTACTGGCCAGGGAGGTAATCCCAATCTTACTTCTTTCCTCGAGGGATCGAGCTTATGTTCCCCGAGCGGTGGGATTTGTCTTCGATCCGAGGGACAAAGAAGTGTCTGAACAAATCCACATTGGGGGCAACTCCGATGAAATTCTTGCACAGATGGGCGAAGATCACCATGCACTCCATTGCATTCGGCGTGAAATCCAGAAGATGGAATCCATACACCGTAATCTTGGCACAGAAGAAATCAGAGAAAGGGGGGAAAGGCCACAGAAGAAGTACGCGCAGAAGAAGCGATACGAATCTGATGGTGTCTTCTCCTTGGGGCTGTCTGGCAGAACTACGGGTGCTCCATTCCCGTTTGTCGCCCTCCCCCACATGTAGGTCTACCTTGCAATCAAGGCATTGCCGTCCAAGTTCGACGGGGAGAAAACCACATCTCTCCATCACAGCCTCTCCAGCTCTTCTGCTTTCCTTTTCCTCTCGTCAGTCGCCGGGGCCGCCGACGCGGCCGACTGCTTCCCCTTCACAGCGCTCGTCTTCTTCCCCATCTCTTGGGCTCTCAAGAGCAGCGGAGGGGCTAGCAGCGCTTGGAGGGCGAGTGGCGGCGGTGGAAGCGGTTTCTTGGCTTGAAGAGGAAGATGAAGGAAGGAGAAACAGACGCGAATGAGCAGCGCCCCTGCACGTTCCCTTTTTTATTAAGGAAACCGCACGAGGGCTGGCTCTTCGCTATCTTATCGGAGAAATGCCATTTGTTTTACTAGCAACGGCTACTGTTCCACGACCCCACGACCTGCGGTAATTACGTGGAGTGGACGTGGGTTTGACAAGTCATCATAGCCAAGTACTTGAGGACAGCACTTCCTCGATGCGTGTCCATGCACTGTTTGGGGCCTAACCCAACGTGCCAAGCGACACGTATGGCTTAGGCCCGGGGGCTTCTGTCGGGGTACACAAACAGGGGTGTTTATTTCCCCCTGACTTGTGCACGGACAGTAAGCCTCCGACCCAATGGCCTAAGCCTGCCGGGAAAAGCTACCACCATGCCAAGACCATCCCAAGACGAAGAAGCCGCTCTACATAAGATCAAGGAGCGCATCAAGAAGATGAAGCCAACATCCAAGACCCCTGCGGAGGCAGCCTACGATGGCTGGCTACACCGGCAAGGACGATACAACGGCCCAAGATGGGCCCGAGCCACGCCAGCCACGTCCCCGGTGCCTACCGGGGACCGAGGCGCGCACACCATCGGAAGACCCGGCAAGCCATCCCCCGGCAGGCTCAAGCCGATCGGCCACCGCTCCACCGCATCACAACGCCAGTCACTTATCGATGCGGTGTCGAGCCCTCAGGAGGCTAAGTGGCTCTCGCTAAGCACATGGCGATGCACCGGACGACGGATTATCTCCATTTGACACCCGTCCAGAGGCGTGTCAAGACACCAAGCAATAGCCAGCTAAGCGGTGATAAGAGCTTGCCGGGGATGCATCCCCGCGCGCCACCTAGACTAGCAATCATGGTATTTTTTCCTAAATGCCAGAGTTAGGTATGATAGCTCTGTTAGCTATCTAATCACTAGATAATGTCTATTTTGCCACTGTGGTTGCACCTTGCCCTATAAAAGGAGGCCCAAGGCAACCTAGCTCAAGATTCGGACCTTTGGACACTTGTACTCGCGTGGCAGCTTCCCCGAAGGCAACCTTGCCGGGTTTGAGCGCTGCGTGTGCTTCGTGCTCCTTTGATCAATCCACCAAAGCAGGAGTAGGGTTTTACGCTTCTTAGCGGCCCGAACCTGGGTAAAAACACCAGCGTCTCATCGCCGTATTGTCCCATGACCTCTGCTCTTTGTGCAAATTGACCTCCCCTTTCTGAACCACAAAGGGGCCTTTGGTCCCATAGGTGATCGTGTGCATCCGTGTGCCCCGACACTAGTTGGCCTAACTAAACCAAAGATTCGAAGAAGAAATACGAGTCTATAAGTAATCATGCATATAAGAGATCAAAGAAGACTCAAATAATGTTCATGGATAGAAACTTATCATGAACTCAAAATTCATCGGATCCCAACAAACACACCGCAAAAGTTTACATCAAATAGATCTCCAAGAGACCATTGTATTGAGAATCAAAAGAGAGAGAGAGAACAAGCCATCTAGATACTGCCTACGGACCCGTAGGTCTATGGTGGACTACTCACGCATCATCGGAGAGGCACCAATGAGGATGATGAACCCCTCTGTGATGGTGTTAGATTGAATCTCGCGGTTCTGGAACTTGCGGCGGCTGGATGTGTTTTTCGTCGACTCCTCTAGGGTTTCTGGAATATTTGGGAATATATAGGCATCAGAGGCGGTGGAGGGGCGTCCCGAGGAGGGCACAACCCATTAGGGCATGCCCGGGGCCTCTGGCGCGCCCTGGTGGGTTGTGGTCTCCTCGACCCTCCCCTCTGGCACTTCTTTGGCCCACTGGATGTCTTCTGGCCCAAAAAAAATCTCCAAAAAGTTCCGCAGTGTTTGGGCTTTGTTTGGTACTGATATTCTGAGAAGCAAAAAACAACAAATGGCACTTTGGCACTATGTCAATAGGTTAGTCCCAAAAACGGATATAAAGTTGCTATAAAATGATTGTAAAACATCCAAGATTGATAATATAATAGCATGGAACAAGCAAAAATTATAGATACGTTGGAGACGTATCAATATTCAACTAATATGAATAAACCCCATCATTTTATCCTTAGTAGCAACAACACAAAGACGCAACTTGTCCCCTTCTGTCACTGGGATATAGAAACTCGTCAGGTTGAACCTACCACAACGCACCACTCCCACCGAAGAAATATCAATCTAGTTGGCCAAACTATCTCAATAGATCGGAGAGCATTACGAAGCTATGATGATCATGCAAATAAGAATCATAGTAATCAGGTTTGACTCAAATACTTTTCATGAATAATCTGAACATAAACTCACAATTCATCGGATCCCAACAAACACACCATACAAAGGGATTACATCGGATAGATCAAGGCAAACATGCGATGAACATTGTATTGAAGATCAAGAGAGAGAGAGATTGCCATCTAGGTACTACCTACGAACCTGTAGGTCTGTGGTGAACTACTCACACATCATGGTGAGGGCAACAAGGTTGATGAAGAGACCCTCCATGATCGATCTCCCCCGGCAGGGTGTTGGAACGGAGGTGTAGATGGCCTCCCGTCGGAACAGAGGCTTGCAGCGGCAAAAAACATGTTTCGGGAGCGCTTCTGGTGTTTTTAGGGTAGGTGTGAATTTATAGGCCAGAGAACGATGTCGGGAGAGGCTCCAGGGGGGCACAACATATCTGGCCGCACCCCCCCTAGGGGCACGGCCAGATGGCTTGTGGGCCCCTGGTGCATCTCCTTGCCCTCCTCCGAAGCTTCTAGGTCTTGTATTGGTCCAGAAAAAATCACCAAAAAGTTTCGTGGCAATTGGACTCTGTTTAGTATTGTAACTCTGAAAAGGCAAAAACACGCAGAAAACAGGAACTGGCATTAGGCACTGGGTCAATAGGTTAGTTCTCAAAAATATTATAAATTGGTAAATAAATACCCAAAAAGTATCCTAGAATGATAATATGTCAGCATGGAACAATAAAAAATTATAGATACGTTGGAGACGTATCACGTGTCCTGCCTCGCCCTCCCTCTCGGGCATCATTGATGCTCCGGAGCTCCCTGCTTCTGTCTCCATGTTCGTTGACCCCTTGGGTCATTCTCACCTCGCTCCCGTGTCTCTGGTGACTCCGAGTAGTCTGCGGCGGGGCTCTTCCTTCTTCTTGATCCGGACCTGGGCCATCTGGGCGGGGAGGGGGAGGCGGATGCTCTTCTCCCACCTCGGGTTGCTCCTTCCCCATCAGGATGCCAGTCTCCACGGCTGTAGGATCCAAAGTATGTCTAGAGGGGGGTGATTAGACAACTTGACCAAATAAAAATCTATCATTTTGCCAATTTTAGTTGTGGGCAGATTTTAGCAATTTGCACAAGTCAAGTTCACCCTACACATGCATGTCTAAGAGTATAGCAGCGGAAAGTAAAGACAAACACATGTAAGTAAAGGAGGGAGAGGATATCAAACGCAATTGGAGACACGAAGATTTTTTCCAGTGGTTTCGATAGTTGGCAGTATCGTACATCCACGTTTATGGAGACTTGAACCCACGAAGGGTAACGGTCACGAGAGTCTACGGAGGGTTCCACCCACGAAGGGTCCACAAAGTAGCAACCTTGTCTATTCCATGTGGCCTACGTCCACGGAGGACTAGCCTTACTCGGGGTAGATCTTCACGAAGTAGGCGATCTCCTTGCCCTTACAAACTCCTTGGTTGAACTCCACAATCACGAAGAAGGAGGCTCCCAAGTAACACCTAACCAATCTAGGAGGCACCACCCTCCGAAAGGTAATAGATGTGGTAGTATGATGAACTCCTTGCTCTTGTGCTTCAAAAGATAGTCTCCTCAACACTCAATCACTCTCTCACAGATTTGGCTTGGGTAGAAGAGGTTGATTGGGTGGAAAGCAACTTGGGGAGGCTAGAAATCAAGATCCATATGGTTGGAGTTGATGATCTTGACCTCAACACAAGGGAAGGTGGTTCTCTCTCAGAAAATTGGATATGACAAGTGTGGAATGATTCTGAGTGCTTCTCTTACGAGTGATAGGTGGTGGAGGGGTATATATAGGCATCTCCAAAAATTCAACCATTACAACATTATTGCCCAACTCGGTGGAACCGAAGCAAAAAAACTCGGTTGCACCGACTAGTGCAAAATGTGGCAACTTTGGCGTTTTCGGTGAGACCGATATATAAATCTCAGTGGTACCAGAGAATTGGCCATCATCTCGGTGAGACCGATTTGCAGAACTTGGTGGGACCGATTCTGTAAATCGACCTAACAGAAAGTTGGTCATGACTTCGGTGAGACCGAAAATGAAGACTTGGTTACACCGAGAAGATAGGGTTTGGCAGGGTTCTGTCTGAGTTGAAAATCGGTAGGGCCGAGTGGAAATAGTTGGTGGCACCGATTTTGCAAGTTTGGCTTTGGACAGAAGATTTTGTGTGGAAAATGAGTGAGTATTTTTGGTGGCTAATCTCTAAGCACTTGAGCAACCAGATCATCATATTTCCTCACCCCCTTTTAATAGTATTGGCTTTCCTATGGACTCAAAGTGATTTCTCACAAAATGTAAAATGTAGAGTCTTGATGCTTGAAGCTTGGCCAATCCTATTGCGTCTTCTTCTCTTCATTTCCTTGGGGATTCACCACACACATCAATTTGCCAACCCAACATTGAACTTTTTCCTGAGATATACTTAGTGGAAGCATTAGTCCAATGAAATATATGTTGTTATTAATTACCAAAACCACCTAGGGAGAACTGGTGCTTTCAATCTCCCCCTTTTTGGTAATTGATGACAACATATAGATCAAAGCTTCGATGAGAGATATAATCAATGAATAACATCGTAGCTTTGAGAAGTATGTGATAAGCAAGAGCTCCCCCTAAATTTGTGCATTATTTTAAATTTGTGTTTGAATGCAAATGCACAATATATTAGGATTATGGGTCACTCTCCCATGTCACATACAACTTGGTGGTGCGCAAGAATTAATACGAGTGAATAACAAGCACATCACACCAAACATTAAGTGAATGACCGTCAAGATATATCTCAAAGATAGTAAAGTAGTAGCATCACACAAGAGTATATGATCAAACAATCAAACAACCAAAAGTTTTTGAAAACTAGCAGAGATGAATCAAAATGCAACACGCTCTCTCTCTCTCTCTCTCGAAGCCCTATGATCTACAACTTCTCCCCCTTTGGCAACAAGTTACAAAAAGTTCAAAGCTATAGAGCTAAGCGTCGCTCTGGGCAGGATCTCCTCCATGAGATGATGAAGCTGCTACTGTAGCTGTTGATGGAGTCGAGAGAAGATTATCTGCAAAAATTTCTGCTGAAGTCCTTTGAGGTGGTGGAGTCGACACTGGAGGTGTAGGAGGTGCTAATGGAGCTATGGCACGTGCTGAAGAGGTAGGCCTGATCTCTGGTGCTGGCACAGTGGGAGTCCTCAACTGAGTCTTGAACTGAGTGCCTGGCTGAAGAACTGGACTCTCCTCATCATCATCAGTGGTATGAGGGCTAGGCACTGTATCCACTTCCTTCTTGAGCTCGTCCACAGTTTTCGTCAGCCCATCCACCTTGTTGTTCAGTGTGGTAAACCTGTTATCCATGATCCTCACAAGACTATCTTGATTCTTTAGGAGTTGCTTGATATCCGTCTGCATGCTTTGCATAGTGCTGATGATAAGTTCCATTTGCTCACCCTTGGTTCTAGGAACTGGAGCACTAGTGGCTCTGGCTGCTTCAGCTGCTGCTCTTCCAGAAGATGAAGTGGGATGATCTGGATCCATCTCCACAACATTATCCTCAAATTCTGGCAAAAGTGGCAAATGAGGACGATCAAGTGCATATACATTCTTTTCCAACTGAGAGTTGATAAGCATCTAAATGTATGGTGCATATCCACATGATCATTTTTGATCAGCAGCAGTCCTCTTCACAGTCTCTACAATCAAATACATCACTCTTATCCTGGTGTGGGAGTCTATGTGATGCAGCATGTTGATGGAGTACCCCCTTATCATCTTATCATCTCCAGATTTGGGTATCAAGGTATGCCTCAAAATGGTGTTAGTGGTGGGTAGTCATGCTTGCAGGAAATAGACAAACCCAAACTTATGCGAATGCACATGTGAAGCAGGGATTTCCTTGTACATATTTGCCATGGAGTTGTGACTCATCTTGGATTCGGAGTAAACATCCAAGTCTCCCTCTTGTACCTGTGGAGCTCCTAAGATGGTAGCCCACTCATCAATAGTTGATTGGTACCTCACTCCTTCAGTCATCCAAATAATCCTGTCATCCGGATAAAAGTGTGCAGTGGAATAGAACTGCATGATCATCTCATCATTCCAAGCTAAAAATTCTCTGCCAACAAAGTTTGCAAGATCAATGCACTTGAAGTTGTCTTTGACACTGGGAAAGAAATCTTCATTGTCCTTGATGTAATCCCAGTCGACATATCTCATGTCACTAACAGTTAGGCTCTTGTCCAATAGGACAGTCTCATAGAAATCCTGTTGTTCCTTGGTATAGAACCTGTCATCCACAACAATCCTTCTCCTGAAGGCATCACGATCAACAGCTCTCCACTTCCTCAGCCCTGAGTCTTTCCTCTTCTTCATATCTTCTGCAACTGGGTGATCATCATTATGAATAGGCAAGTGGGGCCTCAGCTTTCTCAAAACAGATATGCCCTCCTCTTCTTCTATCATAGTGGATTTCTTGTTCTTAACAGCACTTGGAATGTCTCTGGTAGACTTCTTTGACTTGGAGGCTGCAGCAGACTTCTTGGGGACAGACTTAGTGCTCTTAGCTGGAGCATCCTTGGGCATAGCATCAGCCAACAATTTCTTCTTCTTAGCTGGAGGGGCTTTGGCAGCCGGTTCCTCCTCCACATCTTGTTCCTCAGCTTCTGCTGGATCTTCATACATTGAAGTTGCTCTGCCAACAACATGTATAATTCTCTTCCCGATTCTCTTCTTCTCTCCTGCCTTCTTAGGCATGGACTTGTTCTTGGTTGGAGATTCAAGAGACAAAGTCATTTTTCCTCTGGCACTCTCTGGTGCTCTCCTAGCATCAGTGCTAGCATATTCCTTTCTGATACTCATTGTTGAAGTAGCCTCTGCAGTTGTGCTCTTGGCAGCTTTCTCTTTCTGTTTCTTGGTTAATTCCTCCTCTGGCACAAAATCAGTATCTTCCTCATCTGAGTTCAACTTCTTCCTTGCCCTGGTGGCAGCCTTGGACAGGTCAGGAGAACTAGGCACATCATCATAAGAAGATGAACTAGCCTCAGGGCTAGTGCCTGAACTCATGTCCACATCTCTTTCTCTGAAGTTGTTTTGGTTGTCATCAGAACCTGACATGCTGACCCTGTGAATAGAGTATAGAAGAGCAGAGAGGTTGAGCAGCACAAAATACTGGAGGTTTTCAAAAATTTGAACTTAGAAACTTGGGTTTGATCTACTGCAAAATGTATTTCGGTTGCACCGGGTTGAACTTTTCGGAGTCACCGAGACAGACCACTTGCATTAACAGAGACTTGGGCAGTCTTTTCGGTGTCACCGAAAAGAACTGCTCGGTCTCACCGAAGCGGTTCTCAGAAACCCTAAAAACTAAATTGGTAGAACCGATTTTATCAACCCGGTGTCATCGAGATCCAAAATTTCATCGTTCTCTAATTTATGGAAGTATTTGGTGGTATAGGAAGCTTTCAATCTGTGGCAAGAATACGGAGCAACCCTAATGCACTTGAATTAGACTTTGGAACGCAAGAGGGATCGAAACCATACCCTAACTTGGTGATGGTCCGACTACGGTGACGACGACGGTGATGATTTCCGTCGACGGCGAGGATGCCAACGGCGAAGGCGCTCGGGGAGACAAGGGCGACGACCAAGGGGTCCGGTGCGGTAGCTTAGGGTTGGATACTCGAGCGTTTGAAGATGGATTTCAAAACGTCGGGTCCACCGGGATTAGGTACCCTTTACTGTCGGTGACGCCGATACTAAAATTTTGGTGCCACTGAGTTCCATTACTATCAGTTGACAGGGAAACTCGGTGAAGCCGAGATTATGGTATCGGTGCTACCGAGGTGCAAAAACAGATCAACCCTGAGCATTCGTTGAAACCAAGAATTTTTGATTGGTTGCACCGAGTTGCACTTTAGGGAGGTTTTGGAAGTCAGCCTTGATGAAACGGAACTCCGAGTGCTCCTCACACAGAGGGTTCGAGAAGTGCCTGTTCAAGTTTTGTGATGAAGCAAGAATAGAACTTGAGACAAGAAAGCATAGATAGCTAGAGAGGGGTCCTAGGCATTCTTGTACATCCAATTGGCAAAAGAATAACAAGAACCAAATATCAACAACTGGATGTCCTCGAATGAGAAAAAAAAACATGCATACCAACATGCTCACACAATAAGATGTCCAATGAAATCATGGCAAACATGCAAAACCACTTGATGACCCACAAGTATAGGGGATCTATCATAGTCCTTTCGACAAGTAAGAGTGTCGAACCCAATGAGGAGCAGAAGGAAATAACAAGCGGTTTTCAGCAAGGTATTCTCTGCAAGCACTTAAATTATCGGTAACAGATAGTTGTGTGATAAGATAATTCGTAACGGGTAACAAGTAACGAGTGTAACAGAGGTGCGGCAAGGTGTCCCAATCCTTTTTTGTAGCAAAGGACAAGCCTAGACAAACTCTTATATAAAGCAAAGCGCTCTCGAGGAGACATGGGAATTACTGTCAACCTAGTTTTCATCATGCTCATATGATTCGCGTTCGTTACTTTGATAGTTTGATATGTGGGTGGACCGGTGCTTGGGTGCTGTCCTTACTTGGAAAAGCCTCCCACTTATGATTAACCCCTCTCGCAAGCATCCATAACTATGAAAGAAGAATTAAGATAAATCTAACTATAGCATGAAACATATGGATCCAAATCAGCCCCTTACGAAGCAACTCATAAACTAGGGTTTAAGCTTCTGTCACTCTAGCAACCCATCATCTACTTATTACTTCCCAATGCCTTCCCCTAGGCCCAAACAATGGTGAAGTGTCATGTAGTTGACGTTCACATAACACCACTAGAGGAAAGACAACATACATCTCATCAAAATATCGAACAAATACCAAACTCACATGATTACTTATAACAAGACTTCTCCCATGTCCTCAGGAACAAACATAACTACTCACAAAGCATATTCATGTTCATAATTAGAGGAGTATTAATTATCATTAAGGATCTGAACATATGATCTTCCACCGAATAAACCAACTAGCATCAACTACAAGGAGTAATCAACACTACTAGCAACCCACAGGTACCAATCTGAGGTTTTGAGACAAAGATCGGATACAAGAGATGAACTAGGGTTTGGAGAGGAGATGGTGCTGGTGAAGATGTTGATGAAGATTGACCCCCTCTCGATGAAAGGATCGTTGGTGATGACGATGGCTTCGATTTCCCCCTCCGGGAGGGAAGTTTCCCCGGCAGAACGGCTCTGCCGGAGCCCTAGATTGCTTCTGCCCAGGTTCCACCTCGAGACGGCGGCGCTTCGTCCTGAAAGCTCTCTCTTGATTTTTTCCAGGTCAAAACACATCATATAGCAGAAGATGGGGACCGGAGGCCTGCTAGGTGGCCCACAAGCCACAGGGGCGCGCCCCCCAGGCTTGTGGCTGCCTGGTGGGTCCCCTCTGGTATCTTCTTCGCCCAATATTTTTTATATATTCCAAAACAATTCTCCATAGATTTTCAGGACTTTTGGAGTTGTGCATAATAGGTCTCTCATATTTGCTCCTTTTCTAGCCCAGAATTCCAACTGCCGGCATTCTCCCCCTTCATGTAAACCTTGTAAAATAAGAGAGAAAAGGCATAAGTATTGTACCATAATGTGTAATAACAGCCCATAATGCAATAAATATCAATATTAAAGCATGATGCAAAATGGACGTATCAACTCCCCCAAGCTTAGACCTCGCTTGTCCTCAAGCGAAAGCCGACATCGATAATCATGTCCACATGTTTAGAGATAGAGGTGTCGATAAAATAAAATATGGACATGAAGGCATCATGATCATCTTTAGAATAGCAACATATATTGACATATAATTTCTTATGCTAAAGTGACAATTCATTCACAATGTAAAGTATGAATCAGAAACTTTATTGAAAACTAACAAACTATGATCTCAGTCATTGAAGCAATTGCAATTTATCATAACATCGGAAAGAGTCAATATAACAGCTTTTCAGCAAGTTCACATACTCAACTATCATTTAGTCTTTTATAATTGCTAACACTCACGCGATTCTTATGAGATCAAAGTTTCAATCGGACACAGAGAAAGATAGAGGCTTATAGTTTCGTCTCCTAACTATTTACCTCAAGGGTAATGTCAACAATAATAGTTTATGATAACCTACATCCGAGTGGATATATATGTCTAGATCATTCCCCAACACATGACGCTTGCCAAGAGAAAAAGGCGATAAAAAGGAAGTGGTGAAGATCACCAAGACTCTTGCATAAAGGTAAGTACTAGAAAGTAAAAGTAAAAGATAGGCCCTTCGCAGGGGGAAGCAGAGGTTGTCATGCGCTTTTATGGTTGGATGCATAATATCTTAATGCAAAAGAACGTCACTTTATATTGCCGCTTGTGATAAAGAACTTTATTATGCAGTCTGTCGCTTTCATTTCTTCCATATCACAAGTTCATATAAAGTTTGTTTTCCTCACACTAATAGATCATACATATTTAGAGAGCAATTTTTATTGCTTGCACCGATGACAACTTACTTGAAGGATCTTACTCAATCCATAGGTAGGTATGGTGGACTCTCATGGCAAAACTGGTTTAAGGGTGTTTGGATGCACAAGTAGTATCTCTACTTGGTGCGGAAGTTTTGGCTAGTATGAGGTGGAAGCAAGCGTCACATGTTAGAGGATCCATGACAATATAACTTCTATTTGGAAATAAGCAAACATAACTCATTATGTTGTCTTCCTTGTCCAACATAAACTTTTTAGCATATAATATTTTGATGAGTGCTCACAATCACAAAAGTTGTCCAAGATTGTATATTTATATGTGAGACCTCTCTCTCTCTTTATTACTTCCTATTAATTGCAACAATGACCAAAACTATGTTTGGCAACTAACAACAAGTTTCATGCGACATACTTCTTATATGTGAAGTCGTCACTTCCCATAAGATCATTATATAATCTTTTTTACTTCTTTAACTCTTTATTTCTTTTTCTCCAGACCATAGCAAGAAAGCAAAGCCCTCAATTCAAACTAATCTTAATTATATAACTCTCGGACTCTATTACATAGAGGGAACATAAGGCAAAACTCAAGGCTAGATCATACTAAAAACTTTTATTCTACTAGATAAAGATGTAACCAAAAGTATCGAACTAAGCAAAACGATAAAGATAAAGGTGTGATGATGATACGATACCGGGACACCTCCCCCAAGCTTGGCACAAGCCAAGGGGAGTGCCCATACCCATGTGTTTAGTTGTCTTTCTTCGGAGGTGGTGCTGGTGGAGAAGGATCTTTAAGCTTGTTCAATTTCCTCTTAAGCATAAAATTCCATTCCCTCAGATCGTCAACTTCCTGCTCGAGCTTCAATATCCTTTGACATAATTCTTGCTTGCTCTCCTGCAGAAAACGAGAAGGGATAAATAGAACCTTGGGTTTTCTCCTTGTGTTTGGGAGGCTCGATTTCCCGAACTCCACGTGCATATCTCCTGGTTGAGGCAGAGGGATCTCTTCTTCATCCGAGCTTTCTTCCTCATACTTGCATTCTCGTTCCTCCTCCGAGAACAATCCATAAGGATCTAAGTCCCCATAGAGCTTGGGATTGGCAAGATAATGCGATACATAGCTCTCCCCATTGGACTCTTCGGACGACATATTTTCAGATCTGTCCGGAAAAGCAACAACAAACAAGAACAGAGGATTTTTCCGTGGTACGGTGGTCAAAACCTTCGGGAGATTATATAATGATTTTTTACCGACCAACAGGAGTATTCTACAAGAAAACGGAGTCCAGAGGGCACACGAGGTGGCCACAAGCCACAGGGACGCGCCCAGGGGGGTAGGGCGCGCCCTCACGTCTTGTCGCCTCCTCGTGTACTATTCGGACTACTTTAAATTTTCCTAATTTTTTAAATATTCCAAAACGGAGAAAAATTGCTATTGGAAATTTTTTGGAGTCGGTTTACTTACCGTACCACATACCTACTCCTTTTCGGAGATATCCCTTATGTACTTCTCCGGGGTTATGGTATTAATAATATTGGTTTCTACATTTACGGGAGTACCTGAGATATAATGTTTGATTCTCTGCCCGTTTACCACCTTCGGATTTGTGCCTTCGGCGTTGTTGATCTTTATGGCACCGGAACAATATACTTCCTCGATAATGTAAGGCCCTTCCCATTTAGAGAGAAGCTTTTCTGCAAAAAATCTTAAACGAGAATTGTATAGCAAGACATGGTCACCTACATTGAATTCACGCTTTTGTATCCTTTTATCATGCCATCTCTTAACTTTTTCTTTAAACAACTTGGCATTCTCATAGGCCTGGGTTCTCCATTCATCAAGTGAGCTAATGTCAAATAACCTCTTCTCACCAGCAAGTTTGAAATCATAGTTGAGCTCTTTAATTGCCCAATAAGCTTTATGTTCGAGTTCAAGAGGTAAGTGACATGCTTTCCCATAAACCATTTTATATGGAGACATACCCATAGGGTTTTTATATGCAGTTCTATAAGCCCATAATGCATCATCAAGTTTCTTAGACCAATTCTTTCTAGATCTATTAACAGTCTTTTGCAAGATCAATTTAATTTCTCTATTGCTCAATTCTACTTGACCACTAGACTGAGGATGATACGGAGATGCAATTCTATGGTTGACATCATACTTAGCAAGCAATTTATGGAAAGCACCATGAATAAAGTGTGAGCCACCATCAGTCATTAAGTATCTAGGGACTCCAAACCTCGGGAAAATAACTTCTTTAAGCATTTTAATGGAAGTGTTATGATCAGCACTACTAGTTGGAATGGCTTCTACCCACTTAGTAACATAATCAACAGCAACCAAAATATGTGTATACCCATTGGAGGAAGGAAAAGGTCCCATATAATCAAAGCCCCGAACATCAAATGGTTCAATAACAAGTGAATAGTTCATAGGCATTTCCTGACGACTACTAATATTACCAATTCTTTGACACTCATCACAAGACAAGACATACTTACGAGCATCCTTGAAGAGAGTAGGCCAATAAAAACAAGACTGTAGTACCTTGTGTGCAGTTCTATCTCCAGCACGGTGTCCTCCGTAGGCCTCGGAGTGAAACTTACGTAGGATCTGTTCCTATTCATACTCAGGTACACAATGTCTAATAACACCATCTACTCCTTCTTTATAGAGGTGTGGGTCATCCCAAAAGTAATGTCTTAAATCATAGAAGAACTTTTTCTTTTGCTGGTATGTGAAACTAGGTGGTATAGATTTAGCAACAATGTAATTAGCATAATCAGCATACCATGGAGTATTACGAGAAGCATTTATGACAGCTAATTGTTCATCAGGAAAGCTATCATCAATAGGTAGTGGGTCATCAAGAACATTTTCTAACCTAGACAAGTTGTCTGCTACGGGGTTCTCAACTCCCTTTCTATCAATAATATGCAAATCAAATTCTTGTAGCAAGAGAACCCATCTAATAAGTCTAGGTTTAGCATCTTTCTTTTCCATAAGATATTTAATAGCAGCATGATCAGTGTGAACAGTTACTTTGGAATCAACAATATAAGATCTGAACTTATCACAAGCAAACACAACTGCTAAAAATTCCTTTTCAGTGGTAGCATAGTTTCTTTGAGCACTGTCTAGAGTTTTACCAGCATAATGGATAACATTTAATTTCTTATCAACTCTTTGTCCTAGAACAGCACCAACGGCATAATCACTAGCATCACACATAATTTCAAAGGGTAGGTTCCAATCAGGTGGTTGAACAACAGGTGCAGAAATCAAGGCTTACTTAAGGATTTCAAATGCTTCTACACAATCATCATCAAAAACAAAAGGAACATCTTTTTGCAAGAGATTAGTGAGAGGCCGAGAAATTTTAGAGAAGTCTTTAATAAATCTCCTATAGAAACCAGCATGACCAAGGAAGCTTCTTATACCTTTGATATCCATGGGACACGACATTTTTTCAATAGCATCAACTTTAGCTTTATCCACCTCAATACCTCTTTCGGAGATTTTGTGCCCCAAGACAATACCTTCATTAACCATAAAGTGGCACTTTTCCCAATTCAAGACAAGATTAGTTTCTTCACATCTCTGCAAAACTCGATCAAGGTTGCTCAAGCAATCATCAAAAGAAGTTCCGTAAATGGAGAAATCATCCATGAAAACCTCAACAATCTTTTCACAAAAGTCAGAGAATATAGCAGTCATACATCTTTGAAAGGTAGCAGGTGCATTGCATAAACCAAAAGGCATACGTCTATAAGCAAAGGTACCGAAAGGGCAAGTAAAAGTTGTCTTTTCTTGATCCTCTTTTGACACAGGTATTTGAGAGAAACCAGAATAACCATCTAGAAAGCAGAAGTGTGTATGTTTGGATAATCTTTCTAGCATCTGATCAATAAAATGTAAAGGGTAATGGTCTTTCCTAGTAGCTTTATTTAATTTTCTAAAATCGATTACCATTCTATAACCTGTAACAATTCTTTGTGGGATCAATTCATTTTTATCATTAGGAACAACGGTAATACCTCCCTTCTTAGGGACACAATGAACATGACTTACCCATCTACTATCAGCAATAGGATGAATTATACCTGCCTCCAGAAGCTTTAATATTTCATTTCTTACCACTTCTTTCATTTTAGGATTTAACCGTCGTTGGTGATCAACAACTGGTTTAGCATCAGGCTCCATATTAATTTTATGCTGACATAAAGTGGGACTAATGCCCTTAAGATCATCAAGAGTATATCCAATAGCGGCACGGTGCTTCCTCAGAGTTTTCAATAATCTCTTTTCTTCATGCTCTGAAAGGTTAGCACTAATAATAACAGGATATATCTTATTTTCATCAAGATAAACATATTTCAGAGTATCAGGTAATTGTTTAAGCTCAAACATGGGGTCACCCTTGGGTGGAGGAGGATCCCCAAGAATCTCAACGGGCAAGTTGTGTTTCAAAATAGGATGCTGATCAAAGAAAATCTTATCTATTTCATTCCTTTCATTCATATGCATATTGTTTTCATGGTCTAGCAAATATTGTTCTAAGGGATCAGTAGGAGGCACATCAATAGAAGAAAGACCAACAATTTCATCTTTACTAGGCAATTCTTTGTCATGGGGTTGTCTACGAAATTTAGAGAAATTGAACTCATGAGACACATCCCCAAAACTTACAGTAACAGTTTCTTTCTCGCAATCTATCTTAGCATTAACGGTGTTCAAGAAAGGTCTACCAAATATAATGGGACAAAAATCATCCTGTGGGGAACCAAGAACAAGAAAATCAGTAGGGTATTTTACTTTCCCACACAAGACTTCAACATCTCTAACAATCCCAATTGGTGATATAGTATCTCTATTAGCAAGCTTAATAGTAACATCAATATCTTCTATTTCAGCAGGTGCAATATCATTCATAATTTCTTGGTATAAAGTAAAGGGAATTGCACTCACACACTAGCACCCACATCACATAAGCCATGATAACAATGATCTCCTATCTTAACAGAAACAACAGGCATGCCAACAATAGGTCTATGTTTATCTTTAGTATCAGGTCTAACAATTCTAGCAGCTTCATCACAGAAATAAATAATATGCCCATCAATATTATCGACCAAGAGATCTTTAACCATATCAATACTAGGTTCAACTTTAATTTGTTCAGGGGGTGTAGGTGTTCTAGTATAACTCTTACGAACCACAGTTGAAGCTTTCGCATGATCCTTTATTCTAACAGGGAAAGGTGGTTTTTCAATATAAGCAGTAGGAACAACAGGATCAACATTATAAGTAATGGTTTCTTCTACAACTTTAATAGGTTCTACTACTTTCACTTCAATGGGAGGATGATATTTAAACCACTTCTCCTTGGGGAGATCAACATGAGTAGCAAAAGATTCACAAAAGGAAGCTACTATCTCAGAATCAATTCCATATTTAGTGCTAAACTCAAGAAAAGCATCGGTATCCATAAAAGATTTAACACAATCAAACTTAAGGTTTATACCTGACTCCTTACCTTCGTCGAGCTCCCAATCTTCAGAGTTGCGTTTAATTCTTTCCAATAAGTCCCATTTGAATTCAATAGTCTTCTTCATAAAAGAACCAGTACAAGAAATATCGAGCATGGATTGATTATTACGAGAAAGCCGAGCATAAAAATTCTGAGTAATAATTTCTCTCGAGAGCTCATGATTGGGTCATGAATATAACATTGACTTAAGCCTCTCCCAAGCTTGAGCGATACTTTCTCCTTCACGAGGCCAAAAATTATAAATATAATTCCGATCACGATGAACCAGATGCATAGGATAAAACTTCTGATGAAATTCCATTTTCAATCGGTTGTAGTTCCATGATCCAGTATCATCACATAGCCTATACCATGTCAATGCCTTCTCCTTCAAAGATAAAGGGAAGACCTTCTTCTTGACTTCATCCTCGGGCAAACCTGCAAGCTTAAATAATCCACAAACTTCATCCACATAGATTAGGTGCATATCCGGATGTAATGTTTCGTCTTCTGCATAAGGATTAGCAAGCAGTTTCTCTATCATACCCGAAGGAATTTCATAATAAATATTTTCAGTAGGTTCAGTAGGTTGAGGGGCAACTCTTTGCTCTTCCGGTCGGGGTGAAGATAACCCGAACAAACCCCTCAAAGGATTATTTTCCATAGTAACAAGTCACAGTGAATTTCAGCACACTATATAAATTTTTCCTTACCAAATTCCACTCACCAAAGGCGCTTCACTCACCGGCAATGGCGCC
This sequence comes from Elymus sibiricus, assembly GCA_039707655.1. NCBI lineage: Eukaryota > Viridiplantae > Streptophyta > Magnoliopsida > Poales > Poaceae > Elymus > Elymus sibiricus. The sequence continues at coordinate 323,553,423 of CM077673.1, forward strand.
AGAAAAGAGTCTTGATGACCCACAAGTATAGGGGATCTATCGTAGTCCTTTCGATAAGTAAGAGTGTCGAACCCAACGAGGAGCAGAAGGAAATGACAAGCGGTTTTCAGCAAGGTATTCTCTGCAAGCACTGAAATTATCGGTAACAAATAGTTGTGTGATAAGATAATTCGTAACGGGTAACAAGTAACGAGTGTAAAAAAGGTGCAGCAAGGTGGCCCAATCCTTTTTGTAGCAAAGGACATGCCTGGACAAACTCTTATATAAAGCAAAGCGCTCCCGAGGACACATGGGAATTACTGTCAAGCTAGTTTTCATCATGCTCATATGATCCGCGTTCGTTACTTTGATAGTTTGATATGTGGGTGGACTGGTGCTTGGGTGCTGTCCTTACTTGGAGAAGCCTCCCACTTATGATTAACCCCTCTCGCAAGCATCCGCAACTACGAAAGAAGAATTAAGATAAATCTAACCATAGCATGAAACATATGGATCCAAATCAGCCCATTACGAAGCAACTCATAAACTAGGGTTTAAGCTTCTGTCACTCTAGCAACCCATCATCTACTTATTACTTCCCAATGCCTTCCCCTAGGCCCAAACAATGGTGAAGTGTCATGTAGTCGACGTTCACATAACACCACTAGAGGAAAGACAACATACATCTCATCAAAATATTGAACGAATACCAAACTCACATGATTACTTATAACAAGACTTCTCCCATGTCCTCAGGAACAAACGTAACTACTCACAAAGCATATTCATGTTCATAATCAGAGGAGTATTAATTATCATTAAGGATCTGAACATATGATCTTCCACCGAATAAACCAACTAGCATCAACTACAAGGAGTATCAACACTACTAGCAACCCACAGGTACCAATCTGAGGTTTTGAGACAAAGATCGGATACAAGAGATGAACTAGGGTTTGGAGAGGAGATGGTGCTGGTGAAGATGTTGATGGAGATTGACCCCCTCTCGATGAAAGGATCGTTGGTGATGACGATGCTTCGATTTCCCCCTCCGGGAGGGAAGTTTCCCCGGCAGAACGGCTCTGCCGGAGCCCTAGATTGCTTCTGCCCAGGTTCCGCCTCGAGACGGCGGCGCTTCATCCCGAAAGCTCTCTCTTGATTTTTTTTCCAGGTCAAAACACATCATATAGCAGAATATGGGGACCGGAGGCCTGCCAGGTGGCCCACAAGCCACAGGGGCGCGCCCAGGGGGGTAGGGCCCGCCCCCCAGGCTTGTGGCTGCCTGGTGGGTCCCCTCTGGTATCTTCTTCACCCAATATTTTTTATATATTCCAAAACAATTCTCCGTAGATTTTCAGGACTTTTGGAGTTGTGCAGAATAGGTCTCTCATATTCGCTCCTTTTCCAGCCTAGAATTCCAGCTGCCGGCATTCTCCCCCTTCATGTAAACCTTGTAAAATAAGAGATAAAAGGCATAAGTATTGTACCATAATGTGTAATAACAGCCCATAATGCAATAAATATCAATATTAAAGCATGATGCAAAATGGACGTATCACCACTCTAGCATCTAACAAGCACTTTGGCGATGACGGAGTCATCTATATATGAGTATATTGACTTAGGAGTCAAGTAAGACTTGATCATAGGTCATACTCATGGTTTAAGCACAAGTGGGGTTATCACTTTTACATAAAGCATTTAATGTTGTCACATTCTTAAGAGATGCTTTAACTCAAGTCTTAGAGTAAAGCTCCCCCTTGATGTGACATCCCCCCTAAGAGGAATAAACTAACCTTGGGTTTTGTCATAGAAGACTTCATGTAGGTGATGTAGTGGTGGATGCTCAATGTTGATAAAGATCATCTTGAGTTTGGAGCAATCCTCGTTGTTTCCTTACTCTTCTCACCTATATGGGTTAGTCCCAAACAAGAGACACATACAAGGATATCTATGGACATGGAGTGCAAAGCATATAAGATGATGTCCATGGATTCATTAATTACCTCTTCCCTTGCTTACCTTTGAGGGAATGTGTGACTCCTTGAACTATTGCATAGAGTAGGAGTTGATTGCAAATAGCCCTTGCCAATAATGAATATGAGTGAATTTCATTGGCGGAGTCACCCCTCAAGAACTTCTCTAGTTCTTCTTCTTGGGGACCCACATCAAGTTGATGGGGATCCTTGGTGTTGAGGTAGTATTAGTTGAAGTAGAACTTGGAGTAGCCTTGGGAATCCACTTCACCATGGCTAGGGACTCATCTTCAAGTGTGTCAATGTCATCATGAAGCTTGCCCTTGCCCTTGTGGTGTTGTGGAGGAAGGTCATCTTGAGAGCTTGTTCCCTTGGGAGGAGTAGGTTCATACTTCTCCCTTTGAGGAACAAACTTAGGCTTGGGGTATTGACCTTCTTCCCATTCGACTCCATTGGCGTTGAAGTAGCCAATGCCATGGTTCTTCCGGTATCCTCCATGCTTGCGTACAATCTCTTCGAATTGCTTACATCCGGCAAGACTTTTGTAGACACCTTTCTCTATAATTCCTTTCAATAAATTGTTTTCTTGCTCAAGTGTAACTTGGCTAAGAGAATCGTTACTGGAATCAATAGAACTACTAGAAACAACATCATTTGATTTAGCATTAGCTTTGTTGTTACTAGATGAAGAACCTTTCTTGCCTTTGTTACTAGATTGTTTAGTCTTAACTTGTGGAATAAATGTAGACAAGAGTAGTCATTCAGCTAGATAAGATGAAGTCTTCTTTCGGAGATCGTCATTGATTGCTTTAAGAAACTCATGTTCTTGCTCTAAATTGAGCTTCTCGAAGCGTAGCTTCTCATGAGTTCTTACAAGCTCTCTATGATCTTCTAAATTAGATTCATGTGCTAACTTAAGAGTGTTAAATTATTTAGTTAGTCGTTCTATTTCCTTCTTATCATCATCACACGACTTAACTTGACTAGCATGGTCATTGTCTAGCTCATTTTGACTAATATCACTAGTTTTATCAAATAGCAAGTCATCATCTCCAAGTAAGTCATCCTCATCACTATTGAAGTCAATGTATTCGGGGTGTGATACCTTGGGGCCTTTAGCCATGAAGCAACTTCCACTCCCATCATTTGGTGAATCAAATATGTCATAGGAGTTGGAGGTTACGAGTGCAAGTCCGGCAACACCTTCATCTTGACTATAGTCGGAGTTGGAGTGATAGCTTCTCTCGGATTGGTTGTCGGATTCGGAGCCGGAAACCCATTCACCAACATGAGCTTGATGTATTCTTCTTGTGTAGCTCTTGGTGTACTTGTCCTTCTTCTCCGAGTCCCTACTTCTCCTTGAGGGTCTTCGTTCATAACGATCATCTCTACTCCTTCTATCTCTTTGAGGTGACTCATCTCTTGAGCTCTTTCTTCTAGGCAACTCTTCTCTTCTCTTGCGGGGGGTCGCGCACTCATTTGAATAGTGTCTGGGCCTTCCACAATTGTAGCAATTTCGGTCATGACTAGATGAACGCTTCTCTTCATATCTTGAGTTGGAGTTTCTCTCTTTGCCTCTACTCTTCTAGAACTTGTTGAATTTCTTCACCATGAGGCTTATCTCTTCATTGGTTACAAGGTTGTCACTTGATGTAGCGGGAGTGTCACTTGTAGCTTTGTAAGCACCGCTTGACTTGGTGTGAAGCTCTTCTTTGTCTTTGAGTGACATCTCATGAGCAACAATCCTTCCAATGACTTTCGTGGGCTTGAGATCTTTGTAGTTTGGCATCATTTGGATCAATGTGCACACGGTGTCATATTTTCCATCCAAGGCTCTAAGGATCTTCTTGATGATGAATTTTTCGGTCATTTCTTCGCTTCCTAAGCCGGCAATCTCATTGGTGATGAGAGAAAGCCTAGAGTACATGTCCGCAACTCTTTCACCATCCTTCATCTTGAACTTGTCAAGTTGACTTTGTAGCACATCCAACTTAGATTCCCTGACGGACTCGGTACCTTCGTGCATGTCAACCAAAGTATCCCAAATTTCCTTTGCATTCTCAAGACGGCTGATTTTGTTGAATTCTTCGGGGCATAGGCAGTTGAATAGAATGTCACATGCTTGAGCGTTGTATTGCAACATCTTCAATTCTTCCGCGGTCGCTTCACAATCCGGTTCCTTTCCATCACCAAAGAATTCACCTTGCAAGCCAACACGAACAACAGCCCATACGGCGGGGTTATGACCTAGAATATGCATTTTCATCTTATGCTTCCAACTAGCAAAATTTGTAACATCAAAATATGGACCTCTACGGTGATAGTTTCCCTCACTAGACGCCATACTCTCCTAGGTTGTGAAACCAATGCAATGGAGACCAAAGCTCTGATACCACTTGTAGGATCCAAAGTATGTCTAGAGGGGGGTGATTAGACTACTTGACCAAATAAAAATCTATCCTTTTCCCAATTTTAGTTGTGGGCAGATTTTAGCAATTTGCACAAGTCAAGTTCACCCTACACATGCATGTCTAAGAGTATAGCAGCGGAAAGTAAAGACAAACACATGTAAGTAAAGGAGGGAGAGGAGATCAAATGCAATTGAAGACACGAAGATTTTTTCCCATGGTTCCGATAGGTGGCGCTATCGTACATCCACGTTTATGGAGACTTCAACCCACGAAGGGTAACGGTTGCGAGAGTCCACAGAGGGCTCCACTCACGAAGGGTCCACGAAGTAGCAACCTTGTTTATTCCATGTGGCCTACATCCACGGAGGACTAGCCTTACCCAGGGTAGATCTTCACGAAGTAGGCAATCTCCTTGCCCTTGCAAACTCCTTGGTTCAACTCCACAATCACGAAGAAGGAGGCTCCCAAGTAACACCTAACCAATCTAGGAGGCACCACCCTCCAAAAGGTAATAGATGTGGTAGTATGATGAACTCCTTGCTCTTGTGATTCAAAAGATAATCTCCTCAACACTCAATCACTCTCTCACAAATTTGGCTTGGGTAGAAGAGGTTGATTGGATGGAAAGCAACTTGGGGAGGCTAGAAATCAAGATCCATATGGTTGGAGTGGATGATCTTGACCTCAACACAAGGGAAGGTGGTTCTCTCTCAGAAAATTGGATATCAAAAGTGTGGAATGGTTCTGAGTGCTTCTCTTACGAGCGATAGGTGGTGGAGGGGTATATATAGGCATCTCCAAAAATCCAACCATTACAACCAAGGTTGTCAAAATCGCGACTCAAGTCTTAGAATCTTACGACTTTACGATCCAAACTAGCCCCTCCGATTCTACGATTTTTCTCATAGAATCTAAGTTTCTACGATCCTAGTAGTTAAGATTCTACGACTCACGATCCTACCAACGGAGCTCCGATCCGATTCAGAATCTCGATGGAACATTATTGCCCAACTTGGTGGAACCGAAGCAAAAACTCGGTTGCACCGACTAGTGCAAAATGTGGCAACTTTGGCGTTTTCGGTGAGACCGATATATAAATCTCGGTGGTACCGATAATGGGGTAACGGCTAACCAGAGACTTGGCCATCAACTTGGTGAGACCGATTTGCAGAACTCGATGGGACCGATTCTGAAAATCGACCTAACAGAAAGTTGGTCACGACTTCGGTGAGACCGAAAATTAAGACTTGGTTACACCGAGAAGATAGGGTTTGGTAGGGTTCTGTCTGAGTTGAAAATCGGTTGGGCCGAGTGGAAATAGTTGGTGGCACCGATTTGCAAGTTTGGCTTTGGACAGAAGATTTTGTGTGGAAAATGAGTGAGTATTTTTGGTGGCTAATCTCTAAGCACTTGAGCAACCAGATCATCATATTTCCTCACCCCCTTTTAATAGTATTGGCTTTCCTATGGACTCAAAGTGATTTCGCACAAAATGTAAAATGTAGAGTCTTGATGCTTGAAGCTTGGCCAATCCTATTGCTTCTTCTTCTCTTCATTTCCTTGGGGATTCACCACACACATCAATTTGCCAACCCAACATTGAACTTTTTCCTGAGATATACTTAGTGGAAACATTAGTCCAATGAAATATATGTTGTTATTAATTACCAAAACCACCTAGGGAGAAGTTGTGCTTTCAACGGCGCGCAAGAGCAGGCGCCTGTGGGACATGGGGTATCGATCATGGAGCATGCGGAACACCGAGCGACGCGTTTGGACGGCTCTCCCCCACATATTCCCATTACCTCCTCCCCAAAGCATGTTCTTCTTCCTGATCTTCCCGATTCACATCTTTTTGATGTGGCTGTTTATTCTGGTTTGTCCTTCGACCCCTCCTCTGGGTCTCCTGGTAAGTTGATTGCGTTGGTTCAGGCAAATGAGCTTGCGCAGGCGTCCTTCGCTAAGTCCCGTGCGACGACCTTGATTCCCTCCTCAACTGCGCTTGGGGTGGCTGTGGCTTTGGCTGGGTCGATGGGACCGGTCGTCGATGGTTGTGGCCTTTTGACATTAATGACCCACAAGTACAGGGGATCAATCATAGTCCTTTCGATAAGTAAGAGTGTCAAACCCAACGAGGAGCAGAAGGAAATGACAAGTGGTATTCAACAAGGTATTTTCTGCAAGCACTAAAAGTAGCGGTAACAGATATTTTGTAGCAAGGTAATTCGTAACAAGTAACAAGTAACAATAGTAACCAAGGTGCAGCAAGGTGGCCCAATGATTTTTATAGCAAAGGACAAGCCGGAACGAACTCTTATATGAAGTAAAGCACTCTCGAGGGAACATGTGAATTTTCTCTAGTCACGTTTCATCATGTTTAGTTGATTCGCGTTTGGTACTTTGATAATTTGATGTGGACCGATGCTAGGGTGTTGTTCTTACTTGAACAAACAACCCACTTATGATTACCCCCTCTCGCAAGCATCCGCAACTATGAAAGAAGAATTAAGATAAATCTAACCATAGCATGAAACATATGGATCCAAATCAACCCCTTACGGAATAACGCATAAACTAGGGTTTAAGCTTCTGTCACTCTCGCAACCCATCATCTACTTATTACTCCCCAATGATTTCCCTCACGCCCAAGTATGGCGAAGTGTCATGTAGTCGACATTCACATGACACCACTAAATGAACAACAACATATATATCATCAAAATATCAAACGAATACAAACATCACATGATTACTTATGACAAGACTTCTCCCATGTCCTCAAGAATGAAAGTAACTACTCACAAATCATCATCATGTTCAAGATCAGTGGTGTAATGAATATTCTTAAGGATCTTAACATATAATATTCCGCCAAATAAACCAACTAGCATCAACTACGAGATGTAATCAACACTACTAGCAACCCATAGCTACCAATCTGAGGTGTTGAGACAAAGATTGAGTACAAGAGATGAACTAGGGGTTGAGATGAGATGGTGCTGGCGAAGATGTTGATGAAGATTGGTCCTCCCACAGGGGAGGAAGCGTTGGTGATGACGATGGCTTCGATTTCCCCCTCTCGGAGGGAAGTTTCCCTGGCGGAATCGCTTCGCCGAAGAGCGAAAGTGCTCCTGCCCAGGTTTCGCCTCGAGACGGCGATGCTTTGTCCAAAAAGTATTCTTGTGATTTTCCAGGGAAATAGCATCATATAGGAGAAGATGGGCACCGTAGGCCTGTGAGGGGGCCCACGAGCTTAGGGGCGCGGCCTGGGGGTAGGCCCCCCAGGCTCGTGGCCTCCTGGTGGGACTCCTTTTGGTATTTCTTTCGCCAATATTTTATATATATTCCACACAATTCTCTATAAATTTTCAGTTCATTTGGAGTTCTAGGAAATATCCAACTCTTCGATGGCCTTTTCTAGTCCAGAATTCTAGCTACCGACAATATCCCTCTTTGTATGAAACTTGCAAAATAAGAGAGAAAAGGCATTATGATTGCATCATAAAGTGAAATAATGTCTCAAAACATAATAAATATCAACGAAAAAACATGATGGAAAATGAACGTATGAGGCACCGACACCCACCTCGCGTGCTATCATTCGGGGGCGGCGTGCTCGTGCCAAGAGTTGTGTGCTTTAGTCTCTGCATTAAGAGCCTAAATATTCAATGAGGGCGTTATTTTGGAACATGTGTGGTTTTGGAGCTAGGCGCGCCAGAACCAACTCCGTGACTATATTAGGGATGCAAGGATTGATCTAGTCTGCCTTCCAAGAAATGATCAAGTCTTCTTTCTCGTCCTCCGAGTTGTCTTCCATTGCGGGTGCAGATAGGTTTACTTGGAAAGGCTTGCCGGCCATGGGCCGGTCGGGCAGCATTCTAGTTGGGGTTAGTGCTGATGTTTTTGACTTTGTGTCCTTTGACTCTGGTCTTTTCTTTGCGAGCATGACCCTCTTTCATTGTTCTGTGAACCTAGCCTGGGAGGTGATCGCCGTGCATGGGCCCACTGACCACCCTCTCTTTCTCTAATGCCTTCCTCCTGGAGCTTGCAACTAAAGTTGAAGCGGCTAACTCTCCCCTTCTGATTGGAGGGGGGGTATTTTAACCTGTTGCGCTCACCTGGGGACAAAAATAATGGTAACTTTTTCTGGTCTAGGGCGGCTTCTTATAATGACTTTATTCATAACGGGGCGCTCAGGAATATTCACAGGTCTGGTGCTCGCTATACCTGGTCTAATCATCAACTTGACCCGGTGTGTTTGGTTCTTGACCGGGTGCTGGTTTGTCCGGATTGGGATGCAACATTCCCTAGATCGTCCCTTCTTGTTGATGCACACATTGGTTGTGATCACTCCCCCCTTCTATTTGACCCGGGCGACACCCCCTTGGTGATTAAACGTTGTTTCCATTTTGATTCTTCCTAGCTTCTAACGGATGGTTTTGTGGAGCTCATGAATAGTAAGCTTGTGAGTCTCTACTTTAATATCATCAGTTAAAAGATCTTTAACTATTGCAATAGGAGTCTCTACTTTAATCTCAGAGGGTTTTGGTGTTCTAATATTACTCTTATGAACCACAATTGTAGCCTTAGCATGTTCCTTAATCCTAACAGCGAAAGGAAGTTTTTCGATGTAAGTAGCATAGACAACTAGATTAGCAGAGTAAACAATTGTTTCAGTTTCAACAATATGTGGTTCTTCATAATCATTTTCAATGGGTGGATGTAATTTAAACCACTTCTCTTTAGGGATATCAACATGAGTAGCAAAAGATTCGTAGAAACTGGATACTATCTCAAAGTCAAGTCCATATTTTGTACTAAGCTTGTGAAAAACATTTTTTTTCTATAAAAGACTTAACACAATCGAACTCAGGATTTATACCCGGCTCATTAACTTTGTTGACTTGCCAATATTCATAGTTGTGTTTAATTCTTTCAATAAGATCCCATTTGACTTCCATACTTTTCTTCATGAAAGAACCAGTAGAAGAAGAATCAAGCATTGACTTATTATCATCAGAAAGTCGAGCATAAAAGTTTTGAAGAACCAAGCTTGAGCGATGGTTTCTGCTTAACGAGGCCAAAAAAATATAGATAATTTCAATCATGATGAACCAAGTGCATAGGATAATACTTTTGGTGAAATTCCAGTTTCAATCGATTCTAGTCCCATGTTCCAGGTTCATCCAATAGCCTATACCATGCCAATTCCCCCCTACCAAGATAAAGGGAATACTTTCTTCTTAACTCCATCTTTAGATAAAACTGCAAGCTTAAACAATCCACAAAGTTCATCTATATAGATTAAGTGCATATCAATATGTATTGTTCCATCTCCTGCATAAGAATTAGCAAGCAGTTTTCCATAATACCCGAAGGAATTTCATAATAAATATTTTCAGTAGGTTGAGGAGCGGCTCTTAGTTCTTCCGGCTGATGTGAAGATACCCCGAACAAGCCCATCGAAAGGATTATTCTCCATAGTAACAAGTGGATAAAATTCAGCATGTAATATAAATGTTTTCTTACCAAATTCCTCTTACCAAAAGCGCTTCACTCCCTGGAAACAACGCCAGAAAAGATTATTGATGACCACAAGTATAGGGGATCAATCATAGTCCTTTCATAAGTAAGAGTGTCGAACCCGTCGAGGAGTAGAAGGAATTGATAAGCGGTTTCAACAAAGTATTGTTTGCAAGAACTAAAAAAGTGTAGTAATCGATAGTTTGATAGTATGATAATTTGTAACTAGTAACCAAAGTAACAAGGTGCAGCAAGGTAGTCCAATACTTATATTGCTAAGGACAGGCCAAGAGTAATTCTTATAATGAGCAAGCGTTCTCGAGGGTGCATGGGAATTTTGTCTCGTCATGATCATTGTCGGTGTCAAAACTGGCAAACCTCGGGTAGGGGGGTCGAGCTATGAGATCGGATCAATGGGTTACAAGAGACGAAGGACACGAAGCTTTTACCCAGGTTCAGGCCCTCTTAGAGGAGATAAAACCCTACGTCTTGCTGATCAGTTTTGATAGTGAGCTTATTCCCTAACAAGTAATGCTGCCATCTCTTAAATGCTTCTAGAATTGCTAGGGCCTGTTTTTCATAAGTGGACATTGCTGCATTTCTAGGGCATAAGGCAGAGCTATAGTAAGATATTGGTCCTCCTTGCTGCATTAAAATAGCCCCAATTCCTTTACCAGATGCATCAGTCTCCAATACAAAAGGCTGAGAGAAATTGGGTAGTGCTAATACTGGTGCAGTTACTAGAGCTTGTTGTAGTTGTTGAAAGGCCTGGTCATGCTCAGGTTTCTAGGAGAAGTTGCCTTTCTTAAGCAAATCATGCAAAGGTCTGTAGATAAGACCATATCCCTTGATAAATCTCCTATAATACTAGCTAGGCACAAAAAGCTTCTGAGTTTAGTAACATTGTCAGGGGTAGGCCATTCAGCAATAGCAGATATTTTCTGGGGATCTGTATCAACTCCAATGTTCAGATATAACATGCCCCAGGTACTCCACTTGTTCGACAGCAAATACACACTTAGAAAGTTTTGCATATAAATGATGCTATCTCAATAGATCTAAAACTATCTGAATATGTTCTAAGTGCTCCTCCAAACTTTTGTTGACTATTAAGATATCATCAAAGAACACCAACACAAACTTTCTCAAATATGGGCCAAAGATAGTGTTCATTAATTCCTGGAATGTACCAGGAGCATTGGATAAACCAAAGGGCCGCTACTACAGAATGGTCCAAAGATGACACATCAATCAGAGACCCTTCATGGAAATTGTGTGCGATCCATCAATCGCAAACGGTATAGTTCAAGCTCCGTCGCTAATGACACGAACTGTGTGCGATGGTGGATCCATCAAATACGATTCAGAAAATAGTTGCGTGTGTGATGCTGGGCATACAGTTGGTGCTTATGAACTGTTTGCGATTAGACAAGATAACACAAACGGTTCTCAAAATACATATGTGTGTGAAGTACGACATACAGTTCATTCAGACAAACTGTTTGCGTTGATCGAGCTAGAACACAAACGAGTTACCATAACAAGGTGTGTGTGATACCAGGCAAACAGTTCATTCATCAGAATTGTGTGGGAAGACCAATAATAACCCAAAGGATTCATACTGACAAGCCGTGTGGGTTGTTGGCACACGGTTGCTGCCAAACAATTGTCAGCAATGGATGAAATCATTACCGACGCTTCATTGAGAAGTGTCGTTTGCATGTATTAATATCGCAGACGTTTTATAATTATGACCCGTGTGCCTGCGCATCACCCCGTCCTCCTCTGTCGCGTCTTGTCACCGCGTTGCCGCCCGAGGATTCCAGTGCACACTTCGGCACCGCTTTTGGCCACGCGTCCGCTCGATGAGCCCGTTCCCGAGCATATCCGCGCAGGTTCCCGCGCACAAAAACGTCGTACGGCTCTAGCTTCCTGCCCGGCTCGGTGAAATCCCCAATGCTTGCCGGCCTTCTATATAAACCCTCACGGCCGGCGACTCCACATTGCCTTCATCCCCTCCCTCCCCGTAGCTTGTCTAGTTTGATTCTCCCCCAATCGCCAATGGCACCGGTCGTTCGTCGTCGCCCAGCCACTCCACCAGAGGACAGCTCCAGCTGGGAGGCTTCACCGTGTCGGCGCGGCAGTCCTCTGAAGCGTATGGTGCACGTGGCGTCCCTGGTGGGTGTGCGCACGCCACCAACTACACGCTCAACCACCACTGCCCGAAGGCAGCTGCTGCCGGTGGCCGCCGTGGCCGCCAACACGCCGGCAGCCGCCGGGGCTGCCACCCCGCCGTCGTCCGTCTTTGCCACGACCCCGCCGTCAGGCGGCGGGGTCATCACCCGCTCCGCCACCAAGGCCCGAATGCGGGAGGTGGAGGCTGCCAAAGGCCTGCCGCCGGGCTTCTGCTTCGCAACCCTTGCGCGCTACATCTACTTCCTAGAGAAGGAGGTGGAGTGCCAGGTCGCGCACGCGAAGAAGCTCACCGACGCCATGGCTGCAGGAGAAGACGCAGCGGCGGCGCGGAATGCGGAGATCTACGCCGAGTCCCGTTGCTTTGAGGAGGGGCGTCTTGTGCGCCGGAGGGCAGCACGGGCAGGCAACGGACACGACTCTAGCAACTCGTCGGCAGGCTCCACCTCCACTTGCTCTTACTGAGCGCGCTCGATTTTGCTGGAAGTGGTACAAAGCCCCTCCGTAGTACTAGTATTTAGGGGCTATTTTGTTCAGTTCATCTAACTATAGATATGGTTGAATTGTACCATGTACTTTAAATTAGCTAGTATATACAGTTGAACTAGCTATTTCAGTACGTGGTTGGCAACAATTGGGGAAAAGTTTGTTCGATTCAGCTGTCGAGTTGAACTATTTTGTACAAAGACCAATGGTTAATCTATGAATGAAATCCATGTTTGCTGAATTTCAGTTGCAAAAGTGCACCGTAATAGTGATTTTGTTCCTGCGAAATTCGACAAATGTCAGTGCTACAATGTTGACAAATGCCAATGTTACTAGATCGACAGATGCCAATGCTTCCGATTTGACACATGGCAATTTACCCAATATGATAGATGCAAATCTTCCTGGATTGTCTGTACTAGGCACACGAGTCATATTAGAGAAACGTTTCCGATGACGCGATGCACCAATCCTGCGCGCCAATATTTTCACTTGGCTTACGGGCGAAGGAAAGATAGCTGTCGATCTGTATACGGGTATTCAACCTGAAACGTTTGTGATGAGTGTTTATTTAGAGAAAACGATGATGATTTTTTGTTTGCTATGTGAATTCAGAGATAAATACTTTGTTCATCAAACCATAGATTTCATTCAGTCAAGCTTTGACTTTACATTCATACAATCGAGATACAATATAAAGAAAACTAGTTGCGGCTGCGGCCGCGGCGGCAGCGGCCTGCAGCGGCGTTCTCGTGCTCCGTGGTGAAGTTGTACAGTTCTTCAAACGAGACCAGAATGTTATGGACTTCACAATCAAAGAGCCGATCGTAGCGCGATCGACGGGCGTGGCGCCGGGGGCGGCGACTAGTGATAACCCACAAGTGTAGGGGATCGTTTGTAGCCTTTTTGATAAGTAAGAGTGTCAAACCCAACGAGGAGCTAAAGGTAGAACAAATATTCCCTCAAGTTCTATCGACCACCGATACAATTCTACGCACGCTTAACATTTGCTTTACCTAGAACAAGTATGAAACTACTTTGCGGGAATAAAACTAGAAGTACTTTGCAAGATAAAAAAAGAACGTGGAAATAAAAGTTAGGTGATGTTTTAATAAAAGAACAATAAAAGTAAATAACTTAGTAGAAAGCTTTTTGTGTAACGCAAGAGAAAGATTGTCCCTAGGCAATTGAATATAATATGATAGATACTTGTCATATGCAATGAGGGAGAGGCATACGCTAACACACTTTCCGTACTTGGATCATATGCACTTATGATTGGAACTCTAGCAAGCATCCACAACTACCAAAGTTCATTAAGGTAAAACCCAACCATAGCATTAAGTATCAAGTCCCCTTTACTCCCATACGCAACAACCCACCTACTCGGGTTTGTGCTTCTGTCACTCAAGCAACCCACCATAGGCAAATCATGAACATATTGCAACACCCTACAGCGGGAATCCCTCACATTTGCGCGACACGAAGGGCACCATAGGACAACACGATATCAACATACAACTCACATCCATAACATCATACCACAATTAACCCATAGGACAAAAGAGATCTACTCAAACATCATAGGATAGCCAAATATCATTGAGAAATAATATATGGAGTTGAGCACCATGTTTAAGTAGAGATTATAGTGGGGAAGAGAGGTGTTACACCGCTGCATAGAGGGGAGAGAGTTGGTGTTGACGGCGGCGAAGTTGTTGGAGTAGATTGCCATCACGATGATTGCCCCGGCGGCGTTCCGACGCCACCGGGAGAGAGGGGGAGAGAGCCCCCCTCCTTATTCTTGTTCCTTGGCCTCCCCCCTAGATGGGGGGAGAGTTCCTCCTCTATTCCATGGCCTCCATGGCGGTGGAGGGGCAGGAGCCCCTCCTAGATTGGATCTCCCTCTCTGTTCTCTTCTGTTTCATGTTCCTGTTTTCTGGCTGAAAACCGTTTCTTATATTCCTGGAGATCCGTAACTCCGATCGGGCTGAAATTTTGAGGGGATTTTTATCCAAAAATAAGCTTCCTTGCGCCTGAAGGAGAGATCCAACCGACTTACGAGATGGGTACAACCCACCAGGGCCTGCCTGGGCCATCGGAGCACGCCCTGGTGTCTCGTGGGGGCTGTGGGCCTCCGTTTGCGTTGATTCCACTTCTCAAAATTCAAAAATATTCCAAAAAAATCTCCGTAAATTTTTATCGCGTTTGGACTTCGTTTGATATGGATATTCTGCGAAACAAAAAACATGCAACAAACAGGAACTGGCATTGGACACTGGATCAATAGGTTAGTCCAATAAATCATATAAAATGTTGCGATTAATATGTCAAAGTTGTATAATAATGGCATGAAACAATCAAAAATTATAGATATGACGGAGACGTATCAGCATCCCCAAGCTTAATTCCTGCTCTTCCTCGAGTAGGTAAATGATAAAAAAGATAATTTTTGATGTGGAATGCTACCTAGCATAATCTTGATCATATATCTAATCATTGCATGAATATTAAGACACAAGTGATTCAAAGCAATGGTCTAGTTTTGACATAAAGAAATTAATACTTAAGCATCCCAACAAACAATCATGTCTTTCAAAATATCAAGGCTAAAGAACGTTATCCCTACAAAATCATATAGCCTTGTCATGCTCTGTCTTCTTAACACAAAGTATAAATCATGTACTACCCCGGTGTCAGCCAAGCAATTGGTTCATACTTTTTAACGCGCTTCAGCATTTTCAACTCTCACACAATACATGAGCGCAAGCCATGGATATAGCACTATGGGTGGAATAGAATATGGTGGTAGGTTTCAAAGGGGTAAAAGTGGAGAAGAAAGTCTCGCATCAACTCAGCGTATCAACGGGCTATGGAGATGCCCATCAATAGATATCAATGCGAGGAGTAGGGATTGGCATGCAACGTATGCACTAAGAGCTATAAGTGTATGAAAGCTCAATATGAAAACTAAGTGGGTGTGCATCTAACTCTATAATGAAAAATTCCCACTAGTATATGAAAGTGACTACACAGGAGACTCTCTATATGAAAAACATGGTGCTACTTTGAAGCACAAGTGTGGAATTAGCATGCCCCTATTCCTTCTTCTTTCATTTTTTTTCTTTCTTTTCCTTTTTTTTCTTTTTTTCCTTTTTCTTTTTTTCCTTTTTCTTTTTTTCTATTTCTTTTTCTTTTTCTTTTTTTTCTTTCTTTGTCCGGAGCCTCATCCCGACTTGTGGGGGAATCATAGTTTCCATCATCCTTTCATCACTGGGGCATGCTCTAATGATGATCATCACACTTCTATTTACTTACAACTCAATACTACAACGATAGTAGAACAAAGTATGACCCTATATGAATGCAATGATCTAGCATAGCAAAGATATCAAAAAATGGACAAGCCATGAAAACATCATGCTAGCTATCTTACGATCATGTAATGCAATATGATAATGAATGCTCAAGTCATCAAAACGGAGGTGGTGGAAGTTGCATGGCAATATATCTCAGAATGGCTATGGAAATGCCATAATAGGTAGGTATGGTGGCTGTTTTGAGGAAGATATAATAAGGCTTATGTGTGATAGAGCGTATCACTTTGGATGCACCGGCGAAGTTTACACCGACTCTCGAGGTGAGAAAGGGCAATGCACGGTACCGTAGAGGCAAGCAAATTGCGGAAAGGTAAGAGTGTGTATAATCCATGGACTCACATTAGTCATAAAGAACTCACATACTTATTGCAAAAGTTTTATTAGCTCTCTCGAAGCAAAGTATTACTATGCATGCTCCTAGGGGGGAGGTTGGTAGGAGTTAACCATCGCGCGCCCCCGACCTTCACACAAAGATAGACAATCAAGAATAAATTGTGCTCCAACTTCCTAGCATAACGGGAGACTATACGTGCATGCTTCGGGAATCACAAACCTTAACACAAATATCTTACTAAACACGATCATCCACTAGTACCTCCCACATATTATCATCTCTATATCACAAAACTATTGCAAGGAATCAAACATATCATATTCAGTGATCCATAAGTTTTATGTAGGATTTTATGACTAACCATGTGAATGACCAATTCCTGTTGACTCTCTAAATAGACATAAGTGAAGCAAGAGAGTTTAATTCTTTCTACAAAAGACCATACTCTAATAAATATAAGTTAAGCAAAAGAGCATTCTACAAATAACGGTTTTCTATGTGAAGAGAAACAGACAATCCAAACTTCAAATGATATAAGCGAAGCACATGAAGCATTCTATAAAGCCATACTCAAAAGATATAAGTGAAGTGCAATGAGCATTCTATAAATCAACCATGGACTATATCATACCAGCATGGTGCATAAAATAAAAGTGAAAACTAAACACAAAAGACACTCCAAGATTTACGCATATCATGTGATGAATAAAAATATAGTTCCAAGTGACATACCGATGATTTGGAATAAAAGAGGGGATGCCTTCCCGGGGCATCCCCAAGCTTAGACGCTTGAGTCTTCCTAGAATATTACCTTGGGGTGCCTTGGTCATCCCCAAGCTTAGGCTCTTGCTGCTCCTTATTCCTTCTCATCGTGATAACACCCAAAACTTGAAAACTTCAATCACACAAAACTTAACAGAAAATTCGTGAGATCCGTTAGTACACATAACACCAAATCCCATCATGTATTGCCATAAAATTATTGCATAATTATAATCTAACATTACCCACTGTATGCTATCACAATTCTATGGCTCCCAAGTCAATGGGGCTCAACAAGAATTCAAACATAAGCACGCAAAGTAGCTATAACAACAATCTGTGAAAAACAGGACAGTCTGTAAAGATTTGTAGACACGTATACTTCTGTAGCTCAAAAAATTCTGAAAAATTAGTAAGTGAGAAATTATTTGCATAACAGTACTGTGTAAAAATTTCTGTATTTTTTCACGCTCCAGTAAAATATGAAAATTCAAACACTACGGCAAAAGTTTCTGTTTTTGCACAGCACACATCAAACAAGCAATTCAAGCATCCTAAAGGCAAATCTTGGCACATTATTTTTATAATACAATGGATTTGTACAAGGGGATAATTATTTTTGTTGGAAAAGTTTCCGTGATTCAAGATTCACAAAGTTTCCATGGGCATGAACAAAAGTTCAAGGCTAGCCCCCACTTCAACGATGCTCATCATCTCTTCTCACTTTCACCTTTCCTTTTGTGAAGTTTTAGGTTCCCCTCTATATTTTTTTTGTTTTTAAACTTTATAAAAGCACACAACAGAAATAAATGACTCTCTAAAACTTCCGGGTTGTCTCCCTGGCAGCGCTTTCTTTAAAGCCATTAAGCTAGGCATAAAGTGCTCAAGTAATGTATCCACCCGGATCCCAAGGTATATCAAAGCCAATTTTAATTAACAATGATTTGTAATTTAGTAGTGAGCACAAAGTGATATATATCAGGTGACAATGAAGTCTAACTCTCTTCCTATGCATCGGCATGTCATACAAGAACCATTCATGCACATTAAGTAAAGGCCAATACATAGTATAAACAGTTTCTTGCAATTTTATAGTATTGGAAACATAGAGAGGTGAAGATTTGGTTCCTCTCTCATAATAATTGCAAGTAGGAACAGCAAGCACATGCATATTATATTCATCAAAATCATCATGTGTAGTAGCTAAACGCAACCCATCTATATAATCCTTAATAAGAGCAAACTTCTCCGATATAGTGTAGTTGGGAGAATTCAAAAAGATAATAGGACTATTATGTGTGGGTGCAATAGCAACAATTTCATGCTTAACATAAGGAACTATAGCAAGTTCATCTTCATAAGCATAATTTATATTGGCATCATGGCCACAAGCATAGCAAGCATCAAGTTCATCAAAAAGGGATATTTCAAATGAATCCACGGGATCATAGCATTCATCATGGCATTCATCCTTCGGTATGTATGAAGGGAAATTAAACAATGTATGAGTTGAAGAGTTACTCTCATTAGAAGGTGGGCACGGGTAGCTAATGCGCTCCTCCTCCTTTTGTTCTTCGCTCTCCTCCTCATCTTCTTCATCTAATGAGCTCACAGTTTCAGCAACTTCTTCGTCCATAGGTCCCTGCAAAATATTAGTCTCTTCCAAGGCAGCGGACATTCTTTCAATAAATTCAATAATATCGGCATTGCAATCATAATTCTCATAGCAATATTTAAGTATGGCAAGATTTTCAGATTCGTAAGAAACATCATCATACTTTTCCATCAAAGAAGCAACTTCATAAGCACCTTTAAAAGCAACAAATTCTTCTATTCGTTCCACATCATAGTAATCATAAATACCTTTACCATAAGAAGCTAAGGTTTCATTATCATTAAATTTGCATGAAAAGGGAAGGTGTGGAGCGTTCATCCTAGAGCAACAAGTAATATCATATCTCAAGCATAGCTCCCGAGCATACCAATGCAACATATGAATTTGATCCCATAACAATTTCCCTTTTTGAGTCAAGCGATAATCTCTAAAGTATTCACGTTGATCCAACATTACTCCCATTATCAAGTTGAATGGGGTCTTCTCAGGATTATCAAAGTAGTATTTAATACTTTGCACATAACCAGCATCGAGGGTTTTAGGAGGTTCCCCATCTCCATGAGTAGCAAGTACCACTAATTTTTTTGGTGTTTCGTGTTCCATATCCATAACTAAAGATATAAAACAACTAATAACAGAAAATAAAAAATACTTAGTGATAAAGCAAACAAGCACACACGAGAATATTCACCCCACGCTATTGCTCCCCCGCAACGACGCCAGAAAAAGGTCTTGATAACCCACAAGTGTAGGGGATCGTTTGTAGCCTTTTTCGATAAGTAAGAGTGTCGAACCCAACGAGGAGCTAAAGGTAGAACAAATATTCCCTCAAGTTCTATCGACCACCGATACAACTCTACGCACACTTTAACGTTTGCTTTACCTAGAACAAGTATGAAACTACTTTGCGGGAATAAAACTAGAAGTACTTTGCAAGATAAAAAAAGAACGTGGAAATAAAAGTTAGGTGTTGTTTTAATAAAATAACAATAAAAGTAAATAACTTAGTAGAAAGCTTTTTGTGTAACGCAAGAGAAAGATTGTCCCTAGGCCATTGAATATAATATGATAGATACTTGTCATATGCAATGAGGGAGAGGCATACGCTAACACACTTTCCGTACTTGGATCATATGCACTTATGATTGGAACTCTAGCAAGCATACACAACTACCAAAGTTCATTAAGGTAAAACCCATCCATAGCATTAAGTATCAAGTCCCCTTTACTCCCATACGCAACAACCCACCTTGATGAGGGGAGAATAGCTACTACTCCTGTTATTTCGCTGTCTCCTTATATTCTGAAGGTTGGACGTGTTTGCATGGCAATTCCTCCCACAGATGAAGTGAAGCCCAACTTCAGAACACCTCCAGCTGAGGCATTGCAGCAGGGAAAGGAGGAAGGCCTGGAAGTCCTGCAGAGTTCCCAGGGCGGTAGTACCGCGCATCTATCGCGGTAGTACCGCGCCTACGGTACTACCGGCCCTGACTACCGTTCTACTGCCGCTTACAAATTCGGTACTGGACTCCGAGCGACTCCAAGCGGAAGAGGCGCGGCAGTTGATATTTAGTACGGCGGTAGTACCGCTTGCCATAAGCGGTAGTACCGCTTATCTGCCTGCGCGCAGAATCTGGGCTATGCAGCCCGTGTACCCCTTCGTTTCGTCTTAGGCTTTAAATACCCTTCCCTTACCTTCGTTTTTAGGGTTAGACAAGAAAGATAAGAGTTTGAGAACAACAGGTTCCTCCCGGATGGGTGGCCTATTGCGAGTATCTATTGGTGTGTTTGCTTGCTGATTGTATTGATCTGATGTGTTGCCATGCGTGGGAGTTGATCTAGGTCAGTTCCAGTGCGAGGTATTAAGGGAAATCAATTCGATCTACTTCTGATTGAGTTCTCTTGTTTGTTATCCTGCTGCCGTTCTGTTGATTGCCGTGAAAGATCGGGCCTAAACCCCTTTGGATCACCTCGATCCATATCATTTGGTATCAGATTTTGCTAGGTTTCTCACGGCGAGATTGCTTTGTTGCTTTTGAGTTTTGCTGAGATTTATCTGCTGAGGTTGATTGTGCTCTATGGAGAATTCCGTTGATGGATCGAATTCTGTAGCTGCTGGTGCGAAGAAAGCGGATCTTGTACGTCCTGTCTTTGCTGACGATTTGCCCCCTAATGTCCGGGCTGGTTTTGACAGTACGTGTGATTACATTAAACAGAGCCATGATTCTTTGGCCGTGCTAATTGCCGGCTTGTCGACCCGGATTGATGCTTTGGGAGATGTTGTTCCTCGTGCACAGGTGCAGCCGCCCCCTCTTGCACAACCTCGTAACATACTGCTACGCCGCCATGCTGATGATCATGTTCGCCGACACGGGGCTACTGCACAACCTGCTGATGGAGACCTTGAGGATGACGGTGATTATGCACCACAGCGGCGACCGTTTGATGCCCGTTTTGCCGGTACTCATCGTGCTCTGACCGCTGATCGTAATACGTTTGGTCAGGCGGTTCGTGTTCCTATGGATGATGGTGGTATTGGCCGTGTCAAACTGTCCATTCCTCCGTTCTCCGGTGACCGTGGTCCGGATGATTATTTGGAGTGGGAGATGCGTATGGATCAGATTTTTTCTACCCACCATTATAGTGAAGAGAAGAGACTTCAACTTGCTGCAGTTGAATTCACCGGTTACGTGCTGATTTGGTGGAGTCAAATTCTGCGTATGCCAACTCGCCCAATGTCTTGGAGAGGTATGAAAGAACTCATGCGACGTCGTTTTGTTCTTGAACATTACAAGCGTGATATGTACCACAAATTGTAGCGGCTCACTCAAGGTAATAAATCAGTGGATGAATATTATAAAGAGATGGAGTTGTTGATGATCCGTACAGGAACAACTGCGGACCCGGAGGCCATTATGTCTCGGTTCTTTCATGGGCTGAATGTTGAGGTGCAGGATCGTGTGGAGATGGTGGTCTACTCCAACATCCAAGATCTTGTGCACCAAGCTGAGCGTGCAGAGCAACAACTCAAACGACGCCAAGTTGCAGCCACGAACACATGGCGTTATTCCCCTACCGAGGCTACTGGGTCTAGTGCTAAACCGGCACCTTCTACACGCTCCAACAATTTTTCTAATGATCAGGCGCCAAAATCAGGAGTGTCCAAAGCTGCGTCTACTCGGTCCACCGCTGGTCTAGAGTGTTTCACTTGTGGAGGCCGAGGACACATGAGGCGTGATTGCCCTAATACAAAAAGGGTTATGCTCACCCAAGATGGTTATGTCTCTGCCAGTGATGATGAGACGGTTGCTGATCCGTCTAGTGAGGAGTCTAAGGAACAGGACACCGTTGATGTGTACCCTGAGGATGTTGCCCCTAATTGCATTAACTTGATGGTGCAACGTGTGCCAGCAGATCGCATAGAAGGACAAGGGCAGCGCTGGAATCTTTTTCAGACCCAATGCACAGTCAAGAACACCGCTTGCAAGCTGATTATTGATGGTGGAAGTTACACCAATATTGTTAGCAAGAGTTTGGTGGATTCTCTCTCATTGCCTACATGGAAGCACCCGCAGCCACATTGTGTTGAGTGGTTGTATAATTCTGGGAAGCTGAAGGTCACCCATAAGGTGCGCCTGACCTTTTCAGTAGGTACTTATGAGGATGTGGTGGTCTGTGATGTTTTACCTATGGATGCATGTCATGTGCTGCTCGGCCGACCATGGCAATTTGATAAGCATTCCACCCATGAGGGCAGATCCAATGTATACTCCTTGTGGCATAAAGGAAAACGTCATGTGCTGCAGCCTATGCTTGACAAGGATATCAAAGTGGAGGCAAAGAAGGTCCAACAAGTTCAGGCAAAACCGAGGACGGTTTCCATTCAAGTTGGGGGGGATGATGAGGGGAGAATAGCTACTACTCCTGTTATTTCGCTGTCTCCTTATATTCTGAAGATTGGACGTGTTTGCATGGCAATTCCTCCCACAGATGAAGTGAAGCCCAACTTCAGAACACCTCCAGCTGAGGCATTGCAGCAGGGAAAGGAGGAAGGCCTGGAAGTCCTGCAGAGTTCCCAGGGCGGTAGTACCGCGCGTCTATCGCGGTAGTACCGCGCCTACGGTACTACCGGCCCTGACTACCGTTCTACTGCCGCTTACAAATTTGGTACTGGACTCCGAGCGACTCCAAGCGGAAGAGGCGCGGCAGTTGATATTTAGTACGGCGGTAGTACCGCTTATCGCGGTAGTACCGCTTGCCATAAGCGGTAGTACCGCTTATCTTCCTGCGCGCAGAATCTGGGTTGTGCAGCCCGTGTACCCCTTCGTTTCGTCTTAGGCTTTAAATACCCTTCCCTTACCTTCGTTTTTAGGGTTAGACAAGAAAGATAAGAGTTTGAGAACAACAGGTTCCTCCCGGATGGGCGGCCTATTGCGAGTATCTATTGGTGTGTTTGCTTGCTGATTGTATTGATCTGATGTGTTGCCATGCGTGGGAGTTGATCTAGGTCAGTTCCAGTGCGAGGTATTAAGGGAAATCAATTCGATCTACTTCTGATTGAGTTCTCTTGTTTGTTATCCTGCTGCCGTTCTGTTGATTGCCATGAAAGATCGGGCCTAAACCCCTTTGGATCACCTCGATCCATATCACACCTACTCGGGTTTGTGCTTCTGTCACTCAAGCAACCCACCATAGGCAAATCATGAACATATTGCAACACCCTACATCGGGAATACCTCATGTTTGCGCGACACGGAGGGCACCATAGGACAGCACGATATCAACATACAACTCACATCCATAACATCATACCACAATTAACCCATAGGACAAAAGAGATCTACTCAAACATCATAGGATAGCCAAATATCATTGGGAAATAATATATGGAGTTGAGCACCATGTTTAAGTAGAGATTACAGCGGGGAAGAGAGGTGTTACACCGCTGCATAGAGGGGGAGAGAGTTGGTGTTGACGGCGGCGAAGTTGTTGGAGTAGATCGCCGTCACGATGATTGCCCTGACGGCATTCCGACGCCACCGGGAGAGAGGGGGAGAGAGCCCCCCTCCTTCTTCTTCTTCCTTGGCCTCCCCCTAGATGGGAGGAGAGTTCCCCCTCTGGTCCATGGCCTCCATGGCGGTGGAGGGGCAGGATCCCCTCCTAGATTGGATCTCCCTCTCTGTTCTCTTCTGTTTCACGTTCCTATTTTCTGGCCGAAAACCGTTTCTTATATTTCCGGAGATCCGTAACTCCGATTGGGCTGAAATTTTGAAGGGATTTTTATCCAAAAATTAGCTTCCTTGCGCCCGAAGGAGAGCTCCAACCGACTTACGAGATGGGCACAACCCACCAAGGCGCGCATGGACCCTCGGGGCGCGCCCTGGTGTCTCGTGGGGGCTGTGGGCCTCCTTTTGCATTGATTCCACTTCTCAAAATTCAAAAATATTCCAAAAAAAATCTCCGTAAATTTTTATCGCGTTTGGACTTCGTTTGATATGGATATTCTGCGAAACAAAAAACATGCAACAAACAGGAACTGGCACTGGGCACTGGATCAATAGGTTAGTCCAATAAATCATGTAAAATTTTACCAAAACTATGTGAAAGTTGTATAATAATGGCATGAAACAATCAAAAATTATAGATACGAAGGAGACGTATCAACTAGCGGCGCTGCAAGGAAGTTGTCGAAAGCGGCGTCCCAATCCGCTGAGGGGCCCGTGACGGGTGCAGGCGAGCGCACGGGGTCGGGCGCCGTGGGTGCGGGCATGCGCACTGGTACCGGTGTGGCGTGTGCAGGGGCGCGCACGAGCATGGGCAAGGGAGGAGGCGCTGGCGCTTGCACATACACGAGCTCGCGCGGGACCGCGGGGACCTTCCTAACGCCCACGGTTTCCAGCGCTGCGATGATGCCCGGCGACCAGCCCGTCAATGCCACGGGGATGGTTGCTGGCACGGGTGCGGGGATGGTTGCTGGCGAGTGCGTCGGGGAAGCATCCGTTGCGGCATGCAGCTTTTCCAGGGCCATGTCCATGGCGTCCCATTCGTCTTTATGTTCTATCTCTTCCGGCTCAGTGTCAACTTCACCAAACCGGAAGACTAGTGGCATATGATCCTTGTGCACCATGGCGTAGGTCGCCGTGGAGGTCTAAATGATGGAGGGGAATGGAAGGCGAAGATGTAGAGAGGATTGTGAGTGAGTGGGCAGTAAAGCCACCTATTAAACAGCGGCTCGGGCACCATTGATGGACAGGTTGGAAGCAAGGAGGGCGGATATGGTGGTCAAAGGGCTCGCTTCCCGGTGAGCCTGCGGCGTACAACCCACACGCCTCCCGGTGAGCCTGCGCAACGGAGGCTAGCTCGCACGCCTCCTGTCAACTCTAGCAGCTGCTCGCACGGCACCTCCTAAGCCCTAGCCAATAGAAGAGTGCGACGCTTGGCAGCACGTAAGGGCAGTAGAACGCCCACGGTTTGAAAATAATGCAACCGTTTTCGTGGAAACGTGACAGTTCTTTGTTCCAAAAAGATTTTGTTAGCTATTAATGTGTCCGTCTTTTTCCAAAATGGACACGAAAAATACCACAACATATTTGTGCTATATCATGACGCCGTGCCCAATTTCTTGAATTTTGTGTCAGTTCTAGATTTACTATGATTTAACGTAATATTCTCAATGTTGGCTCTAAAAGAAAATATATATTAAAAAACGAGTCTCAAATAGGAAAACAAAATGATATGACGCCATTATGTGCCATGTTCATGACAGCAAGCCAAGTTTCATGAATCTTCTGACGAGTTTTTTGATTTACATGATTTAAAACCCGAGTTTCTCAATGTTTCTCTCGCCTAGCCAAGACCCCGAGATGATTGAAATTCATTCTCATATCTTGCATGGGACCTAAAGATGCATGCACACTAATATGGTTTTCTAACCATTTTGATGCACTGGACCTTGTGTTAGTAGTTCAAATTTGAATTATGCATATTAGATAATGCATATACAAGTCAATTAATGTATAAAAATTCCAAACGAACCATGTATAATTTCATATTTTGGCACGACACTCATTTTGGTATATGTTGCCTCTGGAAATATATAGTTCAACATGAGAAGGTGCAGCGGATGTCGATTCGCCCACAAAAGGTGACGTGTTCCATATCGAAACCACAAAAGCTTCCCGTGAGAAGCTTAGGTTTGTTAGAGGCTTGTGCCAAAACTTGTCCCAAATTGGATATTATTTTACTAGGGCACATATGAGCCTTGCATGTCATGACACCATGCCAAGTTTCATGACTTTTCTCACGAGTTTTTGATTTATACATGATTTAAAACCCGAGTTTCTCAATGTATGTGTGCCCGAGCCAAGACCGTGTGAGATGTTTGAAATTCATTCCCATATCTTGCATGGGATCCTAAAGATGCATGTACACTTATATTATTTTCAACCCATTTTGATGCACCAGACCTTGTGATCGTAGTTCAAATTTGAATTATGCATGTTAAATAATGCATATAAAAGTCAATTAACGTATAAAAAGGCCAAACGAACCATGTATATTTTTCATATTTTTGGAACGACACTCATTTTGGTATATGTTGCCTCTAGAAATATATAGTTCAAGACGAGAAGATGCAACAGATGTCGATTCGCCCACATAATGTGACGCGGTCCATATCAAAACCACAAAAGCTTCTTGTGAGAAGCTGAGGTTTGTAAGGGGCTTGTTGCAAAACTTGTCCCAAATCGGACATTTTTTCACCAGGGCGCGTATGAGCCATGTCATGACACCATACCAAGTTTCATGAAATTATGACGAGTTTTTGATTTATACATGAATGTAAAACCAAGCTTCTCAATGTATGTGGCTGAGCCAAGACCCCGAGATGTTTGAAATCCATTCACATATCTTGCATGGGGCCCAAAGTAGCCATGGACACTTATATGTTTTTACAACCCATTTTGATGCATGAGACCTTGTGATTTTTTTTAAATTTTAATTATCCACATTAAATGCCTAGAGAGCTCAATTAACGTATGAAAATGCAAAAAGAACCCTAAATAATTCCATATTTTAGCAAGACACTCTTACTGGTCTTTGTTGCCTCTAACAAAAGTTCAAGGCGAGAAGATGAGCGGATGTCATTTTGCCCACATAATTAAGGTGACGTGTTCCTTATTGGAACCACAAAGCTTGCAGTGAGAAGCTCCGGTTTGTAAGGGACTTGTGCCTATAATTGTCCCAAGTTGGACAAAAAAAATTCAATGGCACATATGTGCCATGTCATGACAACATGCCAAGTTTTTAGAATTTCTAACGCGTTTTGGATTTAAAGTAATTTAAAAACCAAGTTTCTCAACGTTTGAGGCCGAGCCAAGACCCCGATATGTTTGAAATTCATGCCCATTTCTTGCCCGTGACCTAAAGATGAAGCCATGGACACTAATATGATTTTCATCCCATTTTGACGCACCGGACATTGGGACGATAGTTTAAATTTGAACTATACACATTAAATGCCTAGAAAACTCAATTAATGCATCAAAATGCCAAACGGACCCTGAATAATTCCATATTTTAGCACGACCCAGCTATTGGTAAGTGTTCACTGCAGATAAATCTTATTGCAATCCAAACACCGTCCTTTGTCGAAGTAACCTCATTTTTTGTTTTAAAACATTTTGAAAATCAAGTCTTTCACAAACAGTTCAAGTTCATGAATCGTGTGTGATGCAGTACAAAACATCTTGGGCCAATCCTCATAAAGTCATAATGCATGGCTTAGGACGGAAGCTTCGTCGGCTACAGTACACCGCCAGCCAGTTTACCGCACGGACTCCCCAGAGCATTTTACTTTTCAATCATCGCCGGTGAAAGATGGGGACATGGATCCCTGTCGTGATGGCAACTTCGGCAACCCACACCGGCCCGAGAGCGGCCGCATCAGCCATGAGCACGCTCTCAAGATGCTTGAACGCGGCCGCTACCTCCGACAGGGCGGCTGCAACAACTGAAAGGGCAGCTGCTGCAGCTGAGAGGGCGGCAGCAACAACCGCGACGGGGATAGCAAATGGCGAGAACGGCACATCAGTTGTCAGTTTCTCGGTGGTTGCTGTAGCCCTAATGGCGGATGCCCAGTCCCATCTCGAGGCCGCCCACGCCCATCTCGTGTCGGTCACTGCACAAATCACATCTGCCTTCTCCGACACCGGTCGACAACCCACGTCCGACGAGTTGGTAATCGCTGAGTGTGCTCGAGAAGGCATCCGTTTGTCGGTGGTTTCCCTAGCCAAGATTGTGGCCATCCATGCCCGGAGCAAGGCCGCCCATGCCCGGCTCATGGAGGCCTTATCCAAAGAGATGGTGGAGGAAGACTGCGAGGTGCTGGAGTATGTGGTGACAGATCCCATGGATCTCCTTACCCCGGAGGTCGTCGAGCGGGAGCTGGTCATCGAGGAGGCGGCGGAGATCGACGAATGCCAGGCAGAATATTAGTCTCTGTCTAGCGCGATGGTCTTTTGTTAGAGTAATGTTTAGGTCAACTAACTAATGTTTATTAGTTGCTCGATTAAGTAAGTGCGGGCAGTGCTGTAGGCTCTTTTGTGTAGTACTCAAATTTGCAAGTGTTGTTAAATTAAGCAATGACGTCGATGACCAATGTAATGAGGGAAATTCGGACCAAAATTTGCCGCCGTATCCCCATTTTCTCTTCCAAATGAAAATGAAGTGCAAGTACCGTGTGCAATGTAGTATCTGATATCTTACGCTGGAAGCTTGGAGACCAAAATTTCCACGTTCAGTCTCTTCACACACGGGATCAACTATAGGATTCGTTTGTGTTGTTGAATATCTCACACAGTTATGGTAAAGGGGCTGTGTCCGATGTGACTGTGCGCGCTACTTTTTCACCGCACCGAACGAAATTTTGGGCTGTCGCGCAAATATCTACCTCCCCCGCCCCTCATACCAACCAAAAGCCACCCCCCGCTTCCCCCTTCCTTTCCTCAGTTCAAACCTGCACAGCTTGCTTGCAGCGCCGCCTCCTTGCCGGCGACGCTCCTTCCTGCGGCTCGCCCTCCTCCATCTAGTCAGGTAATACACACCTTCCCCCACACCCCTCCCCCTCCACCCCCTCCTCCATTCCACATGCCCTGACCGACGGCGCGACACATTCCACCAAAATCACCTGCCCACCCCCCACATAATCGCCGCCGAAAGACATGGTGCACGCAGTATATCCAGGATCTCAAGGAGCACCTGGCAGCGGAGAAGCAAATCGCGACTGCACGCGCGGATGAGGCCGCGATGGCTGCTATGCATGCCGACCCCCAGATCTTGGAGCAGCACATCACCGTTGAGGCCACCGTCGACGCCTCGCGCGCGGACGCCGCCACGCGGTTGTCTGCTTTGAACAACAACTTGGTGTGTTATCTCGAGAGATCCGCTTTTACCTTCGACGACGACTACGAGTTGTTTTCTCAGCGTGCCCCTGCTTTCCTCAACTCCAGAGCCAGCGGGTTGGTGCCTGGACAGGCTGAGGCCACTCACCACTACGAGGAGGGCACCCACGATGTGGAGGCCTTGCCCTCTTCCAAGCCCATCGTTATCGATATCTCCGACAATGAGGAATAGCTTGTTTTTAGCTTAATTACTAATGACCCGTGTTCAGATAGCTATGCATGTTAAGCATGTTTGCTTTACCTGTTGCATGTGCTGCTCCTGCATTTCCTTAAGAAATTCTAGTGAAATATGCAAGTAATGCTACTATGCAATATGACCTTCTAGTATGTTCTACTGTCCAATGTGATGCTCAGTTAACTGTTGGTTCATTTGTTTTGGTGATCATCTGCAATGTGATGTTCGATTATTGTTGGTACAATTTTGTATTGTTATGCATGTGAAACATACAATTGCTACATTTCATAGTTCTTAGCACGCTTGGCTTTTCCATGTGGCTTGAATTAATATGTTGGATCTGCAATGCGTTTATTTTTCATTAACATATTTTACTGATAGCACGCCAAATCTCACTTCAAACCTGATCAATATCTATCTTAAATGCGTTACAGGGGGAACAATGGGAGACACTGAAGTTTACCATCGAGGTTTGCACTTTCATGATCCTTTGGCTAATAGTACATTATTGTGCAATTGCAGGAACCATTCTAATATTTAGGTTTCTAATAATAATTTGTTCTTGCACATGTAGGTCCTGCTGTAAGAGGTTTAGACCCACTGTTCGACCCATTTTGCATGTGGGGAAATGATGTGTTCATGAATATCAGTCAAATCAAGCAACTCAGAAAGATTGTTAAGATAAAGAAACTTGCAACGAAAAACAACAAGCTGTTTGTCTGCACAATGAAGAAGACATCAGTGAACTATAGGATGGTACTATCGCTTTTACCTTGTCTTTTTTCCCTTTGTGACATTACAATTTTTCGAAACGAAATTTATGCATATCTTTGTTTGCAGTCCTTTCCAAAGCAGTTCATCGATGAGTACGTCTCAAACCACCTATATGGTCAAGAGGCGAGGAAGGTATTCATACAGCACCCACGGTATAATCTTGAAGTCTTCCTCAAGAGGATGAAGGATGGGCAGGCAACCATCCACAGGCATTGGCATAAAGTTGCAAGGACCTTCGACATCAGCGAAGGCTCAATATTTGCCTTCCGCTTCAACATTTTTCTAGACGAGATTCATCTGTCTATTTACCGTATATGATGCTATTTTCCAAAGGTTTTAGATGTTGCATGTGAAACTCGGTCCTGTCATGTAATTGGGTAGCTAGGTAGTATATGCCTATATGATGTTGTACTCTGATGTATTCCAGTTATGAAATCCTGGTTGCCGTAATACGAAATGAAATATATTGTGTGCTTGATATGAAGTGTCAATTTGTTTACTAGCTGGATTATAAATAATAGAGCGATTAGCCTGATTATTGTGGTTTCATATTGCAGACGGTTTGTCATAGAACACCGTGGGCGATTACCTCACCAAACCCACACGGTTCCTGTAAATTTGGCGTGTTGGATCAGTGAAAAATCACACACGACTTTCGGCCGTAAACTGTGTGCGTTAGAAGACAGATTCACAAACGTTTTCACGTAAAACGTGTGTGTGATGGACAGCCCTATGCCAAATAGTTTCTTCTAGAAACCGTGCGTGATGGCCACCCCTAACACAGACGATATGATGCAGAAAATTGTGTGTGATGTAGAATGCGAACGGAAACGTACGTTTGGGATTCACTGTGTGGGATGCTAAGCACATCTCACACGACTTTCCAAAAATATCTGTTTGTGATGGCCCCTCCAATCGCACACGACATATTTTTGCTCATCATGTGTGACCGGGCGCAGCCATCGGCGACGGGTTTTTCGTGTCGTGTGGGATAGCCCCCCCTATCGCCCACACATGCAAGGCGACGGTTTGAGACTACGTCACGGAAAGGGGTTAAAAACCGTTTGTATAGCAGGCACCTGCACTAGTGGGCATTGCAAATATTCAAAGTGGCATAAGAAAGTCTCGAAGGTTGTTTTATGTATATCTTCAGGAGACATTGTTATTTGATGATATCTAGACCTAAGATCCAATTTTGAAAAATACTTGGCTCCATGCAATTCATCTAACAAATCTTCTATAACAGGTATAGGAAACTTGTTTTTCACTGTGAAGGAATTAAGTTTCCTGAAATCAGTGCAAAGCCTCATAGAGCCATCTTTCTTTTTACCTAATAAAGCAAGGGCTGCATACGAACTTTGCTGTGTCTTTTTAGATGAGCTGCTAATAACTTTTTGATTTGTTCTTCCATTTCTTTCTTCTGATGCTAAGGAACTCCGTATGGCTTGACTTGAGCAGGAACAACACCTGGTACCAAAGGTATCTTGTGATCCAAAGCTCTATGAGGTGGTGATGATGCAGGTTCTTCAAACAAATCTACACATTACAAAAGTAACTTCTGAATTTGAGGGGGGTGTTTTTGGAATTTTCTGGAGCATCCATCAGTATATTGTGTACTTGACAGAGAAAAACCTCAGCTCCTTTCTCCATTATCTTGTTCATTTTCTTTGCTGGCACTTCTTTCAGATTTGCAGAATTGGTAAACATAGCTGTAGAGACTGTCTGCTTTCCTTCTTTTGTGAAACTAAAAGTTTTCTCAAGAATATCAAATGAGTCAGGACTGACTGTAGTAAACCAATCATATCCTAACATATCATCATGACTTGGTAGTGACAGCGCCCTGAAATTGCGTTTTAACTTGAGCTTTGTAGTTTGAAACTCACAATTGGGAACTACAACTATTGATATTAAAGTTCCTCCCCAGCAAATGCTATTGTTCTTGGTTGAACTGGGAGTAACTGACAGTTTGCTTTCACTGCAAAATCTTGATTGAGAAATGAAGTGGTACTGCCAGAATCTAGCAGAGAAATTGCTCTTTTACCATTTATATGTATAACAACTGTTGGTGTAGGAACTACTATTTGTTGGCCCCTTGCAAATGCAGAGATAAACATAGCTTGGTCCTACTCAACAACATTTTCTGCTTGCCCTTGTTGTTGGTGGTGGTGTTCTTCAGTTTCCATGATATGATTTTCCTCTATATCTTGTTGTAACAAATGAACATTAGGAACTAGCTTACATTTATGTCCATGGAACCATCTGTCTTCACACCTCCAACATTCTCCCACCTTTATAATCTTCTGATTAGTGTTGCTAGGAACTTCGGCTTGTCTGATAAGTAAGGACTACTGATATGGAGTTGCAGACTGCTGTTTTGTTTGCAACTGCCTAAGTTTTTCTAAATGAAATTTGTGTATGGTACACTCTGTTTCTTTGATATCACAGATACAGGAGGATGACAGGGTCCAACATCTTTTGCAAGACAATATGCATCAGTTAATGTTTGTGGTCTCAGTGGTCTGATCCGAAATTTAATACCATCTCTCAAACCATTAAAATAGCATCTTACAAACCAAGATTCCCCTAATTCAGGATTTTCCTCTTGCACACCAGCCATAAGATCTTCAAATAACTTGGTGTACTCAGATACAAAACTGTTGTGTTGCTTAACTGAATTAAAGCTTTCAGTTAAGTCATATGAACCCTTATTAGAAAATCTCTTAACTACTTCAGCTCCAAACTCTTTCCATGTAAGGTGCTTCTTCAGCAATCCAGATCTTCTGAGCCATACACCAGCTTCATCAATCACATACATTTGGGCAAGTGAAACCTTTTACTCCTCTGGTGCAGTAGACATCTGAAACTACTTGTTGCACTGTCTAATCCATCCCACTGGATCTTCTCTAGAAAACCTAGGGAAATCAAGTTTTGGACCTTTGGTTATATATTTCATAAATTGTGCGTGCATATCTTGCTCATAAGTCCTGTAGTAGCCTTGCCAAGTTGCCTATCTCTAGTGGGAGGGTAGTATTTGCTGAACATAGGAGTGTGCGCTGCATCTCTAGCTGTCACAGGAGTGCCCACTCTACTTGCACTTTCTTGTCTCTGCTGATTATCATAACCAGGAGGATCTGCTTGCCTATTTACACTGATAGATGGCAGATTTTGTAACTGTAGTTATTAAGCTAATTTTGTTTTTTTCTTTCTCTAACTCAAGTTGTTCCCTAAGCAGATCAACTCTAGTTTGCTGGTCATGTATATGTTCCTGTTGCAGTGTTGGAGATTTAACTATCTGAGTAGAGCTTGGATTTTGTGTCTTCACTTGAGTTTGATGCCCAGGCTGCACTATCGTCTTTCATACAAAACTAATAGCTCACAATTGCTGATCTAAATCAAGCATTGCTTTCTCAATACTGCCGACTTGCAGAGAAATCTCACCCTGCTTGGAGCCGATGGACTGAACATCATCCTGGAGTTTGGACACTTCCGCCCTCATCAGTGAATTATCCTTCTAAAGAGCTCCAAAATCATCCCGCAAGGAGAGTACTTCCTCGAGATCCGCATCATCAATCGTCTTCGTGCACCCCATCGCCTTGATCTGAGGAAGAGAGAGGGAATTTTACTGCCGGATGCCTTTCAATAACCAGGCTCTTTTCTCAGATCCTGCCGCCTTCTCGATCCATGCCACCAAAATTGCATGAACCAACGGTAGATCTGGAATTTTACAACTAGAGAAATGCTCTCCAGCAACCAATCTGCGCTACTGGTTTGCAGCGGAACAAATCACCGTCGCCAACGCCGCCCTGGTCCAGATCGCCGCCACCAACGCCGCCCGTACCAAATCACCGTCGCTAACAGCATCATGCGCCGATCACCTCGGAGCGAAGCATAGGGTGGGAATTGCTCTCCGTAACAGCGAAATTTTTTTCGGACGAGGAAAAACCTTGCTCTGAATACCAATTTGTCAGGACCTAACCTATCTCACGATCACAGATCAAGTAATTTGAGAATGAACTAGGGATTGCATCTCTAAATCCAGATGTATTTCAGAGGTATAGTGGCTATAGAGTATTTAGCTAGCCATCGAGGCAAGTCACGCAAGAAGATAAGCTTACCAGCTCAGCCACATCCCGGCTGTTATATAGGCAGAGGTTTTACCGGCAAGTAAGTGAAAGCTACAGTAACATTACATTATGCCATCTAACGGCCAGCGACGAGCATTAAAGCGAGGAGCGATCTCAGCCGTTGAGTTGTAGCGAAGCGTTTTGTCCGAGTAGACACAGTTAACTGAAGAATTCGACAGTAGCAGGTTCAGTCCTGACACCTTCTTCCTCTTCTGAAGTCCTGGCAGATCCTGACCGAAACCATGCTCAACCACCCCACTCCACGGGCCCAATTTCTCCCACCCCCGCAGCGCTGCCGATCTCGCCGGTACGGACGCAGGCAGCCCGAATCAGTCCTACTGGTAATACTAATGCCACCCTCTCCTTCGTCAATTTCATCACTCACGATCAGATTGCTCGATGCGTTTCGTCCAGATCTCGCCGATACGCGTGCGGCGGGTGCTCCATGGGATCGGGCGAGCGAAGCGATGAAGAATGGCCCGCATTCAGATGACGGGCTCAAGGTCAAGGGTAAGGATCTAAAGCACCAGTCCCATCTCCCCTCTTGTATTCAATTTTGAAGCAAGTGTTGCAACCCGAGACATATGCAAGTTAATTTGTGGATTCTTTTCTTTCTGCTATACAATCAAAGGGGGTCGACATGAATATAGCAGCGGGTGATAGTGCCAGACAATGCTACTTAATCAGAAGCATCATACATTACAGCGAATGTGCAAGACCAGTTCGTGAAAACTAAAATAAAATTCAGCAGCACTCACTGAAGATAAAGTCTTTTCTAGGTCGCCTAGTTACTTCTAGTAAGATCACACTTTGGTAATGGTAGATGCTAACATCATGGGCCATTGTGGTGCACGAGCGAGTCTCCGTCATGGTGGCCAAGCTAACTGAAGATATCGACAGCAAGGTGCTCCATCTCCATAGCTCGGAGGAGCTTCGAAGCCAACGCGCTGGCATAGACCGAGGAGCCCTCAGATATCTGCACAGTAGCAAGAGATGTCAAGCGGAATGGTACCACCATGGCACCATGTGTGTTAACTTAATGCAGCAGAAACGGGGAAGAGGACCAAGTTGTTGCTTTGAGTAAAGAAATACCTTTGTGTTGAACATGAATATACGTTGATCTCCAATGACCCCCCCAACAACATGGATGAGTTCAAGACGAAACTCATCTATAACCTTTGCAGCACAAAGCAAAGAATTAGTCTTCTTCTTTTCAGTGAACTTGATGTTGATCTCATTACCAACTATGCGGACATCAACATGGCATTCCTTGGACCTCCTCTGTATCCATGAGCTCCTTATAGCTCCATTCAGCTGATTGTCTTGGTCGTCCTTCACTTGCTGCAGCGACGAACTTTCTCCGTAGTCAGGTGCTGCGTCATCCAACTTAAGTCTCTTCATCCTATGTTTGGTATCGCCTTCCACCAAGCTCGTCAGTTCCTTCAATGTTCTGTTGAGCTCATTGATGTATTCAATGGCATCTCCAACTATAGAGGCTCGGTCATTCTGAAGAAAAATATTGACCCATAACATCACATTCATGAGAAATACAAGAAGTGCACACAATTTAAAAAGATTTTTGTCATAATTCTGTTTTTCTTATTTTCCTTAGATAGCCTGAAGATACCTCTTAAGGATCAGTACGGCTGGTAATAAGGTAATGACAGATATCAACTCTAATGCTGGATATGTCAAATCAAATCCCATTTCATGTATAGAAGATTATTTTTCTGTTTCGCAACTGTCTTATCTTCGGTTAACCAAAAAGTGACAGATCCTAAAATTCTAGCAATGGAAATGTATTTATGCTGCATAAACTAAAGAATTGCATTCGAATTTGTTGTCTTTGGATACTAATGATCTATGCACATCAATTTGTCAACTAAATTCACCCAGAACTCCAGTAATTACCTACAGAAAAGTCCAGCATACTTTCCACAACATAACTTATGTCATCTAATGTGGAACTTATATTAGGTGGGCTATTGTAGCTAGGGAACTTTGTAAAAGCTTGCTGGTGATGAGAACATGATTTTTTTAATAAAAAGTTCAGATTTGTGTTGACCTCCTAAGATGCCAGTGGTAGTATGTCTTTTTGTACTCTTAGAAAATACTGTTGGCTTCATACTGAAATGGCGCCACATCTGGGAACCAATAAAATTAGTGATTTTTGTAGAAATTCATGTAATTAGTTGCCGTTTAAATGATTTATCTGAAACTGTGAGAACCAAGAATCGTTTAAAATCTTTATTAGAGAAGATGTGTTGAACAAACCTTCGTAGGGCTTGGTAGCAGTGATCTTAAAGCCCCATATTTCACATTTATCTGCTCCCTCCTCTCTTTTTCAGTTGCAAAGTTAGCTTTTGCCTTGCCAAAGCCACTTTTCTTACTTCTTCCCAGTTTTGGACTACCAAACTGCCTCCTGTCTATCTCTTGGAGAATATTTCCTGCAGCCCCTACCCCCATCGTCCGATCTCTCTCATCATCACTGGAGAACAGCCCAAAACTTTGTGGAAGTGAATGATAGAGATCCTTGAACAGGTGAGATTGATTACCATTATATTGTAATGGTAGAGTTGAATCACCGAGCATCATCCCACTGTCATGAATTGGTCTTCCCAGAATCTCATTGTTGATGTCCAATTGGTTGCCCGCATTCTGCCCTGGATCACCAAAGATATGTTCTGTCGAAGGGAATGCAGTAGTCATACTGTACCTTGGGATCTGTAGAAGATTTAGGAGATCAGGTGCAGCTGTGTGAGCACCATCTGGATATGATGCAGCATCATAGTCATCCATTTGTTGTTCAATTGACTGTTGGCTGATATGATTTTGGGTACTGAACATTGCAGGTACCCAGTTTGAAACTTCTACCTGGGTCTCTTGTATCATGTGGCCGTGAAGATCCTGATCCATGTCAAATTCAGCCCGGTGTTGGATATGGTTGATTGTCCGTGCAGGCTCAGAGGTAAGATTCGTTGGATTGCATACATCTTCTATGAAAAAGGAGGGACCGTGAAAATTTCCTTGCTCAATCTCTGTATTGTCACAAATAGAGTCCAGGGAATCGTGAATCAATGATCCTGCCATGAGAATAGCATCTCTGGAACCATCAAAATAACCTCCCTCAGCAATCATTCTGGCCTCTGCTGCCTTCACTCAATATCTGAAACAACAAAAGTTAGGATGCCAGGAGCCTCAAAGATGTATGTTAAAGTAGTACAATTTTGGGGAATAGGAACCAAATGGAAGAGACCAAGCTGATGAACAAATGACACAGTAGCATGTTAGAAGTGATCAACTGAACTAGCTTGGATCTAAAATAGAGAAATCGTTGGTTCAAGCACGCATATTTAGGAAAAGGGCTACTCAACTTGAATGAAACAGACAATCTGTTTGTTAGATAGAGAAGGCTGCAGCTCCCCTTGGTCGTGTTGGTTGTTCGGAAGAAAGCGAAGACGTGGGGTTTAAGCTAGGCATCTGGTTGTCTCATTTTTCGATGAGGAGAAGCTGTATTAGCATGCTGGATGAGACATGAAGCCTCTTTGCTTCCTTGAGACCCAACAAACTCCAATGTGTCTATTGGTATCGTACTATAAATATTAATCTTGGTAGCTTGTGCTTCAACTACCTTAACCTTACCAGTTAATAAGCAGAGACTAGTACAAAATCATGGGCAGTGACCAAAATATCCTTCGTGTTGCTGTAATTTTTTTTAAAAAGTGCAAGAAATCGGAAGTTGTTGAAGGTGTTTCAACTTATAAAGCTAAAAGTAAGTTGTCTGAACAAAAGGCAGAACATTATGATCCCATTTTTCAAGGATAAAATATTTTTAATTCTTTAAAAGTAGGTAGCGGTGATGTGTGTCTTTGACAGTAGCACTGAAAGCTTGAAGAGAAGAGATGTGAAGAGAGCATTACCAAGATTAATTCTTTTTGACAGATCAAATGAAGGAAATGTTGCTCAGAAACTAATAGCTCAAAAGCATCCTTGAGAACGAGTTGGGGTGCTATGCCAATAATATGTAGGGACTAGAGAAGACTATGGTCAGAATATGTAGCAAGCAAAATGTAACTGGCATGTGAAGGACTGAAGGCATGAAAACAACAATTTGGTCTTCATGTAAAACTTATGAGTATATAACAGAACACGTCAAATAGCAATCATTTCCTAATTGTGTCTTCTGAACAGTGCAAGGGAGGTCAAAGCTAAGGGCTATCATATCTTCATCATTAAGAACAGAAGACCTGAAAGATGGGAAACTCACACTCTTTGAACTTGGCATCTTTGCTGTTACTCATTCCAGCCGGAAGTTGGGAAATGCAACTCATGCCTTCTCCATTCTTCCGTATTTTATGCATGTACCGGTACACTTCGCTAGGAGAAACAAACTGTAAGACTACTTAAAAGATTGGAGAATTTAAAGGGGAGCATCATCCTGCATCTGAGGAGAGCTAACCATGTTAGCACATACAATTTCAAGTGCATGCCTGTGTTTGTACATCATACATTTTTTTTATCGAGAAACGTTATTCATACATTAGGCTCGTCGCTGGCGGATTATCACATTTCTGGAAGCCCTTGTTCTTTTCCATATAATACCTGTACTAGGAACTGAAGCTGACATCTGCTGGAACTAAACACACATGTTCTGTCTGAATTTCTTCCGCAGAAGTGTGTATCACTGAATCATACAGCCGCTCTCAAGGTCATCTACGGAGTACACAACAAGACAAAGGGGCTACCCTGGCTGTCTGGTAACAACATTGTTATCCTATCTTTTCGACTAATCAGGTGCCAAGATGCAGGGAGCAGGAGCTCAACCTCCATGTTTTGAGTGGATCTGTACCCGGAGCGGTCTGTTAACATAACCATGTTGGAACTGGTTCATGGTCAGTCTTGGGATGGATTGCCCGCCAATCGATGGAGATTGCGCCATCATCTACTCGTAGTTGCATAATTCTATTTCCCTTCGATGATACTGACCGGCCTGAAGGAAGAGATTTCGAGTGCTCTGTCAGGTCGTCAACGGATTCTTCGGTGAGCACCCCCAATGCGTGGCACCATCCCATCGGTACGACTGGTGGACTCTCGAGCCGCTGGACTCGCTGTGGGCGGGGTTTGATCCCGGCCACTTGTTTTCGGATCCGATGCTTGAAAAGCTTGTAACGAAGTTCAGGTAGAAACAAAAGCAAAAGGGTTGTAGTGATTCCGGATGCTGTAACGCGAGAATATTCTTGTGAAGAAAAGCATTTTCCTCTTTCTGGATTTGGGACTGGATGCCAATGCATGTGCTGATGTGCAGTTAGGCACGAGTTAAAAAAAAAAAAAGGCACGAGTTAGTCATGGGCGTGCTGGTCGGGACATGTCACCGAGTTCTTGCTGCCATGATCTGCGGGCTGCGTTACTCGGCGAGCGAATGGTTTCCAGCGAGTCGACCAGCAAACGGCCTAGTTCGAGGTTTCGACCAGCAGATGCCTTGTATACAATATTTTGCAAAAAGACCGAAACAAACTATACATTCTGACGGCTTGTTCTGAAGTCCTCCGGCTCCACGGTTCAAAAACTTCATGGATGATTTTTACCCGAACGCTTGGGCTCCAAGAAGTTGGATTCTCGAAGCTGAGCCGGACGGTAGTGCAAAATCAGAAGTGATCTTAGCCCAGCTCAACCAATTGAAAAATGGAGTTTATCCAAATTGCAACAGCTTGCCACCGCTAAAGATACCGGTTCGCTGCACCCTTGAAAAAAGAATGTGTCGCTACTATAGCGATCCCTCGCCTCGCTGACCCCCTTCCCCCTTGAATCGATGTACTCGCTAGCCTAGTTGGGTTGCCTTCAGCCGTCCCAATCTGCCCCGAACAAGCCACAACCGACCCAACCGGGCTGCAGCGCTGGAGAAGCTGCCGATGCAGCCGAACAGATATGGGATCTCTACATGGAGTTAGAAGCCACAAAGAGAAGCTGGATTTTTTAAGTTTTGTGAAGTCAGAGGGGATCCAAAGACACCCTAAGTCAATGCTCCCTTTTCTCTAAATTCATAGGTCTCTTAAAATCTTTAAATATTGAAAAGAAAGTAACGCACAAGAAGGCTTCAGCTTTGACCGAGGTGGCCGCCATGGTGATGCGGTGGCCGAGATGGAGATGGTCATGGACTACCAGACTGTGGGTAAAAGGACAATCAAATTAGAATAAAGAGTTTCCTTGGGTCCTTTTACAAAGTATTGCCTACATGGCACCGGTCAACACGCCATGCAGGTAGTTCAGACTTGGGTAGGATATATGCCGAACAATTTACTCACTTTTAGGACTTAAATATGCATTTTTTAATACTTATAGGACCCAAAACCCAACTAACACACCCCCAAATTTTTTAGGACCTCTAGTGTATTTTACTCAAAGAAAACTCTCAGTTTGTCATTTTGCTTTCAGCTAATGTACGGTATCAAGACTCTTTCTTTTAGAGAATGAACTGGACGATCATTCCCTAAAGAACTAGATGAGCATTCACAATGCACTCAGAGTGTGTAAACTTTCTTCGTACCATCATATGATTTGCAAGCAGAGACGTCCCGGCGGTATATTTAGTTGGTACCAAATTAACCTAGCCATTTTTTTGGTAAACAATAAAACCTTGACTACTAAGTTTTATCTATTTTGGGGAAACACTAAAAATAGCTAAAACTTGATTACTAAGATTTAGCTTTTGATTAGCAAACTATAAGATTTAGCTATTTTAGAAAACCCTAAATATTCAGGCACTCAAAAATTCGGCCCACGCAGGAAGGAGGAAGGCCCATAGAGCCCAAGCACCACCAACCCTAAAACCGTGGGCAGCAACGGCTCTAATCTCTGTCCCGTGGGGACTAGCCGTTGCGTCCGCCCCCGCCGCCGATCCCTACAAATACAGCTCGCGGTCAAATCCCTGAACCTCACAAGTCACAGAGCAATCCGTGGCTTTCTCCTCCCTTCCCCCCTCTCGTGCTCGCCGCCGCCGGCTCTCGTTCTTACTCTCGAAAGATCCCCGTCTCGTCCGCGTCTTGATTTGATTGTTCATCCGATCGATCTGTTCATCCGCGTTTACTTCTGCAGTTCCTGTTGCGATTTTCTGTTGTTTGTTTGTTTCTTGCTTCTTCTAACCATGGACGCAGGCTCCCACTCGATCTCTTCCGGCAAGAGCAGCGCCGCCGCCGTGCAGCGCCCGCCGCTCCAGGAGGCCGGCTCCCGCCCCTACATGCCACCGCTCAGCACCACCTCGCGCAACCCGTCGGCCAAGTGCTACGTAAGTT
The DNA here is from genome assembly GCA_039707655.1 of Elymus sibiricus. Classification (NCBI taxonomy): domain Eukaryota; kingdom Viridiplantae; phylum Streptophyta; class Magnoliopsida; order Poales; family Poaceae; genus Elymus; species Elymus sibiricus. Next base: position 323,594,904 of record CM077673.1, read on the forward strand.
GTTTGCTACGATTCCGAGATCCCGTGGATTCGTTCTGCGCGCAAGCTGTTCGATGGAATGCCTGACATGGTGTTTGTGCAGGGAGACAGGTTCATCCCGGACCGGTCAGCGATGGACATGGACATGGCGCACTACCTGCTCACGGAGACCAAGAAGGACAAGGAGAACGCGGCGGCCATTGCGGCGTCCCCCTCCAAGGAGGCGTACCGGAGGCTTCTCGCGGAGAAGCTGCTCAACAACCGGACGCGGATCCTCGCCTTCAGGAACAAGCCGCCGGAGCCGGAGAACGTCTTCGCTGCCGACACGGTTTCTTCTCACCACGCCAAGCCGGCCAAGCAGAGGCGCTACATTCCCCAGGTATGGGCACGCTTGAGGTTCTACTAATACATTGATGCTATAGGTGTAGTAGCATTTAGTGGTGGTTACTGATGTGTGATGTCGATTGCCAATTGCAGTCTGCCGAGAGGACTCTGGATGCACCGGACCTCGTCGACGACTACTACCTCAACCTGATGGACTGGGGGAGCAGCAACGTGTTGTCCATTGCGCTGGGCGACACCATGTACTTGTGGGACGCCTCCACTGGATCAACATCTGAGCTTGTGACAGTCGAGGAGGACAACGGCCCCATCACCAGCGTCAGCTGGGCTCCTGATGGCCGCCATCTTGCTATTGGGCTCAACTCGTCTGACATTCAGCTCTGGGACACCAGCTCCAACCGCCTGGTTAGTACACACTGTCCTCTGTCCAGCATCATAAAATGGTATTCATGTGTCCGAACCTGCTTGATCAGATGCTGAATTATCTGTTATTTATGTGCCCGATCAGATGCTGAATTACATTCTTCTTTGTATGCAGTTGAGGACTCTGAAAGGTGTGCATGAGTCAAGGGTCGGTTCGCTGGCATGGAACAACAACATCCTGACGACTGGCGGCATGGACGGTAGGATCGTGAACAACGACGTAAGGATCAGGGACCATGCCGTGCAGACGTACCAGGGGCACAGCCAGGAGGTGTGCGGGCTCAAGTGGTCTGGCTCAGGGCAGCAACTGGCGAGCGGTGGCAACGACAACCTTTTGCACATTTGGGACGTGTCGATGGCATCCTCCATGCCGTCCGCAGGCCGCAACCAGTGGCTGCACAGGCTCGAGGACCACATGGCCGCTGTGAAGGCGCTCGCATGGTGCCCATTCCAGAGCAACCTGCTGGCAACTGGCGGTGGCGGTAGCGACCGCTGCATCAAGTTCTGGAACACGCACACCGGTGCATGCCTGAACTCTGTCGATACTGGATCGCAGGTGTGCTCCCTTCTGTGGAACAAGAATGAGAGAGAGCTGCTGAGTTCACACGGATTCACGCAGAACCAGCTGACATTGTGGAAGTACCCTTCCATGGTCAAGATGGCTGAACTCACCGGCCATACCTCCCGTGTCCTCTTCATGGCACAGGTACATCTTTCTCGCCATTTTTGTTACAGATACCATCGACATGTAACCTGTTTGTTCATTTGCCTGATCATCTTGTGATGCTGTGAAATTGCAGAGTCCTGATGGTTGCACGGTAGCATCTGCTGCTGCAGACGAGACCCTCCGTTTCTGGAACGTGTTTGGCACCCCTGAGGTAGCCAAGCCTGCACCCAAGGCTTCACAGTCCGGCATGTTCAGCAGCAGCTTCGCCCATATCCGATGAGACAACAATGCGAACAATCTCTTGAACTGGATATGCTCCTATGGGCAGCTGTGCTGTGTACAGAGAATAGGCTAAATACCTGGGCATATACTGCTGATGTACTGACTTTACTGTGGATAAGGAAATATACGGATGGAGCCGCCGCAATTCGGCTCCCGGGGACGTAGGCACATTGCTGAACCTCGTTAACAAATGCTTTGTGTCTTTTGTTGGCTGTGTTTGCCTTTACTTTGTGTGCATTCATCCAGAAAAGGTTAAGGGGCGGTAGCATCATATGCTAAACAGATCAAAACCAGCTGTGTGAAACGTCTTATAAAAACGAATGGAGGGAGTATTTCTTTTAGGGGCGGTGTCATGTTCTTCCAGAATCGCCCTTTGCTGAGCAGAGGGTCTGATGGAGCATCGAACTCTGCTTCTTTCCTGTTCAGAAACTGAACCTGAATCTTATTCAGAAGTTCATCAGTATACGATCGATCTTTGGGACTCATTCGTTCCAGAAATTCAGATATGCCTCTGCAGCAGGCCACTCTATCTTGATCCAACTCATGCCCAACACCTTCTTTTAGAGAGAACGGCAATCTAATCCAACCGAAAAGGGAACAGAGGGTGGCCGGGAAGAGAAGAGGACCGTGATTCGTCAGGGCATGCAAGGAACAGCGCTTCCACGTGGCCGAGGTCGCACCGCCCCTTTGTCGCGTTGCGCACCGCACCCTCGGGGCAGTCCGTCCGTCCGGCTCGCCTAGCCAGCCGAGCGCCAGGCTCGCCGGTTCGCCACGACCGCACCAGCAGAGCAGGCGACCGGCGAGCCAGGCACGAGAGATTCCGTGTCCCCTCCCTCTCCGCCGGTTCCCGCGGCCGCACAGGCACAGCTCACCCTCTCTGACTTGCTGCCGCGCCGCCACCCAACAACCAGACCCCTCGGATCCCCCTCCCCCCTCCTCCTCCTCGGCCAAGGAAGGACACGGCCAGCGGCGGCATGTGGCCTTCTTAAACAAGTCGTCGTAGTAGTACCACCACGGACCACACGGCACATGCTCATGTGGGGTGGGTCGGCCGGCCGCCTTGGCCCTTGGCAGCGGCCACGACGACGACGACGACGACGAGACCACCCTCTTCGCCAGAGCCTCCGTTTGCGTGCCGGCCGGAAGGAGATTTTGATTCGGCGCAACGAGAAAATATTTTTGGTGTTTGCTCGTGATTGGTGAAGGTCTCGGCGAAGGGTACAGAACTAACATGGAATGATGCGCTCTGCTGCTGCTGCTGCTGTTGCCAATCTGCTGATGGGCTATAGCACCGAAGATTTGGTAGCTGATTGTTGTGATTATACGTTGTAGATAGAGTTACTATTATCACTAATGGGTGGAGAGCGAGGCATGTGTCCTGCTAGATGTGTGCTCGATTGCAAGGGAGTAGTACGGGTGTTACGAGCTCGATGGGAACAGATGATGACTGTTGGCCGGCCGGTCTGCCTTTAAGCATACGAATACGATTCTAGTTCCAAAACCCAAACCTAAGTATGCGATGAGATTCTCCGGAGGAGAAGTTTACTTCAAGAAGCATGCAAAGCGGGAATCGGAACAAAGACAAAACCAGACGTGGGCTCCTCAAATTTATATGCTCAAGGGGAACCTTATGCTCACTCGCACGCGGCAAGCATCTTTGCTAATCGGGTCCGCAGACGCGTCCCGGCGTGTCCACGGGCACTGACCGATCAGTCCTTAAATGTGTTCGTATATATCCGAATCTCTCAAATGTGCTCGCCTAATCGGTCAATCCATACAAAGCATGCAAAACAAATTCCTATGTAGTACTATATACTATGTACTATCCTAGTTTTCGTCGTCGGAGATGTCCACGACGTCGGTGCCGGACAACGGGTAGACGGACGCGTTGGAGGGCTCCGGCTCCTCATCCTCCTCCTCAAGCTCATCCAGGTAGGCGAGCATCTTCGCCTCCTTCGCGGCTTGCTCTGCCTCCATCTCCTGCCGACGACACCATCTGGCCTACGCATCCGACTCCGAGCGGATGGAGTCGAGGATAGCCCGCTGCTCCGTCTACAGATCCGCGTCCCCGGTGCCCCCTACATCCTCCTCCTCCTCAACCTTCTCGTCTTCCTCCTCCTCAACATCCTCGCCCTCCTCCTCCTTCAATTCCTCCAACTCCTCCTCCGGATCCACTACATTCGGAGGTAGCCCCGCGGCGATCCGGGCTTCGCGCCTTGCCCGAACCTGCTCAAGGAGCTACAACCGACGCTCCGGCGTTAGAAAGTGGCGGCGACGGGGGGGGGGGGGGGGGGGGGGGAGCTAAATAACCGGGCTAGGGACGGGGGCGGCGGACGGGGAGTGTGTTAGAACATAATTTTCCCCAAGTGGTTTTGGTGATTGATGACAATGCACTTTGCGGACTAACCATGTGCATTTGGATTTTAGAGATTATCAGGTAGCACGAGACGATTTTATTTCCCCTCGGTGTTTAAAGAGAAGACGGTTTATTTCCGATGATTTCTTTTTGGTGGTTTTGAGTCATAGGAAATCCGTACTATCAAGAGTGGGTCAATATTTAAAAAGGTTAGGATGGAATCAACATGTACACATTTGCACCCCTTTCCCTTCCCGGCCCTTTGGAGAGTATGTCCTCTGCTTAGGATCCCTCAGAAACAAATAAGCGGAAGTACCGCGTTGGGGAGCGGTTGTACCGCTCCAGTGGTACTGTCGTACTGCCGCCCTCCTGTACTAAGGCCACTACCGCTTATATTTTGTTTTTGGTGCCTTGTCTCTTGTTGAGCAGAAGTACCGCTGCAGTGGAGCGGTAGTACTGCTCAGGCGGTACTGCCGTCTTCCACTTCCGCCCTTACTTCCGCTTATTTTTCGCCTCTGGTATCCTTCGCCACTCGAGCGGAAGTTGAGCGGTAGTACTGCTCCGCGCGGTACTGTCGTACTACCCTCCTCTGCTCCTGCTGGGTTCCCTCCTCATACAACGCCAAGGGGAAGTACCGTTGGCAAGAGCAGTAGTACCGCCCCGGCAGCACTAATGCCTCCCTAACAGAGTCAGCTGCGTGCGAAGCCCGGAACTTTCGTGCGGGCGGAAGTACCGCTCCCCTGAGCGGTACTACCGCTTATGCACGGCTCGTGGGGCAGAAAACGGTCAGATTTCCCCACCACTATATAAGTGGGTCTTCTTCCTCGAGTGGACTCACCTCTTTTCTCCCAAAGCTCCATTGTTGCCCCTAAGCTCATTTTCGCCCGATCTCCCTCCCTAGCCATCAAATCTTGTTGATGCTCTAGGGTTTGGAAGAGAAGGCCTCGATCTACACTTCCACAAAGAGAAATTTGATTCCCCCCACCAATCCCTTGCGAATCTTGTTACTCTTGGGTGTTTGAGCACCCTAGACGGAAGAGGTCACCTCGAAGCCACATTCCATTGTGGTGAAGCTTCGTGTTATCGTTGGGAGCCTCCAATTAAGTTGTGGAGATTGCCCCAACCTTTTTTGTAAAGGTTAGGTCGTCGCCTTCAATGGCACCACTAGTGGAATCACGACATCTCGCATTGTGTGAGGGTGTGAGGAGAATACAGTGTCCTTAATGGCTTCTTGGGGAGCATTGTGCCTCCACACCGCTCCAACGGAGATGTACTTCCCCTCAAAGGGAAGGAACTTCGGTAACACATCCTCGTCTCCACCGGCTCCACTTGTGGTTATTTCTTACCTTTACTTTGTGTAAGCTTTACTTGTGTGTTATCCTTTGCTTGCTTGTATTGTTGTTGTTGTTAGCATCATTTAGGTTGTTCACCTAGTTGCATATCTAGACAACCTTTTTGTGTTAAACCTAATTTGTTAAGAAAAGCTAAAAATTGGTAGTTGCCTATTCACCCCCCTCTAGTCAACCATATCGATCCATTCAATTGGTATCAGAGCCTCGTCTCTTTATTAAGGACTTTACCGCCTGAAGAGTATGCTTGACGACGGGATAGGGTTGAAGACTTATCCGAGGCCAAGGGAGTGAACGCGGTCTCTCATGAGGATTTAAATGAGGCAATTGCCTCACTTAAATATTCTATGACGGCCGAGGTCAAATCCTTTTTTAAAGAATTCCTTGATGGTCTCAAACTTTATACCGATCCATTGCAAGTGGTTAATCCCACTAACTCGGAGTCGGATGCCAACTCCGGTAAGGAGGGGGCTAGTAGTGATAAGGCTAAGTGTCCTCAAGGAAAGAATGGGATGGGAACTCATGCCTCGGTTCCCCCTCCCCCGGTCTATGGAGGACCGGTCCACACCTCATATTAACAACCTCGGTCCTCCTCCTAAACTTGTGAAAAATGATTTCGCTAATTGAGTTTTTTGTATCAAGTCTCATCTGAATCACAACTCAGCTAATCTTTGGCGAATCATTGAGCAAGGTTACTACCCGCATGATCCAAACAATATCACCCCAAGATAAGAGGCGGACAATCAATACAATTACTCCGCCTTGTTCATCCTTCAAACCGCAGTGCCTCCTGAAGATCTAGCTCACTTGCGTCCCTTCACTCGTGCAAAGTATTGTTGGGAACATATTGTCTTATTATATAAGGGAAGCTCAAGTATTCAATGGTCTTACTTTGAGGTGGTTCTTGATGAGGCCAATGAGTTTGTAATGAATGAAGATGAGGATCCCCGTGAGCTCTACCGAAGATTGACAACTCTCTCAGTCTCTCTTCAAGATCATGGGAGTAAGGATACAGATGACAACTGGATCAAGCATAAGTTTCTCAAGGCCATCATGCCATTCAACAAGGCCATGTCCTCCGTGATCCATCAAAGACCGGACTTCCACACCTTGTCCTCAAGCGATGTGTTGGATGAATTTATTGCTATGAACATCTTGAACAAGACCGCCGACAATGCTCTAGCTCATGTCCAACGGTCAAAGAAAGCCTCACCCAACCTTGCCTTGAAGGCCAAGGCAATTCCGAAAGAAGAAGAAGAAGAAGAAGAGGGTTGCCCCGAAGACACCAAATATGATCACCACGAGTACATGGATCTTACCTCAAGGCAATTTTGGGGCAACAAGAGAAACTTAAGGCCCAACTTCTCCAAGAACAACTCAAGTGTCTCAAAAGGCAGGCAGCATGTGAGGACTTGCTATAATTGTGGCAATGTGAGTCACTTTGTGGTGGATTGCCCATATGAGAAGAGGGAAGACAATGGTGGCAAGCTCATTCGCAAAGACAAGCCCAAGTCCTTCCCTAACAAGAACAACTTCACCAAGAAGATGCCTCAAAAGGTGTTGGTGGCACACGAAGAGTACATCTCCAATGATGATGTTGATGAAGATGCAAGTGGTGAAGGAATGGCAATGGCCATAGTGGCCATTGAAACTTCTTCCCCAACCAAGGTGTCTCTCTTTGACGCCCCCAACGAGAACCGCATTGCTAAGTGCCTCATGGCCAAACGTATCAACAAGGTAACCTCCAACATCAAAACATCCATTACTACAAATCCTTCTTTGTTGGATTGTGTGGATAAACATGAGGAGGTGAAAGTAGATGCGAATGAGTTTGACAAATTCATGGGTAAACTCAAAGGTGAGACCAAGAAGCACTCTCTTGCTCTCTTGGAACAACTTGGTGAGGCAAGTGATATCATTGAGTCTCATGGGGAAACCATCTCTAAGTTGGAGGGGCATAATTGTGACTATGCCGATGAGATAGCGGATCTTCCCATTGCTCTTGAGAAAGAGCGAGGTCTTCGTTTGACTCTTGAGGAGTCACACAACGATGACTTTGCTAAATTACGAAAATATCATGATCATGCTCTTGTTCTTACTCGTGTGCTCAAATCCGAAAAGGTTACACTTGGGGTTGACCATGATAGATTCAAGGAAGAGTTTGACACACTTGACAAGGCTCACAAGGCTTTGAAGAGTGCTCATGCTTCTCTTAAGGAGTCTCATGATCAACTCCAAGTAAAACTTACTAAGGAGATAGCCACGTGTCCTCCTTTTGTGTTAATTGATAATGCCCATGCTACCAACACTTGTTGTGAGCATGTGCACCTTGTGGAGGAGAATGCCAAGTTGAAAGAGCAACTTGAGAAAGGCCTCGTGACATGAATACAAGGTGAAAAGAACCTCAACAATATTTTGAGCAATCAAAAGGAAGTTGTGATGAAGGAAGGGATTGGGTTTGCACCCAAGTCTAAGAAGAAGAAGAAGAAGTTCAAGACCAAGCTACCTCTCCCGCTCAAGGAAACCTTTGTCAAAGCGGGTAAGGATACTCATGAGAAGAAGAAGGACAAGGATATGGGTGGTAATGCGGAGAAGGGCAAGACCACCCGTTCCAACAAAGCCGGGAACTTTAACCCCTCTTATGTTTTATGTCGTGCTAGTGATGGGCATGTTTATGCCAAATTTGTTGATTCTTCTTATGAGTACATCGAATGGTCTATTTGGGTTCCTAAGACCCTTGTTGCCAACATAAAAGGACCCATTAAAGAATGGGTACCTAAATCCAAGCATTGATCTCTTGTAGGAGTTTGCTTCCGGAGGAGGTTCATGGTTGCTTGATAGCGGAGCAACAAATCATATGACCGGAAGCAAGGACTTGGTGGTGGACGTTCAAACTAACTCATCTTTGGCCACTCAAGTCCAATTTGGTGATGATACAATTTCAAAGGTATTGGGTCTTGGTAAGGTGGCGATCTCTCCAGATTTAACCATTGAGAAAGTCATGCTTGTTGAGACCCTTGCATACAATTTACCTTCTGTTCGTCAACTTGCACTCATGGGTTTTTCTACCTTCTTTGATGTTGATACCGTGGCCCTTTTGTGGAGCAAGACTCTTAAAGTAGCCTTTGTTGAGCATGTCGAAAATGGTCTCTATCTGGTTAACTTTTTGGAGCGACCCACTAATACCGCGACTTGCCTAATGGCTAAAGTTGATGTGGGATGGCTTTGGCATAGCCGGCTAGCCCATGTCAATATGAGATCTTTGCAAAGTCTCCTCAAAGGGGATCACGTTCGTGGACTAAAAAATGTGAGTTTTGCCAAAGACCGTGCTTGCAGTGCTTGTATCGAAGGGAAGCTACATGAGACGGCTCACCGACCCATGACTACCATCTATTCGAAGAGGCCCTTGGAGCTCCTTCACATGGATCTCTTTGGTCCTCCATCCTTCGATAGTCTCGGGGGAAGAAAATATTGCTTGGTGATTGTGGATGATTACTCAAGATATACTTGGGTATACTTCTTCAAGAAGAAGAGTGAGACCCAACAAACCGTCATTGACTTTACAAATAAAGCTCAACATCAACATGAGGCAAAGATAATGATGATTAGAAGTGACAACGGCATCGAGTTCAAGAACTACACCTTGGATGAGTTTCATAGTGATGAGGGGATCAAGCATCAATATTGCGCACCATATACCCCTCAACAAAATGGTGTTGCGGAGAGCAAGAACCGGATGTTGATGGATGCGGCAAGGACCATGATGGCGGAATTCAAATCTACGTGCAACTTTTGGGCCGAAGCCATCAACACCGCATGTTATGCATCTAATTGGCTCTACCTCCGCAAAGTCTTGAACAAGACTCCATATGAGATACTTACCGGTAACAAGCCCAACCTCAAGTACTTCCGGGTGCTTGGTTGTAAGTGTTTCATTCTCAAAAAAGGTGTTCGTTTGTCTAAATTTGAACCTGATGCGGAGCATCCCATGGACCCATCACCATCAACTCAAGCTCCAAAGGGTCCCATGACAAGAGCACGTGCACGTGCCATTGAATCCGAGGTGACATCTCTCCTTGTTCAACCATCGTTCGATTCTCTGGAGACATGGCTGCTACCTCAAGCAGAAGTTCTTTGCATACTCAGGTACTCGGGAGAGGAACACACGAGCGACCACGAAGAACTACGAGGACGCCAAGCTTGGAAGTACCAAGGAGGAGCTGCAGGCGAGCTACAGCCTCCGGACGTTCGGACCCTCCTCGGACGTCCGACGCCTGGGGTCCAGCCCCAGCCAGAAGACCACAACAGGTCCACAACGGCCAGACGACCGACGCTCCTCGAACGTCCGACACCACCCAGCGCCCAGACGTTCGACCCCTCTCCGGAAACCCGGCGCCAACCGACCAGAGCCGAAAACACAGAAGTCCGAAGCCTCCGGACGACCGAGCCCCGGACGTCCGACACGCTCTGGAAATCCGACCACTCCGCGCCCGAACCGAATCTTCGGACGACCGGCCGACCCCGGACGTTCGGACCGCCGTGAAGCCTCGAACGTCCGACCGCTCCCGGACGTCCGGACCCTGCCTGCGCGCAGCCACTCGGGCCTTGGCCCATGTACCCCTCTACTCTGCCTAGAACTATAAATACTCTTCCCCCACCTGAAGCTAGAGTTAGCTTATGTTTAGCACTTGACTTTGTTGAGCATAGCTCCATCTACTTCCTTCTCCCACGGAGTTGACCACCTCTTTGAGAGAAGATCCGAAGTGGATGCAAAGGCCCCTATCAAGGGAAGATCCCACGGGATACCAAGACCTCATCTTCTCCGGAGTGAGACGACTATCCGTTACTTGTATCTCCTTGTTGACTTTGGATCTATGTATGTCTTGTGTTTGTGTGGATTTAACGGATGTGTGATCGGAGATCGTTCTTGAGTTCGTGTTTTCTCTCGTGATTTCTCCCTTCTCCCCCTCCAAGTGTGAAAAGATCGACACCAACGGGATTGCCCCGTATCATATTGGTATCATGAGCCACGTTGATTCACACCTTGGAGTCCTCCCTCCACTTTCTAGCCGAATTTTGTTTCATTTTGACCTAATTTCAAAAATTCCCACAAAAATAGCCCTACCAAAGCTCTTGGATTTGAGGAGATTTTGTTGATTTTGATCCGTGGATTTCGTTGTGGACAAGTGAATCTAGCTTTCCCCCATCATTCCCATCATTTTCCACCGCCAAATCGCCCCAATTTTGGCCAAAATTTTTATTTTGTTTACCGGTTGACTTAGGAGCTAATTAGGAGTGGTTCTTCATCGACATCGCCGCTCATCATCGCCCGGATCATCGCCTACCACCTCTACATTGAAACTACACCGTAAGCAAGGACGGTAAACGCGATGACACTCTACCCTTGCCATTGCATTGTTACCCTAAGCCTATTTGCGTTACTTGCCTATCGACACTAGCCATTGAGTATTGCCGGGCTACGCTACTTGTGCACTTTAGTGATACATACTTCGCATAGCTTCAATTGCGTGCATCTCTCATAGTATCATCTTTTGTGTTCTCATAGTACCCACATACATAATTGCTATCTTGGTGTGCACGCCCCGCATTGTGACCATACAAAACATTATCGCAAAAGAAAGAGAAGCAAACCTTTTATGCAAGAGCAAAAGAGCAAGTGAGCAATAGCATCGCCAATTTTGCTTATCATCCTTGATCATCTTGGATCACTTGAGCGAGTGACACGTGCCTCATACATAAATAGCAAGTCGGGAATAGGAAGACGACACATTTGTTTCTTATAGGTTGTGCACAAGTTCATATCACGCCCATTTGAGCAATCGTGCTAGCATCTCTCTAGTGTTGTGCAACGCGAGCGTTTTCCGTGGATTCCACATTTTGGCTCATCCTTGGTTGCACGACCCCACTTATCTATCCGTGTGTGTGTTTCCGTGTATACTGATACATCTCCAACGTATCTATAATTTTTGCTTGTTCCATGCTGTTATATTATCATTCTTGGATGTTTTACAATCATTTTATAACAACTTTATATCATTTTTTGGGACTAACCTATTGACATAGTGCCAAAGTGCTAGTTGTTGTTTTTGCTTGTTTTTTACTTCGCAGAAAATCAATACCAAACGGATTCCAATCGCGACGAAACTTTTTGGAGATTTTTTCTGGACCAGGTGACACCTGGTGGGCCAAAGAAGTGCCGGAGAAGTGGGCCGAGGAGACCACAACCCACCAGGGCGCGCCAGGGGGGCCCCGGCGTGCCCTGATGGGTTGTGCCCTCCTCGGGGCCTCTCTCCACCGCCTCTGATGCCTATAAATTCCCAAATATTCCAAAAACCCTAGGGGAGTCAACGAAACACAATTCCAGCCGCCGCAAGTTCCAGAACCTCGAGATACAATCTAAACACCATCACGGAGGGGTTCATCTTCCTCATAGGTGCCTCTCCGATGATGCGTGAGTAGTCCACCATAGACCTACAGGTCCGTAGGCAGTAGCTAGATGGCTTCCTCTCCCTCTCTCTTATGATTCTCAATACAATGGTCTCTTGGAGATCTATTTGATGTAAACTTTTGCGGTGTGTTTGTTGGGATCCGATGAATTTTGAGTTCATGATCAGTTTCTATCCATGAATATTATTTGAGTCTTCTTTGATCTCTTATATGCATGATTACTTATAGCCTCGTATTTCTTCTTCGAATCTTTGGTTTAGTTAGGCCGACTAGATTGATTTTTCTTGCCATGGGAAGAGGTGCTTTGTGATGGGTTCGATCTTGCGGTGTTCTTTCCCAGTGACAGAAGGGGTAGCAAGACACACATGTATCGTTGCTATTAAGGATAACAAGATGGGGTCTATTCCTACATGAATAGATCTTGTGTACATCATGTCATCGTTCTTATTGCATTAATCCGTTTTTCCATGAACTTAATACACTAGATGCATGCTGGATAGCAGTCGATGTGTGGAGTAATAGTGGTAGATGCAGGCAGGAGTCGGTCTACTTATCTTGGACGTGATGCCTATATAATGATCATCGCCTTGGATATCGTCATGACTATTCGATTTTCTATCAATTGCCCAACAGTAATTTGTTCACCCATCGTGCGCTATACTCATGAGAGAAGCCACTAGTGAACCCTACGCCCCCCGGGTCTACTTGTCCAACATATTGCTTTTCGATCTATCTTTTTGCAATCTTTGTTTTCAGATCTACAAAACCAAAAACCCAAAAACATATTGCTACATATTTTATTTGCCCTTTCTATTTTGTGTTCTTGAGAGATCTATCTGTCCTATCTATCACTACCTAATCTATCTTTTTACCGTAGAGAGATTGACAACCTCTCTTTCGCGTCGGGTTGCAAGTATTTGTTGTTTGTGTGCAGGTGCTGCTTATTGGGTGGTGGTGATCCTCCTACCGGTTCGATAACCTTGGTTTCATAACCGAGGGAAATACTTACCGTTGCTGTGCTGCATCATCCCCTCCTCTTTGGGGAAATACCGACGCAGTCTCAAGCCACGTCAAAGGAATTTCTGGCGCCGTTGCCGGGAAGGAAGCGGTCTCTTCTACGTGCCTATTGTAGGCGCCGAGGGGACTCCATCATCATCTACCAGGTTCCTAATCACAAATCTCATCTCCTTGCAATTACATTATTTGCCATTTGCCTCTCGTTTTCCTCTCCCCCACTTCACCAATTTGCCATTTTATTCGCCCTCTTTTTCATTTGCCCTTTTTCTCGCCGGATCTCTTCCTTGCTTGCAATCTTGTTTGCTTGTCACCATGAGTGATTTTGATATGGCAGAAACGGATGATGGCTGGACTCCTAAAATTGGACGTTCTGTTAATCTGGATTCTAAATTTTTTGTTTTGGGGCAAGGGAACATTATAGGAAAAGAAACTATCCAAGACTTTTTCAATTGCGTTGGGAATTTGACTCTCGATGGTACTCCTATACTGAAAAGAACTAAATCTTATGCGGAAGCTATCTCGGTGCTAGTTATAAAACTTGAAAATAGATTTATCCGTACCCATACTACCTTGGAAAAATTGTTTTATGAGCTACCCGTCATAAAGAATCCCGAAGCTAAGAAGTTAGCTACCCTTGTTCTTATGAATGAATTTGTTCACATAGTATGGGAAGCTAGGGAGATCTTTGACTTTTATGGTATGAGCCGTGAAAACCGGTAATAAGAGAAATCCTTTACAATAGTGATTACATGATTAGATATTTGCTTGGAAATAATCAAATTTTTGATGAGAATCTCAAAAAGGAAGTCCCCATTTTAGACACGATCCAACACGTTTTCAATGATGTGAACCAACAATATTCTTGGATCGTGGCCGGAAATCAAAGGAGGTACATAGAGGGACAACTTGATAGTGCTAAGGTTGTTATGGATGATGTGTTTCAAGTTTTATTTGCAAAACCTTTAGATAAAAACACCTCAACCAAAACCAAGGATGACAATACTTGAATCTATGCGTTATGCCTAGCTAGGGGCGTGAAACGATAGCGCTTGTTGGGAGGCAACCCAATGAATAAATAAATTTTTGCTTTTTCCTTTCTGTTTTTGAGTGTTGAAACAATTATGCCTCTGTTATGATTGTCTTTTTATGGTTTATTTATTGTTTGTGCCAAGTAAAGCCTTTAGGATGATTCATAGGATGAGTAGAAGCGATGCTGAATCTGAAACAGAAACTTTGCGTCCAGTATATGAATTTTCATTTTTTGCTGGAATGTGATATTGAGCTGAAATTTTAACACAGTGTTTCTATACAAATTACTTAAATTGTCCTAATTTTTCAGAATTTTTAGAGTTACAAAAGTGTGGGTATAGTACAGATTACTACAGACTGTTCTGTTTAAGACAGATTCTGTTTTCATTGCATTGTGTTCTTGTTTTGATGAATCTATGGGTTATATTGAAGGGTACGAGCCATGGTAAAGTTAAAATACAGTAGGTATAATGAAATAATAAAATATGAATGGGTTTGCAATAGTACCTAAAGTAGTGATTTGCTTTATTATACTAACGGATCTCACAAAGATTTTGTTGAGTTTTGTGTGATTGAAGTTTTCAAGTTTTGGGTGAGATCACGATGGATGAAGGAATAAGGAGTGATAAAAGCCTAAGCTTGGGGATGCTACCGCACCCCAAGATATATCCAAAGAGAAACAAGCAACTAAGCATGGGGATGCCCCCGAGTGGCATCCCCTCTTTCTTCTAACGACCATCGGTATTTTACTTGGAGTCGTTAGAAGAAAGAGGGGATGCCACTCGGGGGCATCCCCAAGCTTAGTTGCTTGTTTCTCTTTGGATATATCTTGGGGGTGCGGTAGCATCCCCAAGCTTAGGCTTTTATCACCCCTTATTCCTTCAACCATCGTGATCTCACCCAAAACTTGAAAACTTCAATCACACAAAACTCAACAAAATCTTCGTGAGATCCGTTAGTATAATAAAGCAAATCACTACTTTAGGTACTGTTGCAAACCCATTCATATTTTATTATTGCATTATACCTACTGTATTTTAACTTTACCATGGCTCATACTGTAGGATCGAAAGTATGTCTAGAGGGGGGGGGGGGTGATTAGACTAATTGACAAAATAAAATTTCTACCTTTTCCCAATTTTAAGTGTTGGCAGATTTTAGCAATGCTAGCAAGTCAAGCACACCCTACACATGCATGTCTAAGAGTATAGCAGTGGAAAGTAAAGACAAGCGTATGTAATAGAGGATAGGGAGGAAGATCAAACACAATTTGAAGACACGAAGATTTTTCCCGTGGTTCCGATAGGTGGTGCTATCGTACGTCCACATTTATGGAGTCTTCAACCCACGGAGGGTAACGGTCGCGAGAGTCCACGGAGGGCTCCACCCATAAGGGTCCACGAAGTAGCAACCTTGACTATTCCATAACGGCTTCCATCCACGAAGGACCAGCCTAACTATGGGTAGATCTTCACGAAGTAGGCGATCTCCTTGCCCGTACAAACTTCTTGGTTCAACTCCACAACACGAAGTAGGAGGCTCCCAAGCGACACCTAACCAATCTAGGAGGCACCACACTCCAAAAGGTAATAGGCTCGATAGTAACGATGAACTCCTTGCTCTTGTGCTTCAAGATGATAGACTCCTCAACACACAATCACTCTCTCACAGATTTGGCTTTGGTGGAAGAGATTGATTGGGTGGAAAGCAACTTGGGGACGCTAGAAATCAAGATTCATATGGTTGGAATGGAATGGCTTGATCTCAACACATGAGTAGGTGGCTCTCTCTCAGAAAATTGGATGGGGCAAGTATGGAATAGTTCTGAGTGCTTCACTTGCGAGTGGGTGGTGGTGAAGGGGTATATATAGACATCTCCAAAAATCCAACCGTTACACCTATAATGACCAACTCGGTGACACCGAAGTGTAAAACTCGGTGGTACCGAGTTTCTCAAAAGGTAGCAACTTTAGAATCTCGGTGAGACCGATATATAAATCTCAGTAGTACTGATCAGGTGACCAACGGTCAGATTGCAAAACTCGGTGGCACCGATCCAAACAACTCGGAAATTCCGAATTGAAGAAAGGGGGCAACAGAATGTTGGCAACCTAAAGTCGGTGGCACCGATGCAGAATCGGCTGTACCGAAGATCTAGGGTTTGGCAGGGATCTGTCTGAGGTGAAAATCGGTAGGGCCGAGTGGGGAATATTGGTGGCACCAATTTTGCATGATAGGCTTTTGACAGACTTTTGTGGAAGAGCTTGTTGGTGTTTTTGGTGACTATCACTTGTGCACGTGGAGCATTTTGTGCACCATTAATACCTTACCCCCTTTTAATAGTATTGGCTTTCCTATAGACTCAAAGTGATTTCTCACAAAGTAAAATGTAGAGTCTTCTTGCTTGAAGCTTTGCCAATTCTATTCCTTGCATCTAGGGGTCTTTCCACGATCCTTTTGCCATCGCATCATTGAACTTTTCCTGAAATATACTTAGTGGAAACATTAGTTCAATGAGATATATGTTGTTATTAATTACCAAAACCACCAAGGGAGCAAATGTGCTTTCAATCTCCCCCTTTTTGGTAATTGATGACAACATATAGATCAAAGCTTCGACATATAATATAATCAATGAATATAATCGTCGCTTTGAGAAGTATGTGATAAGCAAGAGTTCCACCTAAATTTGTGCACTATTTTGAATTTGCGTTTGAATGCAAATGCGCAATCGATTAGGTATATGAGGTACTCTTCCATGTCACATACAACTTGGTGGTGTGCGAGAGTAATAGGAATGAACATCATAGCACAACACAACAAGCAAAAGTGAATGATCATCTCATAAGCATCATCAAGGATAGGAAATAGTAGCAGCACACATCAAGTGTATGATCAAACACAAACAAGGTTTAACACAAACAAACCAAAAGATATCAATGTTTTGAAGAGCGATTAAAAAGCAACACTCTCCCTCTCTCGAAGCCCTAATGATCTATACAACTTCTCCCCCTTTGGCAACAAGTTACCAAAAAGTTCAAAGGTATAGAACTAATTGTCTCTCTGGGGCTGATCTCCTCTGGAAGCTGATGAAGGAGTCGAGAGAACGGCATCAGCGAAGACTTCATCAGACGTTATGGATGGAGTTGGAGTAGCAACTGGAGGTGCTGGAGTAGCTGACGGAGCTGATGGAGCTGTAGCAGGTGCTGATGAAGAAGGCCTCAACTCGAGAGCTGTCACGGTGGGAGTCCTGGCTTGAGTCCTGAACTGGGTGTCGGCTCGGAGAGGTGGACTGTCCTCATCATCATCTGTGGAGTGGGGACTGGGCACGCCATCAACTTCTCTCTTGAGCTCATTCACTGTCACTGTGAGCTCATCCACCTTGTTGTTGAGAATGTGGAACTTGCTCTCAACAATCCTTCACAGACTCTCCTGGTTCTTCAAGATGTTCCCAATGTCCTTCTGCATGCTGAGCACGGAACTAAGAAGAAGATCCATCTGCTCACTCTGGGTCTTTGGCACCTGAGCACTAGAGTCTCTGGCTGCCACTGTCTCTGCCTGTGTTGTAGCTCAGGTGGTATGATCTAGATCCAGCACCACAACATTGTCTTCTAGCTCTGGCAGGAGTGGCAAATGTGGTTGATCAAGTGCATACACGTGCTTCTCTAGCTGGGAGTTGATAAGCATCTAAATGTATGGAGCGTATCCACATGATCTCTTCTGGTCTGCGGCAGTCCTCTTCACAGTCTCTACTATCAAGTCCATCACTCCAAATCTGGTGTGTTGGTCAATATGGAGTAGCATGTTGATAGAATAGCCTCTGATCATCTTCTCATCTCCAGACTTAGGCATCAATGTATACCTCAAGATGGTGTTGGTTGTGCGTAGGCCAGCCTGAAGAAAGTAGATGGATCCAAGCTTGTGTGAATGCACATTTGCAGCAAGGATCTCATTGTACATATTGGCCATGGAGTTGTGGTTTGCCTTGGACTCAGAGTATACATCCAAGTCTCCCTCTTGCACCTGTGGGGTTCCTAAGATGGTATCCCACTCATCAACAGTGGATTCATATCTGGTGCCTTCAGTCATCCATACAATCCTACCATCTCCATAGAAATGTGCAGTGGAGTAGAATTGCATGATCATCTCGTCATTCCAGGCAGTGAACTCCTTCCCAACAAACTCATCAATGCCAATGAAGTGGAAATTGTCCTGCACACTTGGAAACAAATCTTGGTTCTCCTTGATGTATTTCCAATCAACATACCTCATATCACTAACTGCAGGGCTCTTATCAAGCAATATGGTCTCATAGAAGTCTTGCTGTTCCTTGGTGTAGAACCTGTAGTCTACAGCTGTCCTTCTCCTCTGAGAATAGGGATCTATGGCTCTCCACTCCCTCAGTCCAGAATCCTTCCTCTTTTTCATGTCCTCAGCAACTGGATGGCTGGCATTGTGCTCAGGAAGGTGTGGTCTTAGCTTCATCAAAACAGACCTTGCTTCATCCTCAGCTTCTCTGAAAGTAGAAGTCTTGTTCTTGGCAGCAGCTGGGATGTCTTTGGTAGACCTCTTGGGCTTTGGAGCAGCAACAGCTTCTTGGGGGCAGTCTTGGTGCCTTTGGATGAAGTATCCTTGGGCATAGCATCAGCCAACATCTTCTTCTTCTTCTTCTTAGGAGGAGCCTTGGTAGCTGGCTCTTCCTCCTCCTCAGCTGCAGCTTCAGCTTCTGGATCCTCATACATGGAGGTAGGTCTGCACATAACATGTACAATCCTCTTCCTGGACTTCTTCTTCTCTCCTGCCTTCTTAGGCATAGACTTCCTTGGGGGCTCATCAGTCATTGCTGCCTTAGCACTCCCTGGTGCTTTCAATGTCTCTGAACTGGCATACTCCTTCCTTACTACCTTTCTAGATGAGGTAGCCTCATTAGCATGTTTCTTGGCAGCCTTGTCTGCCTCTGCTTGGCAAGGACCTCTTCTGGCACAAAATCCTCATCCTCCTCATCAGAGTTTAACTTCCTTCTGGCTCTAGCTGCAGCTTTGGGCAAATCTGGTGAGCTGGGCACATCATCATAGCTGCCCTCAGGACTAGTGCCTGAGCTCATATCAACATTCTCCTATCTGAAGTTGTTCTGGCTGTCATCTGAGCCTGACATGCTGACCCTGTGAATAGAGCATAGAAGAGTAGAAGGGTTGAGCTATCACAAAATGCAAAAGTTTTCTCAAATTTGAACTTAGAAATCTTAAGTTTTGCTTTCTGCAAAGGGAATTTCGGTACCACCGAGTAACAATTTTCGGTTCCACCGAGACTCACGGTCTGCTTTACAGAAACTTGGCAACCACTTTGGTTTCACCAAAAGTGGGTGCTCGGTTTCACCGAGACTGTCCTCAGTAGACCTAAAAACCAAATCGGTAAGACCGTTTTTTGTGCTTCGGTGTCACCGAGATTCGGATTGCGGACGGCAAAACCTAAAAATTCATTGTTCACTATTCCAATGGAAGATTATTGAGGATAGGATGATCTCAAACTGTGGCTTATCGATGGAACAATCCTAATGCGCATGAATTGGAAAGAGGAGCGCACAAGGGGTTGGATTTGTACCCTAACTCGGTGACGAGTCCGCTACGGCGACGACGGCGGTGAGGATTCCGTCGACGGCGGCGAGTTCCAATGGCGGAGGCGCTCGGGAAGACAACGGCGACGACCAGGGGTCCACGAACGCCAGCTAGGGTTTGGAGGAACGGGACGTTTGAAGAAGTAATTTCAAAAGTCGGGTCCGCCACATTAAGTACCCATTGCTGTCGGTGACACCGGTTCAAAATTATCGGTGCCACCGAGTTCCTCAACTGTCAGCTGACAGGGAAACTCGATGAAGCCAAGAAGATGGAATCGGTGTTACCGAGATTGGAAAACCAGATCAACCCTAGGCATCGGTGAGACCGAGATTTTCGTGTTGGTTCCACCGAGATGCACTTGGGAGGTTTTGGTGGTCAGTCCTTGTCGATACGGAACTCCGAGTGCTCCTCACATAGAGAGATCGAGAGGTACTTGTTCAAGTTTTGTGATGCAGAATGAATAGAATATGAGACAAGAAAGCATAGATAGCTAGAGAGGGGTCCTAGGTGTTCTTATCCATCCAATTGGCAAAAGAGAAAATAAAACCAAATAGCAACAATTGGATGTCCTCGAATGATTAAAGAAATACAGACCAACATGCTCACACAATAAGATATCAAATGAAATCATGGCAAACATGCACATACATACTAGCATCTAACAAGCACTTTGGCGATGACGGAGTCATCTATATATGAGTATATTGACTTAGGAGCCAAGTAAGAATACTTGATCATAGGTCATACTCATCGTTTAAGCACAAGTGGGGTTACCACTTTTACATAAAGCATTTAATGTTGTCACATTCTAAGAGATGCTTTAACTCAAGTCTTAGAGTAAAGCTCCCCCTTGATGTGACATCCCCCCATAGGAGGGATAAACTAACCTTGGGTTTGTCATAGAAGACTTCATGTGGGTGAAGTAGTGGTGGATGCTCAAAGTTGATGAAGATCATCTTGAGTTGGGAGCATCCTTGTTGTTTCCTTACTCTTCTCACCTACATGGGTTAGTCCCAAGCACAAGAGACAAATACAAGGATATCTATGGACATGAAGTGCAAAGCATATGAGATGATGTCCATGGACTCAATAATTACCCTGTCCCTTCCTTACCTTTGAGGGAATGTGTGACTCCTTGAACTATTGCATAGTGTTGAAGTTGATTGCAACTAGTCCTTGCCAATAATGAATATGAGTGAATTTCATTGGCGGAGTCACCCCTTAAGAACTTCTCTAGTTCTTCTTCTTGGGGACCCACATCAACTTTATGGAAATCCTTGGTGTTGAAGTGGCACTTGTAGAAGTTGAGCTTGTAGACGCTTTGGGAACCCACTTGACCAAAGCTTGGGATTCATCTTCATATGAGTCAATCTCCTCTTGAAGCTTGTCCTTGTCCTTGAGCTTGTGGTCTTGTGGTGGAAGGTCATCTTGAGCTTTTGTTCCCTTGGGGAGAGTATGTTCATACTTCTCCTTTTGAGGAACAAACTTTGGCTTGGGGTATTGACCTTCTTCCCATTCAACTCCATTTGCGTTGAAGTAGCCAATGCCATGGTTCTTCCGGTATCCTCCGTGCTTGCGTACAATCTCTTCAAATTGCTTACATCCGGTAAGACTTTTGTAGATACCTTTCTCTATAATTCCTTTCAATAAATCATTTTCTTGCTCAAGTGTAACTTGGCTAAGAGAATCATCATTAGTGGAATCAATAGAACTATTAGAAGCAACATCATTAGATTTATCATTTTTATTGTTGCTACTAGATGAAGAACCTTTCTTGCCTTTGTTACTAGTTTGTCTAGGTTTAACTTGTGGCATAAATGTAGACAAGAGTAATCGTTTGGCTAGATAAGATGAAGTCTTCTTTCGGAGATCGTCATTGATAGCTTTAAGAAACTCATGTTCTTGCTCCAAGGTGAGCTTCTCGAAGCGTAGCTTCTCATGAGTCTTTACAAGCTCTGTATGATCTTCTAGAGTAGATTCATGGGCTAACTTAAGAGTGTTTAATTCTTTAGTTAGTCGCTCTATTTCCATCTTATCATCATCAACCGACTTATCTTGACTAACATGAAAATTATCAAGTTCATTTTGACTAACATCACTAGCTTTATCAAAGAGCAAGTCATCATCTCCAAGCAAATCATCCTCATCACTATTGAAATCAAGATACTCGAGGTGTGATACCTTGGGGCCTTTAGCCATGAAGAAACTTCCACTTCCTTCATTTGGTGAATCAAATATGTCATAGGAGTTGGTAGTCACTAGTGCAAGTCCGACAACACCTTCATCTTGACTATAATCGGAGTTGGAGTGATAGCTTCTCTCGGAGTGGTTGTCAGATTCGGAGCCGTAAACCCATTCACCAACGTGAGATTGATGTCTTCTTCTTGAGTAGCTCTTGGTGTACTTGTCCTTCTTCTCGGAGTCCCTACTTCTCCTTGAGGGTCTTCGTTCATAACGATCATCTCTACTCCTTCTCTCTATTCGAGGTGATTCATCTCTTGAGCTTCGTCTTCTTGGTGACTCTTCTCTTTGTTTGTAGGGAGCCGTGCACTCATTGGAGTAGTGTCCGGGCTTCCCACAATTGTAGCAGTTTTGGTCATGACTTGACGAACGCTTCTCTTTATATCTTGAGTTGGAGCTTCGTTCTTTGCCTCTATTCTTGTAGAACTTGTTGAATTTCTTGACCATGAGGCTTATCTCTTCATTGGTGACAAGGTTGTCGCTTGAAGTTGCGGGAGCATCACTTGTGGCTTTGTAAGCACCGCTAGACTTGTTGTGAAGCTCTTCTTTGTCTTTGAGTGTCATCTCATGAGCAACAATCCTTCCAATGACTTCCGTAGGCTTGAGATCTTTGTAGTTGGGCATCATTTGGATCAATGTGCACACGATGTCTCATCTCTTATCCAAAGCTCTAAGTATCTTCTTGATGATGAATTTGTCAGTCATCTCTTCGCTTCCCAAGCCGGCAATCTCATTGGTGATGAGAGCTAGCCTAGACTACATTTATGCGACTCCTTCACCATCCTTCATCTTGAACTTGTCAAACTGACTTTGAAGAACATCTAACTTGGATTCTCTCACGGATTCGGTACCTTCATGCATATCAACGAAAGTATCCCAAATTTCCTTGGCATTCTCAAGACGACTGATTTTGTTGAATTCTTTGGGGCATAGGCAGTTGAAGAGAATGTCACGTGTTTGAGCGTTGTATTGCAACATCTTCAATTCTTCAGCGGTTGCTTCATGATCTGGTTCCTTTCCATCACCAAAGAATTCACCTTGCAAGACAACACGAATAACAGCCCAAACGGCGGGGTTATGGCCAAGAATATGCATTTTCATTTTGTGCTTCCAACTAGCAAAATTTGTACCATCAAAGTATGGACCTCTACGGTGATAACTTCCCTCGCTAGACGCCATACTCTCCTAGGTTGTGACACAAAGGCAATGGAGACCAAAGCTCTGATACCACTTGTAGGATCGAAAGTATGTCTAGAGGGGGGTGGTTAGACTAATTGACACAATAAATTTTC
Organism: Elymus sibiricus; assembly: GCA_039707655.1. NCBI lineage: Eukaryota > Viridiplantae > Streptophyta > Magnoliopsida > Poales > Poaceae > Elymus > Elymus sibiricus. The sequence continues at coordinate 323,617,963 of CM077673.1, forward strand.
TACCTTTTCCAAATTTTAAGTGTTGGCAGATTTTAGCAATGATAGCAAGTCAAGCACACCCTACACATGCATGTCTAAGAGTATAGCAGCGAAAAGTCAAGACAAGCGTATGTAATAGAGGATAGGGAGGAAGATCAAACGCAATTTGAAGACACGAAGATTTTTCCCGTGGTTCCGATAGGTGGTGCTATCGTACGTCCACGTTTATGGAGTCTTCAACCCACAGAGGGTAACGGTCACGGGAGTCCATGGAGGGCTCCACCCATATGGGTCCACGAAGTAGCAACCTTGACTATTCCATAACGGCTTCCGTCCACGAAGGACTAGCCTCACTATGGGTAGATCTTCATGAAGTAGGCGATCTCCTTGCCCATACAAACTTCTTGGTTCAACTCCACAACACGAAGTAGGAGGCTCCCAAGCAACACCTAACCAATCTAGGAGGCACCACCCTCCAAAAGGTAATAGGCTCGATAGTAACGATGAACTCCTTGCTCTTGTGCTTCAAGATGATAGACTCCTCAACACACAATCACTCTCTCACAGATTTGGCTTTGGTGGAAGAGATTGATTGGGTGGAAAGCAACATGGGGAGGCTAGAAATCAAGATTCATATGGTTGGAATGGAATGGCTTGATCTCAACACATGAGTAGGTGACTCTCTCTCAGAAAATTGGATGGGGCAAGTATGGAATAGTTCTGAGTGCTTCACTTGTGAGTGGGTGGTGGTGAAGGGGTATATATAGGCATCTCCAAAAATCCAACCGTTACACCTATAATGACCAACTCGGTGACACCGAAGTGTAAAACTTGGTGGTACCGAGTTGCTCAAAAGGTAGCAACTTTTGAATCTCGGTGAGACCGATATATAAATCTCGGTAGTACCGATCAGGTGACCAACGGTCAGATTGCAAAACTCGGTGGCACCGATCCAAACAACTCGGAAATTCCGAATTGAAGAAAGGGGGCAACAGAATGTTGGCAACCTAAACTCGGTGGCACCGATGTAGAATTGGCTGTACCGAAGATCTAGGGTTTGGCAGGGATCTGTTTGGGTGAAAATCGGTAGGGCCGAGTGGGGAATATTGGTGGCACCGATTTTGCATGATAGGCATTTGACAGACTTTTGTGGAAGAGCTTGTGGGTGTTTTTGGTGACTATCACTTGTGCACGCGGAGCATTTTTGTTCACCATTAATACCTTACCCCCTTTTAATAGTATTGGCTTTCCTATAGACTCAAAGTGATTTCTCACAAAGTAAAATGTAGAGTCTTCTTGCTTGAAGCTTTGCCAATTCTATTCCTTGCATCTAGGGATCTTTCCACAATCCTTTTGCCAATTCTATTCCTTGCATCTAGGGGTCTTTCCACGATCCTTTTGCCATCGCATCATTGAACTTTTCCTGAAATATACTTAGTGGAAACATTAGTTCAATGAGATATATGTTGTTATTAATTACCAAAACCACCAAGGGAGCAAATGTGCTTTCAATCTCCCCCTTTTTGGTAATTGATGACAACATATAGATCAAAGCTTCGACATATAATATAATCAATGAATATAATCGTCGCTTTTAGAAGTATGTGATAAGCAAGAGCTCCCCCTAAATTTGTGCACTTTTTTGAATTTGCGTTTGAATGCAAATGCACAATCGATTAGGTATATGAGGCACTCTTCCATGTCACATACAACTTGGTGGTGTGCGAGAGTAATAGGAATGAACATCATAGCACAACACAACAAGCAAAAGTGAATGATCATCTCATAAGCATCATCAAGGATAGGAAATAGTAGCAGCACACATCAAGTGTATGATCAAACACAAACAAGGTTTAACACAAACAAACCAAAAGATATCAATGTTTTTGAAGGGCAATTAAAAAGAAACACTCTCCCTCTCTCGAAGCCCTAATGATCTATACAACTTCTCCCCTTTGGCAACAAGTTACCAAAAAGTTTAAAGGTATAGAACTAAGCGTATCTCTGGGGCTGATCTCCTCCGGTAGCTGATGAAGGAGTCAAGAGAACGGCAACATCGAAGACTTCAGCAGACATCATGGATGGAGTTGGAGTAGCAACTGGAGGTGTTGGAGTAGCTGACGGAGCTGAAGGAGCTGTAGCAGGTGCTGATGAAGAAGGCCTCAACTCGGGAGCTGTCACGGTGGGAGTCCTAGCTTGAGTCCTCAACTAGGTGTCGGCTCGGAGAGGTGGACTGTCCTCATCATCATATGTGGAGTGGGGACTGGGCACGCCATCAACTTATCTCTTGAGCTCATTCACTGTCACTGTGAGCTCATCCACCATGTTGTTGAGAATGTGGAACTTGCTCTCAACAATCCTTCCCAGACTCTCCTGGTTCTTCAAGATGTTCCCAATGGCCTTCTGCATGCTGAGCACGGAACTGAGAAGAAGATCCATCTGCTCACTCCGGGTCTTTGGCACCTGAGCACTAGAGTCTCTGGCTGCCTCTGTCTCTGCCTGTGTTCTAGCTGAGGTGGAATGATCTGGATCCCTCACCACAACATTGTCTTCTAGTTCTGGCACGGAACTGAGAAGAAGATCCATCTGCTCACTCCGGGTCTTTGGCACCTGAGCACTAGAGTCTCTGGCTGCCTCTGTCTCTGCCTGTGTTCTAGCTGAGGTGGAATGATCTGGATCCCTCACCACAACATTGTCTTCTAGTTCTGGCAGGAGTGGCAAATGTGGTCGATCAAGTGCATACACGTGCTTCTCCAGCTGGGAGTTGATAAGCATCTAAATGTATGGAGCGTATCTACATGATCTCTTCTGGTCTGCGGCAGTCCTCTTCACGGTCTCTACTATCAAGTCCATCACTCGAAATCTGGTGTGCTGGTCAATATGGAGTAGCATGTTGATAGAATAGCCTGTGATCATCTTCTCATCTCCAGACTTAGGCATCAATGTATACCTCAAGATGGTGTTGGTTGTGCATAGGCCAGCCTGAAGAAAGTAGATGGATCCAAGCTTTAGTGAATGCACATTTGCAACAGGGATCTCATTGTACATATTGGCCATGGAGTTGTGGTTTGCCTTGGACTCAGAGTATACATCCAAGTCTCCCTCTTGCACCTGTGGGGCTCCTAAGATGGTATCCCACTCATCAACAGTGGATTCATAACTGGTGCCTTCAGTCATCCATACAATCCTACCATCTCCATAGAAATGTGCAGTGGAGTAGAATTGCATGATCATCTCGTCATTCCAGGCAGTGAACTCCTTCCCAACAAACTCATCAATGCCAACGCAGTGGAAATTGTCCTGCACACTTGGAAAGAAATCTTGGTTCTCCTTGATGTATTTCCAATCAACATACCTCATATCACTAACTGCAGGGCTCTTGTCATGCAATATGGTCTCATAGAAGTCTTGTTGTTCCTTGGTGTAGAACCTGTAGTCTACAGCTGTCCTTCTCCTCTGAGAATAGGGATCTATGGCTCTCCACTCCCTCAGTCTAGAATCCTTTCTCTTTTTCATGTCCTCAGCAACTGGATGGCTGGCATTGTGCTCACGAAGGTGTGGTCTCAGCTTCATCAAAACAGACCTTGCTTCATCCTCAACTTCTCTGAAAGTAGAAGTCTTGTTCTTGGCAGCAGGTGGGATGTCTTTGGTAGACCTCTTGGGCTTTGGAGCAGCAGCAGCCTTCTTGGGGGCAGTCTTGGTTCCTTTCGATGAAGTATCCTTGGGCATAGCATCAGCCAACAGCTTCTTCTTCTGAGGAGGAGGAGCCTTGGTAGTTGGCTCTTCCTCCTCCTCAGCTGCAGCTTCAGCTTCTGGATCCTCATACACGGAGGTAGGTGTGCCCATAACATGTACAATCCTCTTCCTGGACTTCTTCTTCTCTCCTGCCTTCTTAGGCATAGACTTCCTTGGGGGCTCATCAGTCATTGTTGTCTTAGCACTCCCTGGTGCTTTCAATGCCTCTGAACTGGCATACTCCTTCCTTACTACCTTTCTAGATGAGGTAGCCTCATTAGCATGTTTCTTGGCAGCCTTGTCTGCCTTGTCCTGCCTCTGCTTGGCAAGGACGTCTTCTGGCACAAAATCCTCATCCTCCTCATCAGAGTTTAACTTCCTTCTGGCTCTAGTTGCAGCTTTGGGCAAATCTGGTGAGCTGGGCACATCATCATAGCTGCCCTCAGGACTAGTGCCTGAGCTCATATCAACATTCTCATCTCTGAAGTTGTTCTGGCTGTCATCTGAGCCTGACATGCTGACCCTGTGAATAGAGCATAGAAGAGTAGAAGGGTTGAGCTATCACAAAATGCAAAAGTTTTCTCAAATTTGAACTTAGAAATCTTAAGTTTTGCTTTCTGCAAAGGGAATTTTGGTACCACCGAGTAACAATTTTCGGTTCCACCGAGACTCACAGTCTGCTTTACAGAAACTTGGCAACCACTTCGGTTTCACCAAAAGTGGGTGCTCGGTTTCACCGAGACTGTCCTCAGTAGACCTAAAAACCAAATCGATAAGACCGTTTTTTGTGCTTCGGTGTCACCGAGATTCGGATTGCGGACGGCAAAATCTAAAAATTAATTGTTCACTATTCTAATGGAAGATTATTGAGGATAGGATGATCTCAAACTGTGGCTTATCGATGGAACAATCCTAATGCGCATGAATTGGAAAGAGGAGCGCACAAGGGGTCGGATTCGTACCCTAACTCGGTGACGAGTCCGCTACGGCGACGACGACGTTGAGGATTCCGTCGACGGCGGCGAGTTCCAACGGCGGAGGCGCTCGGGAAGACACCAACGACGACCAGGGGTCCACGAACGCCAGCTAGGGTTTGGAGGAACGGGACGTTTGAAGAAGTAATTGCGTGTGCGATGCATGACTCGCAAACGGTATAGTTCAAGCTCCGTCACTATTGACACGAACTGTGTGCGAAGGTGGATCCATCAAATATGATTCATAAAGTAGTTGCGTGTGCGATGTACAACAGACAGTTTTTTCTTATGAACCATTTGTGATTATCTAAGATAACAGAAACGGTTAGCAAAAATACATACATGTGCGAAGTACGGCATACAGTTCACTCGGATAAACTGTGTGCAGTGATACATCAGAACACAAACGACTCAGCATAACAAGATGTGTGCGATATACAGCAAACATGTGAGTAATGAGAATCGTGTGCGAACACCAGAAATAACCCCAACGATTCATACTGACAAGCTGTGTGTGTTGTGGGCAGACGGTTGCTGCCAAATAATTGTCAGTGATGGATGAAATCATTACCGACGCTACGTTGGGAAGTGCCGTTTGCCTGTATTAATATCGCAGACGTTTTATTATTTTGACGCGTGTGCCCCCGCATCAGTCCGTCCTCCTCTCTCACGTCTTGTCACCGCGTTGCCTCCCGAGGATTCCAGTGCATGCTTCGGCACCGCTTTTGGCCACGCGCCCGCACGATGATCCCGTTCCCGCACACAACCGCGCTGGTTCCCGCGCACAAAACCGTGCTACGGCTCTAGCTTCCCGCCCGGCTTGATGAAATCCCCAATGCTTGCCGGCCTGCTATATAAACCCTCACGGCCGGCAACTCCACATTGCCTTCATCCCCCCTCCCCGTAGCTTGTCTAGTTTGCTTCTCCCCCAATCGCCAATGGCACCGGCCGTTCGTCGTCGCCAAGCCACTACGCCAGAGGACAGCTCCAGCTGGGAGGCTTCACCGCGTCGGCGCGGCAGTCCTCTGAAGCATGTGGTGCACGTGGCGTCCCTGGTGGGTGTGCGCACCCCACAAACTACATGCTCCAGTACCGCTGCCCGAAGGCAGCTGCTGCCGGTGGCCACCGTGGGCGCCACCACACCAGCAACCATCGGAGCCGCCACCCCACCGTCATCCTTCTTTGCCACGACCTCACCGTCAGGCGGCGGGGTCATCACCCGCGCCGCCACCGCGGCCCGAATGCGGGTGGTGGAGTCCGCCAAAGGCCCGCCGCCGGGCTTCTGCGTCGCAACCCTTGCGCGCTACATCTACTTCCTAGAGAAGGAGGTGGAGCGCCAAGCCGCGCACGCGAAGAAGCTCACCGACGCTGTGGCCGCAGGAGAAGCCGCGGCGGCGGCACGAAATGCGGAGATCCACAGAGTTCCGTCGCTTCGAGGAGGGGCATATTGAGCGCCGGAGGGTAGCACTGGCAGGCAACGGACACGACTCCACCAACTCTTCGGCAAGCTCCAACTCCACTTGCTCTTACTAAGCGCGCTCGATTCTACTGGTAGTAGTACAAAGCCCCTCCGTAGTACTAGTATTTAGGGGCTATTTTGTTCAGTTCATCTAACTATAGATATGGTTGAACTGTACCACGTACTTTAAATTAGCTACTATATATAGTTGAACTAGCTATTTCAGCACGAGGTTGGCAACAATTGGGGAAAAGTTTGTTCGGTTCAGCTGTCAAGTTGAACTGTATTGTACAAAGACCGGTGCCTAATGTATGAATGAAATCCATGTTTGAAGTGAATTTCAGTTGCAAAATTACACCCTAATTATGATTTTGTTCCTGCAAAACTTGGCAAATGCCAGTGCTACAATGTTGAAAAATGCCAGTGTTACTAGATTGACAGATGCCAATGTTTCTGATTTGACACATGGCAATTTACCCAATATGATAGATGCAAATCTTCCCGGATTGTCTGTACTAGGCACACAGATCATATTCGAGAAACGTTTGCGATGACGCATTGCACCAATCCTTCGTGCCAATATATTGACTTGGCTTACGGGCGAAGGAAAGATAGCTGTCGATCTGCAAACGGGTATTCAACCTGAACCGTTTGTGATGAGTGTTTATTTAGATAAAACTATGATGGTTTTTTGTTTGCTATGTGAATGCAGAGATAAATACTTAGTTCATCAAACCATAGATTTCATTCAGTCAAGCTTTCACTTTACATTTATACAATCGAAATACAATATAAAGAAAACCAGTTGCGACGGCGGCGTTCTCGTGCTCCGGGGCGCAGTTGTACAGTTCTTCAAATGAGACCAGAATGTTATGGAATTCGCAATCAAAGAGCCGGTCGTCGCGCGATCGACGGGCTCGTGGCCGGGGAGCGGCGACTAGCGGCGCTGCGAGAAAGCTGTCAATGGCGGCGACCCAATCCGCTGAGGGGGGCGTGACGGGTGCAGGCGCGCGCACAGGCACGGGCCCGGTGGGTGCAGGCGCGCGCAAGGGGTCGGGCACCGTGGGTGCGGGCACGCACACTGGGACCGCCGTGGCGTGTGCAAGGGCACGCATGAGCACGGGGCAGGAGGAGGCACTGGCGCTTGCACATACACGAGCTCGCGCGGGCCAGCGGGGACCTCCCTGACGCCCGCGGTTTCCAGCGCTGCGATGATTCTGGGCGATCAGCCCGTCAATGCCACGGGGATGGTTGCTGGCGCGGGCGCGGTGATGGTTGCTGCCGAGTGCGTCGGGGCAACATCCGTTGCAGCATGCAGCTCTTCCAGGGCCATGTCCATGGCATCCCATTCGTCTTTATGTTCTATCTCTTCCAGCTCAATGTCAACTTCACCAAACCGGAAGACTAGTGGCATATGATCCTTCTGCACCATGGCGTAGGTCGCCGTGGAGGTCTGAAGATGGAGGGGAATGTGAGGCGAAGATATATGGAGGATTGTGAGTGAGTGGTCAGTAAAGCCGCCTATTAAACAACGGCTTGGGCACCATTAATGGACAGGTTGGAAGCAAGGAGGGCGGATACGAAGGTCAAAGGGCTCGCTTCCCGGTGAGCCTTAGGCGTACTGCCTGCACGCCTCCCGGTGAGCCTGCGCAGCGGAGGCCAACTCGCACGCCTCTTGTCAACTCAAGCAGCTGCTCACACGACACCTCCTAAGCCCTAGCCAATAAAAGAGTGTGACCCTTGGCAGCACGTAAGGGCAGTAGAACACCAACAGTTTGAAAATAATGCAATCATTTGCGTGGAAATGTGACAGTTCTTTGTTCCAAAAAGCTTTTGTTCGCTATTAATGACACGAAAAATACCACATCATATTTGTGCTATATAATGACGCCATGCCCAATTTCTTGATTTTGTGTGAGTTCTAGATTTACTATAATTTAACGTAATATTCTCGATGTTGGCTCTAAAAGAAAATATATATTAAAAAACGAGTCTCAAATAGGAAAACAAAATGCTATGACGCCTTTATGTGCCATGTTCATGACACCATGCCAAGTTTCATGAATCTTCTGATGAGTTTTTGATTTACATGATTTAAAACCCGAGTTTCTCAAAGTTTCCGTGGCCGAGCCAAGACCCCGAAATGATTGAAATTCATTCACATATCTTGCATGGGACCTAAAGATGCATGCACACTAATATGGTTTCAACCCATTTTGATGCACCGGACCTTGTGATTGTAGTTCGGATTTGAATTATGCATATTAAATAATGCATATAAAATTCAATTAATGTATAAAAAGGCCAAACGAACCATGTATAATTTCATATTTTGGCACGACACTCTCATTTTGGTATATGTTGCCTATAGAAATAGTTCAAGATGAGAAGAGGCAGCGGATGTTGATTCGCCCACGTAAGGTGACACATTCCATATCGAAACGACAAAGCTTCCCGTGAGAAGCTGTGGTTTGTGAGGGGCTTGTGCCAAAACTTGTCCCAAATTGGACATTATTTTACCATGGCAGAGATGAGCCATGCATGTCATGACACCATGCCAAGTTTCATGAATTTTCTGACGAGTTTTTGATTTACACATGATTTAAAACCCGAGTTTCTCAATGTTTCTGTGGCCGAGCCAAGACACCGAGATGTTTGAAATTCATTCCCATATCTTGCATGGGACCTAAAGATGCATGCACACTTATATGATTTTCAACCCATTCTGATGCACCGGACCTTGTGATTGTAGTTTAAATTTGAATTATGCATGTTAAATAATGCATATATAAAAGTCAATTAATGTATAAAAAGTTCAAACGAACCATGTATAATTTCATATTTTGGAATGGCACTCTCATTTTGGCATATGTTGCCTATAGAAATAGTTCAAGACGAGAAGAGGCAACGAATGTCGATTCGCCCACGTAAGGTGAACATTCCATATCGAAACAACAAAGCTTCCTATTATAATCTTTGGTTTGTGAGGGGCTTGTGCCAAAACTTGTCCCAAATTGAACATTATTTTACCAGGGCACATATGAGCCATGCATGTCATGACACCATGCCAAGTTTCATGAATTTTCTGACTAGTTTTTGATTTACACATGATTTAAAACCCGTGTTTCTCAATGTTTGTATGACCGAGCCAAGACCGCGAGATGTTTGAAATTCATTCCCATATCTTGCATGGGATCCTAAAGATGCATGCACACTTATATGGGTTTCAACTCATTTTGATGCACCGTACCTTGTGAATGTAGTTCAAATTTGAATTATGCACGTTAAATAATGCATATAAAATTCAATTAATGTATAAAAAGGCCAAACGAACCATGTATAATTTCATATTTTGGAACGACACTCATTTTGGTATATGTTGTTGCCTCTAGAAATATATAGTTCAAGACGAGAAGAGGCAGCGGATGTCGATTCGCCCACATAAGGTGACACGTTCCATATTGAAACCACAAAAGCTAGCTTCCCGTGAGTAGCTGAGGTTTGTAAGGGGCTTGTGCCAAAACTTGTCCCAAATCGGACAATTTTCATCAGGGCACATATGAACCATGCCATGACACCATGCCAAGTTTCCTGAATTTCTGACAAGTTTTTGATTTATACATGAATGTAAAACCAAGTTTCTCAATGTATGTGGCCGAGCCAAGACCCCGATTTGTTTGAAATCCATTCTCATATCTTGCATGGGGCCCAAAGTAGCCATGGACACTTATATGATTTTCAACCCATTTTGATGCACCGGACCTTGTGATTTTAGTTCAAAATTTTAATTATCCATATTATATGCCTAGAAAACTCAATTAACGTATGAAAATGAGAAAAGAACCCTGAATAATTCCATATTTTAGCAAGACACTCTTACTGGTCCGAGTTGCCTCTAACAAAAGTTCATGGCGAGAAGATGAGCGGATGTCGTTTTGCCCACATAAGGTGATGTGTTCCTTATTGGGACCACAAAGATTGCAGTGAGAAGCTCTGGTTTGTAAGGGACTTGTGCCTAAAATTGTCCCAAGTTGGACAATTTTTTATCATGGAACATATGTGCCATGTCATGACAACATGCCAAGTTTTTAGAATTTCTGACGCATTTTGGATTTACAATAATTTAAAAACCAAGTTCCTCAACGTTTGTTGCCGAGCCAAGATGTCGAGATGTTTGAAGTTCACTCCCATTTCTTGCCCGTGACCTAAAGATGAAGCCATGGACACTAATATGATTTTTCATCCCATTTTGATGCACGGACATTGGGACGATAGCTCAAATTTGAATTATACACATTAAATATCTAGAAAACTCAATTAATTTATAAAAATGCCAAACAGACCCTGAATAATTCCATATTTTGGCATGACACAGCTATTGGTCAGTCTTCACTGTAGATAAGTCTTATGCAATCCAAACACCATCCTTTGTCGAAGTAACCTCATTTTTTGTTTTAAAAACATTTTGAAAATCAAGTCTTCCACAAACAGTTCACGTTCATGAATCGTGTGTGATGCATTACAAAATATCTTGGGCCAATCCTCATAATGCATGGCTTAGGCCGGAAACTTCGTCGGCTGCAGTACACCGCCAGCCAGTTTACCGCACTGACTCCTCAGACCATTTTACTTCTCAATCGTCGCCGGTGAAAGATGGGGACGTGGATCCCCGTCGTGAGGGCAACTTCGGCAATCGACTCCGGCCCGAGCGCGGCCGCACCAGCCATGAGCGCGCTCTCAACATGCTTGAACGCGGCCGCTACCTCCGACATGGCGGCTGCAGCAACCGAAAGGGCAGCTGCTGCAGCTGAGAGGGCGGCAGCAACAACCGTGACGGGGATAGCAAATGGCAAGAACGGCACATTAGCTGTCAGTTCCTCGACGGTTACCGTAGCCCTCATGGCGGATGCCCAGTCCCATCTCGAGGCCGCCCACGCCCATCTTGTGTCGGTCACTGCACAAATCACATCTGCCTTCTCCGACACCGGTCAACAACCCACGTCCGTTGAGTTGGTAATCGTTGAGTGTGCTCAAGCAGGCGTCCGTTCGTCGGCGGCCTACCTAGCCAAGATTGTGGCCGTCCATGCTCGGAGCAAGGCCGCCCACGCCCGGCTCATGGCGGCCTTATCCAAAGAGATGGTGGACGAAGACTGCGAGATGCTGGAGTATGTGGCGATGGATCCCATGGATCTCCTTTCCCCGGAGGTCGTCGAGCGGGAGCTGGTCATCGAGGAGGCGGCGGAGATCGACGAATGCTAGGCGGAATATTAGTCTCTGTCTAGAGCGATGGTGTTTTGTTAGTGTAATGTTTAGGTCAACTAACTAACGTTTATTAGTTCCTCGATTAAGTAAGTGCGTGCAGTGATGTAGGCTCTTTTGTGTAGTACTCAAATTTGCAAGTGTTGTTAAATTAAGCGATTATGTCGATAACCAATGTAGAAAGGGAAATTCGGACCAAAATTTGCCGCCGTATCCCCATTTTCTCTTCCAAATGAACATGAAATGCAAGTACCGTGTGCAATGTAGTATCCGATATCTTACGCCGGAAGATTGGAGACCAAAATTTCCATATTCAGCCTCATCACACATGGGATAAAATATAGGATATGTTTGTGTTGTTGAATATCGCACACAGTTATGGTAAAGGTACTGTGTCCGATGTGACTGTGCGCGCTACTTTTTCGTCGCACCAAACAAAATTTTGGGCTACCGCGCAAATATCTACCTCTCCCACCCCTCGTACAAACCAAAAGCCACATTTCCCCCTGCTTCCCCCTTCCTTTCCTAAGTTTAAACCTTCACTGCTTGCTTACAGCGCTGCCTCATCGCCGACGACGCTCCTTCCTGCTGCTCGGCCTCATCCATCTACTCATAGTCAGGTAATCCACACCTTCCCCATACCCCCTCCCCCTCCACCCCCTCCTCCTCCATTCCACATTCCCCGACCGCCGGAGCGACACATTCCACCAAAATCACCGGCCACCCCCCACATAATTGCCGCCGAAAGACATGGTGCACGCAGTATAGCCAGGATCTCAAGGAGCACCTGGCAGCGGAGAACCAAATCGCGACTGCACGCGCGGACGAGGCTGCGATGGCTGCCATGCGTGCTGACCCCCAGATCTTGGAGCAGCACCTAGACGTCGAGGCCACCGTCGATGCCTCGTGCGCGGACGCCGCCACACGGTTGGCTGCTTTGAACAACAGCTCGTTGTGTTTTCTCGAGGGCTCCGCTGTTGCCTTCGACGACGACTACGAGTTGTTTTCTCAGCGTGCCCATGCTTTCCTCAACTCCAGAGCCGACAGGTTGGTGCCCGGACAGGCTGAGGCAACTCACCACTACGAGGAGGGCACCCACGATGTGGAGGCCTCGTCCTCGTCCAAGCCCATCGTTATCGATATCTCCAACGACGAGGAATATCTATTTTTTTAAGCTTAATTACTAATGACCCGTGTTCAGCTAGCTATGCCTGTTACGCCTGTTTGTTTTACATGTTGCATGTGCTGCTCCTGCCTTTCCTTAAGAAATTCTAGTGAAATATGCAATGTAATGCTACTATGCAATCTGACCTTCTACCATGTTCTATTGTGCAATGTGATGCTGAGTTAACTGTTTGGTTCAGTTGTTTTGGTGATCATCTGCAATGTGATGTTCGATTATTGTTGGTACAATTTTGTTTTGTTATGAATGTGAAACATACGATTGCTATAGTTCATAGTTCTTAGGACGCTTGGCTTTTCCATGTGGCTTGAATTCATATGTTGGATCCGCAATGCGTTTATTTTTCATTAAAATATTTTACTGATAGCACGCCAAATCTCACTTAAAACCTGATCAATATCTATTCTTAAACACGTTACAGGGGGAACAGTGGGAGACACTGAGGTTTACCATCGAGGTTTGCACTTTCATGATCCTTTGGCTAATAGCACATTATTGTGCAATTGCAGGAACCATTCTAATATTTCGGTTTCTAATAATAATTTGGTCTTGCACATGTAGGTCCTGCCGTAAGAGGTTTAGACCCACTATTTGACCCATTTTTCATGTAGGGAAATGATGTGTTCATGAATATCAGTCAAATCAAGAAACTCAGAAAGATTGTTAAGATAAAGAAACTTGCGATGAAAAACAACAATCTGTTTGTCTGCACAATGAAGAAGACATCAGTGAACTATATGATGGTATTATCTCTTTTACCTTGTCTTTTTTCCCTTTGTGACATTTCTATTTTTCAAAACGAAATTTATGCATATCTTTGTTTCCAGTCCTTTCCAAAGCAGTTCATCGATGAGTACGTCTCAAACCACCTGTATGGTCAAGAGGCGAGGAAGGTATTCATACAACACCCACGGTATAATCTTGAAGTCTTCCTCAAGAGGATGAAGGATGGGCGGGCAACCATCCACAGGCACTGGCATAAAGTTGCAAGAACCTTCGACATCAGGGAAGGCTCAATATTTGCCATCCACTTCAACAGTTTTCTAGACAAGATTCATCTGTCTATTTACCGTATATGATGCTATTTTCCAAAGGTTTTAGATGTTGCATGTGAAACTTGGTCCCGTCGTGTAATTGAGTAGCTAGGTAGTATATGCCTATATGATGTTGTACTCTGATGTATTTCAATTATGAAATCCTGGTTGCTATAATATGAAATGAAATATATTGTGTGCTTGATATGAAGTGTCAATTTGTTTACTAGCTGGATTATAAATAATAGAGCAATTAGCCTGATTATTGGGGTTTCATATTGCAGACAGTTTGTCATAGAACACCGTCAGCGATGACCTCAAGAAACCCACACGGTTTCTGGAAAATTGGCGTGTTGGATCTGTGAACAATCACACACGACTTCCGGGCGCAAACTGTGTGCGTTAGAACACCCATTCGCAAACGTTTTCACATAAAACGTGTGTGTGATGGACAACCCATGCCAAACAGTTTCTTCTAGGCAACGTGCATGATTGTCACCCCTAACACAGATGATGTTATGCAGAAAATTGTGTGTGATGTACAATACGAACGGAAATGTACATTTGGGATTTACTGTGTGGGATGCTAAGCACATCTCACATGACTTCCCCAAAATACCTGTTTGTGATGGCCCTTCCAATCGCACACGACATAATTTTGCCTATCGTGTGTGACCGGGAGCAGGCATCGCCAACGGGTATTCCATGTCGTGTGGGATAGGCCCCCCTATCTCCCACACATGCAAGGCGATGGTTTGAGACTACGTCACGGAAAGGGGTTAAAAACCGTTTGTGTAGCAGGCGCCTGCACTAGTGAAGCAAGATTTCGCGAGTTAAGTCATGAGCTAAATATCATTGATTTGAGCAATGTGGCTTGAAGTATTGCACACCCCACCGCACTCATCATTGTGTATTGTTTAGATGTAGGCATGTATATAGTGGGAGTGTTGTTCTCTCAATGAACTCTCCCTCCCCCATTATGTGTAAATCGATCAAGTCTTTCACATTAGCCATATTTTGATGGTACTTGTGCTTCAGAGACGAGTTTTGGTCGTGGGCCCAAGGTTAAAATCTTCGCGGTGCCATACCAATTGACTCAAACATGGGTGGCTACGGCCACCGCCCCCTCCTATCGAGGCATTTGCTTATTAGAGCTTGTTTCTGATTTGGGTCACTCCAAGTTTGCTCTTCTTTCTACTTGTTATTTTGAACTTGGAGTGTCCCTTCCCATTTGTTGTTTTTAGTGTCTCCAACCCAAGCCATTGCTATCTCTCAAACCTCTTCATCATAATTGCATAAGCCCTCTATTCAAAAGTTGATCTTGGCAGTTTTTCTTGGTTGCAAGCGGTACTATCGCTGGTTGTCGCCGGTACTACCGCGCAAACGGAACTACCGTGGTTACCATCGGTACTACCGCTGGGAGCAGTGAAGCTGGCCCTCTGTCACTTCACTGGGGTGGTACTACCGCTGGCTGGTGGCCGGTACTACCGTGCAAGCAGTACTAGCCCTGCCTCCCATTGTACTACCGCCTCGAGAATTCCTGGACGGGTTAAGTGGTGGGAACGGGGAGTTTTAACTCCCCCATACCCATTCACTTCTCCCTCTCCCGAGTTATCTCTCTCAGGCGCCCAAGAACTGCCTCGGAGGCCGGCCTTGGCTCTCCGATTCCGTGTCGTCTTCCGTGTTTCCATCCAGTGGGATTGATCCCCACCTCTCCCTCGTGCCATGGACACCGGTATCGCCTTTGTTCTTCTTCTCTATGGTTCTATTTTTTGAATCTTGGATCTAGGGCAATACATGTGGTTTCCTAGATTTTTGGCTAAATCTTGGCGTGAGTAGGACATGGAATGACTGCTAGATAGGAGAGTAGGCAATGCTTACCGAATGTTTTGATTTCTACATCACCGGTACTACCGATCCATGTCGTGGAAGTTCCCCTGCAGGTTGGGCGGTACTACCGCTGGACCCGAATGGTACTACTGCTGTTGGCGGTACTACCGCTCGTGTTCCATAGTACTACCGCTTAGCCCTCGGCGGTACTACTGCTGTCGGGCACGATACTACTGCTTGTGCCCCAAAAATCCAGACCTTCTGTTTTCTTTTGCATCTTCTATTCTCACTTTTTGTTTCCTTTGGCTTATGCAATGGCTTTACACCTTCTTTCCCTCACCTCTTATTTGTGGGCTCCAGGTGATGGTAGCTCCGCTCATCAAGCTCGCCGCAAAAATCCAAGCCGTCAAGGTGGTTCCAAGCGTTTTTGTACTGCACATGATGCTGAGGCTGGTTCTAGTGCTCAACCCCAGAGGCAAAGTACCCAGAAAAGTGCAAGCAAGCAGAAGACTATCACTTCTCCTGATGAGATGCCTTCTAAGGAGTTTGTGGAATTCCGTCAGCGCAACCCGTATCTCCGTCCTCAGATCGAGGCATTTGTTGGTCGTCCCTTCTGGACCAAGGAGCAATCTCTCATCTATGTTGACATTTTGAAGGCCAAGAAGAACTTGTTTATGGATGTCAAGTCTATCGACACAGAGCACATGAGAAACCCTGCTCATGGTAATTACTTTGGTGAAGCTCGTGCTCTGTGCCAGCAGTGGGGTCTGTTTCCCATCATTGGATTCAACAGAGATTTTGACTGTGAGGTTGTGGCTCAGTTCTATGCCACCGTGCACTTTCATGATGATGACAAGAGGAACATGACATGGACGACTGGTGGAAGACTGTTGAAGTCCAACTGGACAACTTTCATGAACTCTTTGGGGTATGCTGATCGAGGGCTGGATGAACCTCTTGGCCTCAGGCCTCACACGGATACTGCACCGATTCACAAGTCCAAGTTGATTCGCTACTCTGGAGAGGTGCATGCTGGCAAGGGTATTCACACCAAGCTTATCCCCTTCCTGGATATTATGCATCGTATCTTTCGCAACACTCTCTTCCCTCGCATTGGGAACAAGGATCATGTACACTCATATCTTGTGAGTTTGTTGTTGATGTGCATTAAGGAGAAGGGTGGGAATTCTACTTTGGATGTCTCCCACATTATGTGGCATGAGCTGCGGTCTGCTGTGTTTGACAAGAAGGTGCCCATCTATGGCCCCTATCTCTTTAAGCTGATTGAGGATACCTGGGCTGCCGAGTTTCCTGGTGAGTACCTTGTTACTGAGCACATGGTGTCTCATAATGTGCTTAAGCTGCATGCGAAAGATAATTGGGGCATTGCACCGGCTGTTCCTGAGATTGCCCCCACTGATTTTGATGATGAGGAGGAGCCAGATTACACATATGCTCCACCGTCTGAGACTGAACCTTCATGGGCTTCCAAGCTAAAGACCAAGATGAAGAAGCTTCTATGTTTCCATGCTCAGGGTCAGTACAAGGCACATGTGGAGGCCAAGAAGGCTTGCAGCAGGGACAAGAAGATTATGAGGTAGGTTGGAGTGAGTCTGAGGAGCGGATCACTGATGAGGAGGATTGGATCAAGAAGAACTGCCTGTGGACGGAGTCAGATGAGGAGTTGCATGTTGCTTCTGATGAGGATTTTGATGAGCACTCCGAGTATTGATGGGGAACATGACCACCACCTTGTATCGTCTTCGTACTCTGTGCCCTTTTGGTGTCTCGATGCCAAAGGGGGAGAGAGTGTTTAGGGATTTGCAAAGTCAGGAGTGTGTCTTATTTGTCATTGTGTTTTCTCTCTCGTGAACTATTTTAATTGCTTGGTTTGGCTTATGGTTTCAACACTTGTGAGTACCTTTTATATGGTGTAAGATATGTGCTTCCCTACTACTTATCGTTATGTCTACATTGTTAGTTTGCGAGATTATATTCCTTATGCTATATCTCTATGCTCACTTACAATCTCTTGCATTCATGCTTATCTCTCATATTATGTGGATTGCAAGGTTGTTGCCGTGTCTATAAAATATAGGGGGAGTGTTAGATCCTAGTGTGTGCTCTTTGCATTCCAAAGGCATATGAAAATAGGGCACACATCTAGGGGAGCCTGTCTATATTTTGTAGATTGAGTTTGCTTAAACGTTGTTGCTTATCCTATGTGCAAATCCCATGTTGTCATCAATCCACCAAAAAGAGGGAGATTTTTAGAACATATTTTTCACCAAGTGGTTTTGATGATTGATGACAATGCCCTTTGCGGACTAACCGTGTGCATTTGGATTTCAAAGATTACTAGGTGGCACGAGACGGTTTTATTTCCCCTCGGTGTTTAAAGAGAAGACGGTTTATTTCTGATGATTTCTTTTTGGTGGGTTTGAGTCATAGGAAATCCGTACTATCAAGAGGGGGTCCGCATTTGGAAAGGTTAGGGTGGAATCAACACGTACACATTTGCACCTCTTTCCCTTCCCGGCTCTTTGGAGCGTCTGTACTCTGCTCAGGATCCCTCAGAAACAAATAAGCGGAAGTACCGTGCCGGGGAGTGGTAGTACCGCTCCAGCGGTAGTGCCGCCCTCCTGTACTAAGGCCACTGCCGCTTATATTTTGTTTCTGGTACTTTGGCTCTTATTGAGCGGAAGTACCGCTGCAGTGGAGCGGTAGTACCGCTCAGGCGGTACTGCCGTCTTCCACTTCTGCCCTTATTTCCGCTTATTTTTCACCTCTGGTATCCTTCGCCACCCGAGCAGAAGTTGAGCGGTAGTAGCAAGCGGTAGTACCAATCCGCGCGGTACTACCGTACCACCCTCATCTGCTCTTGTTGGGTTCCCTCCTCATACAGCGCCAAGCGGAAGTACCACTAGCAGGAGCGGTAGTACCGTCCCGGCGGCACTACCGCTTCCTTGACAGAGTCAGCTGTGTGCAGAGCCCGGAACTTTCGTGCAGGCAGAAGTACCGCTCCACTGATCGGTACTACCGCTTATGCAAGACTGGTGGGGGAGAAAACGGTCAGATTTCCCCACCACTATATAAGTGGGTCTTCTTCCTCAAGTGGACTCACCTCTTTTCCCCCAAAGCTCCATTGTTGCCCCTAAGCCCATTTTCGCTCAATCTCCCTCCCTAGCCATCAAATCTTGTTGATGATCTAGGGTTTGGAGGAGAAAGCCTCAATCTACACTTCCACCAAGAGAAATTTGCTTCCCCCTACCAATCCCTTGCGGATCTTGTTACTCTTGGGTGTTGGAGCACCCTAAGACGGAAGAGGTCACCGCAAAGCCACATTCCATTGTGCCGAAGCTTCATGGTGTTGTTGGGAGCCTCCAATTAAGTTGTGGAGATTGCCCCAACCTTGTTTGTACAGGTTCAGTCGCCGCCTTCAAGGGCACCACCAGTGGAATCACGACATCTCGCATTGTGTGAGGGCATGAGGAGAATATGCTGGCCTTAATGGATTCTTGGGGAGCATTGTGCACACCGCTCCAACGGAGACGTACTTCCCCTCAAAGGGAAGGAACTTCGGTAACACATCCTCGTCTCCACCGGCTCCACTTGTGGTTATTTCTTACCTTTACTTTGTGCAAGCTTTACTTGTATGTTATCCTTTGCTTGCTTGTATTGTTGTTGTTGTTAGCATCATTTTGGTTGTTCACCTAGTTGCATATCTAGACAACCTTTTTGTGCTAAACCTAATTTGTTAAGAAAAGCTAAAAATTGGTAGTTGCCTATTCACCCCCCTCTAGTCAACCATATTGATGCTTTCAGACTGGAAAGTGACGGCGGTGGCGAACGGGAGGAGGAACTGGTGGAGGGGTAACGTTTAGGTGCCGACGGTCGGCTTAAATAGCCGGGCTAGGGAGTACGCGTCCCGCCAGAGCGACGCCACACGACAACATCGGTCCGACGGAGGAGACGAGCTTCGGACCGCCGGGTGTGATAGTGATTCCACGTGGGACCCAAGTGTCAGGCCGACGTGGTGGGCGTGCCCGGGCGCCCCCATATCCGCCCCATATTTGGGCTGGATATGAGGGTTGCTGGTCAGCCCGGGCGTTTGAGGCTCGTTTGAGGCGTTCGACTCGGTCAAAATTTCGTGACCGGTCAGTGATCGGGCGGCCTGCCCGAGCGTTTGAGGGGGGTATGAGGAGTCTGGTTGTAGATGCTCTTACACCATTATCCTTTTTGCATGGCCTAGCCTAGCTACTTGTATAAGTTTTACTTGCACCTACGGCCCCGTGTAAAGTGTTACGAGATTATCCGTGAGGATACATGAAGACGAAGTGATTCAACAGTGACAATATTGTGAAAAGGGCTTTCGCCCCACTTTCGTAGATAAAGCACAAATCGTAAGTACATGGTCGGACGATACAAGGTGGTGAGGAACCCTTAACAAAACGAAACATAGAAAAAACGAACAACATACATCACGGAAAACGACACGGGTACGCCACCGAGCAAGATATATAGGAGGGCATAAATACATCACCATGACATGACCAACGACACCTGAGATCCACACGAACGCCCTCAAGAGGGAAACAACGCAAAGCATCGCCGTCCCCGCGCCTGTCGGAATGGACAAGGATTTTTCACCCGGAACCTTAACTCCAGGAAGAAAATTGCGATGACGTACTCAAGTGGACAACGGCACTGGTGGGCACCGTCGGTGTGAAAGCGCAGATTGTACAACTGCTTCCTGAGCCAGGAAGAGGAACGACAATCAGCCATTGCGATAAAGTTGACACTTCCAGAACCTGCGTTGGGCATCTCCCTTGCCACAACAATGCTGATGCCAGGACCACCCACTACTACACCCCTCGCCACCCACACAACCAAGAAGTCTAGCCACCACCACTCGAAGACCCGCCTAAGAGCCAACCGGGCAACACACCATCCGAGGCAGCCACCTCGACATCCATCGCCAAACCTCTCCCTGACGCCATAATGCACGGACGCCACGTGACGGAGGGAAGCCACCACCTACCCACAAGGCCCCCCACATGGCTTGGTCGGAGGAGGGCCATAGCTTGGCAGCACAGTCGCCACGACTGCCCAACAAACATACACTGGACCACGTGTGAGGCAACCTCGATCGTGCCGCTTGCGGCTACATCTGATGGGTTGGCCGGTGTTAGTGGGAGGTCTCGGGGAGGGCTGCCTAGCCGTAATTTGACCGGAGAAGACGACGGTCGTGGCAGAGGTGAGGCGGTCGATGCGGAGCAGCCTGGCGGCGATGTCCGACGCAGCATGGGGCAAAATGACGAGGGCGTCGAGAGGGTTTTATAGTCGCGACCGCGGGGTTTGGGGTGGCGCGGGGGTGGCCGGGGCGACGTGGGCAAGGTGGGGGTGCGGCCGACGGTTGCCGGGGGGGCGTGGGGGTCGTGGGCATGAGGAGAGGGATGACCCTACCATGTGGGCCCCGCCTGGCAGCGGCTCGGAGAGAGAGAGAGAGAGAGAGAGAGAGAGGGAGAGAGAGAGAGGGAGAGAGGGAGAGAGAGCGGGGCGTCGGGCTGGCTAGCTGGGCTTCGGCCTGGCTGGCTGGTCTAGTTGGGCCTTTTTCTTTTTATTTGATTTTATCCTTTTCTTTTTCCAGCTTCTTTCCAAATTCAAATTTGTTTTGAATTTGATCTTTATTCAAACATAGGCTAATTTCTAAATTCCAAATGGAATATTTGTGATTTTTTGTATATTTTGTTTGTGCATTTTGGGCATACATTTTCTGCACTTATATTTCTTTTTTTGACTTTGAATTTGGTTTCAAAACCAAATATGTTTCAAATTCATTTTAAAAAATTGGCAGGGGTCTATGTCACCATTTGGATTTGTGGAATTCTCTTTCCTGCCAAATTTAAATGCAAAGCCAAATTTAAATAAATTCCCTTTTGTTTTAATTTTATTTCAAAATGAATCCAACTCAAATCTTTTTAGGGGGATTTTATTTGGCTTGGATATTCTTGTGACTTATTAAGAATACTTATGTCCAACAATATTTCAAATAGGTTTGGGTCCAACTATTGGCTAGCTAGGTTTCGCAAATTGCATTGGTGTTTTAACCTTTTGATCAAGCATTCAAACAGTATTAGCTATCAATTAATCAATAAGGGGTTTTGTTAGAAATATTTTAATTCCTTGTGAAATTTTTAACACAACAGATTTGGGAAAAATCTGGGATGTGACAGCGGGACTCGAGGGCGACAAAACCTAGCCCTTCTAAGCCTCCCCTCCTCCCTTCCCCCCTCGCCGTCACCCAGGGAGGTCGTCGGCATGCCCGCACGGCTGCCGATGAAGGTGGCGGCGAGGTCCTTGTTGCCCTGCATTCGAGGAGCTTTGCTACGCCGGGACGGCGGCCCTCGGTGCGAAGCAGGCGTCGACCTTGTCCTGTGGGTGGTGCTACGGGTGTTGGTTGGCCCTCGTGGTCGCGTGGGCGGCGGTGGCTCCTCGCGGTGTGGTCTCCTCCGTCGGCTGCGCCATATCTGGACACCAACGCGTCGCTTCGGCCTCATCCGTCCTTGCCGGCCGTGGATCCGGCCGTCTCCGATTTCGGGTCGACCAGTGAGGGAAGATATGGGAGGGGAGAAACCCCCCGCCGACCTCGACGCCAACGGTGACTCTGGCCCTGTTTTCCCTCTTAGGGGGGAGGGGGGCGCTCGATTCCTTCCTCCCCCTCCTCATTAGTCCTCCTTTCCTAGGTGAAAACCTTGGCTGCGTGCAGCCAGGCGATGGCGGCGCTCCGGCGTCGTGATCTTCTTGAAGACGCCACCCTGGGAAGGGTGAAGGGATGTGGATGTGAGTTGAGTTGTTCGCGTCGACAGCGGCCGTGTGTTTTCTGCGGGATGTCATTGGTGGTGGGTGGGTGGCCGCCTTCCCGCTCCGGTTGGTGTGGTTCGCTCTCAGGTGGCGCTGTGGGGTTGCTGGTCGGTGGTGGTGCTCCTGTGGGGCGAGCAGAGATGAGGTCTCCCTCTGGCAACGTGTGAGGAGAGCTGGTGATTATTATTTTTTAATTTACTATTTTTTGTTTAATGCAACTTTATTTTCATGGAGATTAGTATTCCACGCAAGTACGAAGCATCTCAAACATAATGAAAATTACATAAAGATTTTGAGACCATCGAACAACCACTATTGTCGTTAGAACGAGCCGACGACGCGCCGCTATCGTCGCTTCCCAACTGATGCCGACTTGACCTTGTCAATGACAACCGTTTTTTTTTTCCGTGCATGTGTCCCTAAAAACTAATGCCCTGAAGCAACATTCGACCCTTTCGTAAATCTGAAGTACCTATACCAAATTTCGTTTTTCACATTTCATGTATTCACTTTTTCTTTTGCGGAATATATCGTCACTTTTGTTGATTAATTTAAATTGTTGCTCTAGTAGAAAATAAAAATGTCCGCGTCACGTCCGCGTTCCAGTCCAGACTTGGACGTGCTCCCAAACCATTTTGAGAGATTTTTGGCGCGCGCACATACACACTGTTGTGTCACGTAGTACCGTCCGGTCCATGCATGCGCCGACGTACGTCATATCTGCGCTGTTGAGGCCGGACGGAACGGAGCCCAGAAAAGAACAAGCGCAAAAGCAAAGCGAGTGTGGGGCGGCGGTCTCAACCAAGTTGGCGCGAATATTCCCTCTGAGCGAGGGGCCAGGCGACATCATCGCCACCAACATCTCCCCGCGTCTCTCTCGCCCCCCTCTGGCCCGGCCCCACCTCTCCTCCACCGCCTCTCTTTCGCCTCTCCGCCCCCGCCGGCCACTCGCCGGTGCCGCCGCCGCCGCCGCCGCCGGAATATTCACTCGAGCTGCTGTTCGCAGCTCGCCATGGAGATTTTTATAGATGGAAACCGTATGAATTTCAGTTCCATCGGAGTGTGCTATTGACAAGCTGTTAATTTCCTCGACAGAGGAGAGCAAAACGAGAGCCTGGTTTTGGGATATACCGTGTTCTGATCCATCGATCTTCCTTGGTCTCGGCGGTGAGCCGATGGTCGATGGAGCGACCGATGCGTGTTGTCGTGATCATTGACCGGCGAGGCGACACCCAATCGCCAACGATCTTTAGGCAAAATCTAGTAAGTTAGCAATGATCATCTTTAGCGAAAAAACAAAGGTGGGCGAGCAATGATCGACCGCAACAGAGACAGACAGCGATCAGAACGGACAGCGCTCTTCTCGCCCGCCTAGCAAGCTAGTACGTAAACTACGTAATAGCATGACCGGGACCCGGCGGCAGCGGCGCACATGCACACATGGCGCAACCGCTCGTGTCGGGGGCGCGCGGTGACCGCGTGGCACGCGCGCCCTTCCCGGGCCCGATCGGCCGGCCGTACGCCGCCGGCGGCCCTCCACGCGGCGCGGCCCGGTTGGCGCTCGCTCTTTGTTTTGCTTTGCACCCCGGCGCAAGGCTCCCCGAGATTCCAAGCGCCGCGCCGCGCCCGCACCGCACCGCACACATGATCGAATCGACCGAGCACACGATGCTACGGCATGCGATGCGATGCGATGCCCGGCCTCCGGTTGGGTTCGTGTTCTCTCGCCCGCCTCGGCGCCCATCTCTCTCCCTCCCTTCCCCACCTGTCTACATATCGCCGCAGCGCACCTCCTCCCCGCGTCTCTATCTCCGCCCACGCCCAGCTACCAGAGCCCGGCCATATAGATAGCTAGCAGCACGCATTCCCATCACGAATCCTCCTCGGGCTTGGCCGAATTCCCACGCCAACTTCACACGGCACCAGATTCGCGCCGCACCGCGCGAGCCGGCCGCGCGCTCGCGCTCTAGCCTCTAGCTGCGGCACGCACACACAGGCAGCCCTTGCTGCGTCGGCAGATATACCAGTTGATCGGCAACAAGAACCCAGCTAGCTTAGCTAGGAGGCGAAGAGCGGCCGGCGGGAGGCGCGATCGAGGTCGGCCGGACGGACAGAAGCGGGAGCTCGCTGGAGATCATCATGTTCGAGGGGATGGAGCGGGCGGGGTACGGCGTGGGAGCCGGGGTGGTGCTGTCGCGGGACCCCAAGCCCCGGCTACGCTGGACGCCCGACCTGCACGAGCGCTTCGTGGAGGCCGTCACCAAGCTCGGCGGGCCCGACAGTGAGTACCACCTCCTCTGCTCTTCTCCTGCCTAGCTTCTCCACTCCATGCATACATGTGCGCCACCGCCGCCGCCGCCAGCCGGTCTGCTCCAGCTCTCATCGCCCAGCTCACGTGCTCATGTTCATGTCCGGCGGCTTGTCGGAGCATTTGCCCGCCCCACCCGGCCGCTGTAGCCTGTAAAGGCCAAAGGGGCCGAGCATGCCTGCATGCAAGCATGTGTGTGTGCGCGCAGGAATTCGGGGTTTAAACTTTTATTGTAGCATCAGAGTCTTCAGAGAGATCCGTGTGTTATGATCACGATCATCTGTTGATCACTCGACCTTCTTCTTTTTTATGAGACGGAGTTGATCACTCGATCTGTGGTCCCATTTCCGATTGGTTTCTGTTCTCATCCATCCATGTGATCCATCCATGTATGTGCAAGTAGTTGTCATTTGACTTGGTTTTCCATTTGACTTTACTGTCGACAGAGGCGACGCCCAAGTCGGTGCTGAGACTGATGGGCATGAAAGGGCTCACCTTGTACCACCTAAAGAGCCACCTTCAGGTTTCAACTCAACATCATTGCAAACCAGTTATACATGTACCACTACTGTTTTCATTTTGTTTTCAGTGAGTGCTAATTCCTAACTCTCTCGATCATGTCAAAACTTCAGAAATACAGGATGGGAAAGCAGAGCAAGAAAGATACAGGCTTCGAAACCAACAGAGGAGGTACGCATGCATGTACCTGATAAAAGCAGTACTTAGATTAGGGAACATAACAGCTTTGTAAAAGAAAAGAAACAACATGATAAAGCATTTGATGTTGATGCATTTTGTTTTTCGTTTCCAGCCTTTTCCATGTTCCAAATCTCACATGCCCTCAATTGCTCTTTGCACAGCCTTCGCCGCACAGGGCATCAGTTTCTCCTCCGCGGTGCCTCCAAACGCTCCGTCCGCTGGGAACAGCAACATGGGGTGAGTCAACCTTTCCCAATGATGCGCTGGTTCATGTCTAAATTCAACTAGTTTATAACATGATGACCACGACAGAAGAACTAGCAGCATCTTTCAGTTGACACAAAATAGGAGTTATATACGGCGATTTATCATGTTTATATACACACTAATACCATACTCTTACATATTAATACTATAGTCTATGTACACAAAAATTGCTTACTTGATTGCGATGGACCGTCAATGATTTGGAAGGTGAGGTCACGGGATAGGGACATTAATCTGTTGACTATTTAGGCATATAGACGGCCTTATGCATGCATGTCTGCAGATCAGGTGTGTTAATTAATAGGATGTACATTCATAAACGAAATTTTATACTACTGACATCTCCTACTAAAGTACTCCTACTTCAGAAAACAACTTAGTACAGACAGATGCGTGACACAAAATGCCGGATCAGTATTCATGGATCGGCCTATGTGCACCGAACCGGTTTATGCATTTCACTCGACGGAGCAAGTAACATATGAAACGTCTCCGAGCCGATTACTGATTAGACTTAAAATTTTGAAATCGATTAGGTTTGGTAGGTTGCATGTCACACAATTGTTCTCTGAAGAAGCGGTGACTTCTAAATACTTCTCTGAATGATATTTTTTCTTGAACACTTTTGCATGGAACAGAGAAACGCCGCTCGCGGACGCGCTAAGATATCAAATCGAAGTCCAAAGGAAGCTGCACGAACAGCTCGAGGTAAAATTATTTCCAAAGCATCATCGACATGAGATGAGCTCCATCCTCCAATCCTTGACCTCCAACAACACATTTTTGTTCAACCCATGAGTGTTCTCATACACTGCACTACACATGCAGGTTCAGAAGAAGCTGCAAATGCGCATCGAGGCGCAAGGGAAGTACCTGCAAACGATCCTGGAGAAGGCCCAGAAGAACCTCTCCTACGAGGCAGGCGGAGACGCAAACCTAGACACGACCAGGTCGCAGCTCACGGACTTCAACCTAGCGCTCTCTGGGTTCATGGACGACGCGACGCAGGCGTGCCAGCAGAACGGCGGAGACCTGGCCAAGGCCTTGTCCGAGGACAGCCTCAGAGCCGGCAACCTGGGCTTCCAGCTCTACCACGGCGTCCAGAACGGCGAGGACGTGAAATGCGCCACGGACGAGGACCTGCTCCTGCTGGACCTGAACATCAAAGGCGGGTACGATCATCGGCTGTCCTCCCACGGCATGCGGCGCGGCGCGGTGGATCTTGCCGTCGGCCAGCACAGAAGGTAAATGTGTGTGAGTAGAATGGCGAGCATAGTTTTTAAGTCGAGAGTTGAGTTCCCTACCAGAGATTCTTTTGGCGGCCCCGAGGATGCCCGGCGTACGTATGCTAATGTAAAATTTGTGGAAATTAAGATCGAGGCTTCGAATAAGTGCAGCTAGATGATCATCGAGGGTGAGATCTGATTGCACTGTATACGTACTTCCTACAATTCTAATCGGCTAGGAAACATAGCATCATGGAGTGTTTTGGCTGTTGTTGTTGAGGGATAGCATTATGAAGTGCTGCATGCAACAGACCAGGCACCGGGATTTTTTTTCAAAACTATGACATATTTTATAGCAAATTTGAAAACTAGAGGGGCGAACGAAAAAAACCCAGAAATATGACCCTGTCGGCCGAAGGCTGGCCGAAGATGGGCCTGTCGGCCTGCAGTTGGCCGAAGAGGGCTGGTCGGCCACCAGTGGGACGACGAGCTGCCCATCGGCTGCCGCGCCCCCGAAAAGAGGCATGTCGGCCTCCAGGAGACCGAAGAGGGCCCGTCGGCCGGCACGAGACCGAAGAGCTCCTGGCTAAGCCCGACGCCGCTCCTTTCTTCTTCCTCTGTTCGCTAGCTCCTCCTCTCTCTCTCGTTGCTCTCTGTACTCTCCACCCCCACGCCGATCTCTTCCCTCGTCCACCCATTTTCCTATCCAACCCGCAGAAACAATAGATCATAGCATTCTCCGCCGGCCTACGGTATTTTTTTTTGCTATGGGGTAGTTTTTTGTGCGTGAGGAGGAGGAGGAGGTGGTGGTGAGGAGGAGTTCCGGTGGTGTTGTCCGGTGGTGCAAGGAGTCCGCGAGGTGGCCGGTGCCGCTGAGTTGAAGAGAGGCGGAAGAAGAAGAGGACACACGCGTCGAAGGTATAACAATGTCGTCACAAATTTTCTATGTGCTGTACAGTTTATTTAGTGTACATAGTCATTTTAGCGGATAGTTAGTGTAGCCGGTAATAATTTTGTTCGTTGCGATTAATGAGAAGGTGGCAATGTCTGACAGGTGAAAATGTCTGAATCAGTAAATTTGACTGTTTACTACGGCCCTGGTAATGTTCGATATAATGAGTTGGGGGTTGATCTTAGCGAGTTTAAAAATGGCGTCATGACACTTTCAGGCCCGGACAGACTGGACATTAGACAGTTGAAGCACTGGTTGACTACTAGTTTTGGGCTGGATCCTGAAGTATGTTCCGTCAGTATTCATGCATTGTGGACCAAATCCTGTAAAAATGTCAAGTGGGAGTTGATGCCGATAGATAGGAGCCAGCATTGGGTGACCCTGTTAAGTCGTTGCCGAGACCGAAGAATCCACCCATATGCCCTAGTGCAACCATTGGCGAAGGAGGAGAATACCGTACAACTCCACGTGGGGTATGAACCAGGCCAGGGTAGTCAAGTGGCTAACGAGATTTATTTATCCGGGTCACAGCCACCGGATGTGGATGCTAGCCAAGCCGAGAAAGAGTCAGACTACGTGACACACAATGTTTGTGGTCATGATACTGGGCAGAGTATTCAGTCGATAATATTAGCTGGTTCTGGTGTTGCTGATGGGGATGAAGAAGGCGATGAAATGCAGAGGGTGATGGAGGAAGAGGACGAGGATGGATTTGCGGAGGATCTGGATTCTGAAAATTCCGAGGATGAAGTGGAGGTACCGATTCCTTCTGCATGGGATCAGGACATATCCACCGGCCTTACTGTCAACGATGGCCATAAGACTCCATGGCAATATAATCTGAACCAAGTCCAGATAGGGGCTATGTTTGATACAAAGAAAAAATTGAAGTATGCGATGATAAAGTGGGCTATGTCTACACAGAGGGTTTTCCGGACACACATATCGAGTCCAACAAACTATACCGTGAAGTGTGTTGAAACAGGTTGTCATGCGAAGGTGCACGGGCACGTGCCGAAGTATAACATCCACTGGGTTGTCACCAATGTGGTCCCACATAATTGTGTGAGGAAAAACCTGTTGGTTCGTCATCCAAACCTGACTTCAACTCTCATTGCGCAACTCATGTATACTGAGATAGTGGAGAAGAAAGATATGGAAGCAAAACACATCCAGACAGCACTGAAGGTCAGATGGAATTATGACATTCCTTATGGGAAGGCTTGGAGGGCTAAGCAGAAGGCTATGGAGGAAAGGTTTGGGACGTTCTTCGACTCATATGATAATGTTGTCCATCTCCTTGACATACTGAAGGAGAGGAATCCTGGCACTTATGTTAACATACAACACACGAGGTTGGAGAGTATACCAGATTTCAAGGTGTTGAAACGAGTATTCTTCTCTTTCGCTATGTGCATCGAAGCTTTCCGGCATTGTCCTCATGTGATGTTTGTGGATGGTACATTCCTGACTGGTCAGTACAAAGGGCAAATCCTGACTGCTATTGGTGTGGACGGGAACAATCAAATCATCCCATTAGCCATGGCATTTGTGGAGGGTGAGAACTTTCCGAGCTGGGTATTGTTCTTCCGGCAAGTTAAAATTGCGATCGTGAATGACTGACCAAACGTGTGTGTCATTCATGACAGACATGCTGGTATATTGAAGGCCGTGAAGACACTAAGGAATCCAACAGCTGACGAACCAACACCTTGGAAGGACTTGCAGAGCCGGTGGTGCATGCGCCATCTTGGGGCTAATTTTTTCTCACAGTTCAAGAACAAACGGTTGATGAACTTGTTCAAAAAATTGTGCAAGCAGAACCAGCAGCGCAAATACGAATTTATTTGGTCAAAACTAGATGAGTTTACTAAGAATCAGGTCCGTGCCAGGAAGAAAATGGAAAAAGACCAGGTTAAATTAGCAGCACTCATCGCGGAGCTAGAGGAGCCAGTAGGTCTTTGTGACTTGCCAGCAATTGACCCTCCTAATACTCAGAGAAAGAAGGGCAGGGCAATAAAGAATTTTTCTGAGTGGATAGAGAAAGAGTCTCCAGTGAATTGGTCTTTGCTGCATGACACCCATGGAGCTAGGTATGGCCACATGACAACCAATCTTGCAGAGGTGTATAACTTTGTACTCAGAGGGAATAGAGCATTGCCACTCACAGCTATTGTGGAGGCTGTATTCCATGGCACTTTGAGATATTTTAGAGAAAGGCACGAGTTAGCAAAGAAGCATATTGCAGATAATCAGAATACACCTTATTGTAGCCGTGTCATGGAGTACATGGCAAAGAAGATAGAGAAAGCAAAGAAGCACACTATCAGACTCATAGGTAATCAGGAAAGGAGGTATGAGGTTCAACTTCCTACTGATGGTTTTGGTTCTGCAAATGAGGTGAAAACGCACGAGGTAAAAATTGGAACGGAATTTTATCCAACTTGTGAGTGTACATGCAACAAACCGAAGTTGTTGCACCTGCCTTGCTCACATGTGTTGGCTGCCTCTGGCCAGATTGAGTTGGACGCTATCTCCTTCGTGTCCCCATACTATTTAAAAGATGCAGTACTCAATGAAAGGACGTGGATGTCGCCTAGAGGGGGGGTGAATAGGCGCTTTAAAATAATTACGGTGTAGGCTTGAACAAATGCGGAATAAAACTAACGTTTAATAAGTCAAGCACAAAACCTAAAACAACTAGGCTCACCTATGTGCACCAACAACTTATGCTACGTAAGATAAACAACTAAGTGATAGCAAGATATAAAGCATGAAACAATATGGCTATCACAAAGTAAAGTGCATAAGTAAAGGGCTTGGGTAAGAGATAACCGAGGCACGCGGAGACGACGATGTATCCCGAAGTTCACACCCTTGCGGATGCTAATCTCCGTTCGGAGCGGTGTGGAGGCACAATGCTCCCCAAGAAGCCACTAGGGCCACTGTAATCTCCTCACGCCCTCGCATAATGCAAGATGCCGTGATTCCACTAAGGGACCCTTGAGGGCGGTCACCGAACCCGTACAAACAAGGTTGGGGCAAACTCCACAACTTAATTGGAGGCTCCCAACAACACCACAAAGCTTCACCACAATGGACTATGGCTTCCGCGGTGACCTCAAATGCTCGGGGCAATCTCCAAAACTTAATTGGAGACCCCGACGCTTGCCCGGAGCTTTGCACCACAATGATTGAGCTCCGAGACACCACCAACCGTCTAGGGCGCCAAAGCACCCAAGAGGAACAAGCTCTAGGGTGCTCAAACACCCAAGAGTAATAAGCTTCTCAACTTCTCACTTCCACGTATCACCGTGGAGAACTCAAACCTATGCACCAAATGCAATGGCAAGGGCACACGGAGTGCCCAAGTCCTTCTCTCCCAAATCCCACCAAAGCAACTAATGCTAGGGAGGAAAATGAGAGGAAGAACAAAGAAGAACACGAAGAACTCCAAGATCTAGATCCAAGGGGTTCCCCTCACTTAGAGGAGAAAGTGATTGGTGGAAATGTGGATCTAGATCTCCTCTCTCTTTTCCCTCAAGAACTAGCAAGAATTATTGGAGGGATTGAGAGTTAGCAAGCTCGAAGAAGGTCAACAATGGGGGAAGAACACGAGCTCAAGAGATAAGGTTCAATGGGGAAGAAGACCCCCTTTTATAGGTGGGGAAAAATCCAACCGTTATCCCCACTCTCAGCCCGCGCATTGCGGTACTACCGCAAAATGCCACGGTACTACCGCAAGAGGCTGCGGTACTACCGCTGCAGGGTGCAGTACTACCGCTCGCATGGTGGTGACCAGACGACGACCTAATGCACATGGCAACGAGCGGTAGAACCGCCGGAGCGGTACTACCGCGCGCCCATACGGTACTACCACATGGTAGAAATCATCTGGCACAGGAGATGCACGGAAGTAAAAAATTACTTCCGTGACTACCTCCGCTGAGGGTGGAGCTGCGCAAAAGTCCGGCACGGTAGTACTGGACATACATCACGGTACTACCGCTCGAGGGCGGATGTAAAAAATTACATCCGCGCCTACAACCGCAAGCGCACGCATCAGGGCTGGGGACAGCGGTATTACCGCGGGCACCTGTGGTACTACCGCTCCCTTGAGCGGTACTACCGCTAGCCACTGAACTGCAGCACCTTGCTGCCTTCAACTACACAGCTAGGAAAACGGAAGGATACAATAAAACCAGAACTGCCATAACTTCCGCATACGAGCTCCGAATTGAGCAAACTCAAGCTTGTTGGATTCAGGACGACAAGAGCTATCGAACAGCGAAAATGCCAATGGTATAGAGATGAGAAACCTCTATCAATGAAGAACCGGCAAAAACTCTATCAATGCCAATGGTTTTCTTAAGAAGAGGCAGTATAAAAATGCCAATGGTATAGAGATGAGAAACCTCTATCAATGAAGAACCAGCAAAAACTCCAACATCGAAAACATCATAGAGGATGCATAAGGACTCCGTTTTCGATGAACTTGAGCTTGTCATGAAGCTGACCATAAGTTCAAGAACCCACAAAGAGAAAAGCCAACCAAGAACCAAGAAAGATGATGATGCCAAGAATGCAATGGTTTGAGCTCTCAACGAACGATACGATCAAGCTACTCACTTGAGAGCCCCCCTTGATAGTACGGCAATCGATCCTATAACCCGGTCTCCCAACTACCACCATGAGACCGGTAAAATAGAAAACCTATCAAGGGCAAACCTTTGCCTTGCGCATAGTCCACTTGAGCTAGATGATGACGATCTTGTCCTTCTCAAGATGGACCACCTTTCTTGATTGCGTCGGCTCGATGAAGACTAGTAGATTGCTCCCCCATACTCCACTATGGGAGAGCCACTCTTCGGCACATCTTCACAAGTCCATTGTCACCACAATGGACGGCAAGCTTCAAGCATGATCTTTCCGTGATGCTTCACTTGAACTTGCACACCGCAACCTTGATGACGATCACCACTTGATGTCATCCTCCATGGGTTGTATGAGATCTTCCTCTTGACGCAAACCCATGGAAATATACCTAACCCCACAACGAACTCTCTCGTAGACCATGGGTTAGTACACAAAGCGTAATGGACAATGCTTACCATACCATGGGATCACTTGATCCCGCTTGGTACATCTTCTACGCTTTGTGTGTTGATCAACTTGAATCATTCTTTGCCTTAATCTTGATCAACCTTGTGTCTTATCTTCTCTCTTCATAAAGATGATGTCTTGAAGGTAAACATGAATGCTCACACAATCTTCTTCTTCAAGACATGCTTGCAATAAGCTCAACTCCCACATGACCAATCTTTGGATAAACCTTGAGTACCACCTTGGTCACCATATAAACTCCTTGAAACCAACAGATGGACTTCAAGAAGTACCTACGGACAAACCCTTCGAATATAACTCAAGGCAACCATTAGTCCATAGGGATTGTCATCAATTACCAAAACCACACATGGATAAATGTGCTCTTACACTCAATGTCTGGACAGGTGAGATGACAGGGTTTAGAGTCGTCGGCCATTTCAACAAGGTAAACGATGGGGAGAGAGTATACATCCCGAATCCAGAACTTCGGCGAACAAGCAGGGGCAGACGTAAGGTAAAGCGCATCTGTAACGATATGGACCAATCTGAAGCTGGTGGAGCAACCAGACAAAGTTTGCTATGCGCGGCTTATGGGCATAGGATGAAATATTGTCCCGACCTGAACAAAGACGGTGCTTCCACATCGACGAGTGCTTCCACATCGACGACTGCGAAAACAGTAGCAAGAGGCGGACGTGGTCATGGCAGTCGTGGTGGTCGTGGAAGTCGAGGCCGAAGGGGCGGACAAGGAAGAAATAACTCACAAGCTATATAATGTGTCGGACTATGTTTTAATTTGTAATATGTCTGGACTATGTTTTAATGTGTAATATGTCGGACTATGTTTTATTCTGTAATATGTCTAGACTATGTTATAATTTGTAATATGTCTGGACTATGTTTTAATTTGTAATATGTCTGGACTATGTTTTAATTGCAGATATGGCTTCGTATCCGTTGCTTAATGGTAATATCGATAGAGGGCACCGGGCCGCACTTATGGAAGCGGGCAAGAACTTAGACGTGTTGATCACTCGCACCCCAAAGTCTAACTGGATGATACACCCTTTATGGGTTGATAGGTATGTGTCGGTATAATGACTTACTATGTTTGACATCCTTTTGATAGCCGCTAACTGTATGCTACATTCTCTTTATTTTGTAGGTTAAGTTGGGCTGGACTTCTACCCTTGGCACGGCTGGTTCAGGGTACATTGGATGAGTGGGTTGAACATCCGAAATTGGATGAGGCAGGTGAACCAATGCAGTTACACAAGAGGCAAGTGACACGTTTCTCTTACGACAGGTCACTCCTTACCTGCTTAGTAGATAGATGGAGACCAGAGACACATACGTTTCACTTTCCCTGGGGAGAGATGGCGCCTACTTTACAGGATGTGTCTTACTTGTTGGGATTACCTCTGGCCGGTGCTGCCATAGGTCCTTTAGAGGCAGAACCTGGTTGGCTAGCATCGATGCAGGCCCCTTTTTTGGCTGCGGTGCCAACTGCATCGGTCCTAGACAACGATCGTCACGGGCCTCGTTTTAGGTGGTTGAGCCAGTTTTAGGTAACCTTCACGACATGTTTAAAAAATGTTGTTTTCATTGTTGTCCTCATTGCATAGTTCATACAATCGTTTGGTTCTATGTAGATTGTCTCCTTAGGATATCCCGATGTTCAGTTGTCAGAGGCACAGATTGACCGATCCCTAGAGGCATATATTATGTGGTTGTTCGGCAAGACGATGTTCACGGAGAACCACGTGACCACTGTCGATGCACGACTCATCAGTATTGCATGAGAGATAGCTGACGCACGTTGCCCGGGGGACATTCTGCAGAGGAGTTTTGGTTCTGCTGTGTTAGCGGCTACGTACAGAGGCATGTGCAAAGCTAGCGTGTTGAAGTCTAGAAAATCAGCTCTTGTTGGATGTCCACTATTGTTGCAGCTCTGGTCATACGAGAGATCCCCTATTGGTCGACCCTATGTCTGCGTTGATAAACCTTTTGGTTTTGAGGACATGGTTGGGACTTATGTGCCTTCTATCGGCGACTTGCCTACTATGGGATCTGTGTGGGCACGGAGAGAGGTATTTTCATATTAAGTAACAATATGAATTACTAATGTTTATTTCTTGCCATTCAATAGAATTACTAATGCTTTTTTGTTGTCATGCACAGAGACAGTTTGCGCATAGCCAGGTGAGGGGCTGCTACCCCTCCTTCACAGTGCAGTTTGATAGTTTGCACAAGGATCAAGTTATCTGGGAGCCATACTCCCATCAGGCTATATTATCCAGGTGTCCAGCTGGGATTTCTGGATTGTGCACTAGAGATCGGCACTATTGGATGACCAAGGCCAAGTTGGTGTTCGACGTGACGGTTGAGGAGATGGCTCTTCATAGGGTGATGAGACAGTTCGGTCTATGCCAAGAGCCTGACATTCCGGTTATTCCACACTTACCAGATCACATGCACAAGTAAGTAATACTATTTTAGTTCTCATGTCTGCATTCAGAATATAACATTTCAATCTCAGGTACAGTCGCGCAGGAGGAAACAAGTCCCTGGATTCTTGGCTTCGCGACATTAGCTCTTACGTGGACGAATGGACTACTGCGCCGACAAATATCTGGGATGAAGTTCGGCCCTTTGACTGGGACAAGTTCGGGTTGTATCTGCAGCGTTACCGGCATAGCACGAGGATCTACTTTGTTCCATCAGCAGCTCCTGATCAGATCGAAGCCCCTCTCACCAGTGATCTGTTCCCAACTACCTCTGTTGTGGGGACCAGTGTAGGAGATATGCCCTAGAGGCAATAATATATGTTATTGATTATCTCCCTGTTCATAATTAGGTTTATGTTCCATGCTATAACTGCTATGGTTCTCGAGTCTACAATAACCACGAGGCTCAGAGGAAGACTCATATGCACGTGTGGAATAATAAACGGTAAAATGTATTCCTAGTCTGGCCTCTAAGACTGGCTCAAGTATTGCATGATGATCCTGTTTTCCTGATCATGTGCATGGCTATGCCGGCAATTTTGAGGGCACAATGTTAGAAGAACATTTGTGTTAAATCGATCCGAATTGATGTTATGCTATGAGATTCATTCGTCATAAGTTAATGGTTAATAACACAGAGATGGTTAACTTTTGCATAATTCCTTAGACCATGAGAGTATCGAGTTACTTCATGCTTGCTTCATGAACTTTGGGGTTTGTTAAACGTCATCCGTAAATGGGTGGCTATTACGGCGGCTTACGGGTTCATGGAAAAGTATGTCTAGTAACTTGATAGCTCAAGATTGGGATTTGCTCCTCCGACGATGGAGAGATATCTCTGGGCCCTCTCGGTGTTACGGTATCCATCATCGTCTGGCCAGACACTTTGTGATTTGATCACGGGGATCCGGAACACGGGAACGAGAAAAGAGAACAATACCGGTAACGAGGTAACTGGCATAGTGGACAAGTTGTTGATCCGGGGGATGCCAACATGTCTCACCTCGGGTATTTGTAACATATCGCGAAGCAACAGGAATAGCACACGACAACTGGAGGTTCACTCGAATATTCATTCATGTGGGTATAGGGGTCAATATGGGTGTCCACGGCTCCGATGTTGATCATTGATCGGAAGGGGTTCCGGGTCATGTCTATGCTTCACCGAACCTATAGGGTCACACGCTTAAGGGTCATCTATCTGCTGAATACTAGACAGGGAGTCTGAGAGAAAATCACCGAAAAAGTTTCGGACGAAACGGAAACGTTCCGGAGAGGATATCGGAATAGTTCCGGTGAAACTGAAAAGTTGTTTCAGGGTATTCCATAAAGTCAAATTGGTTTCGGCACATGCCTGGAAATTATTGGAAGGTACCAGAATTGTTCCGGTAACTTCTGAGATTTTTCAGAGACAAAAACCGGAAATGTTCCGGACTGCCGGAACCGCTTTAGTTGCTTTTCACAGATGAAAATCACTAAACCGAAAAGTTGTTTCGGAGTACACCAGAAAGTCAAAATGGTTTCGGCACATGCCTGATAATTCTTGGAGGGTGCCAGAATCGTTCTGGAAACTTTCTGGAATTTTCCGGGATGAAAACCGGAAATGTTCCGGAGCTGCCGGAACCGCTTCAGATGCCTTTCGCAGATGAAAATCACTAAACCGGAATTGTTTCGGATCGCGTTGAAAATTATTTTAGTGGGTACTGGAAATGTTCTAAGCCCACATGAATATTTTCAGTTCGAACGGACGCTGAAATATGTCGTCGTGAATAGTGAAAGTGCTTTTTGGATTACTTTTTGGAAAGCCGCCTTTTTGGGCTTTTGCTCCAAAATATCTTGGAGATGACATGGATGGATGTGGCTGAAATTTCAGCCCCTCCACCCCTCCTTCTCCTATAAATAGAGGTGGAGGGGGCAGCCCAAAGCTCATCCTTGCTCTCATACACATGTCATAGACTTGTCTGGCTTCTCTGTCCCTCCCAGCGAAATAGTTTCGTAGAGCCGAAAGGCTGTCTGGGTTCCGGCAGGAACTAGTTCTGGACGGCGAAGCCCTGCCAGATAGTTGAGACCGTATGTGTGCAACTCTGTAGAGAGATCGTAGTTTCGGTCTTAGTTTGAGAGTGCCTCCCGAAGGGCTGTCCGAGTGACTGTCCGAGTTTCGATGGTCCTCCCGAAGGGTTGTCCGAGTGACTGTCCGAGTTTCGATGGTCCTCCCGAAGGGCTGTCCGAGTGACTGTCCGAGTTTCGATGGTCCTCCCGAAGGGCTGTCCAAGTGACTGTCCGAGTTTCGATGGTCCTCCCGAAGGGCTGTCCGTGACACCGTCCGAGGGACTGTCCGACCGCCTCTCGGAGGGCTGTCCGGGGGCGAATGAGGTTATACATTCTCGCGGTTGGGAGGTTGTAAATCCTAGCTGCGGGGATCTGCACCGCCGATCGTCATCGACTCTACTTCCGCTGCGCTACGAGTCGGTAATGAAACAGATCAAACCTTGTATGCAGTCTCCATAGTGATCCTGGGCTGGTACGTAGGTCGGAAATTTTTTGTTTTCTGTTGCGTTACCCTTCAGTGGCATCAAGAGCCATGCTATGCATAGATGCAGGTTGCGATCTAGAATACATAGAGATGTATGGGTGTTGCACTATATAATTAGGTAGTAGATGAGTTCTATTACTGAAAATTATTTGTGCGGGTAGCAGATGAAATCTGTTACCCGATGTTCCTGTTGCTTCCCCTGAATTTGCGTAGTCCTGATCTTGACGGCATGGTGGAATCTCACAAAGTTCTGGCAATCCGCGATCCTTTCATGCTGCTCCTGAGTATGCTGATTGACAGATCAACGAAGTGCTAACAGTTCTTTGGGTTCCACCATAGTTAAAGAAAGATGGTTGTTTCGCAGACGAAAGGGCAATGCAGATGTGATCTGCACGGGGGTCACGCGTATGACGAAGTTTAGTATGGGGCTCGAGATTTTATTATCTCGTGTTTCATACACCCTGGAAAGTTAATCTAGCAACTTGGATTATCATGCTTGATGATGTACGTTGGTAGCTTCGGTTTGTTTCGAAACCTTAGAAGCCGCGTAAAATAAAATTTTGCATGAACCGATTAGAGGCATCTAACTTGGTTTTGCAGGATGGTTTGCATGTGCATGTGATGTGGTATAGCAAGTCTCATATTAATTTGATTATGTATGAGATGACTATATGATGTAATTAACATGACCTGCGTGTCATGATTCGGCATGATGGCTGGAGCCATATGATTGCACTTTAATGACCTGCGTGTCAACCTTATGTAATGCACTTATTTTATTAGCTATAGAGATAGCAATATTATCTGGTGCATCGACAAGGTGGTGGCAATCTTCGCGAAGGTGAACACCAACGCGAATGCCGAAGACGAAGAAATGAAAGACTTCTCTGTCAGAAAGGGCTATACCATATCATGCTATTATGAATTGCCTGAGATGTTTATCCCTTATGATGCACCCTTCTTGATTGCGCGGTAGTCGCTTTTTATTAGGGTGATCTCTCACAAAAATATCAAGTAGTTAGTGTTCTCCCAAGTGTAGCACCGTCACGACACCTAACTTTTCGGGGTACGACATGTACACATGAGTACGAACGATTAGGGATGTGTGAGGCGGGTGAGGTCAGACCTCACAGTGAGATCACTTGGTTGTCTTGACGTTCAGGCAGGACAGTCCTGAGCTCGGAACACACGCATCGAAAGATGAACAAGAGTCACATAGAGATGTGATTGGCAAGTTGGCCTACCGATTGAAATTCACGTCATCAGTGATGAACCCGTCAATGGCGTCAAATTGAAATGCGGATCTTGTATCACTCACAATCAATTATGAGAGATATTGATTTGAGTGGGAGCGCACTGTTGAATTAACTTCTTTTAATTCTCAGTGCAATTAATTTTGAACACTGTCTAAGTGTGATTTGCAAAATAGTTGTAGAATAATGGCTCGCGTTTCCACCTTCCCTATTAAAATTAAATAGCTGTTAAATATCTGGTTAAAACTTTACGGTTGGTAACGTAATGTGAGGATTGTCCTCAAGTGTGCCAAGAAGGACTTTGTCCTATCACATGTTTTCGGTATTCTCCCGCTAATGCTATGGATCATGTGACTCTCGTCCTTCGATCCAAAAGCTAGAATTCCGTTTTCAGTCAAGTGCAATACATTTGCTTCCATGAGACCCGAACTTCGAAAGTTTGGATAGTTATGTGATATTCATGGAATCTGAAAATCATTTTCAGAGACAGACAAAGGCTAAAAGATATAAGATATCCAAAGCAATGTTTGTTTGCAAACTATTAGTAAAGGAGTTTACTATGCATTAGACTGATAAGAGAGGGATCCAGAAGAACGCCTGTCATATGATGAAAGGTGAATAAAACAAAAACTTAAAGAGAAAGGAAGTGTCCGAAGGGTGTTAGTAAGACTTTCACGCCTAGGAAGTCCGGGGCTAATGCCACTCTTAAGTTGGATGCTTCTTCTGAGAGTAGGAGAAATACTAAAAGTTAAACTGTTAGAAGTATAAAGGCAAAAGGAAAGAAGACTGGAATATCCAGCTCATGTATGAATGTTACATAGGTTTTTGATGTATAGAAGGCTGGTCAAAGATATAGTTCTTGGGAATTATGGTTAAACATGTTAATCACTAATTCTTGGGTATTGTGAATTAATCACAAAGATACCCGCTCGATTGCATTCTGTTGCAACTCGATGTAAGAACTACTATGGCCTGAAAGACTAGCCAGGAATGAGGTTTAGATACACGCAGGGAACATAGTAAATGTTACTATGCCTTCCATAGGTGTATTCCCTATGTATTTACTTTCATAATTCATTTTAGAGTTTCACACTCTAGCCCTTTGCATAAGGTATCTTGCAAGAAGGTTGTTCATAAGAGAACTTTTGATGTTCGGTGTTATGAATAACATGAGGGCCATACTTTCATTATGAATGAGATGTATGTTATGAATATTGATAATAATACATAACCTCTGTGTTTACTTTCATAATTCATTTTAGAGTTTCATACGCTCTAGCCCATTGCACAATGTTTGTTGCAAAAGAGTTGTTCATAAAAACAACAATTGTTGTTCAGTATTATGAATAACATGAAGGGACATGCTTCCATCCTAGATGGGATGTATGTTATGAATATTGATAGAAATATGATACATCCATAACACTGACGCTAAATGTCGCAAGACTAAAAGAATACCACACAAGTGTGGCACTGCATTTGGTCAGATTGGAGAAACCCGCATGGAAAATTCCATTATGATGGATTTTGAAGTCATTTGATTTTGAATCATCTGACACTTGCAACTTTCCTCTGAAAGGTAAAATGACTGAAATACCGTTCACAGGCCATAAGGAACGAGCAAAGAACATATTGGTGATCATACATTATGATGTGTGTAGTCCAATAAATGTTGTTGCAAGTAGTGGATTTATCTATCTTCAGAAATGACTCAAGTAGATATATGGATATTTACTTGTTGAGACGTAAGTCTGGATCTTTTGAATTCATTCAGAAGGTTTTCAAAAATGAAGTAGAAGTTATTGTAACAAGAAAATTATGTTTCTACAATTCGATTGCAGAAAGGAATATTTGAGTTACAAGTTTAGCGAATGTCTGATGAGTTATGAAAGGGGTTTCATAACTTGCACCTCCCGGAACACCACTGCAAGTGGAAAGTCCGTGAAGATGTAATCGAACCATTTATGACATGGTAAGATCAAAGATGACATAAATAGATTTGCCATTATCCCTTTTAAAGAGTAATGCTTTAAATACTGCGGCTTTTACACTGAAAAGAGATCCATCAGGTCTGTTGAAATGACGCCATGGTATGGTACGCCCAACCATGTTATATCTTTTCTTAACATTTGGAATATGGGGCTTGTGTAAAAGGTTACAAACCTATTCCAAATCAGACAAGTGCTACTTTGTAGGTTATCCCAAGTCATTGGGTATTCCCCCACCACTATACCGAGGCAAACGATCTTGCCACAAAACGGTATGCTTTTAAAGAGAATAGTTCTTATAAAAGGTGAGTGGGAGGACAGTGCAACTCGACGAGATAACCAGTATCTTCGTCGTCAGATCAAAGGAAAGAAACCTTGGAAGTGATTCCGGAGTTTCCTACTGCGACTGATTCGGAAGTCTCTACAATAAAATGTAAGGACTTCGGTCGAACTTGCAGCTGAACCACGTAGGCAAAGCTCGTGCAAACCTATCAGGTGTGCAAACGAGATATTGTTGTTAGACAACAGTATACCTACAATACACAAGGAAGCGTTGATGGGCCCTGACTCCGGAATTGGCTAAATGCCAATACAATCCGAGATAGTTTCCATATATGTGATTCGAGATTAAAATCTTCATACACCTTTCGGAAGACTTAGAGTCTAACGAATATTTATGGAACTAAAAACTGATACGGATAAAATGTTTTATCCATAAAGCTCGACTTGTTGCATTAACAAGTTCAAGGAGTTGACTACGATGAGATTGTCTCACCGTAGCGATGCTTGAAGTCGGTTCGGGTTGAACTAGCAATTAATACATATTTCAATCATGAGATATGAAACATGGATGACAAAAGGATTTCCATCTGATGGAAATGAAACCTAGGACTTGTATGTGATACAGTCCAAAGTAATTTGTCGATCCAGAGGATGCTAGTAAGTATGCAAACTTCAGAGTTTCAGCGATGGACAGAAGAGAGCAAAGTGGAGTTGGAATCTTCGTTTTTGATGGAATGGTCAAAAGGGTTTGACTTCGTCAAATGGGTATCGAAGATGCTTGTGATTCAAGAAAGTAAGTGGGAGCATGATAATATTTCTAAAAACCTTGTGTACTTGACACATTGTTAATTGGAAATAAATTTCTTGACACGAATTAGGACTTCATTTGAAAATAGTTTTTCGATGAAGTGCTTAGGCTAAATAGCCTCAATATTAGGCATGATGATCTATGGAGATAGATTTACCTAATAGGGCTAAGCTATGAATACATATTGACAAGATGCTAAAACTTTTTAGCATTTAAAAACGCCAAGGAGTGATTCTTGCCGAAGTCACATGGAAAGAGTTTTGCAAGACTCGGTGTCTCAAAACACTGATGAGCAAAATACATAATGGAGATTCCACACACTCTTGTGTTTGGATTAATCATGTATTCCATGGTATGTAAATCAACCAGATATGTCCAATACTCCAAAGTTGTTGCGAGTATAGATACCATAGTGATCAAAGTACTGATCATAGGACAACAGTGAAAGATGTCATTAGGTACTAGAGTAGTACTGATGACATGTTTTCTCGCAAGCAGAGATTATGAAGTGCTCGTTGTAAGTAATTACATCGATACAGTCTTCATCAATGCTCCATGCGATTTTCGATTTAAGTTAAGGTTTTTTTGTGTAATACACAATATGGTGGCATGGTAGTTGGAAATTGTTCCAAACAAGATGCTGTGGCGAATTCTATAACAAAGGCTAAGTATGTTGACGCTTAAGAAGCGACAAAGAAGTTGTTGAATCATATAGTTCATTCATGAACTTAGTATGGTTCCAAGATGGCTTTGTCTATGGGACACTATTGCAGATAGTTGCTCCATAGCTCAGTCTGAGGAATCAGGTTTCGACCAATGATTCACACATATGCAAAGCCAAGTCCACACAAAATATGAATTTTGTGAAAGCGTGAAAACACGAGGATATGCAAAGTTACACACGGAGCTGAAGTCGTCAGATCCGTTGGACATCAGGCTATACCACAAGCGAAGCATATTTTACACCAGTATGCCATAGGTGTAAAGTGCATTAGCATTGACTAGATTATTGACTCTAGTTCAAGTGGGAGTCTGTAGGAGATATGCCCTAGAGGCAATAATATATGTTATTGATTATCTCCCTGTTCATAATTAGGTTTATGTTCCATGCTATAACTGCTATGGTTCTCGAGTCTACAATAACCACGAGGCTCGGAGGAAGACTCATATGCACGTGTGGAATAATAAACGGTAAAATGTATTCCTAGTCTGGCCTCTAAGACTGGCTCAAGTATTGCATGATGATCCTGTTTTCCTGATCATGTGCATGGCTATGCCGGCAATTTTGAGGGCACAATGTTAGAAGAACATTTGTGTTGAATCGATCCGAATTGATGTTATGCTATGAGATTCATTCGTCATAAGTTAATGGTTAATAACATAGAGATGGTTAACGTTTGCATAATTCCTTAGACCATGAGAGTATCGAGTTACTTCATGCTTGCTTCATGAACTTTGGGGTTTGTTAAACGTCATCCGTAAATGGGTGGTTATTACGGCGGCTTACGGGTTCATGGAAAAGTATGTCAAGTAACTTGATAGCTCAAGATTGGGATTTGCTCCTCCGACGATGGAGAGATATCTCTGGGCCCTCTCGGTGTTACGGTATCCATCATCGTCTGGCCAGACACTTTGTGATTTGATCACGGGGATGCCGGAACACGGGAACGAGAAAAGAGAACAATACCGGTAACGAGGTAACTGGCATAGTGGGCAAGTTGTTGATCGGCGGGGATGCCAACATGTCTCACCTCGGGTATTTGTAACATATCGCGAAGCAACAGGAATAGCACACGGCAACTGGAGGTTCACTCGAATATTCATTCGTGTGGGTATAGGGGTCAATATGGGTGTCCACGGCTCCGATGTTGATCGTTGATCGGAAGGGGTTCCGGGTCATGTCTATGCTTCACCGAACCTATAGGGTCACACGCTTAAGGGTCATCTATCTGCTGAATACTAGACAGGGAGTCTGAGAGAAAATCACCGAAAAAGTTTCGGACGAAACGGAAACGTTCCGGAGAGGATATCGGAATAGTTCCGGTGAAACTGAAAAGTTGTTTCAGGGTATTCCATAAAGTCAAATTGGTTTCGGCACATACCTGGAAATTATTGGAAGGTACCAGAATTGTTCCGGTAACTTCTGAGATTTTTCAGAGACAAAAACCGGAAATGTTCCGGACTG
Source organism: Elymus sibiricus (assembly GCA_039707655.1). Lineage (NCBI taxonomy): Eukaryota > Viridiplantae > Streptophyta > Magnoliopsida > Poales > Poaceae > Elymus > Elymus sibiricus. Next base: position 323,662,394 of record CM077673.1, read on the forward strand.
CCGGAACCGCTTTAGTTGCTTTTCACAGATGAAAATCACTAAACCGAAAAGTTGTTTCGGAGTACACCAGAAAGTCAAAATGGTTTCGGCACATGCCTGATAATTCTTGGAGGGTGCCAGAATCATTCTGGAAACTTTCTGGAATTTTCCGGGATGAAAACCGGAAATGTTCCGGAGCTGCCGGAACCGCTTCAGATGCCTTTCGCAGATGAAAATCACTAAACCGGAATTGTTTCGGATCGCGTTGAAAATTATTTTAGTGGGTACTGGAAATGTTCTAAGCCCACATGAATATTTTCAGTTCGAACGGACGCTGAAATATGTCGTCGTGAATAGTGAAAGTGCTTTTTGGATTACTTTTTGGAAAGCCACCTTTTTGGGCTTTTGCTCCAAAATATCTTGGAGATGACATGGATGGATGTGGCTGAAATTTCAGCCCCTCCACCCCTCCTTCTCCTATAAATAGAGGTGGAGGGGGCAGCCCAAAGCTCATCCTTGCTCTCATACACATGCCATAGACTTGTCTGGCTTCTCTGTCCCTCCCAGCGAAATAGTTTCGTAGAGCCGAAAGGCTGTCTGGGTTCCGGCAGGAACTAGTTCTGGACGGCGAAGCCCTGCCAGATAGTTGAGACCGTATGTGTGCAACTCTGTAGAGAGATCGTAGTTTCGGTCTTAGTTTGAGAGTGCCTCCCGAAGGGCTGTCCGAGTGACTGTCCGAGTTTCGATGGTCCTCCCGAAGGGCTGTCCGAGTGACTGTCCGAGTTTCGATGGTCCTCCCGAAGGGCTGTCCGAGTGACTGTCCGAGTTTCGATGGTCCTCCCGAAGGGCTGTCCAAGTGACTGTCCGAGTTTCGATGGTCCTCCCGAAGGGCTGTCCGTGACACCGTCCGAGGGACTGTCCGACCGCCTCCCGGAGGGCTGTCCGGGGGCGGATGAGGGTATACATCCTCGCGGTTGGGAGGTTGTAAATCCTAGCTGCGGGGATCTGCACCGCCGATCGTCATCGACTCTACTTCCGCTGCGCTATGAGTCGGTAACGAAACAGATCAAACCTTGTATGCAGTCTCCATAGTGATCCTGGGCTGGTACGTAGGTCGGAAATTTTTTGTTTTCTGCTGCGTTACCCTTCAACCAGACACCACGCGGTACGTGCTATGGTTCTCGCATGTTAAGTTTTTTCTTAACCTGAACATATACAATTTGTTAACTATTCGTGTTGTCTGCCATACAACGATGATCTAATTGGTTAACTCTCCGTGTACAGGGTGACTTGACATGCGAGGCGCTAGAGGAGGTTTCCTCTTTAATGCAACGCTTTGAGAGGGGAGATAATATCCCACCGCGAGAGAACGTCTCATGGTTGAGGGGTCTTCATGAGAAGCTACGCGGGATTTACGCAGCTGTTACATGTAGACAATCTTCGGATGTTGCTATTCCTCGTCCAGCACATCGTCCGCCACGCCCCTCTCTGCAGTGTTCAGAACCTCGACCCTCTGTGCACCGTTCGGAACCACGACCTTCACAACCAGGGAGCTCTTCCTGGCAGCAGACACCTCCTTCACAACCAGGGAGCTCTTCCTGGCAGCAGACACCTCCTTCACAACCAGGGAGCTCTTCCTGGCAGCAGACACCTCCTTCACAACCAGGGAGCTATTTCTACCAGCAGCCACCTCCTTCACAACCAAGGAGATCTTCCTGGCATAATCAGATGGACCTAGGTAACACTACTTTGTACATTCTTTTAAACATTGTAGGTTCGCAAATCAATTTTTTACATGTTTTACTTTACCGCAGTCGGCAGCCAGTCGCAACCGTTCATGCATTCAGTCCAGTCACCGATGCTTAGTGGTGCTGGTTCATTCTTAGACGGCGACGACGACGACGATGACCGAGCTGCAAACACCTATGAGTTCTCGCAGACAGTTCTTCACACTCCACCACCACCATGGACGCAGGAGACACAGACACTGACAGACGAGGTGGTCTATGGTCATGGTCATCGTGAGACTCGTCCACCGCCTGAGCGCTTATCGCCTTCCGGTCCTCGTCCGAGGAAGACCAAGATTCGTCGCCGTCCCCAGCAGTGATATGGTTATCTATGTATGAGACATGACTATCTAATTATGTATGAGACATATGTCTATTTTATGTATGGGACAAATTACTATCTACTTATGTATGAGACATATTCATGTTCTATTTCAGTGGTCAATTGGTTTAGAGGGATAACACTTGTACTGCAAACTAAATGCATCCAACGCCGCGCTTTACATAAAACATAATGCCCACAAAACAAGACAATACACAAAGATAATATAAAATACAGCTGAATTAAACAATACAACTGAAATTACAAATTATAGCTAAAAAACTACATGAATGCATCATCGTCCTCCTCCGTCCATGAAGAGCTCTTGCCCTTTGTCGATGCAGAGCTCTTGCCCTTTATCGATGCAGAGATCCTGCCCTTCGTCGATGCAGAACTCTTGCCCTTCGACGATGCGGTAGTCTTGACCGTGGTGCTCGGCATGAAGAGGTCGTCTTCGTCCTCCGTCGATGCAGATTTCTTGCCCTTCGTCGATGTAGAGCTCTTGCCCTTCAACGATGTGGTAGTCTTGACCTTGGTGCTCGGCATGAAGAGGTCGTCTTCGTCCTCACTGTCTGCTGACCATAAATCTGAATTATTTACAGCAAGCCTGAGGTAAGATTCACCTTTATGCAGTTGCTTCTGCCATCTGCCATGCAACCTGAGAAGTTCTTTCCGTATCTCCTCAAATGTCCTGGGAGGCCACCCACTCCTAGCTAATGAGTGAGCCAACTCATTCATTATGGTGTCACTACTGATGAGTTCCTCCCATGGAACTACTCTATCGTCGATCTTGAAATTGGCCGCTAGACGGAGAAGACGATCGGACATACCAGAGTGAAAACTACGATCAAAAGGATAATGGGACATCTCCACGAAACTACACTTGCCTGCTCACCCACCTTACTGCGGAGGGGGTTATATAGGTTCAGAAGAGAAGATGGCGGGAAAGAATGGCGGGAGAGAAAGGCGGGAAAGAAAATGGCGGGAGAGAATGACGGGAAAGAAAATGGCGGGAAAGAAGGGCGGGAAAGAAAATGGCGGCAGAGAATGGCGGGAAAGAAAATGGCGGGAAAGAAGGGCGGGAAAGAAAATGGCGGGATAGTAGGGCGGGAAAAGAAAATGACGAGATATAATGTCGGGAAATGGTTGCGGGAAAGTACAAAGTTGGAATGTGAAAGAGGGGGAATGGTTGTGCAGGAATTATAATGCATTTAAGTTGAAAAAAACTTCAGTAAAAAGTTGGAAAAAAACTTCAGTACAAAAAATAACACCAACACCCGGTTCCATGTTCAATCATAAATTTATACCAGACGAATAGTTTTCCCAATGCTGCCCAATCAGCAGGATACCTAACAATCACTGTGACCATGTACATGTTGTACTTCACAGTCTATAAGTACGATCACTGCGGCACAGGGCTGAAAACAACAACAAGCTCCTGATCACGCTCTTTGAAGGTTATGAGCACCAAATTGTTTACTTCAATAGACGATGCCCGAAGAAAATTACCGAAACCTTCCTTCCTGAACACCATTCTACCACCCAAGCCAATAAAGTAGGAACAAGGAATGCTCACAGATATATCATCATCTTCAGAATCCAAAGTAATTTCAAGAGTTAAAGAACCAGTCCTAGGAATTGACAAAAAATCCTTCAAACTCCTCACAACCATGCTCGGAATAACCTAACAAAAAACATCAAGTTATATGATGTTCAGCTTACAAATTTAAAACAGTATACTAGAGCAAAGAACAAATAAATAAACAGTAGCCAAAAACAAAGCTCACCATATGTTGACCATTAACATTCATGGAATCAATCCTATGAACAAAAGGAGTACACAATATGTAGTTGTCATCAAAGAGCTGTCGCGACATGAAATACATTTGCTGACAATTCAGACTGACACCACGACTATAAAAACAACTGTCAACAAGTTCTCTCTCAGTTTCACTCAGATCCTCAAGAGCTACAAAAAAATAATTTCACAAATTGAGCAGAACAGCAAAACGTATAAGCTGAAACAAAACTTAAAATCACTCAAAAAAAAACTTACCAACACAGGGTAAAGGGAACAACATAACACCATCCCGATGAAAATCAACACCAATCATAGTTCCATAGTGCTCAAGCCTAATAGTCATCATGTCACGATGACGGAGACCATAATCATTCACAAGTTCCTTCCAGGAAGGACCATGGAATTTACTGCTCACCCGACCATCTCTAAACAGAACACCATATAAGTTACCCTCACTGCTGTGAAGAGCAAGATCAATATCTGTGTCACCCCTCCGAATAGCTAAAGCTCTGCACTCCTCAATGTACCGAGCAAGATGTGATCTAACACTGCACGGAACATACTACAAAAAGAATGGAAGCAAACATCATAATCATATAAACAAAGGCATTAGAATACATTCCAACCAAAACAACATCAACCATATGCCACAATCAGATAAACAAGATATAGAATCTTACAACACGCCTTGAACAGCGACGATCCAGCACCACAGTGAAGATAGACGCACAAGAATCAAAGGAAGAACAAGGGCCACCTGGAGCTCGGCAAAAGGGGCAAGCCATTACTGATTCAGACATTTTCACCTGTCAGACATTGCCACCTTCTCATTAATCGCAATGAACAAAATTATTACCGGCTACACTAACTATCCGCTAAAATGACTATGTACACTAAATACACTGTACAGCTCATAGAAAATTTGTGACGACATTGGTATACCTTCGACGCGTGTGTCCCCTTCTTCTTCCTCTCCACCCCACCACCTCCTCACCAGCCACACCTCCTCCACCCCACCATGGCTCCTCCTCACGCACAAAAAACTACCCCGTAGGAAAAAAAATACCGTAGGCCGGCGGAGAATGCTATGATCTATTGTTTCTGCGGGTTGGATAGGAAAATGGGTGGACGAGGGAAGAGATCGGCGCGGGGGTGGAAGCACCAGAGAGCAACGGGAGAGAGAGGAGGAGCTAGCGAGCAGAGGAGGAAGAAAGGAGAGGCTCGGCCTTATCCAGGGACACTTCGGCCGCCTGGAGGCCAACCAGGGCTCTTCGGCCGCCCGGAGGCCGACCAGGGCTCTTCGGCCGCCCGGAGGCCGACGGGCCCCTCTTCGGTCCACCGTAGGCCGACGGGCCCCCCTTCGGTCCACCGCAGGCCGACGGGCCCCTCTTCGGCCCACCGCAGGCCGACGGGGTCACATTTCTGAATTTTTTGCGTTCGGCCCTATAGTTTCCGAATTTGCTATAAAATACATCATAGTTTTGAAAAAAATCCCTTCAACAGATTCTGTCTGTCTCGTAGTAGTTGGGTTCAGTAGCTCTGTACCTATGTATGAAAATGATATCTTGTTTCTGATATCGTGTCGAGTAAGAAGATCACATTATTGGCTTATTGTGGGAGGTGGAAGTCAACGGTGGGTAGTGGTTTGCATGTCTTGACTAACTAGTAGAAGAGGAGCAATTGAAAATTCAAAATTTCGAGCCTACTATTGAAAATGCACTTCAGAATTCTGAAGCAGAATGTCAACACATTTATACTTGTCTCTTTTTTTGTGTGTGCGAAACAGCACTCAAGATCGGTTCTCCAAATGAGTAGTACAAAAAGCCCTGGAAAAAAATTTACATTGAAGCCCCCAGATCTGACCTTCTTCTTCCTCTCACATGGTCGATCGTGTGCCGCCGCAAACAGCTCCAATGCCGTAGTCAGCTTAACTTTGTTGCTCGCGGAATGTAAGCCATTAACACCACGGTCCTACTGAACCATCACCCTAGAGAAGAAGTCGTCGCAACCGGAAGAGCCTTAGATCCAATAGCCCAGCCTCTACTAAACCTCGCAAGCCTTAGCACGACACTAGAGGGCGTGCTAATGTGACGAAGATGAGGTGGGAAGACCCACCTGCGAAGGGAAGTTGCCGCCGCATCGACAAACCCTGTGACCCTAGGCTCACTGTCCAGAACAGATGGTCGGAACCATCGTCGCTGCTAGACAACACCATCGAGATGGGGATGCTCAAGGTAGAATTATTCCCAAGGCAGACCATCAATGACGCGCCATCGGATATGACTTTATTTTACGCCATCGTCACCATCACCGCAAGGGGCGAAGCAACAAACAATGAAGGTCAACCTAAAAATACCAAAATGAGAGAAACAACATCTCCATTGGTATATCGAGGCATCCCCATAGTACCACACCGACGGGCCGGCGGCGAAGGAGGGGTGATGGTGTCCTGGATTGGGGGTCACTCACCACGTCGTCTTCCTTCCAGGTGGACCGGGCCGAGGACCCCATGTTGGTTCACCAGTGGACCACGTCGAGGCGGCCAATACTAGAGGCGGCCCATGTCATGTAGAAGGAAGGCTTCCGAACACTTGATGTATATTCCAAGACATTTAGAGGTCGTATGCGACACGTTTAACTTGTACGTAGCGACTAGGTAGTATCCCAAGACCCCTCCCCCGCTACCTATATAAACCAAGGGGTAGAGCTCGTAGATGACATACAACCATCACGAGGTAGATCCATTATTTAGGAAATCGGTAACGGGTAGCTGCTCGGTCGGCTTGGGAGTAGTGATTAATCGGTGAATCGTCCTATTAACTAGATTAATCGGCCGACCATTAATCGGTAGATTAAATAGGAATTGCCAACATATATCTAGTTTTTTTATGTATTATACCATACTCTCATGCTCTCTGCTATGTTTTTTTTCGACAAAGGGTGATTTTATTGACTCAAAAGAGCATCAAGAGGATACAATATAATGAGCACACACCCGGCCTCTGCTATGTAATATACCAAAATATGCTACTGTTTGGTCAAACCCTAGCTATTGAGGAGCGAGGAGGGGATGGGAGGGGTTATGGGGCAAAAATTTTGGCTTTGTTTGCCCACAAGTTAATGGACTAGTAGGGATTAATCGGCCTAACACCGATTAATTGGTCCAACAGGCCAATTAATCCGCCTGACAAGTTAACACGATGAATACGCGTTATTCGATTCGGCCACCCTACGAGTAGCGATTAACTGACCCGTTAACTGATTAATCGGATGAATTCTTGAACAGTGGGTAGATCACATGTACTTTTTACTCCATCCCTAATCAATACAATACAAGCAGAACGTAGGATTTTATCTCCTAGGAGAGCCCAAACCTAGGTAAAAATTGTGCTTTGTTACCATCATATCAAGGCTACTAGCTAGGGACCTCCTACCCAAGATCTTCCGGAATCGACTCCATCAAGGGGTCGCGCGGCACCCCCCCCCCCCCCAACAATATCGCCCTCGCTAAGGTTAGGATACAAAATGATATGGCATTGATATGCCATAGATCCCTCGTTCATCTCGAAAGATACTACTAAAACATACATCCTTGCTAAAATAACCAACTTCCATTCCAACAAATTGTTTCTATTAATGATGTATTTTATTGATGCAAAATAAAACATAAAGGGAATACAAACACAACAGGCGCATGTCCGCCCTATGCATGCCTAGGATGTACATAACCAACATCACACACATCAAGAATCATGTCGGCAAAGTGCAAAGTCATACAAAACTAAAGAGAGAGGGGGGGAGGGGGCTGAAGCGATCAAAACAACGACCAGCGAACTACAATAACGATCATCCGCACTACTCATCTTTTCACATCACAAGGACAACGAGAAAGATTATTCAGCAACAATGCCACTAGGAAGGGAATGACACACAAGCGCCGCCTTTGCCGGATCCAATCGCAAGAGCTAGATCCTAGGTTTTCCCTAAAGATCAAGTCCAAGCAATGCCCTCAACTAAGTAAGAGCATCTACAACCGGAACTTGCAAATTTGACCCCTCAAACACCCGCGTACGCGCCCGGCCGCGTCCGTGGACACTGGCCGGTCACGCCTCAAATAATGGATTCTATATCCGGACACCTCAAATCTCACATCTCAAATCCATACAAACCATGCAACTACTACGTCAATGCATTACACACATCGTCCGGCTACCCCATCACTACTAAACATGCCATCAGACTATCAAAATTTGGCATGTTTGGATATGGTTGAAGTACCGGTCGAAGGTGCAGTAGGGATCGAGCCGGATCTGCTCGTCGTCGGAGCTGTCCTCGCCGTCGTTGTCCTCCTTCTCCTCCTTCTGTGGCAGTCCAGCCATTTCACAGACCTCCCGATTCTGCTCGCGGGCGAGAGTGTGCGTGTTCCCCTGCTGTCGTTTCTTCAAAATGCGGGCACAGATGGATTCCTCCTCTGCGGCCGCCCGCGCTCCCGCATCAGCCGCCTCCGCCTCCGCCATTTCTCCGCGAGATAGGCCTTGGCGACCCTTATCATCTCCTTCCCACGGCGGGCAGCCCGTTCCCGGTGGGACTCGAAGTCTGCCGGACCGGTGATGGGGAAGGAGAGATTTTCCGTCCGCCGGAACCGCGATGATCCCGCCCCGAAGGAACCGAGCGCCCGTTGAGTGGGCGCTACGGAGTCGCGTCGGACAGATCCCGCCGTAGGCCGGGCGCTGTCCTCGCGGGAGCGGTGGAGCGCAATGCGGACCTCCATTGCCTCCTTCAATCCGCAGGGGACAACCCCCCAGTCGATGGATCTGGACTGGTCGGAGTCAGATCCGCTGCCCTCCATGCCGGAGAAGGCCGGAGGTGAGTTAGGGTGGCGGATGGGAGTGGATGGGAGTGGAGTCAAGTGGCTAGGGTTTGGTCCGGCGAGCGAATGAGGACAAATATATGGTCGATGCAGGCCAGTGCAGGGCAGGCGGGCGTGCCCGTGCTCCCTCATATCCGCCCCATATTTGGGTTGGATATGAGGGGTGTCGGTCAGTCCGGGTGTTAGAGGCCGGTTTGAGAGGCCCGGCTGGATTGAAATTTCATTACCGGTCAGTGATCGGGCGGCCTGTTTGGACGTTTGAGGGGGTATAAAGGGTCCGGCTGTAGATGCACTAACGACGCGAAAACACCAAAACAAAGTCATCATTTGATGCAGCCACCACTTTTCGTGACCCCGACAGCACGGACTTGACATGAGATGCCACACATGAGATTCCTCTGCAGCAAGAAAGGCTGCAGCAGTGGTGGATGAGCAGGCGCAAGCAGATCAGCAGAGCGGACAAGAAGGGCTTCGATTCCTTCGTCACGTTGATTTGTTGGACGTTATGGAAGCAAAGGAACGCTAGGGTATTCCAGTCAGGTGTGATTTGCGATGAGTATGCTACGGTTGATCATATTTTTCAGGAGCTACACCTATGGGTGTTAGCTGGAGTGGCAGGAGTCCAACGTTTTTGCGAGTAGTCCGCTTAGAGTAGTAGAGTGGTAGGGTGGGATCACCGGGTTGTGGTGATCTACCATGTAAACTCTTGTACATATTATTCTCTCTTCTATAAAGCTAAGGTACGCCATTGGCGTACTCTCGAAAAAAAGAAGATCATGCCTGCACAAACAGATTGTCGAGCCGGGACAAAGAGCCTGTCACCACAAAAGACACTCGCCACTGCACACACAATGGTGATTGACGAGGAAGGAACCGCCAAAATCCCAATGATGCTCCGGCAGTCCCATACCGTTCTCTTGTTCCACCGTCCTAGAACATAGCATTATGGAATGTTTTTTTGAGGAATAGCATTATGATGTGTTGCAACAGACTAGGCACCTTCAAGACATTCTGTCTGTCTTGTGGTTGGGTTCAGTAGCTTCTTCTTCTTCCTATGCATGAAAAGATATCTTGTTTCTAATATCTTATCGAGTAAGCAGATCACCATATTGACTTATTGCAGCCCCAGGTAAGTGGAATTCGACGATGGGTACTGGTTTACATGTCTTGACTCTTGACTAATACGTAACTTGTAAGAGAGGAGCAAGTGAAAATTCAATTTTCGAGCCTGCAACTGAGAGTGCACTTCTGAATTCTGAAGCTGAATGTCAGCCTAGTATTACTTGACACCCCAGTCTTGTGTATAATTCACGTGGGAAAAGTCAGAGACGTATGAAATAGCAGCAGAAATGAATCGCTTGCACATTCCAAGATCACTCTGTCAAACGTGAAGATACAGCTAAACCGAACAAGCAGCCTGGGCACCAAGTTACCGGTTACATTTTGCAAGCTGATGTAAACCTTCATGAGAAGCTGCGGTTTCCAGAGAAATCTTGGAGCTCTCGTCCGTTTTATTTCTCAAGCATCACTACGTTACCTATCCGACACATATATTAGCAACAACTTTTGTTCTTCACTGACAAGGGCAGCAGAACTAGGCGGTCTGGGCATTCATTCGTCAGTGGTATCCCAGCGGGGCAGGCGTCTTGTTGAGCTCCAGCCCCTGGAAATGGATGTCCTGCATGCCCAACATCATTCGTCAGAATCAAAACAGTTCAGAGTTCAGACATCGGGGACTATGGATGGGAGATGAGCGTACCGCGGCGAAGTGGTTGACGTCGCGGTGGTGCGCCTCGTCGGCGCGCACGACGGTGACGACGTCCTTGAGCCTGGCGTCGGCGGGGAGGCGCCAGTAGTCGATGGCGATGCGCGGCGCGGGGACGTTCTCGATCCTGCCGGCCTCCAAGTCCCGGAGGAACTCGGTGTAGGAGTGGATGGCCTCCTCCTCGAGGTAGCCGACGACGCGGTGCGCGAACTTTGGGGACAGGATGTACCCCACGAAGTAGGCGTTGAAGAAGACGCCCTGCACCGCCAGCACCAGCGCCCGCTCGTACCACTTGGGGTTGGCCACCTCCATGAAGGTCATCAGGTGCATCCGCTCGTTCTCCGCCTCCTCCAGCAGCGCCCGGATCCACCCGCCGCTCTGCTCGAACCGCCGCAGCGACCGCAGGTGCAGCAGCATCCCGCCCACCATCCCCGGCACCGCCGCCACCGTCTCCAGCATCATCGCCCGGCACCCGTACCTCCTCTGCGCGCCGTGTCATGGTCAGTACCTGGACACCAACAGAAATCTACTTTGCTTGACCGGCCGGCCACCGTGCCGTACCGTACCTGGAAGAAGATGTCGGTGGGCACGCGTAGCGACTTGACGGTCCAGTAGGCGATCTTGTCGAGCAGCACCTTGGGCTTGTGGTGCTTGGTGAGATCGATCGTCGTGTCCGACGCGTACGCCTCCCACGGCTGCAAAAATCACACGGTCACCACGTTTACGTGCACTGTCAACGACGAAACATGCAGACGGTTTCATTACCCTGAAGCAAGACCACTTCCACTCGGCGCCGTCCTTGTTCACCAGCTTGGCAGGCACGATGCCCCAGTAGCTGCTCACGGCGGGGCTCTTGCCCCCCTTCGCGGCCTGCACCGCCTCGGCCTTCGCCGCCTGCATCGCCTCGGCCGTCGCGGCGGCGGTGCTCGCCACGTTGTCCTTGGACGCGGCCGCCTCCTCTCTCGCCGCCTCTGCGGCGGAGGTGGACAGCGGCCGCGCCCACACGGCCACGGCGCCCCCTTCTCCTCCGGCAAGCAAAGGCGTGGCCGGCCCGAAGACGCGCGGGCCCAGGTGGCGGAGGAGGACGGATCCGGCGACGCGAGAGATCATCGCCGAAGATGACGAGCCTGCTTGGTGGGCTGCCGCTCTGCTCGCGAAACTCGTGGTCGCAGGCTCGCGAAGCTGCAGACGTGCCAAGCTCTGAGAGGGTGACGGGACGACGTGTCGGCGTCGCCGAGCTAGCGCGCGCCACGATGGCATGGCGCTACGAGCAGATGACGCGGGACGTGGGAGGAAAGGCGGCTCTGCTTGGGTGATATTTCTGGAGCTCGCTCGCTATTGACTGGTGGACAGCTTCTGCGCGCGCTCGCCCGTAAGATTTGTAGCTTCGGATGTGCCCCAGCCTTTCAGGAGTCGGGATTGGGTTTGGGTGTCAAAATCGTTGCGGCTGCTATGTGGTGGGGTGGCTGGCTGGCTGCTAAGACTTCCAGGGGACTCTGAACTTGGCCGTGCGTGGACGTGCCTAGAATCTTTGTGTTCCCATTTCAACGGATAAGGAAAGATTGCTGATTGGATTGGACTTGCTTTGACAGGAAACTTGGAGTGGACTACTGCATTTTCCGCTCGTGTGGAGCTGCATCAAAGAGCTCTTACGGCATCTTGAAGTTGAAGGCAGACCCTCAAAGCTCCGGTATATATCCGGGCTGCAGTGTTCGGGACACTTGTGTTATCCAATGAAGACATGTATATGTCCGCTTAGCAGTCTGAACGTACAAATTTCGATAAAGTGAAGACAAAAGTGGGGGCGCTTTACGGGAGTCCGAACATCCACTAGAACAATCACATGCATGTCCCTCTTTTCTCTCTCTCTTTCCATCCGCACATGCATGGTCACCCTCTTCTCTCTCTCCTCCCAACCGGACACTAAATCACAAATATCCTCACCACATGCATGGTCCTCACCTAGTTTTTCTCCTCCCAGCCAAATAATTTGTAATTAGCGTTGGATGGCTCCGTCCGGTATCATGTCCGCGAACCACGTACAGACACGAAAACGGTCATATACCGAAGAAATTTGCGAGTCAACCTTGAAGATGCCCTTAGCTTGTCATTAGTGGCGGATCCAGTGGGGGTGCCGTGGGTGCCCTGGCACCCCCTACAAAACTACATTTGTTTTATCTAGTAGTAATAGTTAGTCTAACACTATGTGTATTACAGGGTTAGATTGATAAACTGACAATTTTTTATAGCTATACATGGCATTTCTGTTACAAGTGATAAGATTGGCACCCCCAGTGGTCAAGCTCTAGGTCCGTCACTGCTTGTCATGGGCTCATGGCAACAGGAAAAGAAAGACCTCTTAGCCACATTTGAAATGCATGAACTCAAAACGCAGGAACAAGACAAACACATGGGATTGCGTTGTGGTACATCCTAGATTCCTACAGGAAGAAAAACCGCAGAAAAACTTCAGAATTGTTGTTTCGATGTCACATGGGAGAAATGCAGAAAATGTAGAGTAAAAGAGAAGAAAATATGAAGTAGGTTGGAATTCATGTTTGGTTTCCTCCAATATTTCTTTTTCCAATGGTATTGAAGGGTGTTGTTGAAAAAAATTGGTACCAAAGAAACCTTTTCTATAGGAATATACTATATCACTAAACCTCCTTGGATTAGAGGCCTCACAATCAATTGAGGTCTCCAATTGAGATTTGGTCACCCAATTTTGACCGGGTCAATAATTTATTTCATTTTTTTATACAATACACTATGATTTCTAATTTTTAAATCTTCACAATTAATTGAGGCTTCAATTTAGAATTGGGTCATCCGATTTTGACCGGGTCAACAATTTCTCAAGGGGCTCTCCCATTGATTTATCTTAATTCTCTATGTTTTCTAATTTTAAAGCTCTTTCATTCGATTGATGTATTCAATTTTGGATTTCGTTTACAATTTTGATCGGAACAACGATTTTTCAAATCAATCAGCAGCAACCGGCATATAAAAATATATTAACCCCTCGCAGACTCCTATCACCACGAAAAAAGCGCTACCATGTGATCTTATGGCCAAATAAAGTATACGCAACCAACGATGAAAAACTATCCCCACATAACTATGAGTTGATTAGTGGATAACACATAATCACACCGCGAAAGGCCCACCAAATAACCATATTATAAATAACCACATTATAAATAAACATAAAACACACTCCACCGTCTCCCCCACCGGCCAAACTAAATACTCCAGCAATTTCAAAATATAGGGATTATTAGTTTTTTGTAAAGTCAAATTTCTGTAATTTTGACCAAGTTCAGAGCCAAAATTATCGACTTTCACAATATTAAACAAAAAATATGAAAATCCATTTCCTTATGAATCTAATAACACCTATTTGATATTATGAATTTTGATATATTTCTCTACAAATTTTATCATACTTAAAAAGGTTTGAATTTTCAAAAAAATAATACACCATATATTTTGAAATAGAGTGAATAAAGAAATTTGAGAATCCCAACTAATTCAACGGCGTAGCAAAGCGCGCCCAATCCTTCTAGTCATATCCTAAAATTCCTACGATTCCCCTTCTTCAAAATGGGGACTTGGTGATTTTCCTTTTTTTTTTGCTTCAGGGTACTTTGGGAAGTCCCATAAGATTATTTGGATGTGAATTGAGTGTCTAGCTCTAATATCGGAAACAAATTGACCATATAGTGGTCATTCACAATCATTCGGTTGATAGTCATTTCAAAATGTTTTTATTGCACTTTGGATGCCATCGGTGAACAAAAATGACATCGCACCACTGGGAGATGTCTTATCAACAATCAAGGCTCAAGGCTCTTCACACGTCAACTAAGGCAGACTCTAATTAGCCTCTTTGTATCATGTCTTGGTACGGCAATTTATTTTGGTTGTGTCATAATCTCAAGCTGATGACGTTAATGTATGTTGTATGTGTGTTTGTAAGACTATAGGTTGATGTGTGCCGGCTAGGGCTTGTATACAATGTGGGGTAAAATCCTTTCGTTTAGAAAAGGGGACACCCTCTTAGTGCTACACAAACATCACCTCAAGGGGCGGACATGGTCCTGCTTCACTTTCTAGTATGAGTATCTTTTTTCTATAAGGCATGGGAGTATCCAAGCACGTGCAATTCAATTTTTTTGTCAACTTTAGTTTTTTATTCCCCACCATTAAAGTATACTTGCACAAAAATTATAATATTGCAAAAATAAAAGGTGCAAATGCAAAAAATAAGAAAGTAAATAACAAAAAGAATGAGACAAACACAAAAGTAATTCAAAATCTTATAAAGTGACTAAAACTTCACATAAGTGACTCCCAAACTTTACAAAACAATTAGTGAAATTTCACAACAAAAAATCATGACTAAAACTACACTGAGTGTGAGTCAAACACCATTGAACATACACAATGACTTAAAATCCAACCTTATGTCTTTTGGAAATTATGTTCTAGTATGTTGAATCATTGGCATATAAGGCTTGTTTGGAATGTACTAGGATGATGTCCTTCAGTGACAAAAGTATTGTAGTGTAATTAGTGACAACATTATGAATGATCTAGTAATGTGGCAATTGTGCTCCATAGACCAATACTCCCTCCGGTTGGGTTTATTAGACCCCCTCTTGTTTGGGCTAAATTTTGATCAATAAATTTAACTACTCCCAATGTCTAGATACATCCATTTGAGTGTCAATTAATATGGGACCAAGATAGTAATAAAATGTAAACTATGTGTCACAAAAAATAAACCGTGGAAAACCTCTTTCAAATACAAACCCAACAATATATCGTTTGTAGCATGTACTTTATATTTTATTAGTCATATAGACGATCAAAGTCTGGCCCAAAACATGAGAGAGCCCAATATACCCGGATAGAGGGAGTACGATTTACTTAGGTTGTGATAATCAATCCATACTTACATCAATAATAGAATGATTTTATATAAGAAATAGAATGGGAGACATGATTGAATAAATGGCATTAAAAAACTAAGGGCATCTTGGTAATTCGTTTAATACAAAGTGAAATGTGAAAAGCATAAAAATAAGATGACATAATGTGCATAATCCTACATTAATAAACACTTTTTAAATCTCTTTGAATGCTATAAATATTATTTGTGTTATTTTTGTGGACACGGGGAAGGTGCATACGAAAGGCAAACATGGTCAGTAGGTCTAAGTTTTGAATTGATATCTATTCAACACTCCAATAGATTCACCCGCAAAAAAACACTCCAATGGATTGAGTATTTCGATGGACAATTTATGATATCTATATAAACCCATTTCTTTGCTCCAATGATTTACATCAAAATACATAAAAACAAATCATATAATTTGATGAGGGACTAAGATAATGGAAAATAAATTTATTAAAATTAAATAATAAGTAGGGTATGGAAAAATACATCAATGTACATGAAAGAGTTGTATATATAGCCCAAGGATCTCTCTCACGAAGAGATGCAAGGCATAGCCAACTGCAGCCTCCTGCTAGCACTTAACATCATCAATGGCATATGGACATTCTTTTTGAATGTGCATACATGAATTGCACATAACCATCATGGCTTGAATGTAACCATCATGCAACCTGCCTCTAGATATGAACCATATCACTTTCTTTCCTTGGTATGGCTTTGTGTTCCATCATTTCTTTTAATTTTTTCAACACAAACTTGTAAATTTCACATGTCACATCACATCAACGCCTTTGTTTGACTTCTATTCCACTAGACTTTCATAAGGCATTTTCACAAAATGTATAAGTTTTTTTAATAAATGGTTGATGTGATTATATATAGTTTCATTATTTCTACAGATAGATCACATAAGTTTCAATCAATATCACTCGATCCGTTTGAAAAATACTCGCTCCATTAGGAAATGCATCGTGTTTTAGAAATGATATCATCTTGCACATACAATTGACCATTGCTTTTCAGGCAATTTATTTGGTCAAAATGTAAAAAATATGACATTGGGAAAATATTGTCACTTTTTAGTAATATTATTTTCAACCATTCTTCTTAATATTCCATCTACATTCTAAGTCAATGTTTGTGAATTTCGTCTACACGATGGATATACAATCACTGGTATGTGGGCCATCACATTTGCGGCCCCACATGTCAGTGACCCTAAGTCAGCCAATCCGGAGCGATCCCGCCTATGGGTGTAAGAGCATCTCTAGAAGACCCCGTATAATGCCCCGACCCGCAAAATAACCGCCAAAATACGGGTCCGCACGAAAAAAGTCGCCTGATGAGACCCCGCAAACGCGTTGAACCCGTAATTTTTTTTGAGGAGCGCGGTAAAATCCCACCTCCAACCCGCGAAAACGCAGGTTTCCCCATCGACCCGACAGTGCCGCGTATCTGAAAAAAGCGGTTGGCGGGAGGGACATTTCAGCCCGCGCTCGTTCCCCACCCCCTTCCTCAGCCGCCCGCCATCGGTTTCGCCCGTCCGCCGCTGGCGATTCCGGCCATATCTGCGGACGGAATCACCCCGCCGGGCCGCCCCTCACCCGGTTCCACCTTGCCGCTTCACCGGCTCCCCGGATCAGCCGAGCCGAGCCGCCACGAGATCAACCGTCGCCGAACCAGCGCCACAAGCCGCCGGTGAGTACTTGTGCTTGTGCTTTCGGATGTGATATGCATAATTAGTTCATGCGGCTCGTATTTGTTATTTTAGATGGAATTGAGCCCTTGCGAGAAGTTTTTGCTCGAGGATTCATCCGATTCGGATGGTTCGGATGTTGAGACGCTGCTTGCGAACCATTGGCAGGAGATGTTGGTGATGGCTATCGCCGTGAAGGAGCACGAAGATGAGAACCGAAAGGGATGGCGCGGATCGTCCGTCGGTCGTCTTTGCATTCCTCGCAATCGCCATATTGGGAACGAGATGTTGATGCAAGACTACTTCGCGGACAATCCAACATATCCGCCGCACCTCTTCCGGAGAAGGTACCGAATGCGCTGATCCCTCTTTGTAAAATTAGTGCAAGCTTGCGAGGCCAATTGTAGGTATTTTACCCAAAGAAGAAATGCCGCGGGCTTGAAGGGATTTAGTGCTTATCAAAAAATCTCGGCAGCTATGAGGGTAATTGCAAACGGCATTCCGGCTGACTATGCCGATGAGTACCTTCACATTGGTGAAGATACTACAATTGAGTCAGTGCGTAGGTTTGCCAAAGTGATCATCCGTGTCTTTGGTCCTGAATATCTTCGGGCACCCAACGAGGAAGACACAAAAAAGTTGATGGCATCAAATGAGAGAAGAGGTTGGCCGGGCATGTTAGGAAGCATTGATTGTATGCATTGGACTTGGAAAAATTGCCCAAAGGCATGGCAGGGAATGCATTGTGGCAAGTCTCGTGATGCAATAATTGTGCTAGAGGTCGTAGCATCCGAGGATTTATGGATTTGGCATTATTTTTTTGGTATGCCGGGTACTCTCAATGATATCAATGTGTTGCAACGGTCTCATTTGCTTGCTAGTGGTGATGCTCCTGCTTGCAACTACACTATCAATGGGCATGAATACACGAAGGGGTACTATCTTGCAGATGGTATCTACCCTTCTTGGTGCACATTTGCCAAGAGCATCAAAGATCCAAAAAACAAGAAAGAATGTGGATTTGCAAGGGTACAAGAGGCAGCCCGAAAAGATATTGAAAGAGCATTCGGGGTTTTGCAAGCAAGGTTTGCCATTGTTCGTGGTCCTGCTCGTTTTTGGGACAAGCGAACCCTGAAAAACATCATGACATGCTGTGTGATTCTTCACAATATGATACTTGAAGATGAGAGAGACATGAACTTGGAGTTCTTCTACGACAATGTGGGTAGCCGTGTCAAACCAGCTAGAGACCCTAACCGCATTAGAGCATTTCTTCGGACCTACAAGGAGATTGAACATGCAAACACCCACTATCAGCTTTAAGAGGATCTCATTGAGCATCATTGGCAAAGGGCTGGACACTAACACATTCCATTTTTGCATTCATTTTATTTAATTCATGTGTGATTTGTATTCGGGACAAGTTTTGTATTGAATTATTTTGTTTGCTTTGGTGATTTCAATAATTATTTTAATTTGGATAACTGTTGTATTGTAATATTGAAATTTTATCTTATATTGAATTCATAATTCCAAATATGTATCATATGTGTCAAATTCAGATAAAACCCCATCTGATTTGCAGGCCGGCGCAGGCTGCTGCGGAGCAGACCCCGCATAGTGGACCTGTAAAACGGAATATCCACGATTCCAAATATGTATCATATGTGTCAAATTCAGATAAAACCCCATCTGATTTGCGGGCCGGCGCGGGCTGCTGCGGAGCAGACCCCGCATAGCGGATATTCCGTTTTACAGGTCCGCTATGCGGGGTCTGCTCCGCAACAGTCCGCGCCGGTCTGCAAAACCGTTTCCCCGCGAACTGTAAACGAGTTTTGTGAATCGATGATATACGGGGTCTGCTAGAGATGTTCTAAATGGATATCTTCTAGTGTAATCTCTGACTCTTTTTACGTCAATCATTTGAACTAAATCTTCAAAATCGTACCACGAGAGTAAAAATCTGCGTCCCTAACCATGGACCTATATTGAGCTTTACTAGATCGACAATAGTGAATAGAACACGTGATGATCACTTCAGATGCTCCCTTCCTTGCGTATTTTGATACTCCTATTTGGTTTACTCGATATTCATTCATCCCACTCCCTGACAAAAGCTCCGCAAACCAAAACTTCCACGAATTCAGAAGCTGAGCTCGGCGCCAAAAAATAAAAATAAAAAAAACCGCGCCCTACACGACCAACGGCTCGTCGGGAGCGGCGGGCTGGTGGCTCGCGTCGATGCCCGGGAGGTCCGAGTTGACGGAGAACCTGAGCCACCGCTTCTTCTCCACGAACTTCAGCACAGGCTGCAGCACGAGCCCGACAGCCACCGCGCCGAGGCTCACCAGCGCCACCTTCAGCGTCGACAGCGCGAGCACCGCCACGATCAGCGCCGTCGCGGGCACCAGCATCGCCACGCACCCGGCTGTGCCCAGCGGCACCCTGTACGGCCGCGGGGCGTCGGGCCGCCTCACCCGCAGCAGGACGAACGACAGGAACTCGAGGAGCATGCCGAAGCAGTAGAGGAAGTTCTCGGCTGCCACGATCTCCTGGAAGCTCATCGTCGACAGCAGCAGCACGCCGGAGGCCGAGAAGAGGATGCCGACCAGCGGGGTTCCATACCGTGACCGGGTCGCGAAGAAGGCCGGCAGCATGCCCCGCTCCGCCATGCCCAGGAGTTGGTACGAGTCGCTGCTCATCTCCGCCACGAACATGCCCATGTTCGACATCGCCGCCGCCGCCTGCATCCACCACATCAGCCACGCCCCGCCGAGCAGCTTCGCGATGTCCGCGAAGTAGCCGTCTGTCCACTGCCCCCTGTCCAGAGGCACCGCGCCCGTCCCGGCGAGGAGAGGGTACAGGTAACCGACGACCACGAAGATGACCGCGTAGAACAGAGCCTTGGGCAGAGTCTTCGCGGGGTTCTTGATCTCGCCGGATAACGTGCTGATCGAGTCCCAGTAGTTGAGGTTCCAGAACAGAGTGTTCAGGTACAGGTTCCAGTCGACGTTGTGGAGATCGACCTCGAGCCACCTCGCCGGCCGGAGCTTGGGGATGGAGATGAAGCCCATGACCAGGAAAGGCAGGAGGGAGAAGACACCAAGGCAGATGGCAGCCCACCCAACGACGGTGAGCCCGCGGTAGTTGAGGAGCGTGAGCAGCGCTGTCAACCCAAGGACAGAGACGGTCCTCGGCGCGCCTCCGCCCAGCGCCGGGACGCCGGACTTGAGGTAGTCCAGGAAGAGGACGGGGTAGAGAGCATTGTCGATGACGCCGCTGAGCCACTTCATCCAGCCCTGCTGGAACCCCCAGTAGGGGCCGAGCGCCGAGGCCACCCACACGACGTAGCCGCTGTTCTCCGGGAACATGGTGCCCAGCTCCGCCGTGATCAGCGCCTCCGGGACGCTCCAGATGACGGGGAGGGCAAGGAAGCCCGCGATGGCGAGGAGCGGCCCCGCCGCGCCCACGCTATCCTCGATCCCGAACGGGCCGCCGGAGACCTCGTAGAAGATGATGAAGATGAGCGGGACGATCGAGAGCGATGCAGGCGACGGCGCTGGCGCGCTGCCAGGGAGGCCCCGGTACTCCGTGCCTTCCTCGCCCATCGCCGGTGCGGCGCCGGTCGCCGGGCCGCCGTTCTGGGCGGGCTTCTGCTGGAGAAAAGAAGACATGAACTTCTTCAGATGACAGCATTAGAGCATGAGAAGTGTTGAGTTGTGGCAACAAGCGATCAACTAACAGGATACCAAATGCAGACGCAGTATCAAATGCTCATTCGCAAAAAAGAAAGAAGTCTCAATTCAAATGCGGTGATGGAGCTACGAGATCTGAACTGATTGCTGTGCAGCTTCGGTGGAGTTGGACATTTCGCCGCTCGCCTACGCAGACGGCGGCGAGCGCTGTCCCTGTCCGGCTCATCGGCATTCGGTAACAGCTGTCGCTGAACGGACCGCCACGTCGCTTGCACCGCCTATACACGTATACTACAGCTCTACAAGGCCGGAATCGCCCATAGCAGTACTGCGGGATGAGATGGCAGTGGGCTTGCCTCCCCTCGCTGGTGAGCTGAATGGGCCCTGAGTCGGCCCTGAGTCCTCCGCTTTCGCAGGTCTGCTGCGAAAAAAAAACTCGGCTCTCGCACGCAGAATCGAATCCCACTCGAAGCCGCTTGCGTGCGCCGCGTGATGGCGAGGCAGCCAAATCGAAGCGCCAGCTGTACGAGAACTAGAGGGGACAAGGTGCGGGATGAGGTGGAAAGGAGATCGGGCGAGCTCACCTCTTGCCCTGCGTCCGCAGAGCCTGCTCCTGCGGGCGCCGCTGCAACCACCGGCGGCGATGGCGGCGGCGGCGGCGGAAGGCTAGATAGCGCCACCTCCGACCGCTGGACGCTGCCCATCGATTCGCGATTCCCGCGCCTCCCCGTCTGGCTATGGGTTCCTCTCGTCTCGAGTCCCAATTATTGTTCCCGGAGAGCGACGTGGAATGTATTGACGCCGCGCAGGGCTTGGCGGAGGGGTGGCTTTGATTGAGTGAAGGATCCTCCCAGTCCGACCCCAGATTAAGCGCAATCTTGTATGCTAGTAATGGAATGCAGCCTGTACAGCAAGGGATAACTGGATTGGGTTTTATTCCTTTTCCGGGCAAGAGGGCCAGATTTGTTTGGACTCTTGTCTTTTGAGCTCCTGCGGATATGTGTGGAATATAAATACCCAAATACTTATTATTGCAGTTGCACTAATTGGCATTCTTGAGCACACGCATCGGAGCTGTCCGATCGCGACGGACCGTGCGGGCCGTCCCGATGCAGGTGGCGACAGAAGGGAGGTCGGGCGCGCGGTGTAGTGGTGGGCCCGACGTCATCAATTTTCAGGCGAAACTGCCCGCACCGCCCACACGTCTTGTTCGAACCTCCCCTTCGTTCCTTCCTCCCCCATTTTTGAACCGCCTATCTCTGCCCCTCCCTTCCCATTCTCTCACAATGACGGACTGCGCGGGGCTGCGGTGGTGGGTTCGTCGGAGATTCACCGGTGTAGGAGGCCGTCCGCGGAGGCGGCGTGTCGTGGGCTACACGTAGAGGTAAATCCAAGCATCTCCTCGCGCGGTTCCGCTCCACATTACGATTGGCACGACGAGGTTACGGTTTAGGTGGTGTGACGAGCGATATGGGTGTATCCGTCTCGCGCAAGGTGGGCGCGCACGGAGGATTTCCATGGCGTCCGCGGGCACGACGTTGCCATGGCGGGGGTATTGGTTGGGGTTGGGGGTATGGCGTGGAGTTGAATTGAAGGGGTGGAGGGGGAGGGTAAGGGGGCGAGGTTTATGGTGATGTATTTACCATCTGCACGAAGGCAGGAATTCCAGAGGCAGTTGTATAGCAATATGAGTGCAATTGCTTTATTTTTTCATCCAGTTGCAGATGGGAAGGGGGTAATGGTACTTCTTTGTCTCGACAGTTGCAACGAAGTAGGGCACTAGTTGCTTTTCTTTAACATCCAACAACACTGTTTTTTAAGACGATTTCGTGGTTGGTCAAATTTTCGGCGTTGCCATCACATTACTGTCCATCAGTAGCACCTTTTTGTCTTTCTGTTTTTTATGTTTTTTTGATGGCAAGCTATGTGATGAAGATGAATATGTGGTTGGTTATGATGAAGAGGAATCTGTTGTGCTGGTTGTTTTTGTGTGTCGGTGTCACCATGTACCAGTACATGCGCAACATGTTTTGTTCTATGATTTTCCGATGGCATTTTGTCCTGTTTTAGTAGTTTTTTGATGAAGAGGAATTTGTGTTTGGTCATTTTAGTGAAGGTGTTTATTATTTTTGTTATTATAAGTTGCCTACAAAACAGTCTGTTGTTGCCTAGATTCACCACCAAGTTGCTTTTACCGGTACTAGCAATAGTAGATGAGATATCATCACGAATAATAGGCGACTTTTAGTAGTAATGGCGATGAAGTTAGGAGATGTTAAATAGGGACACAATTTTTACCCACCAATGATAGTGAACTCACGCATTTTTTTATCTAGAAGCAGAATTGTGCTTTTAGGTCATTTTTTCACCAACATGACATTTTTTGGGGTCTTATGTATTTTGTTTTACAGAATGGCACGAAAAAGAAAAAGGATTGCGGTAAGAACTGATGGAGAATAGGAGGTGGCTCAAACGGCAAGCAATGTTGGACGCAAGCGTGGGCGGACGAATCAGAATCCTGTCCGGCGTGGGGTGGACGGGCGGGGAAACGGGCCACTGATTCTGCCCCTCAAGATGAAGAAGGGAGGCATCCGAAACGTGCGAAGAAAGGCGGACACGAGGTATATTTATAAAAAACTAGAAATTGGTAGGGGGGCTAGGTGGAATGGTTTGTTGCAGTTTTTCTGAATATATATGGGGTTGTTCAAGGCAGGGACAGCATGTGCTTTTTGAATATATAATGCTCAATGTTCCTAGTTTTTTTATACTGGTTGTTGTTTGTTTTTTTGCTGTTATTTCTGCTTCTTGAAATATCATCATGTTAGTTTGTCTTCACCTTATTTGGGATAAGAAGCAGAATGGCAGTATAGTAGTTGCCTAGCATAGTAGTAGCAGTTGCATTATAATGCAGTTGTAGTTGCCTAGTTTATCAGACACAATAGCATGTCCTTATTTGTAGTTTGCATTCTTCTGTATTTTCCATAGGTTGGTAGTAGTGCGCCGCCACCAAGGAACAGGGGGTCACCTTCAAGACTATTCATTCTAAACGGTTATCTCGAGACGCCACAAAAGGATGCCATTGGTGATATAAGTTTTGGCGGCGTGCTTGATATTGGAACAAGAACCATGAAAGGGGATCTTTTGAAGTTTGTCATGAAGTGTTATGACCCAGAGTTGTCGCAGCTTGTTATCCCTGAGAGGGGGAAGATCCCAGTCGACGCAGCCAGTGTTGAAAGGATATGGGGTTTGCCAAGGGGGTGGAAGAAGGTTGTGTACGAAATGAAGCAACACATAGTTAGGTTGTTCAATGAGATGTACAACATTCCCTCAGGGCCTGCGCCAACAGTGACCAAGTTGTGTGATATGATAAGGAAGATGGGAGCTATTACTGATGAGAAGTTTTTAAGCGCATGGCTTGTCGTTGTTTTCATTTGTTACCTTGCGCTAACAACCAGCTTGAAGGTGTCCCCGTGTGCCTACTCAGCTGCGTTGAATCCACGCGACATCGTGAATTCAGATGTTTGCAAGTTCGTTGTCGACCAACTTAGGATTGCTTTCATGGAGTTGGGAGACAAGAAGAATATTATATGTTGTTGCCTCTTTCGCCTAGTGGTAAAATGATCTAGATCCCCCGCTTTTTCCTGTTCATCGCTTTTTATTTCATCCATTTTTTCATAGTATCTGCAAACTGACATGTGTTGATCTCTCTTTTTTTGTGGGTGCTTTTTTGGTGCCTTTTCCGGTTCATTGCTTTTTATTTCATCCTTTTTTCATAGTTTTTGCAAACTGAGATGTGTTCATCTCTATTTTTGTGGGTGCTTTTTTGGTGTGTGAAACATCTCCTTTACGTCGACTTGCTCGATGTGGACTATAGGTCAATCCACAAGGATTTTGTGTATGTGAGCACTCCAAATGTTCTTCCGAGGGTTAAAGCATGGAATGAGGGTCTCATCAAGGCAGTCATTAAGAAGGACAGGATTAGGAAGCGGGTATGGAAAGCTGCGAGTAAGTTTTTCTTTCTTTTCTTGCACATTTTTTATCATGGTTTTGCAGTATATAGAGACCCCATGTTTATGAAGTATGCATGTAGTGTTTTTTTCAAAAATAAGCATGGTTATCATCCTAACATGCAATTTTTTGTTTTTGAAGCATACAGTTGCTCATAATAAGAGTTGGACTTGCCCATTATCAGGTTTTGTAGTTGTCCTAATTTGACCAGTAGGATATTCTGTTTTTTTGTTTTTTGTATGATCAAAATTGTAGTTGCCCATCTATAGGGTTGTTGTTGCCCTAAGTTAGGGAGCCAGCTGCTTAGCTACTAAATGAAAGTTTTAGTGAAAATTAGCATGATAATATCCTCATTTTTCCAACATTTCCTATTTTCCAAGCTTACGGTTGCCAATAATCATAATTTGGCGTTGCCCATCATCGGGGGTTGTAGTTGTTGTAATTTGACCAACATTTTTTTTGTAGTTTGCATGTTCTTCAATTGAAAGAGCTTTTTTTCAATACTCACGCATGAAAATGCTGTGTGTTTTTGTTGATAATCATAATTGTAGTTGCCCATCAATAGGGCTTATATTGCCCTAAGTTAGGGAGCCAGTTGCTCAGCCACTAATTTTAGTATCTTTTTTTTTCCCAGCCAACCTTTTTTCACTTTATTCATTTGCTGACTATTTTCATGTGCATTTTTTTGAACAAAAACAACTGAAAGGTGAGTTCTCGTGGTGCGCAGAAGATAGTCTTTTAGGGAGAATGGATCACATCCAGAAGTTCGTCGCCGTGACGCTCCCTCAAAACTACAACATCAATGTATTTTTCTGCCTCTTTTTTCATTCTATGAAATCACACTTCCTCTTTTTTTCATCCTTGTGTTATATAGTTTCCTCATTCATTTTTTTCCGCCTTTGCATTTGTTTCTTGTTTCTATTTTGTTTTGCAGAAAAAAAGAAAGTTGTCATTGCTAGTGCACGATATGTGCTTTAAAATATCAAACCAAATGGGGAAGTTCGTTCAAGGTGTGGGCAAGCTGGATGAGGAGGATGATGAAGTGGCATCCATAAGTGCTTCAAGGGTTGCAAGTGCACCTCAATCAGTGAGCAAGGAAAGGCAAAAAAAAGAGCAGCGACAAGTCCCAAATAGCAGAAGGTTGCAAGGCAGGAGAAAGGAAGGGGCAAAAGCACCAATTATGAGGAGAGACTTTTGCCATCCGATGACGACGAGGAGGAAATGGATGAGGAAGAATTTGAATCTTCGGAAGAAGAAGAAGAGGAGGAAGGGAAAGATGAGGACATATCTGAAGAGGACACTTCGAACGAGGAGGGGGATGACAATGACGATGACGACGACGATGATGATCCTGTATACAGGAGTCCACCACCAGCAACAGAAGCTGGTGGCTATGATTCAGAGCCCATGGATGTTGACAACTCAACACGGTATGTTACTGGTGAAGACGTGGAGGAAGAGTAGGAGGAGGAGGAAGAGGACGAAGAGGAGGAGGTGGTGGAATAGGAGACAGAGGATGATGATGACGATGAAGAGGAGGAGGAAGAGAATAAAGACAAGGATAAAATTGAGGAAGAGGGCAAGGAAAAATAGAATGAAGGGGAAAAGGAAGAGGGGGGAGCAGAGAAGGATGAAACAAATGAAGAGCATGAAAAGGAGGAAGAGGAGAAGCAATGGGAGGAGGAAGACAGAGAGGATGAAGGTGAAGATGAAGAGGAGGAGGATGATGAGGAGGAAGATGGTGGGGGAGGGAAGAAGGGGAATGAGGATAAGGATGATGGCGGCAGGGGTGACAATGCTAGCACCGACAAGACCAGCGGCTGCGGCTGCCATGATGAGGGAGGTGCACAAAATTCAGGGTGACGCGTCGGCAGTGATGACGATGAGGATTCGCTGAGTACGATCTTGAAGAAACTCGAGCGCAGTGGCAAGGACCAACAACAATCAGAGCAAAGGATGTTTGCTGAGAGCACACAAGGAAGCATCCAAAGCGTCGTCAGTTTTTTTCAAAGCAGTTTCGTTAAGATGGACTTGCGGAAGGAGTCGTTTGAGGTAGACAGCGGGCCTCCTATTACAGTCGTAGATGTGGTGAGGATCGTAGAGTTGCGGTACAAAAGAAAGAAGGTCATCCCCGAGGTCTGAGATATCCCTATTTTCCCGGTGCCCGTGCTGGCACCCGAGGAAAAATTATGTGCCATGGATTTGTGCCTTGAGATGCTGGGAGATGGGTTGAAATCACCAACTGTTGCCCCAAAAGAGAACAAAACACAAATCTGTAGGAGGAGCTGAAGGGGGTGCCATGAAGTAGGTTAAGACAATAAGCCATAAGACAGTTAAGGCTACCGTTTTGTCCCCGGAAGCAAGCCAGGTTGCGGCGGGTCAAAGTGTTGCAACTACGAGAGCCAGTAAGCAAGCTCCGAAGGTTCAGAGGTTGAAAGATGAAGTGGCAAGTCAGAAAGTCACAACACCTCCAAAAACAAAGGTTTATCAGAAACAAGCAGCAAAGAAGCAAAAGATACACTGGTGCAGCGACGTGCTATACAAACAGTTTTTAATCCCTTTCCGCGATGTACATTGAAACTATTGCCTTGCATGTGTGGGCGATAGGGGGGTCCATCCCACACGACATCAAACAATCGTCAGCGATGGTGCCCAATGAACGCAAACGTTTGGCAAAACTAAGCGTATGTGATGTCCATATCTATCACAAACG
Source organism: Elymus sibiricus (assembly GCA_039707655.1). NCBI lineage: Eukaryota > Viridiplantae > Streptophyta > Magnoliopsida > Poales > Poaceae > Elymus > Elymus sibiricus. Next base: position 323,689,996 of record CM077673.1, read on the forward strand.
AGAGTCACCGGTGAACCGTTTGAGATATGGTGGACTTCCCATACGGCGCATCCTTGCAACTCGTGTGAGATCACACTAATATCACAAACACTTATATTGGACGAACCATTGGCGATATTTAACTAAGACGATAATTTAACCGTCATACAAGTATCAGATAGGTTTAAGAAACGTTTGAATGTCGTACTCGCGTCCGACAGGATAAGTATCGCACGCGCTATTCAGTGGTCCGACGTTTGCGATGCATACTACATCACAAACAGTTTATCATTTTAAACTGTGTGCGACAGAGATTCTATCACCAACGTTGAATTCGGTTGCACCGTTTGTTATATTATCTGAAATCACACACGGTTTGCAAACGGCAACTGTGTGCATGGGCGCACACGTTTTCTATCTGTGAAACGTGTCGGATCATGAGGTATATCACAAACGTTGACTTACAAAACATGTGCTGCGTAATGACCCGCAGAGCATTTTTTTATTATTTTAATCGCTACAATTTAAAATTGTACAGAATTTGAATTGGAAAGTAGGGAGTAGCTTTTTACATAGGTACATCAACCAATGCATCATTCCATTCACAGTTACATACGTTCAAGAATTACATGAACTAAAGAATTACATAAGCACCAAATAAAGAATGATGAACGACGGTTGAATACTTGTATTAAAGACGACAAAGAAAGAGGCAAAAGATATTCTGATTGCTGTAAAAGGTGAAGCAGAATGCCCGTAGTGTGCCCTCCTCCATGTCGTATGCACACACGACTCTAGCCCAATCCCTTTTGATGGCCGACCGCCCATCCTTCAATATCTTCATGACTTCCAGATAGTCATTCTAGTCTGGTAGAAATACATGTACATTTGCATGTCCAACAATCATGTAGTTTGAGAGGTGATCTTGGGTAGACTACGCTGGGAACCACTGCAAAGGAGAAAGATATAGAGATTGTCATCTAACAACTCATTATGTGCAGTAAAAAGGGTTCATCGTTATGAGTTAATATACTTCATATCACTGTTGTCTTGGACAAACTGTAAATAAATAGTTTTATTGCCACATTTTGACCCATTGTACTAACAATCTTTATTAGTTATGATGCTCTCTCCGTCCCACAATATAAGATCTAATTACATGCAATGCACGAACATATTGGATGTATTAGCGTCTTTTATTATGGGGCGGAGGGAGTATAGCATGGGAAACAAATATAGCCATGTGAACCAAAAACCATTAAAATAGGCATATGTTCACTACATCAGACTTAACAACAACCAAATAAAGTCATTCATAATGGTATTGTTGAATTTGCATAGAACAAAGCTTGTACTTAAACATCAAATTGTATAATTGAACATCACAGAGTGAAAAAAACAGGGGGTGTATTACCTACACCAGGCTTAACAGGAAAAAAAATATGGCCATTGAACTGGTATTAATCAAATTGTACTGGACATTGTGAATAACTAAATAAACAAGGCATACTACAACAACCAAATAGTCATTCATATCGGTATTGTTGAAATTGCATAGAACGTAACATGTGCTTAAACATCAAATTCTATGATTGAACATCACATTGTTAGAAAACCGAAATAAACAGGGGCATGTTAACTACACCGGCTTTAACAGGAACTAATTGTATGATTGAACAGCCAAATCTAGCAATTGAAGCTGGACATACGTTCACTACAAACAACCAAAAACAAATAAACAAGGTATATGCTCACTACCGACAACCAAACATAGGCGTTCGTGAAATTGAACTGGACAATTCATACTCCAACGTACGGCGCACTTGTCGATGACAAGTTATCGTCGTCAATGAGGCCTGACTTGGCAGCTGACGATGCCAAAACATCGTCATAGAACACAACTTCCATAAATGACAAAAGGGTCTCGTTGGCGATGAAGGAAAATTCCTGACAGCAAAGCAGAGTAGATCAGATGCATACTACAAACAACCAAATATAGGTATATGCTAACTACAGACAACCAAACATAGGCAGTGAAATTAAACTGGACAATTCATACTCCAGCATATCAAATTGCACTTTTGAACATTACAATTCATACTCCAGCATAGCAAATTCCTGACAGCAAAGCAGAGTAGATCAGAGGCATACTACAAACAACCAAATATAGCAATTGAAACTGGACAAATCATAACCAAAAACCACCAAGAAACCTTTAAAGGAAGCATATGCTCACTACAACAGACTTAACAGCAACCAAACAGTCATTCATATTAGTATTGTTGAAATTGCATAGAAGATAGAACGCACCATGTGCTTAAACATCAAATTGTATGATTCAACATCACATTGTGAGAAAACTGAAATAAACAGGGGCGTGTTAAATACACCAGCTTTAACAGGAACCAATTGTATGATTGAACAACCTAATCTAGCAATGAAACTAGACATATGTTCACTACAAACAACCACATATCACGCTAAACAAGGTATATGCTCACTACAGACAACCAAACGCATCAACACTGAAATTGAACTGAACAATTCATACTCCAGCATATCAAATTGCACTTTTGAACAATTCATACCCCTTGGAAGAGCCTGGACTGGGGGTGCACACCGTGCGCACCCTGTGGTGGCAGCTTAGCTCCTTGCCTTTGGAAGAGCACGTCTGTAGGGTGACATCCCTGATGTCGTGGATGGGCTATTTCCCCTTGGAAGAGATGGATAGGGCGCCCTTGTCGTCGTCGTCATCAATGAGGTCTGACTTGGTAGCTGACGATGCCGAGCCACCGCCACTAGAACGCAACCTTCAGAAATGACAAAAGGGTCTCGATGGCGATGAAAGCAAAATCCTGACAGCGAAGCAGAGTAGATCAGCGGCCCGGGGGGGCATGGAGGAGATGCAAGGAGGTTGAACCCGAAGGGGTGGGGGTGCGTCACTTAACCTGTGTCATAGCCCGCGTCAATCCATCGCTGTCGACGAGCTCGATGTCGTAGCCGGCTGCCGGGACATACAGACATTTGCGAGCCCGCTTATTAAAAGCCCCGGGTCAGTCATCGTACTGAGCTTCCCCGGGGGGCCTCGGCGGCCACCTCGCCGTCGTTTAGTGGACAGGCCTCGAGATACCTCTTTTTGGCCATTCGACCCTCCAGCTCCCCGGGAAACATAGCCGGGCTGAGGCAGCGACGCTGCGGAGTGTGGGTGAGGATGGGGACGGGGATCTGCGGCAAAGAGGGTGCTTCACAGGCCGAAACTACGGGGTGGACCAGAGTTGTGCGTGCATTCGACATGGAGGAGCACTACTGTCGATTGTACGGACGACTCTAGTCCAACCCCCTTGTGATGGATCTTCATGAGGACTTCAAGATAGTCACGGGAAGGCCTGCAGAGGATGACGGTGGAGTCGGGGGTGGCGGCGGCGGGGGCTGCGGCGGCGGGCTAGCTAGGGTTTGAGCGAGGGAGAGGAGTGGTGCGTGCGGGAGTGGAGGTTTTCCTTTTTTTACGTAATCTGAGCAGAGGTTTTGTGGTGGGGAGGGGGGCGGGTGGTGTTTGAGGAAATGTCGCGCGGCTACTAGAAATTTTACTAGGCGGGAATGCCAGGATGTCGGGGCTACTGAAAGTTTAGATTACGGGATTGAAGCGGCGCGGCCAGGGCGGGAGCAACAAACATCACACACAGCAGAAACATAATAAGTGTGTGCTATCAAATAGGAAAAACCCACGGAACCGCCATTTTTCAAATGGCTCAAGGTGGTAGTAGATATTTTTACGAGGGAAGTCTCGTCGAACCCAATCATGTCCGGCGCCCACCAATGGAACGTGCTGATGTGCCAGCGGCGGAGGAAATGGTTTCTGTTGAGTGTACAATCGCAAACGGTTGTTACATTCAAACCGTTTGCTATTTACTCCTAGGATAATAATATATAGGACCATTCGTCAAAAAAATGCGGGAAAGGGGTCAGAACACATACACGCCTGCATGTGGAATAAAAATATGTATGCAGAGGGTGGTTTGATCGTTCAAAATACCCAATGCGCAACTTTGATGTGGCACATTTCTCCTGTGTTGCCACTTCGTGTCGGTGGAGGGGGAATCCGAGCCACGAATACATGCCCCCAAACAGGTCTTGCGTATCACTCATGTCGTAACACGAAAATGAAAACATATACATGAATCCAGCATGGTCAAACCACCCCATCTCTTTTCCGGTCAAAGGTGGACTATGGCCCATGCGCCTCGCAACACGGACATCCCGACCAAAGAATCAACATTTTGGTCAAACCTCTCCCGATGTCGGTCGAAAGGATGGACATCCACTAAGGCCAATGAATGGGTGTGACGCCGATAACCACGCGGTGGAGTGTCGAAGACAGCCATCACCTGTTGGTGGTGCAAACATATGTACGGAAATGTTGTGTTTGCGTTTGAATTAATTAATATATACCTCATGTGCAACTTTGATGTGTCACGTGCTTTGGAACAGGATAGACCCCCCCCCCCCCCCAAGCGAGTGTTCATGACGCGTACAACTAGTATGCCGAGCATCGATGGGAGCGATTCACGCATACGTATGCGTGTGCTCAGACTTGGGTAAGGAAACTCAAATGGACTATATAATATATACCATAACACAAATCAATTGAAGAATCCACCATGGTATACTCTCTCTCGTTGTCTGTCAATGTGATGGACATCCACACGGGCCCAGAAATGGAGTTTCCAACGACAACCACACGAAGGAGTATCCAAAGACAATCACCGTCAAAGCGTGGATCAAACATATGCATGGAAGTGTTGTGTGATGTTTACATACCCAGCACACAAACTTTAGCGTGGCACACCTTCCTCGGGAATCTTAAAGTCTGCACGGAAAGCGTGGTTCACGACGCTTAGTATATATATATACCCACCCCCATTCGAGCCGAGGGGAGAGACAATCATGCGTACACTACACACACTCAAATTATACCATGTAATCTCACACCCATGGCCTACCACAAACATCGACCAAAAAAGAATCCACAATAATTAAACTCTCTCGTTGCTGTACAAAAGTAGGTGAGGCCACATATGGGACACTAATAATTGTGTGAGGGGGCGGTGTCCGAGGACAACCACCGCCTCCATGCTGCCCTAATTAACATATGTACGGAGGTGTTGTGTGATGTTTTGAATACCCAATGCACACCTTTCATGTGGCACCTTCGCAAATCGAAAAAAACCCGGAGGTTCACAACTTGTAGAATGAGCACGCGCGTGCACAAATGCGCCCAAACTTTCGTGTGTAATCTCACCATGATATTCGCCAAAACACGAACTAAGATGAATCCAGCTTTGATCGAACCCCTCTCGCGCACGCCATCCAAGGTGATCGACCACGCGGGGGCAACGAATGGGTGTTTCGGTGGTAAACGCACGAGTGAGTGTACGAGGACCACCACCGCATGCATGAGACACAAACGTATGCATGAAAAAGGTAATGATCGAGATGCTTTAAATATGTACCCAATGCACGACTTTAGACGTGGCACGTGTGCCTCACCTGAAGCTGTCATGGTTAAAACCGTTACCCGCATCCCCATGGGTGTTTACTCTATTAGGGCACGGAGAAATGCCAGCTTGAATTCCCATGGAGAAGATGGTGGGTCAAATACCTTACCCAGCGTGCAGGACGGGGATGGGGATGGGATATACATAGCATTACCCGCCTTAACCATGAAATAACTTACATGTGGGCTCTGAAATTAGTAGACCCCACGTAATTTGCGCCCTCGGTCACCCAAATTTCCACATATCCCACCCATATGGCCCAAAATATCCCTAAGAAATCCCAAATTTAGCCACAACATATTGTTTATTGCGTTGAAATACTTTTTTTTACTGAAATACTATCGAATGTTGTTCTTAAATGCATGTTGGGTTTCCCCACGGGAATAAAGAAATGGCAACGAGGATGTGAAACTTTTTATCCCCGCGCACGGGTACGGAGACGGTGACGGGAATGGGAGGGCGGTGATGGGGATGGGGATGGGAAACTTTTTATCCCCACGCACAGGTACCGAGACGGTGACGGGAATGGGAAGGCGGTGATGGGGACGGGGATGGGAAACTTTTTATCCCCACGCACGGGTACTGAGACGGTGACGGGAATGGGAGGGTGGTGATGAGGACATGGATGGGACTCCAATATACCCGCTTGAGTAATCCCCCATTGTCAGCTTGATGTCTAACTAACCGGACAACCCCACGTGGTGGGGCGCATACGACGCGTATTGTGTGCCGGACCCCACACCCCCACTCGTCCCACCACACCACCGTCACTTTGAGGCATGCATGTCAAACTTTTTTATGTAGTGCACATGTGACAATAGGAGTGAAGTGTTAAAATTTGATTTTTAAAGAACATTAAGACATTTTATACATTAAATTGATTCCTTAGTACTTAATTTGTAAATTTCAAATTTGAACTATATGCACACGCGGTTGTGCGCCTGAATGGATTAGAAATTCATTTTTTTGTCTTGGGTGCATGTTTAGTCCCCTGGAAGGAAAAACAATAAATTTTGAACATCTCGGGGCCGCAAACATTGACTCTTGGCTTTCAAATCCCAGCAAACGCCCACCTAAGCTAGAATTCATGAAACATTGACATGATTTCATGATAGGGACCTTATAGGTCGTGGTAAATAAACCGTCCAATTTGAGAGAAGTTTTCATCTAAGCTTCTTGCTAACGGGGGCTTATTAATAGATGCAACACAGAACCGTCACGTTTACATCGCAAACGGTTTATTAATCCAAACTGTTTTTATTTAGTCCGCGTATTAGCGTTGGTTAAAGTCAAGCTTTGTAAACTTTGATCAAATTTAGAAAAAAATGTTAACGTTCACAAATAAAAATTATTACCATTAGATTATTTATTGAATGTACTTTCACATCATATATATTTGTCATGGTAATTATTTCTATTTCTTTCTTTAAAGTTGGTCAAACTATATCAAGTTTGACTTCAGTCAACTCTAATACGCAGACTAAATAAAAACGGAGGGAGTAAGTGTCGTAGCTTCGCAGAAAAACAATACACGCCCCGCAATCCGTGCATGCAGATATGATTTGACGTGACGCATGCTAGCAGGTTGCCTCGCAGGCTGACCGGGATGCGTGCGAGAAGGTGTGTGAATTGATGGGAGGCGTGTTCGCTGTGCAGTTTCGTAGGGAGACGTGCCGTCAGGCGTGTGAATTGACGGTGCGCATGCCAGCAGTCTGGCGCGCAGGCGGCTCACCGGGAGGCGAGCCGTCCCTTTAAACCGCCACCCGCCTCCCTCTCAAGTCCCAACTCCCCTTTATTAACCGCGTCCGAGCCGCTGGTTTTAACATTCTCGCTACACACAATCCTCTCTCACACCCTGCATCCTCGTCGCCGTTCTCAATCGTCAACACCGGCCTGCCTGCACCATGGGAGGGAGTAACCACGTCGGTGCCGGCGAAGCACCCGAGCACAGCGTGAAGGTGGGCACAGAGATTGCCGTCGTCGGAGATGACGTATCGCGCGGACAGCAGCGCGGCCTTGACGTTGTCGCCGCCGCCGTGCTTCCCCAGCCGGAGCCGGTGGTCCACAGCGACTCCGACGAACACTCCAGCGACGACAACGACTCGGACGGAGAACCGGTTGGTCATATATACCCATTTTTGGTAAATACATATAAAAGGCTGATTGGTTTGCTACCAACATCTGGCATTGCTGCCAATAATTGGCAAAATCAAAAGTTGTCAACATTTCACAACCTTTTGTGAGATTGATAACGAGAATTGTTATGCAACCAATCTCTAGCCAACATTTGGCAGTTGCTAAAATATGGCATGCCATCTTTTGGCATCAAACCAATTAGCTTTGATTTAGGGTTCACGTTATCGCATGAAATATTATGTTTCATAAACTCTGCCTTGCAAATTCGCATTATAAAATATACGGACGTCACATTTTTTACTATGTATAGGTGCTATCTGACGATGTGGACAGCGAGGATGAAGACGTCCAGGAGAGGTTCAAGAGGCAAACGCTGAGAGAGCTTATGGCTGGAAAGCATAACAGGCGTGTCAGGAAGAATGGGGGCTATGGATGCCCGTTCTGCAACCATAAGATTAACAACACGTACTCTAGTGTTCTGACGCATGCAAGAGGACAAGCCGTTGGCTCCTTCAAGCAGAAGTATTCTCGCAGGATAGCGCACGCCGCGTACGCCCAGTTCCTGGAGAATCTTAACGATCAAGCATGAAGATGAGATGTTGGATTGAATCTATCTAGTTTGTGTGTATTATATCTATGCTTGTGTATTATATTTTTTCCCGAGATTGAAACTGTGCGATGACTTTCATTGTGCGGTATCTCCATCACACCGGAGTGCTAGTTTACTTGAGTTGAGAGTAATATTTATATAGGATTTATCACACACGGTTGGATCTGATAAGCCGTTTTGACGGGGATATTACCCCACGGTATAACCCGGCAGACATGCTGACCCGGCAAACAGTACTGACCCGGAGAACAGTACTGACCCGGCAGACATGCTGACCCGGCAAACAGTACAGACCTGGTTACAGTTCTAACCCGGCAGCTACAGTGTCAGGGTGTAACCCGGCAGCTACAGTGTCAGGGTGTAACCCGGCAGCTACAGTGTCAGGGTGTAACCCGGCAGCTACAGTGTCAGGGTGTAACCCGGCAGCTACAGTGTCAGGGTGTAACCCGGCAGCTACAGTGTCAGGGTGTGACCCGGCAGCTACAGTGTCAGGGATGGTAACCCGGCTACAGTGTCAGGATGGTAACCCGGCTACAGTGTCAGGAGGCTAACCCGGCTACAGTGTCAGGAGGATAACCCGGATGCTACAGTGCCAGGAGATGAACAGTGTTATCAGACAGTCACGGAGACGAGTCTCTGAAGATAAGCCCTGGTTGTAACCCGCCCGGTGTAAGCCGCCCGGGACGGGTTACAAGCCCAGGACTCGGAAGCCCATGAAGAGAAGCCCGCGATGGGAAGTCATCAATCCGACTTAGACTCTACATGTAAACCGCCCCTTCAGCCTTTATAAGGAGGGGCGGGTCACCCCAAGAGGGTCAAGTTAGACGTCTCATAGACAGGTCTCATAGACAGGTCAGAAAGATAGTCAGATTAGAGGGTCTCGAGATTAGAGGTGCTGACTCTGCACCCTTGTAACCGAGATCGTCATCGTCATCAATATAAGACACAAAGCAGGACGTAGGCTTTTACCTCCATCGGAGGGGCCGAACCTGGGTAAAAACTCCGCGTCTCTCGTCCCGCTCAACCCCTCTCAAGCTACCAGTTACGTGCGCCGGACCTCACGACTAAGTCCTTACACTAGGACATCTGCCGTGACAAATCCACGACAGTTGGCGCCCACCGTGGGGCATGCGCGCTGTGGTGTTGAGTTCTTGGAGGGATCTCACTCAGGGACCGAGGAATTCACAATTTTTCGGATAAAGAAAGACTCAGCTTGGAAGGATTTGCGTCAGTTTTATGCTTATCGGTCCGGAAGTTACAATCGAATTTCAAATTCAAGAAGGTTAAGGCGGCGTTTGTGCGTCACCACGAGTTGCCGAGATCAACAAGAACCACCACAAGTCGCCGAGGAAGCAGTCACGGACCGATGGTCGTTCTTTCTACACGGAGACTATGGTCAAACCACCCTTGACAGGGAAAAGGATTGCATCCGCTGGAATCGAACCATGTCCTCCTGATGATATACGGCGTTTGAAAGAAATCAACCATAGTCACGCCTTTTTCCTGGTGAAGACCGAGTCAAATACAAAGAAGCCTCAAGTAGTACTTTGACCCGGAGACAGAGCCGCCGCTCCAGCCACAACCGTGATTTCGAGCCGCCGGCGTCTTCAACATACTATGCAAGCTGCCACCACCGTGGTATGCCTCAAGCCAGCGAACATTGAACCGGCCGCCTCCGCCACCGCTACGGTCACGGCCGCGTGGACGCAGTTCCGCCGTCGCCGCCTCCTCGTCCGAGCCGCCGTGATCGTGTTGAGCCGCCCCCGCAACCGGCCTCTTGCCACGCATCCAAGCCGGCCCTGCGCCGCCTCTGCCACGACCACATCGCCCTGGGCCAACCCTTGCCGCGAGCTGCCACCTCCGTCGTGGCTTACTCCGAGCCGCCGCCACCGTCGCCGCGGCCCCAAGCTGCTGCCTCTGCCGGTCTCCACCGAACCGGCCCCGAGTCGCCGCCTCCGGGGCTGGCCTTGCCCCACCCACTGATCCAAATCGCCGCCATGAGCCGCCTGGATCCCCATCGCTTGGCTGCGTCGGCCCCGACAGCCGCCGCGCGAGCCGCCTCCTTCCGCCGTGGCAGAGCCGCCGCGCCTGCCTTGTCCAACCCGCCTCGCCTTGCTGCTCCAAGTCGCCCTTGAGGACCCGCCACTCGCCGCCGCGCCTCACGCCGGCTGTGATTACCTCCACCGCCGCCTGGTTTGCGTCGGCTGGCCCGCTCCCCCGGCTCCGCGCCGGCTGCCGGCTGCGCCGCCTCCCATCCGCCTGGTGGGTGCGCCAGTTGGCCCTCCGCGTCGCAGGCACCGCGGCGCCGGCCCGGCCGCCCTCCGGCTCCGGCCGCCCCTCTCCACGCGCGCCCGACCTCCAGCGGCTCCCTCTCCGCCGCTTGCGCTTTGCCTCGAGCCGCCGAGCGAGCTGCCCTGGTTGACCCGCGCGCCGTCGCCACGAGCCGCCGTCTCCACGAGCCGCCGTCGCCGTCGCCACGAGCCGCCATCTCCGCCGGCCGCTTCCAAGCCACCTCGCTCCAGTCGCCTCCACTGGCGTCGCTTCCGTCGAAGTCGCCCTTCGCAGCGGCGCCTCGCTCCAATCCTTCCTGGGCACACCCCGCCGTCGCCCTGGCCCGGCCTGCCTCCACCTCGCTTTCACCTTGCTCTGCCGCCAGCAGCCGCCACTTCCTGTGCGCCGAGTCGCCGCTGCCACCTGCAGCTGCTGTACCTCGTGCGTGCCTCCGCCTCCCGCGCAAGTCGCCGGCGGCGACGGGCTGACCCGCCAGGTGTCCGCGCCCGCCAGCCTCGCCGCTGCTCCGCCCCCTTTTCTCGAGCCGGTCCGTGGTCGAGGCTTTGCTGTTGTTCCTGTGATTTTTGGTGGAGGATAAGATAAAAGATAGAGATGGGGAGCCGGTTGAAAAAAAAAAAAAAAAAAAAAAGAGGTGACCCGGAGGGTCTACTCTAAGCCGGCGGGTCTATTCTAAAGCTGCCCGGCCTTGGCTCTGCTGCGGTCGCACTTCAAATTGCCGTCTCCGCCATCGCCGCTGCAACCACGCGCTGGCCCGCCGCCTGATTGGCCTTTCTGAGCCGCCATACGTTCAATGCGAGCCACCTCTGCCTCATCATCCAGAGTCTCGCCTCGAGCTACGGCCCGCCGCCTCTGCCGTGGCCTCGAAAGACTGGCTAAATCGCCATTGAAATTACTGGGGCATGTTCACAGAACAGACCGTCTGTCGTCCGGACGAATCAGGTGAAATCTGTCCATTCAATTTTTATTGAAACACTTATTATTCTTTCGAGAACAGTTACTCTCGTCTGTGATGTCGTTATGCAGGACTGGCAAGGTGACCGGCGTACTGCGGGTACAAAGCTCAAATCAGCACCCGCCCGTACGAGTTGTCCAACGGACGCACGGAAACCACCTGTGGTCCGGTCTACATCAACTCGCGGGCGACTCATACGTCCGCGACGGCTTACAAACGCCCGCGGCCGAGTCACCCGTCCGCACCGGCTTACAATGCCGCGGCCGCCTCTCCCGACCATACCGGCTTACAATGCCGCGGCCGTCTATCACAACTGCGCCATCTTCAAACGCGCGGCTGATTCCTACATCTACATCAACATACTGGTGCTGTGCTTGTTGGTTCAAGTTGCCCAGCGGTCGAGCGCAAGACGCCGCCCGTGGTCTGATCTACATCAGCATATCAGTGCGATGCTCGCCTGTACGAGCCGCCTAATTGACGAGCGCAAGCCGCCGGCTGCAGTACGATCTACATCAGCATATCGGTGCACTGATCGCCTGCACAAGCCGCCCGATGGACAGGCGCACAAGTCGCCACTATTACAGTGGTTAAAGCTTCAACAACCAGCCGGGACGAACCATCGACCGGATGATTGAAACAATTCATGCGGGATCATCCATAACCCGCCACGGTCAACCTCAACCTTCAGTGGAGATTCTCATGCCGCCTCTTCGAGTCAACTTAAGAACTCGGGGGCTACAGACATGGCTCGATACACTTGGCCGTTTTCAACGAGAGCCACAGATCATGGCAAGGAAGTTAACCCGATCTCGGGGGATACTACATTATTGGCGGAAAGATTAAAAGTTACTCAAGAAGACGAGTCGCCATGATGCACCGTTTAACTTGGGGGTTTCTGCTATTTTCTTCATACAAGATGGCGGCTTACAAGATGCTGCCACAATGTTGATACTTCAACAAGGTCGTTTGGGGGCTTTCAATCCGCCGGGTTAAGCTTCAACCCTCTCGGTCAGGCTCTTCAGCCAATATAAGGCGGGTCATGGACCGAAAGGTTGACTCCGTCAATAAAGATCACTAGGGGTGCAGCGAGTTCTAAAACTTACCTCCTTTTCGATCTGCAAGGCCGGGTTATACCTGCCTGTAAGTAGATGCGCTTTGTCAGGGGTGCAGCGAGTTCTAAAACTCACCCTCTGCAAAGGCCTCTTACAGCGGCGAGGCAAACCCTTACATCCGCAAATCCGAGTTATACCTGCCTGTAAGTTGATGCCGCTTTGTCAGGGGTGCAGCGAGTTCTAAAACTTACCCCCTGCAAGGGCCTCTTACAGCGGCGAGGTAAACTCTCCCACCTACTGTGTCTCTCTCTGGTTCGTTGCGCTCTTATCAGTTAATCTCGCTTAGAGACCCTGAGCCGTTCAAAGGAATTGACGGTCAATCTCGTTAGAGACCCTGCATTGGTATGAGTTCAAGCATCGAGTCCACCCAGAAGAACCATCATATGAATTTTTTGGAAGGCAAAGCAAGAAACATCATACATTGCATCATACATTGCATTGCATCATACATTACATCGTGCATTGCATCATATTTACATATCATGCCGGTTTGCCAAACCGGGTCAGAGCAAGATTGTGAAAGAGGAAGCAAGGCTATACGAGATTTTAACATCTCCGGGTTGTGCTTTTTCAAGCCACCCTTACAACAATGCAGAATATACTCTGTTTTGTTTATTTTTGCAGGTCTTGTCTTATAAGATAAGCCGCCAGAACAAATGGATCTTTAATAGCCAACATGGCCGGATCTTCATCATGGATTTCTCATATTCGCCGGGTTGCACCGCAACTACGGGCAGGGATTTCATATCAAAGACAAAGGAATTATTCCAGGATATTCATTCCGGGTTATATTACAACCACGGCCAAGGATTCATCCAACAAATTATGACGAGTCATATTATTATCACAATAGTCCCGAGTCACCGCAGGCAGACGACCCGGCACTTGGGGGCTACATTATTCAAGTCCAGTTTATAACAAGTATGCAAGTCCCATGTCGCTGCAAGCATGCATCACGGCACTTGGGGGCTAATGCAAGCTGGTTTTCAAATCATTACATTGTCAGCAAGACCCGGTTATCTCAAGGAGATGAGCAAGCCTTTCAATATTTTTCTAAGTCCCAAGTCGCCGCAGGCGTGCGACCCGGCACTTGGGGGCTACAGTATTCAGTTGTTCAAAACAGATAATAAGGTACAAATTGAAGACCCGGCGCATCACATATTGATGAGCCGGCCCTTGGGGGCTACACCAGCTGAAGTTTTATAAGGTATAAGACAGTTATAAGTCCCAGGCTGCTGCAGGCAAGACAACCTGGTACTTGGGGGCTACACAATCAAAGATATTATTGCAAAGCGCCAAGTCATCATGGATCAACTTGGAGCTTGGGGGCTACAGGTAGTATGAATATATCAAAAAATTGGAGAGAGTTTTCAAGATGTCAATTTTAACTGCAGTCCAGTTATTTGACCCGGCGGCACCATCAAAGAGTATAACCCGGCGGAGGAGACCCGCCAAGAACATTGAAGGCCGACTCAACGGCATATGGGTGTTGTATTCCCAATATTTTATTTCAAAGGACATATACCTGCAAGATGATGGAGCTTACCATGAATAAATTCAAGCTAACCTGGGGGCTAATGACGGGGATATTACCCCACGGTATAACCCGGCAGACATGCTGACCCGGCAAACAGTACTGACCCGGAGAACAGTACTGACCCGGCAGACATGCTGACCCGGCAAACAGTACAGACCTGGTTACAGTTCTAACCCGGCAGCTACAGTGTCAGGGTGTAACCCGGCAGCTACAGTGTCAGGGTGTAACCCGGCAGCTACAGTGTCAGGGTGTAACCCGGCAGCTACAGTGTCAGGGTGTAACCCGGCAGCTACAGTGTCAGGGTGTAACCCGGCAGCTACAGTGTCAGGGTGTAACCCGGCAGCTACAGTGTCAGGGATGGTAACCCGGCTACAGTGTCAGGATGGTAACCCGGCTACAGTGTCAGGAGGCTAACCCGGCTACAGTGTCAGGAGGATAACCCGGATGCTACAGTGCCAGGAGATGAACAGTGTTATCAGACAGTCACGGAGACGAGTCTCTGAAGATAAGCCCTGGTTGTAACCCGCCCGGTGTAAGCCGCCCGGGACGGGTTACAAGCCCAGGACTCGGAAGCCCATGAAGAGAAGCCCGCGATGGGAAGTCATCAATCCGACTTAGACTCTACATGTAAACCGCCCCTTCAGCCTTTATAAGGAGGGGCGGGTCACCCCAAGAGGGTCAAGTTAGACGTCTCATAGACAGGTCTCATAGACAGGTCAGAAAGATAGTCAGATTAGAGGGTCTCGAGATTAGAGGTGCTGACTCTGCACCCTTGTAACCGAGATCGTCATCGTCATCAATATAAGACACAAAGCAGGACGTAGGCTTTTACCTCCATCGGAGGGGCCGAACCTGGGTAAAAACTCCGCGTCTCTCGTCCCGCTCAACCCCTCTCAAGCTACCAGTTACGTGCGCCGGACCTCACGACTAAGTCCTTACACTAGGACATCTGCCGTGACAAATCCACGACACGTTTCCTCTGAAGCACATTATTCTAGGACAGAAAACCCTCAGCACCACTTCAAAAAAAAAAACCTCAGCACCCACACGTCACAAAACCCTCGCCTGCTCCCCTCCCCCTCCCCCTCCCCAGAGTAGCACCTACGCTAACGCTAGTACTCCGGGACTCTCCATGCATGTCTCACCACCTATTCCCGCGGCAACCACTTAGCTCGACGCCTGTCGCCGCCGCCGGCTGCCGCAAAACGCCACCGCATATCTCCACTGCTGATTGCCGCGGCCTATCTTCTCGACGCTGCTCACTGTCAACCCAGCTCACCCGATTGGGGAATCTTCGGAACTAGGTGTTTTCCCCCATGAAGAACCAGGTAACTAATCTACTGAAATATTTCCGCTCATCTCTTATCCCAGTTCGTCGGCCCCTTTTAATCACCCGTCCGAAATCGCCATGGATTCATGTTTCTTCTAGCTGATTCGAGGGTTTTCATTCACAGAGTGTATTGTGCAAGGACACATCAGGGCTATGCGGCCTCGGCCAAAAAACCGAGGAGTTCCATCTCACCGCACCAGATGACTTCACGAAGCGCACGGTATGTTCAATCTCACACTACTTGTGTTGACATGCATGGCCTATACTTTTTCTGAACCTATACTATATATTGCTACATTTGGGTAAAAGGCTCCACATGCAGCATTTGCGTCAAATGTGATTTCTTCTCTTCTTCTTATTCTTCTCCTTCTATATTAGGCAAATTAATGTTGTATTGTTCTTTCGTTTACTCTCATATATATTTGCACGACATCATGGTTACATTATATCTTTACTTGTAATTTCTTGTCCTTTCATATGAACTGTTGCACTGTTCTTTTAACTACTACTCCCATACTATCATGTTACCCTGTTCTTTAACAATCTTATCAATTCCTGCAGTACATCCCTTGCTTTGCAACGACAACTGTAACGCTAAATCTTGGCCTTTACATAAATGAAGACTCCAGGGATGTCATATTGAGCACAAACCATGGATTTACAATCGTTGTTTCTGTAAAACTTGATGAAGATTGTCACTGTCATTTTGAAGAAGGCCTTTGGGGAGAAATATCTAAGTTTTATGTACTGAAAGCTGGCACTAAAATTACGCTCCACCTAAAAGAGCCTTACCATACGATAAATGCTAACTTCCCTGACGACATTCTCCGTCCATGCTTTGTTGGAAGTAAGTGTTATTTCTAGTATCTGCATGTTGACTTCCATAGCAATATCAATGTAACTGTGTAGTATTTCAGCAACCAATTGAGATTTCATTTTCTTAATCTGTTAAAATTGTTCCTGCCTAGTAACTTGTAATTACCAATGCACTATTCTTCTGCACTGATCTAGCTACATAATCACTATCCTCCCATTGCTCTACTCTTGACAGAAAGATACGCCGGCGGCCATTCTCCGGACGTGGACGTCGAGGTTGCCAACAAGCGGAGGCGGGCTGAGCCAGAAACACAAGCGCCTCCGATAGGCCCAGACCTCATCAGCAGCGTCCCCGACGATATGTTGAGAGTCATCATCTTCCTCCTCCCTGTCGAAGATGGCGTGCGCACAACCGTCCTCTCCCGACGGTGGCGCCCCCTATGGCGCTGCGCCCCTCTCGGCCTCATCAGCGAGCACATGCTCTACACTGGCTATTGCAAACGCTTGGATGCATTGTCCCAGATCCTCGGCACGCACTGTGGCCCAATCAAAGGCCTTACTATGGGCAAGTTCTGTTCCAATGGCAAGGACCGAGCCAAGCTTGACGACTGGTTCTTATCGACCGCCCTAGATCATCTCGAAGAACTCACTTTTAATGATGGACATATGCGCCCGCTGCCACCCTCCGCGCTGCGCCTCGCGCCAACGCTGCGCATCGCCAGGTTCATGAACTACCATTTCCCCCAGATTAACGCCAATCCCGCTCTTTTGCTACCTCGACTGAAGCACCTTGAGCTCGTCGCCGTCTACATCCCCAACGACGACATGGAGCGTCTGCTCCGCGGCTGTACTGCACTCGACTACCTTCATCTTCAGGCGATCAATGGGTTGAGTAGCCTTCACATCACCTCCATGAGTCTCTGGACAATTTGTGTGTATTGCTGGTGCTGCAACAGGAGATCGCACAAGGTGAATCACCAAATGGTCATTGAGGACGTGCCTTTACTTGAGAGATTACTTGTTGTTGATCAACAAGGTCCAACAAGAATCAGGGTCATTCAAGCGCCGAAATTGACAGTGTTTGGCTACTCGCCCGTCAACTTATCTGAACTTGTTTTTGGATCCATAACCGTCCAGGTACAACAGTCGCCCTCTTCTCATTTTTGAATTAACTTTTTTTTCCTCTATTCAAGATGTATGTTCGTCTGTCATCCAGAAAATTATATCGACAAGCTCGACCCCGTATCTGCGCACAGTGAAGGTCTTGGCAGTAGAATCTATCGGCCCTGACCTGGACCAAGTTGTTAGATTGTTGAGATGCTTTCCGTGCCTGGAGAAGCTATATATTGAGGTGATGCTCTTTCATGTTAAATTTTAACCACAAGGGAGTTCAATTTTTGAAACCCTGCAAATCATAAGAGGTCCCTTGGGTGTCCAAGCACTAATACATTCTCTTCATTTGCAGATACGGTTAGGCCCGGTAGTGGATAATGTGATACAATATAACAATCCCATCGAATGCCTTGATCTCCATCTCTCAGATATTACTTTGAACTCCTACCACGGGACCTTACCGGAGATTATATTCGCCAGGTTCTTTGTTGTGAGAGTAAGTGTGCTAAAGATAATGAGATTTTCCCTACATTTATCGCGCAAGAAAGAATGGTTTGCTGATCAGCTCCGGCGACTAGGACAGAATGGAAAAGACTCTGTAGAAGCTCAATTTCGTTTTGTAACTTCAGTTTACAGACTATTCGGAAGTCCTTATGTCAATCCCATAAATGACATGTCAGTGGCGGATCCCTTTGCACAAATATTGAAGTTGCCAAGCTAGTAGTAATATCAGTATGAACCTATCATATATGTTCATGTTCAGCTGATCAGCGCGGGCGTCTACAGCTGCATGACAAAGTTTCTGCATAAGCTGAATTTCATTTCTATTATCGGTTTGAACCTTATAATCTTTGAATTTGAGCCTTGTAATGCTGGAATTTGAACCTTTGTACTATTTCTGTCATTTGTGATACAACCATGCAAATGGCATCTTATGAAGGAGGCTCGTATGTTTGTAGTACCATCTTTTCCTTAGTTTGCAATGTATGATTAATATCTGGATATTAATATGCAATTGACGATTAATATCCGGACCTTAAGAAGCAGAACCACGACCGAGGGTATCCTGCGCGGATCCAATGGCGCTCTCAGCGGCTGCCGACGACGAGCGCCAGTTCACCATGCATGTCATAGTGGACATGCACAAAGTGGTCTGGTTAGACCTCGCATCCCACCACGTGCTCTGCTCTCGCGTCCCTCCGCATGTTCTGCTCTCACGCCCCCCCCCCCCCCCGCGCACGCTCTGCCAGCGGTTGGGGCCGGCCCACGATCACGTTCGGGGCTCCATATGCATGCGGTTGCGCCACGCGCGTTGCCCCATGCAGTTACGTGCTTCCTCGTCTGAATCACGCGCACGCTGCAAAAACTGCCATCCGGAAGTGCCAGTTTTACAGGACGTCCGGCCCTCATTTATACACACGGCCATTAACCATAGTCTCTTCACGCTTTCGATCGCGCCCACAACACAATAAGCACACCCTCGACAACGCATACAGAGAGGATGTCCAGCGGCGCTCCAATGGAGTACGGCGAGCATCATGTGGAGACCCACGTGAGGAAGACGGACCTCACGGTCGTGTACACCAATGACCCGGGCATGGTGGAGGACTCCATCGGCACTATGGACCGGTTGCTTGATGCGGATGACAAGTACAAAGTGGTCGGCTTCGACCTCGCTTACACCGGCGGTCATGCCGGGCATGATCAGAAGGTTGTCGTCGCCCAGTTGTGCGTCGGCCATCACGTCCTCCTCTACCACTACTGCCTGGCCGTAGTGCCTTGCGAGCGTTTCACCAGGTTTGTCAACAGCCCCAACTATAGGTTCGCTACGGTGGACACCACCGACGATTCAAAGGTGCTCAAGACTTCGGGCTTGGCCTGCCAGAAGCTTGTCGACATCTGCGGCCACTACAAGGTCTGGGACAACAAGAAGAACATGGACTCCCATGTTGACCTGGCCGAGGCCATCATCGACCCCTACTACAGAGACATGAAGGCTGAGTGAAACAAGAAAAAACCTGTCTGGCATAGGGGCTGGGTGAAGAAACTGGATGAATATCACCTCCAGACCGCGGCAAAGCAAGCGTACACTTGCTACGAGATGTTCAGGCGGATCGTTGACATGAGGAAGTGCCTCCTACCTGAAGACGACGCGGGATCGAGCCACAAGCAGAGCGGTGGCGGCAAGCGTCATGGGAAGTAGATGATTTGATGATCGTTGCTCATACTCCCTCTGCGCCGAAATATTTGTAGTTTTAGAGGGATAAGTTTATTATGCATGTAATAGTTTATTGAGGTGTGTGCGCCAATGTTATGTGTGTAGTCACTTATGTATTTGGATGCTTAATTAGGTTATGGCAATCATGTTGTTATGTGTGTAATTGTTTATTGAGGTGTGCCAATGTTATGTGTGTAGTCACTTATGTATTTGGATGTTTAATTTGGTTCTGCAATCATGTTGTTCTAAACAGAAGCATAGATGTTTGTGGGCAGATTGAGAAAATCACATCGCATGCGAAATAAACAACCATATCCGTCGGTGATGATTTCATCAGTCCCTGACAGTTCTTTATCCGGAACCGTTTGCCCACAACACATCCGAATGGCCTGTGTATGTTGTACATCACACACATCTTGATCTGAGCAACCGTTTGTGTTATTTTTGCTTATCACACACAGTTCATCCCAGTGGCCTGTATGCTGTCTATCACACACATCTTGATCTGAGCAACCGTTTGTGTCATTATTGCTTATCGCACACAGTTCATCCCAGTGGCCTGTATGATGTCTATCACACACATCTTGATCTATGTAACCGTTTATGTTATCTTATCTCATCACAAATAGTTCATCCGAGTGACCTGTGTGCCATCTATCGCACACGTAATCATCTGGACAATCGTTTGTGTTCTGCTGGATCAGCGCAAACAGTTTGTCAGGGTGAACTGTATGTCGTACATCGCACACACTTGCATTTTTCTAACCGTTTGCGCTATATTGTACAATCGCAAACAATTTATCTGGGTCAACTGTTTGCCACAGATCGCACACGCAACTTTTTTTGGGATCGTATTTGATGGGCATGTCATCGCACACAGTTCGTGTTATTAGCAACGGAGCTATAACTATACCGTTTGCGATTTGGTCATCGCACACAGTTTCATCGAAGGGTCTCTGATTGTTGTGTCGTCTTTGGACCATCCTGCAGTAGTGATAGCAACTTCTGCCATTTAGGAAGCAATTAAGCAAAAAACTCAAGCAACTACAGTGAGTATGCACGCAATAGCTCCTCCCAAGCAACATATGGAGTTACCGGTGGAGAATGCAGTTATCACCGGATAGGAGAATGATTTAGGTAAAGGTTCGGTAGGAACACAGTCAAAGAATAAAGTTCTTAAGGAACAATCATGAGAAACAAGCATTTGTCAGCAGTTGAGAGAGTCAGGAGGAACTGTTGTGCTGGAGGAAGCAGCTCTTGAGCTGATCTAGGCAACTACAGAGGCAGATGCACCACAATCAACAGACAAGCCTCTGGTCGTTCCCACCAAGCAAGCATGCTCTACAAAAGGCAAAGAAATCTCACTTGACGATATGAGGGGCATCAATGAGTTGCTGGAAAAGTGCATCAGCCCAGGGTCGACGCCACCACTCATGAGAAGTAAACCTGTTGGACCATACCAGTAATACGGGCATCCCTTGTCATTAATCTATCAACAAACAAAGGAGCATCTGATTCAGGTGAAGCACCACCGTCATTGCAAACATCAAAGTCTAGAAGTGCTGTTTGGGATGATTACTGCCCAGCAACACCTTTTGATCTCGGCATAGATGAAATAGTGAAAAGGAAGGCGGGGAGGGCAACATAGCAGAGTTTAAGGGGGTGACAAACGCACCTGCCATCACATACATCGAGTGGGGAATTGATTGGTGCAACCTTGATATCGATGAAGTTGTCGAGGGGATAGTGAAAAGTGTTGCAGAAGCAAAGAGCGCGGGGCACTTGTCACCTTTCGAATTCAGTACACCAACTAGAGACGCAATAAAAACTGGTGAGGGGGAGTTGAGCAAAGGTGTTGCCAGCAGCTCGGGTGAGCCCGCTCCTCTGAAGCATGAGAGGAGAATACTCAAAGCTCCGCCATAACAGAGGTCATTGTATGTGAATATAGAAACGAGAAAGGACTTCACTTGCACAACACAAGTAGATAGGTTGTATGCAATGGTTCTGTTACTTGGAGGAGGAGGGACGACAAGGACGTCGCAGGGGGACGATAAAACAATTTTTTTCCAATAACAACCTTTTTTCTTTCCATCAAATGATCTTCTTCTTTCTATTTTCTCAATAAGAACCTTTCTTGTTCTACACGCCGCGGATCATAAACTATCGTGGCTACTATTGCACAATGAAGGAGCTTGCTCAATCTATGAAGAAGGGCAGATGACTGAAAACTCATGTCTTTAAGTTGGGGGTTGAGGCAATCATGTTCAACAGACGGGTGGGGTCCAAGAAAATAATTATGCCTCTTAGGTTTTCGGTAAGAAAATAAACCCCACATTTCTTTTTCAATGCTTCTTCTTTTTTAGATTTTTTTTCTTTTGATTGGCACTGATGTATTTTTTTATCGCTTCTTGCTCTTCACAGGCTTGGCTTCAAAAAAATGATTTGAATGTAAAGGAGCTGACTAACAGGTTCAAACAATCAAATCGTTTGGATGAGCAAGACATGGTATGATCCATGTGTTGTGAGTTTTTTTTAATACCTAAGTTGCCCATAACCCCCCTTTGTGTTGCCTAAAAATTATGAACTGTCACACATACATACGATCCATCTCTATTATGTCTGTTTTGATTTTTCTACATATGTTAGTTGCATCTAGATACCCCCTAGTGTTTGCCTACAAACTATAATAGGAACCACATATATGATCCAACAGTTTTTGTCAGTTGCTTTTTTAATATGTAAGTTGCTCATAATGCCCTTTTGTGTTGCCTAAAAGTTATGAACTAACACAAATACATATGACCCATCTCTGTTATGTCAGTTTTTGGTTTACTAAATATGTTAGTTGCATGTAGAATACCACCCTAGTGCTTGCCTACAAACTTTTAATAGCACCGAGAGATATGATCCAGCAGTTTTTGTCAGTTGCTTTTTTTTAATATCTAAGTTGTCTGTAATGCATTACAGAATTGTCTAAAAACTCTAGGGTTCTAGTGCCAGATTTTTTCAGAGGTGGAAAACAAGTTCATTGTGTGTGTTTCTAGTTCCCAAATAACAATTTTTTAGTTGTCTTTTTCATTTTCTTACACTAACTCAAGTAAAAGTTGCTCCTAAAAACACATAGGTTTGCCTGAATTTACATCACAGATGTTGTTTTGTTTGTACAAAACATATCAGTTTTTCGTTGTAGCTGAAATCATGATTTTTTATAGGTTATGATTCCTGTCATTGAAAACTTAGAACCAGAGAACGTCAACGGTGCACACCACTATTGTCTATTCAACATCAACTTGAGGGATAAAAGGTTCGAGGTGTTTGACTCATTGAGGACAATCAAGAAAACCAAGAGGTTGGATGAAGTAGCAAGGTGCATTGTAGCAGCGGTTTGTATGTTGTGGGATAAGTACTACGCGAAGCAGGCAAAGTTGATGGAGAAGTTCCCGCTTGAGGACATTGATGCACCCAAGCAGATTGTATCGTAAGCACTACATACTTTACAGAGCTTGTTGTTATAAGACAGAGGTTTTTTCCAAGTGTTCTCCTCACATAGGGTTTTTCGTAATTTTTTCTCTTTTTTTGTAGAGGTGACTGTGGGATCTTTGCATTGATGAACATGCTATTGTGGAATGGTATGTGGCTCCCAAACTACGGACAAGCCGACATACCGAACATAAGGAAACTCATGACCATCTTGATGATAAAGTGTGACCTGAACAAGGTTCTCTCGCAGGAGATCCTCAAACCGGTCAAGAAGTGAACAAGAACCAGGTACACACTTTTTATTGCCAATAGATCAAGCAGAGAATACGTGTAACGTGTGCGTGAATTAAAATGAAATAAACCATAGGGGAGTTTCCTTTTTTAGGTGTCTTTTTGTACAATAGTCGTTGCAGCATGGAACAAAGTGTCGAGGTTGCTATCATGCAAATAAAGTTTCCATTTTTGATTTCTGCCTCTAATAGGAAAACGTGTAAAAAATAACATCATCTTTTTTCAAATAATTTTGGTGCAAATCAATTCTAGGGTTGATGCCCCTTAACAAACACATTTAAGTTGCTCCACCCCACCTAACAAGATGCGAGGAAGGATACAAAGCACGAATGATAAGCATCCATAATTTTTCAAGTTTCGAGGGAGGAACAAAGCACAAATGATAAGCATCCATCTACATGTCTCCAATTTATGAATTTAAAGTAAGTAAAACACATAAATTAAAACAAGGTTCTCCAAATCAACCCACAACTTGTTTTTTGTGCATAACCAAACCGTCAGTTGCATGAATTTGCTTTATCATCTGCTCAAAAACCAGCTCACAGTTGCTTCATTTTAGCAGACACTAACGTTTTTTGCTTCAATTAGTTTGCTAGTCCAGGGGTCTTTTTCTTCACTTGTGTAACCCATCACAGCAACTTCCATGGGCACCTTGCAGCGTTGTGGTCAATCGAATCGGAGAAAGGCGTTTAAACTGGCAAAATTAGGTAAGGAAGTTCGAGGGCATATCACATCTCCAAGACTTAGCGGAAATTATTTGGAAACAGGTTTCTACAGAGACGTTCTTTGGGATGGATCTAAATAAACGCGGAAAAAGAGAGAAATATATGCTCTAGCTAGCGGAGGAACCGAAACTGAAGCATTCATAGGAACCCCTCAATGGCTCATTTCGGATCTATTGGCAAGAAATACAAGGCGGGGACCACAGCAAAACTATGAATGCTAAAGAAATGAGGAGCTTATGGATCTACAAGCAACCGTTCGGATGAACGTGACGAACACGGTATGAACACCGGAAGGATCAAACCCTAATGGGAAGAAAGGCGTACCAGATCTTGTTGAGGGAAAAGGTGGGGATGTGACGTGGCTTGAGACTGCGTCGGTATTTCTCCAAAGAGGAAGGGATGATGCAGCACAACTACGGTAAGTATTTCCCTCAGTTATGAAACCAAGGTTATCGAACCAGTAGGAGAACCACGCAACACTATGTAAACGATACCTGCACACAAAGAACAAATACTTGCAACCCGACGCGTAAGAGAGGTTGTCAATCTCTCCACGGCAAAAAGATAGATTGGATAAATAGATCGCACAAGAACACAAAATAAAAGATGCGAATAAAAAGTGCAACAAAGTATTTTTGGGTTTTTGGAATGATAGAACTGAAAACAAATGCGGAAAAAGATAGATCGGAAAACAAAATATTAAAAGAGTAGACCCGGGGGCCGTAGATTTCACTAGTGGCTTCTCTCAAGAAAATAGCACACGGTGGGTAAACAAATTACTGTTGGGCAATTGATAGAAGATCAAATAATCATGACGATATCCAAGGCAATGATCAATATATAGGAATCACGTCCAAGATTAGTAGACCGAAACGATTCTGCATCTACTACTATTACTCCACATATCGACCGCTATCCAGCATGCATCTAGTGTATTAAGTTCATGGAGAAATGGAGTAATGCAATAAGAACGATGACATGATGTAGACAAGATCTATTCATGTAGGAATAGGCCCCATCTTGTTATCTTTAATAGCAACGATACATGAGTGCCTCGCTGCCCCTTCTGTCACTGGGAGAGGACACCGCAAGATCGAACCCATCACAAAGCACCTCTTCCCATGGCAAGAAAAATCGATCTAGTTGGCCTAACTAAACCAAAGATTCGAAGAAGAAATACGAGGCTATAAATAATCATGCATATAAGAGATCAAAGAAGACTAAATAATATTCATGGATAGAAACTGATCATGAACTCAAAATTCATCGGATCCCAACAAACACACCGCGAAAAGTCATTACATCAAATAGATCTCCAAGAGACCATTGTATTAAGAATCAAAAGAGAGAGAGGAAGCCATCTAGCTACTGCCTACGGACCCGTAGGTCTATGGTGGACTACTCACGCATCATCGGAAAGGCACCCATGAGGATGATGAACCCCTCCGTGATAGTGTTAGATTGGATCTCGTCGTTCTGGAACTTGCGGCGTCTGGAATTGTGTTTCGTGGACTCCCTCGGGTTTCTGGAATTTCTGAGGATTTATAGAGCAGAGAGGCGGTGGAAAAGACCTATGTGGGCCCCATGATACATCAGGGCACGCCGGGGGCCTCTGGCGCGCCCTGGTGTATCGTGGGCCCCATGGGCCTCCCCCCAGGTGCTTCCTTAGCTCCCAAGTTGTCTTCTGGTCCAAAAAAAATCTCCAAAAAGTTTTGTGGCAATTGGACTCCGTTTGGTACTGATATTCTGCGAAGTAAAAAACAAGCAAAAAACAGAAACTGGCACTGGGCACTATGTCAATAGGTTAGTCCCAAAAAATGATATAAAGTTGCTATAAAATGATTATAAAACATCCAAGAATGATAATATAACAGCATGGAACAATCAAAAATTATAGATACGTTGGAGACGTATCAGGATGGCCGCGTCTACTCTGGCGACCGCAAGAGAGGTCCGCTGGCGCAGGCGGCGTGGCTTGGAGGTCTCGTCGTCGTCCTCGAAGCTCCGATAGTGTTCGGTTGAGAAGGAGGGCGTGAGGAAGAAGAAGAGCGGAAAGTTAACACAGGGGCCCGGTTAACCTATTTATAAGGGAAAGGAAATTGAAACGACACCGGTGAAAGGTGAAACGGTCGCGGTAAATTCGTGGCTAGGATTGCGTCTGGATTTTTGCGCCAGTCCGGATTTGGTGCTATTTTCAAAAGATTCGCTATGATGACTCCGGACGATAACGGTCAGCAAGATGACGTCATGAGAGTATTGATTGGAAAATACTAAGTCTAAACAAGGGGGAGATGACCCGGCATAATCTTGACCAGGATTGAGTTCTTCCACGGATAAAGGGCAAAGAATTGTCGGCTCATAAGTTGATCCTAGTTTCAAATTTCCAACATGTCCAAGATGGAGTTTAGAAGTACAAAGCCCAGACAGGCGGCTCATGGATGGCCGGCTAATCGACGTCGTCAGGCGGCCGGCTTAAACATGAAGACGTAGGAAACTCTCTTTCCCTTGAGGAGCAAGGAAAGGAGGAGTTAGATTAGGTCACGGGCTCTTCATGACCCGGACTCTGTTGTAAAACCAAGGCCTCCACCTGTATATATAAAGGGGAGCCCTTGGGTTAAGAAGATTAAGTAAGAAACAAGCACCCCCTCGAGAGCTAGGTTAGCGATTCCGCACCCTTGTAATCGAGATCATCATCAATAAACACGAAGCAGGACATAGGCTATTACCTCTAACGGAGGGGACGAACCTGGGTAAACTCGTCTCTCGTTTCCGATTAACCCCTTTGAGTCGCCACCTAGCGGCGATGGCCTCACACTCAAGTTCTCCTAAGAGAACATCTGTCGTGACAAAACCACGACACGTTGTCTTCCTTGTCCAATGTCAACTACTTGATCAAGTTTGAAGATAATTAATGGGAGCTCACAATCATAGAAGATGTCCAAGATAGTATATTTATATGTCAAATCTCTCTTCCTTCAATATTATTTCATGAATTGTTCAAGTGAACAATGCTATATTTTCTAACCTCCAATAAATATTATTGCTTATACTCTTATTATGTGAAGTCACTACTCCCCATGGGGCAAGCATATGAAGCATATATAATTTCACGTTTGATCACATTCAATTTGTTCAAAATTTTCTCTTAGGATATAAGTGAAGCACAAGAGTGATCATCAAACTACTCTAAAAAAGATATAAGTGAAGTTCATAGAGCATTCTACAATGAATATATAGAGACCAATATCCAAACTCAAAGTATATAAGTGAAGCACACGAAGCATTCTATAAAGTCATACTCATAAGATTTAAGTGAAGCGCATGAAGCATTCTATAAATAAGCCAAGGATTATGTCATACCAGCATGGTGCATAAAATAAAAAGGAAAAATAAACACAAATGATGCTCCAATAATATCACATGTGAACTAATAAAAACTTATGATCATCATAGGCTAACCGATAATTGTTGACAAAGAGAGGTGGGATGCATAGCATCCTCAAGTTAGATGCTTGAGATTTCTTGAAATATTGACTTGGGGAGCCTTGGGCATCCCCAAGCTTGAGCTTTTGTATCTTGTTAAATCCTATCATATCCCGGTTTCACCTAAGTCTCAAAAACTCCATCCACATAAAACTTGAAAACAACTCGTGAGATAGGTTAGTACAAATAAAAATAAATCAACACTTCATGTACTGCCAAGACAACTTGCATAATAAGTTTCAAACATTAGGCACTGTATACTATCATTTCCACAATTTATATCTACCAATATGAGCCATGAAAACTCTAGGATAAGTAGATAACAAAACTATGACATCAATCTGTCCAAACAGAACAGTCTGTAGCAATTCATTTAAAAAGTGTACTTCTGTAACTCCAAAATTATGAAAAATTGGGAGACGCTAAAGAATTTGTATGACGGTACTGTGTAAAAATTTCAAAAACTTTCCATGCTCCAGTAAAATATGAAACTTCAAACACTACAGCAAAAGTTTCTGTTTTTACACAATCACACATCAAACATGCAACTGAGACATCTTAAGGCTATTCTTGGGACCTTTCATTGAAAAACATGATTATTGATAACATCTAATAGAACAAAAAAATAAAATGATGCTCCAAGCATAACATATATTATGTGACGAATAAAAATATAGCTCCAAGTAAGGTATACCAATAGTGTTGAAGACGGAAGAGGGAATGCCTTCCGAGGCATCCCCAAGCTTAAACGCCCGAGTCTTCCTTGGATATTACCTGGGGGGTGCCTTGGGCATCCCCAAGCTTAGGGTCTTGCCACTCCTTATTCTCCTCATATCGGTATCTCACCCAAAACTTGAAAACTTCAATCACACAAAACTTAACAAAAACCTCGTGAGATCCGTTAGTATAATTGGCAAATCATAAACTTAAGGTACTGTTATAAATTGATTCATATTTAATTATTGCATAAGGTATTGTATTCTAACTTCTCCATGGCTCATACCCCCCTCCCACTGAGATAATCCATAGCATCATCAAAACAAGCAAACCATGCAAGCAAAAACAGAATCTGTCTAAAACAGAACAATCTGTAATCATCTGTAGAGAAACTATACTTATGTAACTCCAAAAATTCTGAAAACTTAGGACAACCTGAGGAATTTATATACAAATACTGTGTGGAAAATTCAGATCAAAAATACATCCCAGTAAAATCAAGGAAATTTTGCACTGGGCGCAAAAGTTTCTATTTTTGCACAGGATCAAATCTACTATCATCCTAATCATCCCAAAGGCTTTACTTGGAAAATTATTGTAATAAAAGACACAAAACATGATTAATACAGTAGCTTAATCATGTGAACACAGAAAAATAGAAAGGAGAAGTGTTGGGTTGTCTCCCAACAAGCGCTTTTCTCTAAAGCCTTTTAGCTAGGCATGATGATTTCAATGATGCTCGCATAAGAATAGTGGATGAAACATGCAAAAGAGCATCATGAATATTATGAAAATAACATTATTTTTATGGAAGAATGGTATGTGTAAGGGGATAATTTTCCATGAAAAATTCTACATTGTTTCCGTGAGCATGAACACAAGTGTTCATGGTCGACCCTCACTTCTCCAATGCATAACTTTTCAATCACTTCTCTTATAAAAGGCAAGTATTTTTTGTGTTTTTAATTTTTAATTTTTTTTTGTTTGTTTCACCCACAACAAAAGAAAGAAAACAAGAAAACAGAAACAAAAGGAAAACAAAATCTACTTAGTGATAAAAGCAAACAAGCATAGACGAAAATATTAACCCCACGCTAGTGCTCCCCGGCAACGGCGCCAGAAAAGAGCTTGATAATCCCCAAGTGCAAGGAATCATCGTAGCACTTTCCAAAGATGAAAGTGATAAGTATGGAGTGTCGAGCCCACAAGGAGCTAAAGGTAAGATCAATATTCTCTCAAGTCCTATCTGCCACCGATACGACTCTTCATACACCGAACGTTTGCTTCTATCTAGTAACGAGAAATAAAACTGCGTTGTAGGTATAAAGAGGATAGCTTTTCATGATATTGGAGAACTAAAATATGAAAAATAGTTGATGCACTAAATAGAGTTAGAATATACCACAATATATTACAAATAGCGAGTGTGGAATAATGATGGTATGGTGTGCGGAATCATCCTAGGCAATTGATAACAACATCGGTAATCATTCTTGCAATTTTATATGAGGGAGAGGCATGAGCTAACATACTTTCCGTACTTTGATCATATGAACTTATGATTGGATCTCTAGCAAGCATTCGCAACTACTAGAAATCATTAAGGTAAACCCAACCATAGCATTAAACATCAAATCCCCTTTACTCCCATACGCAACAGTCCCCTTACTCGGTTGTAAGCTTCTGTCACTCTAGCCCCCCACTGTAAGCGAATCATGAATGTATTGCAACACCCTAAAGCGAGAATTCTCTCACGTGTGCGCGGCACGGTGGGCACCATAGGACAGCACCAAAATAAAACATACACTCAAACCAATCAAGATCATGAATCAACCCAAAGGACAACATAAATCTACTCAAACATCATAGGATGGCAACACATCATTGATGAATAATATGTGGCATGAAACACCATGTTCAAGTAGGGGATTACAGCGGGGTGCGGGAGAGTGGACCGCCGTAGATAGATGAGGGAAGGTGATGGAGACGGTGATGTTGATGAAGACGATCACCACGGCGATGGTTCCCCCGGCGGCACTCCGGCGCCACCGGAAGAGATGGGGAGAGAGTATCCCCCCTTAGGCTTCCTCCTCCATGGCCTCTCCCTAGATGGGGAGAGGTTCTCCCCTCTGGTCCTTGGCCTTCATGGCTCCTAGAGGGGCGAGAGCCCCTCCGAGATTGGATCTCTCTCTCTCTCTGTTTCTCTCCTGTTTTCGCTACTGTTTTCTCTTCATATTATTTTTTCGCTGATATAGATAGCTGCGGCGGCGAGGCGGAGAGTCTCTCCTAATCTGATGGTTTCTCTATTTACAGGATTTTTTGGCGCTGGAATCACGCAAAATGGAGTTACGAGTGGGCCACAAGCTATCAGCCCCCTTTGCCCCCCCTCCCCTGTTGGCTTGTGGCCAGCAGCCCCCCCCCCCCTCCGGTGGTTCTTCACTCCAATGTTGCTCATATGTTCCAGAAAAAAATCACCAAAAAGTTTTGGGCAATTCCAAGAAATTTCATTTTCTGCACAAAAAACGACACCACGGTAATTTCGCTGAAAACAGCGTCAGTCCGGGTTAGTTCTAATTAAATCATAAAAAGTGCATCAAAGCCATATAAAAGTATTGTAAACATAGGTGAATATGACATGAATACTTCATAAATTATTGATACGTTGGAGATGTATCAAGGACCATGTTGGAAATTAAGATAAGATCCTAAGTGCAAGTATAAGGTTGTAAGTGAAGTCCTCGTGTGCATGCTATTTCCATCTATTTGGTCTCTCTCTCTCTCTCATAACTACAATTTTGTTCGGTCTGGGAAAACTTCTTACGAAACGATAGCTTGCCTGAATCCACGTCTAATAGCAGAACTTCTCATGGATTCGATACCCAGGGTCATCCTTGCGGGAATAGGTGAGGACTATTTTCATATGAAACCGAACCAATCCACAAAAGATCAGATCCGTGCGGGACACCCCCGTCGAAGCACCACGTCTATGCATGTGTGCCCCCCCAGAGGAAGACCACCAACGGCAACATTGAGTTGCACACCTCGTCGTCGCAGCTACCGGACACGGCAGGCTAGAAGCCAACGAGTCCAACTAGATTCGGTTGCCCCCACCACAAGCCATCGCTGCAGCTCCTCCAGCAAACTACTCACACTCCACAACCACCTTTGACGTCTAGCCTCTGCACGCTTGCCAAAAGCTCCGCTCTGCATCAGATAAGGCCATCTCCCGCCATACGCTCCACTTCTACCACCGACGAAAGGAGACCCGCGCCACCGTGGTCTGCCACAGGGGTTTTTCCCGCCTGCGTCCTTCGGTGGCGAGGATTATAATACTCTCTAGTGTAGGTTGTTGGCCACACATGTTTTTCCCGCCTTTCTAGTTTTCAAAACTTTCAAGGTTGGTTTAGATTGTGTAGGCTCTATCTTTTTTTCATTTGAGTCATGGTGGAAAATCGAACAACAAAAGATGAAGCAATAAACTGACGAGTTGAAAGAATGTTGAAGTAAATTCAGATTTTTCAAATGGCGTGTAACTTTAGTTTTATTTGTTAAGTTTGTACACGGGTATGAACAAGGTTAAATGTTTTTCCTTAAAAAAATCTGCTTTTAGAGAAAAACTGTGAAATTGGTATTCGCTAACAGAATGTGGATTAGACTAACTTTAGTCTGGCTCAGCGTAAGCCCGGCTGAAAATTCGGCCGAAGGGATCTTTTACGAATCAGCCCACGCGAACTATTGTTCCACCTAGGAGCAAACCACGAGAGAAACTAGTGGAGGAGCATCCCTTCGGAAGCCTCCTAAGGGTCACGCTGAGAGCATGCCAAGTGGCAGGCTCTTAGCATCCGTCACGTGTCGCCTTCTGGACGCTTTCTTTGGATATTTTTTTCGCACTAGTTTTCAGCTTTTTAGATGATTTTTTTGGTTTTTCGTCTTTTTGGTTTTCCACCGGTCTTTCTAACTTTCGGCAAAAGAAAATTCGAAAAAAATATTCATGTGAAAAAACGTTTTTTTTTGCTTCCTCGAAAGGCACGACGTTGCTTCCGCGAGATACAGGGCCATGCCTCTCGAAAATGAAAAACATTTTTTCTTTTTTTCCTTTCACGAGAGGCACAGATTTGCTTCCACGAGAAGCACGGATTTGTTTCCGCGAGAGGCACGGCCGTGCCTCTCGGAAACGGAAAAAAATGTGTTTTTTTCAGTTCCGCGAGAAGCACGGATTTGCTTCCGCGAGAGGCACGGGTTTGCTTCCGTTAGAGGCACGACCATGCCACTCAGAAACAAAGAAAAAAAGTTTTCTTTTTTATTAGTTCCGCGAGAGATACGGGTTTGCTTTCGTGAGAGGCACGGTCGTGCCTCTCGAAAACAGAAAAAAAATGTGTTTTCTTTTTTTTCTTGCGCGAGAGGCACAACCGTGCCTCTCGGAAAACGGGAAAAAACTCGTTTGATTTTTTCCTTTCGCGAGAGGCACGAGCGTGCCTCTTTTGAAAATGAAAAAACGTGCTCTCAGTTCATTTTTTGTGAAAAAAAGTTCGTCAAAACCTATCAACATGGATCTAGTTTTGATGATCACGGCACGAGGAATCCAACGATGAAAACGCTTCCAGATCTGAACGCGTGGTTTAAGAGATAAAACATTTTGAATAAACGGATCTATGAAAAAAGGAAAATCCCAGGTTGCCACAAGTGACGCATATAGAACACGCCACTTGTCGTAATTTGGGAAGGTGACACTGACCTTCGTAAGGGGTACCCCTTAACTTGTGATTTTGGCAAATCACCCACATGGCGCTGGAAGTGGGCCTACCAAGTAAGTCTCGCTACGGGGGATTCTTCTGGTTTTCTTCGGGAGATTAACTTAGGTCTTTTTTCCTTCTTTGTTACTTTTTTTGTTTGTGTTTTTCTTCTTTCTTGCTTCCTCTTTTCTATTTCACCTTTTTTTTTAAAAAAATCAGGAACATTTTATATATTTTTATTTTTAAAGGTTTTAACTTTTTTCAAACTCGTAAACATTTTTCAATTCATGAACATTTTCATAAATCCACGAATATTTTCTTAAATCGGTGAATATTTAAAAAATCACAAACATTTTTTAATATCTACACCCTCCGTCCCAAAATAAGTGACTAAAAATGACTCAAGTTTGTACTAAAGTAGTACAAACTTGAGTCATTTTTAGTCACTTATTTTGGGACGGAGGGAGTATTTTTTTTAATTCATGATCTTTTGAATTTATAATATTTTTTGAATTCATGACCATTTATTTAATTGGCGAATTTTTCTTGAACACATGAACACATTTTAATTCACCAGTAACTTTTTAATTCGCCAGTGGTCGCCAGAGGCACCCCGGCCGACGCAACACGGCTCGTCTCCGACAGCACGGCGTCGCCTCACTGCGACCGCGCCGGCACGGCACCGGGATGCCTCTCGTGTGCAGCAGCTGCGGAGGGGCAGCGAGCGTGCTTGTACGGCCGTTCCTAGTCGGTCTCGTCCCGGGCGGCAGCGCCAACCCGCACGTCGGCGCGGCGTGGCGGGCGTCCTGCGGGGCGTCGGGGCTCTGGTGTTCGACGACCGGCTTCAGGCGAAGCTAGAAGCGCGGCTCGGGGACCCGGGCGAAGTGGGCGACAGGTGCGCGATGGCGGCGCTGGCGCGAGTGCCCTCCGCGGCATCCCACTCCTCATAGGCGCCCCTGCACGTGGTCAATGGGGTGGTGGCGGCAAACCAGACGCCGTTGTTGGACGAGTTGCATGCGCGCGGGGAGCTCCCGCGGCCGGTGGCCCTGTTGTGCGCCGCCAACCGGCGCAATGCGCGCCCGCGCATGCCCTGGAGCTCTGCCTCCGCGTCGCCTACTTCGGCCAGCGCGAGGTGCTCGACGAGCTCCTTGCCGAGGGACTCGTCAAGCACTGCCTCTGTCTCCAGCGCACAGACACGGACGTGACGGACGAGGACAAGAACCCGATGGCGACGAGCGTGGTGGCTCATTTCGCGGCGTAGGTGGAGGCCAGACAATAGCTGCGGCCACGGGAGAAGCGCGCGGCGATGCTGGAGATCCGCCGGCGCGTGCGGGAGGCAGCCGTGTCTCCCGCCAAGGAGGCCATCGTGCTGGCCGAGGTGCTTTGGTTTAAGTGTAGTTGTTAACTCCTAATCACTATACGAGCTAGACAACTAAACACTAGGTGAAAATTGCTTTCACGATACAGGGACTCCATATGCACATAATCAAACAACATGCAAACATTGTATTTTGCAATTTATTTTCTCAACCAGTCTTCACTCAGGCTGATTCGTTTTTTCCATGCAACCACGGAAAATCGCAGTTAACCAAATACGCCATGGGTGCCTTTCTTTCGTACACATGTCTTTGCCTTGGTAGAGATGTTCTTTCCAGGTCAAATGTGAAGTCCATTCACACTCCTTTGTGCAAGGTGCTTCTAATTACATAAAAAGCTTTTCATGTTAAGGAAAATAGCAGCGCCCAGCCGACAGTGGTAATTGTCGTGAGACAATAGGCCGATCTCAGCGGGCCGTCTCAGTCAAGTCGCTCATACGCCGCGTGGTGAGCAGCTAGCGGCGTGGCGGGGAAAACGAAGCGCGGATACGACAGTACTGTCTCCATCCCATTCTGGCTGTGGATGGAGACGGAGAACCGGGCGAGGTCAGCACAACCAGAATCTGCAGGCGCCGCCGGCGCTGCGGTCGAGTCCCGGAGCCGCCCGAACCGAATACCTCTCGGTTCCTCTCCAGTCGATCGTGAGTCGAGAGGCCCCCCCCCCCCCCCCCCCCCCCCCCAACTGTAGCAAAGATTGTGTTGAACATATGGTTTTGCATGTATATTGTAATATATCCTGTCGCATCTCCTATTCCTTGTATAGTAGAGGTTGATGTCCACATTGTACATCATATATGCGTGCTTATGCACCCGATCAATACATCGTGAGTTGCATTGTCAAACCTATCTCTCTACATGGTATCATACCTACGATCCTAACCTAGCTCTCAGTCGCCGCCGCCGCCGCGATCTCCCTCGCCGCCGCCGCCGCCGCTCCTTCCCGTCGCTGCCGCCTCACCACGCCGCCGCCGCTCCTTCCCGTCGCTGCCGCCTCACCACGCCGCCGCCGCCGCGGTCTCTCAAACCCGCAGCCGCCACCGCTTCGTGTCGCCGCCGACCCACTAACCCCGCTTCCGCCCCTTAAACCCTAACTCCGCCGCCGCCGCTGTTGCACGCCGCCGCCACCAAACCCTAACTCTGCCGCCGTTGTTGCACAGCCGCCGCCGCCACCCCACCCCACCGCCGATGCCGCCGTTCCCAACCGCAGCACCTCTCCTCCTCGGGTTGTGCCATGTCGTCCCCCAACTCCTCCCTCTCCAACCGCACCAACCCGTCCGCCGGTCCCGATCCCGTCCTAATCCGCGATCTTAACATCCTTGCCCGCGTCCCCGTAATCCTCGACCACCACACCTCCACCTATTACGCCTGGAAAACGTACTTCTCCCTCGTATTCCGTGAGTACAATCTCCAGGATCACGTCGATGGCGCCGTGAACTCCAGCCTCATGGAGGATGATGATGAGTGGATGACCATCGATGCCACTCTCATCCGCTGGTTCTACACCACCATCTCGAAGGACCTCTTCCACACGGTGGTCTCTGATGAGGATGATGCCCACGCCGTTTGGACTAAGCTCAACGGCCTCTTCACCAACAACAAGCTCCAACGCAAGGTCTTCTTGCACGGCGAGTTCTATGGGTGTCAGCAGCATGACTCGTCCATTGACGATTATTGCATGCGACTCAAGAAGCTCTCCGACGAGCTCCGTGATCTCGGCGAGAAGGTCCCCGACGAGCTTCTTCTCAGCACCCTCGTCAACGGCCTGAACGAGGAGTTCGGGAACGCCGCTTCCAACCTCACCCTCATCCCCGAACCGACGTTCTCCAAGGTCGTGGCCTACCTGAAACTGGAGGAGCGCCGGATGAAGATGGCGCGCACTCGGGCTACCCATACCGCCCTTGCCGCGGGCACTTCTTGCGGCGCTGCTCCACCCGCCTCGGCCCCGCCGCAATGCCCTGCCCCGGGCGGCCTCCCGCCGTTTCCGCCGTCGGATTTCCCGCATCCACCTCCGCCGGCCCCGCAGGCTCCTGCCGCTGACCGCGGTGGTCGCCGTGGTGGCCGCGGTGGTCGCGGTCGCAAGCAGCAGGCCAGCACCCAGCAGGCCGGCAACCAGGGTGGGGCGCCCCACCCGCAGCAGCAACCGCAGTACCAGCCGGCGCCGTGGTACGCTGGACAGAACCCTTGGACGGGTGTTGTCCACGCGTACTCCATGCCGGTACCACGCGCTCCTGTTCCTGGCCACTTCGGCGCTCGTTCGGCGAGGCACCAGGCGCTGCATGCTGCTCCGCAGTAGTACGCGCCTCTGCTGCCCTATGGCTATCCGGCGCCTTATGGGCCGGTGCCTCAGGTCGGCGGCCTCCCTCCGATGCTCCCGGCGCCCCCGCCACAGCCGCAGCCATCGGCCCCTCCGGCGCCCTGGGATCCTGCGCTACTAGCCGCCCTGCACTCCGCTCCTACTCCACATAACTACACCGGTGGCGGTGACTGGTACAAGGACACCGGAGCTACGGCCCACATGGCTGCCAACCCTGGTAACCTCCTCACCGCACATCCTGTTCATACCGCCACTCGGATTACCGTGGGTGACGGTTCCTCTCTTCCCATTACACATATTGGTCATGCCGCTTTTCCTTCCAATTCCACGCCAATATCTTTATCTAACATACTTGTTTCTCCTAACCTTATCAAAAATCTTGTCTCTGTTCGTTATCTTACACATGAAAATCCCGTCACCGTTGAATTTGACATGTTTGGCTTTTCTGT
This sequence comes from Elymus sibiricus, assembly GCA_039707655.1. Taxonomy (NCBI): domain Eukaryota; kingdom Viridiplantae; phylum Streptophyta; class Magnoliopsida; order Poales; family Poaceae; genus Elymus; species Elymus sibiricus. The sequence goes on from CM077673.1 coordinate 323,727,214, forward strand.
TAAGGATGCCCGTACCCGGATGGTGCTCCACCGATGTGACAGCCCTGACGAGCTCTACCCGGTCCACTCGCCTGCCTCCACCGCCGCCGCACCCATGGCGCTCTCGACCGGAGTGGACCTCTGGCATGCTCGCCTAGGACATCCCAACCCTGCCACCCTTCGTCATATTCTTCGGAGTTTTTCCTTCACGTGTAATAAGATCGACGATCATACTTGTCATGCTTGTCGCCTTGGCAAACATGTTCGTCTTCCATTTAGCACTTCATCGCATGTCGCTTCATACCCGTTCGAGTTAATTCATAGTGATGTTTGGACTTCTCCAGTTGCAAGCAATACGGGCTACCTTTACTATCTTGTTATTCTTGATGATTTCTCGCACCATGTGTGGACCTTCCCGTTGCGGCGAAAGTCGGATGCTCTTCCCACCCTCACCGCATTTTACTCCTATGTTTTCACGCAGTTTGGCCACCCCATTCATGCGCTGCAAACCGACAACGGGAAGGAGTTTGACAACCTTTGCTATCCGCAACCTTCTTACCACACACGGCACGATTTTTCGTCTCACTTGTCCGTACACTTCGCAACAAAATGGTCGCGCCGAGCGCATCCTTCGCACTCTTAATGACTACGTCCGCACACATCTCTTTCATGCCAACGTGCCCCCACGTTTTTGTCCTGATGCGCTCGCCACCGCCACCCTTCTTCTGAACATCCGCCCCTGTCGCACACGCGGGAACTTCACACCTCATCATCTTCTGTTCGGCACGCCACTGACTTATGATGAGCTGCGCATTTTTGGTTGTCTTTGCTACCCCAGCATTGCTTCCACTACGCCTCATAAGCTCGCTCCTCGCTCTTTGGCATGCATCTTTCTCGGTTACCCACCAAACACCAAAGGCTATCGCTGCTATGATCCTATCTCACACCGCGTGATCACATCACGTCACGTTTACTTTGATGAGAAGGTCTTTCCCTTTCAGCAGCAGGTACCCTCGGCCGTTTTGTCGTCGCCGGCTTCAGGCGATCCTTTGGCGAGCCTCTCCGGTGACGGCCGCTCGAGAGCATCTCTCGGGCCACCTCCTGGGTTTGAGGCTACACCTCGCGCCGCGGGTCGAGTCCCTCCCCGCCCGGCTGCCTCGGTGGACACGCCTCTCCTCTCGTCGGCCACACCGACCTTGACGCCCACGGTGTCCCCTGCGCCCTCGACGTCCCGTATGTCGCCGACGCCCTCCACGGCATCCCACCCCGCCGGTGCGGCCTCCGCGGCTGGCGCGGCCTCTGCCAGTCCGGCCTCTCCCGGCGTTTCGGGGGCGACGGGTTCTTCATCACCTTCACCCGCCGCCACGCCGGAACCCCTACCCTGCCCCATAACTCAGTCTCGGGCGGGCATCCACCGCCCAAACCCGCGGTACGCCAGTGATGAATATCTTCTCGCTGCTTCCACCTCCGAGCCGTCACCTCTCCCGTCGTCAGCTCGAGCCACCCTCCGGGATCCTCATTGGCTCGTTGCGATGCAGGAAGAGTTCGACGCTCTCCAGCGGAATCGTACTTGGCAGCTCGTCCCTCGACCACCTCATGCCAACATCATCACTGGCAAATGGGTCTTCCGTCATAAGACCCGTCCGGACAGCACTCTTGAGCGCTACAAAGCTCGTTGGGTGGTCCGTGGATTTTGGAAACGAGCGGGCGTGGACTTCACCGACACTTTTGCCCCGGTTGTAAAACCGGGCACTATACGCACCGTACTCCCGCTGGCCGTCTCTCATGCCTGGCCCGTGCATCAGTTGGACGTCTCCAACGCCTTTCTGCATGACCACCTTGCCGAGCAGGTGTACTGTCAGCAGCCTACTGGATTCGTCGACACCGCGCACCCCGACCACGTGTGCTTGCTCTCTCGTTCTCTTTACGGGTTGAAGCAGGCGCCACGGGCGTGGTACCAGCGCATCACCTCCTTCCTGCAGTCGCTTGGATTTCGGTCCACTCGCTCTGATGCTTCGCTCTTCGTTTATCATCAGGGAGCCGCCACTTCATACCTACTGCTCTACGTCGACGATATCATCCTGACAGCTTCCGCTCCTAAGCTCCTTCAGCGGCTTACCGCTCGTCTTCATGCTGAGTTTGCTCTCAAGGACTTGGGGCCCCTGCATTACTTCCTCGGCATTGAGGTGGTCCGCCGGTCCGATGGGTTCTTTCTTCATCAGCAGAGGTATGCTCATGAGCTACTTGAGCGCGCCGGTATGCTTAACTGCAGGCCTGCTGCTACGCCTGTCGACACGAAGGCCAAGGTCTCTGCACTCGAGGGATCTCCTGTGTCTGATGCTGCATTTTATCGCTCTATTGTGGGTGCCTTACAGTACCTGACATTGACACGACCGGATCTGCAGTACGCCGTTCAGCAGGTGTGCCTTCGCATGCACTCTCCGCGCGACTCTAATTGGGGCATGGTCAAGCGTATCCTTCGCTACATACGCGGCACCACATCCTTGGGTCTCACACTGACGGCCTCCACCTCCACCGACCTCGTCACCTACTCTGATGCGGACTGGGCTGGCTGCCCCGACACACGTCGCTCCACCTCTGGCTACTGCGTCTACCTCGGGCCATCGCTGATCTCTTGGTCCTCCAAGCGACAGCACACGGTCTCCCTCTCGAGTGCCGAGGCTGAGTATCGGGCAGTGGCTAACGCCGTTGCCGAATGCTCCTGGCTTCGTCAGCTGCTCCAGGAGTTGCTCTGTGAGGTTCATGAGGCCACGCTTGTCTACTGCGACAACGTCTCTGCCGTCTACCTCTCCGCCAACCCGGTTCATCACCGCCGCACGAAGCATATTGAGCTCGGTATCCACTTTGTTCGTGAGCAGGTGGCTCTTGGGCGCATTCGAGTTCTTCACGTCCCGACGGCACAGCAGTTTGCTGATGTGATGACTAAGGGCTTACCTACTTCTGTCTTCGAGGAGTTCAGGTCCAGTCTCTGCGTCTCCGACCACGCTTCGACTGCGGGGGGGGGGGGGTGTTGAACATATGGTTTTGCATGTATATTGTATATCCTGGCCCATCTCCTATTCCTTGTATAGTAGAGGTTGAGGCCCACATTGTACATCATATATACGTGCTTATGCACCCGATCAATACATCGTGAGTTGCATTGCCAAACCTATCTCTCTACAGATTGCACTACAGAATGCAGACGACGAGCACGAAGGATGCCAACCAATGGTTTTCCATTTTGTTTTTTGTGGAAAATAATCATTAGATGTTGTTCCGCTCTTTTTTTTCCTATGCCCAATGTACTAACCATAATCAAAGATAAATATCACAATTCTTTGATAATTGAAATATAAATATTTCAAAGCAACAATAATTTTAATATAAATATTACAATCTAAACATTAGAAAAATTCAAATTTGAATTCGGTTTATTCGGACACATGGTCTGGTTGTCTCCTTTCTAACGGTTGCAGATGTTCAACCATATTATTTTGAAGTTGCTCATGAGTTACACGTAGGCGAATATGCTCGTGTATTTGAAGAAAATTCTCAAACTTCATCGGATTTTGTTCAAGAAGCTGGACAGGATCACCCATGTCTTGAAATTCTAGATCTTGGCGATCTCCCTCGCACTCATCATCTACAATTATGTTGTGCTTGATCATACACATTGTCATCATCTCCCACAATGTTTCCGAATCCCATAATTTAACATGTCTACGAACGTCTATAAAATTGCTTTGGAGCACTTCAAATGTCCTCTCCACATCATTTCTAACACCTTCCTTTTTGGGGGCGAAGTGGCCTTTCTTTGTTACCCTTGACTTAGAAATGGTCTTGACGAAGGCTGCCCATAGAGGATAGATATTGTTGAAAGGGTAATACCCCATATTGTAATCATGAACATCGATGGTATAGTTGCACGCAAAAGCTTTCCCACGCACAACCTTACAAACAATAGAGAACGTTGTGGCACATTGATACCATTGTGAGACTCGGGCATGTCAAAGAAAGAGTGTCAAATCCAGAGAATTGCAATGCAATTACTTCATGAATGATGGTGGACTTTTTGCGATGACCCTAGTACTACCCCTGTTGCACATACACTAGCACATAATCAAACTTTGGAGGTGGTTTTCGCGCATGGGTCAACGACGGTTTGCAAATCCGCCTCAAAGCATGCTCGCTAATACTCCGCACGACGGCGATGGTGCTACTTCTCGAGCATGCGTTGGTTTTCCCTTGAAGAGGAAAGGGTGATGCAGCAAAGTAGATAAGTATTTCCCTCAGTTGTTGAGAACCAAGGTATCAATCCAGTAGGAGATACAAGCAAGTCCCCAATAGGTGTACCTACACAAATAATCAAACACTTGCACCCAACGCTATAAAGGGGTTGTCAATCCCTTCACGGTTACTTGCAAGGATGAGATCTGATAGAGATAGATAGATAGGATTGCTAGAAAGTAAAGTAAAACAAAAGTAAAAAATAAGGCAGCGAGATATTTTTGGTATTTTTGGTTTTAGATCTGAAAGTATAATATGGAAAATAGACCCGGGGGCCATAGGTTTCACTAGAGGCTTTTCTCATGAAGGAAAATAATACGGTGGGTGAACAAATTACTGTCGAGCAATTGATAGAAAAGCGAATAATTATGAAGATATCCAAGGCAATGATTATGCATATAGGCATCACGTCCGTGTCAAGTAGACCGAAACGATTCTGCATCTACTACTATTACTCCACACATCGACCGACTCCTGCCTGCATCTAGAGTATTAAATTCATGAAGAACAGAGTAACGCATTAGGTAAGATGACATGATGTAGGGGGATAAACTCAAGCAATATGATGAAAACCCCATCTTTTTATCCTCGATGGCAACAATACAATACGTGCCTCGCTACCCCTACTTTGTCACTGGGTGAGGACACCGCAAGATTGAACCCAAAACTAAGCACTTCTCCCATTGCAAGAATTACCAATCTAGTTGGCCAAACCAAACCAATAACTCGAAGAGACTTGCAAAGATATGAAATCATGCATATAAGAATTCAGAGAAGATTCAAATAATATTCATAGATAATCTGAACATAAACCCACAATTCATCGGATCTCCACAAACACACCGCAAAAGAGAATTACATCGGATAGATCTCCATGAAGATCATGAAGAACATGGTATTGAAGAACAAAGAGAGAGAAGAAGCCATCTAGCAACTAGCTATGGACCCGAAGGTCTGTGGTGAACTACTCACACATCATCGGAGGGGCAATGGAGTTGATGTAGATGCCCTCCGTGATCGATTCCCCCTCCGGCAGATTGCCGGAAAAGGCTCCAAGATGGGATCTCACGGGAACAAAGGCTTCTGGCGGCGGAAAAGTATTTTCGTGGCTCTTTTTGGTATCCAGGGAATATTTGGGAATTTATAGGCCGAAGAATAGGGTTAGGAGGGCTGCCGTGGGGCCACAAGCCAGGGGGCGCCCCCCCCCCCCTAGGGCGCGCCCCTGTGGCTTGTCGCCACACGGCGGCTCTCCTGCCTTCATCTCCAAGTCTTCTGGGTTGCTTCTGGTCCAAGAAAAATCATTCCGAAGATTTTATTCCGTTTGGACTCCGTTTAATATTCCTTATCTGCAATACTCAAAAACAAGGAAAAAAACAGAAACTGGCACTAGGCTCTAGATTAATAGGTTAGTCCCAAAAATAATATAAAATAGCATATTAATGCATATAAAATATCTAAAACAGATAATATAATAGCATGGAACAATCAAAAATTATAGATACGTTGGAGACGTATCAGATGGTTGTAGAAACTGCCTTCAATATCATGGACAACATAGGTAGTTACGTATAACCACTTCCATGTTCTACATGCCACATGTGGTTTCACACGAATAACTGCCTCCATTTATTATTTCAAGGATCTAATTATTTCCTATTAGGTACCTACCCCTACTAATGATAGTCAGATGAAACACTGTACTACAAAAGTACAAAGACAACATATCTTTCATTCTAGTACACATAGTATAAAAGTTTTACAAGTTTGCATGATACAAAATATTAAAATAGTACAAAATTTGTACAAGTCCATAGTCATCCTATTTCCTATTTGTGCATTGTTTGAGAGGTGACGAAGTCTTCACAACTTGCTGGTGATACTTCATGGCCTACTTCAAAGTTCAGCGGTCGTGCCTTTCGACGTCGTTGTTAGATATCTGATTCACGGGTATCGTAGATGGCCTGCATGATACACAAAAATCCTCAATGGTTACTAATAGTATACACAGTTGATTTGCCAGTATCTTAAGCCATATTGTAATGGATTTGAGAATATCATACCCCTACGATCGGCAATGGAAGTCGCAATAGACAAAGAGATATTGGTCATTAGCCGATGCCATTTATATAACTAAAGCACGCGGGTAACCATATTTGTTCTTGTGCAATGCAACTAAAATCAAGCTACATGTCAAAAAAAAATGAGCAGGTTATTGAATGTAATGCGAGCTAAATCCAAGTAGCAGGTATACACTATCAATCTATAGAGAAGTGGAACCAGTTTGCATTATAGAGAGATAGAGTAGAGAAGTGGGAGATGGTGGTGTTGGAAATAACTAACATTCCGCCCGATGTACTGACCTAGCATAGAATAATACTATCACCACAATGATGACGAACTGGGTGAAGATTATCAAGTTCTTCAATGCACTCAACCTGATCTGACATGCACCCTTGCCTACTTCATGACTACTCTTCTTTTTAGCACGAACTTGGAGTAACCATCCTCTACCTCCTCCCTACTCTTGAACTCCTTATATATAGCATCTGTTATTATAACCATCAACTTGTTCATGACATGTCTGCCATGAATTGTAGACTCCGGAACAGCTTACTGAGTACACCACATACCACTTCATCTACCAAAACAAAAGTTGAAGCAGTTTTCATTTAATAGAAGTTAAAGCAATTTGCATTTTACAGAGAAGATGAAGCATATGCAATGTGTGACACGTTCGAAATGATAGGAGCACCAACATCAGCCAAGGCCTCGAAGACCGTGCCACCCAATTCTCACACAACCGGTCGACTATAAATGGAATCACACGCCGCCCCTAACCCTAGCAAATGGAGCACCTACAAAATTCCTTATATAGATCCACCATCATTACCGCCGGCCATGGTCCGCCTCCGCCCCACGTACTACGTGCAATTCACGCCCTCCCATCGATCCCAAATCACGACGGAGGTAGCTGTGGTAGTCTTCGACCATGAGGCGACCGTCACTACAGCTGCGACTCCGAGCTCCTCCGTGGAGTCTGAGTCAGAGGAAGATGGGATGAAGGAGGGGGTGGTGGTGGAGGACAGAGATGGACGCTTCCAAATGGCGACGGCTCTGGATGAGCACGTCGTCGCCGAGCTTGAGGATGCCGCTTTCATCGCCGCCATCCTCATGGACCCCGACATTGTGGCAGAAGACCGCGCCATCGCTGAATCGATCGTCGAAGAGAGCGAGGTAGGTGCCAATCACATCTTTTTTTGGCTAACACAAGGAGCAAGTCGAACGAAATGTTCGACGACCTCGGCGACATCGTTGCCGCCGCCGACCACCCGATTGGGGGATGCCTACTAACAATGTCAATGACGAGGCATCTAGCTCTAGTGCCATCTACATCTCCTCCTTCGACGAGTAGTAATTTATCGAACTAATCTAGTACAAATTCTAGTAGTTGTAGTACCAGTGAAGCAATAGATATAGTGCTATAATTAAACATTGCAGTCTCTATCTAAATTGAAATTTTGATGTTGCATATTTGGGCATTTTAGAGAGCGTTTGGAGGAGATATGGGGTTCCAAGCCCTAACCTTAATCGCCCGTATCTGCTCGGTGGTGGCCACGACCACGGGAATACGCAACACGACCATACACCACGGGGACAGGCAACACTACGAGTGCTCGAGGCTTGGCGACACCAGAGATCTGAGATGCAGGAGTACTAAAAGTGGGAGGAACGAACGCATCTATAGATATAGGTGATAGATGCTCACCATGCAACGGTTCTAGCTACAAAGTCGTCTTGAATACTAATGAACAGGAGGCGGTTATGATTTTCAAAACCGCCACCTATATTACTACAAGTTGTTTCAAAATTCCAACCACCTCCATCGCGAAAATAACCGACTTCGCTGGATTATTAGAGACAACTTTGTCACGTGGGGACGTAATTGTCTCTGCATGCTGCTGCTAATGCTCGTTTTTTGACTTGTGATATCAGGAGTTATTTCATTTCCAGTGCATGCAATCTAGGGATCCGAGCATACATGGAAACCCTCTTGATTCTCTAAGTGCCATGAGCTTTGTTGTATATGCGGCATGTGGTTCTATCAAGTACTCCGGTCCAAACACCTTGACCACTGTAGTAGAAAATCTTACCATGACTTTGAAGCATGTGCTTTGAGCCATCCGAAATTACTCGTCCCACGAATCTTTGGCCATGCCATATGCGAGCATCCTCATAGCAGCTGTGTACTTCTGGTAACCAGAGAACTCAGTGTTTCCAATGACATCCCTGTTCGGCTTGAAGTAATCAGCATAGGCCCTAACACCTCTCTAGAAACATGCTTTCGCCCCGCTTTATATATAAAGCAACCACACAATAGAGTACACGGCCGAACGATACAATATGGTGGGGAGACCCACTTACAAAGCAGATCAAAATAAAAAAACATGAAACTAGAACAAGCCTACCACCAAGTCGAGGCCCGACCAAAGACACCTGAGCACCACGACAATGCCCCAAACAGGTTGACAGCGCGAAGATTCGTCGTTGCCGAGTTCAACAACAGACTAGAGTCTTCACCCGGCGCCCTGGCACAAGGACAGAGTCCACAACGACGTCTTCAAGAAGCACGCGACACCCACGGGCGCCACCGTCGCCGGCGCCAGAAACACAAAGCCTTCGCTCGGACACTCTCCACCACCACCACAAGAGGTGTCCTAACCACCACGACGACAAGGGGTCGGCTCATCCACACCACATGTGGGCACTGCTAGACCAGACCAGGGCCTCTCGCTACTACACCCCTTGCGCCCACACGGCCAAGAGGTGCAGCCACCACCGCCATCGCGGGGCCTGCCGGAAAGCCAACCGTGGAGCCTGCCATCCAGGACCACTGCCCCGGCATCGATGCCCCTAGGCACGGCCAACCATCGCCATCACACCCACCCAACCCCGATAGTGTTGGAAATATGCCCTAGAGGCAATAATAAATTGGTTATTATCATATTTCCCTATTCATGATAAACGTTTATTATCCATGCTAGAATTCTATTGACTGGATACTTAGATACCTGTGTGCATACATAAACAACACCGTGTCCCTAGTGAGCCTATACTAGACTAGCTTGTTGATCAAAGATGGTTAAGGTTTCCTAACCATAGACATGAGTTGTCATTTGATAACGGGATCACATCATTAGGAGAATGATGTGATGGACAAGACCCAACAGTAAGCATAGCATTTGATCGTATCACCTAGTTTATTGCTACTGCTTTCTTCATGTCAAGTATATGTTCCTAAGGTCATGAGATCATGCAACTCCCTGACACCGGAGGAATACCTTATGTGTATCAAACATCACTTCGTAACTGGGTGATCATAAATGTGCTCTACAGGTATCTCCGAGGGTGTCTGTTGGGTTGGCGTGGATTGAGACTGGGATTTGTCACTCCGTATGACAGAGAGGTATCTCTGGGTCCTCTCGGTAATACAACATCACAAGAAGCTTGCAAGCAATGTGACTAAGGAGTTAGTCATGGGATCTTGTATTACAGAACAAGTAAAGAGACTTGCCAGTAACAATATTGAACTAGGTATGAAGATACCGATGATCAAATCTCGGGCAAGTAACACACTGCTGGACAAAGCGAACTGCATACGGGATTGACTGAATCCTTGACATCGTGGTTCGACCGATAAAGATCTTCGTGGAATATGTAGGAACCAATATGGGCATCCAGGTCCCGCTATTGGTTATTGGTCGGAGAAGTGCCTCGGTCATGTCTACATGATTCTCGAACCCGTAGGGTCCGCACGCTTAACGTTCGGTGACGCTAGAGTAGTATTGGGATATGTACGTTGGTGACCGAATGTTGTTCGGAGTCCCAGATGAGATGTCGGACGTCACGAGGAGCCCCAGAATAGTCTAGAGCTAAATATTTATATATGGGAAGTCATATTTTGGCTACTGGAAAAGTTTCAGGTTTTGCTCGTATTGTACCAGGAAGCTTCTGGAAGGTTCTAGAGGATTCCGGAGGGGTCCGGAAGTCCATGGAAGGTTCCACCACACTCCTTAGGCCAGCATGGGCTGTAGGGGGGCGCCCTAGCCTTATTGGGCCAGCTCCCCAAGAGCCCATGCGGCTAGGGGGTAGAAAACCTTGAGGGGCAAGGCACCTCGGAGGTGCCTTGGGGTGGGAGGACTCCTCCCTCTTCGCTGCCACCCCCTCCCTTGGAGGAGGGGTTGGGGATGCGCCCCTCTCCTGCCCCTTGCCTCCTATATACATTGGAGGGGAGGGGAGGGCTGCAAACACCAATCCCTATGCCCCGGTGGCAGCCCTCCCTCTCCCGTTACTCCGTTTTCTCCTCAGATCGCATCTACGGTAACGCTTGGCGAAGCCCTGTCGGGATTGCTCCACCATCATCTCCACCATGCCGCCGTGCTAGTTGAGATCCCATATACTTCTCCTCCCTCGCTTGCTGGATCAAGAAGGAGGAGACGTCATCAAGCTGCACGTGTGCTGAACGTGGAGGTGCCGTCTGTTCGGCGCTGGATCGGATTGGATCGTGAAGAGTACGACTACATCAACTGCGTTATATACGCTTCCGCTTAACGGTCTACAAGGGTATGTAGACACACTCCCCCTCTCATAGCTATGCATCTCAATGGATAGATCTTGCGTGTGCGTAGGAATTTTTTTGTTTCCCATGTAACGTTCCCCAACAAAGGCATCATGAGCTAGGTCTACGCGTAGATGATATGCACGAGTAGAACATAAAGTGTTTGTGGGTGTTGATGTTGAGATTGCTTACCTCCTTAGTCTTATTTTGATTCGGCGGTATTGTGGGATGAAGCGGCTCGGACCAACCTTACTTGTCCTTGCACAAGAGACCGGTTCCACCGACTGACATACAACTAGTTTGCATAAAGGTGGCTGGCGGGTGTGTCTCTCCCACTTTAGTTGAATCGGATTCGATGAAGGCGGTCCTTATAGAAGGTTAAAAGGCAACTTGATTATCACTGTTGTGGCTTTGTGTAGGTAAGAATGGTTCTTCCTGGTTGCCCATAGCAGCCACGTAAAACTTGCAACAACAAAGTAGAGGACGTCTAACTTGTTTTCGCAGGGCATGTTGTGATGTGATATGGCCAAGACGTGATTTGATATATGTGATGTATGAGATGATCATGTTTTGTAATACTTATCACGACTTGCGTGTCGATGAGTACGACAACGGACAGGAGCCATAGGGTTGTCTTTAATTTATTTTGTGCCATTTGCTTTACTTTATCGCTATGGGTTAGTGATACGTCTCCAACGTATCTATAATTTTTGCTTGTTCCATGCTGTTATATTATCATTCTTGGATGTTTTACAATCATTTTATTATAATTTTATACTATTTTTGGGACTAACCTATTAACCTAGAGCCCAGTGCCAGTTTCTGTTTTTTTTCGTGTTTTTGAGTTTTACAGAAAAGGAATATCAAACGGAGTCCAAACGGAATAAAAATCTACGGTGATTTTTTTTGGACCAGAAGAAGCCCAGGGAGCGTTCGAGTTGGGCCAGAAGAGCCACGAGGCCACCACAAGCCTGCCCCCCCTAGGGCGCACCCCCCTGGCTTGTCGTCACCTCGTGGCCCACCTTGACTTGTTTCCAACGCCAAAAATTCTTATAAATAGAGAAACCCCCAGAAACAAACCTAGATCGGGAGTTCCGCCGCCGCAAGCCTCCAAAGGCACGAAAAACCTATCGGGAGCCCGTTCCGGCACCCTGCCGGAGGGGGAAACCATCACCGGAGGCCATCTTCATCATCCCGACGGTCTCCATGACGAGTAGGGAGTAGTTCACCCTCGGGGCTGAGGGTATGTACCAGTAGCTATGTGTTTGATCTCTCTCTCTCTCGTGTTCTTGAGAGGGCACGATCTTGATGTACCGCGAGCTTTATTAATATAGATGAATCATATGGAGTTTTCCCCTCTCTATCTTCTTGTGATGAATTGAGTTTTTCCCTTTGAAGTTTTCTTATCGGATTGAGTCTTTAAGGATTTGAGAACACTTGATGTATGTCTTGCGATGGGATATCCGTGGTGACAATGGGATGTTCTATTGATCCACTTGATGTATGTTTTGGTGATCAACTTGCGGGTTCCGTGACCTTGGGAATCTATGCATAGGGGTTGGCACATGTTTTCGTCTTGACTCTCCGGTAGAAACTTTGGGGCACTCTTTGAAGTTCTTTGTGTTGGATTGAACATGATGAATCTGAAATTATGTGATGCATATCGTATAATCAAGCCCATGGGTACTCGTGGTGACATTGGAGTATCTAGGTGACATTAGGGATTTGGTTGATGTGTATCTTAAGGTGTTATTTTAGTACAAACTCTAGGGCTGTTCGTGACACTTATAGGGATAGCTCATAAGATTGATCAGAAAATATAACTTTGAGGTGGTTTCGTACCCTACAATAATTTCTTCGTTTGTTCTCCGCTATTTGTGACTTTGGAGTGAACTCTTTGTCGCACGTGAGGGATTTACATATGATTCAACTATGTCAGTATTGTTGAGAGAACTTGCACTAGTGAAAGTATGAACCCTAGGCCTTGTTTCTAAGCATTGCAATACCGTTTGTGCTCACTTTTATCATTAGTTACCTTGCTGTTTTTATATTTTCAGATTACAAAAACCTATATCTACCATCCATATTACACTTGTATCACCATCTCTTCGCCGAACTAGTGCACCTATACAAATTACCATTGTATTGGGGACACAAGAGACTCTTTGTTATTTGATTGCAGGGTTGCTTGAGAGAGACCATCTTCATCCTATGCCTCCCACGGATTGATAAACCTTAGGTCATCCACTTGAGGGAAATTTGCTACTGTCCTACAAAACTCTGCGCTTGGAGGCCCAACACGAGTCTACAAGAAGAAGGTTGCGTAGTAGACATCAAGCTCTTTTCTGGTGCCGTTGCCGGGGAGGTGAGTGCTTGAAGGTATATCTTTAGATCTTGCAATTAAATCTTTTAGTTTCTTGTTTTTCACTTGTTTGGTTTTATAAAAGAAAACTACAAAAAAAATGAAATTGAGGTTGCCTCATATGCTTCATCTTTTTAATGTCTTTCGTGAAAATGATGGAAAGGAAAATTATGCTCAAGTGTTAGAAGAAGAAGTTATTAAAATGTTTGACACTAAATCTTTGTATGATGAGCATGATTGCAATGTTGTTAGTATGAATTCTCTGAATATTCATGATGCTAATGATATGCAAAGCCATAAGCTTGGGGATGCTATGTTAGATGAAGATGATATTTTTTGTCCCCCAAGTTTTGATGAGCAAATATATTATGATAATGACATGCCTACTATCTATGATGATTATGATGATGACATGTATGCTATAAAGAGTGATAGTAACCATGAAACTTGTCATCATGATTTTAATATTCAAAGTGGTTATGTCAATCAAGTACCTCATGATAGTTATTTTGTTGAGTTTGCTCCCACTATTATGAATGAGAAGAAAATTGCTTATGTGGAGAGTGACAAATTTTCTATGCTTGTAGATCATGAAAAGAATGCTTTATGTGCTGGTTATATTGTGAAATTCCTTCATGATGCTACTGAAAATTATTATGAGGGAGGAACATATGCTTGTAGGAATTGCAATAATATCAAGTTTCCTCCCTATGTGTTCAAAGTTTTGAAGTTGCACTTGTTTTACCTTCCTATGCTAGTTGATTCTTGCTCCCATAAATTGTTTGCTCATAAAATCCCTATGCATAGGAAGTGAGTTAGACTTAAATGTGCTTGTAATGAGATTCATGAAGCTCTTTTGCATGTTTCAATTATTATTCCTATGTGAGCATCATTGAAATCATCATGCCTAGCGAAAAGGCATTAAAGAAAAGCGCTTGTTGGGAGACAACCCAACACTTTTACTTTCTGTTTTTGTGTGTTCACATGATTAAGCTACTGTATAATCATGTTTTATAGCTTTTGTTTCAATAAAGTGCCAAGTAAAACCTTTGGGATGACTCACAAGATGAGTAGAATTGATGCTGAACCAAAACAGAAACTTTTGACTCCAGTACAGAAATTTTCATTTTTTACTGGAGCGTGATAATGATCTGAAATTTTTACAAAGTCTTAATATAAAAATTCTTCAGGTTGTCCTAAATTTTCAGAATTTTTAGAGACAGGGAAGTATGGTTACACTACAGATCTTCACAGACTGTTCTGTTTTTGACAGATTCTCTTTTGCATGCATAGTTTACTTGTTTTAGTGTTTCTATAGATTATATTGAGTGATATAAATTATGGGAATGATATAATACAGTAGGTATCATGTGGTAACAATTATGAATCTTGTCTTGACAGTACCTAAGTGAATGATTTATCTTTATTACACTAACCCTTCTCACGAAGTTCCGTTAAGTTTTGTGTGATTGAAGTTTTTCAAGTTTTGGGTGAGACACCGATATGAGGAGAATAAGTGACAAGAACCTAAGCCTGGGGATGCCCAAGGCACCCCCAAGGTAATATCCAAGGAAGACTCAAGCGCCTAAGCTTGGGGATGCCCCGGAAGGCATCCCCTCTTTCGTCTTCAACACTATCGGTATATCTTACTTGGAGCTATATTTTTATTCGTCACATAATATGAGTTTTGCTTGGAGCATCATTTTATTTTGTTGTTCTATGTTAGGTGTTATTTATAATCTTGTTTTTCAATAAAAAGTTCCAAGAATTGCATTAGGATGCTTGCATTGCATGTTTTGATATGTGCTGTGTAAAAACAGAAACTTTTTCTGTTGTTTGAATTTTCATATTTTACTGGAACGTGGAAAGTTAATGAAATTTTTACACAGTGTTTTCATATAAATTATTTAGCATGTCCTAAATTTTCATATTTTTTTGAGTTACAGAAGTACACTGTTTTCATAAATTTCTAGAGACTGTTCTGTTTGGACAGATTGCTGTCATAGTTTCGTTATCTACTTATCCTACAGTTTTCATAGCCTATATTGGTAGATATAAATTGTGGAAATGATAGTATACAGTACCTAATGTTTGGAAATTATTATGCAACTTGTCTTGGCAGTACATGAAGTGTTGATTTATTATTATGTGTACTAACCTATCTCACGAGTTCTTTTCGAGTTTTGTGTGGATGAAGTTTTTGAGAATAGGTGAAACCGGGATATGAGAGGATTGAACGAGATTCAAGATTTCAAGCTTGGGGATTACCAAGGCACCCCAAGTAAATATTTCAAGAAGTCTCAAGCATCTAAGCTTGGGGATGCTGCGCATCCCACCTCTCTTCATCAACAATTATCGGTTAGCCTATGTTGAGCCTAAATTTTTATTCGTTCACATGATGCGTGCTATTCTTGGAGTGCTATTTTTCTTTTGTTTGCTGTTTGAATAAAATACTCAGATCTGAAAATATTTATTGAGAGAGAGAGTCCTCACATAGCTACTTAATTGTTTGACTGCTCATTGATCTTCACTTATATCTTTTGAGAGTAGCTTGTCATTTCCTCTAATGCTTCACTTATACCTTTTTCAGGGATGAAATCTTTATGCTCATGTGCTTCATTTAAATTTGTTTGAGCTTGTCAAAAAAGCAATGGCAATATATGAAACTAGTCCCAAAGTGATAGATATCCAAGGAGGATATAATAAAAACTTTCATGAAGATCATTGGACAAATTAAACTTGATTCCTTGTAATAGTTTTCAAACATGATGATAGTAATATGTGAGTCATGTTAGTGAGTAATTATGCTTTAGTAGGAATATTAGTGTTATGGTTTGTGATTCCCTATGCAAGTACGAAAGTCAATAGTTATGCAATGAAGTTACATCCTACTTGTGGTGCATTATTCGGTGTTAGTTATGTTCAATGCTCACTTATGTGAATTTTCGTTTCTTGGCTTGGTTGCTTCCCAATCTATTTGCTAGCCTCCATTTGTACTAAGTAGAAATACTACTTGTGCATCCAAAATCCTTAAACCAAGTTTTGCCTTATGAGTCCACCATACCTACCTATATGCGGTATTTCCATGCCGTTCCAAGCAAATTTGTATGTGCCATCTCTAAATTTTCAAAATAAATTTTCTCTTTTGTGTGCCCGTACCGCTCATGAAACGGTGGGGAGTGTCCAATATTTTCCCATTCTAGATGTGTTATTCTCACGATATGTGTTGATTCACTATCATTCACGAGAAAGTGGCTGGTATTGGGGATGCCCAGTCCCATGCTCAAAAATCAAAACAAAATATAATGAAACAAAACTCCCCCAGGATTGTTGTTTGTATGGACGGTACCCGTGGATTCGGCTCGCCGTGGAGTGTGATTGATTGGTGGAGGGGGAGTAAAAACTTTGTTTTCTGTATGGGAACCGCCTATGATACATCTAGCATGGAAAGTATTGTGAGCTACTTTATCGTTTTCGTTGACAGGAAAAGCATGCCACTCAAAATATTTTTCTCTCTCAATTTAAACCTTGAGCTCTGGCACCTCTACAAATCCCTACTTCCCTCTGCGAAGGGCCTATCTATTTACTTTATGCAATTTTTATTTTTGCTTTGAGTCTCCATCTTCTCTTATAAGCACCAACTAGGGGGCACTATGATCGTACTTGAGCATTGGGCATAGCTAATATTTGAGTGTGTTTCATGAATGGATCAATGATTGAGCATGATGGGCTAGGGATAACTTTCTTTAGTGTTGATATTTTGAAAGACATGGTTGCTTATTGACATGCTTGAGTATTGAAGCCATTATGTTAAAACTAGACTATTGCTTTGAATCATTTACAAGTCCAAATGTCCATGCTATACAAAGAAGAATAGAATATGATGAAAATGTTTGCTAGCATTCACACTTCAAAAATTCTGTTTTTATCATTTACCTACTCGAGGATGAGCAGGAATTAAGCTTGGGGATGCTGATATGTCTCCAACGTATCTATAATTTTTGCTTGTTCCATGCTGTTATATTATCATTCTTGGATGTTTTACTATCATTTTATTATAATTTTATACTATTTTTGGGACTAACCTATTAACCTAGAGCCCAGTGCCAGTTTCTGTTTTTTCGTGTTTTTGAGTTTTACAGAAAAGGAATATCAAACGGAGTCCAAACGGAATAAAAATCTACGGTGATTTTTTTTGGACCAGAAGAAGCCCAGGGAGCGTTGGAGTTGGGACAGAAGAGCCACGAGGCCACCACAAGCCTGGGGGGCGCCCCCCTAGGGCGCGCCCCCTTGGCTTGTCGTCACCTCGTGGCCCACCTTGACTTGTTTCCGACGCCAAAAATTCTTATAAATAGAGAAACCCCCAGAAACAAACCTAGATCGGGAGTTCCGCCGCCGCAAGCCTCCAGAGCCACGAAAAACCAATCGGGAGCCCGTTCCGGCACCCTGCCGGAGGGGGAAACCATCACCGAAGGCCATCTTCATCATCCCGGCGGTCTCCATGACGAGGAGGGAGTAGTTCACCCTCGGGGCTGAGGGTATGTACCAGTAGCTATGTGTTTGATCTCTCTCTCTCTCGTGTTCTTGTGAGGGCACGATCTTGATGTACCGCGAGCTTTATTAATATAGATGAATCATATGGAGTTTTCCCCTCTCTATCTTCTTGTGATGAATTGAATTTTTCCCTTTGAAGTTTTCTTATCGGATTGAGTCTTTAAGGATTTGAGAACACTTGATGTATGTCTTGCGATGGGATATCCGTGGTGACAATGGGATGTTCTATTGATCCACTTGATGTATGTTTTGGTGATCAACTTGCGGGTTCCATGACCTTGGGAATCTATGCATAGGGGTTGGCACACGTTTTCGTCTTGACTCTCCGGTAGAAACTTTGGGGCACTCTTTGAAGTTCTTTGTGTTGGATTGAACATGATGAATCTGAAATTGTGTGATGCATATCGTATAATCAAGCCCATGGGTACTTGTGGTGACATTGGAGTATCTAGGTGACATTAGGGTTTTGGTTGATGTGTATCTTAAGGTGTTATTTTAGTACGAACTCTAGGGCTGTTCGTGACACTTATAGGGATAGCTCATAAGATTGATCGGAAAAGATAACTTTGAGGTGGTTTCGTACCCTACAATAATTTCTTCGTTTGTTCTCCGCTATTTGTGACTTTGGAGTGAACTCTTTGTCGCACGTGAGGGGTTTGCATATGATTCAACTATGTTAGTATTGTTGAGAGAACTTGCACTAGTGAAAGTATGAACCCTAGGGCTTGTTTCTAAGCATTGCAATACCATTTGTGCTCACTTTTACCATTAGTTACCTTGCTGTTTTTATATTTTCAGATTACAAAAACCTATATCTACCATCCATATTACACTTGTATCACCATCTCTTCGCCGAACTAGTGCACCTATACAAATTACCATTGTATTGGGTGTGTTGGGGACACAAGAGACTCTTTGTTATTTGATTGCAGGGTTGCTTGAGAGAGACCATCTTCATCCTACGCCTCCCACGTATTGATAAACCTTAGGTCATCGACTTGAGGGAAATTTGCTACTATCCTACAAAACTCTGCGCATGGAGGCCCAACACGAGTCTACAAGAAGAAGGTTGCGTAGTAGACATCAGTTAGCAATAGCTGTGGAAGCAATAGTTGGCGCGACAACCACATGACGACATGATGATGGATATCATGGTGTCATGCCGTTACGATGGAGATCATGCCGGTGCTTTGGAGATGGAGATCAAAAGCACAAGATGATGATGGCCATATCATGTCACTTATATGATTTGCATGTGATGTTTATCCTTTTATGCATCTTATTTTGCTTAGGACGACATTAGCATTATAAGATAATCCCTCACTAAATTTCAAGATAAATTTGTGTTCTCCCCAAGTATGCACCGTTGCGAAAGTTCATCATTTTGAAGCACCTCATGATGGTCGGGTGTGATAGACTCTTCGTTCGCATACAACGGGTGTAAGCCAGTTTTACACATGAGGAATACTTGGGTTAAACTTGACGAGCCTAGCATGTACAGACATGGACTCGGAACACAGGAGACCGAAAGGTCGAACATGGGTCATATGGTAGATATGATCAACATGGATATGTTCAACATTGAAACCAACTCATCTCACGTGATGATCAGACTTGGGTTGGTGGATTTGGATCATGTCACACTTAGACAACATGAGGGATGTTGATTTGAGTGGGAGTTCATTAGTAATTTGATTAATTGAACTAATTATCGTGAACATAGTCTAAAGTTGTCTTTGCAAATTATGTTGTAGATCAATAGCTCGCGTTGTAGCTCCCTTGAATTTAATACGTTCCTAGAGAAAGGCTAAGTTGAAAGATAGTGTATGCAATCATACAGACTGGGTCCGTAATCTGAGGATTGTCCTCACTGCTGCACCGAAGGCTTATGTCCTTGATGCACCGCTCGGTGTGCCAACCCCTCAAGCGTCATTTGTGGATGTTGTGAATGTCTGGCAGACACGTTCTGATGACTACTCAATAGTTCAGTGTGCCATGCTTTACGGCTTAAAATCGGGACTCCAAAGTTTTTGAAACGCCATGGAGCATATGAGATGTTCCAAGAGCTGAAATTGGCATTTCAGGCTCATGCCCATGTTGAGAGGTATGATACCTCTCACAAGTTCTTGGCCTAGAAGATGGACGAGAATAGCTCAGTCGGTGAGCATGTACTCAGAATGTCTGGATCCTACAATCGCTTGAATCAAGTGTGAGTTAATCTTCCAGATAAGATAGTGATTGACAGAGTTCTCCAGTCACTGTCACCAAGCTACTAGAGCTTCGTAATGAACTATAACATGAAAGGGATGGAGATCCCTGAGCTATTCGCGATGCTTAAGGCCGCGGAGGTAGAAATCAAGAAGGAGCATCAAGTGTTGATGGTTAACAAGACCACTAGTTTTAAGAAGGGTAAGGGCAAGAAGGTAAACTTCAAGAATGGCAAGCCAGTTGCCGCTCCAGTGAAGAAACCCAAGGTTTGACCCAAACCCGAGACTAAGTGCTTCTATTATAAGGGGAACGGTCACTAGAAGCAGAACTGCCCCAAGTACTTGGTAGATAAGAAGGTTGGCAACGTCAACAAAAGTATATTTGATATACAAGTTATTGATGTGTACCTTACTAGTACTCACAGTAGCGCCTGGGTATTAGATACCGGTTCAGTTGCTAATATTGGTAACTCGAAACAAAAGCTACGGAATAAACAAAGACTAGCTAAGGGCGAGGTGACGATGTGTGTTGGAAGTATTTCCAAGGTTGATGTGATCACCATCACACGCTCCCTCTACCTTCAGGATTAGTGTTGAACCTAAATAAATGTTATTTGGTGTGTGCGTTGAGCATGAACATGATTAGATCGTGTTTATTGCAATACGGTTATTCATTTAAGTCACAGAATAATGGTTATTCTGTTTACATGAATAATACCTTATATGGTCATGCACCCAATGTGAATGGTCTATTGAATCTTGATCGTAGTGATACACATGTTCATAATATTGATGCCAAAAGATGCAAAGTTAATAATGATAGTACCACATACTTGTGGCACTACCGCTAAAGGTCATATTGGTGTAAAGCGCATGAAGAAACTCCATGCTGATGGATCTTTGGACTCACTCGATTTCGAATCGCTTGAGACATGCGGACCATGCCTCATGGGCAAGATGACTAAGACCCCGTTTTCCGGTACGATGGAGCGGGCAAGTGACTTATTGGATATAATACATATTGATGTATGCAGTCCAATGAGTGTTGAAGCACGTGGTGGATATCGTTATTTTCTTACCTTCACGGGTGATTTGAGTAGATACGGGTATATCTACTTGATGAAACACATGTCTGAAGTTTTTGAAAAGTTCAAGCAATTTCAGAGTGAAGTTGAAGATCATCGTGACAAGAAGATAAAATGTCTACGATATGATCATGAAGGTGAATATCTGAGTTACGAGTTTGGTATGCATTTAAGACAATGCGGAAATTGTTTCACAACTCACGCCACCTGGAACACCATAGTGTAATGGTGTGTCCGAACGTCGTAGCCATGCTCTATTGGATATGGTGCGTATTATGATGTCTCTTACCGATTTGCCACTATCGTTTTGGGGTTATGCATTAGAGACAACTGCATTCACTTTAAATAGGGCACCATCTAAATTCGTTGATATGACACCATAAGAATTATGGTTTGGCAAGAAACCTAAGTTGTCGTTTCCTAAAGTTTGGGGCTGCGACGCTTATGTCAAGAGGCTTCAGCCTGATAAGCTCGAACCCAAAGCGGAGAAGTGCATATTCATAGGATACCTTAAGGAAACAATTGGGTATACCTTCTATCACAGATCCGAAGGCAAGTCTTGTTGTTAAGAATGGATCCTTTCCAGATAGGGATTAGATGGGATTTTTATTTCTGTGCCCCTGGTTCGTTAGTTGTACTCATTCATCCCCACGCTCTTAACTTTTGCTCACTTTTCCCCACTCCCTTGCCCGAAACCCTCAGAACAGGTTACAACGGACGTTGTCGTCGGGTCAATGCCTCTGACCATTAACTCTGACGAGTGGGACCGGTTTCGGTGGACTGTTGGGCCGAAGCCCGCCACTCCCTCCATCCCGTTTTGCAGGCGTCTTTTCACAGGCGCCCCGCCATGTCGGGCTGACGGCATGGCCCCACGCGGACTCGTCGGGAAACCCGACGGTCCGACGGGCGTCTCGACAGTCGGTGCGGTGTGAACGCCGCATGGCGCCGCTTTGAATCGCCGCCCGAGGCCATTCGCCGGCTATTTAAGCCGGCCGTCGTCCCCCAGCCCTTGCACATCCTCCTCCTCCCTCCACCCCGCCGCCGCCCGAGCCCATACGCCTCCTCTCGCACTTCCGTCGCCGTCAGGATGATCCGGCACCTCATCACCACGTACGCGCAGCTCACTCCGGAGCGGCGCCTGCAAATCGAGGCGGAAATGCAGGCTCACTGCGCCACCCGCATCGCTGCGGGTCTCCCTCCGGATTCTCCGAAGACGGAGGACGAGGAGGAGGACGAGGAGGAGGAGGAGCATCAGCCGGCGCCCATGGAGGAGGACGGCCCGGAGGCGGAGGCGGAGGTCGCCAGCCGGAGGATATGGCGGAGCAGCAGGCCATCCTGGATTCCATCCGGGATGAGGCTGAGGTGGAGGCCAACCGTCGGCTCATCCGGCAGAGGCAGGCGGAGGCCGACGCCATGTTCGACGAGCTGGAGGCGGAGATAGAGGCAAAGGAGGTGGCTGAGGAGGCGGCAACGGAGCAGCCGCAGGCGCCGGAGCGGGCGGAGCCGCAACAGGCGGCCATTTATCCACCAGAGGGCACGGAGATCATCGACACCTCCGACGAAGAGTAGATAGGTTTTATTATGTAGAAGTATGTAGGTTTTACATCCTGCATGCTTTTGTATGAATTTTTTTCCTTTCTGAATATGAGATATCCGGTTGTGTAATGATGTTTTCCTTCAATCTAATATGAACCATGGTGATGTTGAAAAAGAAGAAGGAAAAGAAACTATTTTTTGCATGATGAAACTAATTTGATGCAATCAAATAAAAAAAACGGTGCAATCAAATCAATAAAGAAAGGGCCCATAAAGAAAAGGGTGACGGTGCAATCAAATCAATAAAAAAAACAGAACCAGCGCGTGCACCATTTTAATAGGCCTCTTTTGCATGATAAAAATAACTTTGGCCCTTATAAATTTGGTCATTTTGCATTTGTATTGAACAAAAAGAACTAAATTTTCTAGGCAATGTCAATTGTTGTGTAATTTCAAACGATACAAAAAAACAGAGCCAGCACGTTCACTAAAAACAGAGCAAATGATGCAAAAAAACGACGCAATTCGACGGCCCAGCTAGAGCTTGGTTTCCTTTTGGGCCCAATAGCTACGTTTTTTTCGCGCAGTCAATGGTGGGAGAGCAGCCGAGCACAACCAATAGGATCGCCTCTCGTGGATCGCCCCATGATCCAACGATGCGGAGCAGTCCATATGATCGGACGGCTGACGTTCGGAGCTAGGGTTAGGAGGGGTTTTGAGGGGTTTTGAGCTGGTCAACGGGGTTTCCAAGGCTTTGACTGAGCATAACTAATTTAAAAAAAATTGAAAAAATATGAAACCTTCGCCGTTCGTCGTTTTATAAGACACACTAACTAGGAAAAATACTAAACTTGGTATACGAACATTTTCTAAAAAGAAACCTAGCTGGCACGATCGAGGTCAAATGAGCACCATTAATTTAAAAAAAATCAAAAAAATATAAAACCTGCGCACAATGTTGTCTTATGTAACATGTTACCAACCAAAAATCATAAACTTGGTCTATGGTCATTTTCATGAAAAAACCTTCACACATATGAGCTATCACGTACAACATTTCATAGAGTTCAAGGAGAGGAGATAGGGTTACCTTCTGTTTTTGAAAATTTAAAAAAAATCACCAAAGCTTTATTTCAAAAGTGAATAAGAAGGATCTGAACTTAGTTTTCCATTTTCATATTTTAAACGTGTTTTTAATAGTTTTTATATTAAAGCATACTTTTAATAGTTTTCCATTTGGCTCATTTAGAGTAGGTCCAAAAAAACTTGATTACAAATGGGGCTGTTTACCCTAGCCTGGGAGCTCATTTGGAGCACATCTCTCAAATTCAAATTTCTTTGACCTCCTCTAAATCACCTCAAATTTTGCAGACATGATCTCCTACACAAACATGAGATTGTATAGAGTCCAAGAAGAGAGTGATAGTGGGTTTGGGTCTATGAAAAATTTAAAAAGAAGGATTTTAGTGTGAATAAGAAGGATTTGAACTTATATTTTTATTATTGAAATTTTAAACTGTTTTTATAATTATTTATATTGGAAATGGCCTGTTTACCGTAACTTTTCGGAGCTCACCAACATAGGCTAACATGATCATTTGTTTGTATTTTGGTTGTTTTATTTGTTGTTAGATCATTGCAACCTAGGCTAACATGATCATTGCAATCACAGAGGTTTAGGGTTTAGGCTAACATTAACACAAATGTTGCTTATAATTCAAATGTCAGCCAAAATTCAAACATCACACCACACTCGAAACATCATATCAAATCACATCAACCTGCGTTAACTTTAATTATACATTAATGGCGGCCACAAAGGCCGGCGAGAGTTCACAAGTCTGACAGGCATTAACTAAAAACATTAAAACTAAAAAATGAAAACGAGGAGGTGCGCTACCCCCTAGGCGTCCTCGTCGTCGTCGTCGTCGGGGCCGGTGAGGTCGACGAGGGTTGGCGCCGGGCCAGCCCAGGGGAACGACGTCTCCCAGGCGGTGGCGACGTCGTCCGCCGGTGGCTGCACCGCCGCTGCCTGCGCTTCGGCACGGCGCTCCTCCTCCTCTACCTCGGCGTCCTTCTCCAACTCCTCGAGCCGCTGACCCTCGCGACGCTCTGCCCGCAGGTGCTATTGTCGCCAAAACTCTAGGTAGTCCCGCTCCTGCTTCGGCGTCGCCAACATCCATATGGGTAGCGTGCTCACCCACTCCCGCACCACCCCCTCCCACACGTACTCATGGGGCGTGAGGGTGGTCGGTGCCTGCTCGAGCCTGGCAGGGGACGGCGGTGCCAGCGGCGGCACGACGCAGTCGCCAGCAGCGGAGAGCGCAATGGCCTCCGCCATCCGTGCCTGGTAAGCCGCCTCCTCCTCCTCCTCCTTGCGCCGCTCTTCCTCCTCGCTTTCGCGGAGGACAACTGCCAGCGCCAGCGCCTCCTGGTATGCGGCCTCCGCCTCCTGGTCCTCATCGCGGACGCCACACTGGCGCTGCTCCTCGTGCTCAAACGCAAACCAGACCTCCCAATTGGGAGAGTCTGCAGCATAGGCCGGATCGAGCCGCTGCTCGGGCGTGAGCTATTGCCGCCGGTGCCCCACCTCCTCCACATGCACCTGCGCCGACCGTGGAACCGCCGGCACTGGGATCCTCTCCGGATCCAAGTGCCAGTAGTTTGGCAGGATCACGTCGGGGTAGGGGAGAGGGATGGTGTGCTCCCAGTGCCACCTCGCCTGGTGCACTGGGACGCTAATCCGCTACTGAGGAGGATGGGAAGAGGACGGCGGGGGTAGCGCACGCCAAGGGACGGCGGGGGCCTTGCCCTTCTTCTTGCCGGAGCTCGAGCCGGCCCCTGAGAAGATGCCCATGGTGGCTACTGGCTAGGGTTTGGTTTTGTCGCCGGCAGACTAGGGTTTGTATCCTGCCGGGGGTGGAGGGGGCAGGCGCGGCTCTGGAAGGATGGAAGGTGATGTGGATTGGCCGGTTTCCAGTTAAAGAAGGACGACGACCCGAACATGGGTGGCTGACGACTGGGGCCCGCCGCGCGTGCGCATTTACTTTTGGCTGTGGGGGTAGTTGGAAGGCCGCCACGCGCCCCCGAGGCGGACGAGAAGAAAGCGCGTGCACGTCCGTTCGGCGTCCGTGTGGCCGGAAATGGGGCGGGACGAACTCAGCACGGCCCCACTCGTCAGAGTTAACGGTCAAACCATTGACCCGACGGCATCCTCCGTTGTGACCTTTGGTGAGGGTTTCGGGCTAGGGAGTGGGGAAAAGTGAGCAAAAGTTAAGGACGTGGGGATGAATGAGCACAGCTAAGGAACCAGGGGCACAGATGTAAAAACCAAAATTATGGTTTGGCAAGAAACCTAAGTTGTCGTTTCCTAAAGTTTGGGGCTGCGATGCTTATGTCAAGAGGCTTTAGTCTGATAAGCTCGAACCCAAAGCGGAGAAGTGCGTCTTCATAGGATACCTTAAGGAAACAATTGGGTATACCTTCTATCACAGATCCGAAGGCAAGTCTTGTTGTTAAGAATGGATCCTTTCCAGATAAGGAGTTTCTTTCGAAAGAAGTGAGTGGGGGAAGGTAGAACTTGATGAAGTTATCGAACCTTCACTTCAATTGGAGAGTACCGCAACATAGAAAGATGTTTTTGTGATGCCTACACCTAGTTGAAGAGGAAGCTAATGATAGTGGCCATGAAACTTCGGATCAAGTTACTACCGAGCTTCGTAGGTCGACAAGGACTCGTCCTGCCCCTAAGTGGTACTGTAATCCTATCTTGGAGGTCATGTTGTTAGACAACGGTGAACCTAAGAACTACGAGGAAGCGATGGTGGGCCCGGATTCCGACAAATGGCTAGAGACCATGAAATCCGAGATAAGATCCATGTACGAAAAGCAAGTATGGACTTTGGTAGACTTGCCCGATGATCGGTAGGCCATTAAGTACAAATGGATCTTTAAAAGGAAGACAAACGCTGATGGTAATGTCACCGTTTATAAAGCTTGACTTGTCGCAAAGGGTTTCCGACAAGTTCAAGGAGTTGGCTACGATGAGACTTTCTCACCCGTATCGATGCTAAAGTCTGTTAGGATTATGTTGGCAATTGCTGCATTTTTCAATTATGAAATTTGGCAGATGGACATCAAATATGCGTTCCTTAACGGTTTCCTTAAGGAAGAGTTGTATATGATGCAGCCGGAGGGTTTTGTCGATCCTAAAAATGCTGACAAAGTGTGCAAGCTCCAGTGTTCCATTTATGGGCTGGTGCAAGCATCTCAGAGTTGGAATCTTCACTTTGATGAGGTGATCAAAGCTTATGGGTTTATACAAGTTTGGAGAAGTTTGTATTTACAAGAAAGTGAGTGGGAGCTCTATAACATTTCTGATAAGTATATGTGGACGACATATTATTGATTGGAAATGATGTAGAATTTCTGGAAAGCATAAAGGGTCGTTTGGAAGGAGATTTTCAAAGGAAGACCTGGGAAAAGTTGCTTACATATTGGGCATCAAGATCTATAGAGATAGATCAAGATGCCTGATAAGTCTTTCACATAGCACATACCTTGACAAGATTTTGAAAGAGTTCAAAATGGATCAGTCAAAGAAGGAGTTCTTGCCTGTATTGTAAGGTGTGAAGTTGAGTAAGACTCAAAGATTGACCACGACAGAAGAAAGAGAAAGGACGAAGGTCGTCCGCTATGCCTCAGCCACATACTCTGTACTGTATGTCATGATGTGTAGCACACCTGATTTGTGCCTTGCCATGAGTCTGGCAAGGAGGTACAAGAGTGATCTAGGAGTGGATCACTGGACAACGGTCAAAATTATCCTTAGTAACTAAAGGACTAAGGAAATGTTTCTCGATTATGGAGGTGATAAAGAGTTCGTCGTAAAGGGTTACGTTGATGCAAGCTTTGACACCGATCCAGATGACTCCGAGTAGCATACTGGATACATATAGTGGAGCAGTCATTTGGAATAGCTCCAAGTGGTGCGTGATAGCAACATCTACAGTATGACATAGAAATTTGCAAAGTGCACACGGATCTGAATGTTGCAGACCCGTTGACTACCTCTCTCGCAAGCAAAACATGATCAAACCTCAGAACTCATTGGGTGTTAATCACACGGCGATGTGAACTAGATTATTGACTCTAGTGCAAGTGGGAGACTGTTGGAAATATGCCCTAGAGGCTATAATAAATTGGTTATTATCGCATTTCCCTGTTCATGATAAACGTTTATTATCCATGCTAGAATTGTATTGACTAGAAACTTAGATACATGTGTGGATACATAAACAACACCGTGTCCCTAGTGAGCCTCTACTAGACTAGCTCGCTGATCAAAGATGGTTAAGGTTTCCTAACCATAGACATGAGTTGTCATTTGATAACGGGATCACATCATTAGGAGAATGATGTGATGGACAAGACCCAACAGTAAGCATATCATTTGATCGTATCACCTAGTTTATTGCTACTGCTTTCTTCATGTCAAGTATCTGTTCCTAAGGTCATGAGATCATGCAACCCCTGACACCGGAGGAATACCTTATGTGTATCAAACATCACTTCGTAACTGGGTGATCATAAATGTGCTCTACAGGTATCTCCGAGGGTGTCTGTTGGGTTGGCGTGGATTGAGACTGGGATTTTTCACTCCGTATGACGGAGAGGTATCTCTGGGCCCTCTCGGTAATACAACATCACAAGAAGCTTGCAAGCAATGTGACTAAGGAGTTAGTCATGGGATCTTATATTACAGAATGAGTAAAGAGACTTGCCGGTAACGAGATTGAACTAGGTATGGAGATACCCACGATCGAATCTCGGGCAAGTAACACACTACTGGACAAAGGGAACTTCATACGAGATTGACTGAATCCTTGACATCGTGGTTCGACCGATAAAGATCTTCGTGGAATATGTAGGAACCAATATGGATATCCAGGTCCCGCTATTGGTTATTGGCTGGAGAAGTGTCTCGGTCATGTCTACATGATTCTTGAACCCGTAGGGTCCGCACGCTTAATATTCGGTGATGCTAGAGTAGTATTGGGATATGTACGTTGGTGACCGAATGTTGTTCGGAGTCCCGGACGTCACGCGGAGCTCCTGAATAGTCCGGAGGTAAAGATTTATATATGGGAAGTCATATTTTGGCTACCGGAAAAATTTCGGGTTTTGTCGGTATTGTACCGGGAAGCTTCTGGAAGGTTCCGGAGGATTCCGGAGGGTCCGGAAGTCCATGTAAGGTTCCACCATGCCCCTTAGGCCAACATGGGCTGTAGGGGACGCCCTAGCCTTATTGGGCCAGCCTCCCAAGGGCCCATGCGGCTAGGGGGTAGAAAACCTTGAGGGACAAGGCACCTCGGTGGTGCCTTGGGGAGGGAGGACTCCTCCCTCTTGGCCGCCACCCCCTCCCTTGGAGGAGGGGTTAGGGCTGCGCCCCTCTCCTGCCCCTTGCCTCCTATATATAGTGGAGGGGAGGGGAGGGCTGCACACACCAATCCCTACGCCCCGGTGACAGCCCTCCCTCTTCCGTTACTCCGTTTTCTCCTCACATCGCATCTACGGTAACGCTTGGCGAAGCCCTGACGGGATTGCTCCACCACACCGTCGTGTTGGTTGAGATCCCAGCTACTTCTCCTCTCTCGCTTGCTGGACCAAGAAAGAGGAGAGGTCATCGAGCCGCACGTGTGCTGAACGCGGAGGTGTCGTCCATGCGACGCTGGTTCGGATTGGATCGCGATTGGGTCGTGAAGAGTACGACTACGGTCTACAAGGGTATGTAGACACACTTCCCCTCTCGTAGCTATGCATCTGCATGGATAGATTTTGTGTATGCGTAGGACTTTTTTTTGTTTCCGAACAATTTTAACGACACACGCGTTGGATAGAAAAAAAAAACCCGGACCATTTGTCCGGTCATTTGTTGGCGATCCGCATTGGAGTTATCCTAAGCAACTTCGCATGTGCACATGGGAAGATGTGCACCTTGCGCCCCACACGTGCCTGGTTAAGCACTGGCCACTAGCGGTTTACTGTTCTCTGTGGTGCAGGAGCGAACAAGCAGTGGAGGATGGCACAGGCCATGCATGTGCACACGATGCGTGACCAATCGCCCTCGAGACCCTGCGGCTGTAACGGGATCGATCTAGCAGCACGTGATTCGACAGCAGTAGAGTTTATGGATAGATCCACACCATAAGGCTACTTCCAATGCATTGGTGTTAAGATGTGGTGCTAAGCACATTTAAAAGTTTAGCAACCAAAGCCCCCAATGCATAGGTGCTTAACTTGTTGTAGCTAAGCACATTTCATTTAATGATTTAGGTACTAAAGTTCATCATGCATTGGTGGGCTTTCTTTCATTTAAGTACTTTGTCTAGGTTCACACGCTTGGCACGGCTTCTTTCGGGGTCACCACACTCATCTCTCTCCTCTTAAATACCTTGCCACAAGATTTTTTACCTACATGACAGCCTTAGCACCTGTACAAAGTGGAGCATCTGGAGGGGCCTAACATGCCATCCAATACGACACGGATCGACCGCACTTCACGAGTCAAAAGCAAGCCACATGCTCCATTGATATCCGTACTACTCTTGCACACAGATATCTTGGCGCACTCTTCGCAAAAAAAAGTTCAGATAGAGATCTTGGAGCACGAGGACCAGAAACACACAGAGATGCCACGAAACGACGATTCGTTGGAGGGACACCACCAATGAATTAAATCTTAAGTTTAGATCTTATACAATGGTATTGTTTATTTATTTTGCTACTACCTCCGATGCATAAAATGTATCGCAGTTCTGAACTAGGTTTGCGGTTTCTCTTTCAGTGAGGGTTTGCGGGTTTTGTTTTAAAGCAGATGGTGATTTTTGTTAAATAAAGCTAATTACTCTAGCCTCAATAGACTATGTGTATATGTGTAGATGCGTTTATGTTCTGCGATCGCTATTTGTTTAAAAATAAAAGGACAAAGATCCCCCGCAAGCATGAGGGAGCACGCCAAAATCATTTCGAGCAGTTTCGGTAGTTATCGGTGTCCCTCCCTTCAACCAGGACGTGTCATGTGTGCGTTTAGGATGTACTCTTCTTTTGCATTCTCTTCTTATTTCTGTGGGGGGTCCACTGTTGTATTCTAGACCGCGTGTCTCTGTATTTAGTACTTGGTGGTAAAGTTGTGAGACTGAAACATGCAACATTGCATGAGATTGGAAATAGAGCACTCCACGATGTGTTTTTCCCCCCCAAAACAAAGTCATTCATTTGTGAAAAAACATGATTCATATCTCTAGAACTAAAATTATATTTTTGTTCTTTCTTATATATTTGAATTCCTGACGATAAAACCTTTAGAACAAGACCAATAACATATACAATTTAAGCTGGCTTAAATTTCATTATTGAAATATGTGGTAACTATTTATTTTTCGAAGTTGAGTGAAATATTTGAAATCAAGTTTTTTAAAAATAAATTGAATTCGTTTTCATATTTGTGTGATATCAAGAAGTGAGTGAAATAATTGAAATATGTGTTACTTGTTTTCCAAATTAAGTGAGAATGGAATACATTATCAAATAATTTAAATATATTCTGAAATAAATAAAAAATGGGGTAAACATTTTATGATTTTTTTGAAACACTTGAAATATGTTCCAAAATAATAATAATTTTCTTCAGAAAATGAGTGAGATAGTGATTTTTTAAATTGAGTAGACCAATTGAAATATTGTTCAAATAAATTAGTGACATAAGTGATCTTCCATGAACCAAAAAGTGCACATGACATTACCATATTTGAAACAAGTGACCTTTGTGAAATTCATTTAAAATGAAATAACTGAAAAAAGTGACATGTGTGATATTCGATTGAAATAAATGAAATTAAAAGATCTGAAGCAACTAAAATAAGTGAAACAGTAAATGACTAAAATCTAACGTACTAAAAGTTTCTCAAAAGTTATCTTGTTTTAATGATCTTGGCGTGAGTAATTCAAATATATAAAAAGGTCACTAAGTGTTCATATGGTTCAAAAGATGTACATATTCAAAATTTCTCTGTGGAATTAAATATATGACTTCCGATGGGGGAGGGAATATGTGAGATGCATGTCATCCTTTTCTTTCCTTGCTGACACGAAGTACTCCCTCCATTTCACAATATAGTGTGCCCGCGTTTTCCGAGATCTAAGTTTCACCATACATTTAACCAACGAGACCGATTGCGACGGGAGCAAAAATTATAACACCGAATTCATATTTCGATATGAATTCAGTGGTATAATTTTTGCTCCTTCCGCAGTCGGTCTCGTTGGTTAAATGTATGGTCTTAGATCTCGGGAAGCGCGGGCGCACTACATTGTGGGACGGATGGAGTAGTATTTATGGCGCGCTACATTTTTGCTCCCGTCATTTTTTTCTTTCGTGGCTGTTGTGGTGGCGCGGGAGGCGGGTGACGAATGTTGGTGTCAAACTCAGCGATGTTTTGCTATCTTTTCAGTTTTATCATGTCGGTTTTTACGTGACTTGTAATTTGAACTTTATGATATGAATGAGACACGTATTGTCATGCAAAAAAAAGTCTACTACCCACACTGTTGTACGGTTCCGTCATGGTCCTGATGAGATTCGCAAATTGTGCGAGGATGATTGCAGCGTTGCTCCTTAATTAATGAAAGCTTTTCATTCGAAAAAAAGAAGTATGCATGCCCTCGAAATAGGGTTTCCCCCCGCTTTGTATTACAAAGCAACCATCACCGATACAACCAACGATAGATGCTGGGGCGAAAACAGCACAGGCACACTCAAAAGAAACGAAAGAGGAAGACAAAAGAAACAAATGCCGACAACGGTGGATCAACAAAAACGAAGAAGCCTCGCGACCGCTGCGCCCACCGGTAACTTCCACCAAGCTCCTAGACTCCGAAGCGCCGGTATTAATCAACACCTCCATGAAGGGACGCGACGACAACGGCGCTGCTGCCAAGGGTTTCCCCCGGTACATGACGAGGAGGCAGGAAGGGTAGCCCCGATGCCCTCCGGGAAGGTTCGGCGGCACCCACAGGCGCCACCGCGTCAGTGTCGGCTAGGCCGACAGGGATTTCTCCCGATCCCAACCTTCACCACGGGTGCTCCGAAGCAAGCCACCAAACAGTCCACCACCCTGCGCCAACACGGTCTTGAAGCTTCCCACGCCGCCTCATGATACGTCTCCAACGTAACTATAATTTTTTATTGTTCCATGTTGTTATATTATCATTCTTGGATGTTTTACAATCATTTTATGGCAACTTTATATCATTTTTTGGAACTAACCCGGACTGACGATGTTTTCAGCAGAACTACCGTGGTCTTGTTTTTTGTGCAGAAATAAATGTTCTCCAAACGCAACGAAACTTTTTGACGATTTTTTGGAACAAAAGAGGCACTAGAAGCTTCGTTGGAGGGCCAGAAGAGCCACGAGGTGGGCACAACCCACCAGGGCGCGCCAGGCCCCTCCGGCGCGCCCTGGTGTCTTGTGGTCCAGTCGTGGCCCATCTTCGCGTGAAACAGACGCCCAAAAATCCTATATATTCAGAAACCCCTAGAAATAACCCTAGATGAGAAGTTCCGCCGTTGCAACTCTCTGTATCGATGAAAAACCAATCTGTAGGCGTTCCAGTACCCTGCCGGAGAGGGTAGACCATCTCCGGTGGCCATCTTCATCATCCCGACGGAGCCATGACGAGGAGTGAGTAGTCCACCCTCGGGGCTGTGGGTATGTACCAATAGCTATGTGTTCAATCTCTCTCTCTCTTTCTCTCTCGTGTTCTTGAGATGTCACGATCTTGATGTATGATGTCTACTACGCAACCTTCTTCTTGTAGACTCGTGTTGGGCCTCCAAGCGCAGAGTTTTGTAGGACAGTAGCAAATTTCCCTCAAGTGGACGACCTAAGGTTTATCAATCTGTGGGAGGCATAGGATGAAGATGGTCTCCCTCAAGCAACCCTGCAATCAAATAACAAAGAGTCTCTTGTGTCCCCAACACACCCAATACAATGGTAATTTGTATAGGTGCACTAGTTCGGCGAAGAGATGGTGATACAAGTGTAATATGGATGGTAGATATAGGTTTTTATAATCTGAAAATATAAAAACAGCAAGGTAACTAATGATAAAAGTGAGCACAAACGGTATTGCAATGCTTAGAAACAAGGCCTAGGGTTCATACTTTCACTAGTGCAAGTTCTCTCAACAATACTGACATAGTTGAATCATATGTAAATCCCTCACGTGCAACAAAGAGTTCACTCCAAAGTCACAAATAGCGGAGAACAAACGAAGAAATTATTGTAGGGTACGAAACCACCCCAAAGTTATCTTTTCTGATCAATCTTATGAGCTATCCCTATAAGTGTCATGAACAGCCCTAGAGTTCGTACTAAAATAACACCTTAAGATACACATCAACCAAAACCCTAATGTCACCTAGCTACTCCAATGTCACCACGAGTACCCATGGGCTTGATTATACGATATGCATCACATAATTTCAGATTCATCATGTTCAATCCAACACAAAGAACTTCAAAGAGTGCCCCAAAGTTTCTACCGGAGAGTTAAGACGAAAACATGTGCCAACCCCTATGCATAGATTCCCAAGGTCACTGAACCCGCAAGTTGATCACCAAAACATACATCAAGTGGATCAATAGAACATCCCATTGTCACCACGGATATCCCATCGCAAGACATACATCAAGTGTTCTCAAATTCTTTAAAGACTCAATCCGATAAGAAAACTTCAAAGGGAAAACTCAATTCATCACAAGAAGATAGAGAGGGGAAAACTCCATATGATTCATCTATATAAATAAAGCTCGCGGTACATCAAGATCGTGCCATCTCAAGAACACGAGAGAGAGAGATCAAACACATAGCTACTGGTACATACCCTCAGCCCCGAGGGTGAACTACTCCCTCCTCGTCATGGAGACCACCGGGATGATGAAGATGGCCTCCGGTGATGGTTTCCCCCTCCGGCAGGGTGCCGGAACGGGCTCCCGATTGGTTTTTCGTGGCTACAGAGGCTTGCGGCGGCGGAACTCCCGATCTAGGTTTCTTTTCGGGGGTTTCTGTATTTATAGGAATATTTGGCGTTGGAATCACGTCAGGGGGGTGCTCGAGGGGCCCACAAGCCAGGGGGGCGTGCCCTAGGGGGGCGTGCCCTAGGGGGGCGCCCCCTAGGCTTGTGACCTCCTCGGGACTCCTCTCCGGTATCTTTTTGCTCCGGTATTTTTTATATTTTCCAAAAATATTCTTCGTAAATTTTCAGCCCATTCCGAGAACTTTTATTTCTGCACAAAAACAACACCACGGTAGCTCTGCTGAAAACAGCGTCAGTCCGGGTTAGTTCTAATAAAATCATACCAAAATCATATAGAATTATTGTAAACATGGCATGAATACTTCATAAATTATAGATACGTTGGAGACGTATCAGCATCCCCAAGCTTAATTCCTGCTCGTCCTCGAGTAGGTAAATGATAAAAGAAATAATTTATGAAGTGTGAATGCTAGCAAACATTTTCATCATATTCTATTCTTCTTTGTATAGCATGGACATTTGGACTTGTAAATGATTCAAAGCAATAGTCTAGTTTTAACATAATGGCTTCAATACTCAAGCATGTCAATAAGCAACCATGTCTTTCAAAATATCAACACTAAAGAAAGTTATCCCTAGCCCATCATGCTCAATCATTGATCCATTCATGAAAGACACTCAAATATTAGCTATGCCCAATGCTCAAGTACGATCATAGTGCCCCCTAGTTGGTGCTTATAAGAGAAGATGGAGACTCAAAGCAAAAATAAAAATTGCATAAAGTAAATAGATAGGCCCTTCGCAGAGGGAAGTAGGGATTTGTAGAGGTGCCAGAGCTCAAGGTTTAAATTGAGAGAGAAAAATATTTTGAGTGGCATGCTTTTCCTGTCAACGAAAACGATAAAGTAGCTCACAATACTTTCCATGCTAGATGTATCATAGGCGGTTCCCATACAGAAAACAAAGTTTTTACTCCCCCTCCACCAATCAATCACACTCCACGGCGAGCCGAATCCACGGGTACCGTCCATACAAACAACAATCCTGGGGGAGTTTTGTTTCATTATATTTTGTTTTGATTTTTGAGCATGGGACTGGGCATCCCCAATACCAGCCACTTTCTCGTGAATGATAGTGAATCAACACATATCGTGAGAATAACACATCTAGAATGGGAAAATATTGGACACTCCCCACCGTTTCATGAGCGGTACGGGCACACAAAAGAGAAAATTTATTTTGAAAATTTAGAGATGGCACATACAAATTTGCTTGGAACGGCATGGAAATACCGCATATAGGTAGGTATGGTGGACTCATAAGGCAAAACTTGGTTTAAGGATTTTGGATGCACAAGTAGTATTTCTACTTAGTACAAATGGAGGCTAGCAAATAGATTGGGAAGCAACCAAGCCAAGAAACGAAAATTCACATAAGTGAGCATTGAACATAACTAACACCGAATAATGCACCACAAGTAGGATGTAACTTCATTGCATAACTATTGACTTTCGTACTTGCATAGGGAATCACAAACCATAACACTAATATTCCTACTAAAGCATAATTACTCACTAACATGACTCACATATTACTATCATCATGTTTGAAAACTATTACAAGGAATCAAGTTTAATTTGTCCAATGATCTTCATGAAAGTTTTTATTATATCCTCCTTGGATATCTATCACTTTGGGACTAGTTTCATATATTGCCATTGCTTTTTTGACAAGCTCAAACAAATTTAAATGAAGCACATGAGCATAAAGATTTCATCCCTGAAAAAGGTATAAGTGAAGCATTAGAGGAAATGACAAGCTACTCTCAAAAGATATAAGTGAAGATCAATGAGCAGTCAAACAATTAAGTAGCTATGTGAGGACTCTCTCTCTCAATAAATATTTTCAGATCTGAGTATTTTATTCAAACAGCAAACAAAAGAAAAATAGCACTCCAAGAATAGCACGCATCATGTGAACGAATAAAAATTTAGGCTCAACATAGGCTAACCGATAATTGTTGATGAAGAGAGGTGGGATGCGCAGCATCCCCAAGCTTAGATGCTTGAGACTTCTTGAAATATTTACTTGGGGTGCCTTGGTAATCCCCAAGCTTGAAATCTTGAATCTCGTTCAATCCTCTCATATCCCGGTTTCACCTATTCTCAAAAACTTCATCCACACAAAACTCGAAAAGAACTCGTGAGATAGGTTAGTACACATAATAATAAATCAACACTTCATGTACTGCCAAGACAAGTTGCATAATAATTTCCAAACATTAGGTACTGTATACTATCATTTCCACAATTTATATCTACCAATATAGGCTATGAAAACTGTAGGATAAGTAGATAACGAAACTATGACAGCAATCTGTCCAAACAGAACAGTCTCTAGAAATTTATGAAAACAGTGTACTTCTGTAACTCAAAAAAATATGAAAATTTAGGACATGCTAAATAATTTATATGAAAACACTGTGTAAAAATTTCATTAACTTTCCACGTTCCAGTAAAATATGAAAATTCAAACAACAGAAAAAGTTTCTGTTTTTACACAGCACATATCAAAACATGCAATGCAAGCATCCTAATGCAATTCTTGGAACTTTTTATTGAAAAACAAGATTATAAATAACACCTAACATAGAACAACAAAATAAAATGATGCTCCAAGCAAAACTCATATTATGTGACGAATAAAAATATAGCTCCAAGTAAGATATACCGATAGTGTTGAAGACGAAAGAGGGGATGCCTTCCGGGGCATCCCCAAGCTTAGGCGCTTGAGTCTTCCTTGGATATTACCTTGGGGGTGCCTTGGGCATCCCCAGGCTTAGGTTCTTGTCACTTATTCTCCTCATATCGGTGTCTCACCCAAAACTTGAAAAACTTCAATCACACAAAACTTAACGGAACTTCGTGAGAAGGGTTAGTGTAATAAAGATAAATCATTCACTTAGGTACTGTCAAGACAAGATTCATAATTGTTACCACATGATACCTACTGTATTATATCATTCCCATAATTTATATCACTCAATATAATCTATAGAAACACTAAAACAAGTAAACTATGCATGCAAAAGAGAATCTGTCAAAAACAGAACAGTCTGTGAAGATCTGTAGTGTAACCATACTTCCCTGTCTCTAAAAATTCTGAAAATTTAGGACAACCTGAAGAATTTTTATATTAAGACTTTGTAAAAATTTCAGATCATTATCACGCTCCAGTAAAAAATGAAAATTTCTGTACTGGAGTCAAAAGTTTCTGTTTTGGTTCAGCATCAATTCTACTCATCTTGTGAGTCATCCCAAAGGTTTTACTTGGCACTTTATTGAAACAAAAGCTATAAAACATGATTATACAGTAGCTTAATCATGTGAACACACAAAAACAAAAAGTAAAAGTGTTGGGTTGTCTCCCAACAAGCGCTTTTCTTTAATGCCTTTTCGCTAGGCATGATGATTTCAATGATGCTCACATAGGAATAATAATTGAAACATGCAAAAGAGCTTCATGAATCTCATTACAAGCACATTTAAGTCTAACTCACTTCCTATGCATAGGGATTTTATGAGCAAACAATTTATGGGAGCAAGAATCAACTAGCATAGGAAGGTAAAACAAGTGCAACTTCAAAACTTTGAACACATAGGGAGGAAACTTGATATTATTGCAATTCCTACAAGCATATGTTCCTCCCTCATAATAATTTTCAGTAGCATCATGAAGGAATTTCACAATATAACCAGCACATAAAGCATTCTTTTCATGATCTACAAGCATAGAAAATTTGTCACTCTCCACATAAGCAATTTTCTTCTCATTCATAATAGTGGGAGCAAACTCAACAAAATAACTATCATGAGGTACTTGATTGACATAACCACTTTGAATATTAAAATCATGATGACAAGTTTCATGGTTACTATCACTCTTTATAGCATACATGTCATCATCATAATCATCATAGATAGTAGGCATGTCATTATCATAATATATTTGCTCATCAAAACTTGGGGGACAAAAAATATCATCTTCATCTAACATAGCATCCCCAAGCTTATGGCTTTGCATATCATTAGCATCATGAATATTCAGAGAATTCATACTAACAACATTGCAATCATGCTCATCATACAAAGATTTAGTGTCAAACATTTTAATAACTTCTTCTTCTAACACTTGAGCATAATTTTCCTTTCCATCATTTTCACGAAAGACATTAAAAAGATGAAGCATATGAGGCAACCTCAATTTCATTTTTTTTGTAGTTTTCTTTTATAAAACCAAACAAGTGAAAAACAAGAAACTAAAAGATTTAATTGCAAGATCTAAAGATATACCTTCAAGCACTCACCTCCCCGGCAACGGCACCAGAAAAGAGCTTGATGTCTACTACGCAACCTTCTTCTTGTAGACTCGTGTTGGGCCTCCAAGCGCAGAGTTTTGTAGGACAGTAGCAAATTTCCCTCAAGTGGATGACCTAAGGTTTATCAATCCGTGGGAGGCATAGGATGAAGATGGTCTCTCTCAAGCAACCCTGCAATCAAATAACAAAGAGTCTCTTGTGTCCCCAATACAATGGTAATTTGTATAGGTGCACTAGTTCGGCGAAGAGATGGTGATACAAGTGTAATATGGATGGTAGATATAGGTTTTTGTAATCTGAAAATATAAAAACAGCAAGGTAACTAATGATAAAAGTGAGCACAAACGGTATTGCAATGCTTAGAAACAAGGCCTAGGGTTCATACTTTCACTAGTGCAAGTTCTCTCAACAATACTGACATAGTTGAATCATATGTAAATCCCTCACGTGCGACAAAGAGTTCACTCCAAAGTCACAAATAGCGGAGAACAAACGAAGAAATTATTGTAGGGTACGAAACCACCTCAAAGTTATATTTTCTGATCAATCTTATGAGCTATCCCTATAAGTGTCACGAACAGCCCTAGAGTTTGTACTAAAATAACACCTTAAGATACACATCAACCAAATCCCTAATGTCACCTAGATACTCCAATGTCACCACGAGTACCCATGGGCTTGATTATACGATATGCATCACATAATTTCAGATTCATCATGTTCAATCCAACACAAAGAACTTCAAAGAGTGCCCCAAAGTTTCTACCGGAGAGTCAAGACGAAAACATGTGCCAACCCCTATGCATAGATTCCCAAGGTCACGGAACCCGCAAGTTGATCACCAAAACATACATCAAGTGGATCAATAGAACATCCCATTGTCACCACGGATATCCCATCGCAAGACATACATCAAGTGTTCTCAAATCCTTTAAAGACTCAATCCGATAAGAAAACTTCAAAGGGAAAACTCAATTCATCACAAGAAGATAGAGAGGGGAAAACTCCATATGATTCATCTATATCAATAAAGCTCGCGGTACATCAAGATCGTGCCATCTCAAGAACACGAGAGAGAGAGATCAAACACATAGCTACTGGTACATACCCTCAGCCCCGAGGGTGAACTACTCCCTCCTCGTCATGGAGACCGCCGGGATGATGAAGATGGCCTCCGGTGATGGTTTCCCCCTCCGGCAGGGTGTCGGAACGGGCTCCCGATTGGTTTTTCGTGGCTACAGAGGCTTGCGGCGGCGGAACTCCCGATCTAGGTTTCTTTTCGGGGGTTTCTGTATTTATAGGAATATTTGGCGTTGGAATCACGTCAGGGGGGTGCTCGAGGGGCCCACAAGCCAGGGGGCGCGCCCTAGGGGGGGCGCCTCCTAGGCTTGTGACCTCCTCGGAACTCCTCTCCGGTATCTTTTTGCTCCGGTATTTTTTATATTTTCCAAAAATATTCTCCGTAAATTTTCAGCCCATTCCGAGAACTTTTATTTCTGCACAAAAACAACACCACGGTAGCTCTGCTGAAAACAGCGTCAGTCCGGGTTAGTTCTAATAAAATCATACCAAAATCATATAGAATTATTGTAAACATGGCATGAATACTTCATAAATTATAGATACGTTGGAGACGTATCAATGTATCACGGGGTTTGTTAACATAGTCGGATCATATGGTGTTTTCCCCTCTCTATCTTGTTATGATGAATTGAGTTTTCCCTTTGAGATTTCGTTATTACCGGATTGAATGCTTTTATGGATTTGAGAGCACTTCATATATGTCTTGGCACTCAACTCGCGGATTCCCGAGGTGACATTGGGGTAATCTATGCATAGGGGTTGATGCACGTTTTCGTCATACTTTCTCCGGTAGAAATCTTGGGGCACTCTTTGAGGTTCTTTATGTTGGATTGAGTATTATGAATCTAAAATTGTTTGATGCGTATCATATAATTAACTCATGGATACTTGTGGTGACATTGGAGTATCTAGGTGACATTAGAGTTGGTTGATGCGTATCATATGGTATTATTTTAGTACGAACTCTTAGATAGATCGATCGGAAAGGATAACTTGGTGTTATTTTAGTACGAACTCTTGGATAGATCGATCGGAAAGGATAACTTTAAGGCGGTTTCGTACCCTACAAACAATTTATTTTTATGTTTTCCGCTCGATAAGAACTTTGAAGTGATTCTTCGTTGCACGTTGAGGGATGGTTATGTGATCCAATTATATTAGCATTGTTGAGAAATTGCACTAGCGAAAGTACGGACCCTAGGCCTTGTTTTCAAGCATTGCAATACCGTTTGTGCTCACTTTTGTTACTTGCTACCTTGCTGTTTTTTATTGTTACTATTACAAAAATCAACACCTACTATCATTACTACACTTGTATCACCATCTCTTCGCTGAACTAGTGCACCTATACAATTTACCATTGTATTTGGTGTGTTGGGGACACAAGAGACTTTTTATTATTTGGTTGCAGGGTTGTTTGAGAGAGACCATCTTCATCCTACACCTCCCACAGATTGATATACCTTAGGTCATCCACTTGAGGGAAAATTGCTACTGTCCTACAAAACTCTGCGCTTGGAGGCCCAACATGAGTCTACAAGAATAAAGTTGCGTAGTAGACATCAAGCTCTTTTCTGGCGCCGTTGCCGGGGAGGTGAGTGCTTGAAGGTATATTTTTAGATCTTGCAATTGAATCTTTTAGTTTCTTGTTTTTCACTAGTTTGGTTTTTATAAAAGAAACTACAAAAAAATGGAGTTTAGGTTGCATCATTTGTATCGTCTTTATAATGTCTTTCGTGAAAATAAGGATTCAGAAAATTGTGCTCAATTGGTAGAGGAAGAAATTATGAAAACTCTTAATGAGAATTCCTTGAATGATGACCATGATTGCAATGTTTCTAGTATGAATTCTATGAATATCCATGATGCTAATGATATGCAAAGCCACAAGATTGGGGATGCTATGTTTGATGAAGATGATATTTTTAGTCCCCCAAGTTTTGATGAGCAAATTTATTATGATGATGACATGCCTCCTATCTATGATGATTATGATGATGACATGTATGCTATAAAGAGTGATAGTAACTATGAAACTTGTCATCATGATTTTAATATTGAATGTGGTTATGTCAATCAAGTGTCTCATGATATTTATTTTGTTGAGTTTGCTCCCACTACAATGAATGGGAAGAAAATTGCTTATGTGGAGAGTAATATTTTTTCTATGCTTGTAGATCATGAAAAGGATGCTTTATGTGATAGTTATATTGTGAAACTCCTTCATGATGCTACTGAAAATTATTATGAAGGAGGAACATATGCTTGTAGGAATTGCAATAATATCAAGTTTCCTCCCTGTGTGTTCAAAGTTTTGAAGTTATGCTTGTTTTGCCTTCCTATGCTAGTTGATTCTTGCTCCCATAAATTGTTTGCTCACAAAATCCCTATGCATAGGAAGTGGGTTAGACTTAATGTTGGAAATATGCCCTAGAGGCAATAATAAATTAGTTATTATTATATTTCCTTGTTCATGATAATCGTTTATTATCCATGCTATAATTGTATTGATTAGGAAACTCAAATACATGTGTGGGTACATAGACAACACTGTGTCCCTAGTAAGCCTCTAGTTGACTAGCTCGTTGATCAAAAGATGGTGAAGGTTTCCTAGCCATGGACATGAGATGTCATTTGATAACGGGATCACATCATTAGGAGAATGATGTGATGGACAAGACCCAAACTATAAACGTAGCATATGATCGTGTCAGTTTATTGCTATTGTTTTCTGCATGTCAAGTATCTGTTCCTATGACCATGAGATCATGCAACTCCCTGACATCGAAGGAATACCTTGTGTGTATCAAACGTCGCAACGTAACTGGGTGACTATAAAGATGCTCTACAGGTATCTCCGAGGGTGTCTGTTGGGTTGGCATGGATCAAGACTGGGATTTGTTACTCCGTGTGACGGAGAGGTATCTCAGGGCCCACTCGGTAATACAACATCACAATGAGCCTTGCAAGCAATGTGACTAAAGTGTTAGCCACGAGATCTTGTATTACGGAATGAGTAAAGAGACTTGCCGGTAACGAGATTGAACTAGGTATAGAGATACCGACGATCGAATCTCGGGCAAGTAACATACCAAAGAACAAAGGGAACAGCATACGGGATTAACTGAATCCTTGACATAGAGGTTCGACCGATAAAGATCTTCGTAGAATATGTAGGAGCCAATATGGGCATCCAGGTCCCGCTATTGGTTATTGATCGTAGAGGTGTCTCGGTCATGTCTACATAGTTCTCGAACCCGCAGGGTCTACACACTTAACGTTTGGTGACGATTAGTATAGTTGAGTTATTTTGTTGGTGACCGAAGGTTGTTCGGAGTCCCGGATAAGATCCCGGACATGACGAGGATCTCCGGAATAGTCTGGAGGTAAAGATTGATATATGTGATAATAGTGTTTTGATCTCCGGAAGGGTTCCGGAATTCACCGGAAGGGGTTCCGGATGTTTACCGAAGTGTTCGGGTGCAGCAACACTTTATATGAGCCAAAGGGGTAAAGCCCACGAGGTATTGGAAAGTGCAAAAGGAAGTTTTGCTGCTGCCTTAAGCGGTACTA
The DNA here is from genome assembly GCA_039707655.1 of Elymus sibiricus. Classification (NCBI taxonomy): domain Eukaryota; kingdom Viridiplantae; phylum Streptophyta; class Magnoliopsida; order Poales; family Poaceae; genus Elymus; species Elymus sibiricus. The sequence continues at coordinate 323,770,977 of CM077673.1, forward strand.
CCGCTGGTAAGGCAGTACTACCGCGTAAGCGGTACTACCGCTCGTGAGCGGTACTACCGCTTGTACGCGATACTGCTGGAATCCGAGTTAGACTCTTTCCGTGCGGGCCAAACCGACCTTGTGCGGGCAAAACCGACCTTGTGGAGGCTTTCTCTCCAAGTTTAGACCACAGGGCTCAACATATAAATAGAGGGGCAGGGCTAACACACGGGACACATTAAGATTTCCCAAGCCGTGTGTCGGCAACCCTAACCCTCTAGTTTCTCCCGTCATAATCTCCGTAGTGCTTGGCGAAGCCCTGCAGAGATTGTTCCTCACCACCATCACCACGCCGTCGTGCTGCCGGAACTCATCTACTACTTCATCATCGCTCGCTGGATCGAGGAGGTGAAGGCGTCATCAAGCCGTACGTGTGTTGAACGTGGAGGTGCCGTCCGTTCGGCACTAGTTCGTGATCGGATCGAGGGACGACTTGCGATTTGGATCGCGGAGACGTTCGACTACATCAACCGCGTTTCTTAACGCTTCCGCTTAGCGATCTACAAGGGTATGTAGATTCACTCTCCCTCTCATAGATGCTCATCACCATGGATAGATCTTGTGTGTGCGTAGGAAATTTTTTGTTTTCCATGCAACGTTCCCCAACAGTGGCATCTAAGCTAGGTCTATGCGTAGATGAGATCTCGAGTAGAACACAAAGGAGTTTGTGGGCGTTGATATTCAGATTGCTTCCTCCCTTGGTCTTTTCTTGTTTCGGCGGTATTGTGGGATGAAGCGGCTCGGACCAACATTACTCGTACGCTTACGAGAGACCGGTTCCTTCAACTGACATGTAACTTCGTTGCATAAAGATGGCTAGTGGGTGTCTGTTTCTCCCACTTTAGTCGGATCGGATTTGACAAAGGCGGTCCTTGAGAAGGTTGAAAAGCAATTTTTATATCACCGTTGTGGTTTTTGCGTAGGTAAGAATCGTTCTTGCTAGATACCCGTAGCAGCCACGTAAAACTTGCAACAACAATTAGAGGACGTCTAACTTGTTTTTGCAGGGTATGTTGTGATGTGATATGGCCAATTACATGATGAGATTAGATATATGTGATGTATGAAATGATCATGTGTTGTATAGAATATCACGACTTGCATGTCGATGAGTACGGCAACTGGCAGGAGCCATAGAGTTGTCTTTAATTATTTTCGCCGTTTTGCTTTACTTTATCGCTATGAGTTAGCAATAGTCGTGGAAGCAACAGTCGGCGCGACAACCTCATGGAGATCAAGATGATGGAGATCATGGTGTCATGCCGGTGACGATGGAGATCATGCCGGTGCTTTGGAGATGGAGATCAAAAGCACAAGTTCATGGCCATATCATGTCACTTATGATTTGCATGTGATGTTAATCCTTTTATGCATCTTATTTTGCTTAGGACGGCGGTAGCATTATAAGGTGATCCCTCACTTAAATTTCAAGATAAATTGTGTTCTCCCCGAGTGTGCACCGTTGCGAAAGTTCGTCGTTTCGAGACACCACGTGATGATCGGGTGTGATAGACTCTACGTTCACATACAACGGGTGCAAGCCAGTGTTGCACATGCGGAACACTCGGGTTAAACTTGACGAGCCTAGCATGTACAGACATGGCCTCGGAACACAAGAGACCGAAAGGTCGAACATGAGTCATATAGTAGATATGATCAACATGAAGATGTTCACCATTGAAACCACCTCAACTCTCGTGATGATCGGACTTGAGTTGGTGGATTTGGATCATGTTACACTCGAATGACCGGAGGGATGCCAATTTGAGTGGGAGTTTTTAAGTAATATGATTAACTAAACTCATTATCTTGAACAATAGTCTAAGTTGTCTTTGCTATATTTATGTCGTAGATCATGGCTCGCGCAGTAGCACCCCTGAATTTTAATGCGTTCCTAGAGAAAGCTAAGTTGAAAGATGATGGAAGTAACTTTGTGGACTGGGCCCGTAATCTAAGGATTATCCTTACGGCTTCCCAGAAGGCTTATGTCCTTGATGCACCGCTTGGTGATCCACCCACTCCAGTTGAGTCTCTAGACGTTGTGAACGCCTGGCAGGCTCGTTCTGAAGATTACTCAATAGTTCAATGTGCAATATTGTATGGCTTAGAACCGGGACTTCAAAGAGCGTTTTGAATGTCATGGAGCATATGAGATGTTCCAGGAGTTGAAGTTTATCTTTTAGAAGAATGCCCGAATCGAGAGGTATGAGATCTCCGATAAGTTCTATGCTTGCAAGATGGAGGAGAACGGGTCTATCAGTGATCACATACTCAGAATGTCTGGGTACTCCACCCGTCTGGCTGAATTGGGGATGCCCCTTCTGCCAGAGGCTATCACTGACAGAGTTCTTCAATCATTGCCACCTAGCTACAAGAGCTTCGTGTTGAACTATAACATGCACGGGATGAACAAGTCAGTCGCCGAGCTGTTTGCGATGCTGAAAGCTGCTGAGTCTGAAATTCAGAAGGAGCATCAAGTGTTGATGGTCAATAAAACCACTAGTTTCAAGAAAAATGGCAAGGGTAAGAAGGGTAACTCCAAAAGGAGTGGCAAAGCAGTTGCTCCTCCCATGAAGAAACCCAAGGCTGGACCCAAACCAGAAACTGTGTGCTTTCATTGCAAGGGAACTGGTCACTGGAAGCGGAACTGCCCCAAGTATTTGGCTGACAAGAAGGCGGCCAACAACAAACAAGGTATATATGATATACATGTTATTGATGTGTACCTTACCAACTCTCGTTGTAGTGCCTGGGTATTTGATACCGGTGCAGTTGCTCACATTTGCAACTCAAAACAGGAACTGCGGAATAGACGGAGGCTGGCAAAGGACGAAGTGACGATGCGCGTGGGAAATGGTTCCAAGGTTGATGTGATCGCTGTCGGCACGCTCGCTCTTCGATTACCATCGGGATTAGTGATGAACCTGAATAAATGTTATTTGGTGCCTGCGTTAAGCATGAACATTATATCTGGATCTTGTTTATTGCGAGATGGTTACTCATTTAAATCAGAGAATAATGGTTGTTCTATTTATATGAGTAATATCTTTTATGGTCATGCACCCGAAGTGAGGGGTTTATTCTTATTTAATCTCGATAGTAATGATACACATGTTCATAACATTGATGCCAAAAGATGTAGAATTGATAATGATAATACCACTTTCTTGTGGCACTGCCGTTTAGGTCATATTGGCGTAAAACGCATGAGGAAGCTCCATGCTGATGGACTTTTTGGAGTCACTTGATTTTGAATCACTTGACACATGCGAGCCATGCCTCATGGGCAAGATGACTAAAACGCCGTTCTCTGGAACAATGGAACGGGCAAGTGACTTGTTGGAAATCATACATACTGATGTGTGCGGTCCGATGAGCATTGAGGCGCGCGGTGGTTATCGTTACTTTCTCACCTTCACTGATGACTTAAGTAGATATGGGTATATTTACTTAATGAAACACAAGTCTGAAACGTTTGAAAAGTTCAAACAATTTCAGAGTGAAGTTGAGAATCATCGTAACAAGAAGATTAAATTCCTACGATCTGATCGAGGAGGAGAATATCTGAGTTATGAGTTTGGCAGTCACTTAAGACAATGTGGAATTGTTTCACAACTGACACCGCCTGGAACACCACAGCGTAATTGTGTGTCCGAACGTCGTAATCGAACCTTATTGGATATGGTGCGATCTATGATGTCTCTTGCCGATTTGCCACTATCGTTTTGGGGTTATGCATTAGAGACAGCTGCATTCACTTTAAATAGGGCATCATCGAAATCCGTTGAGACGACGCCATATGAACTTTGGTTTGGCAAGAAGCCAAAGCTGTCGTTTCTTAAAGTTTGGGGATGTGATGCTTATGTCAAAAAGCTTCAGCCTGAAAAGCTGGAACCCAAAGCAGAGAAATATGTCTTCATAGGATACCCAAAAGAGACAGTTGGGTATACCTTCTACCTCAGATCCGAAGGCAAAGTGTTTGTCGCTAAAAACGGAACGTTTCTTGAGAAAGAGTTTCTCTCGAAAGAATTGAGTGGGAGGAAGATAGAACTTGATGAGGTTGTTGAACCTTTACTTCAACCTGAAAGTAGCGCAGCGCAGAAAGATGTTTCTGTAGAGCCTACATCAGCTGAAGAGGAAGTTAATGATGATGATCATGAAGCTTTGGATCAAGTTGCTATCGAACCTCGTAGGTCGACAAGGACGCGTACTGCTCCTGAGTGGTACGGCAACCCTGTCTTAGAGGTCATGTTGTTGGACAACGATGAACCTACGAGCTATGGAGAAGCTATGATGGGCCCGGATTCCGAGAAGTGGTTAGAGGCCATGAAATCCGAGATGGGATCCATGTATGAAAACAAAGTGTGGACTTTGGAAGTATTACTTGAAGGGCGTAAGGCCATTCAGAACAAATGGATCTTTAAGAGGAAGACGGACGCGGACGGTAATGTCACCGTCTATAAAGCTCGACTTGTGGCAAAGGGTTTTTCACAAGTTCAAGGAGTTGACTACGATGAGACCTTCTCACCCGTAGCGATGCTTAAGTCCGTCAAAATCATGTTAGCAATAGCTGCCTTTTTCGATTATGAAATTTGGCAGATGGATGTCAAAACAGCGTTCCTTAACGGTTTCCTTAAGGAAGAGTTGTATATGATGCAACCAGAAGGTTTTGTCGATCCAGAGAATGCTGACAAAGTTTGCAAACTCCAGCGATCCATTTATGGACTGGTGCAAGCATCTCGGAGTTGGAATCTTCGCTTTGATGAGGTGATCAAAGCGTTCGAGTTTATACAAGTTTACGGAGAAGCTTGTATTTACAAGAAAGTGAGTGGGAGCTCTATAGCGTTTCTAATATTATATGTGGATGACATATTACTGATTGGAAACAATATAGAAATGTTGGAAAGCGTGAAGGAATATTTGAACAAGAGTTTTTCAATGAAGGACCTAGGAGAAGCTGCTTTCATATTAGGCATCAAGATCTATAGAGATAGATCGAGACGCTTAATAGGACTTTCACAAAGCACATACCTTGACAAAGTTTTGAAGAAGTTCAAAATGGATCAGTCCAAGAAGGGGTTCTTGCCTGTATTGCAAGGTGTGAAGTTGAGTAAGACTCAATGCCCAGTGACTGCAGAAGATAGAGAAAAGATGAGTGTCGTCCCCTATGCCTCAGCCATAGGCTCTATCATGTATGCAATGCTGTGCACAAGACCCGATGTCAGCCTTGCCATAAGTATGGTCGGAAGGTTTCAAAGTGATCCAGGAATGGAACACTGGACGGCGGTCAAGAATATCCTGAAGTACCTGAAAAGGACTAAGGACATGTTTCTCGTTTATGGAGGTGATCAAGAGCTCGTCGTAAAGGGTTACGTCGATGCAAGCTTTGACACTGATCCGGATGACTCTAAGTCACAAACCGGATACGTATTTATTCTTAATGGGGGTGCGGTTAGCTGGTGCAGTTCCAAGCAAAGCGTGGTAGCTGATTCTACATGCGAAGCGGAGTACATCGCTGCCTCGGAGGCGGCGAAGGAAGGTGTCTGGATGAAGGAGTTCATGACAGATCTTGGAGTAGTGCCTAGTGCGCTTAACCCAATGACTCTGTTTTGTGATAATACTGGTGCCATTGCTCTAGCCAAGGAACCAAGATTTCACAAGAGGACCAGACACATAAAGCGACGTTTCAATTCCATCCGCGATTACATCAAGGAGGACGACATAAATATTTGCAAAGTACACACGGATCTAAATGTTGCAGATCCGATGACTAAACCTCTTCCAAGGGCTAAACATGAACAACACCAGAACTGCATGGGTGTTCGATTCATTACAATGTAAATCACATAGTGATGCAAACTAGATTATTGACTCTAGTGCAAGTGGGAGACTGTTGGAAATATGCCCTAGAGGCAATACTAAATTAGTTATTATTATATTTCCTTGTTCATGATAATCGTTTATTATCCATGCTATAATTGTATTGATTAGGAAACTCAAATACATGTGTGGGTACATAGACAACACTGTGTCCCTAGTAAGCCTCTGGTTGACTAGCTCGTTGATCAAAAGATGGTGAAGGTTTCCTAGCCATGGACATGAGATGTCATTTGATAACGGGATCACATCATTAGGAGAATGATGTGATGGACAAGACCCAAACTATAAACGTAGCATATGATCGTGTCAGTTTATTGCTATTGTTTTCTGCATGTCAAGTATCTGTTCCTATGACCATGAGATCATGCAACTCCCTGACATCGGAGGAATACCTTGTGTGTATCAAACGTCGCAACGTAACTGGGTGACTATAAAGATGCTCTACAGGTATCTCCGAGGGTGTCTGTTGGGTTGGCATGGATCAAGACTGGGATTTGTTACTCCGTGTGACGGAGAGGTATCTCAGGGCCCACTCGGTAATACAACATCACAATGAGCCTTGCAAGCAATGTGACTAAAGTGTTAGCCACGAGATCTTGTATTACGGAACGAGTAAAGAGACTTGCCGGTAACGAGATTGAACTAGGTATAGAGATACCGACGATCGAATCTCGGGCAAGTAACATACCGAAGAACAAAGGGAACAACATACGGGATTAACTGAATCCTTGACATAGAGGTTCGACCGATAAAGATCTTCGTAGAATATGTAGGAGCCAATATGGGCATCCAGGTCCCGCTATTGGTTATTGATCGTAGAGGTGTCTTGGTCATGTCTACATAGTTCTCGAACCCGCAGGGTCTACACACTTAACGTTTGGTGACGATTAGTATAGTTGAGTTATTTTGTTGGTGACCGAAGGTTGTTCGGAGTCCCGGATAAGATCCCGGACATGACAAGGATCTCCGGAATAGTCCGGAGGTAAAGATTGATATATGTGATAATAGTGTTTTGATCTCCGGAAGGGTTCCGGAATTCACCGGAAGGGGTTCCGGATGTTTACCGAAGTGTTCGGGTGCAGCAACACTTTATATGAGCCAAAGGGGTAAAGCCCACGAGGTATTGGAAAGTGCAAAAGGAAGTTTTGCTGCTGCCTTAAGCGGTACTACCGCTGGTAAGGCAGTACTACCGCGTAAGCGGTACTACCGCTCGTGAGCGGTACTACCGCTTGTACGCGATACTGCTGGAATCCGAGTTAGACTCTTTCCGTGCGGGCCAAACCGACCTTGTGCGGGCAAAACCGACCTTGTGGAGGCTTTCTCTCCAAGTTTAGACCACAGGGCTCAACATATAAATAGAGGGGCAGGGCTAACACACGGGACACATTAAGATTTCCCAAGCCGTGTGCCGGCAACCCTAACCCTCTAGTTTCTCCCGTCATAATCTCCGTAGTGCTTGGCGAAGCCCTGCAGAGATTGTTCCTCACAACCATCACCACGCCGTCGTGCTGCCGGAACTCATCTACTACTTCATCATCGCTCGCTGGATCGAGGAGGTGAAGGCGTCATCAAGCCGTACGTGTGTTGAACGCGGAGGTGCCGTCCGTTCGGCACTAGTTCGTGATCGGATCGAGGGACGACTTGCGATTTGGATTGCGGAGACGTTCGACTACATCAACCGCGTTTCTTAACGCTTCCGCTTAGCGATCTACAAGGGTATGTAGATTCACTCTCCCTCTCATAGATGCTCATCACCATGGATAGATCTTGTGTGTGCGTAGGAAATTTTTTGTTTCCCATGCAACGTTCCCCAACACTTAAATGTGCTTGTCATGAGATTCATGATTCTCTCTTGCATGTTTCAATTACTACTTTTTACGTGAGCATCATTGAAATCATCATGCCTAGCTAAAAGGCTTTAAAGAAAAGCGCTTGTTGGGAGACAACCCAACACTTCTACTTTCTGTTTTTATATGTTCACATGATTAAGCTACTGTGGTAATCATGTTTTGTGTCTTTTATTTCAATAAAGTGCCAAGTAAAGCCTTTGGGATGACTCACAAGATGAGTAGAATTGATGCTGAACCAAAACAGAAACTTTTGACTCCAGTACAGGAATTTTCATTTTTTACTGGAGCGTGATAATGACTTGAAATTTTTACACAGAGTTGATATACAAATTCTTCAGGCTTTCCTAATGTTTCAGAATTTTTGGAGACATGTAAGTATGGTTACACTACAGATATTCACAGACTGTCCTGTTTTCGACAGATTCTGTTTTGCATGCATAGTTTGCTTGTTTTAGTGTTCCCATAGCTTATATTCAGTGATATAAATTATGAGAATGATAGAATACAGTATATATTATGTGAGAACAATTATGCATCTTTTCTTGACAGTACATAGGTGAACGATCTTTATTTATTATGCTAACCCATCTCACGAAGTTCCGTTGAGTTTTGTGTGATTGAAGTTTTCAAGTTTTGGGTGAGACACCGATATGAGGAGAATAAAGAGTGACAAGAACCTAAGCTTGGGGATGCCCAAGTCACCCCAAGGTAATATCCAAGAAAGACTCAAGCGTCTAAGCTTGGGGATGACCCAGAAGGCATCCCCTCTTTCGTATTCAACACTATCGGTATATCTTACTTGGAGCTATATTTTTATTCATCACATAATATGAGTTTTGCTTGGAGCGTCATTATATTTTGTTGTTCTCTGTTATATGTTATTTATAATCTTGTTTTTCAATAAAAAGTTCCAAGAATTGCCATTAGGATGCTTAAATTGCATGTTTGGTGTGTGTTGTGTAAAAACATAAACTTTTGCTGTAGTGTTTGAATTTTCATATTTTACTGGAACTTGGAAAATTTCTGAAATTTTTACACAGTATTTTAATATAAATTATTTAGCATGTCCTAAATTTTCATAATTTGTTGAGTTACAGAAGTACACTGGTTTAATTTATTGCTACAGACTGTTCTGTTTGGACAGATTGCTGTCATAGTTTTGTTATCTACTTATCCTATAGTTTCCATAGCCTATGTTGGTAGATATAAATTGTGGAAATGATAGTTAACAGTAGATGATGTTTGAAATTATTATGCAACTTTTCTTGGCAGTACATAAAGAGTTGATTTATTATTATGTGCACTAACCTATCTCACGAGTTCTTTTCAAGTTTTGTGTGGATGAAGTTTTTGAAAATAGATGAAACCGGGATATGAGAGGATTGAACAAGATACAAAAGCTCAAGCTTGGGGATTTCCAAGGCACCCCAAGTAAATATTTCAAGAAGTCTCAAGCATCTAAGCTTGGGGATACTACGCATCCCACCTCTCTTTATCAACAATTATCGGTTAGTAGCGGTTGAGCCTAAGTTTTTGCTTCTTCGCATGATGCGTGCTATTCTTGGAGTTCTATGTTTGTTTTGCTTGCGGTTTTAATAAAATACTTAGATCTGAAAGTTTTTAGATGAGAGAGAGGTCTCAGATGGCTACCCATTTACTTAACTACTCGCTTGATCTTCACTTATATCTTTTTGAGCACGGTGTGCTTTAATTTTTGAAGAAATTCTCTCATGTTTCACTTATATTATTTTGAGAGATGAAATTTTTATGCTCATGTTCTTCACTTAAATTTATTTGAGCCTGTCAAAAGCAATGGTAATATATAAAACTAGTCCCAAAGTGATAGATATTCAAGAGGGATATAATAAAAACTTTCATGAAGATCATTGGGCAAATTAAACTTGATTCCTTGTAATAGTTTTGAGACATGATGATAGTAATATGTGAGTCATGTTGGTGAGTAATTATGCTTTAGTAAGAATATTGGTGTTAAGGTTTGTGTTCCCTATGCAAGCACGAAAGTCAATAGTTATGCAATGAAATTACATCCTACTTATGGTGCATTATTCGGTGTTAGTTATGCTCAATGCACATTTATGTGAATTTTCATTTCTTGGTTGGTTGCTTCTCAATCTATTTGCTAGCCTCCAGCTGTACTAAGTAGAAATACTACCTGTGCATCCAAAATACTTAAACCCAGTTTTGCCTTATGAGTCCATCATACCTATCTATATGCGGTATTTCCATGCCGTTCTAAGCAATTTTGTATGTGTCATCTCTAATTTTCAAAATAAATTTCCTTTTTGTGTGCTCGTACCGCTCATGAAACGGTAGGGGGTGTCCAATATTTTTCCATGCTAGATGTATTATTCTCAAGATGAGTGTTTATTCACTTGTCATTGCACGAGAGTACGGCGGTAATAGGGATGCCCAGTCCCGAAATGAAAAAGAAATTTACTTTATGTTGTCAAATAATAAATTCCTTGGAAAGTGTTGGTATGAAAGGCAACCGTGGATACGTCTAGCCATGGATTGTGAAAGAATGGTGGAAAAAGGAATAAACTTTATTTTTTGTTTGGGAATCGCCTATGATATATCTAGCATGGAAAGTATTGAGAACTACTCGGTCGTTTTCGTTGACAGGAAAGGCATGCCACCCAAAATATTTTTCTCTCTCAATTTAAGCTTTGAGCTCTGGCACCTCTACAAATCTCTACTTCCCTCTGCGAAGGGCCTATCTATTTACTTTATGCAATTTTTATTTTTAATTTGAGTCTCCATCTTCTCTTATAAAGCACCAACTAGGGGGCACTATGATCATACTTGTGCATTGGGTGTAGCTAATATTCGAGTGTGTTTCATGAATGGATCAATGATTGAGCATGATGGGCTAGGGATAACTTTCTTTAGTGTTGATATTTTGAAAGACATGGTTGCTTGTTGGTATGCTTGAGTATTAAAGTCTTCATGTCAAAACTAGACTATTCCTTTGAACCATCTAAAAGTCCAAATGTCCATGCTACAAAAGAAAAGAATATGTGATGAACATGTTAGGCAGCATTCCACATCAAAAATTCTGTTTTTATCATTTACCTACTCGAGGACGAGCATAAATTAAGCTTGGGGGATGTTGATACGTCTTCAACGTATCTATAATTTTTGATTGTTCCATGCTGTTATAGTATCATTCTTGGATGTTTTACAATCATTTTATAGCAACTTTATATCATTTTTTGGAACTAACCCGGACTGACACTGTTTTCAGCAGAACTACCGTGGTGTTGTTTTTTGTGCAGAAATAAAAGTTCTCCAAATGCAACGAAACTTTTTGACGATTTTTTTGGAACAAAAGAGGCACTAGAAGCTTCGTTGGAGGGCCAGAAGAGCCACGAGGTGGGCACAACCCACCAGGGTGCGCCAGGCCCCTCCGGCGCGCCCTGGTGTCTTGTGGTCCACTCGTGGCCCATCTTCGCGTGAAACCGACGCCCAAAAATCCTATATATTCAGAAACCCCCACAAATAACCCTAGATGAGAAGTTCCGCAGTCGCAACTCTCTGTATCGACGAAAAACCAATCTGGAGGCGTTCCAGTACCCTGTCGGAGAGGGTAGATCATCTCCGGTGGCCATCTTCATCATCCCGGCGGAGGCCATGACGAGGAGGGAGTAGTCCACCCTCGGGGCTGAGGGTATATACCAGTAGCTATGTGTTCAATCTATCTCTCTCGTGTTCTTGAGATGTCACGATCTTGATGTATCACGGGCTTTGTTAATATAGTCAAATCATATGGTGTTTTCCCCTCTCTATCTTGTTGTGATGAATTAGGTTTTCCTTTTGAGATTTCGTTATTACCGGATTGAATACTTTTATGGATTTGAGAGCACTTGATCTATGTCTTGGCACTCAACTCACAGATTCCCGAGGTGACATTGGGGTATCTATGCATAGGGGTTGATGCACGTTTTCATCCTACTTTCTCCGGTAGAAATCTTGGGGCACTCTTTGAGGTTCTTTATGTTGGATTGAGTATTATGAATCTGAAATTGTTTGATGCGTATCGTATAATTAACTCATGGATACTTGTGGTGACATTGGAGTATCTAGGTGACATTATAGTTGGTTGATGTGTATCATATGGTGTTATTTTAGTACGAACTATTAGATAGATCGATCGGAAAGGATAACTTGGTGTTATTTTAGTACGAACTCTTTGATAGATCGATCGAAAAGGATAACTTTAAGGTGGTTTCATACCCTACAAACAATTTCTTCTTATGTTCTCCGCTAGATAAGAACTTTGGAGTGATTCTTCGTTGCATGTTGAGGGATGGTTATGTGATCCAAGTATATTAGCATTGTTGAGAGATTGCCCTAGCGAAAGTACGGACCCTAGGCCTTGTTTTCAAGCATTGCAATACCGTTTGTGCTCACTTTTGTTACTTGGTACCTTGCTATTTTTTATTGTTACTATTACAAAAATCAATACCTACTATCATTACTACACTTGTATCAGCATCTCTTCGCCGAACTAGTGCACCTATACAATTTACCATTGTATTTGGTGTGTTGGGAACACAGGAGACTTTTTATTATTTGGTTGCAGGGTTGTTTGAGAGAGACCATCTTCATCCTACACCTCTCACGAATTGATAAACCTTAGGTCATCCACTTGAGGGAAAATTGCTACTGTCCTACAAAACTCTGCGCTTGGAGGCCCAACACGAGTCTACAAGAATAAAGTTGCATAGTAGACATCACCTCACCACAGCACCGCGAAGGGGGGCTGCGCAACGAAAAAGAGGAGCCGGGACTAGGGACAGCAGCACCGTCGGCACGCGGGGGGCCCAACCTCCACCATCAACGACGGTAACCGACCGGACGCGACGGCAGGAGCATACCAGGCCCGTGGGCCCACATGCCCGGCCGTGACTTCAGATGCTCGCGAAGCTCCCGCCGCCGCGCTGCATAAGGCACGCCGTCGACGCCGCCATCCCCCGTCCGAGCTGCTCCTCGTCCTCGCTACGTAGAAGACATCGAAGCCGCGCGAGTGGCCGGCCCGCTAGGACCCAGATGGGCCCCGCAGGGGCCAGATCTGGGTTGGGGCGCGCCGTCGGCCACCCCACGCCCCGCCGCCGCCCCGCCGCCAAGGAGCAGCACCCCCACAACGCCCGCCGCCGGGTCACCGGGCCGCTGCCAAGCCGAGAAGCACCGCCGCCGTCCCAAGCCCCGGGCAGGGGAACCGCGCGCGGGGATAAGAGGTCCCGCCGCTGCCGGCACCACCCGGGCCAGCGCCGGGGGCGCCCGCTGGCGGCGGCGTGGGAGAGACGGGGGAGGAGGACTGCCGCGGGAGAGGGGCGCGAGCGCAAGGATGGATCCGGGAGGGGGGAGGAGGGGGGCGGGGTCGGAGGGGCTTGACCGGCGGCCGGCGGCGGCGGGAGGGGGCATGAGGGAACCCTAGCGGGGGAGCGGGGTCGGGTTCTTTGATGATTGCTCCTATCCCTGGGAGTATGCATGCCCTTATATAAATGATTGAAACTTCTCTAAAGTTTGTAATAAAACATGTTCACGTGCGATCCGCATTAAAATCAAAATTTCAAGTTAGAGGGAATTACTACAATACAAGTTATGTATATTTATGAGCAGAAATCCACTTTACGATTTTTGCCCATATAGATAACCTAAGTTATTTCATTTTCCGAAAATTGACGGACATGAGTCTACACCAACTTAATAGGTGCATCAATTTTTATGTGTGATTTTTTTTACAAATCATAAAAAATGCTACAAAATGGCCCAGTTTCTGAAAACGAGTTTACGTGGTTTTTAATAATCCGCTCTAGTCGACAGCCAAATCATCTAGGTCCACTCTGACGAAATGCGGGCCAAAAATATGTCCACTCACAAGAGAAGAGACCGCGGATGCCTGACTACAGTCTTCCAACAAACATTTTTGTCATTTCACCACTTCGGGCGCTCCAATAATCGAAGAAATCAATCATTGTACCAGTTCCATAATAAAAGAACAAAACACAACAACGCCGAGAAGAGAACCAACCCAATGATCAAATACTACTACTACCAACTCGCCCTACTCCTGAATAATAAGACAGATTAGGATCACACCACACCATGCCGATCAACATCATGCCCATGTGACCGGCTACCAACCGGAGAGAATGGAGTGGAGAGCGCCCGCTAGCTTGCGTCGGGTCCAATCCAAGCGCCATAAACACGCGCACCACTCGGCGCCGTGGTGGGTAGAGTAGAGCGAGGGAGGGAGGGGCTGGCTGGGAACCAACCCCCCCATGATGCTGTCAATGGCACGGAATGTAGAGACAACGCTGATGGATGGCGGATGGCCCGACGACGCCGTGCGCTGTTGCTCGTGAGCACCCGAATGGCGGGATCACCTTTACCAGTAACCTTTTTTGCGTGGTGGTGCCTCGCAGGTGGTGGCGACTAGTGGACAGCTCGGGTCCTCCGGGACCCACAGCGTGTTTGGTAACAACAGGGAGAGGGAATGGGAGTTTAGAGATGGGAGTTTGTTAAGGGATTAGACATGGGAAATTGATTTTAAGTCCCATTCCTTTGTTTGGCATGTGAAGGCAATTACAAACGGGAATTTAGGAGGGAGTTAACTGCCCATGTTTGATTAGTGGGATTAGGTAGGAGAATGCCTTTCTCACGTATGTGCCTAGTTAACAAAACGTCCCTCGCGAACGTGCATAACCAACGAAACGTTTTTTCTTTTGCTAATTCCCAATCCCCCAGTTCAATTACCAGGGGTCCCCCTAGGGAAGAGATCTGAGGGAGTTGGTCCTCTTAATTCCCCTTCCCCATCACTTCTTAATTCCCATGTCCGTGAGTCAATCAAAGGATTTTAAGTCTCACTTAACTTAAACTCCCATTCCCAATCAACAACTCCCCCCAACCAAACAAGCTGCCATTACATTACAGCGAGGATAAAAAATCGTCCAGGTGAAGAACTGCCAGAGGCAACGCAGCTTGGAATGTTGGATGGACGTGATGTTGGCACTGACATGTGGAGGCAGGAGCATCCGTCTCCGTTGCCCTGCACTGCATTCGGTAGCCACCACCGCCGATCAACGTCGGTCGGGGGACGTGACGAGAAGTCCACACGGTTACGAACTCCCCATCACCTCACCTCGCCTCGCCCACCCCAAGGCGTCAATGGCAATCAATCTGAGGACGGGGAAGGAAAGACAGGGCTGGTAGGGGGGCGGGTGAAAAGACGGGAATACTCTGCTTCCCCTCCGCTGGGGCAAACAAACCCGAGCGAAAAGGGCTTCGCCAGCCGAGCCGAGCCGAGGAGAGAGGTTAAAAAAAGGGGGGCAGGCCGGCGGAGCGCGAGCGGTGCCTGCCGGGGATGGGCGTTGGCGTTGGCAACGGTTATAAAAAGTAACGGGGGCCAGGGGAGGGTGCGGTGGGAGGCAGGCCGCGGCTCATTTCTCTCCCTTCTTTCTTCCCCCCCGCCCGCCCGCCCGCACCGTTCCACGCCGCCGCAGCCGCCGCCGCCACGGCGACACAATCACCGGCGCTGCGCCGCACCGGCACCCCCCTCCTTTGCGCCGCGCCGCGCGGGGCTGGGCTGAGTTGGGCCGCGCCGACACGCGGCCGCTGCGGCACGTGGGGAGCCACCACCACCACCCTATGCTCCTTTGCCCGCCTGGTAAGGTATGGCATCGATTCCGCTCCATTGCCCCCCGCCTTTCTCGCGTCGCGCTCCGTCCCTCCCCCTCCTCTCTCGCTTTACTTGCTCCACGCGGCTCGCCCCGGATCTGTGTCCCAGGCGCCGGATCTGAGCGGCCACCAATGCGAATCCATGTATAGGTTTGTGCCTCGCGGTGCTGCGATAGCTTGTTTTCTCGATTATGCTGGGATGCTTTTCTGTTTGGATTTTCCAGGCTGATTTAGATTTTTGCGCGGAAAGGTCCCTTTTCCCCGTTAAAAGGCGTCTTTTTTTCTTCCTGTAGACGAGAAAAACCTATGTGTTTTTGTGCTTGCAATGTAAATTGTGATTAAGGTTGCAATGCACAAGTTTGAGAGAGAAGCTCAGAAAAACAAGGTAGCAATGCAGGCGTTTCCCCATTGGCTCGAACCTGAGGCGATATTTTCAGTTCGGAGATGTTTCTATATGTGTGGATTTTGCTGCGATGAAACCATTTGAGCCAGTAATGAGATAGCAACATTATTTTCCAATTTCAATGTTTCGAGCAGTGGCATAGCTTGATCACCATGCCAATTGAGATGCCAGGTCGTTATTGCGATTGATTGAATAGCATCATTGATATCGATATGGTTTGCAATGTCCAGCTCCACCAATGTTATACACTTCTACCCTGGTATTAATGCATACTTAGTATATATATGTGATTTAGGTGAAAGAGTGCTATATCTAATTCTTATATTTCCAAGAAAACTATTTTTCATTATGCGCATTAATGTTGGTGATAGCAACACGTGTGCCGTAAATTATTACCCGCGTAAAATGAGCCAATGCAAAGATTTGCTGTGTACAGACCTCCATATATCTTAGTATATTAAAATGGATGCTTTAAATTAGATTTGGAAATGTTGCCATATTTGTGTTATTTTGTGATAGAAGTCGTTAGTCGACTGCGTTATATATGATCCAAATGGTTCTATGGCGCACCAATGTTCATGCTTCATGGAAATGATTTTAGTTCCTTTGGCATACACTATACCATGTCATCGAGTGCAAAAGGTTTTAGAATCTACCACAGCATTCTGATTCAAACACATTGTATCAGATTGCACCAGCAGTGATCCTGGGAGCTTAAAGTGTTCATCAAAGACATGGGAAAAGTGGTCTTCGGGGCATATCACCTTCAATGCAAGCTATTTGTTTCAGAAGAAACTTTTGATTGGCGTGTTTTAGCCGGTGGGAACACCCAACTCTTCTCTCTGGTGAACTGCACATAGTGGTTCTATGCTCAACGACAGCAGGCTGAGGCGATCCTGAAGCGATACTCCAGTCTATGCTCCACATTTACATGTAAAATACCTGCTTTGTTTTTCCTTTCTTTTGTTCTATTGGCTAAGTTTTTATCATCCCATTTTGTATTCTCTGTCTATCAGCACAGCATCTCCAGAGTAACTTCTTATTGTAGTCAAATTCAGTAGTAGATGCAGATCATGTAAACTGGCTAATGACGTGCTTGCAGAATAATTAAATTCTACTTTTGGGAGTTCAAACTGTTCTTTCCCGCATGTATTGGCATGTGAAAAACTAAATCAACCATATCTCTTGAAACATTCTGATTTTTTCTCTCTTTGCTACTATATGCAGGGTCAATCATCTTTACTGCATTCAGTCTCCATCTGTCACTCTCTAGTTAGTTGCCATTTGCGTTGCTGTATACCATCTGAGGTCAAGACTCATCCTTGCTATATTCTGAGACTCTACTATGGTTGCTGTGGGATCTTCGTAAGGGGACCAAATCCAAGACAGCACAAGCTAGTGGAGGCCCACTGTTCAATTGACGGATAATATATCTGTTCACGCAAACTGATAGACAAGATATTGGTCGCTTAGACTTTGAAACACTTCTCTGTGCTTGTTGTTAATTTTTCTTGATACCTGATTGTCCCAAAGGAAAAAGCTTCTATCAGGCAACAAAATTACCGGAAAAATGGATAGGTAACCTTTTTTTGTATTTTTCTCTCCTCTGGATAACAGTTGTATTGAATTCCTGTTTTGGGTTTGCATTTTTCTTAAATCGCCTTATCTTTGCAGATTCAAGTTGATTAAGGAAGTTGGCGATGGGACATTTGGGAGCGTATGGCGCGCTATAAATAAACAAAATGGTGAAGTTGTATGTATCCTATGATATATCACTCTTGTTATCTTTACCTGAACTCTGAAACAATGAAGTTGACGTAAATGTTTTATATTAATCTAATGTAGGTGGCCGTTAAGAAAATGAAGAGAAAATATTATTCTTTCGAGGAATGTATGAGTTTACGTGAAGTAAAGGTACTTTAGCCAGTCATGTACTCGTCTCTTGTGTTCTCTGGCATATTACTTTCCTTTAAATAACATCTCTTCTTTATTGAAGTCTTTGCGGCGCATGAATCACCCTAACATAGTGAAGCTCAAGGAGGTCATAAGGGAAAATGATATACTATATTTCATAATGGAATACATGGTACTTAAGCAGTGATTGATAACAAAGTTTATAACTACCCCACATCATGCTTTTGCTGAATATTGTCCATTGTTTCATTTAGGAGTGCAATCTCTACCAACTTATGAAAGACAGAGTCAAGCCTTTCGCGGAGTCAGATGTCCGTAATTGGTGCTTTCAGATTTTTCAGGCACTTGCTTATATGCACCAGAGGGGATACTTTCATCGTGACCTCAAACCAGGTAGGATTTTTTATGTACTCATCTACCCCCTACACCGTATTTTTCTACCAGTCAAATTAAATGGAAGTGTGACATTAGTGTATTATTAGTTGTTTGTTAAACCTTCTAGCAGCTATAGGCGTTCCAATTTTTCAGATCAACTGATGCTTTTTTTTCTCATTCATTCATACTTTATTGTTTTGTAACTATATTTCTATACCATTCCAGAGAATCTGCTGGTTAGCAAAGATGTCCTAAAGCTAGCAGACTTTGGTCTAGCAAGAGAAGTTTCATCTGCACCACCATACACAGAATATGTGTCAACACGCTGGTTAGCGCTGCTCCCATAGCCGCACCACACAGAGAACAACAATGATATACTTTTTCTTGACCCCCATGTGTTTCAATATCTTAGGTACCGAGCGCCTGAAGTATTGCTCCAGTCATCTGCTTATGATTCTGCAGTTGGTAAGGAACCTACCACTGTCTACTTTGTGCTTGCCTACACATGCTACCAACTAATACATGGACCTTCTTCAAAACTTGGTAGATATGTGGGCAATGGGTGCCATAATGGCCGAGCTGTTGACGCTCCATCCTCTTTTCCCTGGCACAAGGTAACATGGTTTACCATATCTTCTGCTATTGTGACTGGCACTCTCTGCATTTTTTGTATGAATTGTGCCTGTTCTTTTCCCCTCATAGTTACCGTTTTGGTCACTTCTGGTTTCTTATTCACTGTTTAGTGAAGCGGATGAGATTCTCAAGATTTGCAACGTAATTGGTAGTCCAGATGAGCAAACATGGCCCCAGGGGTTGTCTCTTGCAGAGGCGATGAAGTATCAGTTCCCACAGGTCAATATTCGTCTTTCCTTGTATCTAGTACTTTTGTTGTGATTCTCCGGATCAGCAATTCTTGTGTAAGCAGTATAACTAATATGTGTTATTTGGGTATCTGCAGGTTACTAGCTTCTGTTATTTCCTTAGTCGTCCTGCATTTTATGTCCTCTTGTTAATCCTGTGGGTCCTGTTGTCCTGAGAATATCAGGGCTACTTCACTTTGCATATTGTGTAGCCTTCACACCTTTTTAATGTTATGCCTGGTTTATGCAGTGCAACTTTATGTTAGATTTGAAACAAGACACAAGTCAACATCTCGTTCTAATTTGATTCGTGACTTTAACCTAGATCATGTGTGATCTTGTGCACTGTGAATCATTGTTCCAAATATCAGCCAGTTAATCGGCATCTCGGTCAGTTAATCGCTACTCGGTGGGTCACCGAATAGCTGATTAACTGATTTATCGGCCGATTAACTGGAAAATTCGCCTATTTATCCCTACTCAGTACCCGACCGATATGGTACCAGTTACCGATATCCTGAACATTGCTGTGAATGCACATGAATAGTTGTTCAGGGCTTAATTTAATAATCTTGAGCGGTTCTTGTATATGCAGATCAGAGGCAATCAACTGTCGGAGGTGATGAAATCATCCAGTAGTGAGGCAGTTGACCTTATATCCGTAAGTCCTTCAAATCTTTTGTCCTAGAAGACATTCCCAAAATAGTTGCATTTCCTGATTTACCTTTTCCTTCTACATTTTGTAGTCTCTGTGCTCATGGGATCCTTGCAAGAGACCAAAAGCTGCGGAAGTTCTCCAGCATGCCTTCTTTAAGGTAAAACTATTCTTCCGGTTACTATGTTGCTTTGTCTTTGCTCTGGAGATTGATCGGTTTTCACTTTGTCATCCAACCATTAGGATTGTACATATGTTCCAGCTTCTGTCCGGCCAAAAGCTACAGGTCCCCCTAAAACTCCTCCGGGTGGTTAGTATACACACTTTCGCCCCATAGCCTGTTTTTTTCTTAAAGCCCTTCTTTTACTATGATTGGTCCATTTGTTTCAGTTGGAGCAAGAGGAGTTTCAGGACACATTGCTCGGAGATACTCCACTGGAGCTCTTTCCACAAGCAAACCTGCTGGCAACATATCTATAAAATCGAACAGCTTATCTAAGATCGGTAATATATTATTCTTTCTTTTCTTGAAGTACTCATAATTAACTAGCATCAGCGTCTATATTGTAAATCTGTTTATCCATCTTCCAGGTGTGCAAAGAAAACTTCAATTGGATCGCCAGGCACCACAGAAGAGTACACGGCCCACTGAGAGTAACACCAAACAAACTACAACTAGTCGAGTACCGACAAGGAATAGCCCAGGCAAGTTTTCTATATAAGGCTGCTTTGCAAAATTTCCATCCCAAAGCTTGTGGTCTGATCATGAAGATCCCTTTCCTTTCCTTCATTGGAACCACAGGGAACGCGAACCCGGTATTAAGGCATTCACGCAGTTTACCTGAAACTGGTCGGGCAACGGTTCAGAAGGTTTCGACCATCACAGAAAAGCTTGCTCATATGTCTGTGACCTCTCGAACACGTACGTCTGTGAAGCCCCCTGTCCCGCTGTTGAAGGCTGGGCATCTCAAGTCAGACTTCCTCGGAAAATCCGACGAAATCCCTCCGGCAAAGAGATTGACAAGAAAGTTGGTGAGCTAAAGGAGCATAGAGTGAAGAACCGATCGGCTGCAGAGAGGCGTGTAGGCTGCAGAGCTAAAACCAGGTTTGCCTCGGCGCCAACCGTGTGTTTTGCCTGTTCATGGTCCTCGCGGTAGTTTTTCCTCGCCCTGCTTGCTTCGTTCAGGTGCCACGGTAGAGAATGTGTTGCGAATGTGCTCGAGCCTGCTGATCTTTCCCTGTACTGGGGTGTGGATTTGCCCATGCCCTGAGTTTGTCCTGTGTATGAACAAAACATGTGTGGTCTTTGGTTTGGTTTGTGAACTAGTTTTCTCAATCGTTCATATCGCAGACCGTTGTCCTGTTCATGTGCAATCTAGCAGTCGACAAACCCTCCAATGAAGAGGATAACTTGGCTTCGCTTGTACAGTTGGGGAGATTTTACAGAGCATGTTAGTGTATCCTTCCTGGTCAAATTTTAAATTTGCTGGGGAGTCCGTTCATATTTACTCTGTTGCACCATGGCAGATATCTCACTTACATTTCAAAGTTTTTAGGGTCTCTTTTGGTTTGAAGATTTTTTTTATAGCATTTGCTATTTGTAAGTTTGCCTGAAAATTGAATTAGTGTAAGTCAATGTTTCTTTATTTGATCTGGAAAAAATGGACCGAGTTCAATTACCAAAAGATAATTGGTGTAAGTCGATTATTTGGGCGAAGAAAACGAGGCAAAGCTCTGCCCCGATGCCGAGCAGGGGGCAGAAACACAGGTGGGTGGATGTGTTGGGGGTGTGGGTGCTCTATTCAGGTCACACGCCGTCACAGCTGGACAAAGAAGAACTGATGTTGGATCTCAATCCAATGGTCTAGAAAATCGATTGACACTTTCTTTTTCAGGCAACTTACCAATAGTCGGACCTATATTTTTTTTTGCAAGAGTGGAACAAAAGAATCAACCTGCTTATGAAACGCTTCACACAAAGCAGGTTATGGAAAACAAAGAAACATGCGAATCACACTGTTGAGCAAGATACAGACCGAGCCCATCCGGCAAGCACATTTTACACAAGGCGCAGCAGCCTGACACCATCGGCCCGCTGCTTCTCAAGCCAAAGCTCCACTCTCCCTCGCCCTCCGTTCCCTTCACCCTGTAGAAACTAGACGAATGAACTAACGGCAGCACTAGCTTAGTACAGTAAGTATCACACCATCACCATCGCTCTTCTAACCTACGAGTCCTCCTGGACCTGACCCGACGTACGTACGTGTAACGTGTTAGCTGCTTCACTTGAGCGGCGGCGTCTCGGTCGCTCGCCGCTACAGGTACTGCGTGTGTATCCGGTCCCGGTTCTGCTCCCACCACACCTTGGCCCGCTCCTCGCCGAACCGCTCCCGGCTGCAACCACACACGCACACGCACACCATCGGTTAATTCAGTCACGCGAGCACGCGGGATTCGGCAACTGCAAAGGTGATGGTCGGCCAGCGGTGCGCGTGCCTGAAGCGGACGCGGCGGAGCTCGCGGGTGCCGTCGCCGAGCTCGCGGACGGTGATGTGCACGCCGGGCTCGTCCTGCTCCACCCACTCCGTCGCCTCCAGGTCGCTCGCGTTGCTCACCGACACGGACGCCTCGTCCAGCGACGACGTCGTGGCCCGCGACGGGTCGTAGGGCGCCGGGGCGCCCGCGCTCGACGGCATCGACGACGCGCCCGCGCCCGCGCCCGCGCCCGAGTTGAGCATGTTGAAGTGGTGCGCCCACACGTGGTCCGACGGGTCCGGCACGGCCGTGGACGGGTGGCACGCCGCCGCCTTGTACGACGTGGTCCGGGTGATGGGCCGCTCCTCCCTGCTCGCCGCCGTCGCGGACGGCGGCGGCGGCATCACCGGGCTATCCCTCGTCGAGCCGGCGCGTGAGTAGAAGGACTCTCTCTGCTTGCAATGCAAACCCACGGTTTCAGATGATGATCATCACGCGGATGAAATGAGAGAAGTCCGCTGGATATACATGGCGGCCGGCGACTGACCTGCATGGCGTCGTCGATGGAGGACGACGGCGTCGAGAGGCCCTGCTGCCGGAACGTCTGCACGTTGTACAGCTCCACCACGCGGTCGTAGTTCTCGCCCCACCACCGCTGCGCCTCCCACTTGTTGAACATCTCCCGGCTGCATTTTCCGTTGTCGGTTCATCAGTTCACTATTACTATTATTCAGTCTCCTCTCGATCGATGGGCACAAACCTGAAGCGGATGCGCTTGAGGTCGTTGCCGGCGCCGCCGGGGATGGAGACGAAAGTGATGTGCACGCCGGGCTCCACCTGCGCGGTCCACTCCCTCGGCACGCGGTCTTCCTCCAGGACGACGGTCTCCTCATCGTCGTCGTCCTCCTCCTCCTCGGCCTCCCCGATGCTCGGTATCCAGGTCGCGCTCGGGTTCCTCACGTGCGGCTGGAAGCCATGGTTGATCTTGGGCATGTCCCACGTCGTCGACGGGGCGGTGCGCGTGCCCGCGGTCGACGTGGTTCTCGTGTAGCTGTACGCCTCGCCGCCCCCGTCGGACGTGAAGCCCGAGTCGTCGATGATGCCCGGGTACGCGGCCAGCCGGCTGCTGGAGCGGTGGAAGCGGTTGCCTCTGAATGATGGGCTCCCGCTGGCCTTGTAGTGCTTGCCGGAACCGGAGAACTTGAGCACCATGTCCTTGAGCTGCAAGCACATTTGCAGGAGCTCCGTCAGTCATATCACTAATACTCATGGTAGAGATATCAATTGTGACTCGAATTAGTTAGCAGCATATAGTACTAGCGCCTATTAATTAATCCTGTTCGATTAGGACCCAACAAAAACAACGGACGAAAGGAACGCCACGTTATCTTGCCGGGGTGTAGCTGAACATTCAGACACACATTTCTTCCAACAACATCATTATATCAGTGTCACGAATCTATTTTTCTAGTGTTAAAGACCATCCATCACGGTTAGTATTTTTTTTTTCCTGAAACTCTCTCTGCATTTATTTGCTAAGTTACATTTACTCATCACCACCAAGGCACCAATGCATTCACAATGGACGGATCCGCCTGACCCAAGAGCCACAGGGTGGAGTTATGATGATAACTTTTAGGTCTAGAATGCGCCTTAATTTGTTCGGAATGGCATGGCGTGGCGTGACACCACGCATCAAGATCAATCAAACCTAGTAGGCGATAATTCAATCTTTAAGCAAAGCTTCAATCATAACAACGGGTGTTTAATGATAGACGCTGTTCTAACTAGCAACTAACATAGAGACGCCACACTTTTGCCTAGCAGAAGCCTACAAAGCACAAAGGAACCAAAGGCCAAGCGCACCACCGTGCCCTAATTAGTCCAGCGAGGACATCTTTCGTCTGAAGCAAGGAACAGATAAGCACTTGTGTGCTACTCCAACACAAGACAAAGCGGCACCGCAGCCGGTGCCGATCATGATAAGCCAGCGTGTTTTGCTTAGGATTTGTACGTACTACTCCCTCCGTAAACTAATACAAGGGAGTACTTTGGAAGATTGCAAAAGGCAAAGCGTGCTGGAGGCCAAGGTGCAGGGACAGTGAACACTCGAGGCGTGCCATGATAACAACGGACGGATGGCGCAGGGAGAAGGAGGCCCGGGCCGGGCCTATCTCAGAGGCCTAGCATAGCCAAGCCCATGTAAGGACCACCACACGGAATGAGTGCTGCTACTACGGGCTACGGCCCACCTTTATTCCTTGCGTGAGCAGCAACATTGGGAGCTCGTATAAAAGGAAGTACAGAGGAGTATAATACTGGCTTGGAAGAGTAAAGCTCAGGGTTAAATCAACCAAAGAGCGTCTTTCCAGGATGGAAAGCTCCCATTAGCATCTTCCATCTTGTGTGATTCACTCTTTCTTTCTTTGGAGCGAAAGGTGGCGAGGGGAATGTGGGGAGCAAAAGCGACGAGAACAAATCACATCCTTCGTCCAGACTCCCAAGCGTGGGCGTCGTGGGGGTCGATCTAGCAAAAGCAGCACCACCACGTCTAGTACTACTCATATTCCCCTGGGCCTTGACCAACTTTGCCCAAGAATGTTTCGAAATGTGAGTGCACTGTCATGTGGCATGTGTCATGTGTCATCCATCATGTACTTCCGCTTGGAAACCGTTCTCTCGCTTTTCATTTGAAAACCAGACTGGAATGCTGGCTGTGTGTGTGTGTAGGGTACTGTTGTGTTCCCTCGTGTTCTTTTTCAAATGTCAAGGACATACTACACGGTGACGGCAAGTAGTTGGAGAGGGCAATGAATGCGTACGTCGGTACGTGGTACTACTCTCTGTAGTCGGTGGCCAAGTACGAGCGGGAAAAAACAGAAACCATGCTGAACGCTATAGCCTGGCCTAGCTTAGCTATTCTTCCTCGGGACGCTGTATTTATTTGTTGGGACGCAGTGGCAAAACACCGGAGTAAGGGGTAAGTTGGTAAAGATGCAGATGGTAGCTGGTACTACCGCACGACGGACAGGCATACCTGTGAGGTGAGAGACTTGCCGGCGTCTCTGCCGTTGGGTGCGCCGACAGCACGGGAGCCGTCCTCTCCACCGTCCTTGGTCGAGCACGCGATGCATGCTAGCATTTTCGCTTCTTTCTTTCACGCCCGCCGGCCGCTCGATCGGTCGATCGCTTCTCCCCTGCTTGGATGGACCAGATCACACTGCATCGCACGTACATAAAACGATTGTTGGTTGATAGTACTTATCTTGAGTGACATCAAGCTTCACGCAAAAAGAAAAGGCAACTGAAATGCACAATGGGTGGTTAAGAAGCTCCAATGCAGTGGGCAGCATGTGTAAAGGGTGTGATTTGTTTTCGTCATTGGATTAAGTAAATATTTCTGCATCGAACCTGTACGTGACACCAGGCCCGTCCGTACGAGAAGCTCATGAGCAGGGACATGCACCGCGGGCCATGCAAAGCAAAGCATTGCCAGCCGGCCGTTTGTTTGGGCGAGAGAGCGCGCGGCCGGCATAAATTCCTGGTCAGTCAGTCAGTGCCGACGACGTGCGCGCGCCGGCCACCCTAAGCCTAATGCATGCCGCTCTGGCATCTGCTGCCTCCGGCCGCAGCCTTTGGGGACTCCATAAACGCGCGCACGCGGACGGACAGCAACCACACGTCGCGCGCGTCGCCGTACGGGCGAGGGCGGGCACCCGCGGTGCCGATCGTGAGCGCGCGCGTGCGCGCGCGCGACGGGGCCCCCATGCATGTGTGCACGCGCCGAAGTGGGCGCCCGGGTCTAGCAGCTAGCCAGCTCCATCGATGTCGCTCCGGCTGCAGGGCACTGTCGCTATGCCATGCTTGTCTCGGCGGGCTGCCCCTCTAGGCCTGCACGGTAGGGGCGCCACGGAGCAAGGAACCGAGTCAATGCGGCAGCGGCAGCGTAGGAGGCTGCTTTGTACCACAGGCTATGGACAGACAGAGAACTGCGGCGAGTGGTGTAGGCCGCCAGGCCGGTAGGTTGATTGCATGCATGGATTGGTGCAAGGATGATGGTGGTGATGATGATAGGGTGCTGCTGGATCGCCGGTGGATGCTGCGAGCCGCCGGTGGGATCGGCGGGCTAGAGGACGGGTAGGCTCGGTAGAGTATTCATTCAAATACTACGACGAATTTATCTGCTCTGCTGGAGACTGCCGCAAGTACAGTGGGCGCAGAGAAGGTTCTGCGTAGATCTTGTGTGTAAGTGTATGCATCATCGCTGTCTAAAGACCACGGAAGTAATCCTCGCGAAAAAAAAGGACAGTAACAGTAACTAACAGCGGTGTGTATGTTGATCCCTGTCGCTCCTCTGTCTGCTTTGAGAGACTAACAGGTCAACTAACATACTGCCCGGATAGGCCCATGAGGCCCTTTAAGGCCCAGGGCCCTGAGGAAGTTCCCAGTCACTGGCAGTGGGTCCCGCCAGGAAAATCGGAATGCAAACTAACATCACAAATCCAACATCGCCACTGCACCCTCTAGGTAACATAACCGTGTCGCCATCTCAGAAAAGAGATGAAGATAACAGTGTCGCGCAGAGATTTAACTTAACACCAACTATCCTGCTGTTTCCCATGTAAGCAAGCAGATCATGAACGGATATGCATAACGCCAAATGAAGGCAGCACACTTACCAGTTCCGCAGACGTCCCGATCACAGCAGCGATTCTGGCCACGCGGCAACAGTGGTGGTGTCCGTATCCCCCCCTCGCTCACTGCTCCATCCTTTTTTGAATGGTCATCTCACTGGCTGCTGCTGCTGCTCCTGACGCCGAAATGATCCTGAAGATTGAACAGGGAGCGAACAAGAGGGGAGGATTATTATACTCCACTGAGCATGACGATGATGCAAGTGGGCGACTCAATGCGAAGTTCGGTGTGCAAATCTGCACGAGCCGACCCCCCATGAAAGAAACGGAGGAGGAGGGGGAGCACTCATTGCTGCGGGAGGGCGTCCACGCCACGGGAAAAAGGCAACAGTGGGAAACAATGGGATTGCCCCCGAATGGATGGACCCAGGAGAGGTTGGAGATCTCAATGATCAACGTCGCAACGAACTCGATGGCGCCCAGACAAAGGAGAGAAGGCAGACGAAGGTGTCCTAGTACTACTAGCAAAGGAAAAACAGAGGGAAACAGAGCTCCAATGCGAGGCCAGGACTGAGAAGATCTTCTCGGGAAAGAAAAAATATGAGAACTTGGGAGTACCTTCTTGTTTCCTCTTGTTGGCTGCTGCCTCCTCTCTGCTCCTCTGGTGAAATGCGCCGAGGAGCAGACAGACGGATCCTCGCGGGCGCGCGGGCGCGGCGGCGGCGGGAGCCGGGGCAGGATCGCCGCGGAAACGACACCGCGCGGCAGAGCTATCGGGAGGGGAGCAGAGGGCGGAGGGAGGAGGCAGGGAGGGCTGGTGGGGGCGGGATCCCCGGATTCGCTCCCGGCCGTCTGATCCGCCCTGGAAATCGAGCGAATGCCGCTGCCAAAGCACGCGCACGCCGACCGAGCAGTGCGCCTCCCCGAGTGGCGAGTATTTATATAGGGCCGTCGGCCCGCCCCGGCGAGGTCGGCCGGTCGGGCTCAGGCGATCCGCACCGGCACCGTGGGAGGCCACGGGTTCGGGTGGGCCGCCCGTGTTCCCAAGCGCCGGGCCCCGCCTCATTATCCACGCATGGCACCCGTACGTAACGTGTTGGTACTAAAGTTGCGCGGGTGCGGGGCGTGTGACGGACCGCCGTGGCCGTGGCCGTGCTGCTGCACGGCGGTCGGGATGGGGTCTCGGCGAGGCGGTGCACGCACTCGTGTCGTATCTGCCGGCCACACGGCGAGCCGACGGGACGGTGCACCCTTTGCTTAGCTTGAGAGTTGACACGGGACAGGTTGATTGTCGGGGAATCTGAAAATCACGCCAAATCTATCGCCGTATATAGCTACTAGCAAAAATGTCCGTGCGTTGCAACGAAAGAAAATAAATTTCTTAACAAAATCTAAAATAAAAATTATTATTTAATTTACGATCCATATCAATTATATCCAACATGAAAAAGATTTGTGTTTTCAACCATGTTGTGTTTGCAAAAACATTTAATAAATGGTTGAAAATTTTCGATTAGATTCACTTTTCCTAATAAATTTATAGTTGACGAAAATTGTTTGGGAATTGAAATTGTTCAAAATTTCTTTGAAATTTCTTGTTCATATTTTCGAAAATTGTTCAGGTTTTCAAAATTATCTTCACATTTTCAAAAGTTGTTTACGTTTTAAAAATTGTTCATTTATTTACAATTCCATTCACTTTTCCAAAAGTTATGTTTTATAATATGTTTTTAATTATTATTTTTCGAATTTCAAAACTTCTTCACTATTTCAAACACTGTTTGCATTTATTTTAGAACTTTTTTTTACAGTTTACCAACAAATGGTTGAAAAAGATCGATTTTTTTAATCTGCAGCTGTATTTGGTTCATATAGTATTCGCGCTGTTTACTAATTGTTATAGGCGGTAGCTCAAGTGGTTGGGAACACTGTGTGTCCTTTGAGGGGTTGTGAGTTCGATTCCAGAATAGCACTATTTTTAGACTTTCTGTTCGCATTGTGCCACTGAATGGGCCGGCCCATTAAGATTGTGCCCTCCGCTCTGGTTGTTGACGGGCCAGACGTTTTTTGCGGTCCTGAAAAAAGAACGAACGACGTACGGATATATTTTTGCGTGCAGTCGTTTGTGTTTTAGTACCACCTCGTAGAAACCGGCCAAAGAGACCACGTATGGGAGAAGTGGAATAAAAAGGATGACGGTGAACCCGACAGAAGCAATAGCCACTTTATTATTATTAGGGAAAGATTCAATAGTATGAGGGTGCCCTAATTAAGGATAACTTCGTTCCAGCAAAGATATGGGACCATGTGGACCATGTGGACCGGACCCCAAAGCTATCCAATCCGGATCTGTATCGATACGTCGAGCGGTTCAGATCATGTTATTTTCGCAAATCGAAACCAAACGTGGGGGCTTTGTGAAAGTCCGGACACGAGACATATCAGACCCCATAGCCCACCCAAAAGGGAGGCGGAGCTCGAGCTTTTGTAGCATCCCACACTATTTCCGCCTTAACCCCCCCCCCCCCACTCTGTTCTTCCTTCCCGCCGTTGTCCATCCAATTCCCGTCCTTTTCCCAATATCTTCTTCGCTCCCACTGCCGACGCATGGAACTGGACGAGGACCTGCCGGAGATGAAGGTGATGGAGGTGCAAGAGGATTCAAGTATCACCCTCGCCAGGAAGATCAACTCGACGAGGCGGCAAAATTGCCGCGTCAAAACGAAGGCCGCAAAGGAGAAAAGCTCAGGAAGCGGAATTCCGACGGAGGGCGTGCTGTTGGCGTCCGTGGCGGTGCGTGTGCTGATCGCAGACGTGGTGGAGGTCGCGGCCATGGTCGCAGAGCCCCGACGGTGACGCCCACCGGCCAAACCCCGCCATGACCGGAGCATTACAAGGCTCTGTACTACTATGCCGCCAAGCAGCTTGGTAGACAGTCCATGGCAACCGCCGTCGGGCTAGTGTCTTACATCATCGACGTAAACGCGGCTCCGCTGCTCTTCTCAAAGAATTCTTCGTCACAACTCGTAGGAACAAGAACGGTGGGCGGGGAGCACATGGGTGCCCGCATGCTGTTCGCTACTATGCCTAAAGCGGAGGAGAAGGTGATGTGGTCACCCACTACGGGTAGGGTCACAAGACAGGACGGCCCAGGGCCCACATTGAGGGAGTCCTGTCTAAGGGGTCCTCAGGCCGCCGGCCTATCTCTCATAAGCCGGCTCGGTGGGCCGCTCTCTGGTTGTCACAGGAAGGTCCGGGGTATGCGGTGACCCCGTATTCTAGAAGGAAACCTCCGAAGACACGGCGTGCACTCCAAGTCAAGATGAGAGGATCGGCGTCTTCACATCCGGCTGAAGACTTATCATGTGTAAACCCTAGGTACCCCTGGTGTCTTTTTAAACCAGGGGGTTTAGATTGTAGAGGGCAGACAAGCTCATCTAGGGTTTTGGCTACTTGATCTCGAGGTAGATCGACTCTGTAATCTTCATACACATCAATACAATCAAGCAGGACATAGGGTTTTACCTCCATAGGAGGGCCCGAACCTGGGTAAACACCGTCTCCTTCGTCCCCTGTTACCCATCGATCCTAATCTCACAGCTCGAGACCCCCTACTCGAGATCCGCCGGTTTTGACACCGACATTGGTGCTTTCATTGAGAGTTCCGCTGTGGGGTCACAAGAGGAATTGATGGCTCGCTTAATCATTAACGATGAAGTCGGTATCGCGGGCTCCTTCGCCCCCGGACAGGTTCTCGCTTTCAGCAGCATCGTGCTGCACGTGACCCAACCGGCCACCCTGGCCGGATCGGGATTCTCGCCCCCGATCAAGAGATCAGATTCGGGAACTTAGAGTTCTCCGTAGACTCCCGGGGCGATCTTTCGATCGCAGGGCTCGCGATTCCATCTAACGAGCCCGAAGTCTCCGAAGCCTTAACTTCGGATCTCCCTCTCGACTCCGTCCTCGGGTCTATCCCTGCCGACGATCTGGCCCTTAGTCCGGATCCGGTTACAGTACCTGAGGGCCAGGGGTCGGCCCCTGCCGAACACACTTTTTGTACGGGCACTTTGGAGGTCAACTTCGAAAGTCCTAGGCAGATCGATCCGGTCAAACTCTCGGCGCTCAACGAGGCACTAGATCGGATCCTATCAATAAAAATCACAGACAACCCAACCTCGACCCATACTCAAATCGGTCTGAAGGCGGGTCACCGGGAATTTTTCGACCCACCCACCACCCACTTGGTAGCCACTATCGAAAACTTAACCGATATGCTGGACTACGCCTCCGAGGAGGCAGAAGACATGGATGAAGAGGACAGCGCCCCCGCCCCTGTCAACACTGGGCGATGGACTGCCACCTCCACCTACGACGTCTACATGGTAGACACCCCCGACGATAAGGGAGATCGCACCCCTAAGAAGAATGGCGATAAATCCGGTGAGGCACCGTCAAGGCGCCGGAAACAGCACAGACGATCTAAGGCAAGCAAGGGAAGGGAAGCCATTACACGCACCGGGGAAAACCACACCCCGGAAGACCTCGGCGACCCCGAAGACCCCGAACAACCACTGGAGGACCAGGAAAGGCCCGATGATCGGCGCGACACCGAGGATCCTAATGATTCCGAGGACGACAACTACCTTCCCCCTGACGAGGAGGAAGACAGCCTGGAAGCCGAAGACCCCACCGTCCCCGAAAACCCTGCGAACCAGGAACGGTTTAGGCAGCAGCTTTTAGCCACCGCCCGAAGCCTGAAGGCAAAAGAACAACAGCTCAAGGCCAAACAGGACACCCTCAATGATAGATGGACGAGGGTCTTGGCAGCCGAAGAAGGGTACGGTACCGATCTACCGGACCAAGCCAAAAGCTACCCGCGTCGGCGGCTGCTGCCGCAATTCGATGATGAGGCCCTTGAAACATCGCCTCCCAGGCATACTCCATACGACCGGCCGGACCGCCCTCCCCGAGGACGGGATAGAACGGCCGGCGAGGCCGAGTATAGACCTGCGGTGCCCCGCAGGAGAGGAAAAGAGCCAGCAGGGCCTGAGGACAGGTATGACTTACGACAGGACCTGGATTACAGAGCAGGCCACACAAGATCCATCTACGGATCTAGAGGGTACTCCCCCCCACTAGACGGGACGGGCACCGGTCTTGGCTCGACCTCCACGATAGAGGTCAGGAACAATACCGGGCCCAACCTACCGCCGATCATAGGCATGACATAGCTCGGGTCAGAGGCGCTGCCCACCCACTGTGCTTCACAGACAAGGTGATGCAGCATCAGTTCCCTGAAGGGTTTAAACCCGTTAACATAGAACAATACGACGGGACAACAGACCCAGCCGTATGGATTGAGGACTTCCTCCTCCACATTCATATGGCACGAGGAGATGATCTCCACGCCATCAAGTATCTGCCCCTAAAACTAAAGGGGCCAGCTCGGCACTGGTTAAACAGTCTCCCTGAGAATTCTATCGGGAGTTGGGAAGCGCTCAAGGATGCCTTCCGATCTAATTTCCAGGGAACTTATGTCCGGCCACCGGACTCCTCCAACTTGAGCAATGTTGTCCAGAAAGCAGGAGAATCGGCTTGGCAATTCTGGAATCGGTTCTTGACCAAGAAAAACCAGATCGTTGACTGCCCGGACGCCGAGGCAATAGCCTCCTTCAGACATAACATCCGGGACGAGTGGCTAGCTCGTCAGCTCGGCCAGGACAAGCCGAGGACAATGTCCGCCCTTACCTCACTCATGACCCGCTTTTGCGCGGGTGAGGATAACTGGCTTGCTCGACGAAGCCATAACCCCGAAGACCCCGGCACCTCCGAAGTCCGGGATGGAAACGGGAAACCACGACGTAGCAAAAATAAACGCCGGCACAACAATGGCGATGCGGAGGACACGGCCGTCAATGCCGGTTTCCGCAACCCAAAATCTGGACAGCGGAAGAAACCTTCTAAAGGTAATAGGGACGGACCTACCACGCTGGACAAAATCATGGATAGGCCATGCCAGATCCACGGCACCCAGGACAAGCCCGCTAGCCACACCAACCGTAATTGTTGGGTATTCAAACAAGCTGGCAAACTCGCAGCCGAGGAGCAAGGCAAGAGCCCACGCAGCGAGGACGATGACGAGCCACGCGGTCCAAGCAATGGAGGACAAAAGCAGTTCCCTCTAGAGGTAAAAACTGTGAACATGATATATGCCACTCACATACCAAAAAAGGAGAGGAAGCGCGCCCTTCGGGAGGTCTACGCCGTAGAGCCCGTAGCCCCGAAGTATAACCCATGGTCGGCTTGCCCGATCACCTTTGATCGACGGGATCATCCGACCAGTATCCGTCATGGAGGTTCGGCAGTCCTCGTCCTAGACCCCATTATTGATGGGTATCACCTCACTAGAGTCCTCATGGACGGAGGAAGTAGCCTTAACCTGATTTACTCAGACACGGTGAAAAATATGGGTATAGATCCGTCAAGGATCAAACCTAGCAACACTACCTTTAAAGGAGTAATTCCGGGCGTCCAAGCCCGCTGCTCGGGCACCGTGAATTTGGAAGTAGTGTTCGGCTCGCCCGACAACTTCCGCAGCGAGGACTTGATCTTCGACATTGTCCCCTTTCGCAACGGTTATCACGCCCTACTCGGCCGCACGACATTCGCTCGCTTTAACGCCGTCCCCCACTACGCGTACCTGAAGGTCAAAATGCCCGGCCCCAAGGGGGGCATTACTGTCAACGGAAACACAGAGCGCTCTCTCCGAACTGAGGAGCACACAGCGGCCTAGGCAGCCGAATTCCAGCACGGCGATGGTAGGCCGACGCCCAAATCAGCCATAAAGGCATGTCATGATAGCAAACGAGTTCGGTCTCAAACCGACCTCCGGGAATCATCTTCCGCCCAACAAAAATAGGGATACGCCCCCACAACACAGCCCTAGTTCCCATGAAATATGTGCCAAGAAGGCATAACTTCGCGCTCAAAATACCATGGCTGCTGTGGGGACCCACTATGAAAGGCAAAGTATTCGGCTGGACCGAACTACTGCTAACGAATGTCTTCGGACAAACCACAGGTACCATCTAGGACCTCCCATGCGTAAAGCTCGTCCACACTTCGGTGACTTCTCAAGATCTTCTTCCCAAGGTCCGTTCGCCGATAGCAATCACCTTTAAAGGAACGCAACCCCCTCGGGAAGCAAAGGAGCAGACATGCGACAGGGTAAATCGAGGATGTCAAGCCACCTATCGAAGACCCTGGGTAAAACCTCTCCTTTGTAAATTTCATTTTTCATTTCAAAATACCTGTAATAGTTGCTTCGGCAGATTGAGTTGTAAGAATTCGTCAGAAATAAAGACTATCTTTTACGGCCTCCTCGCTGTATATTATGTCACACACTCTGTTCTCTTCTCGCCAACGCCGATAGCAAAGCTATTCGGTACATGTTACGATGCGACCGGCTAATAGACCGGGGGCTTGACTATAAAATCACCCCAAGCATCACCCCGGCACCATTGTTTATGTGTTCGGTGTCTCGGATGTTGCGTTATATGAATCGATTCCGAATTATGTCTTGGGTCAATGGTTTGGTTGCCCGGCTCCTGTGTTTGCCCTCTTACGTTCCGCCCGTTCGGCTAAAAGGGTAAAGGGAGAACCACTGCGATTGTGCTTCCAGCTCACCTGGTCTAGTGCCTCAGTGGAGAAAGCCGAAAACTGACTGTCATAATAAGCGAGAACCGGTCTGCAATCCGAGCATAAGTGTCAAACTAAAAATCGATAGAGGTTATTCCGTGTTATACGAAGGGTTTGTACTATTACAAACCATGTGATGCTGGTTTCAACCTCGGTGTATCCGAATATCACACAATATTGGGGGCTAGTCATCAGCCCCCGCAGTCAAGCTCCTACGGCTAAGTGAAAGCACTAAAGCTTCATAGTCCGATTGCCTTGTTCCCCTCGCACTACCGCCTTCGGGCACCGATACGTCGGCTAAGGGTCGCAGTGCGGAGGTAGAAACACCTCGTGTAGTATCTACATGGGGGCTGAAGCCGACGACTCGCAACTTTCAGATAAAACGGCCACACAGGAGTCAAAATAATACAAGGCTTAAAGACATGATAAACCATGCAACTGCATTATAAAGCGAAACAGTCATCGGATACATGACAAAACATTCACTCATACATTACATCCTTAGGGCATTGAGCTTCTATCGCCCGAGCACCATCCATCACGGTGGCAAAGTATTTCTCGGGGCGCCTATGCTCCTTCCCAGGGGGCGGAGGCGCGGTGGCCATCTCGGTCGGCTTGATCTTCGGCCAGTGCACCATGGTCCTTGCAAAGGCCATCCGAGCCCCCTCGATGCACGTAGAACGCTTTATAGCGTCAATCCGAGGCGCAACGTCGCACAGTTTCTGCACCAATCCGAAGTAACTGCTCGGCAACGGCTCTGCAGGCCACAACCGGATGCAGAGGTCCCTCATGGCCGGCTCCGCCATCCTGTGCAGCTCCATCAGTTGTTTCATCTGCTTGCTCAGGAGGGGAGGATGCTCGGGGGCTTGAAATTGCGCCCAGAACAGCCGAGGCTCAACATCCCCATCCCGAGAGGCGAAGTATCTGTTCGCGTCCGCTGCACTCCTCTGGAGGTCCGTAAAGGCGCCTGAGGAATGCCACACCCGGGTGAGCAATGCAAACCTGTTACCACCAAAGGCACACTGCAGTAAGTATGGCTTACCATCCGCGATCGCCTTGACTTGGCGGAGTTCTTCTTCAAAGAACCACCTATCAACACACTCCGCTTTGAGCTCGGATTTCAGCGTGGATAGTTCGGTGGTCTGCTCTTGGTTCTTTTGCTCAAGGGCCTCGCACTTCGTGCTGGCATCCTTGAGCTCCAGCTGCACCTCTCCCACCCGGGCCTCGTGCTTGTCGCTCTCGGCTTTTAGCACCGAGAGTTCGGCTGCTGCTTGTTTGGCCGCCGCCTTCTCATCCGCGGCCTCCTGCCTCGCCTTTTCCAACTCGGCCTTGAGTTTCTCGATCTCCGCGGCCACAGTTGTGGTAATAAAGGGAAGATAACACTTAGAGATAACAATCCGGATATCTCAGTCAATGAGGATAGACCATAGCCAGAATAATACAATGCGGACTCACCTTGAGTCTCGTCAAATCTCTTGTTCAGGCGATCGAGCTCTTCATCGGAGCTCTTGAGCTTCTGATTTAGCTCGGCAAGCTCCATTGCGTTGGAGGCCGCCGCCGTCGACGAGGCCTACAAAACAACTTATGTGCATTAAAACTCCCGAGCTGTCAGATTCAGACCCTCTGCTACGTACTCTTCGGAGCTCTTAGAATAGTAAGGAACAAAGGGTGCCTTGAGCATCATTTCTGATTTTCAGACATTCAACCCCCGGGTGGGTTTTTCAAACTCACCCAGGGCTCGGGGGCTACTACACTTATAAGAGTTGCATAAATTCGGTAAGTTAACCTTTTCGGGAAGAAAGAGTATTACGTGGCTCACCTTGAAGCCCGTCAAGAGACCGTTGAAGGCCTCTTTCAGTCCGCTATCAACGGACTGAATGCCTTGCAAAACCGCACCCATTAGGGCGCGGTGATCTTCGGCGATGGAGGAGCCGGATAAAGCTTCCTCCATCGTGGCCGGCCACCCAGTCATGGGCGGCACCGGTGTTGACCCGCTAGCCCTCCCTCCGGTCGGGGACTGGCTTGGCACCTCCGGAGGCGTAGAGCGCTACGGAGATACCCTCGGAGGGGGCTGGGCCGAGCTCCGTTCCCCCTCTTCAGTTACCAGGGGAGTTTCCTTCTCCTGGTCTTCGGCGGCCGAGGTATTAACCTCAGCCATAACGTCGTCACCCTCGCCGCCGGTGTCGGCGTCCTGGGAACGGGGGTACCCAGACTTGCCTGCCTGTGGCCCAAGGCGTGGCCCACCTCGACGACCAAGTACGGCCCGACGCGGCCCTACTCAACACAAGGCCCTCGCGAGGCCCCGGGCTCGCGGGGGAGACAGCGCCAAGACCCGCAGGGAGGTAGGCCTCCCCAGGCCCCCTCCCGAGCGGTGGAGACTTCTATGCAACGCACGACCTCAGGAGGCCAAGGGTGACGACAGCCAGGCCAGGCAGGCGCCAGCGCGCCAGAGGGGACAGTTTCCTCTTTGGTGCAAAGGAGACAAGGACGAGCGCAGGTTCCCAAAGCGCCCCAAAGGTTTCCCTTCTGGTGCAACAAGACCAAGACCCCAAGTCCCGCAGAACAGACGTCATCGCCGAGCCCACCGTTGCATCACCACCGGCTGCTTGGCAGGCGAAGACCGCCTTTCGTCAGGATAGGATGTACCTCTTGTCCCCTTTCAAATTTGGCCGTTGTGGGATCCCTTCCCGCCATGGCGATAAGGGGAGAGGACCCGGGCCGCTATAAATAGAGGCTAGGTAGCCCGGTAGAGGGACACGACACAACCACCCCGCAAACAATCCCGCAAGGCAACACACCACTGTACTAGTTCATCCACAAACCTCCTCGTGAGGCAATCCACCAAAGGCAGGAGTAGGGTTTTACGCTTTGCAGCAGCCTGAACCTGGGTAAACTCTCGTGTGCTATCTTCTTCCTTGCCATCGAGCGGGGCCGTCGCGTAGTGGGCTTGGTGGGGTGAACCTGCTGAGGAATCTTCGCACACGCCCCTGGGTTCGAGCTTCCTAGGGTTTTGCGGAGCCCGAAATCCGACATTTGGCGTGCCAGGTAGGGGGCGTGTCGGAGTCTTCAGCAAGCTTCACTTCTTCTTTGCCCCGCCGTGTCGATGGCTGATGCAACCCCTGAGGCTGGGCTGCCCTTTGCGTGCGGTGGCGCCTCAGCTCGCAGGGTCGGCCCGGCGGTCGCTTGCATCCTCGGTGGATCGCAGGTGCCCACCTCCGGCCGCCAGGTCAAGCGGTTCCTCCGCCAGGCAGGCGCGATCCGGCCACGGTCCAAGACCCCGCAGCACCGAGCGTGGCCGGAGATCGACATCACCTTCGGCCCCGACGATCACCCCAGAACAACGGCCGCCGCCGGAGCGCTCCCCATGCTGTGCACGCCAACCATAAAACAGTGTGGCCGTCACCAGAACCCTCATAGACGGCGGGGCCGGCCTCAACGTCCTCTCCGTGGAGACCTTCAACGTGCTGCAGGTGCCCCAAGGCCAGCTCGCACCTTCAAGGCCCCTCCCTGGGGTGGCTGGGGGCTCCGTCGCCTCCTTGGGGCGGGTGCGCCTCCCCGTCACCTTCGGCACCCGCTCCAACTACCGCACCGAGCAGATCGACTTTGACGTCGCCCACATCCACCTCCCTTACAACGCGATACTTGGCTACCCCACCCTCGCCCAGTTCATGGCGGCAACGCACCCGGGCTACAAGGTCATCAAGATGCCCAGGAGCGGCGGCATCCTCTCCGTCACCGGAGACGCCAAGGACGCGGCCCACGCACTCAAGCTCGCCTACAAAGCCGCGGCCATGGTGCGCCCTAGCACAGGCGACGCCGCGTAGGCCTCGGAGGGCGTTGAGGATGTCGCCAACGTCGCGCCGGTGAAGAAGAAGCAACTGTTCTCTCAGAACCGGGCTGAGACGAAGCAGGTGACCGTGGGTGACGAGAATCCTGGCCTTACCTTCACTATCGGCGCCGGCCTGCCTCAGGAGCAAGAGGAGGCGTTGGTAGCCTTCCTCCGCGCGAACAAAGATGCGTTCGCGTGGAATGCCTCTGACCTGGTGGGGGTCCCGAGGGATGTGATCGAGCACCACCTCATGGTGTGTCCCAATGCGCGACCGGTGAAGCAAAAGGTGAGGAGGCAGGCTCAAGAAAAGCAGGCGTTCATTGCCAAAGAGGTTGGCAAACTGAAAGAGGCAGGAGTCATCCGGGAGGTGCTGTACCCGGAATGGCTCGCCAACCCGGTGGTCATCCCGAAGAAGTGCGGGAAGGAGCGCATGTGTGTCGACTTCACAAACCTCAACAATGCCTGCCCTCAGGACCCATTCCCGCTGCCGCGCATCGACCAGATCGTGGACTCCACCGCCGAATGCGACCTCCTGTGCTTCTTGGACGCCTTCTCGGGCTACCATCAGATCAAAATGGCGGTGGAAGATGTTGAGAAGACAGCCTTCCTCACCATGTGCGGTGTGTTCTGCTACACGTGAATGCCCTTCGGGTTGCGGAACGCGGGCGCGACCTTCCAGCGGCTGATGCACATCGCCCTGGGGCCACAGCTCAGGAGGAACGTGGAAGCCTACGTCGACGACATCGTGGTCAAGTCGCGAGAAGCCAAGACCTTGATCGAGGACCTGGAGGAGACGTTCGCCAGCCTGAGGCGGGTGAACTTGAGGCTCAACCCCGAGAAGTGTGTCTTCGGGGTCCCGTCGGGCAAACTGCTCGGTTTCTTGGTGTCGCACCGGGGGATCGAGGCGAACCCGGAGTAGGTCAAGGCTATAAGCAAGATTAGCCCGCCTCAGACACGCAAGGAAATGCAGAAGCTGGCAGGCTGCGTGACCTCCTTGGGGCGCTTCATATCGAAGCTTGGCGAGCGGGCCCTGCCGTTCTTCAAGCTCATGAAGAGGAAGGGCCCCTTCGAGTGGACTCCGGAGGCAGATGCGGCATTCGAGGACCTCAAGCAGTACCTCACGAGCCCACCAGTAATGGTGGCACCTCACCCTCGGGAGCCCCTGGTGTTGTACCTGGCCGCCACCCCGCACTCCGCCAGTGCTGCGCTTATGGCGGTCAGGGAGGAGCGTGTTCACAAGCGCGTTGCGCCTTCAGGCACGGGCGGGCCCCCAGGCGGGGGGAGCGACACGCCGGACGCCAAGAAACCGCCATCCCCTCGAGACAACGCTCCCGAGGTCCCAGCCGCCCCGACGACCCCTGAGGTACCCGGGCCTCGAGAGCCCGCGGAGGAGAGAGGCGGTGCAGAAGGCCTCTCCCTCGTTGCACGTCCGGTTTACTACGTCAGTACCATGTTGCGGGACGCGCGCTCGCGCTACCCTATGCAGCAAAAGCTCTTGCTTGCACTCCTTGTCGCCTCAAGGAAACTGCGCCGTTACTTCCAGGGGCATCCCATTAGGGTCGTCTCCGCGTACCCCTTGGAGAAGGTGCTGCGCAACCCCAACGCAGCAGGGAGGGTGGCAGAATGGAACATCGAGCTGCAGGCCTTCAATATAGAGTTCAGCACGACCAGGGTCATCAAGGGAACGGCCCTGGCGGACTTTGTAGCCGAATGGACGGACGCTCCCGACCGGGGGCTGGGCGAGGGCTAGTCCCTCGCCCCCGGCGACGAGGCGCCTGAGGGTTGGATCATGCACTTCGATGGGGCCTTCGCGCGTAGGGGAGCAGGGGCCGGAGTCATGCTCATCTCCCCGACCGGGGACAAGCTCTACTACGCCGTGCAACTCTGTTTCCAGCATGGTGAAAAGGTCTCAAACAACATCGCGGAGTACGAGGGTTTAATCGCCGGCCTCCGGGCCGCAGCCGCTTTGGGGATTCAACGCCTCACCATCAGGGGCGACTCCCAGCTCCTCGTCAACTTCTCCAACAAGGAGTACACGCCTAAGGACGAGCACATGGAGGCATACTTGGCGGAGGTACGTAAGATTGAAAAACGTTTCCAGGGCTTGGAGTTGCAGCACATCCCGCGCGGCGCGAACAAGGAGGCCGATGACATCGCCAAGAGGGCATCGCGCCGTGAGCCTCAAGAGCCGGGCGTCTTCAAGGAGCGGCTCTTCAAGCCATCCACGACACCACCAACTGGGGGTCAGGCGTCGCGGAATGAAGAGCTGCCCCCAGCGCCGTCCTCAGGAGCTCCAACTTGTGGTCCAACCTCAGGAGCCCGACTGCTCCTGGCGCTGGAGCCCCAAATCGACAACTGGACACAGGAGTTCAAGGCGTACCTGCTTCACGACACGTTACCCGAAAAGGAGGAAGACGCGGAGCGTGTGGTACGACAAGCCACAACCTATTGTCTTCGGGACGGCGAGCTGTACCGCAGGCGCCCGAACGACGTTGCGTTGCGGTGCGTATCCAGGGAGCAGGGGTGCGA
This sequence comes from Elymus sibiricus, assembly GCA_039707655.1. Taxonomy (NCBI): domain Eukaryota; kingdom Viridiplantae; phylum Streptophyta; class Magnoliopsida; order Poales; family Poaceae; genus Elymus; species Elymus sibiricus. The sequence goes on from CM077673.1 coordinate 323,811,819, forward strand.
GCTGCTGGCTGACATCCATGGGGGAGACTACGGGCATCACTCCTCGTCACGCACCCTTGTAGGGAAGGCGTTCCGCACTGGCTTCTACTGGCCCACGGCGCTCAACGACGCCACCGAGCTGGTCCGGTCTTGTGAGGCATGTCAGTTCCACGCCAAGAAAATTCATCAGCCCGCGCAGGGCCTCCAGACCATCCCGCTTTCCTGGCCCTTTGCGGTCTGGGGGCTGGATATACTGGGGCCCTTTCCGCGGGCGGCAGGCAGGTACCGCTACCTCTACGTCGCCATCGACAAGTTCACCAAGTGGGCGGAGGTGGAGCCAGTCCGCACCATCCCCGCCGGATCAGCCATCAAGTTCATCAAGGCCATCGTGAGCCGCTTCGGCGTCCCCAACCGCATCATCACCGATAACGGTTCGCAGTTCACAAGTAACCTCTTCAGGACCTATTGCGCTAACCTTGGAACGCAGATATGCTACGCCTCGGTGGCGCACCCCCGAAGCAACGGTCAGGCAGAGCGCGCCAACGCGAAGGTCCTACGGGGCCTCAAAGCAAGGAGCTTCAAGAAGAAGCTTGAGGCCTGCGGCAAGGGTTGGGTCGACGAGCTTCAGTCCGTGTTGTGGTCTATCCGCACCACCGCGACTAAGCCCACCGGCGAGACCCCGTTCTTCCTCGTCTACGGCGCCGAGGCCGTCTTCCCGCACGAAGTCAAGCACCGCTCCCCGCGGGTTCTGGCATTTGACGAGGAGCGTCAGGATGCCTCACGGGGGACGGATATCGTGCTCGGGGAGGAGACCCGGTGTCGAGCCTCACTCCGAGTCGTGAGGTACCAGTAGGCGCTGCGGCGCTACCATTGCCGTAACATCCACTCCAGGACCCTCGAAGTTGGAGACCTCGTCCTGAGGCGGGTCCTCTCCAGGGAAGGCTTGCACAAGCTCTCACCCATGTGGGAGGGCCCATTCAAGGTCGCCCACGTCTCCAAAGCTGGCGCCGTGCGTCTGGAGACTCAAGATGGAGCTCCCATCCAGAATGCCTGGAACATCTAGCACCTCCGCAAGTTCTACCCGTGACGCTCTCACGTAATAATGAGTGGGTTGTATACGCCCGGAGCCCCCCGAGGACGCGGAGGGGTTCCCACCCACGCCCAAGTGGAAGCCCCATGCTCCGCGCTGGCGGACAACACTGTCCTCCAATGACTATGCCCACGCAACGTGGATGCCCTATGTTTCGCGCTGGGGGAAGACGAAGACTAGCCTAGGTTCCGGACGCGGCTTTTTTCTGCCTCTCTTGTGTTCGAATTTGCCTTTTCCCTGGAAAGAAGTCCGAGGCTTTTTGTTGACTCTATTTAAAGAAAAAGGGGCAGGAATTTTTTCATCTTGCAGTCCTCTGTCTCTTGAAATTTCTTTCTTCAACGTAACGCCTGTCAGCCTCTCCCTCTCACGCCCCGCAAGCGGGGGCTACTGGCACGGTGCGCACACCTCGCCAAGGCCTTGGCGTCCTGGTCCCCGCGTGGCCTTGGCGTCCTGGTCCTCGCGTGGCACTCTCGAGCAAGCTAGCAGGGGCGCGCCGTCTCACCCTCGCTCGGGGGCTCCGCCGCGGCTCGGTGCGCTGTCTTAAAAACCCCTGGAGGCACACGCCCCCTGGGGACAAGAACCAGCAGAAAGGATTGGTCGCCACTTGAACGTCAAGGGAGGCTCCTGAGCACTGCGCCTCAGGAGTCTCACCGATCGTGTGGCTACTCGCTCGCTGTTGGTCTCGTCCTGGTGATCCGGACGCCCCAATGGCGATCGAGGCCTCGCCCCCTTTGGTATCGTCCTGGTGATCCGGATGCCCCAACGGTGGAGGGGCATGCACGGGATCGGGCCCCGCCGACGTAGAGTGCCGCTTGAGCATCAAAAGGGGGGCTCCTGAGCACTGCGCCTCAGGAGTCTCACCGATCGCGTGGCTACTCACTCGCTGTTGGTCTCGTCCTGGTGATCCGGACGCCCCAATGGCGATCAAGGCCTCGCCCCCTTTGGTCTCGTCCTGGTGATCCGGACGCCCCAACGGTGGTGGGGCATGCATGGGATCGGGCCCTACAGACGTAGAGCGCCGAAAGGCCCCCCCATGTCGCCTCATTCGCAGGAAGGAGGAACCTCCCCAAGCTCTCCAAGCGCTGTTAGCTCACGGGACGCCACTGCTAAACCTCGCGACACGGAAGCCCGCCGCGGACGCATCAAGCTAAGCACTGTAACTACAATCAAAGGGAGGCCTCAGTTAACAGTAACGCAACAACCATAATGCGTAAAGAGAGTGCTAATAAGAGGGTGCAAGCGCCAAAGTTTGTCATACACCCGAAAGGGTCCCCCATGATTTTGATTACAGGCAGAAGAAAAGAAAAGAAGGCGAAGGAGCCCCCGCCCTGGGAGGCCGCCGCTCCTGAGGCCCCGGCCTTGGCGCGCTGGCGCTCAGTCGGAGTTCTCCTCCTCCTTGATGGCGCCGTGGTGGCACGTCGGCATGGCCACTTCCTGGGCGGGGGAGCGGCGCCGCCGCGGCTGGCTTCCCCCCGAAGTTCGGGTGCGACGGCGTGGCGGGGCGTCATAGCTGTCGTCGCTTGGGCTCCCCTCGGAGGATGTATCACTGCTGCTGGGAACATGGCGGCCGTCGCCAAGGGCAAGCTCACCTCCAAGATCGCCGCTGCCGCCGCCCTCCGGACAGCACTCCAAACGCCTCCCATCCTTACCGAAGATCTTGACGAATAGCGTCGCGGCGCCGCCGTGCTTGAAGTGGAGCGTAGGCCTCCCCTTCAGGCCATGGGCGCGGGCGAAGGTCTACCACCCGCGACCCAAGAAGGCGTTGCCTGCGGGGGTGACCTCGACCTCCACCCACAACGCGCCGCTGCAACACCCGTCGGCCTGCAGCCACAGGCCCGTGGGCGCGTCAGCCGGCAACGCCTCTGCGAAGGAGCGTGGGAGCTGCAACCAGGAGCTCGCCGCCCTCTCCATCGGCACCAGGAACTCCAGGCCCGCGTCGGCCGTGCGGGCTTGCGGACGCGGCGGCCGGGCACCGACTGCAAGTCTCCCCCCTGCCATGGCCACAGTGCCCGCCGCCTCAGGCTACGGCAGCGGAAGCGTCGGGCCCCGCGGAAAGGCGCCCACGCCCACGGGGTGCCGCCGGAGGCGTCCCGGCATACTTGCGAGGGCGACCCCTACTCCTCTTGGGAGGTTGCTGGCCCGGCGTCCCCTGGCAGGCCTTTCCCTTCTCGGCGGCGGAGAACCTCCTCACCGGCGTCATGATGGGGTAGATGAAAGACGAAGGCGGGGGAGTAAGAAGTAGGAATGGGTTGGGGGCTCAGTTCCCCCCCGCCCATTTATAGCTGGACAGAGGCCAACCGGCGTCTTCCCAATCCCGAGTATTGATGGCCCCACAACGTGCGATGGTTGAAGGCCAGATGAAGCAGTTGCCGAGACATCGTGGGAAGGGGAGTCGCCATGCACCTCGAGCGGCGCATGCCAGAATCGTTCGACGTGCTATCCTACCTCATGCCACTTCCTCTGCTCCCGTTGGGTCACATCCGCGTGGCCCTAGGCGAGAGAGGACGCAAGGGGTCAGCCGCATTCAAAGAAGAGCAATGATGGCCAAGGAGGTGCGCGGGCCTCGCGTCAGCCCGACTCAGGGCGGTACCCTATGTCTCCAGGGAGCCGAGACGCCCACGTCTCGTGGTGTGCCACGCGTCAAGTCGGGCCCGCAGGCGATTGGGGCCCACGACGTTTCAGGCCACCCACCGTGGCTTCACCCGGAAGCTAACCCGAGCGCGCCTTGGACCCGAGGGCTACTGTCGGCGTCCTGGGAACGGGGGTACCGAGACTTGCCTGCCTGCGGCCCAAGGCGTGGCCCACCTCGACGACCAAGTACGGCCCGGCGCGGGCCTACTCAACACAAGGCCCTCGTGAGGCCCCGGGCTCGCGGGGGAGACAGCGCCAAGACCCGCAGGGAGGTAGGCCTCCCCAGGCCCCCTTCCGAGCGGCAGAGACTTCTATGCAACGCACGACCTCAGGAGGCCAAGGGTGACGACAGCCAGGCCAGGCAGGCGCCAGCGCGCCAGAGGGGACAGTTTCCTCTTTGGTGCAAAGGAGACAAGGACGAGCGCAGGTTCCGAAAGTGCCCCCCAAAGGTTTCCCTTCTGGTGTAACAAGACCAAGACCCCGAGCCCCGCAGAACAGACGTCATCGCTGAGCCCACCATTGCATCACCATCGGCTGCTTTGCAGGCGAAGACCGCCTTTTGTCAGGATAGATGTACCTCTTGTCCCCTTTCAAATTTGGCCGTTGTGGGATTCCTTCCCGCCATGGCGATAAGGGGAGAGGACCCGAGCCGCTATAAATAGAGGCTAGGTAGCCCGGTAGAGGGACATGACACAACCACCCCGCAAACACTCCCGCAAGGCAACACACCACTGTACTAGTTCATCCACAAACCTCCTCGTGAGGCAATCCACCAAAGGCAGGAGTAGGGTTTTACGCTTCGCAGCGGCCCGAACCTGGGTAAACTCTCGTGTGCTATCTTCTTCCTCGCCATCGAGCGGGGCCGTCGCGTAGTGGGCTTGGTGGGGTGAAGCTGCTGAGGAATCTTCGCACACGCCCCTGGGTTCGAGCTTCCTAGGGTTTTGCGGAGCCCGAAATCCGACAGCCGGTGTTCGGCTCAGAAGGAGCCCGGCGCGATAACACCTCCGCGGCCTCCTTCGAGACCTCAGGAGGCGTAGGATGTGACACAGTCCCACTTTCCGCCAGTTCGGCGGGCGGAGACTCCCCGTCTGAAACTTGATCGGTGGGGAGATCACGTGGGGGGCTGCAAATTGGAAGACGTTCGCCCGTTGGGCATCAAAAGTTCTATATAAGTAATCCAGAGGGTCTTCAGATTCATACCTCTGGGCTGGGGGCTTAGCCCTTGGGTTCCTTCGGGGAACCCTCTCAAGAGACTCAGACTCCGTATCGGAGTCCGAGTTATCATCGGCCAGGACTGCCTTTGTCCGGCATGTCCTCTTCGGGGCCGGAGGAGGTAGATCCTCCGCGGCATCCGCTGAAGCCGCCCTTTTCCTTGTGAGGGGGGAGCCGCACTCCCTCTCGTCCTCGTGCTCTTCCTCGTGAGTGGAAGAAGCATGGGTCTCCTCGGACTTAGAGTCCGGAAGCCCCCTTTGACGAAGACCCTCTCGGGCCTCCTTCTTCTCTCCTTTCTTCTTCTTCTCCTTCTTCTCTGGCGCCGAATACGGCGCCACGACGAGCATCTCCGTCAATAGATCTGACCGAGGGTCTTCGGGCTACGGGGCCGGACAGTCGATTTGCTCGGCCTTGCTCAGCCATTTCTACGATGATGAGGGAGAAGGGGTTCAGCTCTTTGTTAAAAAATAGAGCCGGAGAATTAAAGATTATCATACCTTGGTAGGAGGTGTTTCAGCATCGAGACCGGTGTCCTCCTCCTTGGCCGGCCAGCTCTTCTGGGGCTTGAACAGCGCTTTCCACAATTTCTCATGGGTAGTGCGGAAGAACTGACCCACGGTGGCTGGGTCCTCAAGCTGGTAGGCCCACATTGGAGAGGCCCGGTGCTGGCAGGGGAGAAGACGGCGGCGGAGCATGACCTGGATCACGTTGACCAGCTCGATTTTGTCCTCGATCATCGAGGAGATACGCTTCTGCAGCTATTTCACCTCTGCGACCGACCCCCAGTCAAGGCCTTTCTTGAGCCACGAGGTTAGCCTTGCGGGGGCTCCGGATCTGAACTCGGTAGGTGCCGCCCAATCCGCGCTCCTTGGTTCGGTGATGTAGAACCATTCCTTTTGCCAGATCTTGACCGTGTCGATGAAGGTGCCGTCCGGCCACTCGACACGGGGGAGCTTACTGATTACCGCCCCTCCGCAATCCGCATGCGCACCCGCAACTGTCTTCGGCTTGACATTGAACACCTTGAGCCACAGGCCGAAGTGCGGTTGTACTCGCAAGAAGGCTTCGCAGACAATGATGAACGCCGAGATGTGCATGAAGGAGTTCGGGGGGAGGTCGTGGAAGTCTAGCCCGTAAAAGAACATGAGGCCCCTGACGAAGGGATGGAGAGGAAAGCCTAGTCCCCGGATGAAATGGGGAATGAACACCACCCTCTCGCCCGGCTTCGGCGTGGGAACCACCTGATTAGCCTCTGGTGCGCGGTGGGCGATGTTGGCAGAGAGGTAGCCGGCGCGCTTTAACTCCCAGATGTCATTGTCGGTGATGGAGGAGGCCTCCAACTTGCCCATGGAGCCTGAACCCACCATGACCGAGCTCAGAGGGAAGCTTGAGGGATAACTGGATCTGGGCTCTCGGAGCTTGGAAAGATTGAGGAGGCAAGGGGTGCGGATTTGGAGCGTGAATAGGCCTTAGGGGTTTTCTCCCCTTTTATGGGGTGCCGTAGTACCAAGAGCCACCCTTTTACTGCGCCGCAGGCCTCGCACTTCCCGAAATAATCGTGCCGTTATGCGCGCGTGGGATAACCCAGGGCATTGAGCATATCCCGTACTAAACGGGACACGGTCTACACGTGGATAAGACGTGCCAATGGATAAACGACCTCGAACCGCGAATCGAGTTTGGGTAACCGACTCAGCGGTCGTGATAGGCCGCGACACTTCGTTAGAAAGGTTGTCAGGAAATACTGTTCATACTTGGATGCTTCGGCCTTCGAGGTTAAGCGATTTAAGGTGCCTGGATAACTATATGTTCGGATAATTACATATCATCGGCGGCCGGACTGGAGCCAGCCGATCATAAAGGGGGAAAAGAACTCACCCCGCAAGCCGGAGACTCCGATCATTCAAAGTTGCTAGTGTCATGACCCCTGGCGTTGGGGGCTAGTTCGGGGGCTACTGAGGGAGTCCTAGACTAAGGGGTCCTCGGGCCGCCGGCCTATCTCTCATAGGCCGGCTCGGTGGGCCGCTCTCTGGTTGTCACAGGAAGGGCCGGGGTATGCGGCGACCCCGTATTCTAGAAGGAAACCTCCGAAGACGCGGCGTGCACTCCAAGTCAAGATGAGAGGATCGACGTCTTCACATCCGGCTGAAGACTTATCATGTGTAAACCCTAGGTACCCCCGGTATCTATATAAACCAGGGGGTTTAGATTGTAGAGTGCAGACAAGCTCATCTAGGGTTTTGGCTACTTGATCTCGAGGTAGATCGACTCTGTAATCTTCATACACATCAATACAATCAAACAGGACGTAGGGTTTTACCTCCATAGGAGGGCCCGAACCTGGGTAAACATCGTCTCCTTCGTCCCCTGTTACCCATCGATCCTAATCTCACAGCTCGGGACCCCCTACCCGAGATCCACCGGTTTTGACACCGACACACATCATCAATCATTAAGGCCTCAAGGTCACAAGACCATTGAGACGGACTAATAAACATATATCACTCGGACGACAAGAATCCACTTGGATGGTCATCCATCCACTCGGCCGCGTCTCAAACTACTTGGGCACAGAAGACCAAGAGCTGACGTGGGATCTAAAACATCTGAGGCTATGTAATTAGAGATGCTACTAGTCTTTAATGCTTCAGTTACACGTAACAACGCTTGTAATAATCATCATAAACATCTCCACGGTAATGGGATAGACCAAGGGGCGTGGCGCATTCTATATAAGCCGCCCCATAGCTCCATTACAGGGGTTGGCAATCTTTTGTAATATCAAGAAACAGAGAAACATAGCCTCTGTGCTCGAGACGTAGGGTTATTACCTCTCCGTGAGGGGGGCGAACTCATAAAATCTGAGTGTCACACATGTGCCGTAGTTAGGATCAACCCTCGTTCATACACCTAGTACTCATTGTCAGGTTCGTTTCCTCGACGGTTGGTACCCACCGTGGGGCTGGGCATCTAGCGATTTTTGACGGTGTGGAATTTTCATCATCAATATGGTTCTCGGCGGCGAGATGATCTTTGGCGGTGAAATCCTATTTGGCACCCGCAGCTTCATCGCCGACGACTCCGCGTGGCTTCAGGAAGCCCCGCTGGATGCAGAGTCGCTGCCCATCCGTGTCGCGGCGCACTTCCGCACAAGTTCATTCGGAGTGCTTCTCCGACAACCGTCGGTTCCGTACTCGATCGGCCCCCTTCCTCATGTTGGACGACGTCGCAAGCGCTCCGGCAGGCCACGACTCCAATGCTGGGTCAAATACGTTGTGGCTCTTCAAGTCGCGGCCGAACAGGTGGGAGCACTAGAGCCCGACGAGCCATTTCACGATCTGTTTGCCTCTCTCCATGAGGGTTCGGAAGACGAAGTCGACCGCGAGAGCATCAAGTCCATCGTGGAAGTTTTGATGGTTGATTCACAACACAGTCCACCTGGTTTCACAGGCTCCCGCGAGAATCTCCGTGATACCTCGCGCGGGCATGCCGACGATGATCTGGGGAATGATCATCAGAATGAAGACCCTATGCCCCCGCCACTCATTCGGGAGCTGAGGGACAAACTCAATTGAAGAACTGAACAAGCCCTTCACACACCTATCACAGGGACAACGCCGAGGCCCTGGCCTTGGAATCAACACGTTTGGCTACCTTAGCCAAGCGAACGCGCATCGAGCAGCTGCAAAAGACACTCGATGACCGACTCCGCTAACACCCTAATCCCAATCGGCACCGAAGGCAGTTGTTTCTGAACGACCAGCCCCGGAATTATCGAGTGCTCCGCACACCACTGCAGAATTTGACGGCAGCAACCCAAACCGCTGACTCCATCCAGCCGACCGGTTCGACGGCATGCGAAGGGATTCGACAGATCCAAGCATTGCTGAAGACAACCATGGTGCATAACTCGACTATATCGCAGTCGCAAGACTGCATTGACAACAAATCAGTCTGTGCCAATACGGTCCAGTCGGCTCATGGTCCGGTTGCACCTAGAAGACTCACACCGTCACCTCCTCCGAGAGACGCAGTTCATCCTCGACGCAGATATTAGTCTGAATGATCAAGTCACCCTTCGGCGGCGTGATGATTATCATCGCAATCGGATGCCCCCTCCACGGGATGTTCCGTAACACTCTGGCCGTACTATTACAGGCGACCGAATGATAATGATCGGAGGCCTAGCACCCCACGGCATTCAGATGGTCATCATCAGAGAGACCGAGGGGGGATGGATTATCGGGACCCGCCGTTTAATGCGAGATCCATTCTTGCTCAAAACCGGATCGACAGGGGTCGAGCCTTCAGAGACAATTACGATAGAGACAACCCGAGTGGATCCACTTCCTCGGGCCCCGTGTGTTTCAGCAGATACATCCGTTCCACGGTTATTCCAGCTAACTTCAGGTTGGCGATCGAGATCAGCAAGTTAACTTACGAATCCAAGCCGGAAACTTGGTTGGAATATTACCGAGTGGACTCCAGATTGGAGGTGCGACGATGATGTGGTGATGAAGCATCTACCCTTGATGCTCGAAGGGTCCCTAAGAGCCTGGCTCAATCAATTTCCACTGAATAACATTTTCAGTTGGGGTGATTTGGCCTGAGTGTTTGTTAAGACCTTCGAGGGTACTTACAAGAGACCAGGTGGTTTCGCAGAACTGCAGCATTGCGTGCAGAAGAATAACAAGACCCTGAGGGAATACATCTAGAGGTGGACCACATTGCTCAACAAGGAGGAGAATGTCAGCGAACACCAGGCCATTTGCGCTTTCAAAGCAGGTATCAAGTATCGAGAGCTCATTCTGAAATTCAGTCGGACGGACACCCTGACTCCGAGCCATGTGATGGAGATAGCCAGTCGATACGCAAATGGCGAAGAGGAAGACCGACCGTGGAACGAAAAGGGGCGTACCGGAGAAGCCAGTCAACCTGGTCACAACTCAAGTCAGAAGTAGAAGCGCAAGGCCGTTGCGACCAACAACGCTGAAGCGGCAGCCCTAGCCGGACAGGGAAAAGGCGAGGGACGGAAGAAACATAAGAAAGAATGGGTCCCTAAGAAGAAGAACCACTCGGAGGGTGATATACTTGACCAACCTTGTCAAGTTCGCACGAAGAGAGATGAGGATGTCAATCTGATCTTGCCTAAGCACACCACTCGGGAGTGCAAATTGCTAAAGAATTTTTTGCTGGAAGACCAGTCGGGTGATAAAGACTAGGACGAAAGTTACGAGGGGAAGAAACGTTCTATAGGTTACCCCAACGTAGAGAAAGTTCTGATGGTTTTTGCACACGTCGAGTGCAAGAGGAATCTAAAGGTGATCAATAGAGAGGTGAATTGGCCATGTCGTCCATTACCACATACCTTGACTGGGCTCAAACGCCCATCACTTTTGACAAGTCTGATCACCCCGCCTACATACCGACCGCGCAAGCAATTGTGGTGGATCCGATAGTCAATGGCGTCCGACCGCGCAAAGTCCTGGTGGACGACGACAGTGGACTCAACATCATCTACGCCGACACATTGAAGGCGATGTGCATCCCGATGTCCAAATTAAGCAAGAACAATATGCTGTTCCACGGGGTCATCCCTGGAAAGAAGGCCAGGTCACTCGGACAAATATCCCTGGATGTCGTGTTTGGGGACAAGAAGAATTTCAGAAAAGAGAATTTGACTTTTGAAGTGGTTGATTTCCGAAGTGCCCATCACACGATCTTGGGTAGGCCAGACTACGCATGTTTTATGGCCAGACCATGCTACGTGTACCTCAAGCTCAAAATGCTTGATCCCTGTGGCGTGATAACTGTCCCCGGAAATAGGAAGAGAGCTGAAGAGTGCTTGCAACAAGGTTCCATCATTGTTTGTGAGCAAATGGCGATGGTCGAGTTGGAGGAGTACAAGAACGCGATCAATCCGAGTGAACTGTTGAAGACGAAGAAACCAATGGTTGAATCTGCATTCCAGTCCGCCCGTGAAACCACATAAGTTCACATCCACCTGGATGATCCGAGTGCGCGGCCTACCAACATCTCCACAACATTGGACAACAAATAGGAAGACAAGCTCATTCAATTCCTCCGTGGGAACTGGGATATCTTCGCATGGAAACCTTCTGACATCCTGAGGGTTCCTAGGGAATTGGCTGAGCACCGACTCCGTGTCGATCCGAAAGTGAAACCAGTAAAAGAGCACATGCGGCGTTGCTCAACCGAGAAGTGCAATGTGATTGGCGGAGAGATTACACGTCTGCTCGCAACTAAATTCATCCCTGAAGTGTATCACTCCGAGTGGCTCGCCCACGTCGTCATGGTACCAAAGAAGAGTAATTCTCTCAGGATGTGTATAGATCTCAAGCACATCAATAGGGCCCGTCCCAAGGATTATTCCCTCTCCCGCGCATAGATTAGATAATTGATTCCATGGCAGGGTGTGAGCGCTTATCTTTTCTGGATGCGTACTCGGGGTACCACCAGATCCGAATGTATGGTCTTTATGAAATAAAAAAATCCTTCATCACCACTTTCGGGTGCTTTTGCTATATCACGATGCCATTCGGACAAAAAAATGCTGAGGCAACTTTCCAACGCATGATTCGGAAATGCTTGCAAAAGCAGACCAGTCGGAACATGGAGGCCTACATGGATGACATTGTGATCAAATCTAGGAAAGGTTCCGATCACCTAGCTGACCTCACTGAAACCTTCATGAACCAGCGCACATTAAGGATCAAGTTCAATCCAGTCAAGTGCGTTTTGGGGGTTTTGGTAGGCAAGCTACTTAGTTTCCTTGTTTCTAAATGTGTAATCAATGCCAACCTCAAAAAGATTGGCGCGAATGTCCAAATGAAGCAACCAGAGCGTCTCCACGATATCCAAAGACCCACTGGCTGTCTCGCAGCCCTGAGTAGTTTCATCTCCCGACTCGGTGAAAAAGCCCTGCTGCTTTACCGACTCATGAAAAAGTCACACAAATTTGAGTGGACGAATGAAGCGCAAGCTGCATTTGTGGAACTCAAAACCTTGCTATCCACCCAGCCGATGCTTGCTGCTCCTAGTTGCCGAGAACCACTGTCCTATTCATCGCAACTACCAATCAAGGTTTTAGCACCGTGCTCATGGTCGAGTGTGAAGAACAAGGCAAGGCCTTGAAGATTCAGAGGCCAGTGTATTATATTTCAGAAGTATTGACCCCTTCCAAGCAGAGATACCCACACCATCCGAAGTTGTTCTATGGAATCTACCTGACTGCGAAGAAGGTGGCTCACTATTTTCAAGAACACCCGCTCATAGTAGTCAGCGATGCACCGCTATCGGAAATCATGAACAACAGGGATGCAACTGGCCGAGTGACCAAATGGACTATTGAACTCCTCCCTTTAGACATCAAGTTTGAAGCAAAGAAAGCTATCAAGTCTCAAGCCCAAGTGGATTTTTCTGACCGAGTGGACTGAACACCAGCAGCCGACTACTATCCTCCTCGAGCATTGGACCATGTTCTCCGATGGCTCTAAGATGTTGAATTGCTCGGGGGCTAGAGTAGTCCTAGTCTCTCCCAAGGGAGACTGACTCAGCTATGTACTGCAAATTCACTTTGATTCCTCCAATAACGAAGTAGAGTACGAAGCTCAGTTGTACGATTTGCATATGGACATCTCACTCGGCTTTTGCCAACTAATGGCATATGGTGACTCGGCTCTAGTCGTCAATCAAGTGATGAAATAGTGGGACATTCGGAGTCCAGCTATGATGGAGTACTGTAACATAGTCATGAAGCTTGAGAAAAACTTTGAAGGACTAGAGCTACATCATGTTCCACGAGCTAAGAATCAAGCAACGACGAGTTGGCCAAAATTGGTTCCACTCGGAAGGAAGTACCCGAGAACGTGATTCTCGAGCACTTACATTCCCTAACAATTAAAGATGGCCCCTTTGTGGAGGAGCCCCCGCAACCAGTAGGACCATCGAACCCGACTGAAATTGAAATTCCAGCAGTAATTGATCTAGTCCATGAAGACTTGGCAATTATTCCCGAATGGACACCTCCCTATATAGAGTATTTTCTCAGGCCAAAGATCCCGGAAGATGAAGTTGAAGCCTAACAGATCGTCCACCGATCGAAGGCTTATACTTGCATGGGAGATCAACTTTACCAGAAGAGTGCTTCTGGTGTAGTAGAGCGCTGCATTTCACCAGAGGAGGGCCAGCAGACCCTACAAGAGATCCATGATAACCCACAAGTATAGGGGATCGCAACAGTCTTCGAGAATAGTATTTCACCCAGATTTATTGATTTGACACAAGGGGATCCAAATAATATTTATGATCCTTAGCAATTGAGTTGTCAATTCAATCACACATGGAATTTCTTTCTGCACCAAAGTGTTTAGTAGCATAGTGGCAATAGTAACAAGAACAGTAAAAGTAACGGTTTATAGTGATTGTTACAGCGGCAGTAGCAGGAGTAACTTAGGAAGATCAATATGCAAAAAGCATAGGCATTGGATCAGCGATGGATATTTGTGTTGGATGACATTCATCATGTAACACTCACAACCTAGAGCGACATAGAACTAGCTCCAATTCATCAATGTAATGTTGGCATATATTCCGTATATAGTCATACATGCTTATAATAAGAACATGCATGACATCTTTTGTCCTACTCTCCCATGGCAGCAGGGTCCAAAGGGAAACTAAGGGATATTAAGGCTTCTTTTTGATAGAGAATCGGAACAAAGCATTAAACATTGGTGAATACATGAACTCCTCATACTACGGTCATCACCAGAGATGATCCCAACTATTGTCGCTTTGGGGTCTACAGATCGTAACACATAATAGGTGCATACAACTTGCAAGATAGGATCCAAAACACTCTCATATTCATGAAAACATAATAGGTTCATATCTGATATCATGGCACTAAAGCCCTAGTGACAAGCATTAAGCATAGCAAAATAATAGCAACATCAATCTCTGAACACAATGGATACTAGGGTTCAAACCCTAACAAATTGACTCGATTACATGACAAATCTCATCCAACTCCATCATCGTCCAACAAGCCTACAAAGCAATTACTCACCCCCTGATACGGGCAATCCCGTGAGGGCCGATCTTTTCACACTTGGAGGGGAAAGAGAGGAAAATCAAGAACACCCAAAGACAATCATCAATCACACATCCACTAGATCCAACGAACAAGAGATACAAGGTTAAAAATCCAACAAACGGATACAATTACCGGTAGTCTTCCCACTCCGAAGAGATGGGTCTTGAAATCCACGTGGGGATCTTCCCTAAGAAGGGGCCTTGACATCCATAGGATCTTCTCACGAAGAGGTGTCAATCTCCTAGGAGAAGTATATGGAATGATCAATGCTCAACTAATCTATGAGCCAACACATTGCTAACCCTAAAGAGAGGAGGAGAGGTTCCTTATATAGCACTAGTAGAGTTGGGGCCAGGAGAGATTGGATACAAGGCCACTTGGCCAGTGACTGCCTCACAGGGGCCAGATGTCTGGGGCTTCATGGGGGGGGGGAGGGGTCGGATGTTCGGGCCGCGGGGCCGGATGTCTGGCCTGGCGCTGGTCAGAGAGCCTCGGTACTATTATCTTTTGGCCGGAATCCCGGGCAGGGACCGGATTTCCGGGCTGGGGGGCGGATGTCCGGGCCATGGTCGGATGTCCGGCGCCTGTAGCTCGCGCCTGCTTGGCCTTGGCGCCAGTGTAGTCTCCAGGGGCCGGACGTCCGGGGCATGGGCTGGATGTCCGGGGCCTGGAAGATGACTTGGTCTTTTCTTGATCGTCTCGCTCGTTTGCCTTCGGATCCATCTTCATGGTGACTTGTCCTTCATTCCTAGTGTCTTCAAGACCATATTCATTGTACCTAAGCATGCGAAGAGTCTCCGCTTGAGGTAGCATCCAAGTTCCGTGAACATCAAAGGGAGAATCGTATAGGAGAGATGTCACCTTGTTTTCAATGGCACGTGCACGGGCTCTTGTCATGGGACCCTTCGGAGCTTGAGGTGTTGGGTCCATGGGGATGACCATGGGATGCTCCGCATTATCTCCCCCCTTGGGAAAGATCCGTCCTTGGATCAAGATCTTGATCACCATGGAAAGAGGAAAGGTCCTTGACATTCAAGATGTCGCTCATGTTGTACTTGTCGCGTGGAATGTTGATCTTGTAGGCATTGTCGTTGTAGCGTGCCAACACCTTGAAGGGTCCGTCGGCTTGAGGAAGTAACTTGGACTTGCGCTTGGCGGGGAAGCGGTCCTTGCATAGGTGGAGCCACACAAGATCACCGGTCTTGAACACCATGGGGTGCTTGTTGAGGTTGCGCTTCTTGGTGACGCATTCCACATGACGTTTGATCGTGTGCCTTGTATCTTCATGCATCTTCTTGATGTAGCTTGCCTTTGCACTTGCGTCCATGTTGACGCGCTCTTGGAGTGGTAGAGGAAGGATGTCCAATTGGGACAAAGGGTTGAAGCCGTAGACCACCTCGAAAGGAGACTTGCCGGTGGTGAAGTGACGTGCGCGATTGTAGGCGTACGCGGCGATGGGGAGGCAATCTTCCCATTCCTTGAGATTCTTCTTGATCAACACGAGTAGGAGCGTAGATAGCGTCCGGTTCGTCACCTTTGTTTGGCCATCGGTTTGTGGATGATAGGCCGAAGAGAATAGTAGCTTGAGTCCAAGCTTGGCGCATAGGGTCTTCCAAAAGTAGCTAAGGAACTTGACGTCGCAATCCGAGACAATGGTCTTGGGGACGCCATGTAGTCACAAGATGTCCCTACAAAAGAGATTTGTAATATGTGAAGCATTGATACGTCTCCAACGTATCTATAATTTTTGCTTGTTCCATGCTGTTATATTATCATTCTTGGATGTTTTACAATCATTTTATAACTACTTTATATTATTTTTTTGGGACTAACCTATTGACATAGTGCCAAAGTGCCAGTTGCTGTTTTTGCTTGTTTTTTTACTTCGCAGAATATCAGTACTAAACGGAGTCCAATCGCGACGAAACTTTCTGGAGGTTTTTTCTAGACCAGAAGACACCCAGTGGGCCAAAGAAGTACCAGAGAGGTGGGCTGTGGAGGCCACAACCCACATGGGCGCGCTAGGGGGCCCCTGGCGCGCCCTGGTGGGTTGTGCCCTCCACGGGGCCCCCCTCCACCGCCTCTGACGCCTATAAATTCCCAATTATTCAGAAAACCCTAGGGGAGTCGACGAAACACAATTCCAGCCGCCGCAAGTTCCAGAACCTCGAGATCTAATCTAAACACCATCACAGAGGGGTTCATCTTCTTCATAGGTTCCTCTTTGGTGATACATGAGTAGTCCACCAAAGACCTACGGGTTCGTAGGCAGTAGCTAGATGGCTTCCTCTCTCTCTTTTGATTCTCAATACAATGGTCTCTTGGAGATCTATTTGATGTAAACTTTTGCGGTGTGTTTGTTGGGATCCGATGAATTTTGACTTCATGATCAGTTTCTATCCATGAATATTATTTGAGTCTTCTTTGATCTCTTATATGCATGATTACTTATAGCCTCGTATTTCTTCTTCGAATCTTTGGTTTAGTTAGGCCAACTAGATCGATTTTTCTTGCCATGGGAAGAGGTGCTTTGTGATGGGTTCGATCTTGCGGTGTCCTTTCCCAGTGACTGAAGGGGCAACAAGGCACGCATGTATCGTTGCTATTAAGGATAACAAGATGGGGTCTATTCCTACATGAATAGATCTTGTCTACATCATGTCATCGTTCTTATTGCATTACTCCATTTTTCCATGAACTTAATACACTAGATGCATGCTGGATAGCAGTCGATGTGTGGAGTAATAGTGGTAGATGCAGGCAGGAGTCGGTCTACTTATCTTGGACGTGATGCCTATATAATGATCATTGCCTTGGATATCGTCATGATTATTTGATCTTCTATCAATTTCCCAACAGTAATTTGTTCACCCACCGTGTGCTATACTCATGAGAGAATCCACTAGTGAATCCTACGGCCCCCGGGTCTACTTTTCCAACATATTGCTTTCTGATCTATCTTTTTGCCTCTTTGTTTTCAGATCTACAATACCAAAAACCCAAAAATATATTGCTGCACTTTTTATTTGCCCTTTTTTATTTTGTGTTCTTGAGAGATCTATCTCTCCTATCTATCACTACCTAATCTATATTTTTACCGTAGAGAGATTGACAACCTCTCTTTCGCGTCGGGTTGCAAGTATTTGTTATTTGTGTGCAGGTGCTGCTTATTGGGTGGTGGTGATCCTCCTACTAATTCGATAACCTTGGTTTCATAACTGAGGGAAATACTTACCGTCGCTGTGCTGCATCATCCCTTCCTCTTTGGGGAAATACCGACGCAGTCTCATGCCACGTCAAGCATCGTCGATCTTATGACATGGAATGAAACGAGCCATCTTGGAAAAACGATCCACAACGACAAAAACGGAATCATGGCCATTTTTAGTTCGTGGTAAACCAGGCACAAAATCCATACTAATGTCTTCCCAAGGTTGGAAAGGTATAGGAAGAGGCATGTAAAGACCATGAGATTGACCTTTAGACTTAGCTTTGTGACATGTAGAGCATCGGTTGGTGAAGCGTGCAACATCACAAAACATCTTTGGCCAAAAGTACTTGTTGGATAGTGTGGCATATGTCTTGTCGCATCCGAAGTGACCCATAAGTCCTCCATCGTGAGCCTCTTGCAAAAGCAACAAACGAAGAGAAGACCCGGGTATACAAAGTTTGTTAGCACGCATAAGATAGCCATCTTTCATGTAGCAGGTCTCCCAACAAGGTTTCACTTGGCACTTAGCATATGGAGTAGCAAAGGAAACATCATGCTCATACAAATCTTTGATATGCTCAAAACCAATCACATTCAATTCAAGTTGAGTAACTAGCATGCATTTGCGGGAAATAGCATCCGCCAAAACATTTTCTTTGCTCTTGATGTATTTGATGGCATAAGGAAAAGACTCAATGAATTCACTCCATTTGGCATGCTGTTTGTTCAACTTAGTTTGACCCTTAAGATACTTGAGAGTTTCATGATCGGTATGAATGACAAATTCACATGGTCGGAGATAATGCTCCCAAACATGTAAGACTCTCACCAAAGCATACAATTCCTTATTAGATATGGGATAGTTAAGTTGTGCGTCGGAAAGTTTCTCACTAAAATACGCAATTGGGCGCTTCTCTTGCATAAGCACACCACCTATGCCATTACCACTGGTTTTGTCAAAATTGGGTAAGGCAAGGAAAGGTGCATGAGTAAGCAAATTTTTAATCTCATGGAATGCGGTGTCTTGGGATGGTCCCCAAACAAATGGTGCATTCTTCTTGCTCAAAGAATGTAGAGGAGATGCAATAGTGCTAAAATCCTTAACAAAATGACGGTAGAAACCAGCTAGTCCTTAGAAGCTACGCACTTGTTGCAAATTGGTGGGTGTGGGCCAAGTTTTAATAGCATCAATTTTAGTTTCATCAACTTGAACACCCTTAGAAGATACCACAAATCCTAGGAAAACAACCTTGTCAACACCAAAAGTGCATTTTCCATGTTTGCGTATAGTTTTTCATTCCTAAGAACTGGCAATACTTCCCTAACATGTTTAGCATGCTCCTCTAGAGATTCGCTAAAAACAAGGATATCATCAAAGTATACCACAACACAATCTCCAATGAGATGTCGCAAGACATAATGCATGACACGCATAAATGTACGTGGTGCTTGGGAAAGACCCATAGGCATAACCAACCATTCATATAGACCAAATTTAGTTTTGAAAGACGTTTTCCACTCATCGCTCTCTTGCATGCGTATTTGATAGTAACCACTTTTTAAATCAATTTTAGAGAATATAGTGGCACCACTAAGTTCATCAAGCATATCATCTACGCGAGGAATAGGATGGCGATATCTAACGGTTATAGCATTGATAGGGCGGCAATCCGAACACATGCGCATACTACCATCTTTCTTGGGTACTAGTATCACCGGAACCGCACAAGGACTTAAAATCTCACGTACATGCCCTTTACCTAGGAGTTTTTGGACTTGCCTTTGTATCTCCTTAGTTTCTTCGGGGTTGACGTGGTAAGGTGCCTTGTTAGGAAGCGGTGCTCCGGATATGAGCACGATGCGGTGTTTGATCCCTCGTTTTGGTGGTAGTCCCGGAGGTAGCTCATCGGGGAAAACATCTTGGAATTCCTGCAACAAACGAGACAAAACAAAAGGAAGATGTTGTGAAATATTAGTCCTCATGACCTCATCTTTGCGCACAAGTACAAAGTGAAGTACACTTGATGGCCTCTCACTCACATCCCTAAAATCTCTTTTGGTGGCTAATAGAACTAGATCTTTCTTGTCCCTCATCGTGGAGTCACTCAAGTTTGGTTTGTGGCTCTCACTCTCTTTTAAGTGGATCGCTCTCTCACTTTTATCTCCACGATGGGATGAAGCTTGCTTGTTGGTGATACGTCTCCAACGTATCTATAACTTTTGCTTGTTCCATGTTGTTATATTATCATTCTTGGATGTTTTACAATCATTTTATAGCAACTTTATATCATTTTTTGGGACTAACCTATTGACATAGTGCCAAAGTGACAGTTGCTGTTTTTGCTTGTTTTTTACTTCGCAGAATATCAGTACCAAACAGAGTCCAATCGCGACAAAAAAATTTGGAGAATTTTTTTGGACCAAAGAAGTAACCAGGAGGGAGCCCAGGCCACCCACAACCCACCAGGCACGCCACGGGCCCCGGGCGCGCCCTGATGGGTTGTGGCCGCCTCGGGAACCCCCTCCACCGCCTCTGAGCTCTATAAATACCCAAATATTCCAGAAAGCCTAGAGGAGTCGACGAAAAATACATTCAGCCGCCGCAAGTTCCAGAACTGCGAGATCCAATCTAACACCATCACGGAGGGGTTCATCATCCTCATTGGAGCCTCTTCGATGATGCGTGAGTAGTCCACCATAGACCTACGGGTCCGTAGGCAGTAGCTAGATGGCTTAGTCTCTCTCTCTCTCTCTCTTTTGATTCTCAATACAATGGTCTCTTGGAGATCTATTTGATGTAAACTTTTTGCGGTGTGTTTGTTGGGATCCGATGAATTTTGAGTTCATGATCAGTTTCTATCCATGAATATTATTTGAGTCTTATTTGATCTCTTATAAGAATGATTACTTACAGCCTCGTATTTCTTCTTCGAATCTTTGGTTTAGTTAGGCCAACTAGATCGATTTTTCTTGCCATGGGAAGAGGTGCTTTGTGATGGGTTCGATCTTGCGGTGTCCTCTCCCAGTGACAGAAGGGGCAGCGAGGCACGCATGTATTGTTGCTATTAAGGATAACAAGATGGGGTCTATTCCTACATGAATAGATCTTGTCTACATTATGTCACCGTTCTTATTGTATTACTCCGTTTTTCCATGAACCTAATACACTAGATGCATGCTGGATAGTGGTCGATGTGTGGAGTAATAGTAGTAGATGCAGAATCGTTTTGGTCTACTAATCTTGGATGTGGTGCCTATGTAATGATCATCGCCTTGGATATCGTCATGATTATTTGATCTTCTATCAATTGCCCAACAATAATTTGTTCACCCACCGTGTGCTATACTCATGAGAGAAGCCACTAGTAAATCTTACGGCCCTCGGGTCTACTTTTCCAACATATTGCTTTCCGATCTATCTTTTGCCGCCTTTTGTTTTCAGATCTATTATTCCAAAAACCCAAAAAATACCTTGCTGCACTTTTTATTTGCCTCTTTTATTTTGTGTTCTTGAGAGATCTATCTATCGAATCTATCACAACCTAATCTATCTTTTTACCATGGAGAGATTGACAACCTCTCTTTCGCATCGGCTTGCAAGTATTTGTTCTTTGTGTGCAAGTGATGTTTACATAGTGTTGCGTGATCCTCCTACTGGTTCGATACCTCGGTTTCATAACTGAGGAAAATACTTACCGTCGCTGTGCTGCATCATCCCTTCGTCTTTGGGGAAATACTGACGCAGTCTCAAGCCACGTCAGTCGGCGGTGACTTGACTTGGAGTCATTGGTCGAAGCACATATTGCTTGCCCTTCATCTTGAAGCTATAGTTATTGGTTCGACCGTTGTGGATGACGCCGCTGTCGAATTGCCAAGGTCTACCAAGGAGGAGATGGCAAACGGACATTGGCACCACATCATACTCCAAGGTGTCTTCATAAGCGCCTATCTTTAAGGAAACTTGCATGGTGTGTTCGACTTGGAGGGGTGCCTGAATCACTAAGCCATTGGACCTTGTAGGGTCGAGGGTGCTTCTTTTTGACCAATTGGAGCTTGGAACAAAGGTCCTCACTTGCCAAATTGTGGCAACTTCCGCCGTCGATGATGACCTTGTCGGATTTTCCTTGGATGCCCTCCTTTGTATGGAAGTTGTGGCAATGTTGGTCCTCATCTTGTTGTTGTTGAAGTGTCAAAACCTCGGAAACAACGAGAGTGGGGCTGGATCATTGTCGCAAAAGATTTGCGAATCTTCATCTTCATTGACTCGGCGATGCATGGCCACGTGCTCCAATGCTTCCGTCTCGTCGTCACTCATAGAGTCATAGGTGCCATCATCTTGAAGGATCATGGTGCGTCTTGTTGGACACTCGTAAGTCTTGTGGCCTCGGCCTTGCCACGTGAAACACTTGATGGAGCTTTATTTAGTGGCATCATCTGGTGTCGGTGTAGAGGATGAAGCTCTCGGTTTGTAGTTTCTTGTAGGAGGGCGGCTTGATGAAGTCGTCTTGTCCTTGCAACTTAACTTGTCGCCGGTAGTAGTTGGAGGTTTCGTAGTCGAAGGCGTCGTTGTCGGAGAAGCTTGAGCACTTGAGCCGTATGTCTTGGAAGAGAACTTGGAGTACTTGTAGTCATCTTGCACTTGGCATTCCGCCTTCGTCTCTTGATGCACCAGCTCGAGTAAGTTGGAGTACGGTTGGAAGTCCGCAATTTTCTTGACTTGGTAGTTGAGGCCATTCAAGAAACGTGCCATTGTTTGCTCGTCATCTTCCTTGACATTTGCTCAGATCATGGCAATTTCCGTCTCTTGATAGTACTCTTCTAGTGACTTGGTGCCTTGCTTGAGTAGTTGTAGCTTCTTGAAGAGATCACGGTTGTAGTGTGTAGGCACAAAGCGAGCTCTCATGGGGTCCTTCATTTGGGCCCAAGTGGTGATAGGAGGTTCACCTCTTTATCTTCTTCGCTCAATCACTTGTTCTCACCAAATGAGAACGTAGTCTTGGAATTCAAGGGAAGCCATGGCGATCTTCTTCTCTTCCTCAAAGTTGAGCAAACGGAATATCTTGGCAACCTTGAGCGCCCATGAGGGGTAGTCTTCAGGATCATTGCTTCTGGAGAACTTGGTGAACTTCAGCTTGCCGAAGCGTTGTTCTTCATTGTGATTGTTTGTGCGATGCCCTTGTCTTGGAGGTGCATCATTGTTGTTGTCGAGTTGACGTTGTGGTTGCCTTGGGGCTTCGTCATCATTGGGCTCGACATGTTGTGCTTGAAGCCGTTAGCGAGGTCCTCGCACTCGGTTTCTCCTTTCTTGTTGTTCCTCTTGGCGAGCGACTTCTTCTTGTCGTTCTCTTTAGAACGTGTAGCTTTGTGTAGAGCACGTTGTGCTTCCAATGCTTGTTCGTGTCGACGACGTTGTTCTTCTTCATGGCGTTGTCGTTCTTGGTATTGCTCTTGTTGAGACGCCGGCCGCATTCTCGTAGGCGATCTTGCAATCCATTGCCAAAGAATGGATTCTCCGTAGCTTGACATTGACGACCTTGTGGCGAACTTGGACCGGAGCGGTCGTCTCTATGATGAGAACGTGCTTGGGGAGGACTTGCGCCGATAGAGTACTCCGATGAGTGGCGACTTGAGTGGCGCCGCCTGGACGAAGTAGATGTTGAAGGAGCGCGGTTGACCATCAAGGAACGAAACTCCTCCATTTGAATAGAGAGCTTGGTTTCGAGGTAGTCCCGCGTGCGCACCTCGGATTCATGCAAGTCGGTGGCGAGTTGCTCCATGCGGTCGTTCAAGACATCCTTAGCTTGGTTAATTGCCTTGTGTGCGCCAAAGAAGTGGAACTTGGTGACATAGTCGTGCTCGTCGTCGTCATGCTTCTCAAATGAAGGGTTCAACAAGGTGGTCCTATCCATAACACTCAAGTAGATATAAGTGGAAGAATGATAAGACAAAACCAAGTACCGTTCCAAAAGTTGAAAACGAATCAACCACTCAATGTTCAATATGGAAATAGTAGAATTGGTACCGAAGATTGTCCTTCTCACACCTACACAAATAAGGTTTATGGAGTAGCTTGGTTAGGATAGTGGCACAAAATTCAACCAATCCGAAGGTAAGATTCAATAATGTTGAAAGAGATTCACAAATTCGCAAGTAAGACAATGTAGATCAATAGCAATGAGTATACACGGAAACACACACACGGATAGATAAGTGGAGTCGTGCAACCAAAGAATGAGCATATAATGTGGAATCCACGGAAAACGCTCGTGTTGCACAACACTAGAGAGACGCTAGCACGATTGCTCAAATGGGCGTGATACGAACTTGTGCACAACCTATAATAAACGAAACATGTCGTCTTCCTATTCCCGACTTGCTATGTATGTATGAGGCACGTGTCACTCGCTCAAGTGATCCAAGATGATCAAGTATGATATGCAAAATTGGCGATGCTATTGCTTTTGCTCTTTTGCTCTTGCTTAAAAGCTTTGCTTCTCTTTCTTTTTGCGATGATATTTGTATGGTCACAATGCGGGACGTGCACACCAAGATAGCAATTATGTATGCGGGTACTATGTGAACACAACAGATGATACTATGATATATGCACACAATTGAAGCTATGCGGAGTATGTATCTCTAAAGTGCACAAGTATCGTCGCCCGACAATACTCAATGGCTAGTCTCGATGGGCAAGTAACACAAATAGGCTCGGGGTAACATTGCAATGGCAAGGGTATATGTCAAGAGTGTCGTCGCGGTTACCGTCCTTGCTTACGGTGTAGTGTCAATGAAGAGGTGGTTGGCGATGATCCACGGCGATCATGAGCGGTGATGTCGATGAAGAACCACTCCTAATTAGCTGAAACACCTTAGGAAGTGGCGATGCTCGCGACTAAAAATCTCAAATGCAAATGGGTTACGGAAGAAATGGCGGAGGTTGCAGAAGAAATGGTGGGAAAATGAAGAAAAACAGCCCAACTTAGTCAAAGATGCCCTGCTGTCAGCGTGGGTTGGATGTCTGGGCCACTTGGCCGGATGTCCGGGGTAACGGGTCGGATGTCCGGTCCACCCTTCCTAGATCCAATTTTTGGGATCCCATGAACTAGAGGATGAACACGGAATTTTTTCGCCAAAATTGGGGTGATTTGGCGGTGAAAGTTGGTGGGCATGATGGGGAAACACTAGATCTACCTGTCCACAACGAAATCCACGGATCCAAATCAACAAAATCTCCTCAAATTCAACGAATTCAAGAAATTTCGGTATGGCTATTTTTTTGGGAATTTTTGAAATTAGGTGAAAACGAAACAAAAATCGGCTAGAAAGTGGAGGGAGAGACTCGTGTGAATCAACCGTGGCTCATGATACCAAGATGATACGGGGCAAACCCGTGAGGGCCGGTATTTTCACACTTGGAGGGGAAAGAGAGGAAAATCAAGAGGCAAACGAAGAGCACTCGAAGACAATCCTCAATCACACATCCACTAGATCCAACGAACAAGAGATACAAGGTTCGAATCCAACAAACGGATACAAGTACCGGTAGTCTTCTCACTCCAGAGAGATGGGTCTTGAAATCCATGTGGGGATCTTCCCTAAGAAGGGGCCTTGGCGTCCATAGGATCTTATCACAAAGAGGTGTCAATCTCCTAGGAGAAGTATATGGAAGGAGCAATGCTCAACTAATCTATGAGCCAACACATTGCTAACCGTAAAAAGAGGAGGAGAGGTTCCTTATATAGTGCTAGTAGAGTTGGGGGCGGGAGAGATTGGATACAAGGCCACTTGCCTCGTGACTGCCTCACAAGGGCCGGATGTCTAGGGATTCATGGGGGGGTCGGATGTCCGGGCCGCGGGGCAGGATGTCTGGCCTGGCGCTGGTCAGAGAGCCTTGGTACAGGCCATCTTCTGGCTGGAATTCCAGGGCAGGGGCCGGATTTCCTGGCTAGGGGGGCCGGATGTCTGATGCATGTAGCTCGCGTCTGCTTGGCCTTGGCGCCTATGTAGTCTCCAGGGGCCGGACATCCGGGGCATCGGCCAGATGTCCGGGGTCTGGAAGGTGACTTGGTCTCTTCTTGATCCTCTCGCTCGTTCGCCTTTGGATCCATCTTCATGGTGACTTGTCCTTCATTCCTAGTGTCTTCAAGATCATCTTCATTGTATCTAAGCATGCAAAGAGTCTCCGCTTGAGGTAGCATCCAAGTTCCATGAACATCAAAGGGAGAATCATATAGGAGAGATGTCACCTCGTTTTCAATGGCACGTGCACGGGCTCTTGTCATCGGACCCTGTGGAGCTTGAGGTGTTGGGTTCATGGGGATGACCATGGGATGCTCCGCATCGCCCCCGGTGGTGAGCATCATGGAATTGTTGACGGAGAAGGGTTGGTAACGGCGACGAGGACGGATGCCCCTCTCCGAAGCCCAAAACGGACTCCAGATCAGCCCTGCTGGTGTAGAACAGGAGGCGACGGCGGCTCCGTCTCGTAAAACATGATGAACTTTTCTGTCTAATTTTTTCTGTGAAATACGATACTTATGGAGTTGGAGTTAGGGCAACCGGAGGCTCGAGGGGCCCACGAGCTCACAGGGTGCGCCCTGGGGGGCGCCCCCTGAGCATGTGGCTCCTGGGTGCCCCCCTCCAGTAGGTCTTTTCGCCAGTAGTTTTTATATATTCTGGAAATATTCGCGGTAAATTTTCAGCCAATCCGAGAACTTTTATTTTCTACAAAAATAACATCATGGTAGTTCTGCTGAAAACAACGTCGGTGTAGGTTAGTTTCATTCAAATCATGCAAATTAGAGTCCAAAACAAGAGCAAAAGTGTTTGGTAAAGTAGATACGTTTGGGACATATCAACTCCCCCAAGCTTAACACATTTCTTGTCCTCAAGCAATTCAGTTGACAAACTGAAAGTGATAAAGAAAACATGTACAAACTCTTTTGTTCTCGTTGCCGTATATATGCTTAACTAGTGTTCAAGTTTTCAGCAAAGATTCTAAACTAGCCATGTTACTGATAGCACTTAGGTCTCATATTTACTCATGAGAATAACATAACCAACTAGCGAGCAATAATAAGATATCTCGGATGCCAACAATTTGTCAAAACAACCATGATATAATATGATAACATGGTATCCCGCTAGTCCTTTCTGAGACCGCAAAACATAAATGCAAAGCACCTCTGAAGTTCAAGCAGCGACTAAACATTGTAATTAAGGGTAGAAGAGATCCATTCATGCTCACATCCAACATTAACTAGAGTCAATGCATAAAATGACAATAGCTCTCTCAAGACCGGTGCTTTGATGAGAAGATGATTACTCAACAATAAAAGTAAATAACATGAAAGTAAATAGAAAGGCCCTTTGTAGAGGGAAGCATGGATTTGCAGCGGTGCCAGAGCTCAGGGTTTAGAACATAGATGAAAGTATAATTTTGGCTGGTGTGCCTTTCGTGTCAACGTCACGACAAAGGATTTCTGTATCTTCCATGCCAAACACATTACCGGCGGTTCCCAAGCAGAAATATAAAGCTTACTCCCCTCCACCATATATACACAAGCCATGGCTGACCGGATTCACGGGTGCCCTTCAACATTCATCTTTCCAGGGGAGTTTGTTTTATTTATTTTTGATTATGCAGGACTGGGGATCTTTTTACCAGTCTCTCTCGTGCAATGGCAAACGAATAAACGCCCATCTTGAGAAAAACCCGCTTAGCATCGAAGATACTGACCGCCCCGTCGCTCCATGAGCGGTACGAGCACACAAACAGGAAGAAGAATGAGAAATCTTTTTGGGTTTTCTTTTTAATACTACAAACTATGTAAATGAGAAAGAAAAATGAAAAGAAGCGAGAAATAGTTTTGGATTTTTCAAAGTTTTTCAAACACACAAAAGAAAGAGAAAATAAAACTAACAACAGATATATAATGAAAATGGATGAACACCGATGTCGGCGTCCTGGGAACGGGGGTACCCAGACTTGCCTGCCTGCGGCCCAGGGCGTGGCCCACTTCTACGGTCCGTACGGCCCGGCGCGACTTCACTCAAGACAAGGCCCTCGCGAGAGTCCCGCCCTCGCGAGGAAGACAACGCCGAGGCTCCCATAAGGGGGAGGCCTCCCCAGGCCCCCTCCTGAGTGGCAGAGATCTCTATGCAATACTCAACCTCGGGAGGTCAAGGATGACGCAAGCCGGGCCAGGCGGGCAACAGCGCACGCAGGGGAGACAGTTTCCCCTTTAGTGCAAAGGAGGCAAGGGCGTACGTGGGTTCCCAAGGCATCCCGCCAAAGGTTTCCATTCCGGTGCAACGAGACCAGACCAGCGGGCTCGGCAGGACGGATGTCACCAGCGAGCCCACCACCGCGTCACCACCAGCTACTTTGCAAGCGAAGACCACCTTTCGTCAGGATAAGATGTACCTCCTGTCCCCTTTCGAATTTGGCGGTTGTGGAATCCCTCCCCGCCATTGTGATAAGGGAAGAGGACCCAGGCCACTATAAATAGAGGCTAGGCTGCTTTGTAGGGGGAGAGACAAAAAAGACACCGCCCGAGCACCCACGCGATGCAGCTCACCACTGTACTAGTTCTCCCAAAAACCTCCTCGTGAGGCAATCCACCAAAAGCAGGAGTAGGATTTTACGCATCGTAGCGGCCCGAACCTGGGTAAACCCTCATGTGTTGATCTTCTTCCCGGAAGTGTGCGAGCTTGTTTGGCTAGGTTGTCGAGCTGAGAGCTAGAGGTTGAAGCTGTTGGAGATCTTCGCACACACCCCTGTGTTCGAACCTCTTTGGGTTTTGCGGAGCCCGAAATCCAGCATTTGGCGTGCCAGGTAGGGGCGTGTCGAAGTCTTCCTCAAGCTTCGCTCCTTCTCCGCTCCACCGCTCCGATGGCTGACGCTCGCCAAGCGCCGTGCTGCTCGCGTCGCCCAGACAGCGCTGGTGGGCCGCACCGCCGCGCGTCACTCCGCATCTCCTGTGGCCGACGCCGCCACGGTCCCGGATGCCCACGAACAGCAGGACTCGTCACAGCCAATCACCGTGTGGCGCGACGGCCGCACCGCCACCCCGTCGATCGTTCCAGCTACTGGGTCGTCCTCCCACGCTCGCCCCGGGCCAGCGCGCGGGTCGGGCGCACTCCTCTTGGCGCGCGAGCTGCTGCGTTACCGCCCTGCCCCCAACCGCTACGACGACAGGCTCGGGCGCATCGCCAGGCTCATGAAGGCCAGGCTCCGACGACTACCTCGACGCTTCATCGGTACTGCTGCCAGGTGACTTGTTGGTTCGTACAAGGTAACTTTTTGGTCTGCTCAGTTTGAGGGCGCCCATTGGGCCGCATTATCCTCAGGCGGTTAGGGCCCGTCCCCGCAGCCGCGTCGTTTGCGCATGTATCAGAACTTTTTATGCATTTGATCAATTTCTTAAACATTCCAACCTGCCTGCTCGGTGCTTCGCCACCATGAATGTCGTTGCGCCCTAATGAACCTGCCTTTGACCGCCTCGTGATTAAGGGCTGGCAAGACGTCTGTGCTCGGGTCCGTCCCTGCAGCGTTGACAAATCCAAGTGGTCGAGCTCTGTCTCGCGCGCTAGCCCCGTGCACGTCACCTCCCGTGGCCCTTGGTGCTACGTCCTCACATGAGCTAATCGAAGGTGGGTGAGTCAGGGCGCGCGGCACGGTTCCTGGAATCATGGTCGGCCTTCTCGCCGCCGCGGGAGCCATGCGTCGGGTGTTTTCTCCTCGGAGTTGTCGCATGAGAAGACTGGGCACAGCGTCTGTGCTCGGGTCCGTCCCTGCAGCATCGATAAATCCAATGGGTGAGCTCTCTCTGGCGGGCCGGCCCTGTTCACGTCACCTCCTGGGGTCATTAGTGTTCGGCCTTGTCATGCGATGGCCCTTGGAAACCCATTCGGCGCAGGTTTCTCCAAATATACAGGACTTGCAGTGGCGCCCTCTACCGGAAGACTCAGGCGCAACCCGCCTTTGAGGTAGGGCCTCGTGAGACCCGCGCTGGCTCACGAATGCCCAGATACACCTCCCAGTTTGTCGGGGGGATTACCCCCGGGTAGGCTCAAGGAGACGACTCAACATTTTAAAACATCGGGGGAGCCACCCCCCGGTATGCCAAGCCCCACGAATCAACGAGACAAACGAAGAAGTGAAGACAGAAGACAAAACTGCGGCCCGGGCGGCTGGCTCCTCCCGGCTGGCTGCTCCTGGCTGGCTCCTCCTGGCTGGCTCCTCCTGGCTTGCTCCTCCCGGCTGGCTCCTCCCGGCTGGCTCCTCCGGGCCGGCTCCTCCTGTCCGGCTCCTCCCGGCTGGCTCCTCCCTACTGGCTCCTCCCGGCTGGCTCCTCCCGGCTGGCTGCTCCTGGCGGGCTCCTCCTGGCCGGCTCCTCCTGTCCGGCTCCTCCTGGCCGGCTCCTCCTGGCTGGCTCCTCCCGGCTGGCTCCTCCTGTCCGGCTCCTCCCGGCTGGCTGCTCCCGGCTGGCTCCTCCTGGCCGGCTCCTCCTGGCCGGCTCCTCCAGGCCGACTGCCGGCTGCGGCCCGACAAAGTCAGCTCCAGGCGTCCCGTCGGAAACGAGCTGACGACACTGTAGCTGACGGACTGCAGAGCCTGCCACCCCGCCACAGTCAGGCACTATTGGCGAATAGTGCCCCGCTGTGCACCCGTCACGCGTCACTTCACTGCGCTCCAATAGTGACGCACTGTAGCCTGCATCATGAGTCATATCACATGTCTCCTCCAATAGTGTAATTAGGCCATGTGGGCCACCCCTTGTCCCCTGGGCCTCCCT
The DNA here is from genome assembly GCA_039707655.1 of Elymus sibiricus. NCBI lineage: Eukaryota > Viridiplantae > Streptophyta > Magnoliopsida > Poales > Poaceae > Elymus > Elymus sibiricus. The sequence goes on from CM077673.1 coordinate 323,841,863, forward strand.
TTATAAGAGGCACCAGGGGAGCCTCCAAAAGGCAGCTACACACTCACGGGAGGCCTCCTCTCATCCTCTCCCTCTCACTCATGCTCATGCATGCACACATATGAGGCCAAGGTAAGGAGCTCACAGCTCCCTCTTCCTCCTCAGATACAGCTCCAGGAGCAACCCTGTACTACATATACACCACGTATACAGACATGCAGGAGTAGGGGTATTATCTCTCCGGAGAGCCCCGAACCTGGGTAAACCACCACGTGTTGTTGCCCTATCCCGTCCCGGATCTCCACGACAGCCTTGCTCTCACCTATCAAGCCACCCCATGGCATCTGCCGTCTTTGCGGCACCCCCCGTGAGAAAACGACGACAGTTGGCGCCCACCGTGGGGCTCGCTGCTGTTGGAACTGCGGTCCGGGCGGGACCCTTTTCGTCATCATCACCGTGGCGTCGCCGCCGTCTCTCCGGTAGCGCTCAGGGGCCGACATCGACACGCCCCGAGGGCGACCGCGCGTCCTCGTCGCCGGCCTCGCACTCTTCGCCACCACCGCGGCGCCGATCCCTGTCGCCGCTCCCGCGTTGCTCCGCCCGCGCCCGGCACCGGCGCGCTCGCCCGCGCCTCTCCTGCCATCGCCGGCGGTAGCGACGCCGACGCACTGCGCGTCCTCGTGCAACTCAGCCCGTGCTCGACCTTGGCGTGCCCGGCCACCCGCACCGCTCCGCCAACCCACCGCATCGTCTCGCTCCGTCCGCGCCCACACGCGTGCGCGAGCTTCTCTAACGTCGCCACCATCTCTCCTGCAACGCTCGGAGGCTCGACATCAGCATGCCTCCGACGCGCACGTAGATGGACGGCTGCCGGACCGGATGCATACATGTATACGCATTGGCCTTGGCCGAATGCATACATGCGTGTACTGGCCCGTCCGGCTGCAATCCGCCCATTCAAGGCGCCCGAATGCTGCCTGGCCGCATGCACACACACATGCAGGCGCGGGCTGGCTGCTGGTTGGACGGCTAGTGTAGGCCGCATGCACGCATGCCTTGCGTGCTGTCCCCCGGCCAGCTACTGCCGCCCCCGCTCGCCGTCGCGCTCGCGCTGCTCCGCCTCCGCGCCGATCCACCCCGTCGCGGCTCGTCTGCGCCCGCGCCTCCATGACCCGGCCGCCCCGTCGCAGCTCCTCTGCACCTCACCAAGGCCGCCCGCTCGCCTACAGCCGCAGCCGGCTCTGCCTACGCGCGCCCGCACCACTCCGGCCGCCCTCGTGCGCACCCGCCCCCGGGACGGCTCCGTCTACGGCCACGGCCGGCTCCGCCTCAGCGCGCCCGCGCTCCCGTCGCCTCTGCGCCGCGCCACTCCGGCCAAGCCCCGGTCGCGCCTCCTCCGAGCCGGCAGCGGCCCACCGCACGGCGCCCGCCCCACCGCATGCCGCGTCCGGCACGAGCTCCGCCGCGCTCCGTCCGTTTCGTCGTAGGCTTCGCCCGCGCCAGCCCTGGGTGCCTCCGCGGCTGCGGCCTCCTCCGCCCGCGCCGCCGGCCGCACAACCCCGCCGCCCTGCTGCTCCACGCGCCGGCCCCGCCTCGCCGCTCCGGCCCGCGGCGCCGGGTCGCCTCTCCTTCCGGCTGTCGCCCCGTGCGCCCCGCCTGCCGGCTCCCGTGTCGCGCGCCGCCGGTGGTCGGCTCCGGCTCGCCTCCGCCCGTTGGCTCTGCGCCCGCGCCGCCCGGCGCCGGCTGCGCCCTACGCGTCTCCCGGCCGGCTGCCGCAAGAGGACAAAGGGCCGGCTGCCCAAATATAAAAGAAAAAAGGGGGAGAGGCCGGCTGTCCCCGAAAAAAAAGCGCCCGGAGGCTCGAACCCGCGTCCTCGGTCGTTTGGCCCGCACCGCCGCACGGCCAGTTGGCATCCGCCTGCGTCGCCGCTCGGTCGGCTGGCGCGCCTGCCCACGTCGCCGTCCGTCCGGCTTCCCGGCTGGCCTGCCCGCCTATTTCGACATCGGGCCGACTGGAGAGTCGACTCCGCTGCTAGTCCACTTCGGTGCCAGCCGGCACCTCCATCAACCGTCCCGGAGGCTACACCCAGCGGGTGCGCCCGTCACGCCCGTTGGTAAAAAACCGCGCCGTATGCAAGCCGCGCCGGCTATCTTCAACAACACCCGCCTCGCCTACGCGAAAATCAATGAACCTCCTCGCTCGGAGGCTCGGAGGCCACTCCGGGTAGGGCCTCGCGCCCATCAGCCGGCGGACTCCGCGTCCGTGCGCGGCAGGGCCTAGCGCCCATCAGCCAGCGGACCCCGCGTCCACGTCCGGCAGCGCCTCGCGCTCTTCAGCCGACGGACCCCGCGTCCCCGTCCGGCAACGCCTCGCGCTCTTCATCCGGCGGACCCCGCGTCCGCCCCCGGCAGCGCCTCGCGCACATCAGCCGGCGGACTCCAAGTCCGCACCCGGCAGCGCCTCGCGCGCATCAGCCGGACCACGTCGACTGCAAGCCGCGCTGGCCGACATCGACAAAACCGCCTCGCCGGCACCCAAAAAGCAATGTGAGATCTCCACCCGCACATCCCTGAACCTTACACACAAAACGAATAACCCCGAGCGACCCTCGAGGGCCATCTCCGCATTTATTCTGCTGCCTTACTGTTCACCCCGGCGCCAGCTAGTCTCGGCCCGGGGCTGGCCGCTTGGCGCGATACGTTCGTTCCCACGAGACGGTTTAGTAGCGTGTACGGTACCGAAGGCCCACTCTTTGCCTCAGCTACAGCTCGCACCGCGACTGTCCGGCTAGCAAGAGCACAAACTGGAGGTCACCCCACGCGAAAAACGTCCCGCGAGAAAACGGCTTGGGCGATCCGATCGTTTCATTTGCGAGTATCTGCTCGGTCAAGTCTGCTCCCAGAGTCCGAGTACTGTACGCTCCATTCCGCGGCCCACTCTTCGCCTCAGCCACAGACCGGCTCCCGGCTGTCCGGTTGGCAAGAGCAAAAGCCAAAGAGCGGAGGGCACATGAAAAAGATTGAAGGGGGCTCGGACGAAACCGAGTCGGCACCCTCTGCACAAAACTTGCACTACCAAAATCAAATGTTTGATATATCTGCGCCGACTAAACCTTATCTTCTGCACGATCATTTCCATGAGGAACCTCCTTGCCCGGAGGCTACTCCCGGCAGGGCGCCTCGCGCTCGACAGCCGGCGGACCCCGCGTCCGCCCCCGGCTGGGCTCCGCGCCCATCAGCCGGCGGACCCCGCGTCCGCGCCCGGCAGCGCCTCGCGCTCCACAGCCGGCGGACCCTGCGTCCGCCCCCGGCTAGGCTCCGCGCCCATCAGCCAGCGGACCCCGCGTCCGCGCCCGGCATCCCTGACGCCGCCGTCTGCTTCTGCAATAGCAAAGACCCTCCGCCCGACTCTTCGAGTCGCCCGGAGGCTCGGAGGCTACACCCAGCGGGTGCGCTGGCGCGCCCCGCTGGAAACAGCCAGCCGGTGGACTGCACGTCCACACCCGATAGGGCCCCCACGCCCATCAGCCGGCGGACCCCGCGTCCGCGCCAGGCAGGGCCCCGCGCCCATCAGCCGGCGGACCCCCGCGTCCGCGCCAGGCAGGGCCCCGCGCCCATCAGTTGGCGGACCCCGCGTCCTCGCCCGGCGTCCTCGACGCCACCGTCTGCTTCAGCAACAGTAAAGACCCTCCGCCCGACTCTTCGAGTCGCCCGGAGGTTCGGAGGCTACACCCAGCGGGTGCGCTGGCGCGCCCCCGCAGGAAAAAGCCAGCCGGTGAACTCCACGTCCACGCCCGGCAGGGCCCCCACGCCCATCAGCCTGCAAACCCCGCGTCCGCGCCAGGCAGGGCCCCGCGCCCATCAGTTGGCGGACCCCGCGTCCTCGCCCGGCGTCCTCGACACCACCGTCTGCTTCAGCAACAGCAAAGACCCTCCGCCCGACTCTTCGAGTCGCCCTGAGGCTCGGAGGCTACACCCAGCGGGTGCGCTGGCGCGCCCCCGCTGGAAACAGCCAGCCGGTGGACTCCACGTCCACGCCCGGCAAGGCCCCCGCGCCCATCAGCCGGCAGACCCCGCGTCCGCGCCCGGCAGGGCCCCCGCGCCTATCAGCCGGCGGACCCCGCATCCTCGCCCGGCGTCCTCGACGCCACCGTCTGCTTCAGCAACAGCAAAGACCCTCCGCCCGACTCTTCGAGTCGCCCGGAGGCTCGGAGGCTACACCCAGCGGGTGCGCTGGCGCGCCCCCGCTAGAAACAGCCAGCCGATGGACTCCACGTCCGCGCCCGGCAAGGCCCCCGCGCCCATCAGCCGGCGGACCCCGCGTCCACGCCAGGCAGGGCCCCGCGCCCATCAGTTGGCGGACCTCGCGTCCTCGCCCGACGTCCTCGACGCCACCGTCTGCTTCAGCAACAACAAAGACCCTCCGCCCGACTCTTCGAGTCGGGCGGAGGCTCGGAGGCTACACCCAGCAGGTGCGCTGGCGCGCCCCCATTGGAAGCAAGCCACGCCGTCCCCGGCCCGCAATCGACCATCATCAACGACTTCTGCAACAACAACAACAACGGCGAAAACCCTCCGCCCGACTCCCCAATTCGCATAGAGGCTCAGAGGCTACTGTCGGGGGGATTACCCCCGGGTAGGCTCAAGGAGACGACTCAACATTTTAAAAAATCGGGGGAGCCACCCCCGGTATGCCAAGCCCCATGAATCAACGAGACAAACGAAGAAGTGAAGAGAGAAGACCAAACTGCGGCCCGGGCGACTGGCTCCTCCCGGCTGGCTGCTCCTGGCTGGCTCCTCCTGGCTGGCTCCTCCTGGCCGGCTCCTCCTGTCCGGCTCCTCCCGGCTGGCTCCTCCTGGCCGGCTCCTCCTGTCCGGCTCCTCCTGTCTGGCTCCTCCCGGCTGGCTCCTCCTGGCCGGCTCCTCCTGTCCGGCTCCTCCCGACTGGCTCCTCCCGGCTGGCTCCTCCCGGCTGGCTCCTCCTGGCTGGCTCCTCCTGGCCGGCTCCTCCTGTCCGGCTCCTCCCGGCTGGCTCCTCCTGGCTGGCTCCTCCCGGCGGGCTCCTCCCGGCTGGCTCCTCCTGCCCGGCTCCTCCTGTCCGGCTCCTCCCGGCTGGCTCCTCCCGGCTGGCTCCTCCTGGCCGGCTCCTCCTGTCCGGCTCCTCCCGGCTGGCTGCTCCCGGCTGGCTCCTCCTAGCCGGCTCCTCCTGGCCGGCTCCTCTTGTCCGGCTCCTCCTGTCCGGCTCCTCCTGGCCGGCTCCTCCAGGCCGGCTGCCGGCTGCGGCCCGACAAAGTCAGCTCCAGGCGTCCCGTCGGACACGAGCTGACGACACTGTAGCTGACGGACTACAGAGCCTGCCACCCCGCTATAGTCAGGCACTATTGGTGAATAGTGCCCCGCTGTGCACCCGTCACGCGTCACTTCACTGCGCTCCAATAGTGACGCACTGTAGCCTGCATCATGAGTCATATCACATGTCTCCTCCAATAGTGTAATTAGGCCATGTGGGCCACCCCTTGTCCCCTGGGCCTCCCTTTATAAGAGGCACCAGGGGAGCCTCCAAAAGGCAGCCACACACTCACGGGAGGCCTCCTCTCATCCTCTCCCTCTCACTCATGCTCATGCATGCACACATATGAGGCCAAGGTAAGGAGCTCACAGCTCCCTCTTCCTCCTCAGATACAGCTCCAGGAGCAACCCTGTACTACATATACACCACGTATACAGACATGTAGGAGTAGGGGTATTATCTCTCCGGAGAGCCCCGAACCTGGGTAAACCACCGCGTGTTGTTACCCTATCCCGTCCTGGATCTCCACTGCAGCCTTGCTCTCACCTATCAAGCCATCCCATGGCATCTGCCGTCCTGGCGGCACCCCCCGTGAGAAAACGACGACACAGTTCTACCGTGCAAGCCACGCGTACGAACTTAATGGGCTGTACACGCCCGGGGGGCTCAGGAGCCGGGGCCCCCCATTCCCACGCCCAAGTGGAAGCCCCATGCTCCGCGCTGGCAGACAACACTGTCACTCAGCGGCTATGCCCATGCAACGTGGAAGCCCCATGCTTCGCGCTGGTGGATAAACAACTGAGGGCGCCCTAGCGGCTGCATCCAACCTCAGGACGGACCCTCGCGGCCCCATATCGCGGCGTTCCTCTAGGATGCCCGCGTGAGGGGGCTGCATGGGGGCTACGCTCAGGCCGGGCCTGGCGCACGCCACCTTCCCAGGTCTCTGATACCTTGTCTTCACGCGTCCCTCTCAGACGAAAGCTGGCGAGGAAAGGAATGGGAGCCGCTCGTACGTCAAGGGGGACCCCTGAGCATCGCGACTCAGGAGCCTCACTGGTCACGTAGCCCCTCACCCCTTGGCACCGTCCAGGTGATCCGGACGCCCCAACGGCGGTTGAGATATGTGCGGGACCGGGCCCTGCCGACGCAGAGCTCAAGGCGCTCCAAATCTCCAAGTCAACCCCGTCTTTGCCATGTTCCCTTCATGAGGGCTACTCGTACGTCAAGGGGGACTCCTGAGCATCGCGACTCAGGAGCCTCACTGGTCACGTAGCCCCTCGTCCCTTGGCACTGTCCTGGTGATCCGGACGCCCCAACGGCGGTCGAGGTATGCACGGGACCGGGCCCTGCTGACGCAGAGCGCTACAACAAGCAGGAAGGAAACAAGGCGAGGAAAGAAACCAGATAATTTAGCAGTCATTACAAGCATTAAAATGTCTCCGGAAATGCAAACAAATCTAACGCCTCCGCGAGGCACGATGAACGTTACAGGAAAAGACCCCGGAAGAGGAGCTAGGAGGAACTGGCGCCACCGCCCGTACCGACCGCGGGGAGCTCGTCGTCGACATCGCTGCCATTGTCATCGTCGTCACTAACCCTTGCAGCTGCAGGAGGAGGTGGGGGGAACGGCGACGCAGGCGAACTTCTTCATTAGCGCCTCCACGGCGCCCTCCACGGCCGTCGCCGTAGCGGCGCGAACCCCAGGATCAACCGGGCGGATCACGGAGCCAAAGTCGAAACTCGGCTCGCGAAGGTAGAGGGGGCTGAAGACGCGCGTCGTGGCCGCGGAGAAGAGGTCGCGGCACTCACTCTCCAAGACGTTCTCCATCCTGGCGACGGCGCCCTCAAGCGCCTCGACGAGCTTTGAAGAGAGCCCCACGAAGCCGCTCTCAGGAGCCACCAGGGGTTCTGCGAACCCCCCCGACAGATGGAGTTCAACGCCTGACGAAGCCTGAGCTCGACGGAGGGGAGGGCACCAAGCTCCGCAGCCTTCCTCTCCTCAGCCGCGACAAGGGTCTTCTCCCTAGAGTCGAGCCGGGCCTTTTCCGCAGCTACCTCCTCCTTCAGCCTGTCCAGATGCTCGCGCTCCGCGGCTTGGTTGGCCGCCGCCTTGGACAGCGAGGAGTCACGATCGGCGAGCTTGGCCTCGCAGGTCTTGAGGTCTTCCTCCCGCCGGCGAAGCCGTTTCGCGAGCGCAGTCCTTTCCTCCTGAAGAGCCTTCAGGCGGACCTCCACCTCGTCGCATCGCTTCACGACAGACGCTGCGTCGGCCAGCGCCGCGTCACGGGCTGCCTTGGCTGACGCGGCTTCCTTCCTGCTCTCAGCCGCGGTGGCCTCGGCTTGGCTCCAGAGTGCCACGGCAGAAGCGTCGGCCTGGAGCCACCCAGAAAGGAGCCCCAAGCGCTCCATCGCGAGGCGACCGTCGGCGCTCCCGAGGGCGTCCCGGACCTGATCCAGAGCGGCGTAGGCCCCATCCAATGCACCTGACTCGACCAAGGGGCCACAAGTCGGAGGTGCCAGGGCCCGTCCCGGGGGTGGCGCCTGCGCGGCGGCAGGAGCCGCCTCCACGGGGCAGGAGCATGGAGAGCAGAAGGTGCCGGAAGCTGCAGTAACACCACAGGCAAGGCCGGGACAGACAGTCCCACAGCTGGCTGGGACTTGGGGGCTGGCCTCCCAGGCTGGAGCGTGGATGCGCCCCCAAGGGCGGGAGCAGCCTCTCCGACGGGCGCCGGGGGTTCCGCGGCCGTGACAAGGAGAGTCGCCTCGTGAGCCTCCTCGCCCACGACATTCGGCGCCTCACCAGGCGTCGGCAGGACACCGGGAACGGACGTCACGTCAGAGGACATCTTCGACTTGACCCCCGCCTTCTTCTTCTTCGCCTTCATCACGACAGCGCTCCTGGTTACCAAGCAAAGGAGGGACCGTCAGCACGCGGGCCACGAGCAGGTTGCCAAGAACCAAGCAGGACTACTTACTCTTTGACGTCGACCCACTTCCTCTTCCTCTCCACCTCGGTGAAGGCGGGAGAGCCCTCGCCCTTCTCCGGGGAGGCGCCGCCACGCGGGGGAGCAGAGTCGCCGCCCGCAGGGGCCGTGGCCGGGGGAGCTGCGCCAGCCCCAGACGCAGCCGCCTCGCCCACAGGCTGCAACTCGTGCAGGGGCGAGGCGGGCACCTCAACCACCTTGCTGGCACGAGCTGGGCACTCCGGAGGAGGCCCGGCCTCGCGTTTCCTCGGGGTCGCCCGGCCGACAGTCCGTGCGGCCCGAGGCGTGGGCCCCGACCCCCTAAGGACCCTGGTGAGTCGCGGAGGACTTGCAGCAGGGGGCTCGCCGGCATCATCGTCGTCCTCGAAGCCGTGGAGAAGCGCACTCCGTGACGGAGGGGACACTTCCTCCAAATCATCATCCGCTATCTCCTCTGAGTCTCCCTCATCCGCGGTGTCGCCGGAGGACACCGTGATAGGGGCGCCAGGGCACTCGGCCGGAGAGAGCCCCAGTTCGTCGAAGGTGGGCATCGCGGCGACCAAGTCGGCCTTGTCGTCGGGGCAATACAGCCGGGCGTAGGCCTCAGGAAGGTCCCCGGGGTCGCCGTTGAGCAGGGTCGCCATAGCCCTGTTCAGCTCCCCGGGGGTCAGACATGCGGACCGAAGCCTGATGTCATCACCACCGCCCTGGTAGTCCCACATGGGCCTAGAGTGAGACTGGAGGGGCGCCAGGCGTTGCGTCAGGAACTCCTTCACTATCATCCCCCCGGTCAACTTCCTGGCGTTGATGTCTCGAGAGATCCGCTCCAGGACGGGCTTGGCCCGGGGGTCGGAGAGCTTCGCGGAGCTCCAAGCAAGAGTCTTCTCCGGCAGCCCTTTCGGAAGCTCCAGGCGGGGGTTGAGGCTCTTGAGATCCAAGAAGACCCAGCGGTGCCTAAAGTTCTCCACCTTCTTCCCGGCCTTTAAGAGCATGTTCCCGCTCTGGACCACGACGAAGGAGACGCATGCTGACCGCTGAGCGCCGTCATGAACCTGCAAGCTAAAGAAATGACGGAACAGGGCCACCGAAGGCTTCACGCCCACGAAGGCCTCGCAGTAAAAGGCGAAGACAGACAAGAGCAGGACAGAGTTAGGTTGAAGGTGGAGGGCCTAAACCCCGTAGTGCTCGAGGATGGCGGTGAAGAACTTAGAGAAAGGCGGAACGAGCCCAGAGAAGATGCTATGGAGGAAGAAAGGGTAGGCCGACTTGGCCAGGCGGTGCTTCTCCGTGGAGCCGCACCATATCAAGGTCCGCCCCCACTCATTGGTACCATCCGCCGTCGACGGAAGCACCGGGGCGAGGTCCCCGTCCTTGGCTATGGTGGACTCCGAGAGCGCCGACGAGATGGAAGCGGAGGCCGAGCTCTGAGCCTCGGGTCTCGACTTGCCGGCGGGAGCCATCGAGAAGTTCTTGAGGCCGAGGAAGCAAGAAGGAAGACGGTGCGGTGCCGAGATCTGGAGAGGTTCTCGCAAAGGATGGGGATCTGGGAGAAGGAGCAGGAGCACAGAGAAGGAAAGCAATAATGGCTTGACACTGGACGTCAGGCTTTTGTCGGTTCGGGCAGTTGCCGAGGAGACACGGGAGCGGGGACGTCCGCGTCCAACCGCGCACCGCGGACCAGGCCTGGCCCGTGGCGCTTCGGGCCATCTTCTTCGGCTTCGCCCCGAAGCCAACTCGAGCGCGCCTCTTGCCCGGGGGCTACTGTCGGCGTCCTGGGAACGGGGGTACCCAGACTTGCCTGCCTGCGGCCCAGGGCGTGGCCCGCTTCTACGGTCCGTACGGCCCAGCGCAACTTCACTCAAGACAAGGCCCTCGCGAGAGTCCCGCCCTCGCGAGGAAGACAACGCCGAGGCTCCAAGAAGGGGGAGGCCTCCCCAGGCCCCCTCCTGAGCGGCGGAGATCTCTATGCAGGTCAAGGATGACGCAAGCCGGGCCAGGCGGGCAACAACACGCGCAGGGGAGACAGTTTCCCCTTTAGTGCAAAGGAGGCAAGGGCGTACGCGGGTTCCCAAGGCGTCCCACCAAAGGTTTCCATTCCGGTGCAACGAGACCAGACCAGCGGGCTTGGCAGGACGGATGTCACCAGCGAGCCCACCACCGCGTCATCACCAACTACTTTGCAGGCGAAGACCACCTTTCGTCAGGATAAGATGTACCTCCTGTCCCCTTTCGAATTTGGCCGTTGTGGAATCCCTCCCCGCCATTGTGATAAGGGAAGAGGACCCAGGCCACTATAAATAGAGGCTAGGCTGCTCTGTAGGGGGAGAGACAAAAAAGACACCGCCCGAGAACCCACGCGATGCAGCTCACCACTGTACTAGTTCTCCCAAAAACCTTCTCGTGAGGCAATCCACCAAAAGCAGGAGTAGGGTTTTACGCTTCGCAGTGGCCCGAACCTGCGTAACACCTCGTGTGTTGATCTTCTTCCCGGAAGTGTGCGAGTTTGTTTGGCTAGGCCGTCGAGCTGAGAGCTAGAGGTTGAAGCTGTTGGAGATCTTCACACACGCCCCTGTGTTCGAACCTCTTTGGGTTTTGCGGAGCCCGAAATCCGACAACCGACAACTGGATTGAATGTGTGATACATAAATTTAATGTCGATGAGAAATACGTACTCCCCCAAGCTTAGGCTTTTGGCCTAACTTGGTCTATGACCACTGCTGGCCTGGATAGAACTCGTGCTAATAGTTCGGGTTATACTCCATTGCCGCCGCAAGCGCCTGGTTGGTAGACTCAATCATAGTCTTTTCGATAAGTAAGAGTGTCAAACCCAACGTGGAGCAGAAGGAAATGACAAGCTGTTTTTAGCAAGGTATTCTCTGCAAGTGCTATAGGTAACAGTGATAGATAGTTTTGTAGCAAGATAGTTCGTAACAAGTAACAATAGTAGCAAGTGTGCAACAAGGTAGCCCAATCCTTTTTATAGCAAAGGACAAGCTTGCAAATTCTCTTATATGAAGCAAGGTGCTCTCGAGGACACATGTGAATTTCCATCTAGTCACATTCATCATGTTGAGTCAATTCACGTTCGTTACTTTGATAATTTGATATGTGGGTGGACCGGTGCTTAGGTGATGTTCTTACTTGAACAAAAAACCTACTTAATATTACCCTCTCTCGCAAGCATCCGCAACTATGAAAGAAGAATTAACATAAATCTAACCATAGCATGAAACATATGGATCCAAAACAGCCCCTTATGGAATAACACATAAACTAGGGTTTAAGCTTCCGTCAATCTCACAATCCATCATCTACTTATTACTCCACAATGCCTTCCCTTAGGCCCAAAGTATGGTGAAGTGTCATGTAGTCGACGTTCACATGACACCACTAAAGTAAGAAACAACATACATATCATCAAAATATCGAACGAATACCAACTTCAAATGATTACTTATAACAAGACTTCTCCCATGTCCTCGAGAACAAAAGTAGCTACTCACAAATCATTACCATGTTCAAGATTAGAGGTGTAATGAATACGATAAAGGATGTGAACATATTATCTTCCACCAAGTAAAGCAACAAGCATCAACTACAGGATGTAATCAACACTAATAGCAACCCCCAGGTACCAATATGAGGTTTTGAGACAAAGATTGAATACAAGAGATGAACTAGGGTTTGAGATGATATGGTGATGTTGAATATGTTGATGACAATTGGTCCTACCACGAAGGAGGAAGCATTGGTGATGACGATGGCTTCGATTTCCCCCTCGCAGAGGGAAGTTTCCCCAGCAGAATCTCTCTGCCAAAGAGCAAAAGGGCTCCTGCCTATGTTTTCGCCTCGAGACGGTGATGCTTCATCCCGAAAGTATCCTCTCTATTTTTTCTAGGTCAAAACCCTTCATATAGAAGAAGAGGGGGCTGGAGCCTTCCTGTGGGCCTCCCAAGCCATCAGGGCGCACCCAGGGGGGTAGCCTCGCCCTGTTGGCTTGGGAGCCACAGGTGCCCCCCTATGGTGTTTCTTTGCTCCAATAATTTAGGTATATTCCACAAAAACCCTCATGAAGTTTCAGTTCATTTGGAGTCCAGAAAATTTCCAGCCTTTTCAATGGCTTTCAGGTCCAGAATTCTAGTTTCTGGCAATTTCCCTCTTCGTGTTAGATCTTGCAAATTAAGAGAGAAAAGCTATTAGAATTATATCATATAATGGAATAATGACCAAGAACAATATAAATGTCAATAAGAAATCATGATGCAAAATGGACGTATCAACTCCCCCAAGCTTAGACCTCGCTTGTCCTCAAGCAAAAGCCGAACTCGATAATAATGACCACATAATTAGAGAGAGAGGTGTCGATAAAAACAAAATACGTATATGCGAGCGATACGTCTCCAACGTATCTACTTTTCCAAACACTTTTGCTCTGGTTTTGACCTCTAATTTGCATGATTTCAATGGAACTAACCTGGACTGACGTTGTTTTCACCAGAACTACCTTGGTGTTATTTTTGTGCAGAAATAAAAGTTCTCGGAATTGGACGAAACTTTTTGTGGATTTTTTCTGGGAATTATATTGAATTATGGAGCGAAGACCTCCCGGAGGGAGGCCACCTGTGGGGCACAAGCCAACAGGGCGCGACCCCCCTAGGCCGCGCCCTGATGGCTTGTGTAGCCCACGAGGCTTCTCCGACCCTGATTCCAGTCCTATAAAATCACATCTTCAGGAAAAAAATCAGAGAGAAGTTTTCATCGCATTTCACGAGACGGAGCCGCCGCCACCTCCGGTTCTTCCTCGGGAGGGCTGATCTGGAGTCCGTTTGGGGCTCCGGAGAGGGGAAATCATCACCGTCGTCATCACCAACCCTTCTCCATCAACATTGCCATGATGCTCACCATTGGGAGTGAGTAATTCCTTTGTAGGCTTGCAGGACGGTGGTGGGATTGGATGCGATGTATCCTGTAATCGAGTTAAGTTTGATAGGGCTTGATCCCTAGTATCCACTATGTTCTGAGATTTATGTTGCTATGACTTTGCTATGCTTAATGCTTGTCACTAGGGCCCGGGTGCCATGATTTCAGATCTAAACATATTATATTACCTCTGAATATAAGATTGATTTGGATCTATCTTGCAAGTTGTATGCACCTATTATGTGTCTTGATCCACATACCCCAAGGTGACAATAATTGAGATTCTTTTCGGTAATTGCCGTAGTTTGAGGAGTTCATGTATTCACCATGTGTTAATGCTTTGTTCCGGTTCTCTATTAAAAGGAGGCCTTAATATCCCCTAGTTTCCAATAGGACCCTGCTGCCACGGGAGGGTAGGACAAAAGATGTCATGTAAGTTCTTATCGCAAGCACGTATGACTATATACGGAATACATGCCTACATTATATTGATGAATTGGAGCTACTTATGTGTCGCCCTAGTGTGTAACTGTTACATGATTGATGTCATCTAAATCATTACTCATCACTGATCCACTTGCATGTGCTTTACATATATTGAATCTTGCTAAGTTACCATTGCTACTGCTACTGTCACAACTGCTACAAAATTGTTGCTGTCACTACTACTGTTACTTTTGCTACTACTATTTGCCGTGCTACTAAACCTTTGCTGCAGAGAGATATCCCAGGTGCGGTTGAATTGACAACTCAACTGTCAAGGCCAATAAATATTCTTTGGCTCCCCTTGTGTCGAATCAATAAATTAGGGTGAAATACTACTCGTGAAGACTGCCGCGATCCCCTATCTTGTGGGTTATCAAGACCTTTTTCTCGCGCTGTTGCCAGGGAGCATAGCTCTATTTATTTTGGTAAATTGAGGATATCCAATTGTCACTATGAAGAATCTGAAAGATAATCGAACTAAGATCGTCCCCTCTCGCACGAGAGGAGGTAAGGAATTGCCATCTAGCTCTGCTTTTGATTCACCTACTGTTCTGAATCAGCTTGTTACACCACCGCCTGTTGATCGTCTTGATATGTCACATGAACTTGGTGATGCTACTTCTGAAATTAATGATGATACTATTGCTACACATGTTGAAACCGAAACTGTGCCACTGAATGAATTACTTGATGCTCATATTGCTAAAGCTAGACAACTTGAAAATGCCGAAACTGATGAGAACTTTGAATCACCTGTTACACCTCGCTCTTCTAATAGATATGAATTGCCTCATGTACCTGAAGGTTATGTCATGGATAAGGAAACAGCTAGGGATTTCTTTGCTTGTGAAAATAGAGATGATTTGAAGAAACTGCTATGCAAACTAAAAGAAAAATCTATGATGGAGAAAATGAAATATGATCCTAAATTTGCTACTTCTCCTATATTTGTTACTGATAAGGATTATGAGTTCTCTATGGAACCAGAGTTAATTCCTATAGTAGAGTCTGATCCTTTCCACGGTTATGAAAATAAAACTGTTGTCGAACTCCTTATGAAATTAAATGATATTGCAGCTTTGTTTACCAATGATGAAAAGATACGTTACTACTATATCCTTAAGCTTTTTCCTTTCTCGCTAAAAGGCAAGGCCAAGGAATGGTTCCTTTCTCTTGCACCTGGTTGTATGCGTAGTCCGTAGGATATGCTTCATTACTTTTCTGAAAAATATTTTCCTGCTCATAAGGAACAAGCTGCCTTACAGGAAATATTTAACTTTGCGCAAATTGAAGAAGAGAATCCGCCTCAAGCTTGGGAGAGGCTTCTCCGGTTACTTAGAGCTTTGCCTGATTGTCCTCTTAAGAAAAATGAAATTCTCGATATCTTTTATAATGGACTAACTGATGCTTCTAGGGACTTCCTAGATAGTTGTGCTGGTTGTGTTTCCAGGGAAAGAAATGCGAGTCAAGCTGAAGAATTATTGAATAACATATTGCAAAATGCCGATGATTGCACACCTCCTGAACCACCTGCAGAACCAATTCAAAAGAAAAGAGGTCTTCTATTCCTCAACCTTGAAGATATGCAAGAAGCAAAAAGATCTATGAAGGAAAAAGGTATTAAATTGAGGATATCAAGAAACTACCACCTATTGAAGAAATACATGGAGTTGATACCCCGACACAGGTAGTAGAGGTAAACTCTCTCCGTTCCTTTAGTGAAAATGATATACCTTACACTAAGACTCCTGAACAATGCATGGATGAATATGATAATTATGTTGTCAAGCAAGAACACTTCAATAACTATGTTAAGGATCAATTGAGACGTAATGCCATGATGATAGACCGCTTAAGTGACTTGATGTTTAGAATTGCTAATGATGTAAAAGGTCTAGGTAAACATGCTTCTATGGTTCACACCCAACTAGACCAAGTTGCTAAGTCACAAAATGATTTGCTTGCTTAAATGAATAATAATATGAATGATCATGCTGTTAGAGTAATGACTAGGGGAGGTCGTATGACCCAAGAACCTCTCTACCCAGAAGGTCATCCTAAAAGAATAGAACATGATTCTCCGAAAATTAGTGTTGATGCACCTAGTTCCTCTAATAAGAAAAAGAAAAGGAAAAATGATAGGAACTTGCATGCTCCTGGTGAACCTGTTACAAAAACACCTACTGAGAGCCATAATGATGTTTCTATTTCTGATACTGAGACCCAGTCTGGTAGTGAACATGCACCTAGTGATAATGAAAAGGAGGATGAAAATGATATTGTGCATGTAGATGCTCCACAAGATAGTAATAAAGAACATGATAACGATGTAGAAATAGAACCTGCCGAGGATCTTGATAACCCACCTCCTAAAAATAAACGTTATAATAAGAGAGACTTTTTTGCTAGAAAACATGGCAAGAAAAGAGAGCCATGGGTTAAAAAACCCATGCCATTCCCTCGTAAGTCTTCGAAGAGTAGGGACGATGAAGATTTTGAGCGCTTTGCTGAAATGATTAGACCTGTCCTTTTGCGTACTCATTTGACTGATATACTGAAAATGCCTTTGTATGCTAAGAATATGAAAGATATTATTACCAACAAAAGAAAAAATACCTGAAACTGAAATTGCTACTATGCTTGCCAATTACTCTTTTGATGGAGGAATACCTAAGAAGCTAGGAGATCCTGGCATACCCACAATACCTTGCTCTATTAAAAGAAATTATGTTAAAACTCCTCTATGTGATTTAGGGGCTGGTGTTAGTGTTATGCCTTTCTCCCTTTATAAAAGACTTGATTTGAGTAATCTTACACCTACCGAGATATCCTTTTAAATGGCTGATAAATCAACTGCTCTACCTATTGGACTTTGCGAGGACGTTCGTGTTGTGGTTGCAAATGTTACTATCTTGACAGACTTTGTTATTCTTGATATGCCCGAGGACGACAATATGTCGATCATCCTTGGTAGACCCTTTCTAAATACTGCAGGGGCTGTTATTGATTGCAATAAAAGCAAGGTTACCTTTCATGTCAATGGCAAGCAACAAACCATGCATTTTTCGAAGAAGCAAACTTTGGTTAATAATATTAATGTCATCGAGCCTACCCCCGCGGTTATCATTGGAAATTTTGTAATTTCTCTACCTATTGTCAAGAAGAAATATTATAATCTTATTGTTGGGGAGATGAAAATCCCCATTGAGGTAACCTAGTGATATACAAAAATTCTTCGGTTGCATGTTTATCGGAAACGACTGTTAATAAGACTTGATCAACCTTATTAATGGATCCTTTTCGAAAGGCATGTGATTGATGAATCTAGTATTCACAACTTTGTGTATCAAAAGTTTATCCTCTGTTATTTTCAGTTTATATAAAATAAATCAGCATGATTTTCCGTTTATCTGTTTTTCCCATGCATAGAAAAATGCCCAAAAATAAAAAGTCTCAGATTGCCACAAAATTTCAACATGAAATTTTCTGAAGTATTTAAGATTTTTGACATAAAAATTGCAGCAGGGGGGTGCACTTGCGGGCCACAAGCCAACAGGGCGCGACCCTCCCTAGGCCGCGCCATGATGGCTTCTGGGGCCCATAGGCCCCCCCTGCCTTATCTCTTCAACCCACTCCTTCTCCTACCTCCAGAAAAAATTCCCTAGCTGTCTCCCTCCCGTGTTCTTCCTCTAGAAGCTGAAATTTTCAATCTCTTTGCTCGGAACTCCATTTTTTGAAACTATTTTGAGGAATTGTTCCTTGGTATGTGACTCCTCCATTCCTCCAATTAGTTTTTGTTTTAGTGGTTTATATTTTTCATAATGTGCTGCACTTGGTGCTACAGAAAAATGAGCTTGCATGTTGAATTCTTTGAGTTCCAAGTAGTATGAATGCTTGATATGGCCTCTAGGCATCATTATGAGTAGTTGCTAACAATTTTGCAAAGTTCTATTGACATAAATTTGTTGCTCAAAATTTTCAGAAAATTTGTGCTCAGGAAGATGAGTTTCTTTAGGAGGAGCTCCTCATGAAGACTTACCACGAGTGAGTCATCGAGTGAGAGCTCAGTGCGACAAGCTTACATTGAACCTCGGGACAACCAGCTAGTTATGGTTGACGCCAAATCATGTCGATGACCAAGTGAAGATTTCATGATAGGTGCAGGTATCAAGGAGGAATTCGACCGATTCATTGATAATACCGGCCTCACCGATTTCCTCGCAGATAAGTGTGTCCAACACTATAACCTTACCCGTACATTCACGCAAGGATTTCGCTATCAATCACATGCTTCTAGAGTGTTATTTAAACTTTATGATAAATCCTTTAGCATGACTCTAGAAGATTTCTCTGTTGCTTGCAAACTTGCACTTTGGGGTTCGACCGAGAAACCTTCAAAAACTGATTATAATATGTTTCTCGAGAGTCTCTGCGTTGGAGAAGATAGGGGAGTAACGCAGGCTAGAATTAAAAGCATTCAGTTTCCCTCTGTTCCTTACTTTGCACTGTTTAATGGGAAATGTGTAGTAGGAAAACAAGATTGTAGTGCCTTATGTGCCCCTGACTTAAGCCTTATTCACACTATTGTAATTGGTGAGCAACGCTATAACCTTGGTGCAATTGTTGCCTGAAGGTTGAATTCTAACTCTAGCAATGGTGATCTGTATGGAGGAATTTATGCCTCCCGCGTAGCTGCAAAACTCAGAGTGTCGCCCCAACCTAATGATCCTATCTTGCCTGACACATATTTAGACTTTGAAGCTATACGTTATCATGAGTTTATTGTAAACTGCGCTAGGGGTTATGAGTATAACTTAATATTTGGAAAATATACGCCTGTGTCAGTCACTTTGCCTGCACCTGCCCTCTTTGACTTTCAGGCCCGACAACGCTACTATGTACATTAGGAGGAGGTGTGGGAATACAAAGCTGCAGTGGATGCTACTCGTTTAGCAGAGGAGGCGGCCAGGAACGCCCCCACAAGCTACCATTTCAACCATTTTCCAGATTATCAATGGTGATCACCAAGCTAGGCAAACGCCTAAGCTTGGGGGAGTACGTATTTCTCGCCGACATTACATTCATGTTCACACACTTCATATAAACTTTCGGTGTTCACCCTCGTTTATTGTATATCCATGTTAGATTTATTTTTTCTGCTTTCTTCTTGTGTGTTTGAAAAACTTTAGAAAACCCAAAAATATTTCTCGCTTCTTTTTAATTTTCTTACCCCGTTTTATTATCTTTAGTACTAAAAAGAAAACCCAAAAAGATTTCCTTTGCTTGTTGGGAGCTTTCCCGTGTAAATAGTTTTTCTCGTTCTTGTTTTCCCTTTGTTTATTTCCTTGCTTGAGTAAAACCAAAAACACCAAAAATATTTCAGTGTGTTTCTCTAAATTTCTTTTCTTTTTGTTGAGTCTTTGAAAGGAGAAGACTGGCGTGGCTTGAGACTGCGTGGGTATTTCCCCAAAGAGGAAGGTATGATGCATCACAACTACGGTAAGTATTCCCCTCAGTTATGAAACCAAGGTTATCGAACCAGTAAGAGAACCAAGCAACACTATGTAAACGGTACCTGCACACAAAGAACAAATACTTGCAACCCGACACGTAAGAGAGGTTGTCAATCTCTCCACGGTAAAGACATAGATTGGTTTGCATTAGATTGGATAAATAGATCGCACAAGAACACAAAATAAAATATGCAAATAAAAAGTGCAATAAGGTATTTTTGGGTTTTTGGAATAATAGATCTGAAAACAAATGCGGAAAAAGATAGATCGGAAAGCAATATGTTAAAAGAATAGACCTGGGGACCATAGAGTTCACTAGTGGCTTCTCTCAAGAAAATAGCACACGGTGGGAAAACAAATTACTGTTGGGAAATTGATAGAAGATGAAATAATCATGACGATATCCAAGGCAATGATCAATATATAGGCATCACGTCCAAGACTAGTAGACGGAAACGATTCTGCATCTACCACTATTACTCCACACATCAACCGCTATACAGCATGCATCTAGTGTATTAAGTTCATGGAGAAACGGAGTAATGCAATAAGAACGATGACATGATGTATACAAGATCTATTCATGTAGGAATAGACCACATCTTGTTATCCTTAATAGCAACGATACATGCGTGCCTCGCTGCCCCTTCTGTCACTGGGAGAGGACACCGCAATATCGAACCCATCACAAAGCACCTCTTCCCATGGCAAGAAAAATGGATCTAGTTAGCCTAACTAAACCAAAGATTCGAAGAAGAAATACGAGGCTATAAATAATCATGCATATAAGAGATTAAAGAAGACTCAAATAATGTTCATGGATAGAAACTGATCAAGAACTCAAAATTCATTGGATCCCAACAAACACACCGCAAAAAGTTTACATGAAATAGATCTCCAAGAGACCATTGTATTGAGAATCAAAAGAGAGAGAGAAAGCCATCTAGCTACTGCCTACGGACCCGTAGGTCTATGGTGGATTACTCACGCATCATCGAAGAGGCACCAATGAGGATGATGAACCCCTTCGTGATGGTGTTAGATTGGATCTCGTGGTTCTGGAACTTACGGTGGTTGGAATTTTGTTTTGTCGACTCCTCTAGGGTTTCTAGAATTTTTGAGGATTTATAGAGCTGGCGCGCCCTGGTGTATCGTGGGCCCCACGGGCCTCTCCCCGGGTGCTTCCTTGGCTCCCAAGTTTTCTTCTGGTCCAAAAAAATCTCCAAAACATTTCGTGGCAATTGGACTCCGTTTGGTACTGATATTCTGCGAAGTAAAAAACAAGCAAAAAACAGCAACTGACACTTGGCACTATGTCAATAGGTTAGTCCCAAAAAATGATATAAAGTTTCTATAAAATGACTATAAAACATCCAAGAATGATAATATAACATCATGGAACAATAAAAAATTATAGATACATTGGAGACGTATCAGCATCCCCAAGCTTAATTCCTACTCGTCCTCGAGTAGGTAAATGATAAAAACAGAACTTTTGATGTGGAATGCTGCCTAACATGTTCATCACATATTCTTTTCTTTTGTAGCATGGACATTTGGACTTTTAGATGGTTCAAAGCAATAGTCTAGTTTTGACATGAAGACTTTAATACTCAAGCATACCAACAAGCAACCATGTCTTTAAAAATATCAACAATAAAGAAAGTTATCCCTAGCCCATCATGCTCAATCATTGATCCATTCATGAAACACACTCGAATATTAGCTACACCCAATGCACAAGTATGATCATAGTGCCCCCTAGTTGGTGCTTTGTAAGAGAAGATGGAGACTCAAATAAAAGTAAAAATTGCATAAAGTAAATAGATAGGCCCTTCGCAGTGGGAAGTAGGGATTTGTAGAGGTGCCAGAGCTCAAAGCTTAAATTGAGAGAGAATTTTTTTTGGGTGGCCTGCCTTTCGTGTCAACGAAAACGACCGAGTAGTTCTCAATACTTTCCATGCTAGATACATCATAGGCGGTTCCCAAACAGAAAATAAGTTTATTCCTTTTTCCACCATTCTTTCACAATCCATGGCTAGCCGTATCCACGGTTGCCTTCCATACCAACACTATCCAAGGAATTTATTATTTCACAACATAAAGTAATTTTCTTTTTCATTTCGGGACTGGGCATCCCAAATACCGCCGTACTCTCATGCAATGACAAGTGAATAAACACTCATCTTGAGAATAGCACATCTAGCATGGAAAAATATTGGCCACCCCCTGCCGCTTCATGAGCGGTACGGGCACACAAAAAGGAAATTCATTTTGAAAATTAGAGATGGCACATACAAATTTGCTTAGAACGGCACGGAAATACCGCATATAGGTATGTATGATGGACTCATATGGCAAAACTGGGTTTAAGGATTTTGGATGCACAAGTAGTATTTCTACTTAGTACAAGTGGAGGCTAGCAAATAGATTGAGAAGCAACCAACCAAGAAACAAAAATTCACATAAACGGGCATTAAGCATAACTAACACCGAATAATGCACCACAAGTAGGATGTAATTTCATTGCACAACTATTGACTTTCGTGCTTACATAGGGAATCACAAACCTTAACACCAATATTCTTACTAAAGCATAATTACTCACCAACATGACTCACATATTACTATCATCATGTCTCAAAACTATTACAAGGAATCAAGTTTTAATTTGTCCAATGATCTTCATGAAAGTTTTTATTATATCCCACTTGAATATCAGTCACTTTGGGACTAGTTTCATATATTACCATTGCTTTTGACAAGCTCAAATAAATTTAAGTGAAGATCATGAGCATAAAAATTTCATCTCTCAAAATAATATAAGTGAAGCATGTGAGAATATTTCTTCAAAATTTACTAACTCTCAAATAAATCTAAGTGAAGCATGAGAGTATTTCTTCCAAAATTAAAGCACACCGTGCTCAAAAAGATATAAGTGAAGCACTAGAGCAATTCCATAGCTCAAAAAAATTAAGTGAAGCATATAGAGCAATTCTAAAAAATCATAGCATAATTTTGGCTCTCTCAAATAGGTGTGTCTGTCGGATTTCGGGCTCCACAAAACCCAAAGAGGTTCGAACGCAGGGGCGTGTGCGAAGATCCCCACCAGCTTCGACCTCAAGGTCACGGCTCGACAGCCTAGCTTGACGAACTCACTCGATTGCGGGGAAGAAGGTTAGCACACGAGGATTTACCCAGGTTCGGGCCGCTGCGAAGCGTAAAACCCTACTCCTGCCTTTTGGTGGATTGCCTCACGAGGAGGTTTGTGGATGAACTAGTACAGTGGTGAGTAACCTCGATAGGGCGCTCGGGTGGTGTCTTTTCGTCCCCCTCTAAGG
This sequence comes from Elymus sibiricus, assembly GCA_039707655.1. Lineage (NCBI taxonomy): Eukaryota > Viridiplantae > Streptophyta > Magnoliopsida > Poales > Poaceae > Elymus > Elymus sibiricus. The sequence goes on from CM077673.1 coordinate 323,864,355, forward strand.
AGCAGCCTGGCCTCTATTTATAGTGGCCCGGGTCCTCCTCCCTTATCGCAATGGCGGGAAGGGATCCCACAATGGCCAAATTCGAAAGAGGGCAGGAGGTACATCTTATCCTGACGAAGGGTGGTCTTCGCCTGCAAAGTAGCTGGCAGTGACGTGGTGGTGGGCTCGCTGGTGACATCCATCCTGCTGAGCCCGCTGGTTCGGTCTTGTTGCACCGGAATGGAAACCTTTGGTGGGACGCCTCGGCAATCCACGTACGCAAGTGCCTCCTTTGCACCAAAGGGGAAACTGTCTCCTCTGCGCGCGCTGGCGCCCGCCTGGCCCGGCTTGTGTCATCCTTGACCTCCCGAGGCCGAGTATTGCATAGATATCTCCGCCACTCAGGAAGGGGCCTGGGGAGGCCTCCTCCTTACGAGAGCCTTGACGTTGTCCTCCTCGCGAGGGTGGGACTCTCGCGAGGGCCTTGTCTTGAGTGAAGCCGCGCTGGGCCGTACGGACCGTCGAAGTGGGCCACGCCCTGGGCCGCAGGCAGAAAAGTCTGGGTACCCCCGTTCCTAGGACGTCGATAGTAGCCCCCACGCCCAAGGCGCGCTCAAGTTGGCTTTGGGGCGAAGCCGAAGAAGACGGCCCGAAGTGCCGCGGGGCCCTATTGCCTGCGGTCCAGGCGTGGCGCGTGGGGCGCGGTTAGATGCAGACGTCTCCGCTCCCGTGTCTCCTCGGCAACCGCCCGGACCGACAAAAGCCTGACGTCCGGTGTCGAGCCATTATTGCTTTCCTTCCCTGTACTCTTGCTCCTTCGCCCAGATCCCCATCCTTTGTGAGAACCTCTCCAGATCTCAGCACCGCACCATCCTCCTTGCTTTCTCAGCCTCAAGGACTACTCGATGGCTCCCGCCGGTAAGTCGAAACCCGAGGCTCAGGGCTCGGCCTACGCTTACATCTCACCGGCGCTCTCGGAGTCCACCATAGCCAAGGACGGGGACCTCGCCCCAGTGCTTCCGTCAACGGCGGATGGTACCAATGAGAGGGGGCGGACCTTGATATGGTGCGGCTCCGCGGAGAAGCACCGCCTGGCCAAGTCGGTCTACCCTTTCTTCTTCCATAGCATCTTCTCTGGGCTCGTTCCGCCCTTCTCTGAGTTCTTCACCGCCATCCTCAAGCACTACGGGATCCAGGCTCTCCATCTTCAACCCAACTCCATCCTGCTCTTGTCCGTCTTCGCCTTTTACTGCGAGGCCTTCGTGAGCGTGAAGCCTTCGGTGGCCCTGTTCCGCCAGTTCTTCAGCTTGCGGGTTCATGACGGCGCTCAGCGGTCAGCATGCGTCTCCTTCATCGCGGTCCAGAGCGGGAACATGCTCTTAAAGGACGGGAAGAAGGTGGAGAACTTTAGGCACCGCTGGGTCTGCTTGGATCTCAAGAGCGTCAACTCCCGCCTGGAGCTTCCACAGGGGCTGCCGGAGAAGACTCCTGCGTGGAGCTCCGTGAAGCTCTCCGACCCCCGGGCCAAGCCAGTCTTGGAGCAGATCTCTCGAGACATCAGCGCCAGGAAGTTGATCGGGGGGATGATAGTGAAGGAGTTCTTGGCGCAACGCCTGGCGCCGCTCCAGTCTCACTCGAGGCCCATGTGGGACTACCAGGGCGGTGGTGATGACATCAGGCTTCGGTCCGCACGCCTGACCTCCGGGGAACTGAATAGGGCTATGGCGTCCCTGCTCAACGGCGACCCCGGGGACCTTCCTGAGGCCTATGCCCCGCTGTATTGCCGCGACGACAAGGCTGATCTGGTCGCCATGATGCCCACCGTCGACGAACTGGGGCTCTCCCCGGCCGAGTGCCCTGGCTCCCCTGTGGCGGTGTCCTCCGATGACACCGCGGACGAGGAAGACTCGGAGGGGACAGCGGATGATGATCCGGAAGAAGTGTCCCCTCCGTCGCGGAGCGCGCTTCTCGGTGGCTTCAAAGAGAATGATGACGTTGGCGAGCCCCCTGCCGCAAGTCCTCCACGGCTCACCAGGGTCCTCACGGGGGCAGGGCCCACTCCTCAGGCCGCACGGACCGCCGGCCGGGTGACCCCGAGGAAACGCGAGGCCGGGCCTCCCCCGGAGTTCCTAGCTTGTGCCATCAAGGTGGCTGAGGCGCCCGCCTCGCCTCTACTCGAGTTGCAGCCTGTGGGCGAGGCGGCCGCGTCTAGGGCTGGTGCGGCTTCCCCGGACGCCGCTCCTGCGGGCGGCACCTCTGCTCCCCCGCGCGGCGGTGCCTCCCCGGAGAAGGGTGAGGGCATTCCTGCCGTCGCCGAGGTGGAGAAGAAGAGGAAGTGGGTCGACGTCGAAGAGTAAGTAGTCCTGCTTGGTTTTTAGCCGCCTGTCGGTGGCTGGTGTGCTGATGGTCCCTTCTTTGCTTGGTAACCAGGAGTGTTGCCGTGCTAAAGGCGAAGAAGAAGAAGGCGGGCATCAAATCAAACGTGCCCTCCGACGTGACGTCCGTTCCTGGTGCCCTGTCGACGCCTGATGAGGCGCCGGGTGTCATGGGCGAGGAGGCTCTCGGGGCGACTCTCCTTGTCACGGCCGCGGAGCCCCCGACGCTCGTTGGAGAGGCTGCTTCTGCTCTTGGGGGCGCATCCGCGCTGCTGCCTGAGAGGCCAGCCCTCGAGGGCTAGCTGGCTGTGGGACCGTCCGTCCCTGCCTTGTCTGGGGTGGTACCGCAGCCTCCGGCGCCTTCTGCTCTCTATGCTTCTGCCCCCTGGAGGCGGCTCCTGCCGCCGCACAGGCTCCACCTCCGGGCCGGGCCCTGGCGCCTCCGACTTGTGGCCTTATGGTCGAGTCAACCGCCCTGGATGGGGCCTACACCGCCCTGGATCAGGTCTGAGATGCCCTCGGGGGCACCGACGGTCGCCTCGCGAAGGAGCGCTTGGGGCTCCTTTCTGGGTGGCTCCAGGCCGACGCCTCTGCCGTGGCGGTTTGGAGCCAAGCCGAGGCCACTGCTGCTGAGAGCAGGAAGGAAGCTACGTCAGCCAAGGCAGCCCGCGACGCGGTGCTGGTCGATGCAGTGTCTGCTGTGAAGCTCTGCGGTGAGGCGGAGGTCCGCCTGAAGGCTCTTCGGGAGGAAAGGACTGTGCTCGCGGAACGGCTTCGCCATTGGGAGGAAGACCTCAATACCTATGAGGCCAAGCTTGCCGACCATGACTCCGCGCTGTCCAAGGCGGTGGCTGACCAGGCCACAGAGCGCAAGCACCTGGACAAGCTGAAGGAGGAAGTAGCCGCGGAGAAGGCTTGGCTCGACTCCACGGAGAAGTCCCTTGTTGCGGCTGAGGAGAGAAAGGCTGTGGAGCTCGATGCCCAACCCTCCGTCGAGCTCAGGCTCCGTCCGGCGCTGAACTCCATCTGCCGGGGGGGATTCGCGGAACCCCTGGGGGGCTCCTGAGAGCGGCTTCGCGGGGCTCTCTTCAAAGCTCGTCGAGGTGCTCGAGGGTGCCGTTGCCAGGGTGGAGACCGTCTTCGGAGAGTGAGTGCTGTGACCTCTTCTCCTCGGCCGCGACGTGCATCTTCAGCCACCACTTCCTTCGCGAGTAGGGTTTTGACTTTGGCTCCGTGATCCGCCCAGTTGAACCTGGGGTTCGCGCCGCTACGGCGACGGCCGTGGAGGGCGCCGTGGAGGCGCTGATGAAGAAGTTCGCCTACGTCGCCGTTCCCTCACCTCCTGCAGCTGCAAGGGTCAGTGACGACGATAACAACGGCAGCGATGTTGACGACGACCTCCCCGCGGTTGGGATGAGCGGTGGTGCCAGCTCCTCCCAGCTCCTCTTCTTGGGTCCTTTCCTGTAACGTTCATCGTGCCTCGCGGAGGCATTAGACTTGTTTGCATTTCCGGAGACATTTAATGCTTGTAATGACTGCTAAGTTATGTGGTTTCTTTCCTCGCCTTGTTTCCTTCCTGCTTGCTGTAGCGCTCTGCGTCGGCAAGGCCCTGTCCCGCGCATACCTCGACCGCCGTTGGGGCGTCCGGATCACCAGGACAGTGCCAAGGGGCGAGGGGCTACGTGACCAGTGAGGCTCCTGAGTCCCGATGCTCAGGAGTCCCCCTTGACGCACGAGCAGCCCTCATGAAGGGAATGTGCCGAAGACGGGGTTGGCTTAGAGATTTGGAGCGCCTTGAGCTCTGCGTCGGCAGGGCCCGGTCCCGCGCATACCTCAACCGTCGTTGGGGCGTCCGGATCACCAGGGCGGTACCAAGGGGTGAGGGTCTACGTGACCAGTGAGGCCCCTGAGTCGCGATGCTCAGGGATCCCCCTTGACGTACGAGCGCCTCCCCTACCTTTCCTCGCTAGCTTTCGCCTGAGAGGGGCGCGTGAAGACCAGGTATCAGGGACCTGGGAAGGTGGCATGCGCCAGGCCCAGCCTGAGCGTAACCCCCATGCAGCCCCCTCACGTGGGCATCCCAGGGGAATGCGGCGAGACGGGGCCGTGAGGGGCCGTCCTAAGGTTGGATGCAGCCGCTAGGGTGCCCTCAGTTGTTTATCCACCAGCGCGGAGCATGGGGCTTCCACGTTGCGTGGGCATAGCCGCTGAGCAACAGTGTTGTCCGCCAGCGCGGAGCATGAGGCTTCCACTTGGGCGTGGGAATGGGGGGCCCCGGCTCCTGAGCCCCCCGGGCGTGTACAGCCCATTAAGTTCGTATGCGTGGCTTGCACGGTAGAAGTGGGAGGTGTATCTGGGCACTCGTGAGCCAGCACGGGTATCACGAGGCCCTACCTCAAAGGCGGGTTGCGCCTGAGTCTTCCGGTAGAGGGCGCCATTGCAAGTCCTGTATATTTTGGAGAAACCTGCGCCGAATGGATTTCCAAGGGCCATCGCATGAGAAGGCCGAACACCAATGACCCCAGGAGGTGACGTGAACGGGGCCGGCCCGCCAGACAGAGCTCAGCCATTGGATTTATCGACGCTGCTGGGACGGACCCGAGCACAGACGCCGTGCCCAGTCTTCTTATGCGACAACTCCGAGGAGAAAACACCCGGCGCGCTGCTCCCGCGGCGGCGAAAAACCGACTGTGGTTGCAGGAACCGTGCCGCGCGCCCTGGCTCACCCACTTTCGATTAGCTCATGCGAGGACGCAGCACCAAGGGCCACGGGAGGTGACGTACACGGGACTGGCCCGTGAGACAGAGCTCGACCACTTGGATTTGTCAACGTTGCAGGGACGGACCCGAGCACAGATGTCGTGCCAGCCCTTAATCACGAGGCGGTCGAAGGCAGGATCATTAGGGCGCGGCGACATTCATGGTGGCGAAGCACCGAGCATGCAGGTTGGAATACTTAGGGAATTGATCAAATGCATAAAAGGTTTTGATACATGCGTAAACGACGCGGCTGTGGGGACGAGCCCTAACCGCCTGAGGATAATGCAGCCCGACGGGCGCCCTCAAACTGAGCAAACCAAAAAGTTACCTGGTACTAACCAAAAAGTCACATGGCAGCAGTACCGATGAAGCATCGAGGTAGTCGTCGGGGCCCGACCTTGCGTCTCCATGAGCCTGGCCTTCATGAGCCCGACGACTCCCGAGGTTCGGGGCCCTCGCTCGGGCCAGGCACCTCCTCCAGCACCTTGCAGCGCCTGACCCCGTGGGGCGCGAGCATGGCATAAGCAAGGCGCTGAAACATGGCGCCCGCGTTCATCACACCAAAAGGCATGCGGATGTAGTTGCATGGGTAGACCCCGCCGCCACCGACGCGCGACGACCAGAAGGTGTCCTGGGATGCGGCCCTGTTGATGCCAGGTACGTCGACAAAGACGCACGGCATGCCGCTCGAGCCGACGACGGCGGTCGTGCTTGGTGATGCAGGCGACGTCCGCCTCGCATGGCCTATGCTTCCTGAAGCTAATCGATTGTGCTGGTGATGAACTCCCGCGAACTTGGCACCTCCCGCGGTGCTCCTTGCTTGGGTGGTCGCGCACCGAAACACACCTCCAGGTTGTGCCCGGTCACCTCCCTCGTCTCACTGGTCAGGTCGGTAGCCTTCCAGGTGGAAGCCCCCAAGCCCGACCCAAGGGAAGCGCCGAGCGCGCCTTCCTATGCGAGAGAGGAAGGGGCCTTGGCTCCGGGCGCGGAGCCTGAGGCGCCGTCCTTAGAGGTTTCAGCCCCCTGGCGCCCCTTGGAGAGGAGCTGCTTCTTCTTCCTGGGGACATCCTCGCGCGGCAGGACGTCTCCTTCGTCGTCTGAGTGCTCGGCCACTGCGGCACGGTAAGCGCGCTCGAGGGAGCAGACGGCGTCCTTCTCATCGCAGGCGATGGTGAAGACGCCACCACTCCCCGGCATCTTGAGGACGTTGTAGCCATGGTGAGTCACCGCCATGAACTTGGCGAGGGCGGGGTACCCGAGGATCGCGTTGTACGGGAGGTGGATGTGGGCGACGTCGAAGACGATGAGCTCGGTGTGGTAGTTGTTGCGCCCACTGAAGGTGACAGGCAGGCGCACCTGTCCGATGGGGACAGTGGAGCCGTCACTGACCCCTCAGAAAGGCTTGGTTGGCATAAGCTGGTCGTATGGCACTTGGAGCATCTCGAACGTCGATGAGGGTCTTGGTGACAAGGAAATTGCTGATGGTCGGCGTGCACAGCATGGGGAGCGCGCCTGCCATGGCTGAACACCTGAGTTGATCCTTGGAGTCAAAGGTGATGGCGCACTGGGACCACTTGAGGGGGCGTGCAGCCTCAGGCTTCGGGAGAGCTGCATTCACCTCCCGTGATAACTGCTTGAAGATGCGGTTCGACGCTGGGGCCTGAGCGCCGCCCAGGATGCAAGCTATTGCCCTGGCCTCCTGGAAGCCCCAAGCCCCGTCGTTCTGCCTGTCTTCTTCCTTCCTCCTGGGTGGCGACGACACCGAGGGGAGGCCGGCCTCACGAGGGCGGGCCTCACGAGGCTGATCACGACGTGACCCCTCCCGAGGCTCGCTGCGCTAGTGGTCCTCCCGAGCCTGATCGCGCCAGCGGTCCTCCCGAGGCCGGTGACGCCACTCCTGGCGCGGGTCTCGGCTGTCCCAGCGGCCTCCACCGCGGCCTCCGCCGTGACCATAGCCAATCGCCACGCCCAGGGCGGCGACCGAAGTGCTCGCCGCGGACCGACCTGAGCTCCTGACAGTCGATGGTGTTGTGGCTATTGGTACCATGGAAGATGCAGAATGGTCGCCCTCCAGCGGGGGGTTCCTCGTCTCGACTGCGCTTCGCCTCAGGTTCCGCCGCCAGCACTGCGGGGGCCTTGGGCTTCGTTTCCATGGTCTTGGTCTTCTTGTCTTCGGGGTCCGCCTCCGGAAGCTCGAGGAGGGAGAGGCGGCCCTCTTCAGCCTTTGCGCACTTGTTTGCCAGGTTGAACATTTCCAGAGGTGAGCACAGGTCGTCGTTGATGGCGAGCTCCTCCCTCATCCTGAGGTCCCTGACGCCATCGGTGAATGCCGAGATGATGTCCTCGTCCGACGCCCTCGGGATCTTGAGGCAGACAGTCGTGAAACGCTGTATGTACTTGTGCAAGGTCTCGCCCGACTGTTGCTTCACGCGACGCAGGTCAGTCACAGCGCGGGCGCGGTCGCGGGTGCCTTGGAAGTTGGTGATGAAACGCTTGCACAGGTCGTCCCAGGAGGTGATTGACCCCTCCGGGAGGTTGAGGAGCCAGGAGAGCGCACCACCCTTGAGGGCCATTTGGAACCAGCTAGCCATGACCTTGTCGTCTCCACCGGCCGCCTGGATGCTCAACGAGTAGAGCTGTAAGAACTCAGCGGGATCTGGGGTGCCGTCGTAGCGAGGAGGCAGGTCGGGCTTGAACTTGCCGGGCCACACGGCCGGATGCAGCTCCGGGGCGATGGCGCGGCAACCCACTGGACCCGTGGGTGCCGCGCGCACGGGAGGGGCCCGGTCTTGGTGCTCCTGCGCAGCTGCCTCCAGGGGCGCCCGGTCGCGACGCTGGTGTAGCGGCGCCGGGAGCGCGCGCGCGTCAGCGCGCGGCCGGGACACCACCTGCCAGCTTACTTCATCTCTCACCCTCGCCGGGGGCCCGCGCGGCTGGTCGCGCGAGCGCGCTTCACGCCTGGGCTCGGGGTCGACGTCGCACTGGGGAGGAGGAGGCAGTGCATCATGGGCCACGTCGCCCGCCATAGAGGGCTGGGGCCGGAACGAGTAGGAGAGCACCGAGGCAACGCCGGCGGCGCTGACGAGCTCCGCGATGCGCCCGAGCCAGTCGTCGTAGCGGTTGGGGGCGGGGCGGTAAATCAGCAGCTCGCGCGCCATGAGGAGTGCGCCCGACCCGTGCGCCTGCCCTGGGCGAGCGTGGGAGGACGACCCAGTAGCTGGAACGATCGATGGAGTGGCGGTGCGGCCGTCGCGCCGCACGGTGACCGGCTATGACGAGTCCTGCTGCTCGTGGGCATCTGGGCCCGTGGCGGCGTCGGCCACAGGAGAGGCGGATCGACGCGCGGTGGTGCGGCCCACCGGCGCTGTCTGGGCGACACGAGCAGCACAGCGCTCGGCACGGGCACGGCGAGCGTCAGCCATCGGAGCGGTGGAGCGGAGAAGAACTGAAGCTTGAGGAAGACTTCAACACGCCCCCTACCTGGCGCGCCAAATGTCAGATTTCGGGCTCCGCAAAACCCAAAGAGGTTCGAACCTAGGGGCGTGTGCGAAGATCCCCACCAGCTTCGACCTCAAGATCACGGCTCGACAGCCTAGCTCGATGAACTCACGCGATTGCGGGGAAGAAGGTTAGCACATGAGGATTTACCCAGGTTCGGGCCGCTGCGAAGCGTAAAACCCTACTCCTGCCTTTTTGTGGATTGCCTCACGAGGAGGTTTGTGGATGAACTAGTATAGTGGTGAGTAACCTCGCGAGGGCGCTCGGGTGGTCTCTTTTGGTCCCCCTCTAAGGAGCAGCCTGGCCTCTATTTATAGTGGCCCGAGTCCTCCTCCCTTATCGCAATGGCGGGAAGGGATCCCACAACGGCCAAATTCGAAAGGGGGCAGGAGGTACATCTTATCCTGACGAAAGGTGGTCTTCGCCTGCAAAGTAGCTGGCGGTGACGCGGTGGTGGGCTCGCTGGTGACATCCGTCCTGCTGAGCCCGCTGGTTCGTTCTTGTTGCACCGGAATGGAAACCTTTGGTGGGACGCCTCGGGAACCCGCGTACGCCCCTGCCTCCTTTGCACCAAAGGGAAAAATGTCGAAGTGGGCCATGCCCTGGGCCGCAGGCAGGCAAGTCTGGGTACCCCCGTTCCCAGGATGCTGACAGTTTCTAGCAAGGATACTTGTGACAAACTAAAAAGCAAATCAAGCAAAGACTCGTATAATACAAGGCGCTCCAAGCAAAACTCATGATATGTGACGAATAAAAATATAGTTCCAAGTAAAATACCGATGGTCGTTAGAAGAAAGAGGGGATACCACTCGGGGCATCCCCAAGCTTAGTTGATTGTTTCTCCTTGGATATTATCTCGGGGTGCCATAGCATCCCCAAGCTTAGGCTCTTTTCACTCCTTGTTCCTTCATCCATCGTGATCTCACCCAAAACTTGAAAACTTCAATCACACAAAATTAACAAAACCTTCGTGAGATCCGTTAGTATGATAAAGCAAATCCCACTCTAAGTACTGTTGCAAACCCATTCATATTTTATTATTGCATTATATATACTGTATTCTAACTTTACCATGGCTTATATACTCCAATACAAAGCATAGATTCATAAAAATAAGCACACAATGCAAGGAAAACAGAATCTATCAAAAACAGAACAGTCTGTAGTAATCTGTACTCTAACCATACTTCTGTAACTCAAAAAATTCTGAAAAATTAGGACAACATATGAAATTTGTATATCAATCTTGTGTAAAAACTTCCGAATTTTTTGTCACTTCTATGGTTTTTGAAAATTCTTCTACTGCATGCAAAATTTTCTGTTTTTCAACAAGATCAAATCAACCATCACCCAACATGATCCCAAAGGTTTTACTTGGCATAAACACTAATTAAAACATAAAAACACAATCATAACAGTAGCATAGTTGTGCAAACACTCAAGAACAGAAAGAAAAAGGAAAAATAAATTTTATTCATTGGCTTGCCTCCCAATAAGCGCTATCGTTTTACGCCCCTAGCTAGGCATAATGCATAGATTCAAGTGTTGTCATTTTTCTTCTTATTTTGCATAGATGTATTTGGTCAAGTGGTTTTGAAAATATAAATATAACTTGAAACAAATTATCCATAGAAATCTTAGCACTATCGAGTTGTCCACCTACATACCCTCTTTGATTACCGGCCACAATCCAAGAATATTGTTGATTAACATCATTGAAAACTTGTTGGATCATATCTAAAACGAGGATTTCTTTTTTAAGGTTCTCATTAAAAATTTGATTATTTCTAAGCAGATGTCTCAACATGTAGTCACTATTGTGAAGGATCTCATCTATTAACGGTTTTTCATGGCTCAAACCAAAAAAATCAAAAATTTCCCTAGCTTCTCGTACTATGTGATCAAATTCATTCATAAGAACAAGGGTAGCTAACTTTTTAGCCTTAGGATCCTTTATAATGGGTAGCTCATAAAACAATCTTTGCAAGGTAGGATGGGTGCGGATAAACCTATTTTCGAGTTTCATAACTAGTACTGAAATAGCTTCCGCATAAGTTTTAGTTCTTTTAAGTATAGGAGCATCATCAAGACTCAAATTTCCAACACAATTGAAGAATTCTTGGATAGTTTATTTTCCTATAACGTTCCCTTGCCCCAAAACAAAATTTTAGCATCCAGATTACCAGAACGTCCAATTTTAGGAGTCTTTCCATCATCTGTTTCTGCCATACCAAAATCACTTATGGTGGCAAGCAAACAAAAGATCGAACGGGAAAAAGGTTTACGAAAAAGAGGGCGAATAAAACGGCAAATTTTTGTGCAATGGGGGAGAGGAAAATGAGAGGCAAATGGCAAATAATGTAAATTGCAAGGAGATGAGATTTGTGATTAGGAACCTGATAGATGTTGATGATGTCTCCCCGGCAACGACGCTAGAAATTCCTTTGACGTGGCTTGAGACTGCGTCGGTATTTCCCCAAAGAGGAAGGGATCATGCAGCACAACTACGGTAAGTATTTCCCTCAGTTATGAAACCAAGGTTATCGAACCAGTAGGAGAACCAAGCAACACTATGTAAACGGTACCTGCACACAAAGAACAAATACTTGCAACCCGACGCGTAAGAGAGGTTGTCAATCTCTCCACGGTAAAAAGATAGATTGGTTTGTATTAGATTGGATAGATAGATCGCACAAGAACACAAAATAAAAGATGCAAATAAAAAGTGCAGCAAGGTATTTTTGGGTTTTTGGAATAATAGATCTGAAAACAAATGCAGAAAAAGATAGATCGGAAAACAATATGTTAAAAGAATAGACTTGGGGGCCATAGATTTCACTAGTGGCATCTCTCAAGAAAATAGCACACGGTGGGTAAACAAATTACTGTTGGACAATTGATAGAAGATCAAATAATCATGACGATATCCAAGGCAATGATCAATATATAGGCATCACGTCCAAGATTAGTAGACTGAAACGATTCTGCATCTACCACTATTACTCCACACATCGACCGCTATCCAGCATGCATCTAGTGTATTAAGTTCATGGAGAAATGGATTAATGCAATAAGAACGATGACATGATGTAGACAAGATCTATTCATGTAGGAGTAGACCCCATCTTGTTATCCTTAATAGCAACAATACATGCGTGCCTTGCTGCCCCTTCTGTCTGGGAGAGGACACCGCAACATCGAACCCATCACAAAGCACCTCTTGCCATGGCAAGAAAAATCGATCTAGTTGGCCTAACTAAACCAAAGATTCGAAGAAGAAATACGAGGCTATAAATAATCATGCATATAAGAGATCAAAGAAGACTCAAATAATGTTCATGGATAGAAACTGATCATGAACTCAAACTTCATCGGATCCCAAAAAACACACCGCAAAAAGTCATTACATCAAATAGATTTCCAAGAGACCATTGTATTGAGAATCAAAAGAGAGAGAGAGAGAGAGAAAGTCATCTAGCTACTGCCTACGGACCCATAGGTCTATGGTGTACTACTCACGCATCATCGGAGAGGCACCAATGAGGATGATGAACCCCTCTGTGATGGTGTTAGATTGGATCTCGTGGTTCTGGAACTTACGGCGGCTGGAATTGTGTTTTGTCGACTCCTCTAGGGTTTTTGGAATTTGTGAGGATTTATAGAGCTGAGAGGCGGTGGAAAAGATCTCCATGGGCCCCACGATACATCAGGGCGCGCCCTGGTGTATCATGGGCCCCACGAGACTCTCCCAGGTGCTTCCTTGGCTCCCAAGTTGTCTTCGGGTCCAAAAAATCTCGAAAAAGTTTCATGGCAATTGGACTCCGTTTGGTACTGATATTCTGCGAAATAAAAAACAAGCAAGAAACAACAACTGGCACTTGTCACTATGTCACTAGGTTAGTCCCAAAAAATGATATAAAGTTTCTATAAAATGATTATAAAACATCCAAGAATGATAATATAGCAGCATGGAACAACCAAAAATTATAGATACGTTGGAGACGTATCAAAGACCACGATGAAAATGTTGAGTGGCTCTTATATGCTTTATTGTTGATCGAACAGAGAGCCAATATTAATTTGTCTTCTCCTTTGTCCAAAACTGTCGTGCAGATTCCAGCTTAGTCCACGGTATTCTTGCACTATTATTATTATCACATCATTCGGTCATGCAAGTGAAAGGCAATAATGACGATATTTGAGGAAGTGATTGTGGCAATGGAACCTGGTATGAACTCTTCTTGTTTTCCTTTTTTGTAAATATGTTTAGCTCATTCGATCTTGATTTAGTATATTATGAGTGAACCTGTTCATGATGAGAATTAGAGATCATAGCTTCTCATGCCATGCTTAAATAGCTAGTAGTGAATAATGATTTATCTTATAGGTCAACATGCATTAAAATGGCTATGATGTGGTATGGTAGTATGGTATTTCCCTCTGAGAAATTCAAGTGGTTTGACATGGCCCATGTGCAAACATGTAGTTGATTCCAAACCAATGCAGCCTTCACGACGTTTAAATTTAGAGTGTTCATATCCTAGTCATGTTGTGTCCAATGTTAATTATTCATAATGCATACTTATGACTGTTTTCGCTCTCTAGCTGGTCGCGTACCAACCTATTGCTAGCTTTCGCCTGTACTAAGCGGGAATGCTGCTTGTGCATCCAATACCTTTAAACCAAGTTATTCCACATGAGTCCACCATACCTACCTATATGCGGTATTACCCTGCTGTTCCAAGTAAATTTGCATGTACCATCTCTAAATATTCAAATAAACATCCATTTTGTGCACGCCTCTCGCTCATGGAGCGATGAGGCGGTCAGTATCTTCCATGCTAAGTGAGTTATTCTAGCTACGGTCGTTTATTCACCGTCATTGCACGAGAGAGGTTGGTAAAAAGGATGCCCAGTCCTGTATAATCAAAAATTAATTAAACAAAACTCCTTGGGATAGTTGATATGTTGGCAGGCATCCATGGATTCGGTCAGCCATGGTTTGTGTATGGATGGTGGATGGGAGTAAACTTTACTATTCTTTTTGGGAACCACCAATAATGAGTTTAGCATGGAGGATATTGAAAACCTTTGTCGTAACGTTGACAAGAAAAGTGCACCACCACAAAAACTATATTTCAATCTTGTTTTAAAACTTGAGCTCTGGCACCTCAGCAAATCAATGCTTCCCTCTGCGAAGGGCCTGTCTATTTATTGTTTGAGTCATCATCCTCTTACTAAAGGCACCAGACGGGAGAGCACTATTGTCATTCTTATGCATTGAGTCTAGTTAATGTTGGATGTGAGCATGACTGGATCTTTTCTACTCCGAATTATAATGTTTAGTCGCTGCTTGAACCTCAGAGGTGCTCAGCATTTCTGTTTTGCGGTCTTAGAAAGGGCTAGCGAAATACCATGTCACCATATTATATCATGATTGTTTTGATAAATTGTTGGCATGTGAGATATCTTATTATTTGCTTGCTAGTTGGTTATGTATTGCCATGAGTTAATACGATGTTTAATTGTTATCATGGATGTGGTTGTTTATAATTTATGCAGAAAACTTGAGCACTAGCTAAGCATGTGTATAAAAACGAGAACAAAAGAGTTTGTGAAACTTTTATTTTCACTTTCAGTTTGTCCACTGAATTGCTTGAGGACAAGCAATGAGTTAAGCTTGGGGGAGTTGATATGTCTCCAACGTATCTACTTTTCCAAACACTTTTGCTCTGGTTTTGACCTCTAATTTGCATGATTTGAAAGGAACTAACCCGGACTGACGTTGTTTTCAGCAGAACTACCTTGGTGTTACTTTTGTGCAGAAATAAAAGTTCTCGGAATTGGACGAAACTTTTTGTGGATTTTTTCTGGGAATTATAATGAATTACGGAGTGAAGACCTGCCGGAGGGAGGCCACCTGTGGGGCACAAGCCAACAGGGCACGCCCCCCTAGGCCGCGCCCTGATGCCTTGTGCGGCCCACGAGGCTCCTCCGACCCTGATTCCAGTCCTATAAAATCACATCTTCAGAGAAAAAAATCAGAGAGAACTTTTCATTGCGTTTCACGAGATGGAGCCGCCGCCACCTCCTATTCGTCCTCGGGAGGGCTGATCTGGAGTCCGTTTGCGGCTCCGGAGAGGGGAAATCGTCGCCATCGTCATCACGAACACCATGATGCTTACCATCGGGAGTGAGTAATTCCTTTGTAGGCTTGCTGGACGGTGGTGGGATTGGATGCGATTGATCATGTAATCAAGTTAAGTTTGATAGTGCTTGATCCCTAGTATCCACTATGTTATGAGATTGATGTTGCTATGACTTTGCTATGCTTAATGCTTGTCACTATGGCCCGAGTGCCATGATTTTAGATGTCATGCAAGTTCTTATCACAAGCATGTATGACTATATACGGAATACATGCCTACATTATATTGATGAATTGGAGCTAGTTTTGTGTCGCCCTAGTGTGTAACTGTTGCATGATTGTCGTCGTTTTCTCATGACAGATGCCATGGGGAGGCTTATCGAGAGTGGTTGGGGCCGATGCACGCCGGCGGACTCCGGGAGCGAGATTGGGGACAAACGGTGCGGGAGACGCGGTGTACCCAGGTTTGGGGCCCTCCGTGGGAGGTAATACCCCTAGTCCTGCCGGCCTGGTTGATGAACCCAAGGGGGCTACAATGGTGCTCCTCGAGCTGTATGGGTAGAGGATGAAGAAGGAGCTAGCTTGCCCTCTCTGCCTCTCTAGGTGGGTGTGTGTGTGTGTGCTCGTAAAAGTGATCCCCTGTGCATGGGGGAACTCCGGGGGGTTTTATAGGCCAACCCCCCGGAATACAGTATGAGCAGAAGGCTCCGGAGGGCCATAGCTGGCGGTCTCTCCAGCCGGCCGTGGGGCCCCCGGCTGAGGGGTCTTGTCGTCGGTAGGGTCCGCCGGCTGTGTGGTCCCATCGGGAGACGGAGGGGGCCCGCCTGGTGGGCCCTGGGGCCCGTCACACCGCGGCACGGGTCGTCCTTCGGGGCGTCGTCTAGCGGTGGCCGGCCGCGGTCAGCGGTACGGCCGGCCGCGCTGTAGCCATGCCGGGGCAGGTAATGGAGTGGTTGAGGGCATGCCGGCACTGTGCCTCCGCCAGGTCGCAGTCGGCCGGAGTCAAAGGCACTGTAGCCTCCACTTTGGCCATGCGGGCGCTGACCCCCGATGCGACGGGGCCTCTGTTGCCACGCGTGTTCTGACCGCGGTACCTGCAGCACCGCCGGCTAGGGGGCTAAGCGTCTCCGCCCCTAGCCGGCCGATTGATGCGACCGGCTGCGCGGAGCCGGACTGCAGGGGGAGGCGGCTCGTCCTGCAGTCGTTTTGAAAAGTTGAAGGAGCCAGCCGAGGCTACCCCGGGGTTACCCCCCCCCCCCCCATCAGTAGTCCCCGAAGCAGGGGAGGCCCGCCGGAGAACGGCGGCGGACCTCGCCGGCTTGAATCTTGTCTTGTATTACGCACGGTCTTGGAGACAGAGGAGGCGGGAGCGTGGCGACCGGCTGCGTAGTCGGCCGACGCTTCGCAGGACGCCTCGAGTGCCCTGACGGGGCAGAGTAGACGCGCCACGTGGGGGGCTTAGCGGGCCGTGACCTTACAAGCCACGCGGAGGACAAGACCGGGCCGTGGGGCGGGGCCCGCTTTGGCCGCGGCCTCGGCCCGTGCGCACGGATCTTCTACGGCCCGGGCCGTCGGTTGGCGTTCCCGGGACGCGCTAATGCCTCTCCCGTGCGTGGCGGAAGCAGTGGGGGTCGTGCGCGACGGATCCGCTCCCCACTACCTCCGCGCGGGGGTTTAAATGGGGGAAGAGGAGCGAAATGGCACACTCGTTTCCTCTACCCCAGTGCATCGTCGTCGTCGCCCCTCCCCTCCCCGCTCCGAGAGAGAGAGAGGAGAAGTGAAGGCCGCGCGCTCGCCGCGCCGCCGTCCGCCGTCGCCGGGAGCCGCACCATGACCGAACCCTCGCGCCCCGTCGCCGCGGCCGCGTAACCCTTGAGGGCAATGGCAAGCAAGGGGGCATGGGACGGCAGTGACGTTGACGAGCACTTCATCGAGCACCTCCGTCGTCGCCGCAAGCTGCCGCCCGCGGAGCACCTGGAAGCGTGCACCGCCGACGCGAAGAACGCGCCGGCCCCGCGGGAGGGTGCGGTGGTGGTTTTTGCCGAATACTTCCTCCGCGGGCTCGGCCTGCCGGCAAGCCCGTTCTTCCGGCGGTTCCTCACGCGTTTCGGGCTGCAGCCGCACCACCTGGCCGCCAACGCCGTCCTACAGCTGGCGGCATTCGTCTCCCTCTGCGAAGGCTTCCTGGGGGTGGAGCCGCGCCTGGATCTCTGGTGCCGGCTCTTCTATCTCAAGCGCCAGACGGTCAAGGACCCGGCAACCGGCCAGAAGGTCATGACCGCCTGCGGAGCCGCCCTGATCCACTTCCGCGCCGGAGCCGGGTTCTCGCAGCTTCCCTTGCGGGATTCGGTGAAGAACTGGCAGAAAGGGTTCTTCTACGTGAAGAACGTGAAGCCGGAGGAGGACTACATCAACCTCCCCGACTTCGTCAACCAGCCGCCGGTCGCGATGCTGAACTGGCGGACGCCTCCACCCGGATCGCCTAAGACGGCTGACCGGCTCTGCGAGCGGCTGGTGGTGATGACCTGGACGGAGGGGCTAACGACCGCGGACCTCCTGGCAACGATGGTAGCGCGCCGGGTACAGCCGCTGCAGCGCCGACCGCACCTCATCTGCCAGATGGGAGGGCGGCGCGACCCTTGCCGGCTCTCCACCAAGGAGCTGAAGGCGGTGCAGGTGGCAAGGAGGGTGAACGCCATCTCGGCCGCCAAGATGAGCGAGGGTGAATGGCGATGGGGGAAGGCCCCATACAGCCGGGACCGCCCGGCTCCACGGGTACGTGGCGAGCCGTCCCCCACTCCTTCTATCGTTGAAGCCGGCTCCCCTTCACGATCTGACGACGGAGGGTCCCCCTTGTACACAGGTCTTCCCACAGTTGCAAAACTACGGCGCGCCGACTGCCGACGTGGCGGAGTCAGACCCGGAGGAGGTCGAGGACGCCGATGACGTGGAACCGGCCGAATCGGAGCCAGCCGGCGCATCCGGCGTTGGCAGGACGGAGACGGAGGCAGCCAATTCAGCGGGTGAATTCCCTCCCCAAACACTTTTGCGGGACTGGACCAACGACGACGTTGAAACGGAAGAGGCGCATGATGCAGCGGCCCCGGAGGACCCCGGAGTTTCGGGAGATGAAACCACGACGCCGAGGAAGCGCGTTCGTCGCGCCGACCGCGCGCCCAACCGGGACGACGCGGTCGTAGGCGATAGGGGGAGGCAGCCGGCCAGCTCCAAACCGGCCCCCAAGCGAGCCGCCAGCGGGCAGCCGGGTGGCGGCTGTGGAGGCGGCAGGAAGAAGCCGCGAGTTGCCCGGTCGGGCCCCGCCAGACGGGCGGTCCCCGTCACCATCGGGTAAGTTTGCTCTAAGTACTCGCTTGTTTTTTGGTCGACCTGCTTTCCTCATCTTGTTCATCCAGGGAGCCGCGCGCCCTCGGGAGGGCCACGGCCGTCGAGACGGCGGGGACAGCGCCGCCGCCCGCCACCGAGGATAGGGAGCGCGAGGCGTGGCGGGACCTCGAGGCGGCCGAGCGGGAGCTGCGCGAGGAGGAACGTCGCCCATTGGAGGAGGCGGAGCGGAAACGGACGTCGGGGCGGGCCAGCACGGAGGCGGCCGGCCAGTCGTGGGAGCCTTTCCCCCCTGGCCGGGAGAGGAGATCCAAGGACAGGCACGACCCCGTGCGGCGGGCGGAGGCAGACGCGCGGGTCGAGGAGGAAGCGCGCGGCCGCGAGCGCGGCGGACGCCGCCGAAGGGACGGAGCCGGGCAGCAACACGGCCCCGTCGGGGGCGGAGGACGTGCCGCCGGGGGCAGAGGAGCCCCCAGAAGTTGTCGTCCTGGACACGGAGGTCCCGGCTCCGGAGGTCCTGACTCCGGAGGCGAGCCGAGCCGGCGCCTTCAGAGGCAGAGCGCCGGAGAGCGAGACAGCGGCGCCCGGGGGGCGGACGCTCTGGGCTCGTCAGCAGGGGCACCCGGAACCATGGTGCCGGGAGGGGCGGGCCCCCTGGTGACCACGACAAAGGGCGCGTCCGGACCCGCCGACGGGGGTCGGCCGCAGGAGACCTGGGCCACGGCCGAAAGCACGGCGATCAACGACACGCCGAGCGCCCTTGGGGCTGCGGTGGTTGCCGTCGTCGAGGAGTTTGCCGCCTACCGCGCCCAGGTGGCGCAAGAGGCCCGGGCCGCCAGCGACTGGCTGGTGCACCTAGACCAATCCGTCGCGGTAAGGGCTCGAGGCCTTATATTTTGCTTTGGTTTTTTCCAGTGGGGGCGTGCCAGCGCACCCAGTGGGTGTAGCCCCCGAGACTCGGGCAGGCTAGGGATGCAAGCGGGTCGAGTCTAATGGCGTCTTTGCTTCTGTGTTCTTTGTAGGCTGCACACGACTGCCGGGTGGCCGCGTACAACACGCTGCTAGGCCTGTATCGCGGAGCCGAGAGCCGGCTGGCTGTTTTGTCCGCCGACCTGCGAGGTAAGGCTCTTGCGATTTTTCAGTGGGGGCGCGCGAGCGCACCCACTGGGTGTAGCCCCCGGGATTCAGGCCGGCTACTCCGGAGACGGGCTGAATCCCTTTCTTTGCTTGCTTTCTGACAGAGGTGTCCTCATCCCGGGCAGCCACCCACGCCGAGACGGCCAGCCTCCGTCGCCAGGTGGTGAATCTTGGCGAACGGCGGGACCTCCTGACGGCGGAGTGCGACCGGCTCCGCCAGGAGGCAGATCGAGCGCAGGCAGAGAAGGATGCCCGCGAGGCGGCCCACCACCGAGAGCTGGAAGAGTGGGAGGCGGCTCTTCGCCGGGAGTTGGAGGAGCGGGAGATGGCCCACCGCCAGGAGCTGGAGGACAAGAATGCCCTGCTGACGAAGGCGGCCGAGGGAGCACAGATGGCCCGGGCTGAGCTCGAGCGTCGGCTCCAGGAGTGGTCGGCCAGGGAGGCCGCGCTGCAGGAGCAAGGGCACGAGGTGGACCGGCTTCTGGCCGGTAAGTTTCGTTGTCTTGCATTTGCCCGCTTGTTTCTTTTTAGGGTGCTTGGTTTCTTTCGTTGCTCATCCCGCATCCCTTTCTCCCTTAGGGCTTTTCCCAGGCACGCAGGGGGTCACGGAGGCGGCCGTGGAGGCCCACCGCGAGGACCAGCGGGCCCAGGGAGTCCCCATCGGACAGCTTGTCGCCTGGACGCTGGATGAGGTGGGGGTCGCCGCCAGGGCGCGTCTGGCCGAGGTGCTCTGGGCCTTGAAGCAGCTCCAGGCGGCCGGCACGGAGCTGGTCCGCACCCTCTGGCCGGATGCGGTGGAGCCGAACTCCATGAGCCGGCTGTCGAGGTGGCTCGAGTTTGTGACCGCACGGGTGAACGCCTGGAGGGCCTCCGCCGCGCGCGCTGGAGCGGCCATGGCGCTTCGCATCGCGAGGTCGTGGTACCCCGAGCTGGACTTGGGGCTGCTTACGGCCCAGCGCGTCGGCACCGATGCGGAGCTAGAGGCGGCTGCCGACGCACTGGCCGTTCGGGCCAGCGATCTTGCTTCCTTTGCCACGTGGGACGAGTACGTCCCGGAGCGCACGGCAGACGGCGGGGTAATCCCGGAGGACCCATACACGCTCGCCCTTGACGACCCGGAGGGTAACGCCGCGGAGACGGGCGACGAAGATGCCGGGTCTAGTACCGACGACTACGCCAACTTCGAGCTGGCTCATGACTTGGGCGTGGGAGCCGACACGGATCGCGCCGTGGCCAAGGACGGGGCCTCTACTTCAGCCGCCGTGGAGGATGCCAGAGGAGAAGACGGCGCTGCCGCTATTTAAGACCTTTCTTTCCTGCATTTTGTTAGACTGTAATTCCACCCACTGGGGGTGTAAGTGTAATGAACTTGTGGCCGTGGGCCATTCATGCTTCTTTGTATATAAGTTTGTGCTTTTGGTTGCCAAAGTTTTTTATGCGCGTCGACTCAACCTTAGCCTTTTGCCCCTTTAGCTCCGTCTACCCAAAGCCTCGTCTTCCTCGGCATTGGCCCCGCCAGCCGGACAGCCGGGAGCTGGTCTGTAGCTGGGACGGGGCATCCGCCTCAGGGGAGTCAGTCGTGAGTTTGAGAGCCGTGAGGATGTTTTGAATAAGGTGAATGGCAGAAGTTTTTGAAGAAAATATTTCGTTTAGCCCTAGCCGGCGACCCCCTGTGACCGTTTTCGTGTGTGCTAAGTTTACCGTTCCGAGAACCCACCAGCCGGACAGTTGGGAGCCGGTCTGTAGCTGGGAGGGGTGGTAGGGTGTTTCCTTAGCTCACATTACTTGACCGGCTTCGTGGAGTGACATCAAGGCTGGCCGGCGAGCCCCCGAGACCATGGGACCGGGTTCGGGAGCCGATGAGTGAGGCGAACTGCTTTGGAAGGAAACGAAAGAGGCGTGCCCCAAGAGCTGGCTTGGTGCACCCGTTGCATTCATAAGCCCAAAAGGGGGGGTACATATGTACACTGGTCCTTAGCAAGAAAACGGACGGAGGAGCGCCGCGTTCCA
Organism: Elymus sibiricus; assembly: GCA_039707655.1. Lineage (NCBI taxonomy): Eukaryota > Viridiplantae > Streptophyta > Magnoliopsida > Poales > Poaceae > Elymus > Elymus sibiricus. The sequence goes on from CM077673.1 coordinate 323,885,604, forward strand.
CGGGCGCTCCGTCTCCTCGCCGGAGGCGTCTCTCTTGCGCTTCTGCGGCTTCTGAGCGTCTATTAGATAGTACGCGTTGTTGTGCAGCGCCTTGCTGATGATGAACGGGCCCTCCCATGGGGAGGACAGCTTGTGCTGGCCGGCGGTTCGCTGGATCCGCCTAAGGACCAGGTCCCCCTCGCGGAAGGAGAGGGGCCGGATGCGCTTGATGTGGTAGTGTCGGAACTTCTGCTGGTATATAGCCATTCGGCTCAGCGCTAGCTCCCTTGCCTCTTTTGCGTCTGTCTCCGTGTACAGGGTGACGCGAGGCGAGTCGAACTCGATGTCCGTGGGGATGACCGCCTCGGACCCGTACACGAGGAAGAAGGGCGTGAAGCCGATTCATCGGTTGGGCGTGGTCCTGAGGCTCCACAAGACGGCCGGCAGTCCTTCGATCCAGCAGCCGACTGAGCGGACGAGCGGTGCCACGAGCCGGGGTTTAATGCCGGCCAGGATTAGGCCGTTAGCCCTTTCGGCCTGGCCATTCGACTGCGGGTGGGCGACCGAGGCCAGGTCGAGCCGGATGCCTTGCTTGGCGCAGAAACGTGCTAGCGCGCCCTTGGCGAAATTGGTGCCGTTGTCGGTGATGATGCTGTGCGGGACGTCGTAGCGGACCGTTATGTCTTCGATGAATCGGACGGCGGTGGGGCCGTCCAACTTCTTGATGGGTCTGGCCTCAATCCACTTGGTGAACTTGTCGACGACTACCAGCAAATGCGTCATGCCGCCTCGAGCGGTCTTGAATGGCCCCACCATGTCGAGCCCCCAGACGGCGAAGGGCCACGACAGCGGGATGGTTTTGAGCACCGCAGCCGGTAGGTGGCTTTGCGCGCGGAAACGCTGGCACCCTTCGCACCTGTCGACGAGCTGCGTCGCCTCCTCTAGTGCAGTCGGCCAGTAGAAACCGTGGCGGAACGCCTTGGCCACCAGGGTCCTCGAGGCGGCGTGGTGCCCACACTCGCCCTGGTGGATGTCTCGGAGGATCTCTTGGCCCTTCTCAGACTCGACGCAGCGCTGGTACACGCCGGTTGCGCTACGGTGGACCAGCTCATGGTTGATGATGCTGTAGGCGGGGGCACGGCGCTGGATCTGCCGGGCTTTGTCTTCGTCAGGGGGGAGCTCACCGCGTAAGAGGAAGGCCAGGATTGGCTGGGCCCATGACGGAGCCGACACCGAGGCCGGCTCCGGACCGGGCTGGAGATTCTGGACAACCGAAGCCCCCGGGTCTGCCGACGGAGTCCCCGGGTCCGGCTGGTCGACAGCCATCATGACGGCCGCGGGCTCGGAGCCAATTGTCCTTGGAACGAAAGCTGCTGGAGCTGGTGGAGCAGGCGGAGCCGGTGGAGCAGGTGGAGCCGGTGGAATCGTTGGAGCCGGTGGAGCAGGTGGAGCCAGTGGAATCGTCGGAGCCGGCGTAGCCCCCGAGCCCGTCGAGGAGCCGACGGGATCTGCGGGCACGAAGATGGACTCCGACTCGGCGAAGGGATTGATTGACGGCTTACGAAGCTGCTCGAGGGAGACGCCGGCCGGGATGGCCTGGCGGGTGGAGCCGATTTTGGCCAAGGCGTCTGCCGCCTCGTTGTCCGCTCGGGGGATGTGATGGAACTCGCAACCCTCGAAGGAGCCGGTAAGTTGCTGGACGAGGAAGCGGTAGCTGGCCATGTTGGCGTCCCTGGCGTCCCATTCGCCAGAGACATGCTGCACCACTAGGTCGGAGTCGCCGAAACACAAGATGCACCGGATGCCGTTCTCCTTGGCGAGCCGGAGGCCGTGGACGAGTGCCTCGTACTCGGCCACGTTGTTGGAGGCGGCGAAGTGGATTTGGAGCGCATACTTGAGTTGGTCTCCTTTTGGAGACGACAGGACGATGCCGGCTCCCAGGCCGGTCCGCATCTTCGAGCCGTCGAAGTGCATGCGCCTGTGCGTGGAGTCCGGGGGAGGCGGCACGAACTGGGTCTCAGCCCAGTCGATGAGGAGGTCGGCCATTGTCTGCGACTTGATGGCGGTGCGCGGCTCGTATCGGATCTCGTAGTTGGCGAGGGAGATCATCCATTTGGCGATCCGGCCGGTGGCGTCCCGGCCGCTCATGATCTCGCCCAGCGGCGCCGTGCTCACCACGGTGATGGTATGCTCTTGGAAGTATTGCTTGATCTTCTGGGCGGCGAAGTATATGCCGTAGCACATCTAATGGTAGTGGGGGTAGTTTTGCTTGGAGACGGAGAGGACCTCGCTGAGGTAGTAGACGGGACGCTGGACCGGCAGCGTTTTGCTCTCCTCCGGCCGCTCCACCACTAGGACGACACTGATGACGCGCGTGGTCGCCGCGATGTATGCGAGCAGGGGCTCCTTCTCAGCCGGCGCGGCCAAGATGGGCGCGCGGGTGAGGACTCGTTTGAGGTCGCGGAATGCCTCGTCCGCCTGGTCGGTCCACTCGAACTTGGCCGGCTTCCTGGTGTAGTCGGTGCCCGTCTCGATAAGCGCCGTCTTCCTCATGAGCTGGTAGAGGGGCAGAGCCTTCTCCTCCAGCCGGCTGACGAACCGGCTGAGCGAGGCGAGGCAGCCGGTGAACTTCTGGACGTCGCAGAGCCGGGTCGGCTTGGGCATTCGCTCGATCGCCCTGATCTTCTCTGGGTTAGCTTCGATGCCGCGGACGGACACGAAGAAACCCAGGAGTTGGCCGGCCGGGACGCCGAAAACGCACTTCTCCGGGTTGAGCTTGACCTTGTATTCGCGTAGGTTGGCGAAGGTCTCCCGGAGGTCGTCAAGGAGGCTGAAGTGCTTCTTGGTTTTGACGACGATGTCGTCAACATAGACGTGGACGTTCCTACCGATCTGTGGCAGGAGGCACTTCTGCATGCAGCGCTGGAAGGTGGCACCTGCATTCTTCAGGCCGAAGGACATGGTGATGTAACAGTAGGCCCCGAAGGGGGTGATGAAGGAGGTCTTCAGCCGGTCGGCCGGGTCCAGCTTGATCTGGTGGTAGCCTGAGTAGGCGTCCAGGAAGGACAGCAGATCGCAGCCGGCCGTGGAGTCGATGACTTGATCGATCCACGGCAGGGAGAACGGGTCCTTGGGGCACGCCTTGTTCAGGCTTGTGTAGTCGATACACATGCGCCAAGTCTTGTTTTTCTTTAGCACCAGGACTGGGTTGGCCAGCCAGTCCGGGTGGAATACTTCCATGATGAAGCCGGCTGCGAGCAGCCGGGCGATCTCCTCTCCTATAGTACGCCGCTTCTCCTCGGAGAAACGGCGCAGGGGTTGCTTGACCGGCTTCGCATCCGTCCGGACATGAAGTTTGTGCTCGGCGTACTTCCTCAGAACACCCGGCATGTCTTTGGGAGACCACACAAAGATGTCCCAATTCTCACGGAGGAAGTCGACAAGCTCGCCTTCCTATTTGCTGCTGAGGTTGGCGCCGATGGTGACGCACTGCTTGGGGTTGGCCGGGTCGAGCGGCACTTGCTTGGTGTCTTTGGACGGCTGGAACGACGCTTCACTAGCCAACTGGGACGGAGGAGCCAGCACGGCCGGCTGGTCGGAGGCGTGAGCCACGAGCCGGTCGAGCTGCCGCCTCTCCTCCGCTATCTCCAGAGCCTCGGCCAGCCGGCTACCGTCGCGCGCGCACTCGATCGATATCTTGTAGTCGCCGGCGATGGTGATGATGCCCTTGAGACCCGGCATCTTGAGCATGAGGTAGGCATAATGGGGGATTGCCATGAACTTGGCGAGAGCCGGCCTGCCCAGCAGCGCGTGGTAAGGACTGTCAAGGTCTACCACCTCGAACCATATCGGCTCGCGGCGGAAGTGGCCCTTGTCACCGAAGAGGACGTCGAGCTCAATCTTGCCGATGGGGGTGCAAGATTTTCCCGGCACGATGCCGTGGAAAACCGTCCGGCTCGCTCGCAGGTCCTTCTCCCTGAGCCCTAGTTTGTGCATCGTGTCACGATAGAGGATGTTGATCCTGCTGCCTCCGTCGATCAACACCCGCGAGAAACGGCAGGTGCGCCTCTCGGAGACGATGGTGGGGTCGAGGACGAGGGCGTAGCTGCCCGGATTTGGCATCACAGCCAGGTGGTCCGCCCGGCTCCAGGTGACCGGCTTCTCGGACCAATGCATGAACTGGGGGACCGAGGGGACGGTGGCGTTCACCTCGTGCCGGCGCTGGTGCACGCTATGCTTGTCGGTTCCTTCGCTGGTGAAGACGACGTAGGACCCGTCCTGGTTGGGGAACTAGTCGTGGAGGCGGCCGTCGTTGGCGGCCGGAGCCGGAGCAGGCGGCTGGGCCGGAGCCGGAGCTGGCGCGCAGGGAGCCAAAGGCGGAGGAACCAGATGGCCCTCGCCTCGGGCTAGCCGCTGGGAGAAGCTGCACTGGCGGAGCGTGTGAGTGGCCGGCTTGGCCCCGGAATGCATCTTGCATGGTGCGTCGAGCATCTGCTCAAAGGTGAGCTTGGCCTGCCAGGCGCTCTTGCCAGTTCGCTGGCGCTGGCTGGGGCTCTGGGCAGCCAGCTGCTCTTCCTCAATGGCCGCGACTTGCCGGCTCCCGTAGCGGGGATCCGGCTGGTCGGATTTGCGCTTGTTGTTCTGCTGGTGCCGGTTGTCGGCAGCCGCCCGTGGCGCGGCAGGCGGCGGAGTTGGTTTGGCTGGCGTGGTGACCTTCATCCGCATTGCGGAGTCGGCCGTGGCGTACGTGTCCGCCTTGGCCATCAGATCCGCCAGGGTTGCCGGCTCGGAGCACAAGAGCTTGTGCTTGAGGGGAGTGCCGTCGCGGCAACCCTCGATGAAATACTGGATGGCCTGCACCTCGTGCACCCCCTCATAGGAGTTGCGGAGCTCGGTCCAGCGTGTGAGGTAGTCGCGGAGGGGCTCCTCCGGCTCCTGCACACACATGGCCAGCTCGCGGGGCCGGCCCGGCCGCTTGTAGGTGCCGGTGAAGTTGCGGACGAACGCTTCCTTGAAGTCCGTCCAGGTGTTGATGCTGCCGGCCGACAGGCTGTTAAGCCAGGTACGGGCCGAGCCGGTCAACATTAGGGGAGCGTAGTGTACGGCTACACGTTTGTTTCCCCTGGCGATGCCGACTGCGGCGGTGTAGTCGATCAGCCAGTCCTCCGGCTTGGCGGTGTCGTTGTACTTCGGGGTGTCGCGAGGGAGAGTGAAGCCGGCCGGGAACGGCTCATTGCGGATCCGGGGGCCGAAACATGCTGGGCCGATCGAGCCCTCCTCCTCGAGGAGGGCCGACTGTGCTAGCCAGTCGATGCGGGTCCGGGCGTCGTTCTCGCTCCGCGGGACGCGCGGACCGAGCTAAGCGGCGAGCTAGGGATGGACGGCCGGGGCCGATGAGCGCGCGCGCTCCTGCCGCGGGGGCGGGGTATGGTCCCGGCTAAGCCGGCTGCCGCCGGCCGGAGCGTCATTGAGCTGGCTGTTGACGGCCGGTTGCTCGTCTCGCAGCCGGGGGCGTCCGTTGTGAGACCCGGCGCCCTGCCGGCCGGGGCCGCGGGGGGAAGAGGCCTGCTGGACGGGCCGGCGCTGGCCAGCAGTTGGCGGGGCATCTCCCTCGGGGACGGGAATCTCGGAGCCGGCGTTGATGCCATCGAGCCGGGCCTGCTGGGTGTTGGCGGTGGCGATGAGGTCTTGGATGTGTCGGTCCTGCCGCTCTCGCTCTTCACCCACCAGGTCGGCGAGGTCGGCGTAGGCCACCTGGGCGGCCCTTAAGTTGGCAGCCGGCGTGTCGTAGTTGGGAAGCCTGCCGCCGAGGATTTCTGTGACCACACGACCGCGGTTGCGGATGTCGCCGCGCCGGCTGGGTTCGTTGTTGGCGGGGGTGAGGCCGTAGGCGGAGTTGTACTCGCACTGCGCGGACTCCATCCGGCGCTTGGTGGTAGTGAGCGTGTTCGCCTCTGCAAGCAGCAGCCGGCGAGCGGCCTCCAGCTCGGTCGTAGCCGTGGCCGGGTCCGTCGTGGGCGCGATGTGGGTGCTGAGGCCCCGAAGCACGGAGCCAAGGGGGTCGGAGGTGCCGGCGTGAGCGGCCACGGCGGCCGCATCCGCTTCCGCCCTGGCACGGCCGGAGGTCGTGGAGGTGCCGGTGGCCAGTACCCCCGCGCGGACGCGGGAGTCGCCGGCCCCGCCCGGGGCGAGTGCGCTGACGGACGACGGCGGATTGAGGCAGTCGAGCACCTGGCTAGGGTACTCGTTGGCAGCTAGCTCGTCGGTGAGGCCCAGCCTGCCGATGCGCTCGGTAAGGACAGCAACGTCAAACGGGAGGTTGTCGCCGGGCTGCTTGAGGGAGAGGCCGGCGGCGTTGCCCGCAGGGCCAGCGGGGACGGGGTTCCACCCCGCGGGAGCAAGCCCCTCGAGCGTGCAGTTCCGCCCGGACGCGGGGCGGCCGGGGGAGGTGGTGAAGGGTCCCGCCCGGAGCGTGACTCCGGCCGGCGCCGCGATCGGCCCCACGGTGGGCACCAACTGTCGTCGTTTTCTCACGACAGATGCCATGGGGAGGCTTATCGAGAGTGGTTGGGGCCAATGGACGCCGGCGGACTCCGGGAGCGAGATTAGGGACAAACGGTGCGGGACACGCGGTGTACCCAGGTTCGGGGCCCTCCATGGGAGGTAATACCCCTAGTCCTGCCGGCCTGGTTGATGAACCAAAGGGGGCTACAATGGTGCTCCTCGAGCTGTATGGGTAGAGGAGGAAGAAGGAGCTAGCTTGCCCTCTCTGCCTCTCTAGGTGTGTGTGTGTGTGTGTGCTGGTAAAAGTGATCCCCTGTGCATGGGGGAGCTCCGGGGGGTTTTATAGGCCAACCCCCCGGAATACAGTATGAGCAGAAGGCTCCGGAGGGCCCCAGCTGGCGGTCTCTCCAGCCGGCCGTGGGGCCCCCGGCTGAGGGGTCTTGTCGTCGGTAGGGTCCGCCGGCTGCGGGTCCCATCCGGAGCCGGAGGGGGCCCGCCTGGTGGGCCCTGGGGCCCGTCACACCGCGGCACGGGTCGTCCTTCGGGGCGTCGTCTAGCGGTGGCCGGCCGCGGTCAGCGGTACGGCCGGCCGCGCTGTAGCCATGCCGGGGCAGGTAATGGAGTGGTTGAGGGCGTGCCGGCACTGTGCCGCCGCCAGGTCGCAGTCGGTCGGAGTCAGAGGCACTGTCGCCTCCACTGTGGCCATGCGGGAACTGACCCCCGATGCGACGGGGGCCTCTGTTGCCACGCGTGTTCTGATCGTGGTACCTGCAGCACCGCCGGGTAGGGGGCTAAGCGTCTCCGCCCCTAGCCGGCCGATTGATGCGACCGGCTGCGCGGAGCCGGACTGCAGGGGGAGGCGGCTCGTCCTGCAGTCGTTTTGAAAAGTTGAAGGAGCAGGCTGAGGCTACCCCGGGGTTACCCCCCCCCCCCCCGTCAGTGATTGATGTCATCTAAATCATTATCCATCACCGATCCACTGCCTACGCTTTACATATACTGAATCTTGCTAAGTTACTATTGCTACTGCTACTGTCACAACTGCTTCAAAATTGCTGTTGTCACTACTACCGTTACTTTTGCTACTACTATTTGTCGTGCCACTAAACCTTTGATGCAGAGAGATATCCCAGGTGTGGTTGAATTGACAACTCAACTATCAAGGTCAATAAATATTCTTTGGCTCCCCTTGTGTCGAATCAATAAATTAGGGTGAAATACTACCCGTGAAGACTGTCACGATCCCCTATACTTGTGGGTTATGAGTGAGCATCATGAATATTATCATAGCAACAAGTTTTCATCATATAATTTCTCATAAACAAGTAATAATCTGTCAAAAAATATTGAAGTATGGAGCATAAACTTTATTGACAACAAACAATGATCATCATTTTTAGACATGAGTCTATGTTAGAGATTTCATTTTAGGAAGTTCACATACTCAACTATCATTTAGTCTTCTATGATTGCTAACACTCAATGCATATTTTTGGAGCAAACGTTTTCGTCAGACACATAGGAAGATATGGGCTTTATTGTTTCTGCCACCCAACTTATTTACCTCAATGATAATGTCAACAATAATGACTCAATATCATCTACATCCAACTGGATATATATGACAGGATCTTTCCCCAACACATGGTGCTTGCCACTAAGGAGTTAATAAGATGGAATAGGGATGAACATTATTGTCTCTTGCATGAAAGTAAATACATAAAAGTAAAAGATAGGACCTTCGCAGAGGGAAGCAGAGGTTGTCATGCTCTTTTTATATTTAGATGTGCAAGCTCTTAATGCAAAGGAACGTCACTTTATATTGCCCCTTGTGATAGCAACCTTTATTATGCAGTTCCTCGCTTTTATTTCTTTGCTATCACAAGATCCTACAAGTTTATTTTCCCTTACAATAGAAGATCATATATATTTAGGAGCAATTTTTATTTCTCTATGCACCGATGACAACTTACATGAAGGATCTTATTCAATCCCTAGGTAGATATAGTGGACTCTCATGGCAAGAAACTGGGTTTAAGGGTTATCGATGCACGAGTAGTATCTCTACTGAGTGCGGATTTTTGGGCTAGCAAAAGATCCTAGGGAAGCAGCACATGTTAGAGGATCCATGACAATATAACTTCTATGTGAATATAAACAAACATAACTTGTTACGTTGTCTTCCTTGTCCAACATCAACTATTCGTTCATGTAGAAAATATTTGATGGGGGCTCACAATCATAAAAGATGTCCAAGATAGTATATTTGTATGTTAATCTCCTCTCCTCTTTCATAATTTTGCATGAATTGTATCAATGCCTAATGCTATATTTGTTAACTCCCAACAACTTTTATCAAGCACACTTCTTTTTATGTGAAGTCATCACTCCCCACGGGATTTGCATATGATCTTTCTATTTCTTTTATTTCATTGCTATGATTGATGCATGAGAGTAAAGCAGCAAACTCAAACTAATCTTTATTATATAACTCTCACACTCGGTTACAGGGATAGATAGATCACGAAGCAAGCACCCTAAGCAAGGCAACACTAAACTTTTATTCTTCTAGATCACGAAATAGCTAAGGATCGAACTAAGATAGATGATAATGATAAAAGTGATGGTGATACGATACCGAGGCACCTCCACCAAGCTTGGAACAAGATAGGGGTGGTGCCCATACCCATGTACTCAAATGTCCTTCTTGGGTGATGGTGGTGATGAAGTAGTCTTCTTGGCAATTATGCTCTTTAGGATACGGATCTCCTCCTTAAGTTTATCAACCTCTTGCTTAAGGTCTAAGTTCTCCTTGCGAAGTTTGTCGGTGACTCTCGCAGCAATAGTGTCTACCTACGCACGACGATAAGGGGTAAATCGAGTATTGGAAGGTGTAACCTTATTTGGTAAACTCGAATTTTTGAACTACACATGCATATCTCCAGGTTGAGGTAGAGGTACTTCCTATTCTTCCTCATCACTCGAAGGCTCAATCCTTTTTAGATCGGCTTCCACCTTTTCCTCCATGGACCACCCATAAGGATCGATATCCCAATAGACTCGCGGATTAGCGGTGAGATTTGAGACATAGCCCTCTCCGTCTGACTCTTGGGATGACATATTGCTTCTAGATCTGTCAAGGAAAACAACCCAAAACAAGAACAGATGAGAAACTTGGGATGCGCTAGTCAAAACATATGGGAGCATATATAATGAAATTTTCTAGTTCAGAATATGTGTCCAAGAAGAAAACGGAGTCGGGGAGGCACACGAGCTGATGCGGAGCATCCCACCATCATCCCCATGAAACCTACACCATCAAACCAACCCCCAAGTGGACCCATGACAAGAGCACGTGCACGTGCTATTGGAAACGAGGTGACTTCTCTCCTTTGCGACTCTTCCTTTCATACTCATGGAACGTCGACGCTACCTCAAACAGAGACTCTGTGCATACTCAGGTACATCGACGCTAACCGGAGCTCGGAGGTGAAAGGGGAAGAACCGCTCGAAGAAGAGGAGTCAAGCACCAAGGGCAACTCTCTGGACAGCCCGGAACTTCCGGCCCGCCCGGAACTTCTGGCCCACCGTCGACCCAGGGCCGAGTCCAGGAGTGCAAACTCTCTGGATAGCTCGGAACCGGCCCAGACTCTCTCCCGGAACCTCTGGCCCCCGGAACTTCTGGCCGGCCTGGAACTTCCGGCCCCCTGTGCAGCCAGCCTCCGAAGCCCGCGCCAACTCTCTGTTCAGCCCGGAACCTCCCCGGAACTTCCGGTGCCTGGAACTTCCGGCCTTCCAACGCGACACCACTCGGGCCCGGGGCCCATGTATCTCTGCCCTTACCCCTTCTTCCCTAGCACTATATATACTCCTCCTCCGCCTCCGAATTAGGGTTAGCTTATGTTTAGCATTTGGATATTGTTGAGCATAGCTCCATCTACCTCCTTCTCCCATGGAGTTGACCACCTCCTCGAGAGAAGATCCGAGTTGGATGCCAAGGCCCCTTCTAGGGAAGATCCCATGGGATATAAAGACCTCATCTCCACGGAGTGAGACGACTATCGGTTACCTTGTATCGCTTGTTTGACTTTGGATCTTTGTATCTTGTGTGCTTGAGTGGATTTGGCGGATGTGTGATCGGAGATCTTCCTTGTGTTCGTGTTTTCTCTTGTGATTTCTCCCTTCTTCCTCGTCCAAGTGTGAAAAGGTCAACCTACACGGTCGTGCCCCGTATCATATTGGTATCATGAGCCACGTTGATTCACACCTTGGAGTCCCTTCCTCCACTTTCTAGCCATACCAAATTTTCTTGGATTTGAGGAGATTTTGTTGATTTTGATCCGGGGATTTCGTTGTGGACAAGTGGATCTACCATTCTATCCATCCAACCTTCACCAATTTTTCTTTTTCCCCCTCAGATTTGGGTTTTTCCTCATGGTTTTCCGCCCAAGTCCAAGATCTAGAAATTAGGGTTCATCCGAATTTTCCCGACCCCCGGAACCTCCGGCCTCACTCGGACCTTTTGGCCCCCGGACCCTCCGGCCACCCCGGACCCTCCGGCCTCCGGAACTTCCGGCCGTCCCGGACCTTCCGGCCTTAGCAGAAAGTTGCTGAGTCATTTTTAGAGTTTCTTTTCTCCCCAGTTTTCCGTCATTTCTTCCACTACCTCCGCCATTTCTTCCGCAACCCATTCGCATTTGAGATTTTGAGTCGCGAGCATCGCCACTTCCTAAGGTGTTTCGGCTAATTAGGAGTGGTTCTTCATCGACATCGCCGCTCATCATCGCTGACCAACTCTTCGTTGAAACCTCACCGTAAGCAAGGACAATAACCGCGACGACTCTGTCGTTATATACCCTTTCCATTGCATTGTTACCCTGAGCCTATTTTCGTTACTTGCCTATCGAGACTAGCCATTGAGTATTGCCGGGCTACGCTACTTGTGCACCTTAGTGATACATACTCTGCATAGCTAAAATTGCATGCATATACCATCGTATCATCTTTTGTGTTACAATAGTACCCCGCATACATAATTGCTATCTTGGTGTGCACGTCCCGCATTGTGACCATACAAAACATCATTGCAAAAGATAAGAGAAGCAAATCTTTTAAGCAAGAGCAAAAGAGCAACAGAGCAATAGCATTGCCAACTTCGCATAGCATACTTGATCATCTTGGATCACTTGAGAGAGTGACACGTGCCGCATACATACATAGCAAGTCGGGCATACAAAGATGACACGTTTTTTTCCTTTTAGGTTGTGCACAAGTGCGTATCACGCTCATTTGAGCAATCGTGCTAGCGTCTCTCTAGTGTTGTGCAACTCGAGCGTTTTCCGTGGATTCCACATTTTGGCTCATCCTTGGTTGCACGACCCCAATTTTCTTCCATGTGTGTGTTTCCGTGTATACTCATTGCTATTGATCTACATTATCTCACTTGCGAATTTACAAATCTCTTTCAACATTATTGAACCTTAACTTTCGAATTGCTTGAAATTTGTGCCACTATCCTAACCAAGCTCCTCCATAAGCCTTATTTGTGTAGGTGTGAGAAGGACGATCTTTGGTACCAATTCTGCTACTTACACAGTAGCACATTTAGTGATCTTTGATCCATTTTCAAACTTGTGGAACGGTAATTGATATTGTCGTCTCATTCTTCCACTTATATCTACTTGAGTGTTGTTATGGATAGGTCAAACATCCACAACCCGGCATTTGAGGAGCAAGAGGATGACGAAACCACCTTCGTCAGCAAGATGCAATTCTTCGGCACGCAAAAGGCAATGGGCCAATCGCATGATGTCTTGAACGACCGTATCGAGAAACTCGCCACCGACGTACGCGAATCCGAAGTGCGAACAAGGGACTACCTCGACACCAAGATCTCAAGCCAAATGGAGGAAATTCGCGCATTGATGGTCACACGTGCTTCTTCTACATCTACATCCTCCGAACGTTGCCACACAAGTTGTCACTCATCGGAGTAATCTTCAGGCGAGAGTCCACCTCGAGCACGTTCTCATCATCGAGATGACCGCTTCGGTCCAAGTTCACAACAAGGTCCCCAACGTCAAGCTTAGGAAAATCCCTTCCACTACAATGGACTACAAGATCGACTCCACGAGCGTGCTCAACGCCAACAACAAGAACAAGAGGCATTGGAACAAGAACGCCAACAACAACGCCGTGAAGAAGAAATACGCCTTCGTGAAGAGCAAGCGCTTGAAGCCCAACATGCACTCCGTGATTCTACTCGTGCGTTGGAGGAACGAAACCGTCAAGCACGTCTTGAAGATGAAGCACTTTGTCGTGAACGATAAGAAGAACTTCGTCGACAACGACAAGAAGAAGCCAATCGCCAAGAGGACCATCAAGAAAGGCACAACCGTGTGCGTCCACCTCGTCGCCGTCCTCAAGCTCATTGCGATGAACCCGAGCATGAAGACGAGCAAGGCCAAGATCAACGCCAACACGCCCAAGACAATGACAATGAGGATCCACCTCCAAGACAAGGATTTCGGCATCAACACCACAACGATGAACAACGCTTCGGCAAGCTCAAGTTCACAATGCCAAAGTTTTCCAGAAGCAATGATCCAAAGATTACTTATCATGGGCGCTCAAAGTTGACAAGATCTTTCGCCTCCACAACTATGATGAAGAGAATAACATAGCCATGGCTTCACTCGAGTTCCAAGACTACATCCTTATTTGGTGGGAACAAGTGATTGAGCGAAGAAGAGAGAGAGAGAGGTGAACCTCCTATCACCACTTGGGCCCAAATGAAGGATCTCATGAGAGCTCGTTTTGTGCCTACACACTACAACCGGGATCTCTTCAAGAAGCTACAACAACTCAAGCAAGGCACCAAGTCGGTAGAAGAGTACTATCATGAGATGGAAATCACAATGATCCGAGCCAATGTCAAGGAAGATGACGAGCAAACAAAGGCACGCTTATTGAATGGCCTCAACTACCAAGTCAAGGAAATCGTGGACTTCCAACCATACTCTAACTTACTTGAATTTGTGCATCAAGCGACCAAGGCGGAACGCCAAGTGCAAGATGACTTCAAGTACTCCAAGTTCTCTTCCAAGACCTACGGTTCAAGTGCTCAAGCTATTACGACCACGACGCCTTTGACTATGAAATCTACAACACCTACCGGCAACAAGTCAAGCTCCAAGGACAAGACGACTTCGTCAAGCCGACCTACTACAAGAAACTACAAATCGAGAGCCTCATCCTCTATACCAACACCGGATGCTACCGCCAAGACAAGCTCCATCAAGTGTTTCACGTGCCAAGGCCGATGCCACAAGACTTATGAGTGTCCAACAAGACGCACCATGATCCTTCAAGACGATGGCACCTATGACTCTATGAGTAACGGTGAGATGGAAGCATTGGAGCACGTGGCCATGCATCGTCAAGTTAATGAAGATGACGATTCGCAAATCTTTTGCGATAATGATTCGAGCCCCGCTCTCGTTGTCTCCAAGGTTTTGACGCTTCAACAATCAAAAGACGAGGACCAACGTTGCCACATCTTCCACACCAAGGCGGGCATCCAAGGAAAATCCGTCAAGATCATCATCGACGGCGGAAGTTGCCACAATTTGGCAAGTGAGGACCTTTGTTCCAAGCTACAATTGGTCAAGAAGAAGCACCCTCGTCCCTACAAGGTCCAATGGCTAAGTGATTCCGGCACCCTCCAAGTTGAACATACCGTGGAAGTTTCCTTCAAGATAGGCGCTTATGAAGACAATTTGGAGTGTGATGTGGTTCCCATGTCCGTTTGCCACCTCCTACTTGGTCGACCATGGCAACTCGATCGTGGCGTCATCCACAACGGTTAGATTAATCACTATAGCTTCAAGATGAAGGGCAAGCAATATGTACTTCGACCAATGACTCCAAGTCAAGTCATCGCCGACAAACACGCTTCATCCCATCATGGAGATAAAAGTGAGAGAGCGATCCACCTAAAAGAGAGTGAGCGCCACTAGCCAAATTTGAGTGACTCCACGATGAGGGACATAAGTGATATAGTTCTTTTAGCCACCAAAATAGATTTGAGGGATGTGAGTGAGAGCCCATCGACCGTTCTTCACTATGTACTTGTGTGCAAAGATGACGTCGTTCGGACTAACCCTTCACAACATCTTCCTCTTGTGCTATCTAAATTGTTGCAGGAATTCCAAGATGTTTTCCCCGATGAGCTACCTCTGGGACTACCACCAAAACGAGAGATCAAACACCGCATCGACCTCATCCCCGGAGCACCGCTTCCTTACAAGGCACCCTACCGCGTCAACCCCGAAGAAACAAAGGAAATACAAAGGAAAGTCCAAAAACTCCTAGATAAAGCGCATGTACATGAGAGTTTGAGTCCTTGTGCGGTTCCGGTGATACTAGTACCTAAGCAAGATGGTAGTATGCACATGTGTTCCGATTGCCATCCTATCAATGCTATAACTATTCGTTATCGTCATCCCATCCCTTGCCTAGATGATATGCTAAATGAACTTAGTGGTGCCACTATATTTTCTAAGATTGACTTAAAAAATGGTTACTACCAAATTCGCATACAAGAGGGTGATGAGTGGAAAACGGCGTTCAAGACTAAGCTTGTCTCTATGAATGGCTAGTGATGCATATGGGCTTATCCGAAGCACCGGGTACTTTCATGCACGTCATGCATTATGTTTTGCGATCCCTCATAGGATATTGTGTTGTTGTCTATTTTGATGACATTCTTGTCTTTAGCAAGTCTCTTAAGGAGCATGCTACCCACGTTCGAGATGTTTTGCAAATTCTTAGGAAAGAGCAACTTTATGCAAACATGGAGAAATGCACTTTTGGTGTCGACAAGGTCGTTTTCCTAGGATTTGTAGTATCTTCTCAGGGCGTTCATGTAGATGAAAATAAAATTGATGCTATTAAAACTTGGCCTACACCAACGAATTTGCAACAAGTGCGTAGTTTCCTAGGACTAGCCAGTTTCTATCGTCGTTTTGTCAAAGACTTTGGCACTATTGCATCTCCTCTCCATGCTTTGAGCAATAAGAATGCACCATTTATTTGGGGACCTTCCCAAGACACCGCATTCCATGAACTCAAAAATTTGCTCACTCATGCACCTTTGCTTGCTTTGCCAAACTTTAATAAAACATTTGAAGTGCATTGTGACGCTAGTGGTAATGGAATAGGTGGTGTGCTAATGCAAGAGAAGCTCCCAATTGCGTATTTTAGCGAGAAACTTTTCGGCGCTCAACTTAACTATCCCATCTATGACAAAGAATTGTATGCTTTGGTGAGAGTTTTACATGTGTGGGAACATTATTTGCGACCTCATGAGTTTGTCATTCACACCGACCATGAAACTCTCAAGTACCTTAAGGGTCAAACTAAGTTGAACAAACGGCATTCTAAATGGAGTGAATTTATTGAGTCTTTTCCCTATGTCATCAAATACATAAAGGGTAAAGAAAACGTAGTGACGGATGCTCTTTCCCACAAATGCATGCTATTTACTCAACTTGAATTGAATGTTATTGGTTTTGAGCACATCATAGACTTGTATGAGCATGATGTTTCTTTTGCTAATCCTTACGCTATGTGCGAAGTGAAACCTTGTTGGGAGAACTATTATATGAAAGATGGCTATATTATGCGTGCTAACAAACTTTGTATACCCGAGTCTTCTCTTCGTTCATTGCTTTTACAAGAGGCTCGTGGTGGAGGACTTATGGGTCACTTTGGACGCGACAAGATGTATGCCACACTATCCAACAAGTACTATTGGCCCAAGATGTTTCGTGATGTTGCACGCTTCACAAACCGATGCTCTACATGCTGCAAAGCTAAGTCTAAAGCTCAATCCCATGGTCTTTACATGCCTCTTCCTGTACCTTTCCAACCTTGGGAAGACATTACTATGGACTTTGTGCTTGGTTTTCCACGAACTAAAAATGGCCACGATTCCGTTTTTGTCGTTGTGGATCGTTTTTCCAAAATGGCTCATTCATTCCTTGTCATAAGATAGACGATGCTTCACATATTGCAAATCTCTTTTGTAGGGATATCTTGCGACTACATGGCATCCCCAAGACCATTGTCTCGGATCGCGACGTCAAGTTCCTAAGCTACTTTTGGAAGACCCTATGCGCGAAGCTCAGAATCAAGCTTCTATTCTCTTCGGCATATCACCCACAAACCGATGGACAAACGGAGGTGATGAACCGAACGCTATCTACTCTCCTACGCGTGTTGATCAAGAAGAACATCAAGGAATGGGAAGAATGCCTCCCCATCGCCGAGTACACCTACAATCGCGCACGCTACTCCACCACCAGCAAGTCTCCCTTCGAAGTGATCTATGGGTTCAACCCCCTGTCCCCATTGGACATCCTTCCTCTACCACTCCAAGAGCGCGTCAACATGGACGCAAGTGCAAGGGCAAGCTACATCAAGAAGATGCATGAGGATACACGGAGTACAATCGCACGTCAAGTGGAACGCGCCACCACCAATCGCAACCTCAACAAGCACCCCATGGTGTTCAAGACCGGTGATCTTGTGTGGCTACACCTTTGCAAGGACCGCTTCCCAATGAACACAAGTCAAAGCTACTTCATCGAGCCGACGGACCCTTCAAGGTGTTGGCACGCTACAACAACAATGCCTGCAAGATCGACCTCCCCCGCGACAAGTACAACGTGAGTGACACCTTCAACGTCAAGGATCTATCCCCTTTTCATGGTGATGAAGATCTTGATCCGAGGACGGATCTTCCCCAAGGGGGGGAGATGATGCGGAGCATCCCACCATCATACCCATGAAACCTACACCATCAAACCAACCCCCAAGTGGACCCATGACAAGAGCACGCGCACAAGCTATTGGAAACAAGGTGACTTCTCTCCTTTGCGACTCTTCCTTTCGTACTCATGGAACGTCGACGCTACCTCAAACAGAGACTCTATGCATACTCAGGTACATCGACGCCAACCGGAGCTCGGAGGTGAAAGGGGAAGAACCGCTCGAAGAAGAGGAGTCAAGCACCAAGGGCAACTCTCTGGACAGCCCGAAACTTCCGGACCGCCCGGAACTTCTGGCCCACCGTTGACCCAGGGCCGAGTCCAGGAGTGCAAACTCTCTGGATAGCCCGGAACCGGCCCGGACCCTCGCCCGGAACCTCCGGACCCCGGAACTTCTGGTCGGCCCGGAACTTCCGCCCCTCTATGCAGCCAGCCTCCGACGCCCGCGCCAACTCTCTGTTCAGCCCGGAACCTGCCCGGAACTTCCGGCCTAGCCCGGAACTTTCGGCCTTCCAGCGCGACACCACTCGGGCCCGAGGCCCATGTATCTCTGCCCTTATCCCTTCGTCCCTAGCACTATATATACTCCTCCTCCGCCTCCGAATTAGGGTTAGCTTATGTTTAGCATTTGGATATTGTTGAGCATAGCTCCATCTACCTCCTTCTCCCACGGAGTTGACCACCTCCTCGAGAGAAGATCCGAGTTGGATGCCAAGGCCCCTTCTAGGGAAGATCCCACGGGATATCAAGACCTCATCTCCACGGAGTGAGACGACTATCGGTTACCTTGTATCGCTCGTTTGACTTTGGATCTTTGTATCTTGTGTGCTTGAGTGGATTTAGCGGATGTGTGATCGGAGATCTTCCTTGTGTTCGTGTTTTCTCTTGTGATTTCTCCCTTCTTCGTCCTCCAAGTGTGAAAAGGACGACCAACACGGGCGTGCCCCGTATCATGAGGGGCTCCCAAGCCATCAGGGCGTGCCCAGAGGGGTGGTCGCACTCTGTTGGCTTGGGACTTCCTCGTGGGTCCCCTCCGCTGATTTTTTTGTATTTTTTCTAATATTCCAAAACTGACAGAAATATTTTTTATGGAATTTTTGGAGTCGGTTTACTTACCGTATCACATACCCACTCCTTTTTGGGGTTCTCGAGTGTTCTGGAAGGTCTCTCTTATGTGTTCTTCCGGTGTCATCAATTGAATAATATTAGTTTCAACTTTAATGGGCTTACCTGAGATATAATGTTTAATTCTTTCCCCATTAACCACTCTTGGATTTGTGCCCTCGGCATTGTTGATCTTAATGGCTTCGGAGTGATAAACTTCTTCGACGATATATGGTCCTTCCCGTTGGGAGAGAAGTTTTCCTGCAAAAAATCTGAGACGAGAATTGTACAAACAAACTAGATCACAATTTTAAATTCTCATTTTTGGATTCTTTTGTCATGCCATCTTTTAATTTTTTCCTTGAATAGCTTGGTATTTTCATACGCTTGTGTCCTCCATTCATCGAGAGAGCAAATATCAAATAACCTCTTTTCGCCGGCAAGTTTGAAATCATAGTTAAGTTGTTTAATTGCCCAATAAGCTTTATGTTTTAACTCAAGAGGTAAATGGCATGCTTTTCCATAGACCATTTTATACAGGGACATTCCCATAGGATTTTTATAAGCTGTTCTATAAGCCCATAATTCATCATCAAGTTTCTTCGGCCAATTTTTCCTAGATCTATTAAAAGTCTTTTCCATGATTAGTTTTATTTCTCGGTTACTCAATTCAACTTCACTGCTAGACCGAGGATAATAAGGTGATGCAATCCTGTGGTTAACATCATATTTAGCTAGAAGTTTACAACAAGCTCCATGAATAAAATGTTAACCACCATCAGTCATTAAATATCTAGGGACTCCGAACCTCGAGAAGATAACATCTTTAAGCATTTTTAATAGAAGTGTTGTGATCAGCACTACTAGTTGGAATAGCTCCTACCCACTTAGTAACGTAATCAACATCATCTAAAATACGAGTGTACCCATTAGAGGAAGGAAAAGGTTCCATATAATCAAAACCCCAAGCATCAAATGGTTCAATGGCAATTGAATAATTCACAGGCATTTCCTGACGTCTACCAGTGTTACCAATCCTTTCACATTCATCAAAAGAAAGGACAAACTTACGTGCATCTTTGAAAAGAGTAGGCCTATAAAAACCAGACTGTAATACCTTGTGTGCAATTCTGTCACCAGCGTGGTGCCCTCCGTAGGCCTCGGAATGACACTTCCATCAGATATGTTCATGTTCATGCTTAGGTATACAACGTCTAATAACGCCATCTACTCCCTCTTTATATAGATGTGGGTCATCCCAAAATTATTGTCTTAAATCAAAGAAGAACTTTTTCTTTTGTTGGTAGGTGAAACTAGGTGGTATATATTTAGCAACAATGTGATTGGCGTAATCTGCATACAAGGGAGTATTACGAGAAGCATTTATAACAGCTAATTGCTCATGAGGAAAATAATCATCAATAGGCAATGGGTCATAAAGAACATTTTCCATCCTAGACAAGTTATCTTCTACAGGATTCACAACTCCCTTTCTATCCAGAATATGCAAATCAAACTCTTGAAGTAAAAGCACCCACCTAATTAGTCTAGGCTTAGCATCTTTCTTCTCCATCAGATATTTAATAGCAGCATGATCAGTGTGATTAGTAACTTTAGAATCAATAATATAAGGTCTAAACTTATCACATGCAAACACAACTGCTAAAAATTCCTTATCAGTAGTACCATAATTTATTTGAGCACTGTCTAGAGTCTTACTGGCATAATGAATAACATTCAATTTCTTGTCTACTCTTTGCCCTAGAACAACACCTACATCATAAGCACTAGCATCTCACATAATTTCAAATGGTAAGTTCCAATCAGGTGGTTGAACAATAGGTGCATAAATTAAGGCTTTCTTAAGTATTTCAAAGGCTTCTACACAATCATCATAACAAACAAATGGAATATCCTTTTGAAGAAGATTAGTTATTGGCATTGAAATCTTTAATGAAACGCCTATAGAAACCAGCCTGATCAAGGAAGCTTCTTATACCTTTAACATCTTTAGGACATGACATTTTATTTATTGCATCAACTTTAGCTTTGTCTACTTCAATACCTCATTCAGAAATTTTATGCCCAAGTACTATATGTTCATTCATCGTGAAGTGGCACTTTTCCCAATTCAAGACAAGATTAGTTTCTTCATGTCTCTGCAAAACTCGATCAAGGTTGCTTAAGCAATCATCGAAAGAAGTCCCGTAAACGGAAAAATCATCCATGCATACCTCAACAATTTTTTCACAAAAATCAGAGAATATATCAGTCATACATCTTTGAAAGGTAGCAGGTGCATCACATAAACCAAAAGGCATGCGTCTATAAGCATAAGTTCCAAACCAACATGTGAAAGTAGTTTTCTCTTGATCTTCTTTTGACACAAGTATTTGAGAAAAAACAAAATATCCATCAAGGAAACAAAAGTGTGTATGCTTAGATAATATTTCAAACATTTGACCAATAAAAGGCAAGGGGTAACGATCTTCTAGTAGCCTTGTTTAATTTCCTGAAATCAATTACCATCCTATAACCAGTTACAATCCTTTGTGGGATAAGTTCATTTTTATCATTAGGAACAATAGTTATACCACCTTTCTTAAGAATACAATGATCAGGGCTTACCCATCTACTATCAGCTATGGGATAGATTATACCTGCCTCCAGAAGCTTTAATATTTCAGTTCTTACCACTTCCTTCATTTTACGATTCATACGGTGTTGATGATCAACGGTAGGTTTAGCATCCGGTTCTATATTAATCTTATGCTGATATAGAGTGGGACTAATGCCCTTAAGATCATCAAGAGTATATCCAATAGTAGCTCGGTGCTTCCTCAAAGTTTCAAGTAAAATCTTTTCTTCATGCTCTGAAAGGTTAGCACTAATAATAACAAGATATATCTTCTTTTCATCAAGATAAGCATATTTCAATGTATCAGGTTATTTGTTTAACTCAAACACGGGATCTCCCTTAGGTGGGGGAGGATCTCCTAGAATGTCAACACGCAAATTTTGTTTAATAATAGGTGTTTGCCTAAAGAATATTTCATCTATTTCATTCCTTTCATTCATATGCATATCATTTTCATGGTCTAGCAAATATTATTCTAACGAATCAGTAGGAGGCACGACAATAGAAGCAAGACCAATAATTTCATATTTCTTAGATAATTGTTTCTCATGTGGTTGTCTACCAAATTTAGAGAAAATAAATTCATGAGACACATCACCAAAACTTACTTTAACCTTTTCTTTAACACAATCAATTTCAGCATTAACGGTATTCAAGAAGGGTCTACCAAATATAATGGGACAAAAATTATCTTGTAGTGAACCAGGTACTAAGAAATCAGTGGGGTACTTAATCTTTCCACATGATACTTCAACATCTCTAAAAATCCCTAGTGGTGAAATAGTATCTCTGTTTGCAGGTTTAATAGTAACATCGATGTCTTCCATCTTAGAGGGTGCTATATCGTTCATAATTTCTTGATATAAGGTAAAAGGAATAGCACTCACGCTAGCACACATGTCACACAAAGCATGATAGCAATGATCTCTTATTTCAACAGAAACAACATGCATGCCAACTACAGGTTTATTCTTATCTAGCCCACCATGTTTGTTTCTAGTAGGTTTTGCGATTCTAGCAGCCTCATCACAGAAGTAAATAACCTGCCCATCAATATTATCAACCAAGAGGTCTTTAACGATAGTAATATTAGGTTCTACATTTATTTGTTCAGAAGGTTTAGGTGTTCTAACATTTCTTTTATTAACCACACTTGTTGCCTTAGCACGTTCCTTAATCCTAACAATGGAAGGTGGTTTCTCAATGTAAGTGGTGGGCACAACTGGATCAACATTATAGATAATAGTTTCTTCTTTAGCAATAATAGGTTCTTTTAGCAATTGCTCAATGGTGGATTATATTTAAATCACTTATCCTTAGGGAGATCAACATGAGTAGCAAATGATTCATAGAAAGAAGCTACTATCTCATAGTCAAGCCCATATTTATTGTTAAACATATGAATGGTATCAGTTTCCATAAAAGATTTAATACAATCAAACTCAAGTTTTATACCTGACTGTTTAACTTCGTCGACTCCAAATCTTCAGAGTTGCATTTAATTCTTTCTAAAAGATCCCATTTGAATTCAATAGTTCTCTTCATGAAGGAACCAGTAGAAGAAGAATCGAGCATTAATTGATCATCATAAGAAGCCGAGCATAAAAGTTTTGTAGAATTATTTCTCTTGAGAGATCATGATTGCGGCAAGTGTGCATCATAGATTTAAGCCTCCCCCAAGATTGAGCGATGCTTTCTCCTTCACGAGGCCAAAAATTATATATATAATTCCAATCACGATGAACTAGATGCATAGGATAAAACTTTTGGTGAAATTCCAGCTTCAACCAATTCCAGTCCCATGTTCCAGCATCATCCAATAGCATGTACCAAATCAATGCATTTCCCTCTAAATATAAAGGGAATACCTTCTTCTTGACTTTTTCCTCGGATAAACCTGCAAGCTTACATAATCCACAAATCTCATCTATATATATCAAGTGCAAATCAGGATGAGCTGTTCCGTCTCCTGCATAAGGATTAGCTAGCAGTTTCTCTAACATACCCGAAGGAATCTCATAATAAATATTTTCAGAAATTTCAGTAGGTTGGAGGCGTCCTTTGCCACTTCCATTCAAGGTGAAGATACCCCAAACAAACCTCTCAAAGGATTATCATCCATAGTAACAAGCAGTAGTAACTCAGCACGTAAAGAAAATGTTTACTTACCAAATTCCACTCACCAAAGGCGCTTCACTCCCCGAAAACGGCTCCAAAAACAGTCTTGATGACCCACAAGTATAGGGGGTCACTCGTAGTCCATTTGATTAGTAAGAGTGTCGAACCCAACGAGGAGTGGAAGGAAATGACAAGCGGTTTTCAACAAGCTATTCTCTGCAAGTGTTGTAGGTAACAGTGATAGATAGTTCTGTAGCAAGATAATTCGTAACAAGTAATAAGTAACAATAGTATCAAGTGTGCAGCAAGGTAGCCCAGTCCTTTTTATAGCAAGGGACAGGCCTGGAAGTTCTCTTATATGAGGCAAGGTGCTCTCGAGGACACATGGGAATTTTCGTCTAGTCACGTTCATCATGTTGAGCTGATTCGCGTTCGTTACTTTGATAATTTGATATGTGGGTGGACCGGTGCTTAGGTGATGTTATTAATTGAAAAAACAACCTACTTATGTTTACCCCCTCTTGCGAGCATCGACAACTACGAAAGAAGAATTAAGATAAATCTAACCATAGCATGAAACACATGGATCCAAATCAGCCCCTTATGGAATAACGCATAAACTAGGGTTTAAGCTTCCGTCACTCTCGCAACCTATCATCTACTTATTACTCCACAATTCCTTCCCTTAGGCCAAAATTATGGTGAAGTGTCATGTAGTCAACGTTCACACGACACCACTAAAGGAAGCAACAACATACATATCATCAAAATATCGAACGAATACCAACTTCACATGATTACTTATAACAAGACTTCTCCCATGTCCTCGAGAACAAAATTAACTACTCACAAATCATCACCATGTTCAAGATCGTAGGTTTAATGAATATGATAAAGGATCTGAACCTATTATCTTCCACCAAGTAAACCAACAAGCATCAACTGCAAGATGTAATCAACACTACTAGCAACCCCCAGGTACCAATATGAGGTTTTGAGACAAAGATTGAATACAAGAGACGAACTAGGTTTTGAGATGAGATGGTGTTGGTGAAGATGTTGATGAAGATTGGTCCTACCACGAAGGAGGAAGCGTTGGAGATGATGATTGCTTCAATTTTCCCCTCCGGGAGGGAAGTTTCCCCGGTAGAATCTCTCTGTTGGAGAGAAAAAGTGCTCCTGCCCAGGTTTCCGCCTTGAGACGGCGGTGCTTTGTCCCGAAAGTATCCTCTATATTTTTTTAGGTCAAAACCCTTCATATAGGAGAATAGGTGGGCTGGAGCCTGCCTGTGGGCCTCCCAAGCCATCAGGGAGCGCCTAGGGGGGTGGCGGCAGCCTGTTGGCTTGGGAGCCACAGGTGGCCCCCCTCTTGTGTTTCTTTGCTCCAGTAATTCAGATTTATTCCACAAAAAATCCTCGTGAAGTTTTAGGTCATTTGGAGTCTCGAAAATTTCCAGCCTTTTCCATGGCTTTCAGGTCCAGAATTCCAGTTTCTGACAATTTCCCTCTTTGTGTTAGATCTTGCAAATTAAGAGAGAAAAGCTATTAGAATTATATCATATAATGGAATAATGACCAAGAACAGTACAAATGTCAATAAGAAATCATGATGCAAAATGAACGTATCACTCCTCTGCCGTCCTATACGCCTCAGCCTCCTCCTCATGTATAAAACACCTCTATTTTTCCTGAAAGTTGAAGAAGGAAGGAGCAGGCAAAGTAATATGGTAAACCTTGCGCTTGTTAAAAATTAGCCTGCATCAGAATGGTGTAGTCTCTTTTTTGAGAAACTGGTGACGCTCCATAGCATCATAATCAGGGTAGCTGGGTGGCAACATGGGGTCAGTTTTTTGATGGGTATGCCAATATATGTAGCTAAGTGAGTAGCATAAATCCCACCATAAAGGTCACCATCAAGATAATTATTATGTAAGCGATGTGTGATGATGGACCCCATGTTAAATTTTCTATCTCTCAGTACCGCACTCTTAAGAATGCTTAAATCAGTTGTGCACACGGTACTAAGGTCATGTTTACCATTTATGCATCTTCCTAAAAACAAAGCAAATAGTGAATTGTAGGAAAATGGATGCTACCAATTCCAAAGTTGACTCATTATTATCATCGTCTTGAAAGCTGGGCGCCTTTTGAATATGAGTGGGGCTCCTAGTCTAGGCGGCACCTTCGTGGAGCCAAACCGAAGGAAGAGCAAAAGGGCGAGGCCACACCCGGCTTCGAATAGGAGGGGGGCTTAGCTCTGGATCCCGCCTGCTTGTAGAAATGAATGGATCAGAAAGGGGGCTGGGTTCTATTTCCGGGCCGGGCAGGAGGTGAAGGCCAAAAGAAGAAGAGAAGTGCGCCTTCCCGGTAAGGAAGAGGATAAAAAGGTGTTGTCATCTATCTCGACCTGTTTCCCGAGGCGTTGGAAATGAAGACCGGCTCAGAGAATCACTGGCGTGCTTTCTCTCCCCCATCATTTCGCCAACAAACAAGTCATCCTTGACTTGACGATTGACCATTCCATCCCTACCGAGCCGCCTCTTCGAAGTATTTACCTCTGCCTTTCTTTTTTTAGAACACACCCTTCAAATCAAAAAGAAAAAAAGGAAGAAAAGTTTCTCGTCTGTGATTTAATCGGCCCTAAGGGAGTTTACTCGACCCATTCTCCAGTCTCCCGCACTGCTCAAGTGTGCGACTCCGTATGAGGACCTCCTTCCCTTTTGCTCTGCCCACTCTCCGTTCACACGGTTATCAAACCGGAGGAAGGGCGGGCAGCAGGTACCACGAGCCCTCTGTCCCACACATCTATCAAGAAGCAAGTGTAGTTCACCGGTTCCACCGAATGCTCCTATCTCTCGGCAAAGATCGTGTGAGTGTGCAGTTATGCTTCGGATGCTTTGCCGTGGAATAGATCGACTCAGTTCCCCTTCTTTTCCAGTGCACTCGCTTTGTATCTCCGACACACGAGGAAGGACGCGGTGGGAAGAAAGCTGCCCTAGCCTCTGTCCGGTCGATCATTCCGCTGGCATCTTGCATTCACGCCTCCGTTTGACTGCCGCTCGGGAATGTAGTTGTAGATACGTGAGTCTTAGTGGGTCGTTGGCTCCACCTCTTATCTCCTTCTACGACATGTTGTAGTCGTCGCCATATTCAATATGTCACTTAGTCATATCTGCCTCGCAGTGGGTCAGCACCTCCGAAAGAAAGGGAGGGGGGACTTCATTCAGTGACTCCGTGATCGCCCTCTAAACGATCAAAATAAGGTAAAGCTTGAAGATAAGTTTTGTACTCGATTAATTTCTCAGTCCCACTAGTCGAGTGGGCGCCGGCCGGCCGAATCCCCCTGAAAACCGTACGTGTGGGTCTCCCCGCATGCGGCTCACGCCATTTGAGGTGGCCCAACCCAGCATTCATTCGCAAATCCTATAGTGAAATTGAGACTGCTCGACCTCGGAAGCTAATTCGCGTGTAGGCAGCGTTGTCTTAATACCGTTGACTGTATCTATTCATTGATACATTGGCTTGCTCCCCCCCTCTTTTTTCAAGAATGAATGACCGCTCGGACCTTCCATTTCCGTCAAATGATCCGGCTTCCCCTGGCTCTTCCACCGTCTGGGCTCCCTTTCCTCCCTATGCTCCCCCGGCGCAGGCCCACCACGCTTCGCGCTTGCGGCGATTTCGCCAGACGGTCTTTGCCAGTAGTGCCATCCTCCCCGCAAGCTGTCTGTATGGGTGGGTTGTCCCTTGCTGCTACGTTCTGTTAGGCGATATGAATTACAGGAAATTCAGTGGTTGACTTGGACAGCAGGCGGATTACACGTTCCACTGTGCCGAGATGTGAGGTGCAGGTGGTGATGATCACCCCGGGGTATGCGCTAGCGCCCTTGATGGGCACTCCAGGACCCGCCTACGCTCGTGAAAACCCAGGTCGGTCGTCCGACCAGATGTGTGGATAACGAGGCCACCTTCACAACCTTCTCCCTTCTATCTTTCTCCAAAGTCAGGTAGGGCGGTTCGCTTGAGTTGCTCAACCATCCCTTTGCCCGGTGCTCATGACGCGAGGGCCAGCCCGAAGATCAACGGGATCTTTCTCCAAGCTAAGTTTCTACCCCCGAGGGAACCGGCCATGATGCGTGGGGGTATCGGTGCTGATAAACTCGTCTCTGCTCATCTTACCTGGAAATGGAAATAAATTATGGTAGATTACCTACCTCATCTGAGATGAAGGAATTTCCTACTTAAGATTCATATGCCTATTTTGCTGTTGATGTGGAGGAATTGGTACTAGCCTACTCGATATGTTCCTTGCCTGGTTCGCTATAGGAAGTGCTTTCAGCAAATGAGGAGGGGAATATTCATAGGTATGAATCTTCCGTCAATGGATAAGGTTGAAGTGAAGGCAAACCTTCTTTGAATTTTGATGCCTAATTATTTAGCTCTGGTATTGAGAAAGAAACCATTCATACGGCCAGGTCACAGGAATGCTTCTTCGGCTTACAATTCCGAGTCAACAACCGTAACTCGAGCACTTAGCCCTAGCTCTTGCTCTTTCCTTCCTTGCAACGGGATGCCTGTGTGCCTACTAATATTTACTTACCTCAATGGTGCGCTAACTTTAGAACGAGGATTTTCCAAATTCGTATTAGGGGGGGCTATGCAGCAATTCGACCACTGTTACTGTACATGATATCTCAGGCTTATCCTAAAGAAATTATGGCTTCACTTCTCTTCTTCCTGGTGATGGATATAGTCTCGATGGCTTTGCCTAAGTATGGCATAAAAGTAAAATAGGATATCCTTCAAAAGGGAATTTCATGTGTGAGCACCTTGCCTCTTTTAGGGAAGGCTATTTACCAAGTGAGTCTGCGCAGCATGCTACGAAACATAAGAATCATTTGGAATCCCATTTGCACCCGGATTCAGCTTCTTTCGAACTAGCAAATGCACTTTCCGAGCCAACAACGGATCGTCTTGGCCCATTCCCCATCTGGGGAAGAAAGAGTACCTAGATCTGCATCTACTAAGTATGCCCTGAAATTCATGTTATGATCCGGTCTTTCCCAAAGCTAGGGCTTCTTTTCCCATCCCTATCCTCCGTGTCAACCTGTACCGGACCCAGAGTCAAAACTAAAAAGAGAATGAAGTCTCGAAAACTCTTAATTAATAAATATTCATGCGCCTACTTTGCTTATCCTTCTCTGCCCCATTATAGATAGTTGGGTAGAGCGAGGGATATCGGGGAAGGAAGAAAAACCTCCACTTGTTTTACGGATTCACATACTGGTTGGTATGTTCATCAAGTTCTCGATTACTACTTACGGTGCCCACTGACTCCCTTTAATGGTACGCAGTCCCTGCCAATTTCTCGAAAGAAAGTGCTATCCACTGAGGGGCAAGCGGAGGAAGTGCAGAAATCGCGTATCCGTCTTATCCTCGATGGAGTACAGTGTCTATAGAAAGAAAGGAAGAGTTCGATTGCTTGGAGAAGGTATTCTTCTTGGTCGACGGGACCTCCCCTCTTCTTACCCAGAAAAGGAAACGAGTCACTTCTTGCAGAATGATAGATCCGTTTGTCTTGCTCTACCTAAGCAGGATTGAGTACGATGATGCTCCCTACCTATGTGTACCTCATACTTTTCGGGCTAGAAATGCCATATAGTTAATGGAACTATCCATTTTGGTCGATCTTGATTAGTAGATTGCCAACTTCTTCTTCTGATGATAGGAATCTTCCCTTGTATTATGCCTCTAGTTTCACCTTGAGTGAGGCTCATAAGAAAATCTTTGCAATCAGTTTCATGCGGCTAAAGGCAAGTTCCCCAACAAGGAATTCTACAAGCAGTGCAAAATTCTTGAACATTCATGCGAAAAGATCTATCATATATATATATATATATATATATATATATATATATATATATATATATATATATATATAATATGACATCATGAGAGGAGCGATGGACCACATACTTGAATCTCCATACGAATGAATCAGTGAGATCGTGGAATTGAGGGCACTTATCTGACAAGAAGTCCCTCAACTCCACATTTTGTAGGTACATATCAAATTCTTTCTTGATACCCGCTCTGTTCATGAAAACATCAAACGACCACTCGCATGTTTCACGAGAGCATCCCATCGCAGTTCGAGGTCCGGCTCATGGATTGCTGACCTTGGGGAGATCTTTCTCAAAGAACCCCCATGAAATATTGTACTAAACATTCTCTTCTTCTCTCAAATAATTCTGTAATTTTTAGTCCATCAAAATAAAAGTGAACGAAACTCAACAAAATTGATAGCAACTACTCCCACAAGTGTCTAGAGGCTATATCATGCATCAAGAAATACTTTGAACCATACAAATTCAACATGCAAGCTCATATACATGGTCACCAACAAGAGAAAAATTTGCAAAATACAAAACACTAGAACAAAAACTAGTTGGAGCATTGGAGGAGTCACATACCAAGGATTAATTACTCAAACCAATTTTGGAAGCGGATTTCCGAGCAAGGATATCAAAAATCACTCAAAAATGAGCAAGAACACGGGATAGGAGGCAGATTTTTTTTCTGGAGGTGGAAGAACGCTCTGGATATGCGCACTAAGTGAGTGGGTCCCTATGGAGCCCACGAGCTTGCATGGCGTGCCAAGCGAGGGGGGGAGGCGCCCTGTGAGCTCGTGGATCACGAGTGCATCCCCCTAGGGTGTGTTCAATGCCAAAAATTCTTATTTATTCTAGAAAAAATCATACTAAATTTTCAGGGTATTCTGAGAACTCTTATTTTCGGGACATTTTTATTGCATGGATAATTCAGAAAACAGAATAACTATGAGATTTTTATTTATTAGAACTTTAAATAACAGAGAATAAAACTATGGGTACATTAGGTTGTGCTTACTAAATTTATCGACCACATGCTCCTCAAAACGAATACATTAATAAGGTTGATCAACCAAAGTCCTATTCTGCTCCCGATCTCAAATGCTCCCTCGTGAACAGTAAAATCAAAAACAAATTGCAAAAAAAACAAAAATTCTGATTTTTTCTGTGGTAAACTTTGAGAAATGTTTTACATGAATACCAAAATTTAGCACAAAATAACATTGGTGGAAGTCGTGGCGAAAAAACAAAATTAGCAGTCCAAAATGTATTAAAAACTAGCATTTTTGGAGCATCAATTTTTTTTGCCATGACTTCCACGAATGTCATTTCGAGCTAAAATTTTGCAAGCACACAAGACATTTGTCAAAGTTTACCACAAAAAAATCAGATTTTTTGAATTTGTTTACTATTTTTTTTATTTTACTGTTCATGAGGGAGCATTTGAGCTCGGGAGCGGAAACTCCATGTCCGGTTGATCAAGTCTTATTAACAAACAGTTCCAAGTGACATGGAACCGATTTTTTTCCATATAACACTAAGTTACCTCAACGGGGATATGCATCAACCCAACAATTAGAATATCATATATCTTATTGACAGTGGGGAGAGGAAATTTTAACTCTCCAATTTTAATTGTTGCAATTTGCTCAATGGAGTTGATATTATTCACTGAAGCTTGGTTCTTCGGAAAGTATACCGTATGTTGATTTCCGTTGACATCAAAAGTAACCTTGATTTAATCAATAACAGCCCCTGCAGTATTCAAATAGGGTCTACCAAGGATAATCGACATGTTGCCGTCCTCAGGCATATCAAGGATAACAAAGTCCGTTAAGATAGTAACATTTGCAACCACAACATGGACATCCTCACAAATTCCAGTAGGTATAGCAGTGGATTCGTCAACCATTTGCAAGGATATTTAGTAGGTGTAAGCTTATTCAAATCAAGTCTTCTGTATAAAGAGAAAGACATAACACTAACATCGGCTCCTAAATCACATAAAGTAGTTTTAACATAACTTCGTTTAAGGGAGCAAGGTATAGTGGGTATCCCAGGACCTCCCAATTTCTTAGGTACTCCACCAACAAAAGAATAATTAGCAAGCATCGTGGAAATCTCAGCTTCAAGTATCTTTGTTTTATTAGTGACAATATCTTTCATATATTTAGCATAAGGAAGCATTTTCAAAATATCAGTCAAACGTGTTCACAAAAAGACGGGTCTAAATATTTCAAAAAACCGCTCAAAATCAACTTCATCCTTATTCTTTGAAGGCTTACGAGAGAATGACATGTGTTTTTGAACCCATGGATCTCTTTCTCTACCATGTTTTCTAGCAACGAAATCCCTCTTATCATAGCGTTTATTCTTAGGAGGTGGGTTATCAAGATGGGCAGCAGGTTCTGTTTCTACGTCATTATCAGGTTCTTTGTCATTATCTGGTTGAGCATCAACATGAACATCATCATTATCATTATAAATATCACTAGGTGGATGTTCACTACCACATTGTGTCTCAGCATCAGAAATAGAAACATCATTATGATTCTGAGAAGGTTTTTCTACCACATGTTCACTAGAAGCATGCAAAGTTCTATCATTTTTCCTTTTTCTTTTTCTTTTTAGATGAATTAGGTGCATCATTATTAATGTTATGAGAATCCTGCTAAATCCTTTTAAGATGTCCTTCAGGATAAACAGGCTCCAGAGTCATTCTACCCCCTCTAGTCATAACTCTAACAACACGATCATTCAATTTATTATTCATTTTAGTAAGCAAATCATTTTGTGACTTAGCAACCTGTTCTAACTGAGTATGAACCCTAGATAAGTGTATTCCAAACCTCTAACATCATTAGCAATTCTAAACATCAAGTCACTCAAATGATCGGTGCGCTCGGCGCGGCATGGTCAACATGGTCAACAAACGTGAGTCATCGGAAGAGGACTGTATGTGGAGAGGCTGACAATGGGGACGCACTGATGGCCCACAAGTATAGGGGGTCAATTGTAGTCCTTTCATAAGTAAGAGTTTTGAACCCAACGAGGAGCAGAAGGAAATGATAAGTAGTTTTCAGCACGGTATTCTCTACAAGTGTTGTAAGTAGAAGTGATGGATAGTTTTGCAGCAAGGTAATTCGTAACAAGTGACAAGTAGCAATAGTAACAAAGGTGCAGCAAGGTAGCCCGATCCATTTTGTAGCAACGGAAAGGCCGGAGAGTACTCTTATATTAAGCAAGCGCTCCCGAGGACACATGGGAATTCCTGTCTAGTCATGTTCATCACGTTGAGTTGATTCGCGTTTGTTACTTTGATAATTTGATATGTGGGTGGACCGATGCTAAGGTGTTGTTCTTACTTGAACAAACAACCTACTTATGATTACCCCCTCTCGCAAGCATCCGCAATTATGAAAGAAGAATTAAGATAAATCTAACCATAGCATGAAACGTGTGGATCCAAATAAGCCCCTTATGAAGCAACGCATAAACTGGGGTTTAAGCTTTTGTCACTCTCGCAACTCATCATCTACTTGTTACTCCACAATGCCTTGCTTTAGGCCCATAACATGGTGAAGTGTTGTGTACTCGACGTTCACTCGACACCACTAAGAGTAGCAACAACATACACATCATCAAAATATCGAACGAATACCAACTTCACATGATTACTTATAACAAGACTTATCCCATGTCCTCAGGAACGAGCACCAATAAGTAGTTTATTTCATCACACCAATTCAGTGGGACCGCGGCGATCGCAATGAACAAGGCACGCGTCCAAGAGGACGATGGAGCTCACCGGAGCAACGACGACAGCGGTGATACGTCCATTTTGCATCATGATTTCCTACTGTTATTTATAAAGTTTTGATGTATAATAATGCTTTAGGGAGTGATTCTAATGCCTTTTCTCTCATAATATGAAAGGTTTACACAAAGAGGGAGAATACCGGCAGCTGGAATTCTGGACCTGAAAAAGCACATGAGAGATACCTATTCTGCACATCTCCAAATAAGCTGAAACTTTACGGAGAATTATTTTGGAATATATGAAAAATACTGGAGCAAATAACTACCGGAGGGGGCCCACCTGGTGAGCACAAGACACCAGGGCGCGCCCAAGTGGGTTGTGCCCAGCACGGCCCACCTCCGGTGCCCATCTTCTGGTATATAAGGTCTTTTGACCTTGAAAAAAATAAGGGGAGGACTTTCAGGACGGAACACCGCCGTCTCGAGGTGGAACTTGGGCAGGAGCACTTTTGCCCTCCGGCGGAGCGATTCCGCCGGGGGAAATACCCTCCCGGAGGGGGAAATCGAAGCCATCATCATCACCAACACCCCTCTAATCTTTGGGAGGCTAATCTTCATCAACATCTTCAACAGCACCATCTCCTCTC
The DNA here is from genome assembly GCA_039707655.1 of Elymus sibiricus. Lineage (NCBI taxonomy): Eukaryota > Viridiplantae > Streptophyta > Magnoliopsida > Poales > Poaceae > Elymus > Elymus sibiricus. The sequence goes on from CM077673.1 coordinate 323,919,073, forward strand.
AAACCCTAGTTCATCTCTTGTGTTCAATCTTTGTACCAGAACCTCAGATTGGTACCTGTGGGTGACTAGTAGTGTTGATAACATCTTGTAGTTGATTACTATATGGTTTATTTGGTGGAATATTATATGTTCAGATCCATTATGCTATTTAATACCCCTCTGATCTTGATCATGAATATTATTTGTGAGTATTTACCTTTGTTCTTGAGGTCACGGGAGAAGTCATGTTGCAAGTAATCATGTGAATTTGATATGTGTTCGATATTTTGATGATATGTATGTTGTGATTCCCTTAGTGGTGTCATGTGAACGTCGACTACATGACACTTCACCATCCTTGGGCCTAAGTGAAAGAAGCTTAAACCTAGTTTATGAGCTACTTCGTAAGGGGCTGATTTGGATCCAAACGTTTAATGTTATGGTTAGATTTTATCTTAATACTTTTCTCGTAGTTGTCGATGCTTGCGAGGGGGTTAATCATAAGTGGGAGGTTTGTTCAAGTAAGAACAGCACCCAAGCACCGGTCCACCCACATATCAAATTATCAAAGTAGCGAACGTGAATCAAACCAACATGATGAAAGTGACTAGATGAAATTCCCGTGTACCCTCAAGAACACTTTGCCTATTATAAGAGATTGTTCTGGCCTGTCCTTTTCCACAAAAGGATTGGGTTACCTTGCTGCACTTTATTTACCATTACCGTTACTTCCTTGTTACCAATTATCTTGCTATCAAACTATCTGTTACCTACAATTTCAGTGCTTGCAGAAATTACCTTGCTGAAAACCGCTTGTCATTTCCTTCTGCTCCTCGTTGGGTTCGACACTCTTACTTATCGGAAGGACTACGATTGACCCCCTATACTTGTGGTTCATCAAGACTCTTTTCTGGCACCGTTTCAGGGGAGTGAAGCGCTCTTGGTAAGTAGAAATCGGTAAGGAAAAACGTATACTACGTGCTGAAATTTATTGTCACTTGCTACTATGGAAAACAATCCTTTGGGTGGTTTGTTCGGGGTATCTTCGCCTCGACCAGAACCACAATTAGTTGCCCCTCAACCTAGTGCACCTACTGAAAATATTGGTTATGAAATTCCTTCGGGTATGGTAGAACAACTGCTAGCTAAACCTTATGCAGGAGATGGAACTGAACATCCTGATATGCACCTAATACATGTGAATGAAGTTTGTGGATTATTTAAGCTTGCAGGTTTACTCGGAGATGAAGTTAAGAAGAAGGTTTTCCCTTTATCTTTGAAGGGAAAAGCATTGACATGGTATAGGCTATGTGATGATATTGTATCATGGAACTGGAATCGATTGCAATTGGAATTCCATCAAAAGTTTTATCCTATGCATCTAGTTCATCGTGATCGGAATTATATATATAATTTTTGGCCTCGGAAAGGAGAAAGCATCGCTCTAGCTTGGGGGAGGCTTAAGTCAATGTTATATTCATGCCCCAATCATGATATCCCGAGAGAAGTTATTATTCAGAATTTTTATGCTCGGCTTTCTCATAATGATCAATCCATGCTCGATACTTCTTGTACTGGTTCTTTTATGAAGAAGACTATTGAATTCAAGTGGGATCTCATAGAAAGAATTAAACACAACTCTGAAGATTGGGAACTCGACGAAGGTAATGAGTCAGGTATAAAGCTTAAGTTTGATTGTGTTAAATATTTTATGAATACCAATGCTATTCACAAGTTTAGCACTAAATATGGCCATGACTCTGAGATAGTAGCCTCTTTCTGGAATCATTTGCTACTCATGTTGATCTCCCTAAGGAGAAGTGGTTTAAATATCACCCCCCTATTAAAGAAGAAATTAAAGAACCGGTCATAGCTAAAGATGAAACCATAATTTACAATGTTGATCCAGTTGTGCCTACTGCTTATATTGAAAAACCGTCTTTCCCTGTTAGGATAAAGGAACATGCTAAGCTATCAACTGTGGTTCGCAAAAGTAATATTAAAGCACCTAAGCCCTCTGAGCAAATTAAAGTAGAACCTAGCGTTGCTATGGTTAAAGATCTCTTGGTAGAAAATATGGATGGGCATGTTATTTACTTATGTGATGAAGCTGCTAGAATTGCTAAACCCGATGAAAAAGATAAACATAGACCCGTAGTGGGCACGCCTGTTATATAAGTCAAAATAGGAGATCATTGCTATCATGGTTTATGTGATTTGGGCGCTAGTGTGAGTGTTATTCCTTTTACCTTATACCAAGAAATTATGAATGATATAGCACCTCTTGAAATTGAAGACACTGATGTTACTATTAAACTTGCTAATAGAGACACCATCACACCACTTGGGATTGCTAGAGATGTTGAAGTCTTGTGCAGGAAAGTAAAATACCCTACTGATTTTCTAGTTCTTGGTTCCCCACAAGATAACTTTTGTCCCATTATCTTTGGTAGACCTTTCTTGAACACCGTCAATGCTAAGATAGATTGTGAAAAACAAATTGTCGGTGTTAGTTTTGGTCATGTCTCTCATGAGTTTAATTTTTCCAAGTTTAGTAGACAACCTCGTGATAGAGAATTATCTAGTAAGGATGAAATAATTGGTCTTGCTTCTATTGCCGTACCTCCTACCGATCCACTAGAACAATATTTGTTAGACCATGAAAATGATATGCACTTGCGCGAAAGAAATAAAATAGACAAAATTGTCTTTGTACAACAACCTCTCCTAAAACAAAATTTGCCTATTGAAACCATTGGAGGTCCTCCTCCACCTAAAGGTGATCATGTGTTTGAATTAAAACATTTGCCTCATACTTTGAAGTACGCTTATCTTGATGAGAAAAAGATATATCCTGTTATTATTAGTGCTAACCGTTTAGAACATGAAGAAGAAAGATTATTAAAAATTCTGAGGAAGCACCGTGCTGCTATAGGATATACTCTTGATGATCTTAAGGGCATTAGTCCCACTCTATGTCAGGACAAGATTAATATGGAACCTGATGCTAAACCCGTTGTTAATCACCAACGGCGATTGAATCCTAAGATGAAAGAAGTGGTAAGAACTGAAATATTAAAGCTTCTTGAAGCAGGTATAATCTATCCCATAGCTGATAGTAGATGGGTAAGTCCCGTTCATTGTGTCCCTAAGAAGGGAGGTATTACCGTTGTTCCGAATGATAAAAATGAACTCATTCCACAAAGAATTGTCACTGGCTATAGAATGGTAATTGATTTTAGAAAATTAAATAAAGCTACTAGAAAAGATCATTACCCTCTTCCTTTCATTGATCAAATTCTAGAAAGATTATCTAAGCACACACACTTTTCTTTTCTGGATGGATATTCTGGTTTCTCTCAAATACATGTATCACAATCTGATCAAGAGAAAACCACCTTTACTTGTCCTTTTGGAACCTATGCTTATAGACGTATGCCTTTTGGTTTATGCAATGCACCTGCTACCTTTCAAAGATGTATGAATGCTATATTCTCTGATTTTTGTGAAAAGATTGTGGAGGTTTTCATGGATGATTTTTCCGTTTACGGAACTTATTTTGATGATTGCTTAAGCAACCTTGATCGAGTTTTGCAGAGATGTGAACAAACCAATCTTGTATTGAATTGGGAGAAGTGCCACTTTATGGTTAATGAAGGTATTGTCTTGGGGCATAAAATATCTGAACGAGGTATTGAGGTGGATAAAGCTAAAGTTGATGCAATTGAGAAAATGCCATGTCCTAAAGATATTAAAGGTATTCGGAGTTTCCATGGTCATGCTGGTTTATATAGGAGGTTCATTAAAGACTTCTCTAAATTTTCTAGGCCTCTTATGAATCTTTTATAAAAGGATATTCCATTTGTTTTTGATGATGATTGTGTAGAAGCCTTTGAAACACTCAAGAAAGCCTTAACTTCCGCACCTATCGTTCAACCACCTGATTGGAACTTGCCTTTTGAAATTATGTGTGATGCTAGTGATTATGTTGTTGGTGCTGTTCTAGGACAAGGAGTTGATAAGAAGTTAAATGTTATCCATTATGCTAGCAAAACTCTAGACAGTGCCCAACGAAATTATGCTACTACTGAAAAAGAATTTTTAGAAGTTGTGTTTGCTTGTGATAAATTTAGATCCTACATTGTTGATTCCAAAGTCATTGTTCACACCGATCATGCTGCAATAAAATATCTCATGGAAAAGAAAGATGCTAAACCTAGACTCATTAGGTGGGTTCTCTTGCTTCAATAATTTGACTTACATATAATTTATAGGAAGGGAGCTGAGAACCCCGTAGCTGATAACTAGTCTAGGTTAGAAAATATTCTTGATGACCCACTACCTATCGATGATAGCTTTCCTAATGAACAATTAGCTACAATAAATGTTTCTCTAAATACTCCTTGGTATGCTGATTATGCTAACTACCTTGTTGCTAACTATATACCACCTAGTTTCCCATACCAACAAAAGAAAGAATTCTTCTATGACTTGAGACATTACTTTTGGGATGACTCACATCTTTATAAAGAAGGATTAGATGGTATTATTAGACGTTGTGTACCTGAGCATGAACATGAACAAATCCTACAGAAATGTCATTCCGAAGCTTATGGAGGACATCATGCGGGAGATAAAACTGCTCATAAGGTATTGCAATCTGGTTTTTATTGGCATACTCTCTTCAAGGATGCCCGTAAGTTTGTCTTGTCTTGTGATGAATGTCAAAGAATTGGTAATATCGGTAAGCGTCAGGAAATGCCTATGAATTATTCACTTCTTGTTGAACCATTTGATGTTTGGGGTTTTGATTATATGGGACCTTTTCCTTCCTCTAACGGGTACACTCGTATTTTTGTTGCTGTTGATTATATCACTAAGTGGGTAGAAGCTATTCCAGCTAGTAGTGCTGATCATAACACCTCCATTAAAATGCTTAAAGAAGTTATATTCCCGAGGTTTGGAGTCCCTAGATATTTAATGACTGATGGTGGTTCACACTTTATTCATGGTGCTTTCCGTAAGATGCTTGCTAAATATGATGTTAGCCATAGAATTGCATCACCCTATCATCCTCAATCTAGTGGTCAAGTTGAGCTTAGCAATAGAGAAATAAAATTAATATTACAAAAAACTGTCAATAGGTCTCGAAAGAATTGGTCTAAGAAACTAGATGATGCACTTTGGGCCTACAGAACAGCTTATAAAAATCCTATGGGTATGTCTCCATACAAAATGGTATATGGAAAAGCTTGCCATTTGCCTCTAGAGTTAGAACATAAAGCATTTTGGGCAATTAAAGAACTCAATTATGATTTCAAACTTGCCGGTGAGAAGAGGTTATTTGATATTAGCTCACTAGATGAATGGAGAACCCAAGCTTATGAAAATGCCAAACTATTTAAAGAAAAAGTAAAAAGATGGCATGACAAAAGAATCCAAAAGCGGGAATTCAAAGTTGGAGAGTATGTTCTTTTGTACAACTCTCGTTTAAGATTTTTTGCAGGTAAGCTTCACTCCAAATGGGAAGGACCATATATTATCGAAGAGATTTATCGTTCTGGAGCTATCAAGATTAATAAGGCCGAAGGTACTAACCCGAAGGTGGTCAATGGACAAAGAATTAAACACTATATCTCAGGTACGCCTATTAATGTTGAAAGCAATGTTATCCAAACCATGACACCGGAGGAACACATAAAAGAAACCTTCCGGAACACTCCAGAATTTTGAAAAAGAGGAGGTACGTGATAAGGTAAATAAATGGACTCCGGAAAATCTGCAAAAATATTTGCTGTCAGTTTTGGAATATTAAAAAAATTAGGTAAATAAGAAATAAACGGGAAGGCAACCGAGGTGAGCGTGATACACCAGGGCACGCCAGCCCTACCAGGCGCGCCCTGGTGGGTTGTGCCCACCTCGGACACCTTCCCGACTCCGTTTTACTTCCATATTCTTGCTTCCCAAGATAAAAAATTCTCTATATATACCCCTGATTGTTTTGACCACGGCATCGCAGAAAAATCCTCTGTTCTTGTTTCGTGTTGTTTTCTCGTCAGATCTAGATCTCCATAGCTCCACCAAGCTCCTCCAAGGACAAGTTCTTCGAGAAGGTCATCAACCCGTACTTGTCGAAGGTGATGAAGCACCCTCAACCCATTGAGATGCGTGAGGGGGTTCTCCACATCCGCGATGTTCAGGGACCCAAGAGGACTGGAAGGGTAGAAGCTAGGCTCGAGGCGGTGGAACAAGACATCTTGAAGTGCCAAAGGATGGTGGAGCGTGGACTTAGAGCCAATCACTCCATGATCACGGAATTCACCCGTGATCAGATGGTGGATGGCCGGTCTATGAAGGACACCATCTTCACCCTCAACGAGCAAATCAATTTTCTGCAAAGTCAAATTTATGATCTTCAAAACCAAGTTTTTGAATATGAAGCAAGATTTAAAGGTATGAGTTTAGCTGCCAGTTGCAGGACTCAGGGGACTCGTACGTCAACTTTTGATGGTGAGCCCTTGCCTTGGAAGTTGGAGGACAAGCCTGTCACTTCATCACCACCACTTTCATCATCACCACCACCAAAGGAGATTTGAACACATGGGTATGGGCACTCCCCTTGGCTTGAGCCAAGCTTGGGGGAGGTGCCCCGGTATCGTATCGCCATCACTTTTATTCACCTTTACCTATTTTCGTTCGATCCTTAGCTTTTTCATGATTTAGTTGAATAAAAGTTTAGCATGATCTATTTTCGAGTGTTAGTTTCGTGATCTATCTATCTATGTAATCGAGTGAGAGTTATATAATAAAGTTTAGTTTGAGCTTTTGCTTCTTTACTTTCTTGTTGCAATAAAAATAGAAAGGAAATAAATGAAAAGAATCATATGCTAATCTTATGGTAAGTAATGACATCACATAAGAAAAAGTATAAGTGGTAAAATTTATTGGAGTTTGACAAACATAGCATTGGTCAATGATGCAATTCATGAAAGAATTAATAAGGGAAGAGAAGATTCACATACAAATACACTATCTTGGACATCTTTTATGATTGTGTGCCCCCATTAAATATTATATGCCAAAATTGCTGATGTTGGACAAGGAAGACAACTTAATGATATATGTTTGTTCATATTCACATAGAAGTTATATTGTCATAGATCCTTCAACATGTGGTGCTTGCTCAATATCTTTGCTAGCCAAAAATTCCGCACTAAGTAGAGATACTACTTGTGCATCCAAAAACCCAAAACCCAAATTCATGTTTTGAGAGTCCACCATACCTACCTACGAATCGAGTAAGATCCTTCAAGTAAGTTGTCATCGGTGCACAAAGGCAATAAAAATTGCTTCTAAATGTGTTTGATCAATTAGTGTAAGAGAAAATTGAGCGTTGTACGAACTTATGATGGCAAAGTAATAAAAGCGACGGACTGCATAATAAAGGTTGCTATCATAGGGGGCAATATAGCGTGACATTCTTTTACATTAAGGGATTGGACATACAAACCAAAAAGCGCATGACAACCTCTGCTTCCCTCTGCGAAGGGTCTATCCTTTACTTTTATGTATTTACTTTTATGCAAGAGTCAAAGTATTCTTCCCTATTTCGTTTTACTTTTACTTTTTGCAAGCATCATGTGGTGAGGAAAGATCTAGGCACATATATCCAGTTGGATGTGAGTGAGCATGAGTTATTATTGTTGACATCATCCTTGAGGTGAGTACGCTGGGAGGCAAAACTATAAGCCCCTATCTTTCTATGTGTCCGGCTGAAACTTTTTGCTCATGGGTAAGCTGTGAGTGTTAGCAATCATAGAAGACTAAATGATGGTTGAGTATGTCGACTTGCCAAAAGGCTCCGACACAAGCCCTTCCTGAAAATATGATGAATTGTAGTTGCAAAGTTGACTCAGAACATAGTTTGTTGGTTTTCAATAAAGTTTATACTTTATACTTCTATGTTGTGATGAATTGTTACTTGTTCATGAGAAGTTATATGAATAAGTTCTATGATAAAGTTGTTGCTGTTATGATAATAAGCATGATGCTACTATGTGCGTATTTTGTTTTTATCGACACCTCTCTCTCAAACCGTGTGGACATGCTTTTCAATTTCGGCTTTCGCTTGAGGACAGGCGAGTTCTAAGTTTGGGGGAGTTGATACGTCCATTTTGCATCATGATTTCCTACTGTTATTTATAAAGTTTTGATGTATAATAATGCTATAGGGAGTGATTCGAATGCCTTTTCTCTCATAATATGCAAGGTTTACACAAAGAGGGAGAATACCAGCAGCTGGAATTTTGGACCTGAAAAAGCACATCAGAGATACCTATTCTGCACATCTCCAAATAAGCTGAAACTTTACGGAGAATTATTTTGGAATATATGAAAAATACTAGAGAAAATAACTACCGGAGGGGGCCCACCTGGTGAGCACAAGACACCAGGGCGCGCTAGGCCCCCCAGGCGCGCCCTGGTGGGTTGTGCCCAGCACGGCCAACCTCCGATGCCCATCTTCTGGTATATAAGGTCTTTTGACATAGAAAAAAATAAGGAGAGGACTGCCGGGACGGAACGCCGCCGTCTCGAGGCGAAACTTGGGCAGGAGCACTTTTGCCCTCCGGCGGAGCGATTCCGCCGGGGGAACTACCCTCCCGGAGGGGGAAATCGAAGTCATCGTCATCACCAACACCCCTCTCATCTTTGGGAGGCCAATCTTCATCAACATCTTCAACAGCACCATCTCCTCTCAAACCCTAGTTCATCTCTTGTGTTCAATCTTTGTACCGGAACCTCAGATTGGTACCTGTGGGTGACTAGTAGTGTTGATTACATCTTGTAGTTGATTACTATATGGTTTATTTGGTGGAAGATTATACGTTCAGATCCATTATGCTATTTAATACCCATCTGATCTTGATCATGAATATTATTTGTGAGTAGTTACCTTTGTTCTTGAGGTCACGGGAGAAGTCATGTTGCAAGTAACCATGTGAATTTTATATGTGTTCGATATTTTGATGATATGTATGTTGTGATTCCCTTAGTGGTGTCATGTGAACGTCGACTACATGACACTTCACCATCCTTGGGCCTAAGGGAATGCATTGTGGAGTAGTTATTAGATGATGGGTTGCTAGAGTGACAGAAGCTTAAACCTAGTTTATGCGCTACTTCGTAAGGGGATGATTTGGATCCAAATGTTTAATGCTATGGTTAGATTTTATCTTAATACTTTTCTCGTAGTTGTGGATGCTTGCGAGGGGGTTAATCATAAGTGGGAGGTTTGTTCAAGTAAGACTAGCACCTAAGCACCGGTCCACCCACATATCAAATTATCAAAGTAGCGAACGCGAATCAAACCAACATGATGAAAGTGACTAGATGAAATTCCCGTGTACCCTCAAGAACACTTTGCCTATTATAATAGATTGTTCTGGCCTAACCTTTGCCACAAAAGGAATGGGCTACCTTGCTGCACTTTATTTACCGTTATCGTTACTTGGTTGTTACCAATTATCTTGCTATCAAACTATCTGTTACCTACAATTTCAGTGCTTGCAGAAATTACCTTGCTGAAAACCGCTTGTCATTTCCTTCTGCTCCTCGTTGGGTCCGACACTCTTACTTATCGAAAGGACTACGATTGACCCGCTATACTTGTGGGTTGTCAAGCGGCGACTAGCTTCGGGCTCCGACAAACGTGGGGTTGCAGAGGGCCTTGCGGTCGATGAAGATGTCCAGGAGGGTCACTGTGGAGTGGGGGCTGGCTCCGGCGGTGGCTACGGTGTCCGAAATTCGACGATTAGGGTTTCGGTCAGTGCGACCACATCGAGCTCGCAGCGGAGCATCCTGCCAACGCTGGCAAACAAGGGCAGAGGGGTTGGGAGAGCGAGGGAAGGGCTATTTATGGGACATGGCCGTGGAGCTCGGGCGGCCGGAGTGTGTGAGTGTGGTTGATCGTGGGAGCGGGCGTCTCAGGTCGTGGGCGCGTGCATCACGCAGTGGATGCGGGGGGAGGGGTGTTAGGGGTGACCTGAGGCATGGCGTCCGAGCGTGAGTGAGAGAGAGGGAGAGAGAGAGCCGGCCGGTGCGCGGCCTGGCCGGTTGGCTTGCTGGGCCTACCCGGCTAGCTGGCTGGCTGGTCTGCCTCTTATTTTGTTTTCCTTTTTCCTTTTTCATTTGTGTTTTTCTTTTTGCTCTTTGTTTTTGAATTTAAAAATTGAATTTGATTTTTCTTCAAACGAGAAAAGGTTTCTAAATTAACTTGGGATTATTCCTGACAGGTTGAACATTTCCCAAGTATTTTTGCACTCTGAAATAGTGTCAATCCTAGTGGGCGTATTTGAATTGTTTCAAATTCAAAATTTTCTTTTACCTTTTTTGGTTAATAATTCCAGAATTTGACTTATAGTTTAATTGCCAAAATTCAACCATTTCCAACTCCTGGACCACTCAAAAATATTTGGGTAAAATACTATCTTAGGAAATTCCTTTCCTGCCCTTTATGCAATTTTCTTAAAATCAAACATGGAGCCCCCTTTGACTTTCATTGAATTCAAATGGTTTGAATTTGATGTTTGTCTTGTGGGCCTCAAAAATTCAGTTATGCAAGGAAACCATGGATGCATATGCTTCTAGTTTCACAACCAGAATTTAGGGAAAATTTGGGTTTGTGACACGAAGACGGGTTTCTGAAGTTTCTTTTCGATTGATTTGAGTTGTAGGAAATCCATAATATTAAGAGGGGGTCCGCGGAAAGGTATGGGTGGAGTCAACACTTACACAGACCACATATTCACGCCCATACCCTTCCCACAACATGGAGGATCCAATTGTTTGTTTGGGCAAGTTTCTAGCACCCAAGCGGTAGTACCGCTTAGGCGGTACTTCTGTTGTGGACTACCGCCTCAAGTATCGCTTGGGGTAAAACCTTCTGTGCAACTTTCGGTTGCCCATTTTCCTTTAGTGGTACTAAAGCGGTAGTATCCCTGTAGTACATGTATCGCTTGGGAATCTGGGTTGTGCTTGGTTATGTTGCCCAATTTGCTCATAGGATAGTTGAACGGTATTTCGACGGTAATATCCGCTCAAGTAGAACTCCACTACCGCTAATTGTTACTTTGACAGTTAGCAGTTATACTGCTTATGTGTGGACGGTAGTACCGCTCCGGCGGCACTACTGCTCAGTACTTTTCCTATACTCGCATGCAACACTGGGAACTACTGCGCTTAAACCAACTGATGAAGCAAAATTCCGTTAGATCCCTCAGAAGGGGTCCAAGCCTAGCTGGAAGTCATAGATCGGAGGTAACGCTAGGGGTTTATCCAGGTTCGGGCCTCCGGAGAGTAATGCCCTACGTCCCGCTGGTTTTCTTGGTTCATAGTGGAGGGATTATCGTGCGAGGGGTTACAATGGTGAATGAGATTGCTACCGAGAGTTGTCCTATATGTGGGTGCCCTAGACCTCCCTTTATATAGGTAGGAGAGGTCTAGGTTTTACACGGTAGATGCCATATGGGGAACCGCCACCCTCTCTTTTTGGAGACCACGAATGTGTTCCGCCTCCTAGGGTTTCCTCTTCGCCTTGGGCCTGGTGGCCCCCGTGTCTTGTACGTGGTCGGGCTCCTCATCGTTGTTCACCCTAGGTACAGGACCCCCATCACTTGGCGGTAGTACCGCTCCCCCGAGCGGTACTACCGCTTAAGTGTGTGTTGTGAGCAAAAATGGTTGGATTTGTAGCCACATATATAAAGGGGTTGTTCTTCCCCAGGGAGACCTACCTCTTATCCCTAAGTTCCACTGTTGCCCCCAAAGCTCGTTTTCGCCCGATCTCTCTCCCTAGCCATCAAACCTTGTTGATTCTCTAGAGTTTGGATGAGAGATTCTTGATCTACACTTTCACTAAGAGATATTTGATTCCCCCCACTAATCCCTTGCGAATCTTGTTACTCTTGGGTGTTTGGGCACCCTAGATGGAAGAGGTCACCTCGGATCCACATTCCATTGTGGTGAAGCTTCGTGGTGGTGTTGGGAGCCTCCAATTAAGTTTTAGAGATTACCCCAACCTTGTTTGTAAAGGATCGGTCACGCCTTGAAGGGCACCATTAGTGGAATCACAACATCTTGCATTGTCCGAGGGCGTCAAGATAATAAGGTGGATTCATTGGCTTCTTGGGGAGCATTGTGCCTCCACACCACACCAACGGAGACGTACCTCCCCCTAAAGGGAGGGAACTTTGGTAACACATCCTCGTCTACATCAACTCCACTTGTGGTTACTTCTAACTTTTACTTTGTGCAATCTTATATTGCGCTTGTATCTTGTGCCTGCTTTAGTTGTTGTTCTTGATCTCATTATATAGTTTGTCCACCTAGTTGCATTTCTAGACAACCTATTTTGTTGTTAACCCTAAATTATTAAAAGAATCTAAAAATTGTTAGTTGCCTATTCAGCCGCCAGTCTAGTCAACCATATCAATCCTTTCACCGACCATTCTCTCCACCGTTGCCATGGTTACCGCGAGCACAGGTTCATCGTTGTTCGCCCTTCGCGGTACCAATCGCCAAGATTGTTAGAATCGCGACTCAAGTCTTAGAATCTTACGACCTTACGATCCAAACTAGCCCCTTGTAGGATCCGAAGTATGTCTAGAGGGGGGTGATTAGACTACTTGACCAAATAAAAATCTAGCATTTTCCCAATTTTAAATATTGGCAAGTTTTAGCAATTGTAGCAAGTCAAGTACACCCTACACATGCAAGTCAACGAGTATAGTAGCGGAAAGTAAAGACATGCACATGAAAGTAAAGGTAGGGGGAGGAGAATCAAACGCAATTGATGACACGAAAAATTTCTCCCGTGGTTTCGATAGGTGGTGCTATCGTACGTCCATGCTGATGGAGACTTCAACCCACGGAGGGTAGCAGTAGCGAGAGTCCATGGAGGGCTCCACCCGTTAGGGTCAACAAAGTAGCAACCTCGTCTATTCCATCACAACTTCCGCCACGAAGGACTAGCCACACTATGGTAGATCTTCACGAAGTAGGCGATCTCCTTGCACGTACAAACTTCTTGGTTCAACTCCACAACATGAAGAAGGAGGCTCCCAAGCGACACCTTATCAATCTAGGAGGCACTACCCTCCAAAAGGTAATAGATGTGGTATCAATGATGAACTCCTTGATCTTGTGCTTCAAAAGATAGTCTCATCAACACACAATCACTCTCTCACAGATTTGGCTTGGTAGAAGAGGATGATTGGGTGGAAAGCAACTTGGGGAGGCTAGAAATCAAGATTCATATGGTTGGAGTGGAAGGTCTTGATCTCAACACATGAGTAGGTGGTTCTCTCTCAGAAAAATAGATGGGGCAAGTGTAGGTGTGTTCTGAGTGCTTCCTCTACGAGTGAGAGGAGGTGGAGGAGTATATGCAGGCATCTCCAAAAATCCAACCGTTACAACATTATTTCCCAACTCGGTGAAACCAGAGTAAAAAACTCGGTTGCACCGACTAGTACAAAATGTGGCAACTTTCGGCTTTTCGGTGAGACCGATATATAAATCTCAGTGGTACCGATATGGGTGACCTAGGCAGTTTCCAAATCTCGGTGAGACCGATTCTCAAAACTCGGAAATTCCGATTCTTGAAAATAGGATACCAAAAAGTTGGACACTGGTTTCGGTTGCACCTAAGTGAAAAGTTGGTGGCACCGAGACTAGGGTTTTGGTTGGGATCTGTCTAGGGTTTAAACTCGGTGGGGCCGATTCTGAAAAGTTGGTGGCACCGATTTTAGTGGTAGGGTTTAGAAGAGATTTTGTGGGAGAATTTCATGTGTATTTTTTGTGGCTAATCTCTAAGCACTTGAGCAACCAGATCATCATAGACACCTCATCCCCTTTTAATAGTATTGGCTTTCCTATGGACTCAAGGTGTGATTTCTCACAAAATGTGAAATGTAGAGTCTTCAAGCTTGTTGCCAATAGATGTTCCTTGCGTCTAGGGAATCTCCTCACAATCCTTTTGCCAATCCATTCATTGAACTTTCCTGAAATATACTTGGTGGAAAGATTAGTCCAATGAAATATATGTTGTTATTAATTACCAAAACCACCTAGGGAGAAGTTGTGCTTTCACCCCTCCAATTCTACGATGTTGCTCAAAGGATATTAAGTTTATATGATCCTGGTAGTTATGATTCTACGATTCACGATCCTATCAACGGAGCTCCGATCCGATTTAGAATCTCGATTCTGAAAAGTTTGGCTGAGCTCCTCCGAGACGGCCGGTTTTCATCCGCCACGACAGCATGCTCCGGCCTGGTTCTCCACGTCACCGGACGGCAGCGTGATTGCGCCAGCCACCCCCGACACCACGACCTCAACGTCACGCCTGGGTCATGGGGTGCCGGCCAGTCGTCCACCGGGATGCAAAGGAAGCAGCCGCGGTCAATTCCTACGGCCAACTTTCCCAATGCCCGCAACATGTTCGACGAAACGCCAAACTAGACGTCGGCGGCCGACGACCCCGACTACCATGCCTTCATGGAGAACGTCATCTACGAGGGTCATGGACAGGCCTTCCACCCCTAGGGCCAATGCCAAGGCTACGATCCTGAGGAGATCCAAAGCCAGGACAGTCGCGGCCAACATGGTGCTGACCACCATGGTGTCGAAGAAGAAGAAGAGGTCGATGACCATGGTGACTCATGGCATGAAGACATTTGTTGCGAAGATGAGGAATAAGCGGGCGTCGACATTGGGGAGGAGCTATTTTTCATCGATGAGCTCACCCAAAGAGCCGATGCACAAAGAAGGGGGCCAAACATTCACACGGGGTCGTACACCAAAGACGAAGACATGTTGATATGCGAGAGTTGGAAGGAGATATGCAAGATCCCAAGACTGGTGCCGAGAAAAAAGGATCCATTTTTTGATGAGAGTTCATACAACCTTTCATGAGCGGAGGAAGTTTCTGAACACCCGTGGCATCAACTCAATCCAAAAGAGATGGGGGTTCATTCAACAAAAATGCAACAAGTTTTGTGCCACGCTTGAGAGAGTTGTAGCCCGTCCCGAGAGTGGCCTAGGCGTGGCGACATGGTATGACCCCTTCCTCTTTCATTGCTATGCCATGTTCATGTTTGATGTACCTTGTGCCCTTCGCTACTACATTTGTGGCCTTCTCTTTGATTGTGCAGGCATTCCAATCTTTGGAAGCCTTCAAGGCCCGACACAAAAATAAGCCATTCACCATCACACATTGTTGGACGCTCATCAAGGGTTACCCCAAGTTCATAGATCAATATGCCTCTCTAAACAATAAAGGAGGGCCGACGGCCGTGTCTGGGAGTGAAGACGGGTGAGGAGGCCGAGGGGGAAGACCAACTCGAAGATTGACGAGAAGTGTGATGCGGCATCTTTCGCCTTGAAAGAAACTTTGCACGGCATGATGACTCAAAAGGAAGTGTGTGATGAGAGGAAGCACCAAGAAAAGGAGGAGAAAATGAAGATATACTTGGAGCTCCAAATAAAGAAGCTCGACATGGAGGAGGCCGTGAAGAAGAGGAATCTCGACATGGAGGAGGCTGTCCAAACGAAGAAGTTCGCGATCGAGGCTACCAACACCGACACCAAAGCAAAAATGGTGGCACTAGAAATCATGACCATGGACTTGACCAACATGTCAACGGAGAGAAGGAGTTGGTTCGAGAAGCGACAAAAGGAGATGTTTGACCAAGACGACATGAACTAGGGAGGCCTCGGTCGTGGACTATGGTCGTTCTTTTTGAAGGCTGGCAAGTGGGCCGGCCACTGGCTTTGTTGCCGGCGAGAGACCTGATCAGTTTGAAGGCTGTCAAGCGTGCCGGCTGATGGCTTTGTTGCCGGCGTGAAAACTCGAGGGGGGGGGGTCATTTTGTAGGGCATGAACTATGGCCACTGACATGAACTACGGCCGTAGTGCGAAAATATCAATTTTCAATGCCTTTGCAAAAATTTGCAACCGGCCGGCGAAATGCGTCGGCCCGTTGGGCGCACGGCCAGTGCAGACATAGAATGGGTCGGACACTGCCCCTTTGCCCGTCCCAAACAGACAAAATCCAAACAAAACAGACGTCCGTTTGGGACATGCGTTGGAGTTGGCCTTATAGTTTATTAAAAAAATCAGTTTCAGCCTATGTAACTCGTCAAAATAGATTTAATAGACATACATGTGTTTTCACTGTTTACAGACAAATCATAAGATTCCAGTTCATACAATTTTATTAGTCAATATATAGGACAAAAAAGTTGCTCGGAGATAACAAATGATCAACCCAAACACTCACACTATAAAGACAAAATTCAAATATCAGAATGACCCACTATGTGACACAGTTAATTATGTCTCTCCTAGAAGTTGGTTATCAACTTCTCATTTTGTTTTAGGATTCTTCTTTTTTGTGGGCCATTTATGGCATGCAGGAAGAGCCCGAGCTGCTGCAGCAGGTTTTGAAAAGGGAATCGATCGATGATTTGGAACCTGTTCTTTACATGAACCCTCTTAACTAAGATTTTCTTATTTATATCTGTTCTACTTTTGAATAGAAGGTAATGACTTACTCGGTGCACATATTTAGGGCTATTTCTCTCGTCTGTTTACCTCCGAGGTCCTAGCTCGAGACCCGGATGTGATTAACAAGGTGCGGGTGAGGGTCACACAGCAGATGAATGAAAGTATCCTGGCTCCATTCATAGCAGACGAAATAAAGAAATCATTGTTCAATATTGGGGATTTGAGGGTGTTCTTGAACAAACAAGATCGTTATCAAGCACTAAACGAGAAATTCTAGCTTTTGCGACCAAATCTGTTAGCAGCAAATATTCTGATGCGGGCCTTCTTATGTTGAAACCTTCAATCTGTGAGCGCATAAGATCATCTCTTTCCTTTCGCACAGTCGATTGATCCTTCGAGGTGCATACTGTGTTTCGATGAACAGGAGACAAGAACAAAGAGGAAGCAAGAAGAGTATGAGAACTAGGTCAGGGTGAATTATTTTCCATTATTTATTCTATGAGTGTTTTTTCTTTCCCGTTTTCACTGTTAAGACACCTGACGGAACGGGGACCCGACGCGAACAGGTATACCCGTCTGATATATGAACACATTACGTATAAAAATAATAAAAAAGAAAAGTAAAAATAAATCTATACATCGTCAAATATGTAAATCTTAACGCGGACAAACGACACAGAATCTGCCCCCGCACTGCGCCCTAAATCCTCTCCCGCGTGCAGAGGCAGCCTCTAGGAGGTACGTGCCATGTGTTACCTAAGGCCGCCTTCTCGCATGCAGCCTGGCTCAGAGAATGCTGGCTCTCAAAAACAGAACGGACAAGTCCAGTCCGTTCGAAGGGTGAGTCAAGGACTTTTGAATTTCCAACAAATGCTTAAGCTTGGGTAGTACTACAGAGTAGTACGATCCCGGCAATCCTTCTGGATTCTTTTGCCATTAGCAAAATCCACAGCAAGCTCCTAGAGGCCACGATCTGGAGAACCAAAGTTTAAACTTCACAAACACATATGAATTCGATTCCATTATCCGACAGCCGTCCCACGTGATTGCGCGGCGGCCCATGATGTCTCCTTTTTCAAGTGCTTCCTTCTCACTCACAGCTCAAACGGGGCACAAAAATGGTGCCTTTGCCAATACAGCAGCACTTGTACTCGATTAAACTCGATCGACGTAGAGTACGCGTAGTTTCTCGAGAGGCTTTGCAAAAGGAGGCGTTGCTAACGTTAGGCCCGAGCTGAAAAGCTAAAGAGAAAAGCGGTGAATTTAGCGGTGGCTGAATGATAGTTTCTTCAAAAACAGGGGGGAAAAGAGGTTACCATGGGATCGAAGCCAGGGCGGCATCGTAACTTGACGCTGCCGAGTGAGGCCTGCGGAAAGCGCCATGTATTGAAACGGTAATGGCAACATCAACAAATTAAAAAGAATTCACTTTCAAACATATATTGTTTGTTATACGGCCACATTTTGATGTATACAAATTTTTACCGGACATTTAACCATGGCAAGCACCAAAATTCTATTTCGAACAGAATTAAAGTCACATTCCCGTTCCAAAGAATCGAGCCTGCATGGCAGGTCCACGTGGCACCGCACAAGGCGCTAGATCACCCAACATGTGGCCTCTCTTATATACTCCCTCCATTTCACAATGTAGTGCGTCCGTGTTTTCCGAAATTCAAGTTTAATCATACATTTAACCAACGAAATTGATTGCGGCGGGAATAAAAATTATACCATTAAATTCGTATTCGAATGAAGTTTTCAATGGTACAGTTTTTGCTTCCGCCGCAATCGTCCACGTTGGTTAAATTTACGGTCAAACTTAAAAATCAAAAACCGAGGACGCACTATATTATGAAATTGAGGGAGTACATGTTTGTTTTCTTAAAAGGAAGATGAAGCCTCCCGGTCCCTATTGTCTCTCTCTTTTCTTTTACAAAAAGCATCAGATCTATATGCATTCAAATCAAAACGGGAATAAACCGGAATGCCATAAGTCAAATTACATGAAGGTGATGTGGTCGCAGCATAAAATGTGCAGCATGCCATCATCGAGCCTATAAAATTCCATTGAAGTACAAAGCTTCTACAACATAATAAAAATTACATCGAAATTCTGACGCCACTAAACGACCACTAATATCGTCAGAACGAGCCGCCGACGCGTCGCTTTCGCCACTTTCCTATTGGAGCCGGCTTGATCTTGCCGATGGCAGGGGAAGTCTTCGTGCACGTGTGTTGAAGAACCAAGGCCCTGGAGCCACAAGTATCGCCGCTAAACCCTTACATAGATCTGAAGCACTTGGCATCAAATCTCACCACATAACGAGAAATACTAACCTCACCACCCCAAGTAGACGACAGAAATCTACACCAGAGCTTCATCGATTACGTCCAGATAGACGAACTCGAGAAGGATCGGAGACTGGAAGACAAATTCGAAGAAGAAGCGCCGCCATCTGCCCGGGCACCGCACCTAAGAGGTGTAAAAACCCTAACCTAACTACTAACCGGAGCGGAGACATCGGAATTCTCCTCCCCGTCACCGGCCGGCGGAGCGGCCGGCAGAGGGGAGGTGAAAATCCACATACTCGCCGGTGGAAAGTCTGCCCTAGCCATCTAGGGTTAGGGGGAGGAGAGCCCCTACTGTCTTGTCTTGTACACTACTACATCATGAAATAAATAGAGAGATATGTATTTTGAATTTTGACAACAAGCAAAATATATGTCCGTGAAGTTGATGGATCCTTTTTGGTCGTACAAAAAATTGAAACATTTGGTCGTTAATTTGGTGCTTTTATGGTTTTTTATCAATAATCATAATCATTATATCTACATAACCATACCTAAGGTGGTTGTACTTGTTAGATCTTCGTACTTTTGTATCTAACTTGATTCATTCGCTACCACATACATTAGATCTTAAGTACATTAACAAGCCATAAACAGTAGATGTTCAAAACTATACCAAAATAAATCATAACCAGTAGAGAATCATACACAAATTCGACACCAATTTCAACACTCGAGCATGCTAGCCACAACTAGTGGGGCTCGACAGATCATTGTCGCTGAGACGCACTTTTGGACATCGGCTCACAAACACATTGGCGAACCAAATTGTACATGATAGATATGCCATGTGCGCTGCTGACCGCTATGGCTTTTCATGCCGCCCTGGAATGCATCGACTTACGTTAGAAGCCGCCCCGTAAAGTGACACGGCGAAGAAGGCAACATTGGGAGGCTGAAGTATATGATTTAGGGGCCGCCGTCCATGTGGCACAACCAAGCGATGCGCCAAAAGTTCCTTTCCATCATGTTTCCCTCTCTGACGCACATAGAGAAGAATGTATTTGAAACTTTTTATTGAAGAGATGATAAGATGCAAAAATTAAAAGGCCAGCATCTTTGTTTGAAAGTTGAATCATATCTCACCACCACACCGACAAATGGATATCAACTCACTGGCTGGTCAATTTGACAAATGGGCAAATTTACCGCTTTTGGAGACAAAATGACAAATTTAGCGTAAACTAAAATTTTGGTATTTAAATCTAGCTCATAGTATAAAAAAGGTAAGTATAGGTCAAATTATCATAGTGCAACTAGTCTGTGGATGGAAATAGAATTAGTTGAACGTGTGAATTACTATTATGTAGTGGCAAAACCTAGTTGTTGAGAGGTTCATAGATGCAAAGGACTTCCAAAAGAATTGTGTACGATTCTAATCCTTGAGATATTTTCTGTGTGGCATGTTTGTCCACCTATTTTTTTTGTCTTAAGGATTGACTTGTAATAGATTTCATAGAATTTTTTCATTTTGCCCAACCCCACGTGAAGAAACTTTTGAAGTTCTTGTGCACGATCTCTTTTTTTTTTGCAGTGGAAATAGTTGTATTACTGAACCAATAGGGTTACAGTTAGTTTCACAAAGTTCAACGACCTCAAGACGTCCTGATCCTAACCAAACAACTATACAACTTTTAACCCTACCCTAGCTAGTCATGAAGTGGCTTACATTATTCTGGTTGCGACAAACATGAGTAATACAAGAATCTTGTTCAATTTCAGTTTCCTTTTGATCTTATGAATCAAGAAAACGTTTTTTGATTTATCAGTTTCCCTGTCCCTCATCAAGTTAACGGCCTCGAGGTTCTCTGATT
The DNA here is from genome assembly GCA_039707655.1 of Elymus sibiricus. NCBI lineage: Eukaryota > Viridiplantae > Streptophyta > Magnoliopsida > Poales > Poaceae > Elymus > Elymus sibiricus. The sequence continues at coordinate 323,939,779 of CM077673.1, forward strand.
AAATAACTATCGGCACAACACTCCATTGTAGAGCTAACGAAAGATCTTTAGAGATAGCATTTAGTTCTGACTGAAAAACATCTTGACATGTGATTAAGTGCCACCATGTTGTGAAGATAATAACACCATCAGAATCTCTTAGCACCATTCCAATTACACTCGAGCCAGCATCCGGTGTTTTCCACTTCGAGCCTATGGTCATATGATCACTATGTAAGACAACCACCGTGGGAGTGTCCTCGTAATTCAGCAAGCCCTTCAATTTCACAGGATCATACTCATGAGCTGCAGAAATGTTCAGGATCGAAGAAACATAGCCGCAAAGAAAACTTTTAAAAGCTTAAACCGGTGGTGCAACTTTCACATGTACTACCCTATTTCAAATGAACGAGATCCTCCAATGTATCATTAGAACCTTCAGTCTCTGGATCTCTGATTGGTCGTATAACATATGAAAAGCACATTATGGTCATGTGTTCATAGCATGTGAGACAACAGGTATCGAGAAGTATTAACGAACAATATTCACATCCCATCGATACTCTTGCGCACAAGCTATCTGGAAAGCAAGCAATCGACATGCCTGACGTGCAAGTAAGGCCTGATTAAAGAGAGGAAAGACTCAAAACTCAATTCTACCCATATTTTTGGTTTGAGAAGATCGTCCCAAGATTTTCAATGTGTCTTTCACTTCCCCTTCTTAGAGCCCCGCCGGTAATTTCTAATAGATCATCACATAAACCCAGAGGTAACTTGAAGACACTCGTGATATACATAGGTATGGATTGAGCTATGGATTCTATGAAAAACCTCCTTACCCCCTTGTGATGGGCAGCCCCAAAGGTAACATTCTCTTAGGTAACTTTTCTTTGAAATTTTGGAACATGACTATTGCCATGCTTCCATCAGGGACTGGCAAACCCAAATACCTTTCCTCAAACCTGGCAGTCTCCACTCCTAGGACATCACGAACAACAATTTGCTGGACCGATGGACATACAAGGCCGAAAAGGATTGAGCAGTTACTAGTATTCAATAGCTGACCCGTGGCTGCAACATGTTTGTTAATATGTTTTTTATTTGGACTTATTGCTCATTCTCTTTACTTCAAAAATTTAAAGTGTGGCGTGTGTAAACAACAGATGAGATAAGCTCAAAGGACGCCGGCACATCTTAACTGGAATTGCATTCCCTAAAGATGTTCCTTCCTCAACCAAAGTTGAGAGGCCATCAGTATTGAAAAGGAACAAATACTGGGAGAGCAGGTCACCTTCCATAAAACAACGTGATTGTGCAAATGGATCTAGGATGGCTCCATTGATTTTCACAGAGTGTCTTACAGTGGTCACAAATGACACCATCTAGTCAATCCACTTGTGAGCAAACAAATCCTTTGCACCATCTGCTTCTTGTTCATAAGCTTTTGAGAGATGAAGCTTATAATCGCAATAAATATAATGACAAGAAATCTTTGCCAGGTCATTTTTATGCTGCTTAATACATTGAGTGCATTCAAAGGCCAATAGTGCATTAGCAATAATCATTCTCACTAATATGAAGGCACCCTGAGTCGGGGAGATGGTATCATCTAGTAAAGGCCGCAATCTATTGACCGAACACTTTGCAAAAACCTTGTAGATTACATTGGCGGGGCCAATTGGGCGAAAATCTATCAATTATGTTGGGTTTTGAACTTTAGGAATCATAACAACGATAAATATCATTCGCATACTCTCGCATAACCCCTGTAGAGAAGAATTTCCTTCACTGCACCAATTACCTGATTTCTCATTGTCGACCAATTCCTTTGAAAGAATCTCACCGAGAAACCGTGTTCGTATCATCGTTGACCTGTCTATGGAAAGATCAATAATAGGAGTACCTGTCTATGGAAAGATCAATAATAGGAGAACGACCACACAATGTATGCCACTATTCGTAAGCTTTTCCTATTTTTTAGGTTACAAATCATGTGAATAGAAGAGGACGTGACACTTTTTTTTCGCGAATATGCCTAGGGAGTGTATTTTTATATTGATAGGAGGAGTGAAATAACAGGCCGATGCCGCGAACACGTGCACTAGAAGGCGTGTTTAGGGCAATCGTACGAGCATAGGAAGATGGGGTTGCTCAGCCACCTTACAAAGGTTTAGGTTACATTGGTAAAATTGCTAAGTCCTTTGGCTCCGGCAATGGCCCAGGAGCGGGCTTCGTCCTTGATGGTCGTCACCACGGTGGAGGTCGAGGGGGGGATCTTGTCGAAAATGATCGCGTTGTGGTGGCGCCATAGAGTCCAAGCAACAAGGCCCGCAATGGTCGTGAGCCCGCGCCGTTTGGCCATGGGCAGCGTCAGATGGGCTGCAGTTAGCCAAACTAGAATCTCGTGCCAAACTACACGCGCGAAGACGCATCTCACCAATAGGTGTTGTAGAGTTTCCGGCTCCTGCAGGCAGAGGACACATACTGGTTCGTGCGGCAGGCCGCGCCGGGCAAGCCTGTCAGCAGACCAACATCGGTTCATGGAGGCCAGATAGAGGAAGAACCGGACTGATAGAGGTGCTCCGGATTGCCACACTAGCTGCCAGTGCTCGGGCATCGTGGATCCAGTGAACAAGTCAGTATAGCAAGAGGATGCCGAGTACTCGCCACTCTTTGTCCACCTCCACCGGATGACATCTGGCTGGGGAGGGAGGGCCACGCGCTGCAGTTTGCGCCAGATTTCCACAAACTCAAGGAAGGCCGCCGGCCCCGGTGAACCCTGTATGTCGGAGATCCAGGTACGGTCAAGTAGAGCCATCGCCACCGTGCGAGTGCGGCGCTTCCTAGCCGGAACAAGGGCAGGGGCTAGCACGGAGATAGAACTACCCTCGAGCCACGGGTCCACCCAAAAACGGCATGAAGTGCCATCCCCCACAGTCCAGGTGGTGGAAGCCCGGAAGAACTGGGCTGCCTCGGTGTCGTTGGGCAGCTGGAGGTGGGACCAAGGACGATTGTGGTCCGTGGCCTCGAGCCATAGCCATCGGACCCGAAGAAGAGGCCGTGACTATTTTAGCGAAGACTGTCGTGGCCAATAATAAAGGGCTTGTTTTCATATCCCACGGTCTCGTGTGATGGCCAAAGAAAACTCTTGATCATGCTAGTTTTAGCTAGCTTACGTGTAATTATGTGTGGTGATGGACTGCTGGATCCCATTCGTTTAGCCCAAACAGAATAATGAGCACCACGTGGAAGTAGTGTACGCCGTAGCATTATAGCATATGCAACCATGACTAGACTAGAGTACCTTTGAGTTGCTTCTCCACGAGTTTTGCCGGTAATCCCCGGTTTAAAGCCAATCATTAGGAGACAAACCGCTGCCTTTGCTTGGTGCTTAAGACGATCAAAAGAAGCAAAGCCACATCTACGCTAGGGAGGCAAGAATCCATCTACGCGAACGATTGGTTTTGGAACAATCCACATCCACCACCACGCTGGCACGCAGCAACCGATCCCCTGCCCTGACCCCAGCCACGAACAAAACAATGCCGAGTTTCAGATCCCGAGGCGCGCGCGCGGCACCACACCACGCGAAAGCAGATTCGTGTAACGCCCAGAGCGGCAAACCCTATCGCGCCGGCGCGACCTCCGACGCAGGGACGGACGGACGGGGCCAACCAAAGCGAGAGAAGGAAGCGCAACGTGCCTCCCCCGGCGAGCACGCATCCCCGCGCGGAGGTGGTGGCGGTCAAGGCGGCACATCGAGCACGTCACCGCCGTACGGGCCGCGCAGCCTTACGGCGGCGAGCGGGGCTTTTGCCCTCCTCCCCTTTCGCCTGCGCACAGGAGCTCCAGTGCGTACGTACGCCTCCAAAGCCGTGCAGGCTCGAGCGATTTGGCGAGACCGCCCCCGAGACCTTGGGTTCGCGCGACCGCTGCGGTGGGCGCTGCTTTTACTGTTGGCTCGCCCGTTGCCTCGGCTGACGGCGCCGAAGCCCGAACGTTTGGTTTGATTTCGGCTCTGCCGGGGCGAGCCTTTACGCCGTGGCCCGCGTGTCCCGCCTCCCCGGCGACAAGCCGCGTGAACAGCGTCGGGCAGGGGAGGGAGGGAGAAAGCGACCGGACGGGGATGGTTTCGCTGCCGGAGCGGACAGACCGAGGTTTTACGTGAGAAAGCGGGTGCAAATCTTTCGTGGAAGCGGACGAAAGACGGGGAGTAGCTTCGCTCCAACTAAAGCTCTCACAGCGAATGTCATCACGTTGGGTTCGTTCCGTGCGATCGATGTGAGCAGTGGCTAGTGCTTCGAGTCCAACAAAGGGACACACAGTGATGACAGAGGCCTCGTCGAGACCGTGACAACCTTTCCCTTTGTCGCATCGTTCCCCTCTCCCTTATCCTCTCGCGAGAGCCAGGCGAAAAGGGAGAAGAGGTCGTCCCCTCGCTCAGATCCGGTCGGGCCGGTGAGTCCTCTCCCCCTCCGCCGGCCGCGCTGGCGGCAGGAGGGTGGGTGGACTCCGGTGCCTCGATCTGGATATGTGAATAGTAGGGGTGTAGTTCTCCTTGGCGCTGGTCGGAGGTGGGCGGCGGCGTCGTGCTGGAGTAGAAGGTGGCTACGGATCTCCTCACCTCGAGGCTACTTCCCGACTGCAAGATCACCGCTCGATTCAAGGTCATGCCAGCTCAGGAGGAGCGGCGGCGGTGGCAGCGGCGCGTCTGCGTCTCGTGCCGGCGGTGGTGTTCATCGTTTGTTGGTCAAGGGACCTAGTTGTAATTTCTTTTACTGCTGGGGTGCTTTGTACTGCAGGTGGATCTTCAATATAATCCAGGGACTTTTCCGCAAAAAAAAAGGGACACACAGTGAAACCGGAGTGATTTCCGCTGTGCGACGGGAAAGCCTAGCCCATGTCGGCCCACCGGAGCAGAGCCTTGCTTTGCCGGTTATTTTAGCCTTTGCTTTATTTAGAGCATCTATAGTCGGGCTGTGGAAAATTGATCCCTCAAACGCCAGCGAACATGTCCGGGCATGTTTATGGACACTGACCGGTCAAGGCTCAGGTTTGTTGTTCTGCATCCGGATAATTCATACGACAAACCTTAAATTCATACAAAAGCAAGTAAACGATATATTGCGTAGATCAACTATCTTACACTATTCTAATCCTCGCCAAAGATGTCCATCATCTCTGTGCCCGGCACCCGGTACATGGACGGCAGCAGCAGATCCGGCTCCTCCGCCTGCTCCGCCTCGGTCTCTGGAAGTTCGACAAAAAGAGCGTCTGTCGCCGCCCGCTCCTGCCAGAAGAAGCGTCGGTTGGCCTCCACGTAGGCTTCATCTTGAATGCATTGCAGGATGGCATTCAGCTCCGTCGTCTCCTTCGTTTGGGCGACCGTGAACTCCGCCTCCGCGTCCTCCACGTTGAAGCCCGGAGCCGAAGCCAGCTCCTCCTCCTCCACCTCCTCCTCCATCGAAACCGGATGGTGTTGTTCCTCCATCGGCTCCTCCTCCTCCTGCTCCGGCTCCGGCGAGTCCGAAGACAGGCCGACAGCGATGTGTGCGGCACACCTCGCCCGAATCTGCTCCTAAATCTAGAAGCGCCGTTCCGGCGTGAGCATGGCGTTGGTAGTCTTCTTCTGTCGGGCCATGGCGAAGCTGGACGGCGTGGGACGAACGGCAGAGCGGAAGAGAGAAGGTGGATGGGCTCAGGCTGGCAGCGCGGAGAGGGAGGAGGTGGATTTAGCTAGGGTTGGGGGATGCCGACAGGCTTAAATAGACAGACTTGGCCTCAGACAGCAAACCAGAGCAGCGCCACGCGACGTTCACACACCCACCGGAGGAGACATACGCGAACCGTCGGTTTCGGACGATTCCACATGAGACCCCATCGTAAGTTCGACGTGGCGGACGCGACCGGACGCCTCATATCCATCCTAGGGCGTTTGAGGCACGTTTGATGAGCCCGTCCGGGTCGTATTTTCGTGAACGTACCGTCCGTTTGATCGTTTGGGTGGGTTTGGGGCCTCCAGTGTTTAGATGCTTTTAGCACAACAACTGCGACGTTCTCTCTATCACAAGAAAAGAAAACGCGCAACTGCACGGGCTCGGTCATGCACTGGCATCGCCACGCGCGCGTAGTGACAGTTGACACTTGACAGGAAACGAAAGCGCGCTCTAGACTCATCTAGCTTTTTAAACTCTGTAGATGGATACGATAACCAACAGTTTGATTGGACCACTGAACAGCAAAGCCTGGTAAGTACACGCCTGATGGAACATGAACACGGGAGCAAAGCGAGGGATAAAGGGATTACATTTACATGCATTGGCAGCGCATTACCTCTGAGCGATTAGACGGCGGGGCTTATCTCCTCGTGTTCGATCGATTGCGATTGCCCATTTGACGCCGCTGCCCCAAATTCTTGGTTGTTTTGAGTGCACGATGATCGCCCATGCATTGCATGTGTGTGTGAGACGACTCCACGCAAATGCAAGGGCCCAGATGCAAAGGTGAAAATTGCTGCACGTAACTTCACCACTTGCATTGCCGCCAGCATTACTTTCTCGCGGTCCGAGTCGATCACGTATGCGATGCACGCGTGCCTCATCAAAAGGCTGGGAGTCTGGGACGTGTAGTCTCATCTCGTCGTCGTCGTTGCAGACATGTGGACCTCCGTCCGGGTCGCGAATGAATGCGTTGATGAACGCAACGTACGGCCCAGCCCAGCTCAACGGACTTGAGACTGATCATCAAGTTAAGTTGATTTCTCGTTGGCGCAAAGCAATATCAAAAAAGCAATATCTGCGGTGCAGACGGCTCCCTGGGAAGTGATAACTCTCACTCGTCGACAGGATCGTGTGCTCTCAGGTAGAGTAGTAGTCTCTGCAAGCCGAGGCGAGTGCCCAAATGTTCAGAGCTGAGAGGAGACATCTACTGGCAGTGGAGGTGCAGTCGTGCAGAGGTGCATCTGAAAACTAACTGGCGAACCACAGGATACAGTCTCAGTAGCATGCCAGCATACGGTCGAGTTGAAAGTAGGAGTGGTGCAGGCAGTGGAGGTCAGGTCTACCTGGCCAGAAATGCAATACGTACGATATCAATATCTTGTTCAGAGCATACAGACAAACTTACACGACAGAGAGGTATGGGAGAAAGTGATGCGCATATCTGCTAGTACAAAAGTCAAAATGTGTGGTGCCGGACTGGCTTCTGCATATGATCTTCAAATTATTATTTTAAGCTTTTACGCTAACCCATTTTTTAATATACTAGGAAATGTGCCCGTGCGTTGCAACGGGAGAAACAATTCCTCACACACCCCGAGCAACCCATTATATTATGTTGCCATTTCTCCTCTTTGTCACCATCGCAGATGGTGATCATATTGTCCATCTATTCACAACGAACATGATCAATCCCAAGGCGATGTGCTTGCCATCATTCTTTGGCACAACATCTGTGCGTCGCAACACAAAATTTAGGTCAAGGAACTGTTGATGCATACTCAACACCAAATTTAGAGATAATGGAGTCTGACTTGGAAGGTAAGTTTATGAATAAGTTTAGGTTCAATCCCCGCAAAATAAAAAGTTCAGGTTCAAACATTTCATCAAGCATCTCAAAGAAATGTAAATAATCTATTTTGTTAAATCTTAAAAAAATTAGTAAAATCTTAATCTAGTTTTTTTAGACCATCTAGTGTTATTGATCTCATCTCCGGTCAGCCACGATTCCCTTTACTTGTGCATGGACTTGCAAGTTACTTGTGCATTACGTCATCTTTGACAATCGGCCAACAAGTCTTGAAGAAAATGCCCGTGAATCCGTCGGGTCCCGGCGCCTTGTCAGCGGGCATGAGGTCAATGGCAGCCTTGACCTCCTCAGAGAAGGGCGCATCAATGCCGGCAAGGTGCACAAGCACCATGGTGCCCTTTTTTAGAAAAACAATTTTATTATGCGACGCAAAAATAATTGATATTTTTGTAGGAACACACACAGATGTACACTATGTATGTACAAAATTTCACATCATTTTACTTTCACACGTGGCGTACAAAGAATAGACAAATGTGTATTTTCAAATGGGCCACTTTTTTCTGTCTGGATTTTTTACAGCTTACAAATTACATTTTTTTTCAAATTAAAATTTTCATGGATCCATAGTGAACACATACAAATTTTCACAAAAAATGATCCATTTAATCCCTAAATATGTTTTTTTACATTTTTTCAGAAAAACGGCCACCATGGTGCCTCCTCCGCCACGAGGCGGACACGGGGATCGATCAGGCCTTCACGTCTCAGGAGGACGAGGAGGAGGTGCCGACATTTCACCTGTCGCCAATGACCATGAAGCCAGTGTCTCCGGCATGAACGACATCGACATATTTGATGACAAGTAGCGTAGTTGCTAGTTTGCTGGTGGCTACTTTGTTCTATGTACGTATGTCATGGATGTTGCATTTTTTTAAACACGGTCCCTTAGGGCCCGATTCATTAAAAAAGGTCGAAGAGAGTTGCCTGGTTAGTTAACAGAATACCGGACGAAAACCGTTACAACATGCCCACGGAAAAGGCACCGGCCGACCTGGAACCCACAAGACCCACACACACACCGCCAAGGAAAAGACACCATCAAGGTTGCCTGCAAAGTCATCATCATCACCTCTCCCCGAGCGAGTGACTACGACTTCATCGCTGATGACCCATCAAGACCCCTCTGAACGAACAGTACACGGGAACCCTGCCGGCCATGGCCAAAAAATCGACCCCACGCATCGAGGACGAGGCAGCTTCGACTTTGATGTCAAGCCTCGTAGGAGAAAGGGAGCATGTCTTGCACCAACACAGTCTGACCTGCCCATCACCCGGTATCGTTGCTGCAGTGTCGCCCCGCAATGCCGTAGCTCCGACTTCAAGCTCAAGAACATGTCAAACGGTCGACGACGAAGGCAAGCCACGACTCTGCTCATCTTGCAACCATCATCATTGCCACACAAGTCGCAACGCCACCTCCGCATTGCCAGCCGTTCACCTGTCGACCATGATGCCGTGCACGTCCAGCCTCAAGGAAGAGCATGATGGATCACGGTCTTCAAGACGGCGCCCCCAAGTGGGAGAGCGACGTTGGAGACGATGTTGTCGCCCGATCCTAAGCAGGATCATGGCATTCACGCGAAGAGCTCAATCTGGAACAAGATGATGCACGGGTCTCCTCGGTGGCACCTCAAAAAAGGATGACGACGCCCACGGGCGTCGCTGTCGCCGGCCGACAAGCACTGGCCAGACTTTCGCCTGGAGCAGCACACCCTCACTCCAATGTAGTTCGTCGACGCCAACATGCACCTCCATCGCCCGAACCTCCAATGACCCGCACACCCGTGCATAGCGAACGCACCAATTCCAAACAGGGACAACCACCACACCTCGCTACCATCGAAGCCGGCCAGCAGCACCGGCGGCGAGCCGGATCTGGCCGCCTGCCAGACCCAGCAACCCTCCTCCGCAGCGCAAACCCCTATCAGTGACCTGCACACAAGCAGCGCCACGCCTGTGAGCAGTGGTGGGAGGGCCGCCACCCTAACCCAACCATGCTGGACGGATCTGAGACGCGAAGCAGAGCGCCGCCTCAGACCGTAAGGGGCCGGATGCGCCATCCCGCGAGCAGCAGTTGGAGCCGGAGGACCACCGGAGGAGCCACCCTCCGGATCCGCGGTCCTGGCCACCGGAGAGCCGCAAATCACCGGGCCGCCAAGCAGGACGAGGGAGCGACCTCCCTCCGCCAGAGATGTGCGCCTCCGCGCCCGAAATGCCCCGCCGCCCATGGCGCGGGCTTTGTCCGACCGCATCCTCCGGCGACGGCGAGGGGGAAAGGGGGGTGGCGCCGGCCGACGACTGGGGTTCCCCCGAGCCGCTTGGGAGCGACGCGGGGGTCGGGCTCCGCTAGTCAGGGAGGCGTTATGGATGTTGCATGACGTTGTATGAAAATGGGGATCGTGAAATGGGAGTGTGATTGTGATGGGTGAAATATGAGGGGTGTGCTCACCTTTGCTATGTGTGATTGTAGATGCTCTAACCTACTCACGGGAGGAAGGGAAATGGTCGTCCGCTAGGGAGAGGAAAATAAACAGTTGTGACTGTTAAGTTCCGTCTTCCACTAGCACCATGTGACTAAATTTTTCATGCCCTTGTCATGTATGAATGGCCATATGGGGCTTTAAAATTTTCCCTAAGAATTAGTTGGAAATAATAATAGGCCAGTAATTTCAACATGTAGCCATTATTTGATGTGAAATAAAGCATGTCATATGGCCTTCCCTAAAAAAGTTGGTACATGTGTAAAATCACACCTCATCTCTTTCATTTTCTCACCGGACCAGATGTAGCACTACCAATTACTCATGTTCACTTTTTTTAGTAAATATATGTGTATTCATATTCATTGACTGCTTAACGTTTGGTCTGATCTTTTGGGCTTTGCCATGGCAAAGTGGGTCAATGGACTCATCTTCGGTTACTTTTATGGAAGTGACCGATGTATCATCTTTGGAAGCCCTGGCGTGCCATGAGGCGTTGGCATTAGCTCGTGATCTCAACATCACTCGAGTTATTATTTCCTCGGACAGTGGCACGCTTGTTAAAGTTATTGAATCAAACCAAGGCGGGAAACATGCAGCTATAGTTCAACAAACTCGAGTCACTTTTTTGGCAATGTAATTTTATTCATGAGAGTAGGTTTAGAAACCATGACGCTGATAGTTTTTTTTTTTTTTTTGCGGGAACATGACGCTGATAGTATAGCCAAGTTTTTTTTATCTTTAAGCTTTGGTAGACACTTGTGGTTCCTTTGACCACATGACGTTGTAACGATTCTGTTGAACCCATCTATCTATCTATCTATCTATCTACTACCCTATACTAGGAAATGTGCCCGTGCGTTGCAACGGGAGAAATAATTCCTCACACGCCCCGAGCAACCCATTATATTATGTTGCCATTTCTCCTCTTTGTCACCATCGCAGATGGTGATCATATTGTCCATCTATTCACAACGAACATGATCAATCCCAAGGCGATGTGCTTGCCATCATTCTCTGGCACAACATCTGTGCGTCGCAACACAAAATTTAGGTCAAGGAACTGTTGATGCATACTCAACACCAAATTTAGAGATAATGGAGTCTGACTTGGAAGGTAAGTTTATGAATAAGTTTAGGTTCAATCCCCGCAAAATAAAAAGTTCAGGTTCAAACATTTCATCAAGCATCTCAAAGAAATGTAAATAATTTATTTTGTTAAATCTTAAAAAAATTAGTAAAATCTTAATCTAGTTTTTTTAGACCATCTAGTGTTATTGATCTCATCTCCGGTCAGCCACGATTCCCTTTACTTGTGCATGGACTTGCAAGTTACTTGCTTTTTTTTTTTAGACTGGGTCCTCAGTTTAATATGCTTGTCCTTCGTTCCCTTCATCTCATTGATCTCATCTCCGGTCAGGCACGCCTCACGTGTCCTTAGTTTGATATGCATGTCCTTCATTCGCTTAGGATAAAATCCAATTCCCACACGGTCAGCATGCACAACAACGTCCCTTCCTTGCATGTGAATGTCATGCTGCCCACAATCTTGAAATGCATCCTTCTTCCTTCTTTAAAGAAATACCCAAGTCCCAAGACTGCCCTCAATTCCTTCCTTTTATAAGCCTAGTGTCATGCAGTGTGCACGTCCATCCTTTCCTTCCTTTAATTTAATACCCAAGACAGCCCATGCTAGCCCTCTTGTCCGCTCTCATAGTCCCTAAAGTATATAAACAGGCAGAAATCTCTTTGAACGAACGATGTGGGACTATGGCTCAGTTGGTTACCCCCGCCGTACGTATATTTTAATCACGTGGCATGTGGCCCAAAAAAGGCCTAGCAGTGGTACGCTCAGCGGTGCAGTTTTTGAAGCCCAATAGTGCCTGCAATAATTTAATGTTGAGTAGGCATAGTGGTGCAGCAACGTGGGCTGATTTTTCTAAATAAAAAAGAAGCAACGTGGGCTGGTACGGTCTGAGGAGCGTGCGTGCGGGACGTACCTGGTGAGGCGCGCATGCCTGCGACCGTACGAAAAATTTAGCGTGCGTGCGGACGACGGACGAAGAAACGTACGAAAATTTTAGGGTAAGAAACGCTCCGTGCTTTATTATTAAAATTAAAAAAAATAAATTAATTAATAATTAACTAGCACAAGTGCCCGTGCGTTGCAATGGAGATAAAAGCTAGAAGTCCGTTCAGACACACCAAAGTCCGAGTACGACTCATGCTACTGTCAAGGATGACGTTTCTTTCTGGCAGTTATCTTCCCACCCTCAAGAGCACACTATCTTGTTTTCTTCTTCATGTACCCGGCCCCGTGCATACATTGTCTTGACGGAGCCCATCTCTCCGCTGTTTATAAATTTGTCGGTATTAATAGAAAGATATAAATCAAGAAATACAAGAATCATCCTTATATTGTTTTCTGTGTCGTACCTTTCTTGCCAATTCAGTAGCATACCTTTTATTCATGGTATTTTGTTCAATGCTGGAAAAAGCATGGCCGTATAAAAGAGGAAAACAAAGTATATCAAGTTTTTGCATGGAAAAGCATGGCTACAAATTAATCGTAGGCACACTATTATAAATGGTTCAGTATAACATGATTCTGCTCAACAGATTGAAAGGTGTTGCCGAAAATACTTAATTGGTTTGTTTGATCATTGTTAGCCAGCAGAGTAACAACCTTACTGACCAGGCTGCCGAATTGCACAACTCATGGATATCTCCTTTCCGCTCGAGCAGCCAGCAGCATCAATTCCACACGCCATCATCACCTCCCAACGCACCAATGAATTGAGCAAAATATGAGAGGCAAGGGCAGGAACCCTTCTCTCATGTGTGCAACACCTCACTAATGCATGAACCTAGCGACATCAGCTGACGGGATTGGGAACGCCGGCGAGTTGGCCACCTCGGGAAGACGTGAGAGAGCAAGTACCTCATCTAGTGGTGTGATGAAAATTAGAAGTGATAAGAGCAGAAGGCCGTGGGCTGCACATCCATCTTCTTCAGCTCATTCCCACCATCGGCAATAAGTCTAAGTTGTTCCACTGAACATGTATTTCATCATGGGCGAAAAACAGTGAAAAAACTGCAACAAGGAACACAGTACCTCTCTTTCTCTGACCCTCTAGTAACTGGCTCCCTGTCTGCATCTCGTCCTGAGAAGAACATCTGCTACTGCTCAACGCTGCTGCTTCTCCTTGCTTGATGTCACCCCTGTGCTGCTACAGGCCATCTGCTGATGCTCCCTCGCGCCATCGCTGCAGGCCATCCGATGCCACTCCATCGCGCCGCCGCCAGTGTCTCTGCTGCTGCTCCTTGCACCACTACGCCGGCGCTAGCACAAACCCTCTACTCCAACTCACCCCCGAATAGGGCCAACATGTCGATTGGAGCATCCTCTGTCTTCCATGGATGGCAGCCGGCTGGTCCCCTGCCTTCCATCTACCCAAGACGATGACGAAAATCCACGTCCCAGAGCCAACCAGCCTCTCCTCTGCTTCCCCCATCCCAATAAGCCAAACTCCAAAGCCCACCTCGTGACTTCGTGCGCCGACCTTGCTTTGATTCCCGCTCTGATCTCCGGCCATGGCCGTGCGGCGCCCCGGATCCTCTGCCCCCAGATGGCTTCTCCCCTCCGTGCTCCTCCTCCTGGTCGTCCTCTTCGCGGGCCTTGCTCCTGCCGTGTGCTCCTGCAGCGCCTCCACCAGATCCCTTTTCGGCAGCGCCGCCAGGCCGCCTCCAGCACCAGCACCAAGGAAATCCGGGGAGACCGAAATGCGACGCCGGCAGACGCCAGGGATCACCGGGAATTCGAGAAGAGGGCCGATCTCTGCCCCGCCCCAGGGCTCCTTCTTTGACCCCACACTGGGCGTGGACTCTGCGGGGCGGAGAGAAGTAGGGCGTGGATTAAAAAAACCAAACAGTTTTTTTTCACTTACGGGTGGCAGGGTGGGTAATTTACTTCAACTTTAGGGATAGTTGGGCGACGACGGTGAGCCGACAGAAGCACTCCGTGCTTTATTATTAGGTAAAGATTAGGTAGAGAAAAGGACGAGAGGGCAAATCCAACTAAGCATATTAACCGTCGGATTACCATCTAATGATCTAAACTTTCCTGACGTTGAGCCCACTAACGAAAACGAAAGCTACTAAACCCCCTTCGTCTCTTCGCACGTCCCACCACTCGCGCGATCGAGGCAAAAAAACCGTGCCCCACGCCCACGCTCGCAAACCGTCCCTGGAGCAGAGTCCCACCGATGTCGTCTCCCTCTCTCCAATGTTGCCGCCTACATCGTCGTGCTTCTCTCGGCCCTCCAGCTACCGGACAACTCTATGGAGCCCGTCTGCCGAGTCGACGCTGCCAGACAACTTCTCTAGACGCCGCCAAGTCTTCGCGTCTAGGGCGCCGCGGGAGCGCGCGTGGGCACAACAACCTCGCATCTCACAGGCTCGACGGCACGCGCCTGGACGCCGCCGTTGTCCTGCACTTCAGCAGCTTCACAGCAAGCAAAAAACATGGATTAACAACGCGGCTGCCGAGACCGCCTTTTTGCCCATCAGGTTCAGCCACGACCGTCGTCGAGCACAACAGGGATTAGGTACGCCCTTAATTTTTCCTGTGTGATGCATAAGCATGGCAACCTGTTCTTTCCCTAACTGTCTCGATTCCAGATTGGTCCATATTAATTCCACCTTTGGAGTAAATTTGGTCCAGTTCAAGATGTGTTTGTCCTAGGTTTGATCTGTTCAAAGTTTGAGTACATAATGCAAGATTAGTATGCAAGTTTGGGTATTAATTTGATGATACACGACCAGCAATACTTGTTTCTTTTGCCTGAACATGTTAATTCAATTATTGGAAGATTACTCTCATTAGATTTTGCGTCGCATATTTTTTTTTTCTCAAGATTGAATAGTATTGTGCAGGGAGAAATAAGCTGTTGTGAGTTGTGACTTGCAGGAAAAGATTCTTTCTTCCCTGTATTTACTTTACTCAAGTTTAGCTCTTTTACTCACATGAGATACTCAGTTCATCTTTTTTCAGATTTATGACGTTAGCAATCTGTTTGTTGTATAAACAGGGAATTTATTGCTGCCATACCTAGAGTGTGAATTTGTTCTACCATGTGTTTTGCTGTACATGCAGGTCCCCGATTATTTCTCGCTCTTATCCAATTTCCTTATCCTTTCAGGGCAAGGTCGGAGTAGTGGGCAAATACAATTTCTTTTGTTGCATGCGGACCCGCTTGTGAGACTGCTAATACTATTAATTGTTTGGTGTAACCATGTTGAAGATTTACACTTCGTGCATGGGTGATGCTGACTTTAAATTAGAAGGTGCTTTGCTAATTCTGCTGATTTATTTGATAGGTCCTACTCATTTTAGCAGTGAGATTGACCTGCATATGTGTCTACATACTGAAGAAAGATGCATCCGAGGAAGTTGTAATGATGGTTTCTACAGATAACTTACTGGATAATGGCCGAACCCCATGAACAATTTCAGCCGACATGCACAAATCTGCACAAGTCCATGTAAGAAAATTAAGCTTTTATTATCCAAATGCTGTTTTTTGGGTTTTGCATGTATGAGCAATAGTTAGTAACACAGAAAACATATTTCTATTCTCCTATTTCTAACATGCATGGTTAGTGAATACCTGTTCCAGTTTTGCATATCAGAGAATTGGTTACGGAATTTCTATTTAGCTATCGTTGTTCTCCTATTTCTAACATGCCTTCGGTTATTGTTTATCACTCAAATATTTTAAATTGAGAGCTTATACGGGCAATAAGTGTTGATTTTTCATGCAAACTAAAAGAGCTCTCTGCACTTAAAGTGCCTTTTGGAATTTCATGAACCTCAACAAGATTTTATACCTGCAGTATTCTTCTGTTAGGATTTAAGCTTGCAGCACCTTGGCCCCTGGGTTGTGCTTGCTACAAATGGTGTAGGAGGTGAAAGCACTCGTGGCTGGTAGACAACATGGTAGAAGATTCGGAATACAAAGAAGAATACCGTGTCGCTACCTTCGCAGACGACCTAGAGAGCTCCCCCCGCCGCCGTCCAGGAACCCCACCTCCCGCTCCTCCTCCCCTCGCCCCCACTAGCGGGCGTTGTTGGGGCAAAGCCCTCGCGGTGTGGGCGGCGGCAGGGCGGCCTCCCTCCCTGGCAGATGTGGGTAGCGCGGGGCTTGCTTGCATGTCAGCGGCACAGGGTGGCAATCTTGTCCTGGCTTCAGCTCCCTCCCTCCTGTATCATGGTGGCCCGGCCAGCATGGCCTTGCTCCCATTGTGCGGCAGCTCGCCGATGTTCACCTGTGCACTGTCTGGGGTCGTGTTGGCGACGGATCGGGGGTCTCTTGCCATATTCGGTCGGTGGTGGTAGTTGGTGGCATCGGGGGTTCATCTGACGGCCCTGGAGGGTGGTGGTGGAGCGTCGTGTTGACCTGTCAGTGGTGTGGACGGCTGGAGCGAAAGCTCCCTTTCATGTTAGTGGTGGCGCTTGGCTGGGGCTCGGCACATCTCGACGTCGGTTGGCTCCATGGTGGGGATGCCGGGTGGAGCGGGCCTGTGCAGAAGAGGACGGCACCGTTGGTGCACCAGCAGGTGGCGCTGTGATTCAGCAGGCGATGTGGGGTGGTGGCAGCGACCGTATTCTTCGAGGTTTGTATCGACGGTGCACGGGGCTGGGCGGGCACTGATGGTTTTGGCCACACGTGCAACGGTGAAGGCTTAGATCTAGGGTTTGTGCTCGGGCGGGTTAGATCGGCGCCTGATGCATCAGAGCTTGTGCTTCGGGTAGGTGAGGTTGGGCTTGACCCAGTATATGCTCGTGGGTGGTGTTCGGGGCTCTCCTCGTGGGTAAGGTGGTTGGTGGTGGTGGTCGTGATATCGTTGCTTTGGTGCGTGGATTGGCGCCGGTGGCCACGGACCCTGGCATTGTGCGAGATTGCTTAGACCAGGGCTTGGGGCTTGCCCGTCGATAGTCACGGAGTCGTGTTCCCCCCCCCCCCCCCCCCATTCCACCGGGCTTGGCTGGGGATGCATGCGTGGGTGCCTCCTACGGTGGAGGTGCCTACCCAGACTAGGTGAGTGAGACCGGGCTAGGAGTACATGGCGTGCCTCTTCTATTGCTACCGTGGTTGAGTGCGTTATGAAGTGAGCGGCGTATGGTGTCTCGAGACAGGCATGCCGGGGCGGTGGCCTCGGATGGCGGTCCGCACGGTTGCTCTCTGGCGGGCATCATCATGGTTTTTGTGGCTACCCTTCCGGGTTGTGTGGGCGACTGGAGATGTTGGTTGGGCGTGCTCTTTGTCCTCGCAGGAACGACGCCTTGGTCCGGATCTGGGGGTCTGACCACGTCATGTTCGTCCTAGCGGCCTCCTGGTGGCACATGTGAGCTGGCGAATGAAAGCTCCACGCTTTGGCACCGACGGAAATGACGCCCGTGGGTGCCATACTCTTTTTAAGACATTGTTGTGGTTCTTCTCTCCGTGTCAGAGCTCCGGGTGAAGATCTTTTTCCGTTGTGAACTCGGCAACGACGGCGCTCTGCATATTCCCCCTCTTGGGGCATTGTCGTGGAGTTTATGTGTGCTAGGTCATAGCGTGGGGGTGTGCTCAGATCTTCATATATCCATGTAAACTTATTGATTTAGAGAAGGATTCTGGATGTCTACGCCAAGGGGCCAGCCTGATTCTGTAAACTTATTGATTTAGAGAGGGATTGGCCTGATTCTCCAACTATTTATGGATGTAGCATACTATGGGTTGTTGACTGCTTCAGTTAAGATATTGTTATATAAAATAAGAACACTTCAGTTGCTTGTAATACCTCTAGAATATGGATTATAGAGAACAGTTCACTAATAAATTCAAGGGAAGGATCGATGGAGAATGTTGTGTATCTTAGGGATTCTCGTGTTTATGTATTTTTGTGTGTACATGTAATATGTTTGATTTAGATTGCATTTAAATTATATCAAACATATTTTGTGTTGTTAGTATGTTTTCCTATCCTTTCTTGCGAAAAATTCACTGATGTACCCATCGTTTGACTATTTCTTAATTGCCAGATGCACCAACCACATAGCCTTTTTTCCTCTTCCAGAAATGGGATTTTAGATATGTGAGACATTTTCATTCTATGGCGATCAAACAAAAATTGGAATAAATGATTACTAGAATTCAATCGATTTTTTTATAATAGAAGTGTATTATGATTTAGTGACAATAAATAGGGTCAAACATGCTTTGCATCTAAATGTTTACTTGCAAAACTACTTCATACTTGGCCTGGGACATAAACCACAATATATATTATTATGCAAAGGTAAGTATTGATTTCCTTGTCCATTACCTATTATGGTGATTGATATTTTTATGATGCATATCGCTTGCAGAGTTGGTCTTTTGTTTTTAGTTTTATGTTCTGAAGGAAACACAAAAAACTAACTCAACCAGCTTGTAAGGTGAGTCCTCACTCTTGCAAAATATTACGTTCAACCACATGGAAATTTTACGATAATGACTTATAATTCTCTTGCTTTGTACGGAAATTGCTTAGTTGCATTACAAAATAAGAGATAATTAGTTGTCTCTTTATTATGTGCATACGATGCTAAATCATAGTGTCCATTGAAACTCATTTAAATGCATGCTAATATGTACTCCTTTTGCCGCAAAATAAGTTATATTAAAGTTAAGACACTTATTTCGGAACGGGGAGTAGTATTTTTTACAATAAGACTATTATTTCAATACACATTAATACTCACATCTGGCTATTTTATTGATCAAGACGTGCGTTGCACGTGCACGTTTACTAGTTTGAATAAAGGATCGTATACCCCTAAAAAACAGTTTGGCTTGCCTCTTCGCGTATTTCTGTTGCTTACGAAATGACTCGGTTTGTGAGAATTTTGCGAACCGACTCTCGCGCCATTCGTACATACGCATATCTACACGGACACACGGTCTTCTACAACTAATCTACCAGTACATACATACTGAAAAACCATCACAAGGCGCCAACGCGGTCACACGTACCGACGTACACGCGCAGAGTCTCCACACGCGCCGGAGGGTACACAGACCCACCTCGCCCGCTGCGACCCTAGTACAGACTACGCAACAAGCCAATACGAACGCAAAAGGTATCGAGTCACAGGCAGCTCACAGGAGTCATCACAACCCGTGAGATCATTGCAGAATCAGCACCCTCGCTTGTCCTGTACCGCAGCGCCAAGGGACGACGACGAGGGGGGCGCCGATGTCGACAGGATCCTATCATTATCATACATAGACATAGTACAGTACCACGTACGTAGCCCCAAACCCAAGTGCACGCGGCCTATTTTTCACCCCCTCCTGCGCCCGGCCCATCCATCCATCACAACGGGTACATGGGGGTGACCACAGTCCCATTTGAATCGGGGCGAGGCAGGCAGGGGCAGCGACACTTCGTCGCAGCGTAGCTGGACGCCACCGCGTTCCTGGCTTCCTGCCCCTTGCGTGGAACCAGATCCAGCTTCTTGCGCGAGAAATGACACGCACTGTACCGCGGATGCACGATCTGTTTGCCGGGACCGAGCGTGGTTTTATACTCTAGTCAGCAACGCCCCCAAAAAATAACGCAGACATTACAGGAGCCTAACTCAGGACCAGCCCCGGTATCCGATCAGGTCCCCGTTCCTACAACGATAACCACTGGTAGTACTCCCTCTGTTTTTCCCTCTCCTTTTGACGATTCTTCACTGACTCGGTTAACTTTGCCGCACGATGCGAAACCACCGGGCCGGCCGGCCGGCCGTGCAAGCGAAGCGGCATCGCCGCAAACAAGTGGAGTCACGTGCAGCGGCCGACGTTCTCGTGTGCGCTGCCCCGGCCGGACGCACGGCAAGGCGACGTCCAAAACCCACCGAGCCGATCCGCGCCACGAGTGACGGTGCTTCCGCGCGCGGAGCAGCGAAACCCGGGTGGCGGTGGGGCATCGTCGCATCCGGCAACGCTTAGCCCGCACGACACATGCCGCCGCCGCCGCAGCAGCAGCACGGGAAGGGAGGAGAGACACGGGGTGGTGGTGGCGCCCCGGGTGGCCCCGCGCACCGCACGCACAGCCTGTTGTTCGTCCACCAACTTTGGAAGCTCAAGCCCTGCGCGGTGCAGATCCAGCCCCAGCCCCAGCCGGCCGGTGGTTGCGCTACAACAACAGCTACTGCTACTGTGATTATCGCTCCCATTTTGCTAAACCACCCATGTTCCCGTCCGACTCGGCACTCGCGAGGCAATCATCAAGGACGTGAGGCGGAGTGGAGCCCCTAGCCCTAGCAGCATGTTAAAAGGGCGTGGGGAACTGTGGTAACCAACGAACCAACATTGCTTGTCACCGGGTAGGCTCCAGGTGACAACGCAACGGATCCTGCCGCGTGATCGTGTTCGGGGAAAGGGAGCCGACCCACGCCCCACCCCCACTACAAGGCCAATGCTCACCTGTGCACTACAGCTAGTTGCTACATCTGGGGGGAAGAAAGGAACTAGTATCTCGTCCTCTTTGCATCTGCAAGCAAGCCTCCAGTGTCATGATGAAGCTTTCATCTCAACTTCTCAAGCCCAGTCAGTTTTTTCTTTTGATAATAAAGGGAGCAAGCATCACGTTAGCCAGTTAGTTAAACACACATGATGCGATCAGCTCAAGGGAAACGATGCCACGATGAAGCTTTCCATTCGCTGTTCTTGTTGGTACAAATCTCACACGGCAAATACTGGTAAATTACAGAATCATATAGGGTTAAGGTGCTACTGCATGCATGGTGGATAGGCTCCAGGGCCAGCAGAACAATCCACATTCAGTTCAAGTCACCTGCAGAGACCGGGGCGGCTTAGTTTTCAGCCTTTTAAGCCGGTGTAGGTAGTGTCATCTTATGGAGAATGGGGACGACGACAACGACGGAAGAAACTGACGCTACCGGCCTAATACATTTCGCCGGCGAACATCATACCGTTGGGCGACTGGGAGCTGGCGACGGAGAAGTCGGAGGACGTCATGGGTATAGAGATCGACAGCTGGGTGGCCGAGAACGAGGCGAGGCTAGAGTTGTCGTCCGTCAGGTCCGACCACGAGTCCCTCGCCTTGGGCCACTCGTCGAAGAACGGCCGCAGCGTCTGGTTCTCCTGCTTCACAGAGTCGATGGCGCCGCCGCCGCCGCCGAAGTCGCCGCACCCTGGAAAGGAAAGCGGCTGCTGCTGCTGTCGCTCGGCCTTGGCAGCATTGTTGTTGTTGTTCTGACCCAGGTCACTCGTTGCCCCAAGCTGAGGAGGGTAGCTTGAGAGCGGGAATGCGGTCGTTTGAGACGACGGCGGCAGGCGCCATGGGTTCTCCATGGAGGTGTTGATGGCTTCTGTGATGAGCTGACTGTGCTCGTCTGCCAAAGATCTTACTCCATATGCGGTATACCTGAATTTTACAGTAAATACTAAAGGTTAACTGGGAATGTGCACATGAGGTAAAATCATACAACAAGCATACAGACAAGAGTTTTTTCATCCTTGGTCTGCAGATCAAGGAGTCATAACGAATAGTGCAAAGTTGTTTATGGCAATGCCAAGCGCACTGTTGTAAGTATGATGAGAGGACAAAAATCTTCGGCACAGTTGTACAGAACTAGTGCTCCAAAACTTGTAAGGTTTTGAGGATGGAATGAATCAGAATGTCTAGGAACGAATATATATAGGTGCTTAGTACAATCCAATAAGTACACTTGAGAAGGGTCCTAAACTCTATCATACCATCCAGACTAAAACGACTTGCAAATTTCTTTTTCGTGTGTGGCACAAAACAATATACTCCGTACAATTTCAACGGCCTTTCAGTTTAGACTAAATATTCAGTTGCCCACATGAAAACTGTGCATAGTCAATAAGCTCCGGTTGTAACGAAATGAAGAATTATTGCAAAGTTACTCATACGTAGTACAATCTGTACTTGCCGATAAATCATGACCCAGGAAACCCTATATTTTTTCAGCTAAAAGTAGACATGTTTTCCTCATTAAATTATCAAGGAACCATGCTAGCTAGAGCTCAGTCGTGCAAGCATGTAACACTTGGTGACAGAGGAAATCAAAACAATCGCAACAGAGCTGGCCTATGCTAAAGCGAACAAACACAATTAAGCATGAAAGAGTTCACTGAAGGTTACACTAAGAAGTACACTGAAGTTAAATCAAGCAGTTGTACTGATAGAAAGACATAATTGGTACGGATGAAAATGGTGGGGCTTCCAGCACCACGCTGGCCTCTTCAGAGATAGGGGCGACCGGTATTCTGAGATAAAGCAGCTAAAATGACCCAAATCATTGTCTGCATGCCCTAACAGAAACAACAACTGGACTGATGCTGTAGAAGAATAAAGAAGCGGAGTAAATGGCAAGGGAGGCCAGGCACTACAAGCACTGCGAGACTCTGCGAAGACAGACCACAAATATGTCGAGCATCATCCATTTTCATCTTTATCATGGACGGCAGTACGTGCTTGAAACTTAGCCTGCGCCAAAGCCAAGTGAAACACCCTGCGCCGCAGTTCCACCTGAGCAGAGATCTATCGTAGGGGCCGACTGTCCCCGGGTTCCCAATCTAAAATCTGATCCCGGAAAGTAAGCAGAAGCAGAGATCTAAAGGCTAAACGCAGCAGAAAATGTGTTGCAGCGCAGACAGTAAAGTTTCAGTAATAGATACGATGCATATTGCAGCAGCAGAGCACTGTGCATGGGAACAAAATGGGACTCAGAAATTAGGAAGACCAAAGGTATCTATCTTGGCTTGGCTGTCTCCAATCAGTTTGAGGCATGATGGCACCGTTAAAAAAGACAAGGGCTACTGTGTGGCATGGAGAAATGTCATGAGCAGTGCTCACCTGAAATCTTTGCATGTTCCGCCGCCACCGAGAGCCGCGTAGGGAGAGGCATTGTTGCCCATGTGCGGCTGAGGCGGCCCCAACGCGGAGGAGAAGGTGCTGGACATGCTGTTTCCCCCGCCCCCACCACCGATGGCGGGGTAGAGGGAGTGGTTCTGGAAGCCACCGCCGGCGAGGGGCGGCACGGCGGAGGCGGCCGGCGGCGGCTGGGAGTGGGGGACGAGCTGCGTTTCCACAGGCTTTCTTGAACGGTTGCGGCCGCGGTGCATGTGGCGCTCGCAATACTTGGAGTCGGAGGCGGCCTCCTTGGCGCACCGCCACTTCTTGCCGTCCGTGCGCCGGCACCGGCCCGGCTCTGGATCCACCTTCTTGCCCAGGTACGAGCCATACCCGACTGCACAAAGCACGCAAACCCGATCGATCAGGGTGAAGCTGCATACATTCTTCAATCGAAAAACAATGGCGAGCAGGGGAGGGAGGGAGCAGCTGTTCCATTACTCAGATTTGCAGCATTAATCCAACGGAAAAAACAAAAAGGTTAAGGGCAAGAGCAGGCGCCGCGAGTCCTGTTACTTTGGAATCGAACAGTAGCCCTCACCGTGGTGTGCTTAGCAAAATCTTGAAGAGAGCAATGGTCGAGATTAAAATAAACTCTTAACACTTTCTGGTAGCAAATCCGGTGGTTCTCGAATGGCGGATCCCGGATTAACAAATGACCGAAGCGAGTTAACAAATGGATGCAAAGTACGCCCACACACCTGATCGGATGAATAAACAAAGAAGACGCCGCGCGCTAAACTACAGACGCAATCGCAAGATTTGCGGTAATGATGGCGCGAAGAAAGGAGAAGGGGACGTACTGGCGAGGGGGTTGTGGTAGAAGCGGGCGGCGAGCGATTCGATGCCGCGGCGGATGGGGAGCACGAGATCCGGCGGGACGGGCACGCCGGCCACCAGGTACTTGTAAATGAGCGCCTGGTGCTCCAGCTCCTCGTACTGCGCCGCCGTGAAGGGCACCGGCCTCGCCATCCACCTGCCGTCCGCCCGCGCCTCCTCCCCCACGCCATTGCCGCTGCGCACAAGAACACCCGTCGAACCACGTCACACACAAAAGCACAACACAAGCAAGAAAGAGGACGAGCACGAGCCCAAGAACTGGATGCATGCTTACGCGGAGAACGGAGAGGAGCGGCAGAAGGGGAGCAGGGAGGCGGTGGCGGCGGGGGAGGAGCGGCGGTCGCCTGCCGGGGAAAGAGAGGCATACGGCATCGTCATCTTTCTCGGCCGGCTGTCTCCCTCTCGCGCACACAAGCCAAGCTAAGCTAAGCCCCTGTGCTCGCTCGCTTGCTTGCTTCCTCGCTCCCCCGCTGCCTTTAATGGGGTTCCCCGCGGGCTGGCCTCCTTAATGTGCCTTGCTTGGCTTGTGCGCGCGCGCGCCCGCCCCCCCGCCTTTATTACCGGCTTTGCCTCTCTCCCCCCTCTCTCTCTCTCCGGCCGCGTCGCGGTCCGCCTCGCTCGCTCGCCAAGATGGATGGATGGATGGTGGATGTGGACGAGGCCGACACGAGGAGGAGGAGGAGGCGGTGGATCCCAGCTACGCAGGCGAGGAGGAGTAGATGACAAGCGCCCTTCCCTCCTCTTTCCCTGTCGCTCTAGCGTAGACGCACCAGGCTACGACGACTAGTAGGAGTAGGAGTATTTCGACTCTCTCTTTTTCTCGTGGGGAGGAATGGATATGGATCATGGATGCAACGCAATGCACGCACTGTAGCGAGTGATGACAACTATTGCATGGGATGAGAGAGAGAGAGATGTTGCGGTTACCGATGCCGACTTTTAAAGCCCGTCCGTGAGAGGGTGCGGTGCGGGGCAACCGTTTGCGCCACTTTTCCCTCTTGTCACTTTTTTCTACTGTGGTGTGCTTGCTTCCTGCCTTCCTGTTTTGTTTGGTGTTTTTTTTAATATGTTTGTATTCAAATCATAAAAAACACAAAATCTTTGATCCGTACAAATACTCCCTCCCTCCCGAAATAAGTGACTCAACTTTGTACTAAATCACTTATTTCGGGACAAAGAGAGAGTACATCCGAACACACGGACAAATAACCAGAATAGATCCTAACACAACAAGTAAAACACTAAAACACGAAGATCTTTAAAACTCTGTGCCATCATTCCTAAACCATGTGAGAAGACTCCTGCAACATAAGCATCTGCAACTAGACCTAAGCAGCTCATCATCTTCAATCATGGTATAATCACCGCCACGTTGCTCTTCCTTTTCTTCACTCCCGCGCCGAAAAGACAATGACACACATATGTATCCAAGACGCATGCACCAGCTTTTAGTACCGATGTATGTGCCCCTTCCAGACGGAAGAGAACTAGCATCCGGTTCCGGCGCCGCGGTCGGGCCAACTACCCAGGCAAAACATGATATCCCTCCAGCAGCAGCACAAAGAAGGAGGAACAAACACAGCAGGAAATCATACCGACAATGAGGAAGAAGAATCTCCGTCTTCACACAACCATCACCCATACGAGGACGAACCCGATCAGTGTCGGTCGACCTCCGGACACCATAATCCATGATGGCACGACCTCGACTAGATTTGAGGATCCACTACCCCGCTGACTCGTAGACGAAGGCAAAAGCCCCGCTGGCTCCTTGACTAGATTCGGGGATCCACTAACCCTACTGATAACCCATCTAACACATAGATCCGAGATTCCCCCTCCCTCCCGCCGTCGAAACGGCCAACGGAGGGAGAGGGAACCAGCTGCGGCGCCGGCGGTCCTCAAAGAGAACCCGTGGTCGCTCCTTCCGCCTCGCTATTGTGGGTGTGGTGGTGGCTACACGTCAGACCGTCAGCAACATTTATAATATCCCTATACCACTTGCTTATCCATTGTGGCAAATGCCTCAGTCACTCCTCCCAGCATTTTCCGCGTTCGTCGTCCACTCCAGAGAAGCTTCAAACACGCGCGCACACACACTGCTCCTCGATGTAGAATCGAATTAGACACAAGTACGTACGCACACACATTCTTTTGTGCCCTAAAATGTTTCCAAGGATCTTCACAAAGATTCTTTTGAAATGGAGAACCGGCCAGGATTTGGGGTTGAATATTGTTTGGGTTATTGCAGAGGGCTCGTCAGTCGCCGGTGTCAGCTTTAGCCAGCGTGTTTATGTTTAGGAGGAGTAAAAGACAGCACCCGTGCATGGGCATCACTCGACGTCGCCGGTGTGGACGTGTGGTGTGTCTCTGGACTCTGGAGCCAACGGGGGAAAAAGATGAGCGTACCACGTAAATTGAAACGAAGGAAAAGGCTCCAGTACGAGCGAATCTTACGGATAGTAGCTACGGCTAGTACTACTACACCACTCTATGGCGAACGGCACAGTGGCGACCCGAGAGAGGAGGAGTAAATGAGTGACGTAGGGGGCCGGCACGCCCTGATACCCGCCGCAAGCATGCATGCGTGCATGGCGCTCGATTCGCATCGCATCTCCGTGGCTGCAGCATGCGTCTACATCGGGCCGGCTCGCGTCGTTGCTGTTGGACGAAGCTTTGCAGGACGGACGGGCGTTGCACGTGACGGGGCGGGAGGGGAGGGGGCATGCTTTCCCATATTAGCCCAGCTACGCCTAGGGGGAGCAGAGGCAGAGCCTTTAGGAGCGGAGCGTGCATGCTATGCTAGCCTGGCTGGCTGGGATGCCATTGTCATGTCACCCCCGCTGGCATCCCTTTCCGCCCATCGTGAGCGCTCCTTTCTTCAGGGGAGGGAGAGTGGGTGACAGCTGATAATCTAGTACTACTGCTGCCTTTGATTGATTTTCTTGGGGACGTGACGGGGACCCGCATTGATGCATTGCGTAAGCTACGGCGAGTGCTAACCAACGTAGGATATGTGCCATATGTACTGTACGTAGGTGCGTATATATATAAGGGGCCTACGTAAGGCGACCGAATTATGCATGTGTCTGCAACTTACCAGAGCTCCGTTTGACTGCCGGGAAAGCGCGGTCAAGCATGGAAAGTGACAGCTAGAGCAGATCAAAAGGATGAAAAGGGCTGAAGTGACAACGCTAACTAACTCTAGGCACGAGCCACACGCATGTGATTGATGTCTAGTAGTAGGAGTACTAGTACCCGTTAAGCAAGACTGGCAATCAAGCAGTGGTCGAAAGGGGGTCCGAGTGTCTTTTTTCACAAGCTCCGCATCACTGCCAGCAAAAGCATACGGAGCTTCAAGGAAAGAATAGTGGATAGTGTTCGAGATTACCCGGCGGTAGACACACGTACCCATTTGTTGGTCTGGGTTTTGGAAAGCAAGATCCCAATACTCAAGCTCAAGCTCCGGCCGAAAAATACATTATTAAGTATTACTCCCTCTTCGACCCGGCAATCCGATCCATGGGCGACCGCACCCATGGTCACCCGATCCGAATGGATTGGGTATGGGTCGACATCTTCACCTATGGATAAGCCTGATGGGTAACCCGATTAGTCATGGATAGGTTATGGGTGTGAATTCGTGCCCGTGGGTTACCCATGGATCGCCCGATTAATATTAATAAGTACTCCTATATGTGTATGCGTGTGCGTGTACGTGTGTGTGTTTTATTTTACATGACTTGTGAACATTTTTGGTGAGATTTTTTAGGATAACATGCACCCACGTTGCTTTGTTATTGCTGAAGAGAGACAAAAGCATGAAATAACAAAAAGCTTAGCTCAGTAGCATCAATGGAGCAACACGTTCGGCTTGTTGGGCCACCAAAGCCAGCCCATGTGCTGATCTGGATGCACGTAGCAAGCAAGATACACATCTTGCCGGCTGCATTAGCACCACCTCGCCTAGCGTTGTCTTAAAAAAAAAACCACCTCGCCTAGCAAGCGCATAAGAAGTGGAGCGCTGCCTATATATAAGTCAATAGAAGAAGCAGTATGCGAGTAGAAATCCTTGGTTCGCACGAAGTGCATGGCCCCAGCAGGGAGCATAAATTAAGGGGTTGTTTGGTTTGTGACTAAGTTTGCCAAAGATTGTCACAACTAAAGTTAGGCAAGTTTTATCAATTTAGTTGGGTGTTTGGTTCAAGCCACACCTTTGACAAGCCATACTAGAGTCCCACATCACATACACTCAAAAAGTGTGGCAAGATTCCCTTAGACTTATCAACTTGTGGCTATCATTTTAAAGAACTAACCTTAGACAAGTATGGCAACATTGCGTGGCAAAGTGTGACATTGCTAGGTGTAGAACCAAACAACCCCTAAATAATAATAAACGCATTACGCCCGATGGGTTCCCGATTGGGTCGGGGGTAGGGTCGTGGGTTGGCAGCAAACCGAATAAGTGTTTCGGGCATGGGTCTAGTAGAGGTCGACACAAATCGACTTTTCATACTTGTAATATTAGTCATGAATTTAGGAGCTCGAATTTCGAGGCTCACAGACTTGCGAATCATGCTTTATCTCTAGGGGTTGGCCGTCATGTTTGATTAGGCCAGCCTAACGGACTTGATTTTGTCCCTGTAAACATTGTGACGGAGGAATAAAAGCTTCGGAGTTTGTCTAAAAAAAGTAGAGGTCGACCCGACCAAACCAGACCCGATTGCCAGGTTGACTCCCTCTGTTTCTAAATATAAGTCTTTTTGGAGATTTCATCACGAACTACATACGAAGCAAAATGAGTGAATCCACATTTTAAAGTATGTCTATATACATCCATATGTAGTTCGTAGTAGAATATTTAAAAAGACTTATATTTAGGAATAAAGGGAGTAGGAAGCATGCAAACATGTTTGTGGGTTGCAACGGAGAAAAAAGCATACCCCTAAGGCCCAATAAACGTGATGGAAGTGTGCGTACAGGTGACTCCAGGTGTGCCCGCAGGTGCCCCTCGCCTTGTACTCGTATAATACATCTCCCCGCCATCATCAATACGCATGTCCTACAGCGAAACCTCGGACATCGTGAGGCAACTGAGGATGTCGTTTGCGGCCGCTATCGAGTGGATCCCAAATAAAAAGTCAGCAACTGGTTGTTCATGCACAATATCATGTGCTTCAATGCTTGCGTGTCAGCTCTTTCTCTACACCTCCAAAGGACAACCATGACAAGGAAGATGCACGTGAGGAGATTATTTTTTGCAATAGTGCTGCTCACCTCAAAGGGAAAAGAGAAGACAGAGCATCAGTGGTTGAATCTGAGGTAAGAAGTAGTGAAAGACTACAACACTTAAACAAAGGATATAAAAAAACCTTGTCAGGATGGAAACTATATGTCATGTATTGCTAAGCCTCCCATTTGCAACATTAAAGTAGTTAAAAATCCAACTTCCTCTTACTGCAAGGTGGATCCAAGAGCTGCAATGAGGAGAACCTTCTCAAAAGGAAAGCAAAGAAAGGTGGGAAGCAGCCTGCACGGAGGGACTACAAGAAGCTCTGAACATGCTGAAGGAACTCCTAAAAGATCTTCATTTGCATAGCAATACTAGGGACTTCTTGCAAATGTTTCCATGCAATGCTTTTGTAATAACTGAATCATATGCTCTTTGTTTCCCCTTATACTCTGGATTATGTGGATATGCATGGTGATCATATGTCTAAATTGCCTTAATTACAAGTGTTGTGTTCTGAAGTTACATGCTCTTGTTTTTTCTTGTCTGAAATGCTTAGATCCTGGAATATTCCGAGTTGGAATGTGAGGGGCATTAATTTGGTTAGCAATCTCAAACAAAATAGGGAAGGGAGGTAGTTATGTGATTTGTCTGCAAGAAACTAAGAGAGAGACCTTTGATAATGCTTATCTCACAAACTTTTGCCCAAGAAGAATCAATAAATTTGATTTTTTTTGCCTTTTGTGGGATCTTGAGGAGGGATTTTGGTGGCCTGGAATGATAACATGTTCCAAGGGGAATGTCTTTTCAAAATGATTTCTCTATCTCCATTAGGTTCATCTCTGTCCATACCGGCGCCTCTTGGATTTTAACCAATATTTGTGGACCCTGTGATAACGTGGGAAGACACAATTTTCTATTCTGGTTTAAAAACATTCAAATGCCAGTATACTCAGACTGGATTATTACAAGAGACTAGTAGAACGCCCGTGCGTTGCTACGGGCTGCATGGACGACTTTTTTTTTACTGTTAAAGTGTTTTATTTTTCTTCTTTTCTTTCCTGTCCCAACTAAAAATGTTTCCCGGAATGATATGTGAATGGATAAATTTACAACCATACAAACTTATCAAGATCCAAAAACATATTTATTGAAGAACATTTCTACAACACATTTGACATGATAGTTATGGTCGTGACTTCCCACCAAATTCTATTTATATTTCAGAACAAGGTTATCCTACCAATGCGTACCTGCAAGATGTGGTAGGAAAGAATACAACAACCTGAATTATAAGGCATAAATGATCTCACTGACAGCATCAAGTAGGCACAATGAAAACTGAATCTTCATAATTAGTGATTGAGGCCAAATCCTTAGAATACCCCCAACAGAGGTAGCAATGCTAATTACGCTAATAGTTACAGTTTTAATCTACCTAACCCTGATGCCTACTTCGACTTCAACAAAGTATTATCAAGATTAATGTAAAACTGAATTTAGAACTATACCATATGAAAAGTGGAAGAGGTAGGAGACCAAGGCTAATTGCCCATCATGTAAATCCATGTAAAATCTATACAGTGCGTGTGTACATATTCTTTGGCAAAAATGATCAAATAGATACAAGACAAGCTAACTGTTACAGGTTAATCAAAAGCTTACATAGATATGTTTCGACAAAATACAGATAAATTCCAATTGAGCAGCATGAAAACAGATCAAAGCATGCAGTCTAGCGATACCGATGTGGTGGATGATTGCATGTGACCGAAACATGGAACAGAAGGGAAGAGTTTTTTACAAAACACACATAACATATTTAGTACTCCTATTCTGTTACCACCACTTCCATCTAAATGTGCTCTTACATCCCAAATTGCACAATCAATCTGCATTGCACTAATAATAAAGTTTGCTCCAATCAATCTGCAATCCCTGTTAATTAACCCATAAAAAATTATGATGCAAGGCAATTGTTTCGGACATAACAAGATTGTGATCAATAGTGTCATCTTAATGGCTAACTGGAACAATTGCTATATCTAAAAATGCAGCAAAAAAATAGAGTAGCATCTCACAGGGTTCCTTGCTCTCCTTACATGAACTTGCACATAACCAGATAAAAAAACAAAACCACATGTAAATGGTCAGAAGCAAATGCATGAGAACAAAAAAAAATTTCAAAAGCACTTAGGAAATGAATGCATCACCCTGATGAATATAGTTTTTTTCTTCTGACTTAGTGTTAAATGGACTACTTGCACTGTAAGTTAGATCAGGAAAGCACAATCAGACATCAAACAGATAGATTACATGATTGTACACCAGGTGTCTCAGATAGACAGATTATTACAACCTACGACTCAAATAAATAGATCAAACGAATTTGCTTGAGAAGTTTGTAGCGCCAAAAGAAAGAAAATCTTGAAAAGAAGCACCAACATCACTAAAGTTTGCCCCGACACAATTGAAGATCCTTTGCTACTTCTGTCCTTTACCCAACAAGAATTCAGAATATACCATAATGCAAATTACAAAAAATAGGGAGTATCTTGAGGCATGATTGCGTCATAGGGAGAAATTAGGGCAGCAGCGAAGAAATATCAAGCTAAGAGGAACATCTGCGCATGGTGCTCACCATCGATGTCGTATGGGGCAGGTTGCTGGCATCCACTTGTACCTCTGTGTAACCCCAGACCTCCTCCTTCTCCACTGTTGTATCTTCTTCCATCGTGAAGCCTACCCCGTTCTCCTCATCTCCTACGCCCCGACTCCCATGGTCCGCCATGACCACATGCACCTGCTCCGTCCACTCGCACGCAATCTCGCCTAGTGCTCTGCCGGTTGAACCCACCTCGTTCTGTCCGGTGTCGACGGAGGAGGGGCAGGGGACGGTTGCCGGAGCA